>CAWUPB010001197.1:6291362-7549635 GCA_963924115.1 Dovyalis caffra
AACCTAATTTTATTTAAATTATTAGATTAAAATATTTTTTGGACATGAAATATCTGCCAAATTCCATCCACCTTGATTATGTGACCTTTTTCCTTGTCGTGGCCTTATGGGTATGTTGGCATGAAAGAACACGTGAGGGCACGATTAGTTTCGCCGTTGTTTCTAGAACCAAACTGTTAGGTTCCTTCCACCTTAAAATTAAAGACCATCTAGGAAGGAGCAACTAGGATTGACCTTGACCATCAGGTTTCAAGGCCGTGCATCCCAAGCAAATTTAACAAATTTCCAAGTCAACGTAATAGGTCAACTGCAACACAAAAATATCCAGAAACTCTCTCCAGTAATAATAAAGCAGGAATTCACATTGGATTGCCAATTTTATCATTAACATTTTATTTTTTGTTTCGTTTTTTATTGCATTTACTTTTCAATAATTTTGAAAATATAAAAGCATAATTTAAAATAAACAGTTTAATATGTTATTATATAATAGCATGAGTTTTTAATCTGTTTTTACATTTTTAATTATATCTATTATGTTATTAAATAACGTTTAAGTTTTTAATATGTTTTTTCTATCATGAAATTTTTTTGATTGAAATACAAAATTAATTAAAAATTAAAGACTTCAAACATAAAATATATAGATCACGTCATTGTAAGTTTTTTTTTCAATAAAAAAAAATTACCTATAGTCTTAAAAATAAATTGAAATTGTAAATATTATTTAAAAATATATGAAACATAAAAAAAAAAAAAAAAAGTTGAACATTTAGATTATTATATAACACATATAGAATATTTTTACATTCTGAGCTATTTTAAACTGATAAAAAAAAAAACATTTTTCAAAGAAGAGAAGTAGAAAACGCTACAACGTCAAATTCTGAATCTCAATTATGGACCAAAGCATAGATTTTTTTCTTTAAATCTCTTTTTACATCTTCCCCTGTATAATATACTAGCCAGTTGCTTGCAGTGCGCTGCGTGTCTGGTTCAATAAAATTATTTTAAAAAATTTTTTAATTATAATTTCATATTTAATTAATTTTTTTATAAACTTTTTGCTTAAAAGAACATAAACCATTCTTTTGTATAGATTGATTTTAAATAAAATATCAATCAAGAATTAAAAAAAAATTAAATATATTTTTCATAATATTGTATTAAAAAATAAAATTATAATTAATAAACAGACTTTAATAAAATAAATAAATGGAAGAAAAATTCTTATTTAATGCTGATGAGAAGATTAATTTTTGAAATTATCCACGTAATACAACGGGTAGATAAAACAAAATCATTTCCAAATTTTATAGTTTTTTATTTTTTATTTAATTATTACTATTTTTTTGTTTTTCATATAATTTCTGCTTAAAAAAAAAAAACATGATTTATTTTTCTTTATTTAGGAATTCCTAAATAAAAACTTGTAATATATAATTTAAACCTAAAATATTAATTAAGAATTTAAAAATAAATACTTTAAAAATATATTTTTTATAAGAATATATCCAAAAGTAAAGTTACAATTAATGTATAGACTTGCATAAAACTTAACCAATAAAAAAATAAAAAATTATTCTTATTTAATGTTGATGAGAAGATTATTTTTTTTAAAGTACATATATTTGATCTATACATATTATATAATCGTCGATTAGTGTGAAAAAAAACTAATAATTGATTTTTAAAAATTTTAACGCTCAATTAAATAAAAAAGAACATAATTTAATGGAAATATCAAAGAAAAAAAAAGGCATGTAGTGCATCGGCTAGGGATTAAAATTTTTTATTTTAAAATTTCAAGGTTCAAAATGAAATGATTTGAAAATTAAAAAAAAACCTACAAAAAAAAAAACTAAGAGTGAATTTAAAAAAAAAAAAGGAAAAGAAAAAAACCTAAGTATAAATAGTACATTGTGAGGGTTAAAAAAAAAAAAAAAAAAGAGTGAATAGTACATTATGAGGGAGAGAACAGTATTGTTTTATAAAAACAATGTATAGATTTGCAAAAACTTTAAAAATATATTGTTTTATAAGAATATTTCAAAAAAATAAAATAAAATTATAATCAATGTATAGATTTGCATAAAAATTAATCGGTGCAAAAATAAATTTTTATTCTTATTTAATGTTGATGAGATGACCTTTTTTTTAAAGTATATATATATAGTCGTCGGTTTATGTGAAAAAAAAAACAACGATTGATTTTTAAAAATTTTAATATCCTATTAAATAAAAAAATAAATTGATGGAAAAAATTAAAGAAAAAAGAAAAGAAAAGGCATGTAGTGCATCGGATAGGAATTAAAATTTTTATTTTAAAATTTAAAATAATTTTAGAGATCAAAACGAAATAATTTGAAAGGTAGAGAAAAAAACGTAAAAAAAAAAAAAAAAAAAAAAAAAAAAAAAAAAACTAAGAATGAAAATTACAAACAAAAAAATCAAAACAAAATAATTTGAAAATTTAAAAAAAAAAGTTAAGAAAAACAAAAAACTAAGAGTGAAAATTACAAAAAAAAAAAAATTTAAAAAAGTAAAAGTGAATAGTACATTGTGAGGGTGAACAAAAAAAAAATGAACATTACATTATGAGGCGAGTGATTTTTAAAGTATATACATTTGATCTGTATGTATTATATAATCATCGACTTGTGTGAAAAAAATAATGATCGACTTTTAAAAATTTTAACACTCAATTAAATAAAAAATATAAATTGATAAAAAAAAAAAAAAGCAGAAAAAACCAAAAAGAAAAGAAAAAACTTATAGTGCATTAGCTAGGGATTAAAATTTTTATTTTAAAATTTTAGAGGTCAAAATGAAATAATTTAAAATTTAAAAAAAAAAACCTAAGGAAAAAACTAAGATTGAAAATTACAAAAATGAAAAAAAATAATGTAAAAAAAATAAAAAACTAAGAAAAAATAAAAAATCTAAGAGTGAAAAAAAAAACAAAAAACAAAAAACAAAAACAAAACAAAACTGTATGGAAGGGATCAGTGAGGGACAAAAACGCATAAAAGAAGGGCAAGAAGAAATACGAAAAAAGTTTGAAGAAATAGAATCTGAATGCCACAAACTCAAAGAGGAGACTATGAACATAGCCAAACAGAGCGATTGCAACCAGATCAGGATCAATCTAATGTTTGGCATTGTGAAAGCACGTCAAGATAACAACTTTGCCCAGGCTGATCACCTTACTCAGCTCCTCCGGTTTGTTAAATTTTCTTTCACTGCTTTTCTTTATTAATTTTTGGGATATGCGAGATTTAATAATTTTGCTAGCTATATATGAAAGTAGTCACAAAGAAAAAGTTGACAAACTCTAAATAAAATCAAAATATATTGTTGATAATTTTTTTCCTGTTTCCTATTTGCTGTGTTGCTAGTGAGGAAATGGAAAAGCAGAAACAAGGAAAGCCAAGCCTTGGCTAATTGTGGATGCCCACCAGCCTATGACTGATTATGATGAAAAAACAACGATCCTTTAGCATTCCCAGTGACTCTTTATCGTCTTTATTGTTAAAATAAAATCAGAAGTAGATCATATGTAATGACATTAGTCATCCCTTAAAATCCTGTTTGTCTTCTGCTTATCTTCTTCTTTCAACTCATGACGATTAAGTTTTTACTTTAAAACATTTGCATTCTCTGTTCAGAATTGAATGTTTTGAGTTATATATATATATATGCCTTTTTTTCCAAATTGGCAATATTTCTATCACGGATATATGGTATGATTTCGTGAAAGAGGGCTTCGATTATGAAATTTTGCAAGGCATATATGCTAGAGGTTTGCAAGAAGAGATTAAGAAAGTGTCTCCTTTGACTAGGAAGTGTGAGAACTAAAATATTGAAAAGAAGATACAAGAATAGAGAGCTAAGCGTAACAAGAGGCAGAAGAGGAAAAATATCCCTTAGGCAGGCTAAAAAGGACTGGCTCATGGCTGTGTTAAACAATGAAAAAGTCCAATATTCCCACTGCCGAACAATAGACCACAGGTCCTACAATGGCGGTGAAGAGTACAATAATGGGGGAGTTCAGTGTTCATCTGGACAGTAACAATGAACTCCGCGTTTTAGTTATATAAAGAATTAACTTGTCAGCAGTTGGTTGCGTCGTAATTACGAAGCATATGCATGATTACTTGGCCCATACAAATACGACTCCAAGAAAATGGACTGTGTCAAATCGGGCTGCTCCGCCTTCCCTTTCCTCCTCGTTTCCAATTTCTCATTCAGATTGCAAATATCATAGGCCTATACAACTATATAAGTACTCGTTGTAAAAAACAGCCTCCATCATACAACAACAACACTAATTAAACAAGATTACAGTATTTTCCTTCAACATTTCTCTCATCTTTTAAGTATGAGTCAGCTCCCAGCGACAAAAGTGTCCAGGTTGCTTCTGGGGCAACTTGGCCCTCGTTTCTTGTCAAACTCAGCAGGGTTTTCCAGGCCTGCAACTACAGGCAAGAGCTCAACCATATTTGCTTTTCCTGGGGTCCGACATTGGAGTGCTTCAGCACCGTCTGGTGTGCCAGCAGAAGAGGAGAAACCAAAGGCAGCAGCAAATTCATTTACTACAGAAGATGGCAAGGCCATAGTGAGCTATTGGAGTGTGGCTCCCCCTAAGATCACGAATGAGGATGGCACAGCTTGGAAGTGGAACTGCTTCAGAGTATGTGCATGTATATTAATTCACTGCTGCAAATTTCAAACTTAATTTTACTGAACATAGTTTGCTTGTCTGTTCAAAAATTTAAGCATTTTCGATTTCTGATCTGCAGCCATGGGAGTCCTACGTACCTGACACCTCAATTGATGTGAAAAAGCGTCATAAGCCTGCTACAACCATGGATAAATTTGCATACTGGACTGTCCAAGTTGCCAAATATCCCACCTACTTATTCTTCCAGGTACCTCTCCTATAAAATCTTTTGTTGTGCCCAAGTTTATATACTGCACTTCAACCATCAGAATCTAATAATTTCTGAGGTAAATTTTCATTGATTTTGACAGAGGCGGCATATGTGCCATGCCATGCTCCTAGAGACAGTAGCTGCTGTTCCAGGAATGGTTGGAGGGATGCTCTTGCATTGCAAATCGCTACGGCGTTTCGAGCAAAGTGGTGGCTGGATAAAAGCTCTATTAGAAGAAGCTGAAAACGAGCGGATGCATCTTATGACCTTCATCGAACTAGCTAAGCCCCAGTGGTACGAACGTGCCCTTGTGTTTGCTGTCCAAGGTGTCTTCTTCAATGCTTATTTTCTGGCATATTTAGCCTCTCCAAAGCTTGCACATCGCATAGTAGGGTACTTGGAAGAGGAGGCAGTGAACTCCTACTCGGAGTTCCTCCAGGACTTGGACAGTGGTAATTTCGAGAACGTGCCTGCCCCTGCCATTGCCATCGACTACTGGCGCTTGCCCCCCAACTCCACACTTCGTGATGTTGTGGCTGTTATAAGAGCTGATGAAGCACATCACCGTGACCTTAACCACTATGCATCGGTAAGAATTTACACTTGCTTACGCAAAAATTGCTGGGCCTGTAGGTGGCATCTGTGGTCAAGTTTATCTGATTTGATTAAATTTTTAAATTTGCAGGACATTCAATGTCAAGGACATGAGTTGAAGGATACACCTGCTCCTATTGGGTATCATTAAATCTTGAAAGCAGCCCTGTACTTACGAAAATGTATACAGATATTGCACTTATATACTCTCAATACCATTAGATTCTTTCCACTTAGTACTAGGGTATTCTTGAAGGCTGGATTTGTAGCCTTTACTGTGAGTAAATTTTTTCTTTTCTTGTCTTTGAATATGGTCGGCCTGGTTCTTATGCTACAGTTAAACGAACCAAGTGAACCGTTTGACATCATGGAGACCATATAAACTTTCAATAATGCCATATACCGTGTGAGAATTTTCTATAGAAGAACTGCTATCTGTACCTGTTCAACTTTCTCTAGGAAACTACTGCCACTGCCACAAAATTTTGATTCTGGACAGTGGGATATTATCATAAACACCAGCTCTGGGAAGAGAGCAAATAAAGGAAAAATGTACAGTATGGTATTACACGTGATGATGGATTTCATGCGCTATATACAGCTTTGGATACAATTTGTGCAGGCTATATAACATCTAAGGCGTCTGCAAGGATTTTGTGTCCATCCATGAGCAGAAAAATGGTCTGTGCCGGAGAAGGGGCAACTCACCATGACATTGCTGGTTTTACGCACGTAAAATTTTACACATTGTAAGTTGCACCTGACTCTGTAAAGCAGCCTTCTATTGCTTTTAACATGGACATTGTGGTATAATAATCTTGGGGACGTTTCCATTAGCGTGCAAGACTTGCCCCCTCCAAAAATCTCAATTCTGCCAGCACATACAGACTTCGGGTTGCCGTGTGATTAGAGCATGATTAATGAGCGTTTTTCTGAATTTGAAAGCCAAGTTTTGACCTATCGCTATCAGCACCATCTTTCTTTGCAGATAAATTAGCGGTTACCCTTTCTTTCATAGCTTCCTTTTCCAATTTCTTCTTTTCAGCATCAGCCTGTCTTTCATTCTCTTCTCGTGACTTTTTGAACATTTTAACAAAAACAACCAAGATTTGTGTCACTGCAAAATGAAAGCATAACCAAAGGAACACCAATTAACATCATAGTCCTTATGAAACTCATCTCTCTGAGATAGCAAGATAAAGCGAATACAAATTCAAAACCCCCAAAATGACAACCGAGAATTATTGATTGTGTTAAATCATTTATTTTTATAGTTCAATATAGAAGAATCAGCAATGATCCATTCAATCAGAAACTCATGCTAGAGAAATAATCAGAGCATGTCAAATCACGCACCAATTTTGCACAAATGCCAAAAAACAACATCAAGTGAACTATACTGCACCAAATGAACAAAAAAGGAAAATGAAAAGGCATTGGTATCAAACCTTGTTCAAAGGGACAACGAGCCGGATCCTCTCCAAAGTACTGGGACAAGGAATCTGCATTTCTTCCCTGAAAGATAAAGAATGAGAAATTTAGGGATAAAACCAGCATTACATATGGTAACTAAATAGTACAAACAGCTAAAAGAGTTTTGAGGGCTTACCACTTCAGAATATAATGAGATAAGCGACCTTACTTCAGATTCAGCAGTGTCAAGGAAATTCTTCAAGACCTGTAAAAGAGGAAAATGTTAGTTCAAGAGACGTAAATAAATATATCATTTAAAAGCAAATTGTACTTGAGGTTATCTTTATGATCTTAAAGTAGTAACCACGCATCTGTATTATTGCTCACCTTTTGAAAGCCAGCAGAGATGGCGCCATCATTTACTGAAGTAGTGAGTTCTTGTTCAACCTTTTCAAGGCCTTTACTCACAGCTTGCATTTCTTCAGCCAGAGTTTTCAATTGAATCTAGTAATTCAAAGCAGATGGAAACAATTGACAAATATAGCATATCAGCTTTACTAGCTATCAGTAAGTTACAAGGAATCAAAGAAGAAGTTAGTGCTAAGAATCTGTAAAGGATACCTTAGAGGCAGCTTCTAAATGAACAAGGTCCTTATCAAAGTCTAGCAACTCTGGCAATTTCTCAGCAAGGAGCTAAAATCAAGACAGCATAATAATTAAGGTATCCCATAAATGTCCATACCATTAAAAGAATATGTGGAAATTTTACAACTGTGGGACACATCTAAACTGATAAGAATGAATTAAACACCAGCGAAAAGGTCAATCATATATAAAATACAACAACATTAAACAATCAGAATAGAAACAGGCAAAGTGTATAATCTAAACCTATTTATGATGATTTAAGCATCAAGCTTGGAAGAACACTGGCAATCACATTTTCTGTTCTTTTGTTAGTAAACAAATCAACAAGAAAATGACTAAAAATGAGTACATGTTTAATGTTAAGATATTAGAGGCAACAAAAAAACAACCCTAGTCACAACTCACTCGGCTAACAAGGTGATAATTTTAAGTTTCTAGTTTAAGCTCATCTACCTTGCACAAATAGTGCATTAATGTCATTTTGTTGTTTCTTGCACGAGTATCAGATAATTTAAGAAGGCTGTCCAATTTGAATCCAACAGCAGATCCTGCAATAAAGAGAAGTAATACCAAATGAGAAGGCATTATAAAAGAAGAGGCATAAGGCTAACAAATTTAAACAAAAGAAACTACAGCTTCCACTAGCAGAGTTTTACCTCGTGCAGTGCCCTGATTCAGAGCATTTCCCAAAGTGAGAATTGTTTGCATTATCTGACGCAATTTCACAGATTCTTTTACCTGAAAGTACATGTGGCATTTATTATGCAGAACAAACAAATATTCATTTTTCTATTTCATAACCAATTATTTTTAACGATACCTCTCTAGTAGCATCATTAATGCTATTCAGATTTCGTCTCAAATCATCCACCTGAGGAGAACATATGATAGATACCAATTTATTTCACATTGATAGCATTCTGAATCAAATATGAATAATCCAGAAATATACCTGACTAGAAAAAGTAATTCTGAACGCAAATACTCGTAACTTAGCCTCGACCCGTGGAACCTTCATCAGCTCCAGGAAAAACTGAACAACAAATTTTGTTAGCCATTCAGATACAGGCTGTGCATCCATTCAGGTAACAGCATTAGAAATTACCTGTTCACACTTTCCAAGCATTTCCTTCTCACCTGTATAATTCTGCAAAATCATAACAAGAGCATGTAAGTAACAATAAATAAATAACACATTGTCTTTGCAGTGCAAATGAGCTTACCAAATTTACATGACTCATATGTTCAACATAAATGGATGATATATTTTTTAAATTAATTAATCTGCTAAGGTTTTGCTTTGTTTATAGATAGTATCACCAATATCTAATGGGTTAATTTTGTTGTTAAGAAAACTTGGGTTTTGATTTATAAACATTTTCAATTGTACTTGAGGATTTATCTAAATTCATGCCATGTTAGCTCTAATTAGCCATCATCACTATATAATATCTCACACCATACCTAGCAGTTAATAGTACACATTTTCCATTTCCCCTTACCAAAAACAAAATAAACCAGCATGTATTTTTATCTCTGATAGAATAAAGGACATGCTAAACTTCAGCTCCAAGCTTAATAGTAATAAAAAAATAAAAATAAAAATAAAAAAAGCCAAAAGGCTCGCTTTAAACTGCAGGAATTAGTTTCAAGCACGATAAGCAACATCTGAAACATCCAAGGAGCACGGCATGCATTCCAGGTGTGCTCCAGAAACTGGAGCCCAAAACATCTCTAACAAAGTAAAAGTGAGAATATTATTATGCTTTACAAATATTTTGTGTACTACCACAGAACTCTTATACTGAATTATTACAACTTACAGAAGACTAACAAATCATTGTAATTTGCACATCAAAGGAATAAATGTACTGTTCCTTTTTCTCTTTCTTTACTTTGTAGTTGTTTCTTTTTCTAGTTTAGTTTCACTACATTCAACATTATTACTCTTTAATAACATTTTTTGGTTATATCTGAAAACAATAAAGTTGCATATCTTTAATTATTGAATTTCTAGTCCATAGCCTTTTCTATTTTTCAGATTCATGAGTTAAACACAAATAATCAAATGCAACAAAGTAGTATGTATAAGCTTATATGATATATTGTCAGATGATTTAAAAATAGATTACCCTCAGCGTCTCCATTTCTTCCTTGGTAGGACAAAATTTGATGAGATTCTCAACCTGGTCAATGTCTAAAACTGAAGAGTCCAAGGCTAGAACTGCATTCTGAATATACAGATAAGATAAAAATTAGGAAAACTAAATTCACATTCCAAGGCCGCTGAGTGGTACAAAGTGTAAAATAGCTGAGAAGAAAGATGGACTTACAATCATGTCTGGCAAAGGAATTTTAATCTTTGTGAGCATTATTTCACAATTATACGCTCTACGCAAGTCTACCTGCAGAAAGAAATACAACGAAAAACTCAAGTCATGACACAGATAACTCTTGTACTTCTAAAATCAAAGGGGAGATATTTCTCGATGAAAGTAGGAAGAGTTAAGAGCATTCCCTTTTACCGGTTATGTTCAGTAGATGGTGCATTTAAACGTCAGTGAGAAAGTGAAAATATGAAGCATCATCAAATCTAGCTGTTGCACCACAGCAGACTAGCTCGTTTTCAATTTTGAAATAATCAATCCCACTACCGGCATGGTACAGGGAAATCAAATGTCAAATTCCAATCGTAGGCAGTAACAATAAGTAAAATTCAATGTTTTGCATGAAAAGACCTTACTGCTTTGTAATTTTGACAATGATGACAGCAAAAGTAGCAGTAGAAGAAAGAAAAGTGACTCTTAACACGCATGTGAACACACAAAAAAGGAAGAAGATTTCTTGGTGGGTGTGACTATATCACTGGCTTTGAAGCATTATCTCACTAGTTCAAAGGATTCAACACTACTTCTTTTATGTGATGATGTATAAACCAGCTCAGTATCAAATTTAACTTGTAAGCATAATACTCTTGTTTGGGAACTACTGTGCAAAAGGAGCAAAGATAGGGTTAAGAAGGTCAGTTATTGGAAGGTGTCTTATGATGTCACTAAATGCCAAGCATTCAATTCCTTGAGATTATTCAACTGGCTCCAGAGTTCCATACTTTTATTGTTATTTCATTATCACTTCGTTGTTTCTAGTGGTCTTGCTTCTTACTTTCACATAGTGAAAATATTTAGTCTGGTGTTCATCACTGAAAAAATTTAGTTCGTTGGACACAGCACACCGATTAACCAATTCTAGATTCATTTTATGATTTAATTCAAGCAGAAAAACCTTGAGTTCAATCCGAGGGAAAATGTAGTGATCAATTAAGTATGGCTTGCCCGTCATACACAGCAATATGTGGAACTTTGGATTGTTGCTTCCAAACTCTACGAATGTGTCAATTATGCTACATTATAATGGAGATTTTTCAAGCCAATTTTAGGACTTAATCCACAAAAGTAGAATTTAGATTTCAAATCCTACTTAGGAGGCAGCATAAACTAAGTTCCTTAGATCAGTCTTCATCACCTACCATATAGCCTTCAGCTTTGTCATGAAATTTAGTTACTGTTAGTTCTCAAGGTTAAGTTTCTGATATTATTCAAATTAAAAACTTATGTCTTATTTTATTTTTGAAAGAAAAATTGACGCTTTAAGTTCAAAAAGAAGACTTATTGTTTAAAGTTGCAAGTTATCCCATTGATTCTCGCTTTTTGAATATATATTATTGCAAAGTACAGAGAATTCAAACCAATACAGTGAAACAAGTGCACCCACTTAAAAAAATAAAACACCTTACCAATTGCACTTTCTCGGGTTTGTTGATGTTAGAACCACGTCGACCTCCAGCTTTATTACTGCCACTCCCATCCGAAACAGAGGCTGCTGAGAACAAACTTTCAAGTTCTGATATATCAATCTCAGGAGCCCTGCTAGAAACATTAAATGGGTGAGATAACCAACGCCAGCAGGATACATGCTATAACATATGGAGAGGAGGAAAAATAAAATGAGTGGTTGAATTACTAGAGAATTTCTAAATTCATTCAGTGAGTTCCATGCAAAATTTGCGAAGATGTGTCAAAGTTATTCGGTATTAAGGATATATGTGGTTGATCAGAGAGATAGCAAAGCTCGTATGTCATCTATGCATTTGATTCAAGTAACTCTTTACTGTTCAAGGAACCATTCACACGTATCATTAATTATTCAGAGCATCAAAATAAGCTATCATGCAGGCAATGTAAGGTTGATCTTTAATCATATGCACAAACCTTGATTGATTTTCTTGTTTTTGCGAGTCAGCCCACAAACTCCCTTGCATTGCTCGAGTAACTTTCACCCAATGCAGGGGCTTTAGAGAAGTTTTCTTAAGGGCACTACCAGCCCCACCAGCACTCCGAACTCTTCCTAAAGAAGCTTTTCCTCTTCCTGCAGATGGAGGTGGAGGTGGTGGCACGTTAGAGCCCTTTGCTTCAGGAGATGGACCCGGTGCAGTGGCACAACCAGGTGGTGGAGAGGGAGCTGCAGGAGGCTTGGGTGCTGGTGGCGGAGGTGGTGCTACAGACCTGGGGCGTGTAGGTCCTGAAGGAGGAGGAGGAGGTGGCCTTGGAGCATTAGTAGGGTTGTGACCAAAAGGAGGAGGAGGGGGAGGTGGCCTTGGAGCATTACTAGGGTTGTGACCAAGAGGAGGAGGAGGAGGAGGAGGTGGAGGTGGTACCCCACCAATAGAACTAGCAGTAGCTCTTGAAATTAAAGAAGATGGTGCCAGAGGAGGAGGAGGAGGAGGAGGAGGCGGGGGTGGTTGTTGTTGTGATGTTTGAAGATTATTAGTTGTACTCACTGAGCGTGGTGGCAATGGTGGTGGTGGAGGAGGCACGGGCAGCCGCTGTGGCACAGAGGGTTGTCTATTTGTAGAAGAAAGAGGTGGAGGTAGTGGAGCTGGTGGTGGGCCTTTAGAAGAACTGAAGGGGGAGGTGGAGGAGGTGGTGGTGGACCTCTGCTGATAGGAGGGGGTGTACTAGAATCTTTAATGGAGAAGTTAGGAGGAGGAGGAGGTGGTGGTGGTGGTGGTGGACCTCTGCTGGTGGGAGGAGGCAGTGTACTAGAATCTTTAGTGGAGAAGTTAGGAGGAGGAGGAGGTGGTGGTGGTGGTGGACCTCTGCTGGTGGGAGGAGGCGGTGTACTAGAATCTTTAGTGGAGAAGTTAGGAGGAGGAGGTGGTGGTGGTGGTGATGGTGGCAGAATTCTATTATGAGTAGGAGGTGGTAAAGACGAATCATTGTTTAAGAAGTTAGGAGGAGGGGGCGGACAAGGAGGTGGTGGAATAGCTCTTTTAGCTATGGGAACTGAAGGTGTTGATAAATCTCCTCCAGAGACATTAACAAGAGGAGGTGATGGTGGTGGAGGAGGGGGGAGGAGGGCATGATACTAATGGAGCAGACACTGACAAAGGGTGTTGGCTAGAAATAGAAGGCAGCGGTGGAGGTGGTGGTGGCGTGTGAGCAAAAGGAGGTGGTGGAGGGGGCTGAGGGGGGCATGGAGAAGGTGGGGTTCCAGCACCTGCAACTGATAATTGCTGATGAAGAGAGGATGGTACAACTTTGCCTGAAACTTGAGGTGGAGGGTCTGTGGCTAGATCCAAATCCTGTGGATCATTACTTTCAACTGATAAGGGAACTGAATCAGCAGTATTTGCCATCAGTGGTTTCATTGCTTCTGCTGGAGACTTGGAAATATAATCAAATGCTTCATCAGAGCTATCAGCAGTGCTAGATGCATTATTTTCATCTTCAGAATCAATAGGGGATGCATATGAATTCACTTGACTTTGCATTCTTGAAAATTCTCTGGCATCGCTTATGACTGATAGCTGTTTAAGTAACCACAAAGCAGCATCATCCCTGTTATCAACCCACTCAGCACCACTAAATAGTTCTTGAACTCTTGAAAAGGCTTCAATCGGCAATCCACCTTTCTCCTCGCCATTTAAAATTGTAGTTGGAGCTTTTGGAGGGGAGATGCTCTCGACCTCCCCAAACAGAACCTGAATGTTGACATTTAATCTAATCAAATGAAATGCAAGGCTTAAAAAGAAAAGAAATAGTATTTTGATAAATATTCACCTCTGCACGGAAGCCTTTTGGATACCGCTCCTTTGAATCCCAAAGAATGTCCAAATTTTCAGAATTGAGCATCAATATATTGGATCGAATAAAAGCTGTGTTAAACACTACACGAAACATCATAACTTCCCTTTCTGGATCCAAATCCAAATGCACACACTCCAAGACAACATCTCCTTGCACCAAACATTGAATGTCAATCTTAATCACATCACAGTCCGCCTAAAAACAAAGAATTGTCAATTTCACGTTGCCTCAGCAAAGAGGAATTGAGTATAAAGTGACACCAAATGGTATAGAATAGCAAGCCCCTCACCTGGCGGTAGTGCCGAAGAGCAGACTTCTTCTTCTTAGACATAGAGAAGAGCATCTGCGTAGAAAGTCCACCCTTTGCATGTAAGTTCCTACCAAAAATACGAATAATTGGCCTACACCCATTTTCAGCATCAAAACTTGGAATGGCACGAAAAATGACACAATCCAAAGAAAGCGCCCGTTCAGGAGGTGGCCACTCAGGTGCTATATTTCTCCTAGCCACATACTGAAGATAGCGTAGCTGAGATGGAAAAGGATTGAGTGGTGACAGGAGCTGCATGAACCCTTTAGGAGCCTCTTTATGGACAATCTCAAGCGTCCTCTTTTCACCGCTATGCAACTTCCTAAAAATCAAGAAACTAGCCAAAAGAAAAGCCAACAGTGGCCAACTTCCTCTCTCACAGTGAAAAAGGATAATATTCTGATGATTCCCAAGTGAAAGCCAGCTCTCACAAACGCGAAGAAAATGCTGAATCAAAGACAACGGCAGTAAAGGGCAACCCTCGTACTGCCGCGGATAATCCATTACAGTAACATCATACTGACATAAAATATCTGCAAACTGACTCCGTTTCTCGCCTTCTCGAAAATTAAAGGCCAGAAACGAAGAGTCCGGAAACTCCTCATACAATTCTGTTATTATTTCGTGTAGGTAAATTTGATACATTCCATCCGGTAATACTTCAGTGGAAAAACAAGAATCAAAAACTGCAACACACATAATTAACAAAAAAAAAACTTGATTAAAAACAAAACACACATAATGCCGCATATTGCAAAAAATAAATGAATGAAAAATGGATTACCGTAAACTCTATCGACAAATTCGAGTACGCCATCAGGGGGTCTTCGGTAAAAGAATCTACTAAGGAGGGACATTTCTTTCAAAATAAATTTACATGTGTTTGTCTTTTATAGCCTGAAGAATGAAAACAAAATTACTTACTTTTTTACTTAAGCTAAAAGGGAAAATAATTGATTGAAATCTGAATAATTTTTGAATTAGCTAAACTTTCAAAGCTGCCAAACAGAAAGACAAGTGAAGCGAGAAAGAAAATAACCTCAAGGCGCGGGAAACAGCGTGTTTTCTTTCGGATTTGAGTGCCGGTGTACGGTGGAAGTGGTGCTGCTTCACCTTTCTTCTGTTTTTTCAATTTTTGAACTTTCGATTTGGGGACGGAAAGGGAAGGGGAGACGGGTCTTTTTTTCGTCGTTTGTTTTTCAAAATTAAATGATTTTGAAGCCCAGATATGTGTACTGGCCCATTTGCAGGTATTGTCTTTGTTTGGAAAGGTAAGAAAGGGCCCATAGAAAGAACAAAGACAAGCAGTAAGCCCAATTTAAGGATCGAATTCTTTCTTTTCTTTGCAAGGAGGGTGGTGCGGTCGAGAATTCGAAATTTGCAATTGCTTTTAGAAGGCTATTTTCGTCTTTTACTTATCAAGTAATAATCGAGTAATCCCGACAACTTCAAAGTTTTAGTACAATTAATAAATAAAAAAATCAATTCTTTGTTTCATTTCGTATTTTTAACCAACAAAAAATCGTTATCTTTTTTTTTTTTTTTTTTTTGGATAATGAAATGCCAAAACAAAGCAAGCCATCTAGGTAAGCATGGCCATGGAGAGCAACAACCCCAAATAACATAAGTTTTGTATTTTGCATCACTCATAAGCTTTGGAGTTCAAAGAATACAATCATTCGCTATAATGAGTTTGAATACACTTCCTTGCAGTTCTTCTAATTGACATCGAATGATTTCCTTATCCTTTTTGTCACCTCTCTACTTCTCAGCAAGAAAATAAAAGGCTCCGTTCGAGATTTAAGACACAAAATGTAAGAAAAAGAAATTGAGATTTGTTGTGGTGCTTGAGAAAAGATAAACGAAGTGGATATGAATGCAGACGAAAGAAATAATGCATAAAAAACAATACTAATTTGATAACAAAATATATTGCAGTAAGAACACATCATCACCATTCAAAACTAACGCAATCAATTTATAATAGATTAAATGATTAGTTTTTTAAATGAGTTTGATAATGCATCTATATAATGTTTAAAAGTATTTTTTAAAGTTTATTTGAATTCAAAAAATATTAATTTGATTTTTTTAGTTCTCTTGGATGGTTTTAATGTGAAAAATATCTCCCCTTTTTTTTTAAGAGTACTCATCATTTCGTACTCTATTTATAAAGCACCCATATTAATTATCAATTATTAAAATTTATATGATTTTTATTTTTTTAAATCACATAAAAGACATCAATTTTAAATCAGTACCAACATAAACTCTTTCGTCAAGTTTAATTTTAATTCCGATTAAAAAAAAAAAAACTCTTGGCAAAGCCTGTGTGTCATTGCCATCCCATCACCTTATGGTTCAACTTTAGTAGCAAGCAACAACTAGCTTTTTCCGTAGAGCTGCCAACATATCATATTCGAAACAAATCATAATAAATTTGAATTTAATTTATTTAATAAACAAATTGAATTAAATTTTATAAAATTAAATTTAGTTTTTACAATTGTCAATTCGGATTTGGATCTCAATGGGTTCAGACATGATTTATCATTTTATTTTTTTCAAAGTAAAAATTTTTACTACATTCAAAATCATATTTAATGTAAAATGAGTTTTAGCTATTGCATGTATAAAAAAATGTATTATGATAATATTTTAATTAAAAATATAAATGTCTTGTCATTAAAAAACAAAATTAAATAGTCTGCATAAAAATTATACTAAAAGTCAAAATTAAGATAATTAAGTTAGGTAATAAGTTGATAAAGTTAAAAAAAAAAAAAACATAAACAAAAATGCCTATTCTAGAAACAACTTGATTGATCCAAAAGAAAATCCTTGTGTTCTACAAGTAACAAGTTTTAAATGAACAAAAATTCAGATTGGATCAAGATTTTACAAATTAAAAACATAAATATCCTATTGATTATCTTTTTTCATATGTTTATGGTTTTTTTTTTTTTACAAAATTAAATTGAAACTCAAAAAAAAAAAATGAAACAACTTTCTCATATAATTATTAAAAGAATAACAGTCAATGTAGAGGGAAAAAAGAACAAAAAAATCGAATGTTTCATAGAATAATTTTTTTATCATTTAGAATAGACAAACTCTAAATCTAAACCTAGTGCTATATTTTTTTCATATTTTTTTATTCTTAAAATATTATATTTATTAGAAATAATATTTAATATTAATTTTTGATCATATTATTGTCAAACGAGATCGAAGTATATCCATATTATATTTATTTAATAAATATGCTAGCGTATTTGAATCAATCAAACTTATACAAATTATATATCAAATTTATTTAATTATACCTTAACAATATCAGATTTGGATTGAGATTAAAATCAAAACCATTGACAATAGTACTTGTTGGCAATGGACATGCCTTTCCTTAACAGACACTACACCATAAGAAGGCACGACAAAAAGAAACCCACTGACCCTCAGTTTAGGTGCCAAATTGGAAATTGGAAAACCTTCCGACTATAAGGCTGTATTTGTTTGGAGAAAAATAAGTTTGTTTTTTTTATTTTTAAGTGTTTGTTTCATGTTTAGGAAAAAAAATCAACTTAAAATGATTTCCAATCAATGAAAAATGATAGAGTATTTTTTGAAAAAATGTTTTCCCAATTTAAAATGAGGAAAACATTTTCCTTCTTGCGAGTTGTTTCGCTCTCGTGTTATTTATTTTTTTCCGATATATTTTAACAATTTTTTTCTCTATCTTCTTTTCATTTCAATTATATCAAATTAAATTTTAATTATTCTTTTATCAATTATTATTTAATTATTTTTTCTCTATTTCTACTGATATTTGATTTTTTTGATTTATAGATACATTAAATATTTTTAAAAATCATTTTTACACTTTAAAATTATTTTTATAATAAATATTTCAATAATTTATCTTTATTTTTTTATTATTATCTCAAACATCACTTACATTATACTTAAATAATTGAAAATAATTATTACAAGACTACAACTTTTTGTCAAAAAATTAAAATTAATTAATTCGTTAACAAATCTATTATTTTTTCAACACTCTTCATTTGCAACTAAATCAATAATTTATAATTTTAATCAATTGTAAAATTTTGTTAGTAATTATAGTGAATAATTATTTACAAATTATTTTATCATTAATCTTTTGAAACCAAATGAATAATTATCTACAAATGATAACTAATAATTTATAAAATTATTTTTTAGACTAAATTTTCAGTTCAATTTCCAAAAAAAATAGAATTCTTAATTGAGTTACAAAACAACAATGCTAGGATTAATTAGAATTTTTTTTTTTTTACTAAATGTGAATATTAACTTGATTTTGTCCCAAGTAATTTTGATGAATTGGTTTGATAGTTAAAAAAATACATGTTATTTTCTTAAATTAAAATTTTAGAGTCAATATTTATGAAAATTTATTAAATTTTTCTAAATTTATCTTACATTGTGAAATTATGAATATACTTTTTTGAAGTTTTCTCAAAACTTGTTGATGTAACAATCACATGTTGTTTTGTATTTTAATTTTCCGTATCAAACAAACGCTGAAATATATTTTCTAACAGCTTTTTCTAATTGCTAAACGGCGAGAAAATATTTTTTTGAAAAACAATTTCTTAAAAAATAGCTTCATCGTGAATTGGTTTTTCTATAAAAGTTATTTTTTATCAAACAAAAGAAGCTCAAAACAACTAGTAATTTTCCTTGCTTGCTTTTTATCTTTTTTGTGGATAAAAATTGGACTAAATATAAAAGATTCCTTGCGAACAAGGCTATAATTGTGGCTACTAAAGGGATGAAAAAAGAAAGAATCTCCATAGGGAATGGAGAAGACCGTTACTTTTACATTTCAACCTCTTTTGCATGGCAGAATCTCTTCATGTGAGATGATGAGGATGGCCGTCGTTGTGTCTTCATCTTGCTTTTCTCTTCTCTTCTGCAGAAATGAAGAGAGAGCTGATAGAGCCAATCAGAGTCTGTGAGCGATGGGCATAAAAAATTTAAAAAAATCATTTCACTATGCCCAAAATTGCCCTGTCTTTTTCTGTATTCTTGCGTCTTATCTTTGTTCTGCTTTCTATTTCTCTTTTCTAGAACATCTGTGAGCATGAGTGGGGATTAGATTTTGAACCTTGAAACAAAATTTGCGTAAGAGCTCACAAATCAATTAGGTGCAAGGATAAAGGAGAATCAAACCCCTGGAATTCTTTTGCCAAAATCATGAATTGATTAAAGTTATTCTCAAATTACGTTTAATAAACTTGGGACATAAGCTTTGTTAGATTCTTTTAGATATGTGTAAAAGTAAAAGAAAAAAAATATTATATTGAGACATATAATTATCTTATAAAAAAGAAAAAAAAAAACAGGGTTATGAGAAATAAAAAGATGGACGAAAATTCAAACTAATGACCAATAAGTTATTGATATATTAGTAAGGGAGCTGATCTTTAAATGAATTTAATGTTGATACGTAGAATTTCAATTCTAAAATCGTATTTATAAAAGATGTTATATTTTATTATTTTTTTATTGAATATGATTAATAATATATCTAATGAGAAATAAAAATATACATAAAAAACTAAAAAAAGAAAAAAGTTGAGGCTGGCGTTGAACAAATGAACTAAGCATGACTTGGGCCAAAATGTATGGAGCCATTAAATTTAAGTTTCGTAGGCCTTTTTAATTAAATTATTATACGAAATACTAAAAGAAAACACAGTTAGTGTGGATTAACTGTAGTGGTTTTGCTTCTTCTTCTTTTTTTTTTTTTTTCCGCCCGTTTGTTGTAGCGATTAGCCAATGCTCTCTTTTGTTTTTTCTTTTTCTTTTCATTTGCGGGAGCCAAGGCCATAGGGTTGGCTTTTAGTAAACTTTATTTTTATTTTAGTACCTATTTTATAATTTTTTATCATTAAAATTTTATTATATTTGATTTTTATTCCTATAATAAATATTAAAATTTTGTTATATTTAATTTTTTCTATAATAAATATTTTTTTGGCTTTTAGTAAAAATTTATATTCTTTTTAGTTCCTATTTTATGATATGTTTTTATTTTGGTTATTAAAGTTTTATCATGTTTGATTTTTATCCTCATTATACTAAAACTAAATAAAGTTTCACTATCCTAAGCATTTTTTTTTTTTTTTGCTTTTAGTGAAACTTTTCTTTCTATTATAATTCATGTTTTGTGATCTTTTTTCTTTGTTTTGGTCATTAAATTTAGTAAAATTTTATTTTTGTTTTAGTCTCTATTTTGTAATTTTTTTTTTATTTTGATCATTAAATTTTTATGATATTTGATTTTTTCCCTAGAAAGAACTATTTTTTAATTTTAGTAAAAAATTTTGTTATGTTTTGGTTTTTATTTTGTGATCTTTCTTTTATTTTGATCATTGAAGTTTTATTATATTTGATTATTATTCTTTTTACGCTAAAATTAAGTATAGTTTCAGTATTCTAAATTTTTTTTGGCTTTTAGTAAAAAAACATTTTCTGTTTTGATTCTTATTTTGTATTTTTTTTATTTTGGTCATTAAAATTCTATCATATTTTACTTTTGTTCTTGTCTTATGCATAATGAATTTTTTTAGTCTTATTGTTTATTATTATTTTTTTCTTTTAGTGAAAGTTTTTTATTTATTTTGATCATTTTTTATGATTTTTACTTATTTTTATTATTTACTTTTTATTGTGTGTAATTTATCTCTATTTTTTTGCCAAATTCTCAATTTGAAATTTTTTTTGTCCTATTATTTTTGTGATCTCTTTATCTCATTAAAAAATCATAGATAAATAATATATGGTAAAAATTAATCATCTAAAATTCAAAAAACTACCATATAATTATTTTAGTTACTAATTATTAAACATATTTATAATAAAATATACGTTTATATGAAACAATATCTAATTAGCAATCGTATATTGCTCAACTTTGCGATTTTTTGTTTAACTAATCCTACGAGTAAAATATAAGATATATGTTTATTTATTTATTTTTTTGAATTTTTCTAGCATGATCTTTTTAAATAATTATTTTTAAATTTTAAATTTTATATAAATGAATACATTAAAATATTATATAGTTTGCCTCTCAACGATACGTGGGATATAGGCTTGTTTAAATCTAATAGACATGACTAGCATATGTCCCGCGCGTTGCCGTGGGATGAGTTATATAACATTCTTATACATTTATTCATATAAAATTTAACATTTACAAATAATTATTTAACAATATCATGTGAAAAAAATTCAAAAAAAAAAAAAAAACTACAACATATATTTCATAATTTGTCTGCGAGGTTAGCTAAACGAAAAGTTTATAAAGTTGAATAATATAATATTGCTAATTAGATATTGTTTGATATAAACATGCATTTTATTTAAAATATGTCTAATAAATGATAATTAAAATAATAATGTGGTAGTTTTTTGAATTTTCAATGATTGATTTTTATCATATATTATTCATTTGTAATTTGTTAATGAGGTGGAGAGACCACCCAAAACAAAAGGACAAAAAAGCTTTATCAAATCAAGAATTTGACAAAAAAAATAGAGATAAAATTACACACTATAAAAATTAAATGATTAAAACAAAGTAAAGATCATAAAAAGGATAAAAATAAATAAATAAACTTTCACTAAAAGCATACAAAATATATATATATATATATATAAACAATAAGACTAAGAAAAATTCTTTATGCATAAGGCAATAACGAAGCAAACATTATAGAATTTTAATGACCAAAATAAAAAAATTAATAAAATAAGAATCAACACGTAAAATTTTTTCACTAAAAAAAAAACTTACAATAGTTAAAATTAATATATTTTGATGTAGAATGAATAATAATCAAATATAATAAAAATTTAATGATTAAAATAACAAAAACTTAGAATAGTTTAATGATCATAAAACAAAAACCAAAATATAACAAAAAGTTTTACTAAAAGTAAAAAATAGTTCCTTATTGCAAAAAAATTTAACGATCAAAATAAAAAATAATCACAGAACAAAGACTTAAAAAAAATTATACTAAATTTAATGACGAAAACAAAGAAAAAATTTAAAAAAAAATAGAATAGAAAGAAAATTTAACTAAAAGAAAAAAAAAAACAACCTTAGGATAGTAAACTTTATTTAGTTTTAGTATAGCAAGGATAAAAATCAAATATGAGAAAACTTTAATGACTAAAATAAAAACATATTAAAAAATAGAAACAAAAAAAGAACATAAATGTTTACTAAAAGGCTAAAAACAAATTTATTATAATGATCAACATCACATATAATAAAATTTTAATATTTATGATAGAGATAAAAATCAAATATAAGAAAATTTTACCGACCAAAATAAAAAAATAGAAAGAAGGGACCAAAATAAAAATCAATTTCCTAAGCGACAACGAGTAGGTCCAAAATGAGAAAAAAAAAAAAGGGTCCACGCATCGGGCTCGAGGCTGCTGCTCGAAGACCCAAAAAGAAGAAGAAGAAGAGGTTGTAACTTTTGGCGAATCGAGGTCGTTGGAATCTTCGTCGAAAAATCGAGGATCAAGTTTCGGACTCCTAAAAATTGAATTCGGCATCATTTGTTTTTCAAAACACCTTTAAATGATCGAAATAAAGCCAATAAACATATCTAAAACCTTAAAAATCATTTTAATGCACACAAAAACAAAAATAATTTCAGAATCGAAACATTGTTTTCTTTTTTGGCTCCGATGTACCTCTTCTAATTGTTTAATGGCTTGAAACAACCATGGATAAACTCATCTCTCAAAGATAAAAAAATCTAGTAGATTTTCGTCGGTCGAAGTGGCCTAAATAAGCGTGGTTAGTGATCTCTCTCTCCTCCTGTCTCTCTCTTCCCACCTTCCTTCTCTCTCATCAAGGATCAAAATAAATGAGCAAATAAAGATGTGGATCGAAAGATTTGTTAGCGAAAATCAAAGATTAAAGTGTAAAAAACTAATGAATAGTAAAATATTAGTATATGAACAGTGTTGACAATAGTAAACTAATTTTATTTTAATTTATTTAGTTAATAGTTAATAATTATCTCTATCTCCACAGTCTCAATGAAAAATCAACCTTCAACTATAAAGTGAGCATTAAACGATCAGTTTCTTTATGCGAGAACTTATCCAGAGAAGAAGTGAATAGTGAGACAAAATCATTTAAAACCTGATTACAGGTAAAGTAGCTTT
Source organism: Dovyalis caffra (assembly GCA_963924115.1). Classification (NCBI taxonomy): domain Eukaryota; kingdom Viridiplantae; phylum Streptophyta; class Magnoliopsida; order Malpighiales; family Salicaceae; genus Dovyalis; species Dovyalis caffra. The sequence continues at coordinate 6,314,657 of CAWUPB010001197.1, forward strand.
TTGTCAAAGATAACAGCAACACTCTCACAATGGGAATTGAAAAAGGACCTTTTGTGCAATTCATTCCAATCCATTTACTGCAAACATTACAAATAAAACTAAAAAAACCGAAAAACCACTATAGCACTTTTACTCATGTTTTTTTTTTTTTTTACCTTTCTTTTTCTGTTGATGTAGCCAAGGTCCCTTTTGGCTTTTAGTTCATTTTATTTTTATTTTGGTCCCTATTTTATAATTTTTTTTATTTTGATCATTAAAATTTTATTATATTTGATTCTTATCTCTATAATAAATATTTTTTTCTTAGCTTTTAGTAAAAATTTATATTCTTTTATGGTTCTTATTTTGTGATGTGTTTTTATTCTAGTCATTAAAGTTTTATCATGTTTGATTTTTATTCTCACTATACTAAAACTAAATAAAGTTTACTATTCTAAGCTTTTTTTCTTTTAGTAAAACTTTTCTTTCTATTATAATTCCTGTTTTGTGAATTTTTTCTTTATTTTGGCCATTAAATTTAGTAGAAATTTATTTTTGTTTTAATCCTTATTTTGTAATTGTTTTTTTTTTATTTTGATCATTAAATTTTTATTATATTTGATTTTTTCCCTACAAGGAACTATTTTTTACTTTTAGTAAATTTTTTTTTTATATTTTGGTTTTACAAATAAAACTAAAAGAAAATGAAAAACAACCATAGCGAGTTTCGCTATTCATTAACTCGTTCACGTTTTATTTTGATAGTTAAGTTTTGTTAGATTCTTTTAGATATGTGTTAAAGTAAAAGAAAAAAAATATTATATTGAGATATATAATTACCTTATAAAAAAGAAAAAAAAAGAAGAGAAAAAGCCAGTGTCAAGAGATAAAAGATAGATGAAAATTCGGACTAGCTGCCAATAAGTTGTTGATCTATTAGTAAGCAAGCTGATCTTTACATGAATTTAATATTGATGTGCATAATTTCAATTCTAAAATTTTATTTTTTAAAAGATGTTAAATTTTATTATTTTTATACTGAACATAATTAGTACTATATCTAATGAGAGATGAAAATATATATAAAAAACAAAAAAAGGAAAAAAGTTGAGGCTGGTGATTGAAATAATGAACAAAGCATGACTTGGGCCAAAATATATGGAGCCATTAAATTTAAGTTCTGTAGGCCTTTTTAATTAAACTATTTAAATCTAATAGACATGATAATTACCTCTATCTCCACAATGTCGATGAAAAATCAACCGTCAGCTGTAGAGTGAGCGTTCAATGATCAGCTTCTTTCTGCGAGAACTTGTCCAGAGAAGAAGTGAATAGTGAGACAAAATTATTTAAAACCTGATTACAGATAAAGTAACTTTTTGTTAAAGATGACAGCATCGCTCTCACAATGGAAATTGGAAAAGGACCATTTGTGCAGTTCATTCCAATCCATTTACTGCAAACATTACAATTACAAATTACAAATAAAACTTTTAAAAAAAGGAAAATCACTTTAGCATTTTAACTGTTCACGTGTTTTTTTTTTTTTTTTTTACCCTTTCTTTTTCTGCTGATGTAACCAAGGCCATTTTTAGTTTTTAGTTAACTTTATTTTTATTTTGGTCCTTTTTTTGATATCTTTTTTTATTTTGGTCATTAAAATTTTATTATATTCGATTTTTTATCCCTGTAATAAATATATATTTTTTGACTTTTAGTGAAATTTATGTTCTTTTTTTTATTTCTATTTTGTGATATATTTTTATTTTAATCATTAAATTTTTATCATGTTTGATTTTTATCTTCGGTATACTAAAACTAAATAAAATTTACCATCCTAAGCTCTTTTTTTTCGCTCTTAGTGAAACTTTTCTTTTTATTATAATTCCTATTTTGTGAATTTTTTTCTTTATTTTGTCCATTAAATCTAGTAGAATTTTATTTTATTTTTAATCTCTATTTTGTAATTTTTTTTTTATTTTGATCGTTAAATTTTTTTTATATTTGATTTTTTTTCCTTACAATGAACTATTTTTTACTTTAAGTAAAACATTTTGTTATGTTTTGGTTTTACAAATAAAACTAAAAGAAAACGAAAAACCATTGTAGCACTTTCATTGTTCATTAACTGTTCACGTTTTTTCTTTCTTTCTTTTTATGTTGATGTAATCAAGGCCCTTTTTGGCTTTTATTTTATTTTATTTTTATTTTGGTCCCTGTTTTGTATTTTTTTTGTTTTGATCATTAAAATTTTATTATATTTGATTTTTGTCCCTATAATAAATATTTTTCTTGGCTTTTAGTAAAAAATTATGTTCTTCTTTTGTTCCTATTTCGTGATATATTTTTATTTTAGTCATTAAAATTTTAGCATGCTTGATTCTTATCCTCACTATACTAAAACTAAATAAAGTATACGATTCTAAGCATTTTTTTTAGTGAAACTTTTCTTTCTCTTATAATTCATGTTTTGTGATTTTTTTTTATTTTGGCCATTAAATTTAGTAGAATTTTATTTTTAATCCCTATTTTGTAATTTTTTTCTATTTTGATCATTAAATTTTTATTATATTTGATTTTTTTCCCTACAAGGAACTATTTTTTACTTTTAGTAAAACTTTTTGTTATATTTTGATTTTTATTTTGTGATCTTTCTTTTATTTTAATCATATTTGATTATTATTCTTTTTACACTAATATTAAATACAGTTTCACTATTCTAAGTTTTTTTTTGGCTTTTAGTAAAATTTTTTTTCTGTTCTAGTTCTTATTTTGTGGATTTTTTTTGTTCATTAAAATTCTATCATGTTTTACTTTTGTTTTCGCCTTATGCATCATGTTTTTTTTAGTCTTATATATATATATATATATATATATATATATATATATATATATATGTTTTTAGTGAAAGTTTTTATTTATTTATTTTGATCCTTCTTTTATTATCTTTACTTTTTTTATTATTTAATTTTTATCATGTGTAATTTTATCTCTTTTTTTTTTCGTTTTGCCAAATTCTCGATTTGACAAAGCTTTTTTGTCTTTTTATTTTGGGTGGTTTCTCTATCTCATTGACAAATTACGGATGAAGAATATATAGTAAAAATTAATCATCTAAAAATTAAAAAAACTACTACATCATTATTTTAATCATCGGTTATTATAAATATGTTTAATAAAATACATGTTTATATCAAACAATATCTAATTTGTAAAATTATATGATTCAGTTTTGCAAACTATTTGTTTAGCTAACCATACAACAAAAAATGAAATATATGTTTTGATTTTTTTAAAAAAATTTTACATGATCTTTTTAAATAATTATTTTTAAATTTTTAAATTTATATATATGAATATATAAGAATGTTATATAGTTTATTCGGGATATATGCTGGTATATACCTAAGATAAGAAATGCCATGGGGTTAGTGGTTAAATACAATTTATGCCTACCTGGATCCTACTATGTCTTCTTTATGTCTATGACCATAGTTTAGAGTTGGTGTGTAGCCAGATTAGTAGCACTAGCCACGCTATCCCTTTGTGAATGGTCGTATGTCCATGAAAGTAAACCTGCGTTGCAGGGATGATACAAGTGTCATGACTCGGGGGCTCCCCTCCAATTTTGTAACTGTTAGGTACTCCAAAATAGGCATCGGCCACAGTTTGAGGTAGGCAGGCTGCCAATAAATATAATTTTTTTACTCTTTTTTTATGATAACTAACTAAATTGATGTCATTAAAGAAAGTTATAGAATATACAGTTATTAAATTATACTATGTTAATATTATATAATTAAATTTGAGTTTTTTTAACCTCTCACTTTCTATGGTGTGTGAGTGAGTGGGACAATATAAACTTGATATCTCATTATATATAAATAAAAAAATTCAGAAAAGAAAATTTATCATGCATGTACTAATCTAGATGTAAAAGATGGTTTTTAAGGATTAATAGTTTTATCTATTATTATATAATGGCTCAAGTTTATGATGTATCCTTATATTCTAAAATAACTCTATTATGTCATGTTATTTTCTCATTTATTCTTTTAATCAATTTTTTTTGTACTAAATTACTAAAAATTGACCACATCATTTGTACATAACATGTTTTTTAATAAAAACGTTTCTCATGTGCAATAGAAAAATCAAAGAGAATAATACATTAAAAACTAATTAAAATGACAAAATCATAAAAGAATCATTTTGATATATAATAATAATTGAAAATTTAAACTATTATATGAAAACAAATAAGGTTATTAACTCGTTTTTTAATTAACTTAATGTATGTTTGGTAGTATCGTCCGTTTACTTTCATATAAAGTGTATTTGAAGGGAAAAACCATCAAAATGTGCTCTGTAATAAAACATTTTAAAAAACAATTTCAAAGAGTAAGTTGTAAATTAGTCTCTAGTTTTACGAAACGAATTAAATATTTTTTAGTTTAAAAAAATAATTAATTAATTTTTTATTAGTGTTAATTATATTTAATTTAATATAAATTTATTTTAAAATATATCTTGTTTTTCATCAATCATTTCATAATATTTGTTTATTTTTTCTATTTTTTTAAAACAAAATGAAAAATACCTAAAATAGACTAAAGAAACTAACTAATTAGTTTTTAAAATTAAAAAAAATTAATTCATTTTATAAAATTAAAGACACTATTTCATAATTAACTTTATTTGCAAACACAATAAAAAGCCAATGCCAATCGAAATCCTAATCTCACTACGAGAGCTAGTACAAAAAAAGCATCCAGGAATCTATTAAATTTAACTAAATGCTTAATGGAAGGTTAGTAAATCAAATAGATGACATCATAATTAGAAATAAAATACAACTCTGTCTGAAAACAAAAAACGAAAAAAGAAAGAGATAAAAAAAAACAACACAAACAGGAAAGTAAGTAAGTAAAAAGCTGTCTTCTTAAAAGAATAAACAAAAAGCTGTAGCAGCCCCTCGTGGTATCTATGTGCCCAAAACCAAAAGACATCTCTTACTCCAGTTCCCAAAACCCAACCAAAGCAAAACCTCCTTTGAAAGTAAATGGCAGGCCAAGAAGAAGATGCAGCAAAGCCAAAACAAGACCAAGAAGAAGAACCAGAAGCAAATCCAATAGAAGAAAAGCTTCTGTCTTCCTATTTAGGCCTAAGTTTCTCTCTCTTTTTAGCTTTCTTGCCTACTAACTCCATTTCTTTAACACCGAACCTCCAAACCCAGATCAGAGACCTCTCAATACGCCTTTTTCAAGCAGAAGAACAGTTAAAACAAATGAAGTCAAGAAGAAAAGAGGACTCAAAAGCAAATGCAAGAGTTGTAGAGATCTTTGCAAGCCACAGGAACGCTTGGCAAGCTGAAGAGAAGAGGTTGCTTCAACAGATCGACTTAGCAAGTGAAGAAATGGCTTCATTAAGAGCTAAAGTTGAAGACTTTGAGAGAGAGAGAGAAGAGTGGCAACGAAAGATTCAAGATTTGGAGAGAGAGGTTGGTGAGAGAGAGGAAATGATTGGATTTATGTCAAGAAATGCTGTTGGTGGTGGTGGTGAGTTTGTGGAGGGTGAGGAGGAGTCTGTTAGGTGTGGGAGTGGGGAATATTATGGTGTGGGGGAGGAGGAGGAGGAGGAGGAGGAGAATGGGAATTTTGTTCATGGTCAACAGTATTATCAGCATTTGCTGCACCAGCAGCAGCAAGGGAGTAATGGGGGTTTCAGTTCAGATTTATTGGCTTCTGCGTCTAAGTTTTGGAGTGAGACAGCTAGTACTCTCTGGCAGGTTTTGCTCTTCTTTTGATATTTTCTGTTCCTTTACTTTCAGATTCATTTGAACGTTGGGGATGGAAATTTATAATTTCTTCCTGGGCTTGTTTGGACTAAGGATTTAAAATGGAGGAAAAAAATTAACAGAATTCTAGGATCTTAAGATGTGTTTATGTTGTATCTTTTGGTATTTTGGAACTCCTTTGTCAATTGTGATTCACAGAATCTTCCTAGGACATGGAGATTTTTCCTGCATTTTCATGTAGAGATGAGGATAAAAAGTTGCAGTCATCACCCTTTTCATAAGTCAATCCAGAAAGTTTAGTTACTAACTAATTGACTTTCAATTCAATTTTTTTGTTAGCCTCATGCATGAATTAAATTTCTATATCTTTTGTTAAAGTGAATACAACAATCCTTCAATTGTCTCATTCTTTGTCCATCCCTAATTTGCATTTTTTTTTCCAACTTGAAGATTTGTTGATATAAATTTTAGTTTTTGGTGCCCACTTACAGAGTGGCTTTGGATAGATGTTAGTTTTGGCACCTTCTTTAAAAGTAGAGCTGCTAGTTGTGCTCCTTTCATCATATAAAGTTCATTGTTTCACTTGGACCACCAATGCTTTTCCAAGGCATGACAACTTGACACTGTCTTCTGAAATTTGTTTTTATAAATAATTACATTGTTAATGTGGCATTAGATTTCATCTGACACAACTGATCATGCATGATAAAACCACGAAAACCACTAAGAAGTAGGTACTAAATTTGAATGTATTATGGTCCTGGTAAAATACAAGCCTGTTTCGCTTTCTCGACATCAGTATATAAGTTTTTATATAGAAAAAATCAGTGTTTACGAGTATCTAAGATGTTAGATAAATCTGTCAGTTAATTGGCATTTATCGAAAAATTTTATAGTACTCGAGGAGTAACTAGTGGCATGTATAGTAGTTATTTAATAGATCCACTTTGAGGAGAGAGACATATAAAAAAGAGAGACAAATAGGAGAGAGAGAATTTAAAAAAAATTAAGTCATCGTAGAAATCTTCTTATTATTTTTGATGAGTTCGGATATAATTCTCTTTGCTTTTTATGTGTCTATCTTCCTTCTCAAAATAGATTTATGGAGTAACTACTGTACATGTCATTAGTTACTCGTTGAGTATTATAAAATTTCTCGACACTTATCTCTTCTTGCAATGGATGTAAATCTCTTGGCTATGGTGCAATTACCCTGCAGTTGATGATGATCCAGTATATTTTCAGGAAATTGTTTATGGTTAAAACAAGTTTTTTTTCCGCTAGTTCTCTTTCTTTCTTTCTTTTTTTTTTCATTTCCTTAGTTACTATTATTTTTTGCCTGGGGCTGTTGAAACATGGCATCTGCTTCTGTTATAATCATGCTTGCTTTTCCATGTGGATGTAGGCCATTGTCCTATATTGTTGTGGCGACTTGTCTCCCTGAAGATGATTGCTTAGTGAAACACAAGGGCCCGTTGGGCCCTCTCAACTTCATAGCCACCGATAATGTGCCCATTCTGTTTGGCCTTCTTAGACTTCATAAGAAAATCATAAAGTTGAAATTTTAGAGTTCTTAAAAACACAAAACTGATATGGTTTTGTGAAATTACTACCAGTAAAATCCAATTCATGGTAAATTGAAATTCTAGATGATTTGAACAACAAATGCCTCTATAACTTTTTGGCAAACTCGGTACCAATATGTTCTGTTAGTTGAAAGACCACTGGCTGCTTCTTGACCCTTTACCTTGTGTCCACTAAAACAGTTGGTGGGGGGTTTGATTTTCTGAGTCACCTGAAACTAATGGAAAAAAGTAATATTTTGCAGAATTCATTTTGAAGTAATTCAATTTTAAATGTTTATTTCCATGTTTTTTTTTTAATTTTAAATATTAATTTTTGCAGGATGTTCAGTATGATTCCCATGAATCGCTCTATAATATGAAACATTTTGTGGCAAGGTAAATCTGACATTCTAGGTGTGTGTGTGTGTGTGTGTATTCTATAGTGCTATGACTAATGAACGGGTGACTTACATTTCCTGTTCAGAAGAGAGTCCCCGTGGAAGGTAGATGGTGATTCAACAGGCATTTCCTCTAAGTTAAAATTACTCGAAGAGGAACTTCTGAATTTGGAAAAAGTTGGCAAAACTGATATATCAAAGGTTCCATCCCTAATGAGGAAGCAGGCAAAGAGATATCAAGCTCTAGCAGGAAAGATTGATGATCTTTGCAGAAGAATGGTAATGCATATGTGATATAATCTCTGTTTATTTTCCCATGTGCTATTATACAGTTCATTATAAGTTGACTGTCTGTTTTCTTTTTCATCCTTTAGTACTTTTAGGACCGTGTACCTGAGATTGAGCATGATTTTGTTCCTTAAATATGCAAACAAATTGCTTGGTTACATTATCTTTGATTACGTAGCATTTGATGTGGTCGAGCAAGTATGCCTTTTGATGTGGATTTGCTCATAATTTTGGGAACTTAGGATGATGTTCTACCAGAAATATTGTGGAAAGACATCTCGATTTGGAAATTTCTTGATGATGAAGTTGAAATAATTGAGTTGTTTGCCCCATTGAGCTGTCTGACTAAACTCCTTTTGAGTGCAAGGTGCATGGTCCCAAGGAAATTATTTATTCTTATTTGAGAACAAAAATTGAAAGGAAAAATTCTCCATTCTGCATTGTGAACAATTTGTATTGGGAAACCCATTAAATCTCTTCCGAATGATTGCGTGTATAGCATATGGTGCACATATGTAGACTGCTTTAAGTGGATCCACCATGCATTTGAAGTGTTTAAGTTCACTCCACTTCCTACCTGCCCCAATATTTCTTATTTTTCATATAGGCTTACGGTTGGAGAAGTTTTAATTTCTCGTGGAGGACCTATAGAGAAGAAACTTATGACAAATGTCTGGTACTCACTTAAATGCACTGTTGAAGGTAGTTTTAGTGATGCATTCGTGCTGGTTTTGTTTGTGAAAATTTGACTGGGGTCAAAACTGAACCCGTGTGTGTTGATCTTAACTCTTTTCTCTGACGAACACCGCCACACAATAAGTGTAATTTTGTGTTTTATGCTTCTCTCGTATTTATTTTAAATATTTGTTCTTTTCTAGGCAGGCGTGTAGCTTAAAACCTTCTCTTGCTTTTACAGCTAGCTAGCGATCCATGTGAACCTACACTGAGTCCTGAGTTTCGAACACAGAGGCAAACAGAGTTTTTGCTTGAAGCATTTCGGCTCAAGGAACGTGCTTCTGAAACTGGAGACAGGCTAATGGCATTGCAAAATGAGATTGGTAAGAGCTACCATAGGGATGAGGTGGGGAGCCAGGCCAAGCTCATAATGAGACGATCATTCGACTCCATAAGGAACAATTTAAAGGAAGTTCAGAGAAACTTGGAAATATGGTTGGCCAGAATTATTGGAGATCTTAAAGGGATTCTGGCCAGAGATGGTTCCTCTCGTCAACGTGAATATTATATTTCTAGGTATCCTTTTGTTCAATAGAATCTTCTGACTGGTAGTCTCAAGTACTGATCTAACTGAAATATGTTAGTAGCCCTTCTGGTAAATATGCTGATCTAAGACTTGAAACATAGCAGTGAGGAGCAACATGGAAATCAGGAAATGTGATCACCCCACCAATGTATATGGCCCGGAAACGGATCTATCTGAAGGAAGCCATCACCTAGTCAAAACAAAATGTTCATGCTTCAATTTTGTCATCACTAGTTGAATCGTAAATATGTTGATCCTGAATAAGAATATTTTGCAAACTAGACAATCTAGTCTAGCATGCTTTGTTCAAGACGAATTCAACACTCTTTCAAGTAGAGATTTGCCGACGAGGGGTGGTCAAAGGACCATTAGCGCAAGTGTTGTTACGTGAACTACGCATCGGTTTGAAATGATCCCCAACATCGACTTTTCAGTCAAGAGCAGGCCAACAGCTAAGCAGGGCTGGATAGTGATTAACGGTTGACTTCCTTGCTATTTTTAACACCTATTTGAAACAATTTACTATTGTTTCTTGAACAGGATTTGTGTGTCTCCTTCTGTCGATAGCTTTCAATTATAGCGACAGTTTCCTACATTTGGGTCGGAAGTCTCCCATCACCCCTTTCGATCATCAAATCCATGTGCATAAATGTACAGAAGTACTCTGGGCTAGGGCGTCTCCTAATTCAAAGAAATGCATGCACGTTCTGTATCGTGTGACGACGGTATTTATGTTAGGGTGCCAACTACAGTGTCGTAGTGTCGTCACTTAAGGAATTTAATGCCTGTGCCCTGCAATAGCGACACGTGGCTTTTGGATTATTAAAAGTGCTGTTAATTAATTGTTAAACCGGTGACCGAAATAGGCTGTTTGTCAAAAAAGGTTTGTGCATCTCAACTGTTAGATCAATCAGTGATGACGCTGCCGTTATATATATATATATATATATATCTTATTTTAAGAAACGAATTAACTAGCTTTTTTAGTAAAAAAAAAATAATTATTATTTAATTCTTATATTTTAATTTTTTTTATAAATAAAAAAATATAAAAAGATTGATGAGAAAAAATAAAGTTTTTTTAAAATAAACTATTATTAAATTAAATATAGTTAATATTTATTTAAAAAATTAAAAAATTAATTTTAAAACGAGAAAAACTAATTAATTATTTTTTTAAAAATAAAAAAATAGATTTATATTTTACTTACGCACATGCGCACGCATGGTACGAAGAAAATTAAAAGAACTAAAGTGTTTCCTATTATTTATTATGTTTTGGGACTTATTTTTACTATGGAGCAACACTTAATTTCTCTGTGCTGACACCTTCCATACATTTGAACCATTGTTCGCTTCTTACTTCTGACGTGTCTCGCCTTTATCTTTTGATCTAGTCATGATGTGCTTTTCACAGGGAAATATTTAATGTGTTTTTACCTTCTTTTGCATTACGGATTTGTGTGCTAATTTCTTTTTTTATCATTTTGGAGGATGTGCGGATACTTTTAAAGAAAAAACTTCATATGAAATAGCGAAATAAATAATAAAATTTTATTTTCTTTTATCTAAACTCCCAAAATCACCGTTGGATCAATTAATTATATTAGTCTTGATTTGCATGCTTGCTTTATGCAGCAGTTTGATTAATGGCTTTGAAATTTTACAGATTGTTGATGATTGTATTTTTATTTTTTGTATTTGATCATGGAATTTTTTGGTTTTTTTTTTTTTCCTTTTCCTAACTTACATTGTTTATATCTATTCTTGGACTGCTGATATAGGATGGAGAGCAACGATTATGCAAGGATTTGGCTGATAAGGTGAGCTATTAACCTTCTTTTTCTTTTTTAGTCCCAAACTTGCTTCTTTTTTCTTATCGAGTTCATGGTTAACATGAATTTATAGGTTTCTTGAGCATTTTTTTCTAAATCATTGTTGCCTTTGGTGATAGGGAGTCAATGAGTGGCTTGATTATTTTGGGTGATTACTCTGCCGTAGGGTATGTACCTTATACCAAGTAAATGCATATATATATATATATATATATATATATTTTTTTTTTTGGCAACCATACCAAGATTGATAATGTTATCAACATTGTAGAAAATCATGGAATTTTATTCTGTAGATGTTAGAATATTTTACTTATTTAATTAAGTCATTTGCTAATATTTTTGTTTATTCATAATGTGATAGGAAGTTTCTTATCAAAAGGACTTTGAAGAAACTTGATATGGCATGTACTATATAGCATAATAGTGTTTCATCTTAGTTCTCTGTTTTCATTACTATTAAAGGTATGTATTTATCCTACATAACTCTCATTTCAGAGTTAGTGACAAATGAGAAAATTTTATAATTATATAATCGATGACCCTTTAAATTCATATATTCCTTTTCATATTTAAAGTTTTGACACGTTATATTAAGAAATCTATGTATACAGTTTTGATTTTTAATAAAATATTATATTATTGCTTATGTCTCAGTATAATTACGCATTCTGATTTTTATGATAAACCTTTTTGTTGCTTTTTTAACGCTTTGCTTGCAGCGCAGCGCAGCGCGGGTGACAAACTCTTATAATGCTAGTTTTGTAGATTTTTTTTTTTTTTCTTTCTTTTCAATTTAATTCTCTCTCGCTTTAATTTTCGTCTTCGTATTCTGTCTTCATATCAAGCTTTTCATCTGCAACCAAGCCAAACTTATAATTCTTCTTCTTTGCTTTAGATGACTGATGGGTGTAGATAAATACCCACCTGATAATAGCAAAATGAGCAAAGTAACAAAATCCAATTCACAATTGCATTGAAAAAATAGTAAAAAATATATCAATATATAATCATATCTTTCCTTTCTTGCTTAATGGATGGTTAATTGAAAATCCGATTAGATAATTGGTGATCTAAATAGGGAAAAATCAAATTCTAAATCCAATTTGCAATAATTTTCGATCAACTTAAACCTAAACCGAATTTGCCAAAACTAAATATAAATATCATCTTTATACTATAAGAGGTTACTTATTAAAGAATCTAGGGAGAGATCGAATAAATTATGGCATAAGGGAAATAGTATGAAGCAGGCATCATCTTAGAATTACCATTTTTTTACAATGCAAAAATCCTTGATTTCCTTTTCTTTGAATTTTTCTGTACCTTCCTTCTTGTTATGAAACTCTTAATGATTTATTTTCTGAAAAAATATCGTCAAAACCTAAGAAGTTTAGGGGGTAAACGGTGCGGTTTCCTTTAAATGTAGAAGTTGAAAAAATTAAAAATAAAAAGAGACGAGAGATCCAATCAAACCTAACACAAAAGAACAACGTCCACATGCTTTGCCAAGCCACCAACACTAGATAAATAAATAAATAAAATAAAGGTCCGATACACTCGAAGTCATGAAATGTTCCCCAGCAATCCAATTTATGCAATTCATCAGTCATATTTTGCTAACTTACAGTAGCTCTTAATCTTCGTAATCTTGGATTCTAAAAGTAGGAGGGAGTGGTGTCATCCAATTCATGCAAGAACATTTCGTAAAAGGAAATATATAGTTTTGCCTACTACATTTCTTTTTTGCTGCAGATTTGACTTGTGAGGATCAGACAAGGTTAAGACATTCACTTTAAAAACCATCCAAACAATGCTCATGTTTCCAAACCAGTTTAATGGAAGTACATGCTAAAAAAACTAACTCAAAGAGGCAGAATTCAAAGTAACAGTTTCAATACAACAAATTATTCACTTGAGCATTAACTATTTCTGATACAAGGGAAGATGTAGAACATAAATAAATGGTGAAGACACTAGGCAGAAGCAGTAGCTTCCTCCAGCAACTGCTTAACCTTGGTGATATAATCGCTCATTGCTTCATCCTTGGATTTCCCTGACAAAAGAAAGTTCATATCCAAGAGTTGAGAATCGTATCTGACAATGAGAATGACAGCTGCTAAGAAAAACAGGAAAGAAACCAACTTCCTAATAACATTAATTCTGAATCAATACCTTCGACAGCCTTCCATGCATCCCACTTTGCCCTGTCCCTCATGTTGAAGATTCCAGGGCGGCCTGAAAATTGCCACAAACAGGAAGGGTCAATCAAAAAGACAACATGTTGCTTCAATAAAGAAACACTTAGGGTAAAACTATCTGATGGGAGGAAAATACTCACTGGTGTTCACGGGTCCAACAGTGGCTTGCTTGTAAAGTCCATACAGAATTAGTTTGCTCTCATTTGTTGTGTTTTCTGGCAAAGTCTTGGCTTTCTCAGCGTAGTCCTTAAATTCCTCCTGCACGAAACCCAACCCAATTTGTCACGTCAATAAACAACTTAAATGTCAAGCATCTCAAGAACTGAAGCCGATTAGCTAAACTGCTAAAGCAAAGTTCTTTGCAATTCACACATCTATTTGCGCATAAAATTTCACAAATCTCTTGTCTTGGAAAACTACGAAGGAAAATGCATCATATAAAGAGATCAGAAGCCAATATATCAGGTCTAAAATTGATTTGCCTAAATTTGTATAAATCCATGACTTGACAGTGACGCTGGGAGTAAATAAGATAGATTGCAAGATATATCTAAAAGTTGATTAAGGCAAACCATTAGATATTGAAACAGAGTAGCATAACATTAACAATAGAATAGATGTCATTGCTTCAACATGCAAAACAAGAAAATTAAAAAATTTAATAGATCCAAACATAGTATAAACATAGATCTTCAACAGGACAAGCTAAAGAATCAAGGTTTAGATTAAACAGAGCAACCAAAAATTTCATGCAGACACACTGATTGGCTAATAACCATGAAAATTACGAAGTGTCCCACCAAAGTTAACTAACGCATAATCCAAGCTAATACAATAAATCAATCAACCAATCAATCAAATCCCATGTCAGATCTAATCAAGAACGATTGATTACCTGTGTTTTCAATAACCATTCAAAACCAAGAATAGAGAAAGAGCAAGAGATCGATTTACAAGAAGAAAGAGTTAAAAAAACATGATTATTGTACCTCCAAACCCATTGCGTGGAATCTGCGTGCTTCCTGGCCTTTGTTTTTGCTTTTGGTGTCAGATATGGAAAACGAAGAGCAAGAAGAGGCGTGTATTACATAGCGTAAGAGTGGGTTTCAGAGTTAAAACACTTGTCCATTGACAAGAGAGGGATCTTCGTTTACGTTGGTAGATTATTTCTACACGTGGCTTGTTTCTGTTGCGTAAACTAAATGTTGTGGGCCAGGGGCGTTACGTCCGAGGATGTGGCTAAACATTTAGGTTAGGTTTTGTAATTGACACCACACAAAGCACGCAAGTCTTGCTGGTTTGCGAAGATTTGAGAGGATCGTTGAAAAAACTTGCTTCGTATCTTGAGTTTTTTGGGTTCAAATAATACCCAAATTTTTTATATTAAATTCCTTTAAATGCATTAGAGTAATCTGAAGAATGTATTTTTAAAATTATTCGAAAAAAATTATCTAAATTAAAACGTAAAGTGATTTCAAAATATCTTTTTATCATTTTCTTAAAGACTAATCTTTAACATAATAGAGAAATGAGAAGAAATCTTAGCATAATAGAAAATAGACGAAAGGAAAACGATGGAAGGCAGCAAATGAAATAGGTGCAAACCCCACTAGATCAAATAATCCAATAGAGGGCCCCAAAGAAACAAAGAGGTTCGAGGGAGAAAAGAAATACAATAGTCCAAGGCTCCGAGCAGAAAATGGATCCAGTCTAATAGCATGTTTGAATCCATTCTATTTAGAAAAAACCTTCAAATTTATAGATGTGTTTATGTAAATAATTTATTTATTTATTTAATTAACTTTCATGTTCTCTTGATTCATTCTATTAAACCTTTTTCTTTTTTAATTTATCCAACTAATTTAATAATTAACGTTTGTCAAGTTTCGGTGTTAACTACACATACTAGATATAAGTATATGACATTATAAGAAAACCTAAAAAAATTAAAGTGATTGCTATGTACTCACTATTCATCTACATTCATAAGCACTGCTCCTTTACTATTATTATATTAAAGGTATTATAATGATTTTTAGACTTTATTTAGATTTTTATTTTTTATTTTTTGTAATTTTAGCTCTATGTTTAGGTATTTCATATGAAAGTTTTGACAAATATTACACTTTAGTTTTTTATTTTTTAAAAATATTTGTTTCGATTTACAACTTTATCTATACTTAACTTTATAATTTTAAGATGTCATTTGGTATTTTATCTGAATTCATTTAAATTATTATAATAAATATTGTATTTTGAGAGACTCGTTTCAATTTTTCATCTTTTTAGCCTAGATTTTTATTTCATTTTTGGTTTAAATTTTTGTATATTCAAAATCTACCTTCTTTTGATCTATATTTTATTTTATGGTTTTCAATGGTCATTTGGTATTTTATCTGGATTTATTTAAATTATTCTCATAAACATTGGATTTTCGAGCTTATTTCAAATTTTCATCACTTTTGCCTCGATTTTTATTTTTTTTTTGTTTAAATTTTTATTTATTCAAAATGTCTCTTCTTTTGATCTATACTTAACTTTATGATTTTAACGAGGCCATTTGGTCTTTTATCTAAATGTATTTAAATTATTCTCATAAATATTGTATTTTTAGAGCCTATTTACATTTTTCATCTCTTTAGTCCAGATTTTTATTTTATTTTTGGTTTAAATTTTATGAATTTAAAATCTATCTTCCTTTGATCTATATTTAGCTTTATAATTTTAAGAGATCATTTGGTATTTTATCTATATTTATTTAAATTATTCTCATATACATTATATTTTTAGAGGTTGTTTCAATTTTAAATCACTTTAGCTCGATTTTTATTTTATCTTTAATTTAAATTCATATATATTCAATATCTATCTTCTTTAGATATATATTTAAATTTATGATTTTGAGCGAGTCATTTGATATTTTATTCGGAGTTATTTAATTTTTTTTTCATAATTTTAGACTCTATCTTCTTTTGATCTATATTTTAATTTATGATTTTATGAGTTCATTTGGTCTTTTATCTAGATTTATTTAAATTATTCTCGTAAATATTTTACTTTTAGAGGCCGTTTCAATTTTTTGTGTTTAAATTTTTACATATTGAAAATCTATCTTCCTTTGATTGATATTTAGCTTTATGATTTCAAAAGGTCATTTGGTATTTTATCTAGATTTATTTAAATTATTTTCATAATTTTTTATTTTTAGATGTGGTTTTAATTTTTCATCTCTTCATCCAAGGTTTTTTTTTTTTCAGTTTAAATTTTTATATATTTAAAATCTATCTTGTTTTGATCTAAGTTCAAATTTACGATTTTTTGAGATCATTTGGTATTTTAGCTAAATTTATTTAAATTATTCTCATAAATATTATATTTTAATAGGCTTTTCCAATTTTTCATCTCTTTACCCTAGATTTTTATTTTATTTTTGGTTTAAAATTTTTATATATTCAAAATCTTTATTTTTTTAATCTATATTAAATTTAATGATTTTAAGAGGTCATTTTATATTTTAAATTAATTTATTTAAATTATTCTCATAAATATTGTATTTTTTTGAGGTCGTTTCAGTTTTTCATCTTTTTAGCATAGATTTTTATCTTATTTTTATTTTAAATATTTATGTTTTCAAAATCTATTTTGTTCCAATGTATATTTAACTTCATGGTTTTATGTAGTCATTTGATATTTTATGTGGATTTATTTAAATTGTTCTAATAAACATTGTATTTTTTTAGGCCATTTCGATTTTTCATCTCTTTAGCCTTTATTTATATATATATTTTTTGGTTTAAATTTTTATATATTAAAAATATATCTTCTTTTGATCTATATTTAACTTTGTTATTTTAAGAGGTTACTTGGTATTTTATCTGAATTTACTTAAATTATTCTAAAAAATTATATTTTTAGAGGTTTCAATTTTTTATATGTTCAGTATAGATTTTTATTTTATTTTTGATTTAAATTTTCATTTATTGAAAATCTATCTTCTTTTGATCTTTATTTAAATTTATGATTTTAAGGGTCCCTTGGTATTTTATCGAGATTTATTTAAATTATTCTCATAAATATTGTATCTATTGGTTGTTTCAACTCTTTATCTGTATAGCCTGGATTTTTTATTTGATTTTTTAAATTTTTATATATTAAAAATCTATTCTTTTGATATGTATTTAACTTTATGATTTTGAGAGGTCATTTGGTATTTTAACTATATTTATTTAAATTTTTCTTATAAATATTGTATTTTTAGAGGTCGTTTCATTTTTTAATCTCTTTAGACCAAAATTTTACTTTATTTTTGGTTTAAATTTTTATATACTCAAAATCTATCTTCTTTTTATCTATATTTAACTTTATAATTTTGAGACGTCATTTGATATTTTATCTAAAATTATTTAAATTATTCTCATAAATATTGTGCTTTTTTAGACTCCTTCAATTTTTCATCTCTTTAGCCTAGATTTTTATTTTATTTTTGGATTAAATTTTTGTATATTCAAAATTTATCATCTTTTGATCTATATTTAACTTTACAATTTTAAGAGGTCTTTTGGTATTTTATCTGAATTTATTTAATTCATTCTCATAAATAATGTATATTAAGATGCTATTTCAATTTTTCATCTCTTTAGCCAAGATTTTTGTTTTATTTTTTGTTTCAATTTTTATATATTCAAAATCTATCTTTTTTGGATCTAGATTTCACTTTATCATTTTAAGTCATTTGGTATTTTATTTTGATTTATTAAAATTATCAAAAAAGAAATATATGTTATTTTTAGATCTTTGTTTCAATTTTTCATCTCTTTAGCTCATGTTTTTATTTTATTTTTGGCTTAAATTTTTATATATTCAAAATATATATTATTTTGATCAATATTTAACTTTATGATTTTAAGAGGTCATTAAGTTTTTTATCTGGATTTATTTAAATTATTCTTATAAATTTTTTATTTTTCTTTTTTTCTTTGTTTAAATTTTTCATCTCTTTAGCCTGATTTTTGTTTTTTTAGGTTTAAATTTTTATATATTCAAAATCTATATTCTTTTGATCTATATTTAACTTCATAATTTTAAAAGGTCATCTAGTATCTTATCCAAATTTATTTAAATCATTCTCATAAATAATGTATTTAAGAGGTTGTTTCAATTTTTCATCTCTTTAGCCCCGATTTTTATTTTATTTTAGGTTAAAATATTTATACATTCAAAATCTATCTTCTTTGGATTTATATTTCACTTTAACATTTTAACAGGTCATTTAATATTTTTTTTGAATTTATTCAAATCATTCTAAAAAATAATGTATTTTAAGAGGTTGTTTCAATTTTTCATCTCTTTAGCCTTGATTTTTATTTTATTTCTGGTTACAATATTTATATATTCAAAATATATCTTTTTTTTAGCTATATTTTACTTTATTATTTTAAAAGTTCAATTGCTATTTTTTCTGGATTTATTTAAATTATTCTCATAAATATCATATTTTTAGAGGTTGTTTCAATTTTTCATCTTTTTGGCCCAGATTTTGATTTTATTTTTAATTAAATTTTTATATATATTCAAAATATATCTTATTTTGATCTATTTTTAACTTTATGATTTTAAGAGGTCATTTGGTAGTTTTCTAGATTTATTTCAGTTATTCTCATAAATATGTTATTTTTAGATGCTTGTTTTAATTTTTCATCTCTTTAACCTAGATTTTTATTTTTGATTTAAATTTTTAGACATTCAAAATCAATCTTCTTTTGATCTATATTTAACCTTATAATTTTAAGAGATCATTTGGTATTTTATCTAGATTTTCTTAAATTATTCTCGTAGATATTGAGTTTTTAGAGGTTGTTCCAACTTTTCATCTCTTTAGCCTGATTTTTATTTTATTTTTGGTTTAAATTTTTATATATTAAAAATCTATCTTCTTTTAATCTATATTTACCTTTAATATTTTAAGAGATAGTTTTTTATTTTATCTAAATTTATTTAAATTGTTCTCATAAATATTGTATTTTTTAGATCTTCGTTTCAATTTATCATCTCTTTAGACTAGATTATTATTTTATTTTTGGTTTAAATTTTTATATATTCAGAATATATCTTCTTTTGATCTATATTTAACTTTATGTTTTTAATAGGTAATTTTTTATTTTATCTAGATTTATTTAAATCATTCTCATAAATATTATATTTTTAGAAGTTGTTTCAATTTTTCATCTACTTAGCCTAGATTTTTATTTTATTTGTTGTTTAAATTTTTATGCATTCAAAATCAGTCTTCTTTGAATCTATATTTAACTCTATTATTTTAAGAGGTTATATGGTATTTTTTTTGGATTTACTTAAATTATTTTCATAAATATTGTATTTTTAGATGCTTTTACATTTTTTCATCACTTTAGCCTAGATTTTTATTTTATTTTTTATTTAAATTTTTACATAATAAAAATCTATCTTCTTTTTATCTATAGTTAAATTTATTATTTTAAGAGGCCATTTGTTATTTTATCTTGATTTATTTAAATTATTCTCATAAATATTGTATTTTTAGAAGTCTGTTTCAATTTTTCATCTCTTTAGGTTAGATTTTTATTTTTTTGTTTAAATTTTTATATATTCAAAATATATCTTCTTTTGATATATATTTAAATTTATGATTTTAAGAGATCATTTAGTATTTCATTTGGATTTATTTATGTAATTCTCATAAATATTGTATTTTTAGAGGCAGTGTCAATTTTTCATCACGTTAGCCCATATTTTTATTTTATTTTTTTGTTTAAGTTTTTATATATTCAAAATCTATCTTCTTTTGATCTATATCTAACTTTATGATTTTAAGAGGTTATTAGGTATTTTATCTATATTTATTTAAATTATTCTCATAAATATGTGTTGGTATCACATAGCCACATGACTTGATCCATAAAATCACATGCTTTGTTGCTTGATATCACATGGTTTGGAACCTCAAAAATTGAGTGTTACATGTCTTGCTAGCTAAGGCACATGGTCGTGTAACTTTGTTCTTCATTTCGTGTTGTCAAGCTTTTGACTATTTAGATTTCTTCCGCAAATCGTGTTGAATTTCTTCTATCCATGTATACCTTCTTTTTCATAGAGACACGAGTGTGTGACTTTACATTGCAAATTGTGTGTAATGCCTACTCGCTCGTGTAGTCTTCTTTTTCCTTGAGTTTTTGTTAGGTTCAATCACCTACACGGTCATATGGAATGCTTCCTCTAGCCATGTGGAATGCTTTGGCTCGTGTGGCTTGTTGTGCTTGCGACTCCACATGATTTCCTCCTTTAAGTCACATGGCCGGTAGACATTTTCTTAGCTATTTCGGACGGTCGTGTGACTCCTCTAAGCCTCTTTGAAGTTTCTCGCTTTCCTTCTTAGGTTTTGGGTTTCCTTGCTCCGACTCATCATTTTTCCTACAAAATCCAAAACCGTCATTTTGTTCTTAAATAACATAATATAATAGAATAAGTACTATAAAGTTCAATGTAATAGAGCATTAAAATCATGCTAATTATGTACTCATCAACATAAATTCATACTTAAATTTTGCAATCAATATTAATTCACCCAAATTTCTATATTTTAGGCAATTAATCCCATTTGGCCAAATTATTCATATTGCCTAATTAGAGCGAATTTCTCCATTTAAACATCCATACACATATTAATTCATTTCTTTAACCATTAAAACATAATCAAACTTTAATTAATTCAATTATCCTTAATTTTAAGGTTAGGCTGAATTTGCCTTTTAGGGAAATTGATATCTATTTTCCAATTAAACTTA
This sequence comes from Dovyalis caffra, assembly GCA_963924115.1. Taxonomy (NCBI): domain Eukaryota; kingdom Viridiplantae; phylum Streptophyta; class Magnoliopsida; order Malpighiales; family Salicaceae; genus Dovyalis; species Dovyalis caffra. Next base: position 6,335,801 of record CAWUPB010001197.1, read on the forward strand.
AATATTACCCCTAATTCTTCAATTAAACCTATAATCAACCAATTTATATTAATTAAACCAACTAATCCAAATTGTTTAGTCATGGCCAAAATTTCCATTAAGGGTAACCAACATTAAATTTTTCATTCTAACACATTTAAACACACTTAATCCACCTAATGAACACTTAATTAACATAAATCATACAAGCTAACATTTTTCTCCAATTTATAGGAATTGATCGAATGTTTTCTCCAAAATTAATCAACTTCAATTCTTCAATTTAACCTTAATTTAACCCTCCAACATCATAATCCATCAATCAAAAGCATGGTTTCACCACCAATTCATAAAAAAACAACCAAAGTCAACATAAATTGAATAATTAAGCATAAACTTCACATCCTGTAAAACTTAATAACATCACATATGAAGCATCAAAATAAGAATTTCTTTTGTTGTAGTAAGGATTACTCTTATTTGATGGAAGCTTGACAATTTTTCTACCTTGGAAGCTTGAATTTCCTCCTCTTTTTCTTCCTCCTAGTTTTGACCAAAATGATTCTTTTTTTTTTTTTTTCTCATTGTTTATTTGATTCTTCTAGGTGATTTTAGATGATTTTTGGGATGTGTTTAGGGTGGTTTAGGTGTTTTTGGGTGGTGATTTGCCTTGGTTCCTCTTGAATTTTTGTTGTTGTCTCTTGTTTTCCTTAGGTTTTCACTTGGCCATCAACCTTCTCTTCTTCCTCGCTTGATCGAATTTATGGGGGTAGAATTCCCTTTGGATGTTACCAAGTATGGCACACTTGGTTTAATCCTCTCGCTTTCTTCTCCAAGGGAACTTTTCTAGATTTTTCTCCACTTTCCTTTCATTTTCTTCCTCAACTTTTTTTCCTATATAGTTTTCCCTTTTCTTCCCCTCACATGGCCAAAATTTTTTACTTCCTTTAAACCCCTTTCCCTTTTTTCAATTATGGTTGGATACCACCAATTCTAATTGAATTATTTTGTTCTTAAATTTGCCAAAAAAGTTACATTCCGATCTCTAAACTTTTAATTATTCTAATTCGATCTTGACGTTCTAGTCCTTAAACTTTCAATTTTCCTTAATTAACCCCTTAATCTAGGCTTTTCCAAGTTTTATAATGGACACTTAAGTTTTCTAATCATTTCAATCAAGTACTTAAACTTTTAAATGTTACAATAACATCCACGAGGTTTTGCGATTATACCCTTAGGTTAACATATAATCACAAAAATCAATATCATAAACCCACTAATTTAAACACTAAATAATTCATTCACCTTTCATAATATTTATGCATGCACTAATTTATTTTTTATGTAAGTATAAATTAAAAATTCACACTTTCAATAAATATTCATATATTAATTAAATAAATATTTATGCATGCATTCATTTATTTTCTATGTAATTATAAATTAAAAATCCTCACTTTCAATAAATATTCATATATTAATTAAATAAATTATTCATACAAACATATATACATTTAAGGAGGTTTTTAGGTCAAGTATATTACATCAATGCATTGTGTCCTCTATCCTAGATTTTTATCACAATACACAAGCAAAATCCTCATTCGGTTTAAAGTTTAAGGCTTCCTAAATTTAACATTTAAGGCTAACATTTTTTATTTTATTTTGCACAACCTAAACATTTCATATTCATCTTTGGATTAAACATATTAAAACCAAGAAGTTTCATCAAGCCTAAAACCATTTCACTTAATCTAAACCATTTCATAAATATCAATCCATCCATATATATATTAACTTCTCAACATTTCTATATGAAACATAAACCTTTCATAATCCTTTAATCTCACAAATATATAAGTTAGCATACCAAATTAATCCAAAAATTCATCATTTACAACCTAAAATGACCGAATCTAGGCAACACCAAAAGTAGCCAAAATTTAGACATGGTTTAGTCTTCAAACTTTAAACCTAAACCTATAATATACAATTTGGCAAACTCTATAGCTCTCGGCTAGCATCCCCAACGCATCAAAAACATCCTCAAACATCGCTTTGTTCACATACACCACAAGATAAACAAAATGAGCTAAAGCTTAATAAGTGCAACCGTGCATGAATGCAATTGAACTCATTTTTTCATGGTTGGAATACATCTTCTATGTTTCTAAGATACCCCGTTGAATGTATATATATTCAGTCCTCATTTAAAACCATCATCATGAAATCTATAAAAACACTAACATGTTCGATTTTACAAACCTTACAAAGGATTGATCATTGCCATTTGTCCTTCTTGAATATGTCTAGCCATAATCAATGTCCTCATAAAACCATGAACATATCCTTTTTAAAATGTTTGAAATAATGACATAAAATATTTCATTGTGTGAATACAATTAGAATGTAATATTGAGCATTTATATGAACATAAATCATATGATATTAAGCCATTCGTAAACACAATCCATATGACATGACAAGCCAAAACTATCAAGCCCTAAAACAACCATGAACACAAAATGAATGACATTAAGCCATTTATGAGCATAATCCATAAGGTATCAAGTCCGAATCCATCACATGGCATCACAATCATACAATCTTCAATTAAGCACCTACCTAGGCTAAAACATCCAATATCAAGCACATGACTAAGTAACATCAAGTAGTTACCTAACCTAAAATCATCTATTAACCTTTCCATCATTCAATAAACACTTAATTACATTATCAAATGATCAAATAACACCAAGCAATCACATACTCGAATTCACCAATTAACACCTCAAGTGTTCAATTTATCCAATAACATATAATCATTCAATTATTCAATAAACACCTAAAAAAAATCATTACTCAAATTCGTCAAGCAACATATCATCCAATATCACACAACCATTCAATCAATGAGCAAAAATCACAAAATTCTAAATGGATCTTAGTTGAATCCATCAAGCAATAACACAATCACTCAATCAATATTTAAGTCGAATTCATCATGCTTCCTCATAATCAATCCATCATCAAAACCAAGTAACGACAACAAACACATAATTTGAATTCATCAACAAGTATATTCCCATAAAACAAGTGACAATCATCAAGTGATTAATCTTAACAATAAACATATCCAAATTGCATAATGTCAATTAATTATAAGAATACAACGCCTTAATTGGTCAATCATTAATTAATTGTATAATCCATACCTTAAAAAACTCTAGGTTTTGTATCATCAAGCTAGTCATCATCTCAATCGTTCAATCAATAATTCATCACTTATTCATCATTAATACAATGATCAATCATCAATTAAATGCTTACCCAACAACATCATAATGTAAAATCATCATTTAATACCTCACCCAAACCCTAGAACTTAACCCTTAACGTATTTAACCAATAATTAATCACATAACATAATACCCTAATGTCTAATCAACCATTAATTTCCTAGTCCAACATCAATTAATCACATCTTTTACTTAAGCAAATAACCCGAAACTCGGTATTACGATATTTTTTCCTCCCAAAGTATTGCAATTTGGCCATTTCGAGCTCAAAGTATCAAATTAAGTAATTTGAACCTCAAAGTATTGAGGATTGGGTAAATTTGATCCACATTGCCCAATTCTCATTATTTCTAACGGTCCACTTGTTAATTGATTGTCACTTAAATTTTTTTTTATTGAAGCTTGAATTTTTGGGTTTAGGGATGAGTTTTTGGGTTTCAAAACTCGGATGTTCATCCCTAAACTAAAAAATTCAAGAACAAAACCAAAAACTTCAAATAGAAACTCAAAAATTTATCCACTAACCATCTCTATTCTTACCTTAGCCAAAAGTATATGCAAGAACAATACCTAGAAACCCATATCTCAAATTTCTTTCATCTTAGAAACTCTAATCCTATAAAAACCAGTCCAAGCCCCCATAACTATACTAGAATCCAATAAGTTCAACCATCGAAAACAATGGAAAAAGAACTAGATTAAATAGTATCCAAGAGCAAAAACTTACATGTACCAATCTTCAATATTTAATTAGGCTACTCTTGAAAATTTTTGGTATGCCAAACGACACCCTCATGCAAATCCCCACTAACTCTCAAAAATCAAACAAGAAAGGTTCCTCATCATCCCAAATGCTAAGTGGTGCATACTCATCATCATTCCACATAGATGGAGATCCAAGTCCAACATGCATTGCTAGATCATGTAAAAGATGACTCGTTGGTGTAACAATAGGTGGAATATTACTATCGGATGGAGATAAACTCGAACCGACCGAACCCACTAACGAACTAACATCATCGTAAGGCCGATGCTTGCGGTAGATGATGACTATGATTTTGATATGAGCTTCTTGTTGTTGTTGCTACACTAGAACTAATATATATATATATATATATATATATATATATAACATCATCGTAAGGTCGATGATGCGGTAGATGATGACTATGATTTTGATATGAGCTTCTATATATATATAACATCATCGTAAGACCGATGTCTGCGGTAGATGATGACTATGATTTTGATATGAGCTTCTTGTTGTTGTTGCTACACTAGAACTAACATATATATTATCGGTGTTGCTTCTATTAGCTCCATATTGATTAATACAAAGTTGTAACGTAACTTGCTTGGTGATTTTATTTGGGTCAACCAAGGTACGTAGAGGAGGAAATACTTTCGGTGTGGTTATTGTATAGAAAATAAGTTATTTTCTAGGTTAGTGGATGGATTTCGAATTTCTACTTGAAATTCTAGGTTTTGTTCTTGAATTTATGGATTTGGGGATCAACACCGGGTTTTAAAACCCAAAAATTCATCTCTAAACCCAAAAATTCAAACTTTAATTAAAAAAAAAAAAGTAACGGTCAATTGTCAATTGAATTTTAAAAATAATAGCGATTGGGCAATTTGGATCAAACTTGCTCAATTTCTAATACTTTGGGGTTCAAATTATGCAATTTGATACTTTAGGTCCAAAATTGTTAAAATGCAATACTTTAGAGGCAAAAAATGTTGTAATACCCCAAAACCCCTAGAACCTCTAGGACTTACATGAACACGACATTAAACACCCGTCAATTAATTCACTTTTACACTCGACACTTAGCAATATTAGTTTGAAAATAAACAATTATCGGTATAAGCACAAAACATAGCATGCACATTCTTAGCAAAATAAACACAATAATTCAAGTATTATATTATAGGTTCTAAACAAAGCTTAAGAACCCAAGAAACGGAGTTCATAATAAATTAAGAAATCAAGCAAAATTAAATGGATAAAAAAACTAATTAATTATATTATTTTCTTCTTTAATATGTAATAAAATAATATTCATTCATTTTAAAGTTTAGATTTAGGTGACAACATAATTGAATATAATAGGATCTCAATCTACAAAATTCATGAATTTTTAATCAGCACGAAAAAGAAAAAGAGATAGTTCTCGTTCTTTTTTAATTATTTTTCCTATTCGATTTATAAATTAATGAAATTTAATTTAAGATCAATTCAAAATTTTTTAGCAATATCAACAAGTTGTTGACTTAATGATAAACAAATTAATCCTCAAATGAATTTAATATTAATTTGCAAAATTTAAATTCTAACTAGAGTTTCATCTATTGATAGGAGTTAAACATTGTCAATTTTATCCCGAACAGAATTAATCTTATTATTTCCGATGTGTGATAGGATATGTGAATAAAACTAAAAAAAAAATAGCAATTAAATCAGTCAACGTTGACATTCACCCTTAGAATTAAGTTAAACCAGCATATGGCCTGTCATCCTGCTCTTTTTTAAAGTGAGAAAGTGAGAGCAACCCAATAAGTTGCCTGCACTTTTTCCTGATATATGCTGTGCTTTGTCCTCATACGACATGCCCACATTTGGTACCACCATTTTCGTGATGTATTTTAAAACAATTTAAAAGTGTCAAACAGTTGGCCCTTCTTTTATTCACATCTCTCTTTCTTATCCTTGTGACTGAATATGCAGGTTTCTCTCTATCTCTTCCTCTGCCGGATTACATCGTTATATTTCAGTTATGTTTCTTTTTATTGTGGACAGTACTGTTTTAAGACAGTGAAAGAGAGGGAGATGCACACAACCATAGGAGATTGCAGTGGCCGAGAAGGATCGACAAGTCATGGGGAAGGCTGCAAGTGACAGCGGCAATATTATCACTGCAACCAGTCCACCATGTCCTGCCCAGAATGGTGCAGACATATCGTCACCACATGGCCATGGAGCCGACGAGGTAAGTTGATTTAGAAGCGTTTTTTTTACCCCAAAACCTTATTTCTAATTTAGTGCTTAATTAAAAGCTTAATTATGAATTCGTCATTACTAATCTATTAATTTCTTGTTTTGAAACAACCTCATAGGAGATTGATTTTATCTAAACATGTAATTTTAAAATTTTATTGTTATGAATACATACCTTAAGAATGGGTTAACAATGGTTTAATAGAAGACGAGGATAAGTAGCAAATTTTCAAATGAAACTAGCTTTTGAGTTACATAGAACTGGAAGAAAAAACATTTATCATAAGAATGGGAATTAAGCTCCTTGAGAGGATGATAAAGTCTGTACTTCTCATTTGATTTGAGCCAAGTATAGTTCTGACTGAAATGAAATCAACCAAATCCATAAAAGCACGCACATCACTTTCGCCGCATTTCTCCTTCCCCATCTACTCCTGTTTGATCTACACTCTTCGGAATAAGAAATATGGCGAAGAATAACAAAAGGAGGACCGAAAAAATAATTGGAGGATGGAGACGCTTTACTGAAAGTACAATAGCAAATTATGATTTGTAAATAGAATTTTTTTTTTTTTTTTGGCCCTCGAATGGTTAATTGGTTTTCCATGGGGAAACAACTCACAGGCAAGGAGAAAACTCATTATATGTAATAATAATAATAATAAAACATTGATATTTTTCCTTCACTTTTTTTTCCCCCTCTAACTAAGCTTAACCTATCCTAAATTTAATTTATTTGAAAATCAGTATTTAAATTTCTAATTTTTTTTTTTGAAATTTAGTCTATTTTATAATTTTCATTTATCACTTCTTCTTTTAAAAGTATTTGCACATAGTTAAGAAAAATTCGATTCATTTTTTAAAAAATTCCATAATTTTTAAGATTGGAAATCCAGTATTTCATTGAATAATTTTCATCATAAAGTTATTTATATAACTATTATTTTTTATCAAAAGCTAAAAAAAGATTAAATCTAAAAAAAAAAAGGTTCATGAGATGTAAAATCAAAAAATTTAAAATTTAAAAACTGAATTCAGAGGAAATTTGGCTCATTTAATTTTTTTTTCTTAATTTGAATAGTAAATATATCTGTTCGGATATCATCCAAGAGTCCAAAAGAGAGAGACAAGGTCTTATTTCACGAAAGTTAGCTTAATTATATCCTTATTATTAAGAACTAAAAAATTAAAGATATTTTTCTTTTGCTTTGCCCATTGTAGTTAATTTCTTTTTTCTAGTTTTGGGAAGAGTAAATTATAAATTAATTCTTGTAGTTTTTCAAAAAGAATTAAATAGCGTCTCTAGTTTAATAACAAACTAATTAATTTTTATATTTTTATATGTATTTATAACTTAATCTTTTCATTTTTTAAATTTAATTTATTTTTTATTTTAATGAGAAAATGAAAAAAAATTTAAAATATCAAAACATTGATAAGAAAAAAAATATTTTTTTAAAAAGTAAGATTAAATTAACAAGAGTCAATACTTCTAAAAAAATTAATTAATCAGTCTTTAAAATAAGAACAATTATTTAATTGATTCTACAAAGCTAAGCAGATTAGTTTATAATTAAATATGTACAATTTCATTTAAATATGTGGTTCGTTGGATGTAAGAAAAAATGTGTGGTTGTCAAACTGGAACTGAAACTTGATATAGCCAAATACCCTGATCATTGGATGACTAGATCGACCCATAAGTTACTGGATTGATGCAAAGGTAATTAAGATTTTTTTTCTTTTTCTAGTAAAACAGTGAAACGTGAAACAGTAAAAAAAAATCATTTTTATATTTATTTTTAATACTATTTTTAAATTTAGTTTTTTTTTTTTGAAAAAATAAATAAATATTATGAAAAGATTGAAGAGAGAATAAAATATTTTTAAAAAATAAAATAATAATAAATTAAAGTAATCAATACTAATTAAATAATTAGCTTTTAAAAAACTAATTAATTTGTTTAACAAAATTAAAAGAATTAATTTATAATTTACTTCCAAATGAACCAATCAGATCAATATCCTATACCATTTAACTCTTAATCCAACTCGGATTAAGCCCAAGACGGGCTTCATGATCAACCGCTGGCTGGGCAGATTTTACAAATACCAAATAGATCAAGAATACTTGATTGTGCTTCATAAAATATAATTACATTTAAAGAACACTTTTCCAGTTTCCACATGGAATCCACAGCCTGTGAACTTCTTCCACTCGGAGAAATGCGTGGTTTCATCATCGAGAGCTTAGTGGTTTGTCTTTAATTCCTTTTGTTGAAAGAATTTCTTCACGTGTGTCGTTTGGAACCCAATTCTTTTTTTTTTTTTTTTTTTGGGAACCTAATTCTATGACTACAAGTTACAGCACTTGTGTCTTCTTTGATGTGGATGTTCCCAAATCTTTAATTTTTTTGTCTTTGAATCCTTTCGTTCACTGAAATTGCTACAAACTGGTTCACCTGTCACACTAGTTTTCCGTTCTTACAACTTTAACGTAACGACGGTTAAATCCAGCAGTTGAATTGAAAAATTCTTTTTTCGGTCTTTCCTTATGATTCTGAAAGAATTTATTATATTAAAATCTGAAGAAATGATACATAGTGCAGGTGAGCAACAAGACCATTAAAGTTTTAGACAATAGAAAAAATTAAAATTAAGAAAACTAAATTGTATTCCGTCAAATGAGTTGGTGGAAGCATTCTCTTTTCCTACTTCAGATATTTCAAATACCACAAAAAAAAAAGGATTTTAAAACTATATTGTCTCAGAAATGAGTGTCAATTATGAATATTCACTTCATGTTTAAAATTTGTTTTTTTGAGATGGATGATTATGATGGGCAAATCTTTTTTATTCTTTTACTTATTATTTATTAGTAGAAGGGAATTGCACAAGATTTACCACAAAGTGGGAATACACAGTAGCCCAAATTAACAGACGCACCCAATCCCAACTAACAAAAGCAACAAAAACAAATAAAATAAACCACGATGAAAAGGAATCATGAATGTCCTCGTTACCCAGTTTGACAAATCTGAGGTTTGAGTTCTACGGAGCTTCTCTACCCTATTTCACCCGCGATGTCGTTTCTTCCTTCTTCATGGTATGCTTTTTATTCCCCCCTTCTCCATTTTTTTCCTCTTCTTTCTCCCTTTAACGTGTCTCTCTCTTTACAACTTTTAATTATCAACTGGGTTTGCCTGCAAATGTTAAGATTCCTTTTCTTCTTCTGTTTGGTTCTGTGGATTTGATTAGGTATATTTCATTTAAGGAAACCCATTTTGTGTTTTCTTGAATGATGCTCATTTCATTGCTTAATTTTAAAACTTTGTGCTTATGTTTTGCCATTACATAGCTGCTGTTAATGTTGATTAGTAAAGTTTTGTCTTTATTTTGTTTTGCTTTGATTAGCTACTTGATAAATTGGTAAAGATCCTAATTTTTTTTTAATGAAGTTAGAAGCTTGATGTTAACTGCAGAAATTGAGGCACGCAGCAAATCAGCAGCAACCTACAATTGCAATGGGATCGTACAATGGTGTTGCATATGTGGATATCAATGAAGCACCTTCTTCACCTAGATTAGACAACTTGAAGAAAGTTTCAGTTTTGCCCCTTATTTTCCTCATCTTCTATGAGGTTTCTGGTGGACCGTTTGGGGTGGAGGATAGTGTTCATGCAGCTGGTCCGCTTCTTGCCCTTCTCGGCTTCTTGGTATTCCCGTTAATATGGAGTGTTCCTGAGGCGTTGATTACGGCTGAGATGGGTACCATGTTTCCAGAAAATGGAGGTTATGTTGTTTGGGTGTCTTCTGCGTTGGGTCCTTACTGGGGTTTCCAGCAAGGATGGATGAAGTGGCTGAGCGGGGTGATTGATAATGCTCTGTACCCGGTTCTTTTTCTTGACTATTTGAAGTCGGGAATCCCAGCTTTGGCTGGCGGTTTACCAAGAACTATATCAGCTTTGGCTTTGACGTTCATCCTCACTTACATGAATTATAGGGGTTTAACTATTGTGGGATGGGTTGCAGTTCTTTTGGGGATCTTTTCAATCCTTCCTTTTGTTGTTATGGGTTTAGTGGCAATTCCAAAGTTGGAGCCTGCAAGATGGTTTGTGATGAATTTGCATGATGTGGACTGGAATTTGTATCTGAACACTCTGTTTTGGAATTTAAACTATTGGGACTCAATAAGTACTCTTGCTGGAGAGGTGCATAACCCAAAGAAAACGCTACCTAAAGCTCTCTTTTATGCTTTGATCTTGGTTGTTCTTGGTTATTTCTTACCCCTTTTGTTTGGCACTGGTGCTATCCCACTCAACCGTGATTCTTGGACTGATGGGTATTTCTCAGATATTGCTAAAATGCTTGGGGGAGTTTGGCTGAGATGGTGGATCCAAGGGGCTGCAGCAATGTCAAACATGGGAATGTTTGTGGCTGAAATGAGCAGCGACTCTTTCCAGCTTTTGGGGATGGCAGAGCGAGGAATGCTGCCAGAGTTCTTTGCTAAGAGGTCTCGGCATGGAACGCCATTGATTGGGATTTTATTTTCTGCATCTGGTGTGATTTTGTTGTCGTGGCTAAGCTTTCAGGAGATTGTAGCTGCAGAGAATTTTTTGTATTGCTTTGGAATGATATTGGAATTTATAGCATTTGTATGGTTAAGGATAAAATGCCCTGCTGCTTCACGGCCTTACAAGATACCTGTGGGAACAATTGGAGCCATTCTTATGTGTATTCCTCCAACCATATTGATTTGTGTTGTGTTAGCTCTTTCAACGGTCAAAGTAATGATCGTGAGTCTGATTGCTGTGGCAATTGGCCTTGTGATGCAGCCCTGTCTCAAGTACGCTGAGAAAAAGAGGTGGATGAAGTTCTCTGTCAGTGGCGACCTCCCAGACCTGCATGAAGGTAATCAGGAGAGTTTTGATTTCTCAGAAGATTAGTCAATAAATATTTGACGCATGCATAGAATGGATCCCACGATTGTAGTGCTCACCTGCCAGGACCAAGATCCTTGTGCTGCAGTATTGAGCTCATTAAAGATATTCATGAAACAAGCAAGTGGTTGCTTGTGTCTATAAACTTATTGGTTTTTTAAAATGCTTAGGAATATATGCCCAATATTTCATGGAAGATGAAAATGATGGTTGAAAGAAGTCAGAATAAGCAGAGTTGGGAAAGGAAATGGTGCAAATCATGTTTTTCCGTATCTTGTAAAACTGTCTTAGAAAGGGAGCCGTATAGTTTGAATTTCTTCAACAGCATTTGTGTGATGCAGGACTTTTGATCTTGTTTAGGTTCTACATTTAAATTTTGAAGTGGCCCGGAGTCCTCTCTCTGGGAGAGAATATCCAGGTTCTTATTAACTAATGCATAAGAAGTCCATTTCTTCCCAGAACAAGGCAACATGGGTGAAACATGGTCAGCGGGTTGAAACTGCTTCGAATGTGCACCTTCTTCAGCTGGGTATTTGTAAAAAATGGATATGATATCACTGAAAGTGTCCTTATGATGCTGTTTTTAAGTATGCTAGTATGGGTATTGCACTGTCCTTTTTCCTGTCCCTGAAACAAGCTTAAATTTGCGTTTGACAGTTTTATTGTTTCCTCCTCTCCCTCATCTTTCCCATACCTCTTGGTCTTGGAATGAATGGTTATGTTCTTTGCAATTAGCATTAACAGGCCATGTTTTTTCAATCATGTTGGCCCAGATCAACAGACGTCGTACATGATTGTTCTCGGTATCATGGAGGTAGATTTGGTATCCCAATTTTGGCTTGGCTACAACCTCATTAATCTCCGTAATTAGTTGCAGAAGAAGTACTTCTAACTTAATTTGTCGTTAAATTCCTCATACATATAACATATATATCATATAAATACAAATACTAATTTTGTTATTTGTTTTGCTCTCAAACTGAATATCATACAAAGATCAGAAATAGATTAAAAGAGCCAAATTTAGTGACGTCTCGAGTCAATGTCCTCTTAACAGGAAAAATATTCTTCTGAGGGTCAGAGTCCTACTATGGAGTTTTTTTGTGAGTTCTACGCCAACCACAAAAGGCTTCTGTTAACACTCCATTAGCATCGAACAGCGCTTCTTCAAAGCCATCATCAACACCCAACATCCTCAATTCAAAAACCGCACCACCCCCACCACCTTTGGCCACCATTGCTTCACCACAATAACTGCTTGCATTGATGATTATTTCAATAGGTTTCCACCTGGGTATAGGTTTTGCCCTCGTGATGCTGAGTTGGTGGTGCATTTCTTGGTGAGAAAGATAAAAGGGCTGCCGTTGCCATGAAACAAGATTGTCCATGTTGTACTCTATCAACACAATCCTGATTATCTTGCAGGTTCTTTGATACGAAACCCCTTTCTTTTCTTTTGATTACGCCATTACTTTATCGGATTAACTAAAAGTGTTTTATGATAATCTTGCATGTTGGTGTATAATGTTTCTTAATTATCTATTTCTTTTTTCTCGGTTTCAAGTCCTTAAAATTGCTTGCATGAATTTTTGTTTCGTTTTCTCTTTTTATATATAGTTGTGAATATCGTTTAAGATTTTGTTTGATGCTCTGTGAATGACTGACAATGTAGGTCATGTGTACTTGTTTTGCAGTTATTCGCTATAGAATTGGCTAATTAAAAAGAGACATTCATGAATTTGATTTCTTTTTTTATTTTTAACCTGTTGTTTTGTATGTCTAAGGGAAAAATTTTGGATTATCTTTTAAGTTTTTGGCTTGTGGAGTGTCAATGGTGATTTTTAGTATGATTTAATTACTCAGGAACGAAAAGTAATTATTATTTTTTGGTTAATGTGTAGAACAAAACTGTCCTGTTTAGTGAAGAAATTTGGATCATTAATGAGCTTTTCTTGAGATAAATCCGAGCTCAATATTTTGCTTCAAAATATGCTCTTCCATTATTAAATTTTCCTATAGCATCCGAGCAAAGGTGGTTATTTGCAACTGGCTTCTGAGTACTGTCTGCTCCCTTAGCTTTATTTCTGGGAAATTATATATGGTGACGAAAAGTAAGTTACTTGATTTTACTTTATTGTTCTATTCGTAACTCCTCTGGGGAAAAAAAAGCTTTGAATAAACTTCGCTGTTTATATTAATACTATGGAATGGAGAAATACAAGTGCTGTGGAGAAAAGGAATTCTACTTTTTCACACCAAGGTACAGAAAGTACAGAAATGGAAGTCAACCTGACCGAGCTTCTGACAATGGATACTGGAAAGCCACCGGAAGAGACGCGGAAGTCAAATACATGGACACTCTTGTTGGACATAGGAAGACACTAGAATTCTATAATGGAAAGGCTCCACAGGGTGAAAAAACCAACTGGAAAATGCAGAGAGTTTAAAGTGAATGATCCAGCTGCCAATCGTCAAGCCAGAAATAAAAGAGATGACATGATGGTACGTGAAAATTTATTCATCCATCTTGTTGTCAACACGGTATTTTGTATAAACTATTGTTAACACGATTAATAACTGGATTTTTTTCCTGTTCTTTTTGTTTTTTCGGTGCAGCTGGATGACTGGGTTTTATGCAAGATTTACAAGGAAAAAAAAAAAAAAAAGGCTAATAATGGCAGTAATCGACAAAGAATCGAGGAAAATTCAACACTGACTGCTATGGATGATGCTGATTACATAAACCACCATGATGAAGATACAAAGTATGTGCCTGTTAGGGATGCTGGCTATGTTTGGCAACCTTGCAAATATCCTGCTCCTCCTCGCAACCTTTCTGCCACCAGCTAATCCTGTTCCTCCTCCTCCTCGCTGCCTTCCTTTGGCATATCCTTCTCCTCCTGGCTACATTACACCTGCAAATCCTGCAGCCAGTCAGTCAAATTCAACAGCAGAGGTTATGCCCAAAAAAATTCCGAGACAGCCTCCTCAGAGCCAATGAATAGATTATCCATGTAGTGTGGATAATAGTATCATATCTTATGCTTGTAAGAAATACTTAAAATTTTATCCCATTTAAGACTTAAAAAAAAAAACCCAACTTAATTCTCAATTAAAATTGATTGTTATTATTTTATATTACTAATATCTACCCAAAAATACCCATCTAACTCAATTAAAAAAAAAGAATTATTTATTGATCGGAATTGAATTAAGAAATTCATAAAGAAAAACTAACAAAAAATAAAATAAATAAGAATATGAATATAATAAATATGTATTCTACATTCCATATGGATATTCAATTTAAATTCTTCATTGCTATTTATTTTTTAAAGAAATATCATAAATTTTTATTATATGATTTCATAATTTTATTAACAAAGGAGTTAATTGAAAATATTAAGGGTGTAAATGATATATACTTTAACTCTTGTAGAATCATAAATTTTAAAATAATCTAAGAGACCTATGATAGGATTAGAAAACTTCTTTCTTTTTTAGTGTCTTACTGACAACAAAAAATATATAATATGCACATTAGATTAAAACTTACAATGTGAAATTTCAATTAGTTCGAGGAAAACCAACAGCAACTAATTAGAAATTTTTATTCAAAGTTTTTTATTAAAACTTTCTTCCTACTTTCTCTCTCCAGAGATTTTATTAATGTTATATATATATTGCAGAGATTGCAAGAGGGATCTATTTTATATTCAGTAATTAATTTATAATGTGACATGTTATTATTGGTTAGCTTTCAAATGTAGAATGGTCATTTATATGTCAGACCCATAAAACTCATTTAGAACGTCATCCTTTACTAGTATGTTCCTGAAAAAATTCAAGAAGTGTTGCACTATTTTGCCTCTCTTCCAAAACAAAAATTTACAATTTCAATAAATAAAAAAATAGGTTAATACTCTTATTTGCCTAATCTGTCTTTATATTTTGAACTGATTTCTAATCTATGTTTTTATTAAAATTTTTCACAAATTAATCTTTATATTAATAAATATAGATCATTTATACCAAATAACAAAAATAATTTTATCAAATCATATATCATGTGTAAATTATATGTTTAATTTAACTTAATTTGACTGAAAGTTTTAACTAAAATGATATATTGAAAACTAGTTCAAAATATAAAACGTGTTTTTTTTTAAAGACAGATTGAAAAATTAATTTATTATATAATAATATGTGAAAGTATTACCCTAAAAAAAAAAAATAGATATTAATAGGGAGAAAGATTCAAGGAATGTTGCATGGTAATTTGGAGCAAAAATAAGTTATTAGTATTATTTTTAAATTTATTTCGTTGTTCAAACTTTAAAATAAATGAAGTTCCTTTTTTTTTCCCCCCTTTCTTTTAATTGCTGTAAGTGCTGGGACCATAATTATTGGACAGAGAATGAATGATTACCACATGAATTGCTGGCACTAAGTACTTTCAAAGGGCATGTTAGTTAATTTATAGATCCCAGCTTCAAAAGTTCATTTAAATTGTTCATAGATTTCCAGGTCCCAGCTTCAAATATTTCAAATCTCTCTTGTTCAGCTGCTAAAAGCCTCTGGGGAAGAAGGTTGACTGAAAGAATATATTGCACTTCAATAGTTCGAAAGAAACTTTGGTTATACCGATCAATCTTTCCTTTCTAAAATAATTCCATGCAAATAACTGTCAGGATTCAGACCCCATAATTTTGAAACCGAAAACGATAAGGAATTGAGAGATAAATACAGACTTCCAGTTTTGACAGTCTAAAACAAATATGCTTCTTAACTCAAAACAAACATGGTGCAAACTTTCTTCCTTTTTAAACTGGGAAAATGATAACAACATTGAACAAGCATCCGGCAAGCAAATCGGGCCACCCTAATGGCTGTTTTTTCAAACAGAATTTAACATAACTAGCATGCTGTAATCTAAATTCGGCGCTTCCTTGGGAGTCGACATCCATTATGCGGAAGTCGAGTAGTATCTTCAATATGTGTGATAGGACTTGGACCATGCTTACCATAGCCTTCTGCAAAGCTCATGATTGCTATCCTTTTCCTCCTAAAGTACATTAAACCATTCACCCTCATTACAAATGATGTCAACCCCTGCTGTCTTGCTGCTTGTCCAACATGTTCTGCAGTTGCTTCAGCAGCATACCTACCAAGTTTTGCACCCCCTTGCAGTTTTTGCAACCATCCTGCTGTCATCGAAACATTTTTCTTTTTATTTCCCTTGGAATCTGTCACCGTAACAAAGGTATTGTTACGTGTTAGCTTCATGGACACAAAATCATCACTTAGCTCAAGTTGGTGCCGAGGAAGTGGGTAATCATCTTGCTCTAATACTCCCCTCACAAACTGCATTGGCCTGGAATTTCTCCCTCCTGCAGAGTCCATGTGCCGGAAATTTCTCCCCATCTGAAAGTTGGAATTCTGCCAGGAACTTCTCCCCATCTCAAAGGCTTCCTGACCTACAGCAAAGTCTGTGGGGTTGGAATCTCTCCCTGTTTCAACGTCTTTCTGGCCCGAGGAGTGGATGAAACTTCGAAAACTCAAAGCATATGGAGCAGTGACATCCTCCTTATAAGCCAACAAACCAAAATTCATCCCTGAATTTCCAGAATACCGTGACATATGTCTTGCACTTTCTCCTCTAGCAACATTATCAACAGACCAAAAACTACCTCCAAGACTCTCTAAACAACCTGCATGATGGACAAGCTTCCAATTACTTATTAACATTATTAGAAACGTGTAAAGCAGTGAAATTATAAATATGTATCTTTCTAAACTATTTAAGGGCTGTTCGCAACATTTTTTCTTGCTGACTTTTGCCTTCCTCATTGTAACATTTTATAGCACTAACCATGATCCCTTTCTTTCAATTGACTCAAAATTACTTTGGTTTCACAAACAATTACTCCAACTACATAGAATCTATGTTAGTAATTCTGTTGAACCACCCACGATTACGAGATTGGCAGTTGCTTCCACACCAACCTTAAAGCTCCTAGGTTTCCTTCACTAGACTATTCATCTTAGTATCCAAAAACAACTATTGTGGTGTCAGTTGAACAAGTTTGAGGGGAAAAAATCAATTTCATACGCAATTTAACACATTAAAAAGCATAACAAAATGAAAAAATTAGTGCAAATGGATGCCAAATGGGGATCACCGACTTGACAAATTAAAGACAGCTCATTGGCTCATCCACACCCAAATCACTCAAAAAATCCAACTTTACATCCAAAATTACAAACTCGAGCTTAAGATTTACAAATAAAACAACAAATATAAGAAACCCACATCAGAAAAAATCGAGAAATGACTAACTGAATCAGAAACCTTAGAAATCATTTCGTATGACCCATCAAGACTTTGTTCTAGGTATACTTTATTAAAACACAATTTACATCAACTTATGCAAACGATATGTTCAAATGAAGTAAAGTCAGCAACCTAGTAGGGAAGAGGGAGAGGAGAGAGAGAGAGAGTTTGAGCTTGCCTGGAGAGGCGGCATGTCTGCAGATGGAGTTGAGAGGTCCATGAGAACGAAGAGGAAATGAAGCAGAAATAGAGCCAAGTGCGCTCCGAAGGGATGATAGAGATTGCATTTCTTTTCTTTGTTTTCGTTTTTCTCTTGCTTCTGCTCCTTGTAGGGTTTTTCTGGTTCCAGTGATGAGGGAGCCAGCGTTGAATTACGGCCCAGCCCATCTGATTTTCTTTTAAGGTTGGGCCGGTTGTGTTGTTCTCCTCTTTTACCTTTTCTTCTCTCTCTTTCTTTCCTTCTCTCTCTCTTTTTTTTTCTTTTCCTTTTTTAATTTTCGTAAAAAAAGAAAAAAAGGCCATTTAGTTTTGAGTTGGAAAAAAAAATCTTGTCAGGTTGATAAGAAAATAAAAGCAAAATAAGAGGAAACTCTATTTACTATAAAATAAAAATTTTATTGATTTGATTTGGATAAAAGTTTGTGGCATGATGAAAATAAAAATTGAGAGCATTTAAATAATCTAACAAAAAACATATAATTTTAAGATTTAAGAAATAGAGTGATTTAAATGGTTCTAAAAAATGCTAAACATATCTAATTACAATTTCATTTTTCATTTTATAATTTTTAGCTATACAAATAATTAGATAGAATCGCCTCGATCTTGTCATTTGCTAATGAGAAAATAAAATTAAGATAAATACTAATACTAATTACATGTAGAAGGATAACAATGAAAAAAATAATTCGTATGGTTAAAAAAAAAAAGAAGAGAAAAGATAATTCTTAGCATTAGACAACTTGTATTTATAGAACATTTAGCATGATATTGATAATAAATAAATAGAAGTCAATATCGTTCCAAATGCCGTTCCAAAATTAATTAGTATTTTTAGCATTAAAAAAATATTTTTGAGTGGGAATTGTTTCAAAAATATACTACCATTTCAAAAAAAAGAATAGAAGAAAAAAAATTGCTAATGCCAATGCAACAGAGGCTAATGATAAGATACTAAACGTTATGAATATTGTTTACATTAGGGTAGCCATTCCATCCATTTCACAAAGATAAACAAGATGTATTCTATCACAAATTGTTCTTGATAAGAAAAAAAAGGCACAACTTCAATAAAATCTCTAAGATATTATTTATAAAATGGCCCCATTAAGTCCCATAGCACCTATAAAACAAATTCTTCTAAGAATTAATGAAATGACATAGAAAATAGATCCACAACCTCGCTATGATGGATTAAGAAAAGAAAAGGTTGGATATTATATGCTAATAAATGTTTTATTTTAGGTTTGATTTGTGTTTATAGATTTTAATTACTATTTTAATTTAGATTCATGATTTTGATTTATCGTATAAGTTTAGTAAGGATTTAATTTATAATTTTTAATATGAATTTTTGTATTTGAGTTTAAATTATAAGTACAAAATTTGATATTAAATTGCATTATCAAATCTGGTTTTGAGCATGAATTGTACTTGATACATTGGATTTGGATATTTTTGGAATATGTATAAGTTTATGTGATTTTTTATTAGATTGATTACCTTGGGGTACCTAACTACGGAGGAGGGGAGGGAGAGGGTGTAGCCTATTAGCTCACCGATACGTAAATGCTTCAACTAGTAAGAGAGGTGTAATGTTAGCCCGTGGGTCGACCACCACACGGTATACCTACTCACGAGGTGTGTGGCCTTTGGATGATCTTATCTAATGATATGTTATGTTTGTTTCACTCCAAGTGTAAATTTAGATACTTGATTTAATTTTATTATTATGTATTTAGATTTTAATGTTTGATGTGATTTAGAATTTGTAACACCCTCAACCTAGGACCTAATAAGTCGAGAATATTATCGTCGTTAACCCATATTTGAAGTGCAATGAATATAAGTTAACAAGGCACTATGACCTATTCTTTTAAACCTTTAATGATTATTTCTCACCCTCAAAGCATTTTGCATATGTGTTTAATATTAATTTTTTAATTAAATTCTAGTTTTAACGAGTATTGGTTATTACAGATTTAAAGTATTTAAGATATGATATATGATTTGATAGTTATAACATTGATGGCATGTCATACCGCTAATAAATTAGATGATTTATATTTTTCCTTACTAAACCCAATCACAAGACCGTGGTTAGAGCGGACAAGGGTCAAACCCATAGAAAAAAAGCTAAATCAACCATTCCTTTTGGTAAAGTGTTCTTGTAGTGTAAAGGGGGGTTTTGTGTTTAAAGTACTTGAAAACAAATAAAGTAAAGTAAAATAACAATATTAAGAGAAACCTTGGTTGAATTTCAGTATCCACTCTTGATTTGGTCCCTTATCATTGATTAAATGATTAAATTATCCTTAACATGAATATTCACCGTAAGATAATAACATGTATGTAATCCTCGGTCTTGCTTTTCTTAGTCGTTAATCGAATATATGATACCCTATTAATTCCCTAACTATTGAACAACCTACTAAGCACTAGATATATTTAATCCAATAACAGTATTAATCAAAAAAAGACAGTGAAGCTAAGCCACCTTTCTAAGCGCTAGAGAAGATGTAACCTAGTTTTATGTTTTCTAAGGAATTGAATGAAAACATGAAAAATAATCTTAAACCCCCAATTATTACCATGGAAAGGTTAGACAAGCAATTACATAGACTTGAATACTTAGCTAGTAATAAGTTAATATGATCAAACAATTAGCATGCATTTTAATCAATCTAATCACATAACTATAACCCAATCATGTAAAAAAATATATGAAATACCCAATCAAGATAAGTTTAGAAATAAAACCCATAATCTAAAAGCGATTCAACTAAAAGCTTCAACTTGATTCAACCAATAATAGAGTTTAGTTGCTCATAATAGATTACAAAGAGAGAGTTTTCTATAGATGGTGGTCGGCAAAAGATGAAAATCTTAAAATAATGCCCTAGTTTACTATTTATACCTAAAACTAGGGTTTCATCATATAGTTGTCGGCCCTATATGGCAACACTATTTAACAAAATAAGTTACACAATTTAT
This sequence comes from Dovyalis caffra, assembly GCA_963924115.1. NCBI lineage: Eukaryota > Viridiplantae > Streptophyta > Magnoliopsida > Malpighiales > Salicaceae > Dovyalis > Dovyalis caffra. The sequence continues at coordinate 6,356,564 of CAWUPB010001197.1, forward strand.
TGTTTAATATGTTTAGAGCCTTGAAGAATAAGTGTTACATGGTTGCTAACTAGGACACACTATTGTACGCCTTTGTTCTTCATTCTATGTGTCTAACTTCTACCCATGTGGAATTTACACTTTAAGCTATGTTGAATCTCTTCGCTCGTGTAGACTTGTTTTACTTATGAGAAATAAATGTGTGACTTTGCACCGTAAATCATGTGCAATGTCTACTTCTTGTGTGGGTTTCTTTTCTCTTAGGCTTTGTTAGGATGAGACACCCACACGATTATGTGGGATTTTTTCCTTTGGTCATGTGGAATGCTACTTACCATGTGGCTTGTATTGCTGAGTAATCCATACGGTTTCCTCCTTCATGTCACATGGCCAGTAGCCTTTTCCTTTATAATTTCACACGACCGTGTGAGTCTCCTAAGCCTCTTTGAAGTTTTCTCTCTTCTTTGTTTTATTTTTGGATTTCCTTGCCTCGATTCATCGTTTTTTCTACAAAACCTAAAACCATCATCTTATTTTTAAATAACATAATATAATACAATGAATACAAAAAAATTCAATGTAATAGAGTATAAAAATCATGCTAATTATACACTCATTAAATACCCCAACACTTAAACTTTGCTAGTGCTCAAGCAAACAAACAAGATAAAAACTTAACTCACTTTTGTAGGAATCACGAGTTGTATTTAGCATATTCAATAAGGCTTTAAAACCCTAGGTAACCCTAGTGGACGAGTTGTGTCTCGTGAGAATTTTTTCATATAATAAACCTACAAAATCATCCAAACAAATGTCATGTCAGTATGATTGTTCTTCAAACATTGATGCTCAATTCAGAATTTAACAAAGTTCAATGATCAACTTGATCATGTTTAAGATATTATTATCATATCGATTTATGCATCTTCATAACCAAACATAATTCATGCATGCAATACCAACTCTACCTTTATCCTTTTTCCACTATTACAAGTAAAACAATAAATTGAGATTTTCTTTAATCATTTTTTTCTTTTTAAACATCCCAAATTCTTTTTCATTTCATGTCTTTAATAGTTTTTCCTTAAATGATCATTTGCCTTTTGACACGACTACCTATATTTGTGATGAAGGCAATCGATTACTTAGCAAGTCATCAACCTAGATTGCTTTGCATTTTCATAATTCAAATTACCTTTTGATGTAAAAGTAAATATTTGTTTGAATACTTCTAGTTAATAAGTAACTCAAATCATTATAGTATAATTTTTAATTACTTAGGCTAAATTTTTCTAATGGAATGCTTTTTCAAATTTCTTTCTCAAATAAAAATTAAAAAATCTCATTTATTTAAGCCGTGGTTAGGTCTAGTTTCTAAAAGGTTTTCTTTACTTTTAAAGTTAATATTTTTACCTAAATTATATTTCATCATGAAGACATATAAATCTTTTTAGCATGCATGCATATCTACAATAATAATAGCCTAAACATTTTTATTCATCGCATCAAATTTTATCAAATTCTACATTAAACATCAATAAAAAAGAATATCATACTAAACATGGCATTTATTTCCTTTTTTTATAGGGATAATCACAAAAATAATAAAAACCTAAATGCTAAATACACCCCCGCACTTGAATTGGATATTATCTTCAATATGCAACATAACTGATCAAAATAAATTAAAAGGTAAAGGTAAAAAAAAATTTAGAATTTCAATAGTCAAATGAGAGTTTGAGGTTGCAGATGGAGAGAAGCTTACGACACGTAACCATATGTCTTTGTTGCATAAATCATGTCAAATGCTACCGGTCGTGTCTCACTCTTTTCTTTCTTGCCATTATGCAAGCTTCACACCTACACGAGTGTATGGATTCCCTCTTGTAAATCATGTAGATGCCTTACTACTCATATTCCTTTGTCATTATGATACATTGGAAATTAAAAAGGTACCGCACGGACGTGTCATCATTGGGAGGCAACCCATGTGTAAGGTCACCGTTTGTATGCCTTTCTTTCATTCACAAAGCATACATGGAAGTGCCTTTTTTAGGTGTAAACGATGTTTTCAACCATTGCCAATGTTACATCTCTTATTGGTGCTTTACTTCCAACCAAACATACATACACGACCATGCTTCTTTCTTCCATAAACCATGTAGGATGCCACTTATTCATGTATGTCTTTCTTTCCTTCAATTTATTAAAATCCACTTATTACCGTAAAATTCCTCCAAATCAAGTCCAAGCATGGGGCATTCAAAGAAAAATTAAACAATTAAAATGAGCATTAACTAGAAACCATAAAATTTACATAAATCATTAGGTTGCCTCTCAATAAGTGTTTTTATTTAACATCATTGGCTCGATGTTGGTATATTTAGTCTTTATGAAGGTGATCTTCTAATATCATTATCTCCTCTTATTATACTTGGAATTCTTCATAAAAGGGCTTCAATAGGTGACCATTCACTTTGACCACCTTGTTAATCTCCAAGCTTTGGATTGCAACCGTATCGTAAGAAAACACACTAGTGACAACGAGAGGGTCTAACCCATCTAGAATGTAGCTTCCCTAGAAAGAGCTTGATTTTGGAATGAAAAAGGAGGACTTTTTATCCCACAATAAAAGTCTTTTTAGTAATCATCCTCTCATAAAATCTCTTCATTTTCTCCTTATAGATACTCACATTCTCATAAGAGTCAAGCTTGAACTCCTCTAACTCTTGTAGTTATAGTTTCCTTTGGTTCCTTGCTTCATCCATTCTTATGTTGTATTATTTGATCACCTAAAAGGCTTTATGTTCAATCTCTACCGAAAGATGACAAGTTTTTCTATAAACCAAGCGAGTAGGGGGATATGCTAATCGATGTTTTAAAGGTCTGTCCGGTATGCCTAAAAAGCATCATTAAGTCTCTCACTTCAATCTTTGTGGTTTGGGTTTATCGTTTTCTCTACGATTGACTTGATCTCTCAATTTGATATTTCAGCCTACCCATTTATTTGTGGATGATTAGTCGTGGATATCTTATTGTAACATTATATCTCTTCAATAGATTTGCTACCATATAATTGTAAAAACGCATGCCCTTGTCACTAATCAATGCTTTTGGTGTTCCATATCTACCAAAAATGTTATTTTTGACACAATCCACAACAACCTTAGCATCATTAATATGAGTGGCTTTAGCTTCTACCCGCGTAGACACATAATCTACAGCTAAGATAATATGCATAAAACCAAATGAAGGGGGAAGTGTCCTATAAAATCAACCCCCATACATTAAAAATTTCACAAGTAATGATAGGGGATAAAGGCATTTGATTTCTATTGGACAAATTACCTTACTTCGACATTATTCATATGCTCTGTAAAACATATACAAATCACGAACCAAACTTAGCCAATAAAAGCCATATTTGAGTATTTTCCTAGCAGTTCTATTAAGCTTGAAATGTCTACCGCAAGCCTATCCATGACAAAGTGTTAGGATTGAATCAAATTCATGCTCGAGCACACACATCTTATCATTTGGTCGGTGCAACATTTTTATAGTAAGGATCATCCCATAAATAATATTTAACATCACTTGTTATTTTATCTCTATGAGCCATACTAAGACTAATAGGTATTTCATGCTTTATCAAATAGTTCACAATATCAACATATCATGTATCCTTATCTTGAAGTATTAGGAGATCTTTATTTGGAAACAACTCATACAATGTTATTGCATCTTCTTCCTTCACTATTTAGTTGAGATGATCGACCACTTAATTTTCTACCCCTTATTGTCTTTGATCTCTAAATCGAATTCTTGGAGTAAGAGGAACCATTTGATCAACCTTGGTTTGGTTTTCTTTTTAGACAAGAGATATCTCAATATCGCTCGGTCAAAATAAATAATAAACTTTGACCTAAGTAAATAATGTCTAAATTTATCAAAATAAAATGCAATGGCTAAAAGTTATTTCTTCGTGGTGGAGTAATTGCATTATGTAGGGTTGAGGGTATGAGAGGCATAGTAAATAACATATGCTAATTTCCTAATTCTCTCGCCCTAAGATAACCCCCACGGTGAAGCTACTCACATCATATATGATCTCGAAGCGTTAGCTCCAATTAAAAGGTTGAATGATGGGTACCGATGTTAGCTTTTCTTTTAACTTGTCAAAAGCTTCCTTGCATTTTTCGTTGAATTTGAATGGCATATCCTTTTGTAACAAAAGACATAAGGGTAAGAAAATTTTTGAGAAGTCCTTGATGAATCTCTTATAAAAAGCTACGTGACCAAGAAACGAACAAATATTCCTCATACTTAAGATGTAAGGCAAGTTTTGTATAATGTTTATCTTAGTTTTATCATCTTCAATTCCTTTAAAGGAAATTACATGTCTTAAAACTATCCTTTGTTCCACCATAAAATGATATTTTTCGAGTTGAGAATAAGGTTAGTTTCTATAAATCATTCAAGCTCACAATGCAGATTATCTAGAGATGCATCATATGAATCTTCATACATAGTGAAATCATTCATAAAAATTTGATGTTATTCTCAATGTATTTTGAAAAAAATACTTACCATATACAATTGAAATACGTTCGGGGCATTATAAAGATCAAAAGGCATTCTCCTATGTGTAAAGGTGTCGAAAAGACAAGTGAATGTTGTCTTCTCTTAGTCTTTAAAAGCTATCGTAATTTGATTGTATCAAGAATAGCCATCAAGAAAATAATAATGGGATTTACCTGCCATTCATTCCATCTTTTGATTAATAAAGGAAAGGGGAAGTGATCCTTACGTGTTGTGACATTCGACTTCCAATAATCCAAACAAACTTGCCACTTGTTTTTAACTTTTGTAGGAATTAGTTTATTATTTTGATCCTTAACCACTATGATTCCTATCTACTTTAGGAATCTTCATACATAGTGAAATCATTCATAAAAATTCGATGTTATTCTCAATGTATTCTAAAAAAATACTTACCATATACCTTTGAAATATAGATAGGGCATTACAAAGATCAAAAGGCATTCTTCTATATGTAAAGGTGTCGAAAAGGTAAGTGAATGTTGTCTTCTCTTAGTCTTTCGAAGCTATCGTAATTTGATTATATCAAGAATAGCCATCAAGAAAACAATAATGGGATTTACTCGCCATTCATTCCAGCTTTTGATTAATAAAGGAGAGGGGAAGTGATCCTTACATGTTGTGACATTCAGCTTTCGATAATCTAAGCAAACTTGTCACTTATTTTTAACTCTTGTAGGAATTAGTTTATTATTTTGATCCTCAACCACTATAATTCTTGTCTACTTGAGGACCATTTAAATCAAACTTATCCATTTACTATTCAAAAATAGATAGATCACCCAAACATCTAGTAATTTCAAAATTTCTTTTTTTACCACTCGCCATTATCGGGAGGTTCAATCTCCTTTGAGCTTCTCTTGTCGATTTGAAACCCTCCTCTAGAAGTATTCTGCACATACATATGGAAGGACTAATACCTTTGATATCAACTATGGTATACCCTATAGCAGTTTTTGAAGGATCATGCTTCCTATGGATGTGCAAAATAAATAAAAACTTTTCTCTATCTAAAAGGCCTAAGATCATGCCATCAAATCAACTAACTAACTAACTAACTATATATATATATATGAATTAAAGCAATGAATAGAGAATTATTTTTAGTAGCATAGATCTAAATTCTTTAGCAAAAAAGTCGTCTAAGTGTCCGACTTTTATTGATGATCCACATAGTTAAATCACCCATAAATAAACACTCAAAATTGGTAGAATGCTACATTTATCTTTTTTGATTTGTGTAGTATTTCCTATAGAAATCTAATTTGAGCAAGTTTGTGACAACCTTAAAGGGAGAAGAAAAGTGACCTATTAAGGTTTTAAGAGAAAACTATTTTCTCCTTTTATTTTGCTTTTTGCCGTGTACCTTAGAGAGATTTTCTCTTTTTGTCGAATTTCTTTCCTCTCTTTTCTTGCTTGTGCTGCACCTCTCTCCTTCAGATATTTATAAGAGAGACTTTCTTGTTCTCTAAGGACAAGGAGGGGTGGCAATGAATCCCTTAAGGACTCTAGGTTGTTGCTTCCTAATCCTATAAGAATTATGAGTTATTTTACATGTGCGTTTTTTGATCTTTATCCTTAAAACATTCATCCTTATCCAATGAGATTGACGTTTATCCTCCCACCAAAATATCTTAAAGACTTTTAATTAAACCTATTGGGCCAAAACCATTATGGCCTAATTAATTTATTTGGCTATCCAAATAAATAATCTTAGATAATTTTAGGCGATCGACATTAGGAAATAATTTTCCAAAATATCCTTTAACCTAAATTAAGAAACTCATTTTCATTTTAGGTTATTTACTTGTAAATTTAGAACCAACTTTCAAATTTGAAATCTAATTTCTAAAATAGGAAACTTTTAATTTTAGAAAACTTTCATTTAAGAAAACTTTTCATTTTTAGAAACCTTTTTCAAAATAGAAACTTTCAAAATTGAAATTTTTTTTTCCAATATCTTTGCTTCTCTTTAATTATGTGAATACTTAAACTTATGTGTGTCACTCCATAGGCTCCTAGATAGGTTGGCAATATATGAAGAACAACATACTCCCTTTTTTTTATCTCTTGATGCATAAATCAAGATTGACCTTTATGAAGGTATCATGACTATCGAATTCTATAGAAGGATTAATTAATCTATTATTACCTTTCATGAGCATGGTTACTATAAAATTCAGTCCTCATGTCAACTTATTATAGTATGATCTCGAACTTGGTTATAAGTCTTTTTCGATTATGATCACACAAGTTTTTTTTGATTCCCAAACATTTTAGCTTTTAGAGTAAATCAACTATTCTTTATTGGTGTACTTTTACCGTGATCATAGATTTCTCGAGCAAACATTCATCAAAGTGCAATATGATAACTCTTTTAGCATACAAGGAATGATATGTCCTATCTTAGTCGTACACCTACCTTCATTAGATTCCTAATGCACCCAACGAATCATCCACGTACAACCCTTTACTAGGTCCATCGAAACGAGTTTCAAAGTTCATAAATTCTCTAATGAAATAACTATGATGACTTCAAGTTTAAGGACCAATTGTACCTATCTCATATGAGATTTTCATATACTAAACCAAATGGATTCTCATGGCAAGTCAAGTCCAATGATATGTTCTTTAACATAAATCACCTAAGTGCTTGCTTTAGCATCACCATGTTAATATCTATGAGATCTCCTATTGCTATTATATAGCATAAGCATATGATATGTTCTCTAATATAAATCACCTAAATACTTGCTTTGGCATCACCATGTCAATAGGTGTGAGATCTCCTACTGCTATCATATAGCATGAACATAGTACTCGAAGTCTACCCGTATATAGTCAACATCCATTCTTAATAATGCTACAACTTAGGATGTCTAATGATATCATTTATATGCTTTAGTGTTTGTCTTATATCTTTCGATTAATCATTATTATAAATGCATATGATAAGGACTTCTATCTAATTCTATTGAATTAATACGCATAAAATATAAGAACTAATAGAAAGAATTTTTTTTATTAAAATAAATGATGCAATAATACAATAACTCAAACCCATCCAAAAATGGTTGGATCTTGAGCACCTACACTAATAATCTCCCAATTGTACTAGTGCTAACTGACCATGTCCCTTAAGCCCGATGATCGAATAAGATGCCTTAACATAATCTATTAATAATGTACCCCCATGAAAATCTTTAATGAGACATATATATATATATATATATATATATATATATATATATATATATATATATATATATATATATATGCCAAAATATTCATGTAAATATACATTAAGTACGAGTGCAATTGTAGGTATCATTTTAACTATTTGGTGATGATGATTATTTAGCACTTATGTGAGGATTTTGGAGTGAAGTTTCAGAAAAATTAATTGATTACCACTCATTATATATTAATTACTTGGGACATATTATACAAGTGAAATAGGGGTATGTATAAAGTTTTGGAAATGTAGGAATGTTTTCCTTAGAAATTTTAGAATGAAAGGGAAAGGAATTTTTGAATTTTAGAGGGGAATTTCTGAAGATTTATGAAGGAAAATATATTTAGTTACTTGAACCAAGTTAGTTAGCCTAAGTAATTAGTTAGACTCTCGAGCAATGCATTAAATGAATTAATGGCCAACTCACCCAAAATTGCCACCCAAACCTACCACCTTTACCATGACTCACCTACTTGCTTTACACTTTGTCTAATAAATTCAAGACACCTATAACCTTAATTTATGCAAGGAAATAGAAGGCATGTATATATAGGGAAAGAGAGGGAATGAAATAAATTTTGAAAAAATTAGTAGCTGCCAAAGGAAAAAGAAAAACCAAGTGTGAGGAAGAGAAAAACAACAAGGAAGAGAGAAAGAAAAAAGAAAGAAAAGGAAAAGAAAGAAAGAAAAGCTAAGGAAACCTAATCTCATCCAAACCAAGTAAGTGGGTTACATTTTACTTGTTTATACCATTTATTTAATCTTTATGCAATTGACTAAACATGTGTTCGAGTGGTGATATGTTTTTGTGATTGGTTGTGTTGATTGATTTGCCTTACAATTCTTATTTGTATGGTTGGTTTTATTGATTGTTTGTGTAGGTTGCTTCCTAAAATTTAGAAAGCCTTGTATATGGTTAAATTTATGTTTGGAGGATGTGAATGATGGAATTGGGTTACATAAAACATAGTGGATAAATTTAGGACTTGTATAAACTTAAATAAAATGGAGTAGGAAGGAAAGAAAAATGAAATTTAAGGGTTCTTCTTGAGTAAACTTTCGGGCTAGAGAGTTATATGGCCTCCCACATGGGTGTGTCCTTGTCCGTGTAATGAAGAAATGTGTTTGTCTTTAAGTTAGAGAGTTATATGGCCTCCCACACAGGTGTGTCCTCATCCGTGTAATGAAGAAATGCGTTTTTCTTCAAGTCGGAAAGTTTTATAGCCTCCCACACGAGTGTGTCCTTGCCCGTGTAATGAAGAAATATGTTTTTCTACAAGTCGAGAGTTACATGACCTCCCACACGGGTGTGTCCTTGCTCGTGTAATGAAGAAATATATTTTTCTTTAAGTCAAAGAGTTACACGACCTCCCACACGGTGTGTCCTTACTCGTGTAATGAAGAAATGTATTTTTCTTGAAGTCAAAGAGTTACATGGTCTCTCAAACAGGGGTGTCCTTGCCCGTGTAATGAAGAAAGTTGTTTTTCTTTAGTCAAACGAGTTACACGGCCTCTTACACGAGCGTGTCTTTGCCCGTGTAATTCACCGATCACTCAAAATTCACCACTTTTACTTCATACTTGCATGGTTTCTATTCCTTTTCACCAAGATAACGTAATTAATGATCGGTTAAGTTGAAATAGATATAAAATAAAAATAGAAAAATATGCCTTAAAATGAGTAAAAATGGGTTCAAATGCTAATAATTATTCAAGTCATAGCGGAATAAATTGATGATTAGAATTATGATAGAAAATAAAAGGAAATGACCCACATACACAATTAGACCCACGACTAAATCAATACCATTCGTCGGTCTTTAATTCTAACAAAAGGAAACATGATGATAAGGGGTATGAGTATGCCCGAAACCCCGTGTAGGTTGGACCTATGAAAATATATTAAGTTAGATCCTGTATGGGTTGGATATGTTTAATATGGTACTTAGGGATGGCAATAGGGCGAGATAGGGATCGCCATCCCCATCCCCGCCCCGACCCTAAAAACAATTCCCCATCCCGGCCCCGTGCCTCGAATAGGGTAGAATTTTCTATCCCATCTTCACCCCAAACAGGGCGGGGATCTTCGTGGGGCAAACGGGCATAAATGGGGAAAAAAATTTTTTTTATCACTTTTTATCCCGTTCTACTACCAAATTTCAAACTATAGCAACAAAAGAAGGATAGTTTATATAGAAAATAAACCCTAAAAGTCACTAATCATAGATTTTATATAGGGTATAATTATAATTTTAATGAAAAAAGGGGCAAAAACGAGGTAAACGAGGCATGGTAGGCAAATCCCATCCCGACCTCGTCTTCTCTATCTGGGAACCTCGCTCCGCCTCGCCCTGTTTCCCAATCAATGCGGGTCGGGCGGGGCTCCATTGGGGCGGGGCAAATTACCATCCTAATGGTACCGTAATTGTGGTATCACATGCATCAATAGAAAAAAATGAGAACAGAATCAATTAATTGAGAATTGAGTTGTATGAATAGGTTTGATAACCTAATCGAATAAAAAGGGGCTAACGATTCGGTTGTGTGCGTACTCTAAGTCGTGTGCTTACACTCGTTATGCGATGGATTCTCATCAGCGAGTGACTACAATGAGGAATAATTCCATTGTTAGCATTCGGTGATTTGGTAATCACCTATAGAGTAGACCGCTAATACCTAGTGGTACCTAGAATTAAAAATTGGTGAGACCGATGAGAAGTTAGAAAAGCATTACATATCACGTGTATCATCCTACTTATTAAGCTTCGGCTCACCTCGTTATTATTTGCATGTTATGACGAGTAGAGGTGATCGTAGTACCAATAAGGACGCCGTCGGATCCTCCAAAAGGGCTTAGGGGTGACATAAACTTTAGAGGATTTTTTTTTGTTTGTAAATTTTACGGTTAGGGTGTCGATGAACATTTTGATGGTATTGTAAATAAATTTTGTAATTTCTTTCATTATATTGTTAATATTATGTAAATTATCTTAAATGCGTTTCATTATATGATAAGTCTTTAAACGTATGAGCACGTACGTGTTTAAGGTTAAATCGAAAATTGGACATATTAGCGTGACGCGCCTCACCTAGTTACTTCTATTTGGGTGATAGACGGTGAAACGAGGTGAGGGTGTTACAAGGTGGTATCGAGCTATGGTTTAGATAATGAGGTAGAACCTTAAGTGTCACCCGAGCCCGAGGACCGATGTGCTACTCGACGAGTAACAATTTGATTTTTGATATTTTTTAATGTGAATGATTATTATATAATTTTCATGTTGGTATTTAATTGTGTTCTAAAAATATTAATACTCGTTAATTATTATTATTGTAGATGCCATATTTATTTCGCACACCTTGCGTTGCTAGGACGCACCAACAATGGGCCGCCCTAGCTAACTACCGGCCTCGAACTAAATAGCCTAACTTTGACCCCCGATTAGGATATAGTAGCCCACGTCACTCGAGCTGCATGACTCGATTCGGCGAATAACATTCACCGATGCTTCTTTCCAACGAGTACCGTAGTATGGATTTCCTGCGATTGACTCTACGCTGGATTCTTTTACCGAGAGATCGAGTTGTTGCTTGACGAGGTTTGGAAAGGTCTAATAGATAGATATTGCTATAGGAATTTGGTCCGAGCCTTCCTTCCGATGCGAGTTAGGCGGACCCGTACTAGATTAATGTACGAGTTGGGTCTCATCGTTACCTTTTGCACGAAAGATAATACATCGAGCCTCGGACGACGTTATTGACTAGTGGAGGGTCGAGTATTTCTTCCCTCGACATGTTTGATATGTATGTTATTAAGGACCCTATCACACGACGTGATATCTTTTATGTGTTTTAAGATGTAAATAAGAGTGCTTCGATTGTAAATATAATATAAAAACTTTCGAAAGGTAAATGTGTGTATGAAATGCTTACTATGTATATGAAACGTTTACTATGTATAAAAATGTATAATTTTGTATGAACGTGAATGATTTACATTAAATGTTAAAATCCGTATCAAAACTAATTTGAACTTAATGTATATGTAAAGATAAACTATGCCGTCAAGAAAGAACACCGCACGAGCAAGAAGTGAAGGGACCTTCAATGATAATAACTTGAACCAATAAGAAACATTGAACCAAATGATGGAAATCATATAGCAGACGAGCAACAAACACTACAACAACAATAATAAGTTCATGCTGAACGGATGAGGTAACTTTTAGCTACATAACAACGACCTCTACTCCAATACGTAAATGATGCGGTAGAAGGGTTTCGTAAGATGAACCCTCAAGAGTTTTACGGGGAGTGAACCCAATGATATCCGAGGAGTGGATTAAGTCCTTGGAGGCAATATTCGAATACCCATAGTTTGTCAACTATGAGTGAGTGTCGTGTGCCATCTTTACGTTAACTAAGGATGCCCGCATTTGGTGGAAAAGCACGCAAATAACCGTAGATATTCGACTTTGACTTGGAAAGGATTTAAGGAGGCTTTTTATAACAAGTACTTCACTGCGGATATAAGGGCTAAGAAGATACAAGATTTCCTAAAACTAAAACAAAAAAGAATGTCGGTGGGTGAATATATATGAAAGTTTGAGCAAGGGTGTAGGTTAGTCCCATTCATTATCGGGGACAAAAATCTAAAAAGGAACAGATTCACGATAGGGTTAAACCCAATGGTACAAAGTATGATACGGATGTCGATCGCTAATACCTTCTTAGAAATGGTGGATAAGGCGATTATAGCCGACGAAGATTAGAAGAAGATTACAAAGGAATTATAGCAAAGAGGCAAGGGTTTAGATTCGAGCCTCTTCTTCTTGGCCGATAAAATGAGTTTTGCCTAGGAATTTCAATTGGAGTGGTGGTCCGGGGAATACTCGGGCCATCGGACCAGCATCTTATGTTTCGAGACCACCATCAAACGACCAACCGAGATCAATGATGGAAAATCCACCCCGGTGTAATAAGTGTGGAAGGTTCCATACCGAGGAATGCGGATCGAATGTCGGGATATGCTATATGTGTCAAAAACTAAGACACATGTCCTACAATTGCCCTCAAGTACGATGAATCGAGACTAGGAATAGTACCTACTCGGGTGTACACTATGACCTAGGAATAGACGGATCAAAGGAATACAACGAGTAATTCGCGATAATGTCTCAATCCTTGGCTTGATTACATATGTTTTGATTGATTCCGGTGCTACACATTCCTTTATATCAAATCTTTAATGACACACACACACACACACACACACAGATATATATATATATATATATATATGCTGGAATATTCATGTAAATATATATTAAATACGAGTGAAATTATAGGTGTCATTTTAACTATTTGGTGATGATGATTATTTAGAACTTATATGGAAATTTTGAGGCACTTATGTGAGGATTTTGGAGTGAAGTTTTAGACAAATTAATTAATTACCACTCATTATATATTAAGTATTTAGGACATATTATACAAGTGAAATAGGGGTGTGTATAAAATTTTGAAAATGTAGGAATATTTTCCTTGGAAATATCGAATGAAAAGGGAAAGGAATTTTTGAATTTTAGAGGGGAAATTTCCGAAGATTTATGAAGGAAAATATGTTTAGTTACTTGAACCAAGTTAGTTAGCCTAAGTATTTAGTTAGACTCCTAAGCAATGCATTAAATGAATTAATGGCCAACTCACCCAAAATTGCTACCCAAACCTCGCCACCTTCACCATGACTCACCTACTTACTTTACACTTTATCTAATAAATTCAAGAAACATATAGCCTTAATTTATGTAAGGAAATGGAAGTCGTGTATATATGGGAAAAGAGAGGGAATGACAGAAATTTTGAAAAAATTAGTAGCTACCAAAGGAGAAAAGAAAAACCAAGTGTGAGGAAGAGAAAAACGAGCAAGAAAGAGAGAAAGAAAAAGGAAAGGAAAGGAAAATAAAGAAAGAAAAGCTAAGGAAACCTAACCTCATCTAAACCAAGTAAGTGGGTTACCTTTTACTTGTTTATATCATTTATTTAATCTTTATGCAATTGACTAAACATGTGTTTAGGTGGTGATATGTTTTTGTGATTGGTTGTGTTGATTGATTTGCCTTGCAATTCTTATTGGTATGGTTGGTTGTGTTGATTGCTTCCCAAAATTTAAAAAGCCTTGTATATTGTTAAATTCATGTTTGAAGGATGTGAATGATGGAATTAGGTTACATAAAACATGGTGGATAAATTTAGGACTTATATAAACTTGAATAAAATGGAGTACGAAGGAAAGAAAAATGAAATTTTAGGATTCTTCTTGAGTAAACTTTTGAGCCGGAGAGTTACACGGCCTCCCACACGGGTGTGTCCTTGCTCGTGTAATGAAGAAATATGTTTTTCTTCAAGTCATAGAGTTACACAACCTTCCACACGGGTGTGTCTTTACCCGTGTAATGAAAAAATATGTTTTTCTTCAAGTCGGAAAGTTACACGGCCTCCCACACGGGTGTGTCCTTGCTCGGTGTAATGAAGAAATGTATTTTTCTTCAAATCGAGAGAGTTACAAGGCCTCCCACATGGGTGTGTCCTTACCCGTGTAATGAAGAAATGTATTTTTCTTGAAGTCAAAGAGTTACACGGTCTCCCGGATGGGGTGTCCTTACCATGTGTAATGAAGAAATATGTTTTTCTTTAGTCGGACAATTACACGGCCTTCTACACGGGCATGTCTTTGCTCGTGTAATTCATCGATCACTCGAAATTCATCACTTTTACTTCATACTTGCTTGGTTTTTATTCCTTTTCACAAAGATAACATAATTAATGATCAATTAGGCTCAAATAGATATAAAATAAAAATAGAAAAACATACCTTAAAATGAGTGAAAATAGGTTTAAATGCTAATAATTATTGAAGTCATAGTGGAACAAATTAATGAATAGAATTATGATAGGAAACAAAAGAAAAAGACCCACATACATAATTAAACCCATGACTAAATCAATACCATTCATCGATCTTTAATTCTAACAAAAGGGAACATGATGATAAGGGGTATGAATATGCTGGAAACCCCGTGTAGGTTGGACCTATGAAAATATATGAAGTCGGATCCTGTATGGATTGGATATGTTTAATATGGTATTGTAATTGTGGTATCACGTGCATCAATAGGAAAGAAATGAGAACAGAATCAATTAATTGAGAATTGAGTTGTATGAATAGGTTTGATAACCTAATCGAATAAAAAGGGGCTAGCGGTCCAACTTGTATGCGTACTCTAAGTCGTGTACCTGCATTGTTAGATGATAGATTCTCGTTAGTAGTGGCTACTAATGAGGCATAATTCCGTTGTTAGCATTCGGTGATTTGGTAATCACCTATAGAGTAAATCGCTAATACCTAGGGTACTCGGAATTAAAAATTAGTGAGAATGATGGGAAGTCGGAAAAGCATTGCATATCATGTGCATTATCCCACTTACTAAGCTTCGGCTCACCTCGTTGTTATTTGCATGTTATGACCGATAGTGGTGATCTGTAGTACCAATAAGGACGTTGTTGGATCCTCCAAAAGGGCTCAAGGGTGACATAAACTTTAGGAGATTTTTTTTTGTTTGTAAATTTTACGGTTGAGGTGTCATTTCATTGTATGATAAGTCCTTAACATATGGACACGTACGTGTTTAAGGTTAATTCAAAAATTGATCGTGTCGGCGTGACGCGCCTCACCCGAGTTACTTCTATTTGGGTAATAGAGAATGAACCGGGGTGAGGGCGTTACAAATAAATTAAGTGGCAAAAGATTAATTATAAAAAGAATTAATTAGGAAAATAATTAATTAAATTTAAATAAGAAAATGATTATTATGAAACCGTAAAGAAAGAAGTTTCTTTTCTTATTTTATTTTTTCTATTTAGCCAAGACATATACATATAAAAAAGTTTCTCTTTCCTTTATGTACAATTCCCAATAGAGATCATTTGGAGAAAAAAGAAAAGAAAATAAGAGTTTTCTTATTATTTAGAAGAACTATATAGAAATAAACCAAGAATTTTTGGTGTACACAATATTAAAATTTTCCCTAACATTGGTTTTTAGATACTACAATTATAGGAAACTATAGTGTTCAAGGTAGTAATCTTACATAGTATTGAGTTTTGCGAAACATGAAAATTTCATAGATTTTAGATTTTTTATAGTGACACAAATTTAGCTAGAGAAGTAGCTTTTATTACCGTTAGTATTTTTTCTTTTCAAGTTCACGAAGAAATTTGAGTGATTATATTTCTTTCTTGATTATAGTGGATTATTTTGGAGTTGGTTTAGTAATTTTTCTTCTACGATAAAAACGGGGTTTTTATGTAAATTTAATGTTATTGTAGTTATACTCTTGTGATTGATTTATTTTATGCTTTAATTATTTTATGTGTTTGACTTAATTATTATTTCATGAAATCTAAGTTATATAGAGTAAGATTAAATTCTCAACAATGGTATTAAAGTTTTGTTTGGAATATTTGTGTAAACTAGATAGAAAAAAATAATTTAGAAACCATAATCAAACTGATAGTTTCGAATTATTCTATTTGGAAGTCGATGATTGAGGATTTATTTTATTTTATTATCATGATTTGTTTGATTCGATTGAAGTAGGTAAAGCCAAAACAACTCGTTGAGGTCTGGCGATGCATGGGAAAATAAGTCTACAAGAACTCGTAGGAGCTATCATATAGTGGATGAATGATAGTGTTTCACCACATATCTAAAGGGATAGATGCCAAGAACTATGAAAAATTTTTAGAGAGTATGTATGAAAGAAATACTACATAGAATAAAACTTCTTTGATTAAGAAGCTCATGAATTTGAAATATCGAGATGAAATATATGTAAACAATTGAGTGACTTTTAAGATTTGAGTGATTAGTTGATAGTTATGAAAATAATGTTATATGATGAGTTACAAATACCATTGCTATTACAACTCGTGAAACTTTGTTTGTGATACTTGGTAATCCTAATTCGAATGATATTTTTTTGCTTTCTATAGTTAAAAGATAGATTGTTCAATGAAAAAATAAGACAAAACAAAGAGGTAGTGAATGAAGTATATGCTCTTATCATAGAGAATATGGAGAAAATTATAAATAGAGAATTTAGTAGGCATGATAAATCTAGAGGCGAGATCACGGTCTAATGACAATTTTAAATGTTATTAATATGAAAAAGAAAGTCACATTAAGAGAAATTACAAGACATGAAAGAAAGAATAAGAAGAATTAAAGAATCGGGAAAAAAATAATGAGACCACCACTATAGTATTAACTTCAAATTGGAATGTGACGATGTTCTTATATGGAGATGATAAGTTTAATGTTACGAGTTCCTTGTGTTAAATGAGTTGTTGATTGAGCGATTGCATATCATGTTACTTCTATAAAAGAATTTCTTAGTTTGTACAAAGCAAGAGACTTTGACTACAAAAAATTAGGCATTAATAGTTATGCTAGTGTTTTAAAAGTTGGTGATGTGTGTATAAAGACATCTCTCGATTATACATTGACTTTGAATGTTGTGATGCATATAAGACATTTACATATGAATCTAATTTCTACCGAGTGCCTTGGACATTTTCGGATACCACGATCATTTTGGTGGTAGAAGATGAAAACTCATAGCATTATCAATGGTTATTGTTAAAGGTAATATTTATGATAGATTATATAAGACAATAGGAAAGTTGATTAGACTAAAAAAGAGTGTAGATAGAATTTCTCCAAAGTTGTGGTCTAAACAACATGATTAAGTGAATGAAAAATGATTGAAAAAGAAGTCTTTTTATTACTTTTGCTAAGTAGATTGTCTTTACAAGAGAGTATCGAATGAAAAAATGAAAATAATATTGAGTCGACATTTGATAATGATGACCATACGAAACAAAGATTACTAAGCAAAGGGAGCAAAACCCTTCGAGTTTAGAATATAGAGCTTTAGGTGAGTAGGTCTATCATTAATATCATTTTTTTTTATCAAGAATGTCAACTCTAATGTTGTCTTGTTGATAGACGAGAGAGAGTTAAATAGTTTTCGTAATATTTTGACTTATGATAAATGTTAGGAATTAAAGTTTAATAATTGGCGATGTTATTTGTTTTGTGAGGTGATGAAAAATATTTGATGATGTTGCGAATGATTCTCTAATATAAAAATCATGTTGATATATCGTTAAAATTGATAATGCAAAAAAAAAAAAAAGATTGTGGCAATATGGTTAGTATAAACTATAGATATGGACTGAAGGAGGGAGATTTTATTGCGTCTATGTTATAGATCTAATCCATAAATAGCCTTGGCATAACCCATTAATAAATTAAACAAGAAAATGATTGAGTAGAAAAATAATTGAAGTTAATATGAAATGGACTATTGTGAAACTAGAAGGAAAATTTTCTTTTATTGTTTTGTTTTTCATGTTTAGCTTAGATATGCATATAAAAGAAAGAGTTTGTTTGTTTGCTTGGCTATATATATATATATATATATATAATAGGTGAGAAAAGAAAAGAAAGTAATGGCTATTTTTTTATTCATTCGATGAATTCTATAAGAAGAAAGTAAAAAAATTTAGCACACAAGATATTAAGATTTTATCTAACATTTGATTTTTAAGTATTACAATTACAAAGAATTGCAAGTGTTGGAGGTGATAATCTCACACAATAACGAGTTTTATAGAAACAAAGAAGTTTTACATATTTTAAACTTTTTACGATGAGACAAATTTAGTTAAAGAGATAACTTGATTAGTGTCAATATTTTTGTTTCTCAAATCCATGAAAAAACTTGAGTAATTATCTTGCTTTCTTGATTACAGTAAATTACTTTCAAGTTGGTACCATGTTCTTTTTCACTATGATAAAAAGCTCTTAATTATTGTGTGTGTTTGACTTGATTATTTTTTATGAAATTTAATTTATACAAAATGAGATTAAATTTTCAATAATTCAAAACCAATCAAAAAAGGAAAATTTAATTACTTTTATTAAAATAGACTGCTATGTGATGAAGTTAAAATCCTTTTCCTATTGTTACGTTTTTTTTTAGTTTGGATTGCAAAATGATTTTTTGTCCTTTTTGCTTAATTTCTTTACTTTTAACGTGGTGTAAAATTGACCTTAATTCTTAGATTTTTGATGTAATAAAATGTGTTTATTTCTTACATTTTACATTTGATAATAATTAGGTTGATCACAGTTTAATGAAGCCAAATAAAAGGTCTACTTGTTCTATAAAATCTTTTATATTATTTTTATTCGAAAAGTCTGGGTATCTTCAATTAATTTTTCTTTCTGATCAAATTTTGAGTAAAATTATCCGCTCTAAATTAATACCTTCAATTCCTTTTTTTTTTTTTTTTTTTAAACTAATACATTCATGATTTTTTTTCCTCCGTTACCATTAGTATTGCTATATACCTTGCATAAGCGTGTAGGATTTTTATTTTTCTCCCTCTGTCCTGAACTCCAAGTTGAAACTTTGCTGATGAGCCACCGATAATAAAAAGCTCGTCATATAGGAGCAGAATCTCATTGATGGCCCTTAAGCGCTTTTAATTTGCTGTTGTTTCTCTGCGTCGTGCTGCCTCAAAGCCCATTCTTTTCTCTGTCTTAACCAAATCTCCCAAATTCAGGTAAGCAAGCCTCCGCTCAATTTCTTTGTACACAATATATCTATTGTAGCCCTGAAATGGAACTCTGCTTACAGTTTTAATCCATAGAAGACGAAGAAGCAAACACAATAAAAAACATGCTCGCTTTATTGTCCTTAAAGCAAACATACAGTGCTAATCACCACCTCTTCCAAATTTCCAAAAGACTAACTGTTGTTTTTAGCTCAACCTCAACCCAATCCATAGAAGTTGAAACAATTGCAAGAATAATCAATGACCATCCATTTCCAAATCAACCTCTACACCCCACTCTCACACACCATATCCCACCAACTCTCCTCACCACTGCTTTTGTTGAAAATGTTCTTGGCCGCCTATTTGCTGCTCACTCTAATGGCCTTAAAGCCTTGGAATTCTTTAAGTATTCGCTCAATAATCAAACCCATTTCGTCCCAAGTCCTGATTCCTTCGAAAAGACCCTTCACATACTTGCCCGGATGGGATATTTTGATAAAGCTTGGGACTTTATGATTGAAATTGGAAAGACACATCCTTTTTTGCTCACCCTCAAGTCCATGAGCATAATGTTATGTAGAATTGCTAAATTTCGATCTTACGAGGAGATGCTTAACGCGTTTGAGAGAATGGAGAAGAGGGTTTTTGTTTGGAGGAAATTTGGTGTTGAAGAGTTTAATGTGTTACTTCGAGCATTTTGCACTATGAGGAAAATGAAAGAGGCGAAATCTGTGTTTGTAAAGATGCATGAGAGGTTCCCTCCTAATGTTAAGACCATGAATATTTTGCTGTTGGGGTTTAAGGAATCTCGGGATGTTACTGCAATGGAGTTGTTTTATCATGAGATGGTTAAGAGGGGGTTTAAGCCTAATAGCTCAAGTTATGGTATTAGAATTGATGCTTATTGTAAAAAAGGTTATTTTGGTGATGCTTTGAGGATTTTTGAAGAAATGGAGAAGGCTAATTACTCACCGACTTTGGAAACGGTCACTACTTTGATTCATGGAGCAGGAGTTTCTCGAAATGCTATCAAAGCCAGGGAGTTGTTCGAAGAAATCCCTCAGAGGAACTTGCAGGTTGATACTGGGGCTTATAACGCGCTGATTAGCTCATTTGTTAAGTGTAGGGAAGTGAAGTCTGCCATTCAGTTGATGGATGAGATGGAAAAGAACAATATTAGTTATGATGATATGACCTATTATACAATGTTTTTAGGCTTGATGAAGTCGGGTAGTATTGAGGGGGTTTGCGAGCTTTATCACAAGATGATTGATAGAGGTTTTGTTCCCAAAACAAGAACTGTGGTTATGCTGATGAAATTCTTCTGTGTGAATAGCCTGGTTGATTTGGGTTTGAATTTTTGGGGATACCTGGTGGAGAAGGGTTATTGTCCTCATCATCATGCATTGGATCTTTTGGTAACAGGATTGTGTTCTAGGGGGAGGCTGCATGAAGCTTTTACGTGCGCTAAACAATCATTGGAGAGAGGAATCCACATCAGTGAAGCAGTGTATCGAATGTTGGAGACATTCTTGCTACAATCTAATATGAAAGACAAGTTGAGGGAGCTCAATCAGATGATAGAGAAGTTACAGTCTGTTTTGCCCACGTCAAGTGGGCATTTTATTCATAGTCCTTCCTTCAC
The DNA here is from genome assembly GCA_963924115.1 of Dovyalis caffra. Classification (NCBI taxonomy): domain Eukaryota; kingdom Viridiplantae; phylum Streptophyta; class Magnoliopsida; order Malpighiales; family Salicaceae; genus Dovyalis; species Dovyalis caffra. The sequence continues at coordinate 6,377,710 of CAWUPB010001197.1, forward strand.
TGATATGGAGTAAGATGTTTCCTTTAAGAATATATTAATTCAATTTTATGAAATGCTCCAATTGCTGGTTTGTAGAATGGTCTGGTGTGATTGTGGGGATTTTATACCAATTAAAGGGAGTAACAGTATGGATTCCTCATTATATTTAGATTTCTACTTTACAGCGAATGAGTCTTACAATAGTGTTCTGTGATGGTTATGGAAGGTAGCAAATGAGGGCAGTGTTGAGGTACTGACTCTGAGATCACAGGGAGAGAATAAAATTGACCTGAAAAATTAAGACCATAGTCTCCGGTCAGGTGCTCAATCCATGCAAGGTATTTATTAAATCCTATGCTTGGGTATATTGTGTCAAAACTTGTTAGATATGGTGATAAACGAAGATACTTTTGCATTTGAGCAAAATGTGAACAGAAGAACTGTAAAGTTCTGCAGATCGGTGATCCACATTTTGTTCTGTGCATGCCTGCTGTTATGATGAATTTTTCTGGAATTTCTTTGTTTGTCCGTTCTTTGGGTTGCAATACTTTTCAAGACAACCTATGTATGTATGCTTTAGCTACTTTTTGTGAACATCATTTGTCATGCATGACTTTAATCTGCGCTGTGGGAAACAACATAAATATGAAACTGGTTTCACAGTTCCAATCTTGAAGTTGTTTAAAGATCCACTTGCTGGTCATTCTTAACTTATATGATGCTCAATGTGCAGTAGATGCTGCCTCATCTACCTGTTAACATTTGATTTGCAGTTTGAGAAATTTGAACTTGATCCCAATATTTGATGCTTTTCCAGATTATTGGCTCATAATATATCTCCCTACTGTAAGGATTTTTTGAAGTACTTTACTACATAACTGCCCTATCATTACTAGTTACCTTCTTTTCTTACTTTTATTTTGGTACATGCACAACATAAATCACTGGGACAAAAGAAAATGGATAAAGGGGGAATTAGGAAAGCACACATTTTATTGGACAAATTTGTGTCATGTTGAGCTTATAGGTATGTTGAAATATTTTGAGGCTAATTGGTTATAAAATGTGCTAAACTATTGTTAAAAAAAAGTCCCTGACTTTCTTTTTTCTGATTTAGGGCCCTAGCCTTTTTTTATCCTCAATTAAGTTCTTCCATCTCGTTGACCAATTTTAGGTACATGAGAGACACATGGAGCCATTAAAACAACGACATATGTCCTAAAGGCCCTAAACACATGACACGTGTTGTTGTTTTATGGCTCAATATGTCTCTGACATACTTCTAATGTGGTCTGAGATTGGTCAATGAAACAAAAAGACTTAATAGCAGAGGAAAAAAAAAAAAAAGGCTGGGGACTTGAATAAAAAAAAAGGTTAGAGACGTTTCTCCAATTGGTTCTTTTTCCTTTTCCTGCTTCCAGCTAGTGATTTAATAAAGGTATCAGGTTTTTGTTTGTTTGGAATGCTGTGAGTTACATGTAATAAATAAGAGAATACTGAAGATTCGAGCCATAGAATTTCTCAATTCTGACACAAGAGAAGATCAACAGGATTTCATGATCAGCTGCTGAACTTATTCCAATTCCAAGATCTCGGATGAAATCAGTATGACTTTCTACATACCTTGGGGGAATTAACACATAGGTCAAAACCAGTTATTTGAAGAAAATATCTTAGAATCAAACAATTTCTTTGTCATTGGATGTATATCTGTTCTTGTTTTATTATGCCTTGGGAAACTGAACTACATTCTTTTTCAAGATGAAATATGTTGATGGAACTGGATGATGAGCTATATAAGAGAAAACAGACCTAGGAAATCTAGTGACAGGACAGAAAGTTGTTTCATTATGGATTTGCTAATGTATTTCTAACGTGTCCTTGAAGGAATCTCAATTGCCTGAATTCACTCTGCTTTGGGTCTTAAATGTGACTTGAGTTGTGACTGATTTTCTGATATCTTTTAAAAAAAAGAAAAATGGTCATGTGCTTATTATTTCATTTCGTTAGTTGTTTTAGCTCCCAGATGCTGGTTGTTGAAACAAACGTTTGTTGAATGCTCTAAATGATTTTGGGGTAAGATCTGGGTCTAAAAGCCCGTGACAGCCTTTTAGAGAGGGCCTCACGGATGTCTCTGATACTACTGATAGCTAGACCATAAGGAATGTGAGCATACATAATGGGGTTCTGATTGGAAGCGTATTTTTATTCTTGATCTGATTGGAAGGAATGCAGAGGAGAAAAGGGAAGAGAGAAGCACAATTCTCTTGATTTTCGAGGAGATCCTTTTGTTTTTTTCATTCCTTTGTAGACGAAAGCTCTAAATGGGACCCTCTAAAGTTACAGTTCTACATCTTCAGACTCTGATAGTAGGAAGTCCAGCCAGCGAGGCTGCATCACATAATGATGGACTTGTTGGACCACACTCAAAGTGAGAAGTGTTTATGATCGTTCGAAGACAAGAATTCAATAACTGAAGGGATTCACCTCCAGCTTATGCTAATTTGGTCTTTGGCACTGTGTTATCAGCTCGTATTTGGAGGGAAGCTCAGCAATGGGACAATCAGGATACAAAGAAGCCATCAGAAGTGCAGAAATCTGTATCTCAATGTCTATTTTGAGGTTTCCATGTGCAAAAGAGGTGAGCAAACAAAAGGATAGCTATCAAATCTCAGGACTCTTGCACTTTGCTCCTCCACTTCCTCGGTCATTTTCCTCCTGCCAAAAAAACATTAGAGAAGTAATGCTTGCATTGCTTATGGTCTTGTTATCAGTAGCATGATGGAAACCTCAAAAGTATGAGCAAAGTACAAGAGTCCTAAGATTCCATAGCTATCCTTTTGTTTGCTCACCTCTTTTGCAGATGGAAACCTCAAAATAGACATTGAGATACAGAACTCAAGTACTCAACACAGAGGCTGCAAAATCCAATGCTCAGCCGTTTGCTCAGGTGATACAGGAAAGTCAACCTTAGAATGCGATGACTGATAAAGGGAATTAAGAGTGGAAAGTGCTTGAATGGAACTGGGAATTTCTCTCAATTAGGTTATGAATGGGTTTGGCAATCCAGTGGGTGCTACGCAGCAGGTGGTGTGACGTTGTTTGCAGTGGAAAGTAATATTGGAGCAGCAAAGTAACCAATATAATAATATTGGTCACAAAGTTATTTTGATGATGATTTTCATATGTTTCCCCTATCAATTTGTGAGATGAAAGCTTTTGCAAAGCTATTTATTTTTCTTGTTTAACGGTTCGTATAAAAGAGGATATTGATAAGTGGCAAATAAAATTTATTTATTTATTTTATGCCTTGGTTTTTCTATACCTGATTGGGAGATGGTTTTGTTATTAAATCATTACAGAGAAAAAGCATACACCAACGGAGTCTATTTAATGTTATATATGTATTTTGTGATCGAATAAATGGTGGAATGCCTATATTGATAAGTTTACGAGAAGGAAACAGCACTGCAGTTTTTTGTGAGACTGCAGACAGTTTGTATTTGCAGTTGATGTGTTCCAAATGAGTTGGCCTAAAAAAGAATGCAGTGGTAAGTTAAGCTAAGCTAAAAAACAATTGGCATCAGATAGTTGAGAATAGATTATGTAGACTAAAATACAATATTATATTCACCATTGTATTGGAAAAAACATAAGGAAAGAGGAAAATATGAAAAAAAGCAAGGAATGCTTCCGTGTATGGCATTTATCATTTTTTTGAAGAGAGGCAAAGTGAAGGGTGCTGAAATCCAAACCTGTTTTGAAAAAAGAATCTGCCAATGCATCTTTGAGCTTCCCTTGACAATAAATTTTGTTTTGCTTCACTACTCATGGTTGATTTTGACGCTAATTTTCTATTAACAGCTGGAACATATTGAGCCATATCATCTTCTAGCACAAAGTGCATCTTTGCATGCATTCCACTTCCACAACCTGTAGTTTGATTAGCATCACTCTTCGTATGCTTAGCACTATCCAAATCAGAGGAGCACTATCTCTTCTAAGGAAGATTTTGATGGTGCAGATCCTGAACTTCTAGCAACATGTGTGTAAATGGTTCCTCACATTTTTAGGGAGTCTTTCATATGGCACTACATTCTTTTGTATATCTCCTGAGTGGTATTTGAGACAGGAGAAACCACCCATCAGTTTACTATAGTAATTGCATTGAACTGTTTTCTCTTTTTTTCATCAACAGCAGCACAATGATTATGATTATTAAACAATTCACCAGCAGTCATCAATCTAAATTTATCATAGAGCCCTCTCCATATGTCTAAAGTCCAAATCAAGAATTCTTAGTAAGCTTCAGCTATAGATCAACATAAATAGTTATTATATTCCATGTCTTTGTAGTTCATCTTGATAAGTAATTGAAGAAATGAAAAGCAAAATTCATTAATAGTCTCTATGTTCTTGCAGAAAAGATATGTCACCTTGAAACATGAGCAAATGAGTATTATAGCTAGGAATAAGTTGATTGGCTCAAACCTCTAAAATTCCAAAACAGCAAAATCAGATAAGAGCTTGCAGAAGGAAGAAAGCACACAAAAAAAAGCCTCTCGACCAGCGATTTACCTGAAGAGTAACTATTCTAAGAAGCATCAATGACAAACAGGAGATGATTGCGCTAGCAATTCCACATGAAAACAGTCGATTCTATACTCCCAACACATCAAACTTTCTGTTATCACTGGTGAAATGAATGTATAGTGGTGAAATAAATAAAAATATTCATAAATATTACATTTACAGTTTTGGAAAAGTTGTAGCAGGTTGTAGGTTTGGGTGACCCAAAACGTAGGACCTAGGAAGTAATGGCAGTCTATGCATTATTGATACAAATTGTTGATCAACGAAAAAAATATAAATAATAAAACAATATAATGTGAAGTACAACCTTAATCTTTCGGAGGCATGACCCGACCAATTAAGGCCAAGAGCGCATCGTCGATAGAAGGGACAAGGAGATCAATGCACACTCGAGGCGGACCAATCGACCTAACCCAAAGTCCAACTACAAGCTTTTTAACTACAACTTAAATATACGCTATTGGAGTGGGAATTATTGCGGCTATTGGCACTAGACTTGCCCTCCGATGGACCTCGTTAAGGGATTTAGATTATACTCATTCTAATTACTAGATTCGAAGAGCCCAATATTGTTATTTATTGTCACTACATCCTCATGTCAAGATTGGGTAATTTGCATGCCTACTCGTCTTCCTTTGATGTGGTTGCCATTTCTCGGGCTCCCTCTTCGAAATCGAATCCTAATTCTCCGTCGCTTGTCACCACCATGGTAAGACTCCATCCTACCATCAAAAGTTGATAGGGTAAAAATTTGAATGATGCGTTGCTAGCACGATGGCCGTGCGATTCGTCGAGTTATCATGAATCATCGAGCAACGAGACGAGCCCGCATCGACCTTTTATCTAATAAATGCATCCCTTCTAGAACCGAGGTTTGTTGCATGTATTAGCTCTCGAATTACTACGACTATTGGAGTAGAAAATACCATTAAACAAACTATAACCGATTTAATGAGCAATTCATAATTTCATAGTCCGAATTAGTTCATACTTATACATACATGACTTAAACTTTGAGACAAGCATATGACTACCGGCGGGATCAACTAGGTAGCATTCTTTTGTGACCCCGCAACCCGAACGAGTCCCTTACATCAAAGAGATGAGGGGACGAGTCAAGCACGAGAGGTCATTCTTATCGAGTAAAGATCACTCGAACGAGGCTATTACGAGGCTGGAAAACCCTAGAAAGGCAACAAATTCTACATCGGAAAGCACGAGCGGTCACGAGTGGGCCAATTCGATGAAAGTTTGCTCGACCGGAACACAAGCATCGTAGCAAAGATCCACTGCACACACTTAGAGGAGGCACTAAAATAAAGAAGGACAACATCAAATTCTAGTTCCACCACAAAGGGTATGCAACACAAGAACCCCTTATCTTCAAAAGGCTTGACGGGCTTTTGAGCCAAATATGATGGGAATCGTAGGCCAATAGTTGAGTGTAACATCATAAAGCTTGCCAACACAAATAGCCCGATGACTGTTCATGCACCATCGTGTACAAAAGACATCAATCTCGAAGAGCGAATCACAATAAAAAAGAGCAAAGTGGAAACACTAAAGCAAGATCAAAGCCTCAGCACCGCCGGATGTAAAAGATTTTAAAAGGACAATAAGCAAACCTAGGAGGGACGAGATGGAGACATTCTAAAAAGAGACACCTATCATAGCCGAGACGCCGAAACCCAAACCTTAGTCGTCGGGATACGAACCTAACATAGGCTAAGGGATTGCACAAAGAGCGTGTGCAGCGAAGACAAGCACAACAACTTAATGCTATGCAAGTGTTTGCATTAAGCTCTCATTGGAATCCCCAAACCCATCGCTACGTCCCGGTCGTGTTGGACTAGCATCCGCACACACACCTTTTCCACTTGACTAAAAACACCGATGCCTAAGCATTAGCCATCAAGATATGATCTCGAAAAAGGCTCAAGGATTATGCCGAAAGCATATGCATCGGCATAAGCACAACAACTCAATGCCGGGTAAGTGCTTGTGTTAAGCTTTTGTTAGAGGCCTCTAGCCTTTCGCAACGTCTCAATTGCATTAAACTAGCCACTTACACACCCATCTTTACCACTTGACTCGCAACATCGATGCCTAGGCCTTGATCATCGGGATACGATCACAATAAAGGCTTAGGGATTGCATGGAGAGCGAACGCATCGATGCAAGCACAATAGCTCAATGGGAAAGCGCTAGCATAAAGCTCTTGTTGGAATCTCTAAGCCAATTGCAACATCTCGACCACGTTATACCGGCCATCCGCGCACCCACCAATGCTACTCAACTCAAAACGACAATGCCCAAGCCTAGGCTATAAGGATACGATTATGACAAAGGCTCGAGATTACGGGGAGAGCATACACACCAAGCACAAGCACAATAACTTAATGCCATGTAAGCGTTAGGGTAAAGCTTTCGTTTGAATCCCTAAGCTCATTACTAAGTCACGAATGGCATCGAGCTAGCCACCTATGCACATGCCTTTACCACTCGGCTTGAAATGTTGATGCTTAGGCCTTAGTTATAGGGATAAAATTACAAAAAAGACTAAAGGATTACGCGAGAGCACTCACTTCGAAACAAGCATAGCAACTTAATGCCCCGTAAGTACTAAGTGTAAAGCTCTACTTGAAATCCCTAAGCCCATCACTATGTTTGATCGGCATCGGATTGGCCACCTACGCACATGCCTTTGCCTAGGCTTTAGCTCTAGAGATATCATAATAACAAAGGCTCAAGGATTATACGAGGAGCCTACATGTTGACGTAAGGAAAACAACTTAATGCCCTATAAGAGTTTGCATAAAGCTTGTCGGAATCCCCAAGCTCGACATAACATCCTAGCAGCTTTAATCTAGTCACCTTCTTAACTTACCATTATAACAATGAAACTAAACATGTGTTTGCCAAAAGAAAACAAAATGCCCATAACTACTACCCACTAGTTAACATAAATGTAGCATCAAAATTACATAAAAATGTTACAAAGAAAAAAAATACAAGTGGTCATCGGAGAAAATGGTCGGAGATCGTCAATGAACAAAGACATTTGTCCGTTAGGCATATGAGTGAGCCCACCAAGAACGAGAGCCAAGGCCTATAATACTCCTACACTAGGAGCCATGGTTAATGCCTACGGATAGGTATGTAGCTACCTCCTAGAAAGCAATATGTAGAATTTCAACCATTCGAGTGTAGACATTATTAGGTCCTAGGTGTTATCCCCTCTAAAAAATTTAATTTTTTAAATTTTAAGTTGAAATTTTACACACAAGTTTGTAAAAATCCAATCTAGTTTAAGGAAAATTTTCAAAAATTTTCAAGGTTGGGAAGTACATTTTTTTATTTTTTGAACATTAAAAATGTAAAAAATCAAAAAAAAAAAGTTAGAACAATCCAAAAATTTTGAGGGAGCCCAATAATAATGTTTTGGATTTATTGGGATGGTTTTTGTGTCAAAGAGATGAATTTTTTATGCCAAAATGCAAAAAATTGAGTCTATCGAGCCTTGCGACCGACCGACGCGATATACCTCAACACCCAATGCTTGTGAGTAGGTGCACATAGTATGCGTAGGGGATTACGAGTGAGTGCACCTAATGTGCATAGAAGGACCGAGAGCGAGTGCACCTAACATATGCGGGGAGCTTACGAGATAGGGCACTTAATGTGCGCAAGAGGCTTGCAAGCGAGTGCATCGAGAGAGCATAGGTGGTCAAAGAGCGAGCTTGTCTAGTGTGCATTAGGGGTCTAGTGAGCGTAGTTGTGAGGGAGCTCGTCCAAGTGCATAGGGGGCTTGTGAGCTAGATCGTCTAGTGAATGCGGTTGGCTTGCGAACGAGCTCGCCTAGTATGCGCGGGGAGCCCACGAGCGAGCACATCTAGCGAACGTAGGTGGCTTGAGAATGAGCACACCAAACGTGCATTGGGGGCTTACGAATGAGCAAGGCTAGCATGTGCGGGGAGCCCGTAAATAATGCCTAACCTCATTCGGAGAATGGGGCATGATATAGCATGACCTCCGGCCCACAACCCGTGAACCCAAGGCCCGGGAGAGGACGCACTCACACATGGGGTATTTTTAAGGTACGAGGGCTTTCCCTATAGAGAAATATTCAATTTTTTGAATTTTAAGTTGAAATTTTATACATAAGTTTGAAAAAATCCAATCTATTTTCTTAAAAGTTTTCAAAATTTTTCAATTTTGAGAAGTATACTTTTTTTAAAATATTAAAATTATAGAAAAATGAAAAAAATGAAATAAGTCAAAACGATCAAAAAAATTTGGTTGAGCCCAATAATAATGTTTTTGATTTATTAGGATGTTTTTTGTGTGAAAGGGAAGAATTTTTATTATCGGAATGTAGAAATTTGTGTCCATCGAGCCTTCCAGCCAGCCCACTTACGGAGCCCCGGTGCCTAATGGTTGTGAGCGAGTATGCCCGACTCGCGTCGAGGGCTTATAAACGAGCACGGAGGGCTTACGAGTAAGCTCGCACCCGAGCGTGTACAAGGGGTTTGTGAGCGGACATGCCTGGGGGCTTTTGAGCATTTGCGCCCGGCATGGGCAAGGGGTATGTGAGCAAGTGTGCGCGTCCATCGTGAGTAAGGTGCCTACGAGCGAGCACACTCAACATACACATAGGGGCCTACAAATGGGGCCTAACCTCATTTTGCAAATGGAGCATGATATATCATGGCTCGCGACCCCAACGCCCGGGCATTAAGCGTGAGTGGATGGGTGCATAAGGTATTTTTAAAGAACGGGGGCTTCCCTATAGAGTAATATGTAGAATTTTAGCTATGGTAGGGGTAGATGCGACTAGGTCCCAAGTGTCCCCTTCACTCAAAAAAATTCAATTCTTCATATTTTGAGCTGAAATTTATACGAGTCATTTAGAAAAATACAATCTATTTTCTCAAACATTTCTTGAATGTTTTGAGGTTGCAAAGAAAGCCTTTCTATTTTTTGGACTTTAAGAATGTAGAAAATCGGAAAAATATAAAATAACCCGGGACATTCCTAATTTTTTTAGGGAGGATAGTAAAAATGTTATGGAATTATTGGAATGGTTTTTGTCCGAAAGAGATTATGTTTTCTTATGGGATTGTAGAATGTCAAGTCTTTGCATTTTATGATAAGCCCATGCTACCCGACGCCCCTTGGTGCACGAGGCTCGTCAAAGCTTATATGCCCATGCACGTACTACCGGGCTCTAAAGTATGTCTAACCACCCTTAGCTTATGAGGTGTGCCGGCCTATGCGGCTAGTCCCTACTCGCTCGGCTAGTAGGCCGATTGGTCGTTGCCTTCCGACATTTGGCAAGTTGCCTCGTGGCCGATTAACCGGTTAACTCCTGGCTAGTTGGCTCGCGGCTAGATGACTAGTTTTCTTTGAGCTAGTTGGCTAGCCGCCTCAAAATAGTTAGCTAGTTTCCTCGTGAGAGTTGGGCATTTACCTCCTAGGCGGTTGCCAATGGCCGAGTGGCTTGTCGCCACTCGCCTCGCAAACTATTGGCTAGTTTCCTCACGGCCGGTTGGCTAGTTGTTTTGTAACTTATTGGCCGGTTGCTTTACGAGCTCAACCCTCATATTTTGCTACTATAAATATTTATTTTTGAGGGTCTCAAATGGGTCATTTCCTTAGGTCGTGGAAATGCTTTTAGTACTCGAGAAGTTTCGTGTCCTTCCCTTACTTTTGAGACTTGCCCCTTGATATTTTGAGAGCACCTTAGGCGGACTCGTTCTCAAGATTTAAATAAAAAAACAATATAGTAGAGGATATGAGTCATGATTTGGTTGTAGATCTCATGGATGAGTACGATGAGAGTAAACTTGGGTGATAGGTGGCTTAATAGGTATATAAGATTTAATAGTGCCTTTGTGACTATGAGATTATGTAGTTGTAGTCATAGTATATATTAGAATATCATTTTTCTCCCTCTCATAATTATATATAGTAGGTTTATGAAAAAATAGAGTAGTCTAAAAAAATATTATATCAAGCTGAAATCAAATAACGACGTAAAGTAGGAGAATAACACCTATAATCTTTTTAAAGATGAGAATATCCTAAAAAGGTATACTTGAGAGATATTAGATCTAACTTAGACATTTTAGGATTAATATCATGAATAAAACATATACAACGAAATACACGTTGTTCGATTAGAAATAAAGACGAGAGAATGGAATAAAACAAAATGAGGAGTATCACTAGAAAGAACAAAGGAGGGTAATCGATTAATTAAGAAACATGTTGTAAACACAGCGTCAACCCATAATTATTTTAGAACTTTCATCCGAAAAAAAAAAGGCTTTAGCAACCTCCGGTAAATGTCTATTTTTCATTCAGCGACACCATTTTGAGGTGGTGTGTTAATACATGATGATTGATAAAGAATTTTATTTTATATCATTTAGGTATTGAATAACCCAAATAAATACTCTTTTACATTATCACTCCTCAAAACACATACTCAAACATTAAATTGAGTTTAAATTTCAACACACAAAGAATAAAATATAGAGAATAATTCAAATCAATTTTTCATTAAATATAACCAAGTAACACGAGAATAGTCACCAATAAATATGACAAAATACCTAAAACCAATTGTAGAAGTCACTGGACAAGAGCCCCAAACATCAAAATAAACAAACCGAAAGGGTGACATTAATTCTAAAAACATATGACACACGATAATGTTTAGCTAATCGACATGATTCATATTTTAAAATAGATAAATTCTAAAATTATGTAAATAATTTCTTTAAAATAAACAAAGAAGGATGCTTTAAATGACAATGCAACTCAAGAGGTGTTATAATACTGAAACAAGCAATAGGTCGTGGTATAGATTATAATATAGATTAAAGATGATACAACCCTCTAGACTCATGTCTTTTACTAACAATCTTTCTTGACGTAAGATCCCGAAATAAACAATAGTCGCGAGAAAATAAGACACAAAAATTGAGAGCGCGAGTGATTTTTTTTACTAACGATAGATTAAATGAAAAATTAGGTAAACATAAGACGGATGACAAAGAGAGATGATATAAGAATAGACTGTTCCAATTCCTATAACGGATGTGGTTGACCCATTAGCTAAAGCGACATTAGGAAGATTTTTATATGAAACAAAGAAGGAGATAATATCTTTGTTACATGTCCTATGATCCGTAGCACATGAATCAATGACCTATATAAGAGGATGACATAAGACATGTAGTAGGTTTACTGTCTCATCATTGATAGTCGGAGATGGATTAGAAGACTTTAGCGAGGATCAATATCAAGTAAGCCGAGCAAAGTCATCGGTAGACACCATTATAGATTTCTCAAATGAGGAAGAGGCGTAACTAGCCTCTTGGGTTGTAAAGTTTATAGTATAAATTGACTTTTGAGTTCTTCTATAAAGTTTCCAGCATGTACGTCTTGTATGACCAAGATCTCCATAAAAATAACATGTTATTGGGTTATTTTGATTATTTTGTTCGTGACTAATATTTCCTCCATAAGTAACACTTCTATTACCTCAAAAATCAAAATTATTTTGACAAGCTCTACCACTTCGACCTCCTCGACCTCCCCATATTCCAACTACCTTGGCTCACAAGGGCATTAGTCATAAGAGGAGGGGGTTGAGATGTCTCTATACGTAAGATTCTAGTGGATATTTCATGAAGAGAGACAACTTCGAACTAGAAAGGATTTTTGTGTGAGCATCATCAAATTTGGGTGGTAGGCCTATAAGAAAACTCATGAAAACCATCTACTCATGTTGAGATTGTTGGGCCTTCAAATCAACACCAAAAAGAGGGAGAGAATTCAACTCCTCATAAACCCATTTAAAATTTATGAAATATTTAATAAGGATTCTATCTTTCTTTTCTAATAATAAAACTTTTTACATACATCATAAACACGAGAAAGATTACTCTTACTAGAATATAAAAAGGTCAAATAATCCATAAGATCTTTAACAACCTCATAGTGACTAACTAGACTAATTACTTCACTATTAATAAAGTTTTGAATTTATAGATATATTCTAACTTCGCTTTTAACCAAGCCTTCTTTTCAACCTCATTAGTTGAGGGATCATCGATAAGATGATCATTTTGATCAATACTTTAGAGATACATGTGCACTTGTTTTACTCCAATCTAAGAAATTTCATCAATTGAGTTTATGTTCTCTAATCTTTGTTGTTGTAGTAATAACATTAGAGATCATAATTTTCTTTTTGTTTCATCAACCGTTAGACAAAAAGAAAGGAAGAAAATAGGGTAGTTAATTTAGCGATAGCGAAAAGAGAAAAAAAAATAACTCACTAAGGCAACGACAATATCTACTCAATTAAGGCATGAGCTTTGATACCATGTAGAAATATGAGAATAGAATAATATATTTTCACACAAAGTGTATAAGTACAACATGTATATATATAGGTCTCGGAACTATCTAAATCCCTAGAATCAAGTTCTCATTAACTTCCTAAAAATTAGCTCCTCAATTAGCCTTATAATTGACAACCCTATAGTTGACTTACTATATTTACAACACTTTTAAAAACCTAACAATTGTATGTAAAATTTAGTAAGTGTATGTTTGACGCTAATCAAGTTGAATATTTGGGGCATTTTATCTTGGTTGAAGGCGTATCCACCGATCCTAAGAAGATCAAAGCAATGGTGAATTGGCCTACTTCTAAAAACTTAAAGCAATTACGTGGGTTTTTGGGTCGGCATGTTATTATCGCGGGTTCATCAAAGGGTATAGCATGATCGGTAAGCCTTTAATGACCCAATTGAAGAAAGATTCCTTCCACTTGGACAAAAGAGTCTACTACTCGCCTTTACCACCCTCAAGATAACCATGTCTTCAGCCCAGTTCTAACTTGACTTGACCTCACCAAGGAGTTTACATTTGAAACAGATGCTTATAGTGTTAGTGTAGGTGCCCAATATCCAATCATGTTTGGGTAAGTTTGACTTATTATAATAATACATTATTTATTTATCAATAAAAGAAGTCTTTCTATTAATTTTTATTATTTATGTTTATTTATTATAATTAAATAGAAGTCCATATGATATGCATTGCATTAATGATTGATCAAAAGATGTGAGACAAATACTAATGTACTTAAATGATATTATTAAATATCCTAAGTCATAACATTGTCAACAATGGACATTGAATATATGCAATTAGACTTGTTAGTGCTATGCTCATACTATAAGATAGTAGTAAGACATCTTATATCTATTGGCATGGTAATGCTAAAGCAAGCACTTAGGTGATTAATGTTAGAGAACGAGCCTTGAACTTGACTCGCTATAAGAACCCATTTGGTTTAGTCTATTGGAATCTTGTACAAGATGGATACAACCGATCCTTTGACTTAAAGTCATTACGGTTATCTCATTAGAGAATTTACATACTTTGACACTTGTTTTGATGGACCTAGTGAAGAGTTGCACGTGAATGATTCATTGTATGCACTATAAACCTAATAGATATAAGTGGATAACTAAGATAAGACATCTTATTCCTTGTATGCTAAAAGAGTTATTACATTACACTTTGATAAATGTCACGGTTAAGAAATCTATGGCCATAGTAGAAGTACAATAATAAAACATAGTTGGTTTACTTTAAAAGCTAAGACATTTAAAAATCAAAGAATACTTATATGATTATAATCAAATAGACTAATAACCAAGTTCGAAATCAAGCTGTGATAAATTGACATGAGGATCTGAATTGTATGATAACCATGCTCATGAAAGATAGTTATGGATTAAGTAGAGAATTAGATAGTCATGATGCTTTGCTAGAGGGCAATCCTTATTTATGTATCAAGAAATAAAAAAAAGATGTCTTTTATTATTGATACATTGCTAATATATCTAGAAGCCTATTGAGTTATACACATAAGTGTAAGCATTCACATAATAAAAGAGACACAAAGATGTTGGAAAAAGCTTCTAATTGTAAAAGTCTCTAATTTCAAAAATCAAAAGTTTCCTAAAATCAAAAGTTTTCTATTTTAGAAATCAATTTTCTAATTTGGAAGTCAATTCCAAATTTGAAAGTAATTTACCTAAAAAGAAATTAGTTTCCTAATTTAGGTTTAAGGATAATTTAGGAAACTATTTTCTCATGTGGGTCTCCTAAAAATATCTAATCAAATGTATTTGGATAGTCCAACTTAATTAGGGAAAAAAGTTTAGGCCAATAGGTTTAATTAAAAAGCCCGCAAGATATTTTGATGGTACGATAAACTTGAACCTTATTGGATAAGGATCAAGATTTAAAAGCATAAGATCAAAAAATCCACTTGCATAACAACTCTTAGTCATTAGAGGACTAGGAAGTAATAATCCGGAGTCCTTTTTAGGACTTAATGCTGCCACTTTCTTATCCTTGAAGGAGAAGGAAGACACTTCCTTGATAAATACAAAGGGATGTGTGGCAAAGAGATAAGTGAAGGCTAGGTATACACGGTAAAAAAAAAAAAAAAAGAAGAAGAAGAAGAAAAGAATAGTTTTCCGCCTCCCATGCACACACCACCTCTGTCCCTCTCTCCGATGGTTATCACAAAATATCATTGAATAGATTTCTAAAGACAAAACACTAAACAAGTTAGAAAAAGATGGAGCTAGCACTCTACTACTTCGAGTGTTTCTTATATGGGTGCTTGGAGTGAGGATTATTATAGAGGCTGAACATTTAGACGGCTCTTTTTCTACAAAGGTTAAATTCTACACTACAAGAGATAATCCTTTACTTATGCTTTAATATGTATCTATGATTAGTTGATTTAATGGCTTGATCTTAAAAGCTTAGATGGAGGAAAATTTTTATTTTATTTCGCATCTCCATAAGATGCATGATCCCTCAATTGGTATTAGAGCCTCTATTGAATCTTTGATTGTATGCTTTATTAATTGAGACTAACTACATGAATTATCAATTTCTAATTGTAAATATGATATTTTGGTATTTTATACATGTTTTTAAATTGATTTTTTGGCTTCAAAGAGTGGTGTAGGAGGCCAACGTTAGACATTGACACTAGAGCATGTAGTAAGAAAACCGGCTGGTCGTATGATAGGCCGGGCATACCTAGCACACACCGGGCCTTCGGCAAGCTAGTTATGCATTGGATACATGACAATCCGGACGTGTCTCATGTAAGCCGAGCCTACTAGCCAAGCTACTCGTACGCTGGACGTACGATAGGACTAGGCATACCTCATGCATACGAGGCCTACTAACCAAGGCTAATTGCGCACTAAGTGCATGACATGGTAGACATGTATTAGTGTATGCCGGGACTAAAGGCTAGGCCAAGATGTGTCTTGTGCACATTAAGTGCATGTTTAGGCAAGGCCTACACGGCCTAGGCTCATGCACAACAAGCAACGGACCGAGCGAGCACGAGTGTGCCAAGCCATTAACCAACGAGTAGGCCGGGCATGTGCTAGTATGTCGGGCCTAAGGCTAGGCATGCATTAGTAAGCGAGGCATGGTAACCCATGGGCCTTCGAGGCCCAAAAGCTTATGGGCTCAAAGTGAGCCCAAGGCTCAAAATGACCAAAAAATTTATAATTATGATTAAAATGAAAATTTTTTCGTTAGTATATCATGTATCAATGTGATTGAAGTATGGGTGAATGGTATAAATGAGTCGACCTAGTTTATGAAAAAGAATGTTTATAATTTTTGGATAAATAAGGCTTGCATGCCCTATCTTCTCTATCATTCTATTGTATTTCTCTTCTTATCTAACTCCCTTTAAATGTAACTCAAGGTTGTTTATTCAAATAAATATAAAAATAGAACATTATAATAGATGTAAGGAGAAGAAACTAATAAGTGAAGACAATGTCGAAGAATTTATAATAATTTTTCACATAAGTATTTGATCCACTAGTTTCTTTATGGCTTAAGGGGACTAGTAGTAGAGATCCATAATATGATTAATATAATTAATGACTAGTATGCATGCTAGGATGAAATCTATCATACTAAATTCTTCAAATACAATGTCGAGTTAATTGCCTTCTAACATTATGAGGAGAGAACTCTCTTGGTTATTGTTACGTTACTAAGATAGATCAATGTCATTTCTTTCTCAAGGGAATCAAATCATGAGTTATACGATGTCTCTAAATATTTAGGTCTAACTTAAAACGAGTTGTTGTGTTTGTTAAGATAACTCAAGATTCAATAAACTTCTAGGAAAAGATTAGTATTCACATAAAATGTGAGATGACAAGGAGTTATTATGCCAATGAGATTAGGAATTGTATTAGATGTAATTGGTAAAAAGTTATCTACACAATCCTTTATGTACAACTTGTTGAGATAACTCAAGATTAATGTATGTTAGAGGATGAGATCTTAAACCACTAAGGAAAATAAATCAAAAAATTTTGTCGAGTCCTATATTGAAGGTTATAGAACTTGAAGAAAATAGTGGAGTGAATATAGATTTTATTTTTTTAATTTATGCCTTGTTTTATTTATGTAATTTAATTAACCAAACAGTATGTTTTTTTATCCTGTCAAGGTTGTTGCGCAATATGATTGGTAATACATTAATGCAACCAATGATTAATAGAAGCAATACCTTGAGTGGCATAAACTTTTTTAATTGAAAAATGAATAAGAAGAATATCATCTAACATGGAAAAATGTTTTATGTAGTAAACAATAAGAAGTACCATGAAGGGGTGCAAAAGAAGAGTTCTAATAGCATGTTAAGTATTTATGTTATTGAAGTAAACTTTTCTACTTCTAGTTCCACATCGTGGGTAGTTGATACTAGATGTGGTATACACATTTTCACAAATTTGAAAAGACTAAAAGAAGAAAAAAATTTCTTTAGGTAAGGTTGACCTACGCGTGAGTAATGGTTCTAGAGTTATACCATTAACAATAGGTAACTATAAGTTAGCTCTACCATTTGGGCTTGTGTTTATACTAAAAAATTGTTATTGTATTCCTAGTATAACTAGGAATATCATTTCCATTTCTTGTTTGGAGCAAAATGGTTTTTTGTTTTTATTTAAGAATAAAGGTTATTCCTTTTACAAAAATGATGTTTTATATGAAAATAGTAATATAAATAACGATTTATCTGTTTTGAACATAGACACACCCGTATATAACATAAATACAAAAAGACTTAAAACAAATGATCTAAATAAAACTTATGTGTGGCATTGTCTACTTAGACATATAAACTAGAATCGCATATCTAAACTGTACAAAAATAGATATTTAGAATTATTTGATTATGAATCTTATGATATCTACGAATCCTATCTACTTAGCAAAATGACAAAGTCTGCTTTTGGTGAAAAAGGTGAAAGAGTTGCTGATTTGTTAGGCCTCATACATAGTGACTATGTGGGTCCATGTCAACCTAAGGAAGAGGAGGATATAATTATTTCATAACCTTTACCGATAATAGATCATATTTTGGTTTTGTATATTTGATGAAACACAAATCTAAAGTATTTGAAAAGTTCAAAGAATTTAGGTTTGAAGTTGAGAAACAAATAAGCAAAAGTATTAAGGTACTTTAATTAGATCAAGGTAAAGAATACTTAAGCATTGAATTTTTAGATCATTTAAAAGAAAATGAGATTATCTCATAATGGAATCCACCTGGAATACCACAAATAAATGGTATGTCCGAAAAGAGAAATAATATGTTGTTAGACATGATCCAATCCATGATGAGTCGGACTAATATTCCTATTTTATTTTAAGGATATTCACTCATTACCACAATATTTATTTTGAATAGGGTTTTAACAAATTTTGTTAATCATACTCCATATGAGATATGAAAAGAAAAGAAAAAAAAATTGTCTTTCCTTAAGATTTGGGGTTGTGAAGCATATGTCAAACGTTCGGATGGAGATAAGCTAGAGCCCAAATCAACAAAATGTAAATTTATGGGATATTTAAAAGAAATAAATGGATATTACTTTTACCAACCACAAGAACAAAAGGTATTCGTGGCTAGGCATGTTATATTACTTAAAAAGAAATTTATAGATGCTAGAACCGGTTGGAGGAAAATTAAACTCAATGATATTCGAGAAGACTCATAAATTGACACTCCACTAAAAGAGCCTTAAGTAAATAGGTTATAAAGCATTTTAATTGTTTTATAAACTGATACATAAGAACTTCATAAGTCTAAGAGGATTCATCAAGAGTTAGAAAGATATGGCTTTCTTGTTTCTACACATAGAGATATGTTTGCTATACGAGACGACAAACCTAATACCTATGAAGAGGCAATGTTTGGACATTGACTGCGAAAAATGGCATGAAGCCATATAATTCAAAATGGAATTCATGTACACTAATTAAGTAGACTTTGATTGATCCATTTAAAAGCATCAAACTTATTGGGTACAAGTGAGTTTTTAAGAAAAAGACTAACATGAATGGATATGTACATATATACAAAGCCAGATTGGTGGCAAAAGATTATCATTAAAAATAAGGTGTTAATTATGATGAAAATTTTTCAACATTAGCAATGGTTAAATCTATTCGGACTATGCTTGCAATTGCGGCATATCATGATTATGAGATATGGACAATAACAAAAGGTATTCGTAGCTAGGCATGTTGTATCACTTGAGAAGGAATTTATAGATGCTAGAATCGGTAGGAGAAAAGTTAAACTCGATGAGATTCCGGAAGACTTATAAATCGACACTCCATTAAAGGAACCCCAAGTAGATAAGTTACAAAGCGTTGTAACTCGTCCCACAAATTGATACATAAGAACTTCATAGGTCTAAGAGGATTCATCAAGAGTTAGAAAGATATGACCTTCTTGTCTTTACACATGGAGATATGTTTACTATATGAGACGACGAATCGAATACCTATAAAGAGGCAATGTTTGGACATTGACTGCGAAAAATGGCATGAAGCCATACACTTTAAAATAGAATTCATGTATAATAATTAAGTATGGACTTTGGTTAATCCACTTAAAAGCATCAAACTTGTTGGGTGCAAGTGGGTTTTTAAGAAAAAGATTGACATGAATGGATATGTACATAAATACAAAGCCGGACGGATGGCAAAAGAGTATCATTAAAAAACAAGGTGTTGATTATGATGAAACTTTTTCAACATTAACAATGGTTAAATCTATTCGGATCGTGCTTGCAACTGCGAGCATATCATGATTATGAGATATGAAAAATGGATGTCAAAATTGATTTCATTAATGAAAAATTGAATGAAGATGTGTACATAACATAACTTGATGGTTTTTATCATCAAATGATATACAAATAAGGTTTATAAATTACAAAGATCCATTATAGACTTAAGCAAGCATCTAGGAGTTGGAATCAACATTTTGATGAAACAATCAAAGAGTTTGACTTTTCACAAAATAAAGATGAACCTTGTGTATACAAAAACGTTAATGGGAGCTCAATTAATTTTTTTGTGCTATATGTAGATGAAATACTACTTATTAGTAACAACACTAACATGTTTTAATCTATAAAAGATTGGTTATCTAAAAATTTTTCCATGAAAGATATGAAAAAGGCAGACTTATATTTTAGGAATCAAGATCTATAGAGAAAAATCACAAAGAATATTAAGGCTCTCCCAAAGCACGTATATTGAAAAAATACTAAAAAAGGTTTAGTATAAAAGAATCTAAGAGATGACTTATTCTAATTTCATATCAAATAAAACTCTCTAAGGCTGAGTATCCTAACACATAAAACAAAAGGAAAAGGATGAATCACATTCCCTATGCTTTGGTCATAGGATCTAAAGTGTATGTCATGTTATGTACGAGGTTTGATATCTCATATGCTTTGAGGATATGTAGTAGATATCAAACTGATCCAAGTGAAAAACACTAAATTATTATAAAGAGCATTCTTAAGTACTTGAGAAGAACTAAGGATGTCTTTTTGGTTTGTGGAGGAGATGAACTAGTGGTGAAAGAGTTTACCGATGATAGTTTTTAAATCGACCATGATGACTTTAAATCACATTCATGATTCATTTTTAATTGAATGTTGGTGCTCGTTAGCTAGAAAAGTTTCAAATAAGAAATAATGGTCAACATGACAACCGAGGTTAAGTACATTATAATCACAAAAGTAGCTAAGAAAACTATCTCGGATTCATAAATTTTTATCTAGACTATAAACGATTTCTAGCATTATTAATCCAATATTATTGTACTACTACAATAACAGAGCCATAACATAAGCTAAAGAACCATGGTCTCATCAAAAGTTCAAGCATGTATCGCGATGCTATTATCCGATTAGAAAGATTATTAGTCATGGTGGTATAAGGATAAAAAAGATCTACATTGATGATAACATAGCTAGCCTTTTGACTAAAATTTTATCACAACTCGAAATATGAGACTCTTATTCAATCATCGAGAATAAGGGACATGGTTGGTTAGCTCTAGTATAAGTGAGAGATTGTTAGTATAGGTACTCAATATCCAACCATATTTAGAGATGTTTGACTTATTATAATATTGTATTATTTATTTTATCAATAAAAGAAGTTTTTCTATTAATTCTTATTATTTATATTTATTTATTAAAATTAGATAGAAGTTCATATGATATGCATTGTATTAATGATTGATACAAAAATATAAGACAAACATTAATTTATATAAATGATATCATTAAATGTCCTAAGTCATAGCATTGTCAAGAATGGATATTGACTACATATGGTTAGACTTTTGCTATGCTTATGTTATAAGATTGCGGTAGGAGATCTCATACCTATTGACATGGTAATGCTAAAGCAAGCACTTAGGTGATTAATGTTAGAGAACATATCACCGAACTTAACTTTTTATGAGAACCCATTTGGTTTAGTTTATGAGATCTTATTCGAGATAGATATAACTAGTCTTTTGACTTGAAGTCATTATGGTTATTACATTAGAGGATTTATGTACTTTGACACTCGTTTCGATGGACCCGGTAAAAAGTTGCATGTGGGCAATTCATTGGGTATAATAGAAATCTAATGGAGACATGTAGATGACTAAGATAAGATATGTCATTCCTTATATATTAAAAGAGTTATCACATTACACTTCGATAAATGTCTACTTAAGAAATCTATAGCTAAAGCATAGTTGGTTTATTCTAAGAGCTAAGATAGTTAAGAATTGAAAAAAACTTGTGTGATCATATGGAATAGACTAATAATCAAATTTGAGATCACACTCGTGATAAATTGATATGAGAACTGAATTGTATGGTAACCATGTTCATAAAAGGTAATCATAGATTAATTAATCCTTCTAAAGAATTGGGTAGTCATGATGCCTTGTTAGAGGCCAATCTTGATTTATGCACCAAGAAATAAAAAAGATGTTTTTTTATTCTTGGTACATTGTCAATATATCTAAGAGCCTATTGAGTCACAATCATAAGTTTAAGCATTCACATAATAAAAGAGAAGTAAAGACATAGGAAAAAGTTTTCAATTTTGAAAGTTTCCTATTTTGGAAAAGGTTTTCAAAAATAGAAAGTTTCCTCAAAGAAAATTTCCTAAAATAGAAGTTTTTTAAAATGAAAGTTTCATATTTAGAAATTAGTTTCTTAATTTGGAAATCAATTCCAAATTTAGAAATAAGTTACCTAAAAAGGAAATTAGTTTTCTAATTTAGGTTTAAAGGTAATTTAGAAAATTATTTCCTAAATTGGGCTTCCTAAAAATATCTAACCTAATTTATTTAAATAGTCCAAGTTAATTAGTAATTAACTGGGATAAAAAGAGTTTGGGATAATAGATTTAATCAAAAAGTCTATAAGAATTTTTGATCGGAGGATAAACTTGAACCTTATTTGATAAAGATGAAGGTTTAAAAGATAAAATCAAAAAGCTCACATGCATAATAACTCTTAATCCTTAGAGGACCGAGAAGTAACAACCTAGAGTCCATTTTAGGACTCAATGCCACCACTTCCTTGTCCTTGGAGGATAAAAAAAGACATTTTCTCTATAAATACAAGGGGAGTTGTGGCAAAGAGGTGAGTGAAGGCTAGGTATACACGATAAAAGAAAAAAAAGAGAAAATAATTTTCTCCCTCCCATACACTTGCCACCTCTCTTCCTCTCTCCTAGGGTTATCGTAATATATTATCGAATAGATTTCTAAAGAGAAAACACTAAACAAAGAAAAAGGTAGAGCTAGCACTCTATTATTTCTTAGTGCTTCTTGTATGGGTGCTTGGACTGCATGGATTATCAATACGAGTCAAATACTTGGATAACTCCTTTTTTTTTATAAAGGTTAAATTCTATGCTACAAAAGGTAATCCTTTACTTATTGATTACTTCATATATGTATGATTAGTTAATTCAATGGCTAGATTTTGGGAGTCTTAGATGGAGAAAAAATTTTTATTTTATTCCGCACCTTCATAGGATACATGATCCCTCATTTATCACCGAGATTGGTGTTGTTTTGATGCAACAAGGACACCTAATTACTTTCTTCAACGAGGCTTTCTCACCTAGGTATCGGTCTCTATCTACCTATAGAAGGAGTTACCGACAGATCATACAAGTCGTAAACTAATTGAGGCATTATTTATAGTCATATCATTTTAAGATCAAGATAGACCAACACATCCTCAAATATCTCTTAGAACAAAAATTGGCTACATCCAATCGAGCATATATGGTCAGCTAAGCTATTAGGTTTTGATTATGAGATCCTATACAAAAAGGGGAAGGAAAACATGGTTGTCGATGCACTCTTCAAACTACCTAGCTAAGAAATTTATTCTATAGCTATTTCTACTTTGTCTTTTAACTTACTTTAGCAAATAAGGGATTCTTAGGTAATTAACCCTTTCATCTAATAAATCTTATCGAAATGACCCGTAATTCGAGTAGCACACCCTTTATACAAATGGCATGATACACTTTTAACTAAAAGATGTTAATTAGTTATGGGTAATGATATAATAAACTAAGGAGACAAATGTAAGTATGTTTCATGATTCCGCCTTAGGAGGAAGCTTGGGTATGGCAACCACTTATAAGAAGTTAGGTGGTGTTTTCCACTCGAAGGGTTTACAAAAGGATGTAAGATAGCACATCGGATAGTGTCCCACCTATCAATCCTACTAGCTAGAGTTAGTGGCTATGCTTGGATTACTATAACCTATTCCCATACCTGTTCCCATACCACAAGGAGCATTCACCGATATCTCTATGGACTTCATTAAGAGACTTCCTAAATCCAAGGGAAACGAAGTCATATTTATGGTAGTAGATCACCTCACTAAGTATGCCCACTTCATAAGCCTTCCTCATCCCTATATTGCCAAATTGGTAGCTCAATTATTCCTAGATACGAGTTTTCAAGTTACATGGTTTACCATCCATAATTATCGGGGATAGAGATGCGGTATTTTTGAGCACTTTTTGGAAGGAACTATTCTATCTACAAGGGATGGATCTTTACTACTCCACTCGCTTACCATCCTCGGTCGGATGGTCGGACGAAGTGGTAAGCCATTGCCTAGAAACTTATCTTTGATGTATGGTAAGAGACACTCCCTCAAATTGGTCGAAGTGGCTCCCTCTTATCGAATGGTGGTATAACATAAATTTTCATTCCACTACCAAGATGACACCATTTGAGGCACTCTATGGGTATCCACCTTCAATCTGTTTTCCCTACATCTCCTAGGATTCCCCTATAGAGGTTGTAGACCAATATCTCAATACCGGAGAAGCCTTGCTATCCCATCTCAAACAAAACCTTGCTCGCGAACGGAACTATATGTGAAAACTAGGAAACAAACATAAAACTAAATGCTAATTTATAATTGGCGACCGGGTTTATCTAAAGTTATATCCCTACAAACAACACTTAATGACCAAGAATAAGTTCCATAAGCTCTTTGCCCGCTACTATGGTCCCTATATGGTTGAAGATAGAGTGGGTTTGGTAGCTTATCATTTAAAGCTTCCCGTAATAGCTTCAATTCACTCGATCTTTCATGTCTCCCTTCTTAAGAGGGCTATTGGAACTTATACGAAGGATTTGCTTGACCTTTCATCTAGTTCCTCTCCTTACCTATTAACCATCATTGATAGACGTATCACCAAAAAACGCAACCAAGCAATTGTCTAGTGGTTGATCCACTAGAAGGATATTTCCTTTACGGAGGCAACATGGGAGTTTGCTAAAGAAATTACTCATCATTTTCCATCCTTCACCCTCGAGACAAGGGAATTTTAGAGGAGGAGGTAGTTGATACGAAAAAACAATCTTAGAAGAAGATGATGACTAATATAGAGAATTAAGAGTGGAAGAAGTGTGCGTGCTTGAATGGAATTGGGAATTTCTCTCAATTAGGTTATGAATGGGTTTAGGAATCCAATGTGTTTAGTTAGTAATGGGTTGCGGCATTCGGTTTATAGAGTATGAGCTAAGTCGGTAGCTATATGGATTAAGAAGTAGTAGCAAGGGGTTGGACTTAAGGTTAAGTCTGTGTTTATGTTTTTAGGTCAATAATAAGAGAAGGAATATAACAAATCGGTGATATATATATATATATATATATAAGTACTAAGAAGAATATATAATTATAACAAATTTTCTATCTCTCTATCTCTTTTCTCTCTACGTTCTTCATCTTCATCTTTTATCATTTTTTTCTAGTATCATCTGGTTGTAAGGCTTGCATTGTAGGAATTACGAAATTCTAACTTAGGGTTAGATTAGTAATCGACAACCCGAGTAAGATTCAAGTTTTTTATGCCTTTGAAAACACATCGAGCTAATCGTAGCTTAATCGTCATAATCTAATGAAATAATCAATTAATCCTTGTAGATTTAAAAATTATCTATTTGTTTGTTAAAGTCCAATGATAATTTAGTCCTTTTGTCATTTATTTTATTTTATTTTTGTTTTCAAAAAAAAATAATAATAATAAAATAAGATGGAAATTTTTTATTAAGAGAAAAGAACGCATTTATGGAATAAAAAACTACTAAATTGAGATGGATAAAGGATATATATATATATACACACAAAATTAGTTGCAACAAATAGAAAGACTAAGTTTCAACTAGCTCAAACTCATTTAATAGCGTAAAGCATAAAAAGAAAGAAAGAAAAAAAAAAAAGAAGAAGAAAGAAAAAAAGGCTAGGCCCAAATTGCAGTAAAAATGAAATTTAGGTCCAAGACAAAACGAAACCCGAATACAGGTACTTCAGCCCAATGAGAGCCGGACCCAACAAATGAATATCTATGAAGCATGTAGTCTACTAATGCAAATACGCATCACGGCCACAGCAAAAATACAGCAACTGCGTTTGCAGAGAAAAAGAAAAGTAGGCGTTTTCTGCAACAAGAATTAGAGGGTAAGAATGGGCAGAGGTAGAGGAGGAGGAGGAGGAGGAGGAGGAGACACAGAGCTTCACACGGCGGCGAGGTCTGGTGACATGAAAGTGGTGGAGACAATTCTCAGCTCAAACCCTTTGGCTGTTAACTCTAGAGATAAGCACTCTAGAACTCCGTATCCTCCTCCCTTTTCTTTCTTTATTTTTTCAATCTCTGATTCAGTAATTTAATCAAAATTTTCTACGATTTTGGGCTTCGTATGATTCAGTTAGTTCGCATATTCAACATTTTGTTAGCTTTAGATTCCGTTTACTTTGGATTTTTTGATTGGTTACACTTTTATAAAACATGGTTTTCTTTAATATTCATATTTCATTGTACTCTTCTTTGAAAAAAAAAAAGAAAGAAAAAGAAAATTCTTTCGTTTTACTAGCTAGGTGCAGAGTGGACAAAAAAATTGTTGGTTTTTGTTGTGTTTTGCAAGTTATGATAATTCCAATCTGTTGTTTTGTACTCTTTTATAAAACATGATTGTCTTTAATATTCATATTTCATTGTACTCTTCTCAAAAAAAAAAAAAAAAAACACTTCGTTGTCCTAGTTAGGTGCAGAGTGGAAAAGAATTTGTTGATTTTTGTTCATTTTAGTTGAATAGTAGATTATCAATCAGAGGAAAGGTGAACATTTTCTTTCAGCAATTGTCTCTGAATTAATTACATGTCGAGATAGCCAGTGTATGATTTAGTGTAAAGCATAGGCCTTCTGAAGGGACAAGGCAAGTCTTTTGGGTTATTTGGCAATGAGTTTGAAAGTAAAGTTCATTACTTTGAATTTTTCATGCCCTTTTAGAGACAGTCAATTTAGCTGGAAGTGTAGCTAATTGCATGTTACTGAGACAATAGATATGAATGGAACAATCTTTTGTGCTGTCCAATTATCCTCAGAAAGAACTCGGAGAGTTCATGAATTTTTCTTTCTTTTTTCGCAGGCTTGATTTCTATGTAGTTGTTTTCTTTTGCTGTCTGTTTAAATTTCTATGTAGATATCAGCATGAGGAATAAGTAGATACGACGTACTTACAGACTAGAAAATTCTGGAAGTAAAGTAGAAGGATTGACTGGAGACAAGTCCAATGTGTGCTCTACATCCGTCTGCTAGCTTGTTTGTGTTATTGACATATTTGAAATTTATAGTTCAAGGAAAGGCTTTTTGAGGTTAAGAATTCGAGCTTTTTGAACAAATAAAGATGCTTGCTAATGCCCTATCTAATCGAGGACATGTTTATAGTTCAAGGAAGGCTTTTTGAGGTTAAGAATTCGAGCTTTCTGAACAAATAAAGATGCTTTCTAATGCCGTATCTAATCGAGAACTTGTTTTGTGAAATGAACTAAGAAAATAACCATATCAGACATTATATGTGCAGTTTTCATCTTTAGTTTCATTTGTTCTTCTCTCTCTTTGGGTTTTTTTTTTCCTCATGAAATTGCTGGCTCTGGTGTTTAATGCTAATTTCTGATGAGAATTTGAAAAGATACTGATATTGCAGGATTTAAAATTTTGCTTCCTTGACACAGTACCCTCGTTTCATAGATTGCATTTGGCAGCATGGTCAGGGCAGGCAGAGGTGGTGAGCTATCTCTGCAAGCACAAGGCTGATGTTGGTGCTGCTGCAATGGATGAAATGGGTGCAATTCACTTTGCTGCCCAAAACGGCCATTTAGAAGTTCTCCGAACTTTGCTTTCATCAGGGGCCTCCATCAAAGCTTCCACCAGAAAGGGCCTTACTCCACTTCACTTTGCTGTTCAAGGATCCCATCTGGAGCTAGTCAAGTATTTGGTAAAGAAAGGAGCTGGCCTTACTGTCAAGACAAAAGCAGGAATGACCCCTCTTGATCTCGCAACCAATGAAGAAATCCGCATGTTTCTGGAAGAAAGCGAAAAGACACTTACGAGAGGAACCTTGAATGGAAAAGACAAAGCTGGAGTATCTGAACCAAAGACTTCAGGGCAGGATAAATCAGAGAATTCTGGGGGTGAAGCTACTGCTGGGGAGCATGAAAAACAGGAGAATGGAAGTGCTAAGAGGAAGGGCGAAGAAGATGATACCAAGGAAACCTCATCAGAACCGAAAAGAGCAAGAGTAGCACTCAATCATCTTCTGAGTGCAGATGACACTCAGGAAGAAGAAAACGTGTAAGAATAGCATAGAAAATGGTGGGCTAACCTTTTAACCAAGCATCCCAGCTTTAAGGTATTCATTTGTATGACTTGAAAAGAAATTTCTTCTGCACTTGGATAGGTGTGCGCGACTCTGATTTATTTACCAGTTATCTTACTTTCCCGGAGAATTTTGTGTATAGCTATCATACATACATCTTTTTCCTGTATCGAAAGTCAAAACAAAGTTGCCACTTGCTAGGGATTTTGCATGATTCCGGCAATTGACGTTTATGTATCTTTCGCATCATATATGGTCTTCGATAAAAGCAACCGATCATGTCTAATGGCAGCAGCTAAGTCTGACATGATTATTTTTGACGTTATAATGCAAATCAAATTGCATAACTTATTTGATGGTTACGAATTGTTAGTAAAATTATATAACTCTCACGTTCCTCTTCATTTAATTTCGGCTCAGAGTAAACCATGCATAGCTATGAGCAGTAAACTCTAAACAGAGCTCCATAAATGTTCCTTGAAATACACTTATTAGAATTAGGATGATGAGTGAAATTTGCAAGATATTTAAATACAGCCTAAAATGTCCAACATTTTTGACATCATAGTTATCATTTCATTTTTAATTGCTTGACGCAAGTACACAACAAACCAATCTAAAACAGTCTTGCAAAAAAGAACTACTGGCTGGAAGTAACTAGAATCCAGTCTTCTTTAAACATGAATGTCTTTTCAACTATTAGATACCCAAATAACGAATTAACAATATACACAAGTAACAAAACAATCAATAATAAAGACAGAAAAGTCTAGAATCTCTGTCCATTATCATATTCTCCCATTGATTACTCCAATTCCAAGACAATCTCTGCCAAATTCCCATTACCAAATCCTTCATCCTCCTGTATATTCCCTCATCGGATCAAGCTTTGCTGCATTGCTATCTTCTCCATCATCAAAAATATCTAGACCTCTTAAGTTCCAGTGATCTACAATTCATTATATTCAAACAAGCATACTGCAGTCGAAATGAACTATTTATACTGGATCCATCATATCAAGAATAAAAAATAAAGGGTGACTACAATGTTGGCATCAGTAAACTGTTGATGCCAGTTAGATTATTAGATATGAATTTAATGAATGCTTTTATTATTTTATTCAAATTCAATGGTCTAACGGGTGTCAGCATTTTACTAATGCTGACATTCTAGACTCAGCCTACGAAATTAATCACTAAGCAATGCAAGCACTATATATTCATTAAAATTCAGCAATAGTAGATTGTCAAGCTGTGATAGGCCTGCCATCAATTATGCTAACATCCAAGACAGCATATTTTTGTTGGTGTTTACTTGAAAATGTCCATCATACATATATTTGCATGTATAATTACAGGATATGTACAAAAATCTACCTGTACTCACTAGACAGTGACGGACAAACTATTCCTAGAGTCTATTAGGCAATATTATTACAAATCAAAGAGGCTTAAACCAACAGAAAATAGACTAGAATCCAAAGAGACCATGTCATTATCACATTGCGAGAGACCTACAGCAAAACAGTACAGAGTAGACTAGAATAAAACCGATCAACGAATGCCAAATTGAACTGTTCTACTTAATGAAATAATTGCTTATCCATAGATGTTGCATAATAATAAACTGAAAGCAAAGTTTTTCCATTTTCTGTATCAGTTTCTTGCTTTCCCTTTTCACTCCATGCTACTAAAACGTAGTTCAGTGCAAATACACAATCATAAAGGAAAAGAACAAAAAAAGAAAAGAAAAGAAAAGAAAAGCCACCTTCTTTGCTTGTGCAAGCTTATTTGAAAGTGAAGCTCAGTAAGATTGTAAGGTATGAGGTCATTTTGAAAGGGAATGCTAAGTAACGATGTGAGATGGAATTAGTAGGCAAACAGCATTTTGAGCCATTCGCCTGTGGATTCATCTCAGCAGTTGTCTTGCCGCCGCTGTTTAAACAGCTCTTGATATCTGCACCCTAGCTCAAGGCCACACTAACAGAACTAGAGAGGCCTACGATACAAGTGCAAATAAAACCCAGAACTAACATGTACCTCTCCTTCAAAACTGTGAGGTTTTCCATTCCAGTCAATCAATTACATGTTTCCTAACCACCGAAAAGAATCTTAATGTCATAATTCTTAGATTTGCACACAAATCATAACTTTGTAAATGCAACACAGTTGTTACAACTGACCATGGTTATGCTTAGAAGTCAGAGCTCAAAAAGCTGAATCGACTTCACAAATTTCAAGTGAACTAACGGGACATAGAGCTGTAAGATGCGATCACAGCAAGCAGCCAATCATTCACTTGGTTGCTGCGAGTTTAAGAACTCTTGATTTATGCACTCTAGCTCAAGACTGCACTACCAGAACCTACAGCAGCCTACGATACAAGTGCAAACTAAAATCCCATAAAAAGATAGCTTACCATTCAATTTATATATATGAGAATATCATCCAGCAAATGAGAATAACTTAACCCTTCATTATCAAGAACGAAGTTTTTCAATCCAGCAAATTAAGGTTAGCTTTTGAGCATCATTAACGACAACATAAAATTGACAGACAAGTTGGCAATGTAAAGTGTAAACAACCTCCCACTCATTACAGACATGGGAAATGTAAAAAAAAAAAAAAATGTGAGAAGGTGTTACCTTTAATAATTTTCCGAGAGAAAAAAGAAACCCAAGGACCCCATTAACAGGCAAAAGTGAGGTAACAAAAATGTAAGATGGAATTGGTAGGCGAAGTAGCACAAAAACAGAGGTTATTCATCTGTGGATATTCATCTTGAGCTGCGGTTTCTTTGTAGCTACCAATATAAAGAGATTAGAGAAGCCTATGATTTAGGTGCTTAATACTACAATTATTGAGTAACTTTATGACAGGACCATCAAGAAACCTATCCAGGGAACCTGTTTGGTTGCTGAGAAAGAATGGATGGGAGATAGAAGAGCGTAATGATTGAAATGAAGGGAAATTCTACGATGGCTGCGTTAAGTTGTGATGATCCATTCCTTTTCATCACTCTATGGATGATACGTGGCAAAACGATTTTCCAATGATTTCGAGAGACCCTGCTACTGTTCATTTACTGTTTATTACCCCTTTCGTTATTTTTGTGATTTTCAGGCAATTTTGAATCATCTGATACGCCAGTTATGCCAGATGTTGATTACAGATGTTTTCAAAAGATGTTGCACTGTGCTTGCATTCAGATTGTTTCTTCTGAAAAATAGAGTTTGTTTACAGTGGTGGTTTTTCTTTTTTTTTTTAAGGATTTTATGAACATTGAAATTTTAACAAAGATTCTTGCGATATTTCTAGAAAACCCAAATTTGCTGAAAAGTTGCAGACGGACCAAACTTCACTGCATGGTTCGAGCGACGCGTTGTTCATTTTTTTCCCGAATATATATATATTTCTGTATATTAGAAATGAGCTTAGAAGCAAAATTAAAATTGAGTTTTTGAGAGGAGAAGTTGAAGATGATTTTTTTTTTATTGTATTTTCTTAATCCAAATGATTTATAGAGTATTATCTATATATATACACAATAATGAACTAACTAATTGATTTAATTAAATGATTTAGTTAATCAACCAACTAACTTACTAACTCTCTTGCTAACTAACTAATCAAAATAGTATTAAATATCAGTAGGTAGCCTTCTTCTTTCTCTCTTTATGTTCTCCCTTAAGATGAATAACAAAGATGTTGATGGTGTTCATCTTGCTTAGAAGCAATCTGAATTGTAGTGGATGTAAGCTTTTTATAAAAACATATGCAATTTGCAAATGTGTGGGCAAAAGCTCTAGCTTAATAACTCATGCAACAACCTTTTCTCTCACAAAATGACAATCAATTTCTATGTGTTTCATTCTCTCATGGAACATTGAATGTTTGCTATTGTGAAGTGCGGACATGGTATCACAATAAAGCGCAACTAGTTGTTTATTTGGATGTTCAAAATCTATCAATAAAGAGATCAACCAAACAACTTTACATATTATAGAGGCCATTAATTTGTATTTAGCCTCTCGTTGAACTTTTAGCCACTAAGGTTTGTTTCTTATATTTCCCGCTTACCAATGAGTTTTCCAAGGTTAAACAAAAACTTATCATTGATCATTTTGTATCTAGGCATCCTGCTCGGTCATTATTTGAGTATCTTGTCGAGTTTGGTCGTGAATTAGTAGAAAACAATAATCCTTGTCGTGGAGCATTTTTTAGATATCGCAAGACTCTATAAGCGACCCACATTGCTTGTTGGTTTGTTAAGGAGCTATGATAGAATTGCATAAGCAATATCAAGTCTAGTAAAAGTCAAATATAACGACTTCTCGACCAATTGTTTGTAAGTTATAGAATCAACAAAATCATATTCGGATTGTGCATAAGCAATATCAAGTCTAGTAAAAGTCAAATGATTTCATACTCTTTGATAGTTTATGATTCACATCCATAGGTGTAGATATTGGTCGAGAACATCCAAAACCATATTCTTCTAACAAAACCATGATATATTTTCTTTTGACATATGGAAATCCTTTTCATTGTTCTTGCTAATTTAATACCAAGAAAGTATTTAAAGTTTCCCAAATCTCTTATCTTGAATTTATGATTTAAGAAATGTTTTAAGAACTCATAGATCTTTTTGGCCCTAGCCCTTATGATTGAGTTCTATCGGAATGGCCAATGGTTAAGTCTCATCAAGATCAAGCCTACAATCGGATTGTGCATCATTTGGAAGCACATTGCCGAATTAATAACCCATCTTAGTAACAAGCCATGGCTCAACCCGCATGTAATCTCTCTCAACCTAAATGACAATTGAATTAGCCCATTTTGGTTCGACCTTAATTCATGTTGTAGGCTCATTAATTTCATCCCAAATTCCATACAAATCAACCCATGTGAGATTTGTGTAGCCTAAATTTCTTCATAGATTAATTCATTTAATTACGTATAATTCGACCCCTTAAGATTGCATCATACCCCCACTCTTCAAAAAGATTTGTTCTCGAATCTTCACTCTTCCGCCAAATTCATGCCTTGATAAATGAGTAGTAGCATCAAACCATACAAATGGAACGGACGTTGAGCTATAAACAACTTTAGAAAAGTCAATAAACAATGGCATATTAGCATGTGCATGCTCTTTATTTTCACCAATAGGAACAACTCTCTTACCGAAAGTCATAAAATTCTTGACACCAATAAAATAAAAAACATGAACTTTATTTACGGTATAGTCATGGTTAGCAACAACTAAAACGACATCATAACTCTCGGTTTCAATCAAACCAAGCACTACCCTTAGTTAACTCTTATCATCAATATCATAGTTATCATTATGACTAAAAATTTGAGTGCTTTTAACACCCATAAAATTATCGGTAGCATAATCATCATTATGAGTAAAAAATTAAGTGCTCTCAATGCCCACAAAATAGCCTTACTTTGCTTTTGGTCTCAACCCTTTTTCTCTCATTTTCTTTTTCTTTTTCTGTACTCACTTAATCCTCAAATACTTGCCTAGGTGATAATGGAACAAGTGTTACTTTTCATCCCTCCATTTCAAATGAATATTTATTGCTAAACTCATCACGTGTCACTTTTCTAACAAATTGCTAAGTTTTCCTAGCAAAATATGACTCGTACTAATTGGTACAATATCACACAAAACCTCTTCCTTATATCTATTAATTGAAAGACATTATCACTTATTTTTTCACCTTGACTTCTTCACACTCTTTTACCCATTGTAATGTATATGGATTAGGATGTTCAATTACGGATAAACTCATTTTTCAACTAACTCAAAACTAGCAACATTGGCACAATGACCCTTATCTATTATCAAATAATAGACCTTATTATTGACATGATAGTAGATATAAAAAATATTATCTCTCTATGCCTCCTCCTCACTTTTCACTTGTGTGCTCAAAGCACGTATAATTATTAATGACTAACTATAAACACTATCATCGATATTCACTTCACCCTCTCCCCTATGACTTTTTTCTTTTGACATGTTTGAAACCTTCATAAAATTTATTGGTAATAAAAATTACTCACAAACACTCAAGTGTTTCACTTAAATTGATGACACTCAATGCTTGTGTTTACTTTCTTTTCAACTTTTTCTTAAAATGAATTCACAAACTCTAGCCTCTTACCACTCTAACTCACTCCTTTGGTTATTTCATAAACTAATCCAAACGAGCATAAGAACTAACCAATTGCAAGTGACAAACAAGTGTTCAACAACTCACTTTTCAATGATAAGATTTCGGATGGATTTGGAATAAGGATTTGAAAAAATAATTCAAACAAGAAATTTAAGTTTTCAAACAATTAGAATGACACTAAAACTAACTTGAATTGAATTTAATAAAGAAGATGCAAGTAGATTATTTTTTAGAAATAAACTAATCACAATCAATCGACATAGAATTTATCGTTTTACTATTGATTTAACACATAATAAATAAACTTTAGAGCTATTGATTTGAACAAAGTTGATAATGAAAAATAAGTTGAACACAATCAATTTAGCATACACAAATGACATTTTTAGCTACGGATTTGAAACAACCAAACTAATTTCTTTAACTACTAATTTCGAGATCAAATGATATAGATCTATTATCGCCACTTTTTTTTTAAATGGTAAAATATTATAACAAATTTTTTTTTCCGTAGCCTTAGGACGTTTTCTTTCAAATTTGGAACAAGAAAAAAAATTTCAAAATTGAATGACAAGACGAGACTTAGATTAAACAAGACAATAACAAATGTGACACAACGAGAGAGAACCAAATCGACTTCTTTTTTTGAATTGTAGCTCACTCAATTTGGACTAAAACAAAACTATAAAGACACAAAATAGAACAAAAAATAATGAAAGAAGAACTTGAGTTAGAGCTAAGCTCTAATACCAATTGATGTGAATCCATCTAGCTCGATGGCTAGAGAACCTAAGAAAAAGAAGAAAAAAAATCTCAAAAAAGCCAAATTAGATTCGAAATGAAAATGTTAGATATTACACTCTAAAAAGGTAGAAAGAGATCAATAAGTCTATGTGATCGTCACAAGAATGGGAAATTCTTAATAAGGTTGAAGGATGAATGCCACAAGAATAATTAGTCCTTGATAAGTTTAGAAAGTTCTAGAAAAAAAAAAGAAAAATAAATCTCATGATAACGTTTAGTTTGAACGATAAAAAATATTTAAAAATTACAACTTGTTTAGCTAAATAAGCTATTGAAATTCAAAAAGATAAATAGATTTAAAATTACATAGAATCTATAATCGGAATATTGGATCACTATAAAGCCTTCAATAAGTCTTCTTAAAATTAGTAGAAAACTCCTTGAATTTAGCAACTATTAGTGTGATCCAAATCTTGATGAATGTCGGCTTGAAAAAAGGTGTAAAATTCTAACTTTGAAATGACTTATAAGTAGATTGATTCAGTAGCTTTAGCTTTGTTAATCTTAGCCAAAAACATCAAGCGAAGGTGGTTCGGCCATATTGGACTTCATGTCTAAACAATTCGACCTAAAAGCTTGGATCAAATTCACAAGGCCCATCTAATGATCTTTAAGCCCATTGATGGAGAATTTAGCCTATCTAAGTTAAATAAGCTCATTTAAGGAACATGAATCTTTTTGGCCTTATCCATTTTCATTAGGCCTACGAGAATGGCCAATGGTTCAACCTCCTTAAGATCAAGCCTATGGTCGGATTGTGCATCGTTTAGAAGTACACTTGCTAGAATCAATAACCCTTTTTGCAGCAAGCCACAACCCAACCAGCATAGAATCCCTCTTACCCTAAATGACAAATGAATAAACCTATTTTGGTCCAGCCTTAATTCATGTCATAGGCTCATTAATTTCAACCCAAATTCAATGGACTCCTTTTAAAACCTATCTACATAAAAATCAACCCATGTGAATTTTGTGTAGCCCAAATTTTTTCATGGAGTAATTCATTTAATTCGTATAACTCTAACCCCCTCCCTCCCCTTTGTCGTAAGATCACTTCACTTATCTATTGTCTTATTTCCTTGACAAATTATACACAATGATAATAATAATTTACAAATCCTCGTTTCATTAAGTTCGTGAAAATCTTCTTTTCAAAATCTCTTAGATCATAGTCGTTGAATCAACATAGAAAATAATAGATGAAATTGCTCATGATATTGACCTTAGTAACCATGCAATAATTAGACTATTGCATCTTATCCATGCACCGTAGAGAAAATCATCAACTAATGGTGATTTAATTATTTCATCCACAAATCCTATCTTATTTCGATGATTTAATTGTTTCATCCATAAATCCTATCTTATTTCTAATTGAAAAAGCTAGTAGAAATGATCTCGCTCTAGGTTACATAGTTACTTGATGTGAGTTTGGGAGAAATTATGAAAGATCTATGATGATTTGAGTGATGTAACAAATATAGTGATAAAGGATCCTCTAATGGCAAAATCTAATTACCCATAGATGAAGAATTAACTATTCTTCCCCTTGAATTCATTGAAAAAATCAATTAAAAAAATTGTAATAACCCATCATAAAATGATATTTGAGTTAGTAATTTAAAAAATAAATAAAAAATTAATTATGGCAAGCATATAAAAATGAGACAGGTTCTGTGTCCCTACTCCTCTATTTTTCTTTCTTCTTCCCCTTTCCCTCTCACTTAAACTCTCCCAACTTCCTCCTATTTCCTCTTCCAAATTCTAAATTAAAAAATTGCCTAATTAACTTTAAAAAACCATAAAATAAGTTGATTAAAGTAGAGTTTAACTAGATTAAGTTTGAAAGGCTTGAAGAGTTTAGGATTGAAATGTGGGTTGAAGAACCAATTTTCAAAGGTAAGAAATTTTATCATATGGTCTTTAAATTGAGATGCTTATATGTATTTATTGATGATTTTAAAGATGATTTGTATTGGGTTTGTTATTTGAATGAAACATTGAGTTAGGTTAGAGTTAGGGCTTAAATCAAATTTGGAGGTTTATTGATTAAATAATTAATTATGTTAATAGTGTTTGAAATATGATAATAGTGGTGTCAAATTGATTATTGGACTATGAGTTTAAGAAACTTTCAAGTTATTTAAAGATGATGAATAGTAGATATGAAATTTTGAAAAGTTAAAGATGATGAATAGTAAAATTCAAATTTTAGGATTTATGGGTTCATTGTTAAGTAAAGAGTTTAATTATGAGCCCATAGATTAAAGTGGAAGATTTATTATGGATTTATTTAATGATAGGAATTAAATTGTTTTAGAAGTTAAGGAAGAATGATGAATTATGTAGGTAGGTTAAGTGATTAAATTAAATTGAGAATTGATGATGGATAATTTAAATTAATGATGGAGAATTGGATTATTAGAGAAAGATTATAAAGTGAACTTAGAATTAATTAGGTAATTGTCTAAAACCAACTTAGAGAGTAAAAGTTTAGTTAAAGTCATCGATTTGAATCTTTTTGATAAATTTCATTCTTATAAATTATTTGGTATCTTGATTTCTAGAATAATTTATTTGTTTTGAATTATTCTTTAATTTGTGATATTTATGATTTTTCATCATTTTGTATTATTAGATTCTTCGAAGCGAGATGACTCCATCTCAACAAACTTGATTTTATTTAATCCTTTGATTTTATTGTGAGTGGATAGTTTATAGCATGTTATGTTTTTAAATCCCTTTGATATATCTGTCATGCATCATTGATTTAAGTACAATATAGTCACATTCCTTAGAATGTATACGGGAATGGACCATTTGTGTATTTAAAATGATTTTGATCGAAAATAGTTTGATATGATTTAAAAAAGATTTGAATATATATTTGGACAAGTGTTTAACTTATGGTTTGATATGTGATTATAGATTTAAATACTAATTTAATATATATTTTTAATTTCATTATTCGTATAGTTTTTGTAAGTGGTTATTCAATATTGAATTACACTTTCAAATCTGATTTTGAATATGAATTGTATTTGATATGTTGAATTTGGATATTTTTGAGATATGTATAAGTTTATGTGATTTTTGATTTGATTGGTTACCTTTGGGTTCCTAGCTACGGAGGGCGTAGCCTATAAGCTCACTAATACCTAATGCTCTAGCTAGTAGAAGAGATGTAATGCTAGCATGTGTGTCGACCAACATATAGAAACCTAGCTATTAGGGGAGTAGCCTTGGGATGTTTGCATGTAACGATATGTTATGTTTGTTTCACCCTAAATGTAAATTTAGATATTTGATTTGATTTGATTATGATGTATACAAATTTTGATGATTTGATGTGATTTAGTTTTTGAACCATTTAAGCTACGATATACAATTTGATATTTATGATATGGAATTGACTTTAAGAAATAAGTATTGTATCTTAAGTAGAATTTTAAATTAGCATATTTAGTCTATTTTTCTTTCTTAAATATGTTATATAGTATCTACTCACCGAGTCGTTGATTTGCTCACACAACACCATTTCAATCATATAGGGTTTGTGAGATTGCCCTTTTCACATCCATAAGTTGTTTATCATGAAGTTGGCACATTGATCATGCAACTTAGTTACTTCTAATCTCTCGGAACTTGTGTTTGATTTTGTTGTATGTTTTAGAAATCCGTAGTTATATATTATGGGACTTGTATTAAAAATTAATTATGGATATTATTTTAAGAAATACAAGAATACTATAGAATTATTATTTGTATTAGATTTATAAATTAATGATTATTATGTTAGGATATTATAAATTGAAATGATTTTTAATGTGCTAAAAGCTTGAGGATTATAGTTTAGATATTCGAGGCTTGCTTGAGTTGAGATAGGCCTTATAGTTTCTTCGATTCTCACATCGATCATAACCCATTTTAAGGGTTGTAAAAATATTGGTATCATAGCTTAGGTTTCAAAGTCTAGAGTAACTACAAATCATAGATTCTATTCTAATCCATATCCTTACCTTGAATTTCATAGATCAATGAACTAGTGTACACCTAGCTTTTATATTTATAGTCTTATGTTACATGTTAAAAAGTAGGGTTTTATCACACACTATTACATCACAAGTTTTGCTTGATTGACACATACGATCGTGTCATATTTACCCTTCATCTTGTGTCTATTAGTTTCTACCCATATGGTTTTTCTTTCTTCCTTGAACAACTCCACGATTACATATCGTCGTATCATATTTGCTTTTTATCTCATGTCTTTTAGCTTCGACCCATGTGGCTTTTCTCTTTTTCTTGGACGTTGACTCTATGGTGACACACATCGGCATTTTAATTTTTTTGCATAAATTATGCTTGCCCTTCATCGCTCGTATGTCTTCTTGTGCTAAACACATACACAAATATGTCAATTTGTTACACAAACCGTGCTTATTCCTTCCGCTTATGTGTATTCTTGTGCTCAACATACACACAGACTTTCTTCTTTGTTTCACATAATTAGTACCTTTTTTCTCTTACAAGATACATGGTCGTGTGTCTATTTTCTTCAATTGAGTTTTATATGTTGTCTCTATTACATCCTTTATGTGTTTGGATTTGCATGTGCCTTGGCTTGGGTTTACTTATTTTGATTGCTATCTTTCTTGTAAAACCTAAAATCATTATCTCATTCTTAATTAGCTTAGTATAATGCATAAAGTACTAACAAGTTTAATAAAGAAGATAATAAAACTTATATGAATTATACATTGATTATGTTGCCTTATTGAATTCATCCCTTTTAAAATATGTTGAATTTGAGTTATGTTTTGTATAGGTTGTATGGTGAGGACTAGATCGGATGATCATAGAGGATAAGGTGTCGAGGTCGAGGCATCATTCAAAACTTTATGGTCTCATGATAGATCTAAAGTTAGAGAAGAAGTAGACTCGATATGATATCACCAGTGACATTATGGCTGATTTTCATACTATACAATATACTATATAGATGATGACCGAGGGTATTTAGCAAACTTATTAGACTATGGCGGGATTGGTGTCTACCAATTAGGGTTAGGATGAGGCAAGCGGTTTACGGCTAGCATCCAATCCGAGTTAGTGGGGGTTGATCCTTATGTTATTGAGCTTTTGAAATTAAAGCTATCAACTTATTCTAGCAATAAGGATGATGAAGATATGATACACTTTATAGATGAGATATAAAAGAGACTAATTGTGCTACGATGTCCTAAGGAATGAAAAGTTGAATTGACATCATTTATGCTTCAAGAAAGTGCAAGTGATTGATATAAACGAGATATGGAACCTAACTTGTTATGGGAAATATTTAAGAAAGGTTTTCTCGAGAAGCAACTACCTAAAAGTATCAAAGAAGAAAGGGCTAAAGATTTTGAGTGTCTTGACATGACAATGATAGAGTATGAAAGGAGGTTTACAAAGCTAAGTCATTATGCTTTATAAATAATACCAACTAAGGTGAAATGGGTGAAAAGGTTTTTGAATGAGTTAATTGATCACTCTTTACAATTATATTTTTCTAAATGTTTCAAAGTTATTATGAGGTAGTTGATTGTGATCATAAGCTTAAGATGAAGAGGATGGAGAGCAAAGCAACTAAATAGCAAAAGAAGAAGGCCAAGAGTGATGCCTCATCATCTAGTGGTCATAAAGGTTGTAGTAGTGAATCTAGTCGGGATATTAGTATGTAGAGTTATTCTAACCCCTGGGGAGATTTTCTAGATATAGTAGTCCCGGTGGGTCATGTATAAGCATGAGTTAGGGATCATCTCATTCCGTTCATCAAGCTTCTAGTAGGGGATATCTTATTTGTCGGACATGTGGCAAGGCCCATCTAGGTATATGCTCTCGAAAGATAGGGGCATGTTTCTATTGTCATTAGTAGGGACATTTGATGCAAGATTGCTCTTGATATAAGATGGCACAAGGTACTAGTTCAAGGGGTGCGAGCTCCTTCAATGGCCCATCTATCCTCAAGTTAGTATGGTGGTAGGTTTGGTTAAGTTTGGATGAAGGTTTAACAAGTGAGTATAGTAAGGTCAATGACAAATTAGTAGGGGTCATGAGGCTTAAAAGGTCGGGGTTAGATAAGTACCGATGGCGATCGAGCTCAAGTTTTTACCATCATCCTACAAGATGCTTAGACATCTAATGCGGTTATATCATATATCCTTCGGGTCTTTTCTTTTGATGCAAGGGTATTATTTATTTAGAGTTAATCCACTCTTTTGTGTTATCATATTTTGCTAAGAAATTCGATATGAGTACATGTGTATTAGAGCAGTCTTTGATGGTGTCAACATCTATAAGAGAGTGTATATGGCCGATTTGATTTTTAGAAACTGTAATTTATGAGTGATAGGTAGAAATCGCTTGGAGATTCAATATTGTTATATATAAATATTTTTATATGATTTTAGGAATGGACTAGTTAGTGAATTATCATACTTCATTAGACTACCATAATAAGGTAGTGTATTTTAGAAATTTATGAGAAGATAGGTTTTTTTTCAAGAAGAGTGAAGTGTAGTTTCCTCTAATCTAATATTTACCATTAAGGCATGTAAGATGATAAGAAAGGGGTGCATGGCTTATTTAGCATATGTGAAGGAGACAGATGATAATGTAGTCAATTTAGATTAAGTCCTAATCATTAAAGAGTTTTCCGATATATTTTTAGATGAACTACCTAGTATACCTCTAGATAGATAATATAGTTTGGTATTGAATTGCTTTCGAGCACCGAAACTATATATATACCTCCCTATCAGACGACACCAACCGAGCTGAAAGAGTAGGAGGTTCAACTTCAAGACTTATTGGATAAAGGTTTTATCCGACCTATGTTTCTTTATGGAGTGCTCTGGTTTTGTTTGTTAGGAAAAAGAATGGGAGTTTGAAGCTATGTATTAATTATCGCCAATTGAATAAAGTGATTGTGAAGAATAGATATCCATTACTAAGGATTGATGACTTGTTTAACCGATTATAGGTTGCAAAATGTTTCTCAAAATTGATTTGAGGTATGGATACCATCGATTGAGGATTAAGATGGAGGACATTCCTAAAACGACTTTTAGGACGTGGTATAGCCATTATGAATTTTTAATGATGTCATTTGGCCTTACTAACACTCTAGTATCTTTTATGGGATTGATGAATAATTTGTTCCATTGCATCTTCGGCAAGTTTGTAATAGTATTCATTGATGATATTTTGATGTACTCTATAAATGAGAGGGAGTATGAAAATTATATATGGCTAGAGTTGCAAACATTAAACGATCATGAGCTACATGTCAAGTTTTCAAAATGTGAATTCTAGTTGAAGAATGTGGTATTCTTAGGATACATTATGTCTAAAGAAGGGATTATGATGGATTTAAAAAAAATAGTGAAAGATCATGCATTCTATAGAGATGTGGAATAAAATAAAAAAAATTCTCGATCCAAGGCTCCCAAGGTCAAGCCATTGAATCAACTAATTATACATACATGAATTAAAGAATAAGTAAAAGATTACCTCTTGTAGCACAGATTTTAACATTTATAGAAAAGAAGTAGTCTAAGTATCCAATCTTTATCAATAATCCACGCGAGTCAAACACCCATACAAAAAGCATTCGAAGTTGTAGAGTGCTAGCTCTACCTTTTTCCGACTTTGTTTAGTGTTTTCTCTTTAGAAATCTACTCGGAGATATTTTACAATAACCCTA
Organism: Dovyalis caffra; assembly: GCA_963924115.1. Classification (NCBI taxonomy): domain Eukaryota; kingdom Viridiplantae; phylum Streptophyta; class Magnoliopsida; order Malpighiales; family Salicaceae; genus Dovyalis; species Dovyalis caffra. The sequence continues at coordinate 6,420,692 of CAWUPB010001197.1, forward strand.
ATAGAGAGAGGAAGAGAGGTGGCATATTTTTAGAGGAAGAAAACTATTTTTCTCTTTTCCTTTTATGTCATGTATACCTTAGCTCTCACACACTATTTGTCGTATATCTCTCTTATTTATAAAGGGTAGTGTCTTCCTTGTTCTTAAAGTGGCGGTAATTAATCCAATATGGATTCTAAGTTATTGCTTTCTAGTCCTCTAAGAATTAGGACTTCTTATGCATATGAACTTTTTGATCTTATCCTTTTAAACATTGATCCTTTTCTAATAAAGTTTATATTTATCCTCTCACCAAAATATTTTATAGGCTTTTTAATTAAACATATTAGCTCAAACTATTTTAGCCTAATTAATTACTAATTAATTTGGACTATCCAACTAAATTATGTTAGATATTTTTAAGGGGGCTATATTAGAAAATAATTTCCCATATTACCCTTAAACCTAAATTAGGAAACTAGTTTCCTTTTTAGGTAACTTACTTCCAAATTAAAAAATGATTTCTAAAATAAAAAATTTTCTATTTTAGAAAACTTTCATTTTTGAAAACTTTTCATTTTCGAAGCTTTCTACACTCGTCTAAACACCCACACAAAAAGCATTCGAAGTTATAAAGTGCTAGCTCTGCCTTTTTTTATTTTGTTTAGTGTTTTTCTTTAAAAATCTATTTAGAGATATTTTACAATAACCTTAATATTGAGGAAGAGGGATGGCATGTTTTGGGGAGGGAGAAAACTATTTTTTCTCTTTTCCTTTTATGTCATATATACCCTAGCTCTCACACTCTTTGTCACACCTCTCTCCTATTTATAAGGAGGAGTGTCTTCCTTGTCCTCCAAGGACAAGGAAGTGGCGATAATTAGTCCAATATGGACTCTAGGTTGTTGCTTCTTAGTCCTTCAAGGATTATGAGTTATTATGCATATGAACTTTTTGATCTTATCCTTTTAAATGTTGATCCTTATCCAATAAAGTTTATATTTATTCTCTCACCAAAATATCTTGTAAGCTTTTTAATTAAACCTACTAACTCAAACTCGTATCGGCCCAAGTAGTTACTAATTAATTTGGATTATCCAACTAAATAAGGTTAAACTAGTAGGTCAATTCACTAAGATGATGGGATGTTATGTTGTTGGAAGCGCTATTACTAAAGAAAAAGGTATTTTCACTTTTTATGTAGCTCTTCAATTATGCGATTAGTGAAGTAGGTTAAGGTTAATGCCTTCAATCTAACATGAAGTAATTCGAGTTGATCTTTAAAAGACCAAGTTTAGATTTGATGAGGCCTTCAACTATAAAGAGCATGATTTAGTCGCGACCTTAAAACGAGTGAGTACCCAAGCCTATTAACCAAAGTTTGATGGCTTGTTTAGTTGCTTGAATTCAATTCATTCAAATTTCCAAATACATTAATCATGCCGTGGTCTAGTTGATTGGCGGGGTTGACATGCCCTTGCATAACTCGTTTCTTAGATTGGTTACATTCCGACCTCAATCTTCGGGCTTATTGCTTAAAAAAAGGGAAGTAATAACATTGAGTGATTTTTACTCTTTCAATTGGCATTGCGAAAAGGATACCTCAAACTTTTTAAGAGAAAAAAGAAACAAGCGAGCTCAAGAAATTGACAAATTTAATTTACTATGCGTTGATGGTTTTAATGGAGAAAATTTTAGCAACTATTTTTTCAGCAAATAAAATCAAGTTCTTAGATTTTTAGTTTTTTTATATAATTTAAACGTCATTTTTTATGTTACTTTTTCTATGATGAAGCTACTTCCTCGAAGGCATTGACATATACTTTGACAATGTGGGTGGTAAAATGCTCGATGAAGTAATCCAAGACATGAAACCTCATGAAAGGATTGCAACTTGTGGAATGATTTCTCAATACAATCTTGATGAACCCGAAGGCATACACAATATGTTTAATGTGGTCGTGAAAAGCCTTGAGACAAAGGGCTTTTTCGAAACGGACTTCAAGAGCATATATCCATAATATCTTGAGTTAACAATCGAGCAGTTGCAGGAAGGGAAGTTAGTCTATGTTGAAGACATAGCCGAAGGCCTAGAAAATGCTTCATCTCGCTTCCGGTTGGAATTTTCCATGGTCGTAATGTGGGTAAGAAGGTTGTTCGTGTTGCTTCGGGTAGCATTTTCTATATATATATATAATGCTCAAAATGGTCATGTGATGAGAATCAAACATGTCCCTCCATTTCGAGCTACTTTTTTTTTCTCGAGATACATAAAGTTATGTTGCCCATGATTTTATTTTCACTCGCCTTGAAAGAGTTTCGATATTTCCGCATTTGACACTCATGTATGGCAACTCAAATGACAAATGTTTCATCTAAATGAATGCTAGATTGCTTATACGAATACTGGTGTCGCTTCGGTTTCGAGACCTTTTTGTAAAAGTTACAAAGGTTCGTAAGATTACACCATGGCAATTGTATGATAGTTCTAAATAAGGTTTATCGCCCAATATAGCTTCGAGGCCCGGGCCTTGTGCACTTGTCTCTATTCTTGAAAAAAAAAAAAAAAGCACATTTCGTTTAACTAAAACTCGGGTAATATGGGAATTTCGTTTCTAAAAAATGGAAGGTTTAATAAGGGCATGAGAAGAATTGTTGAGAAAATAAAAGGAAAGTGAAGACATAAATAAACTTGAGAAATCCAATTGTGAAAATTAAAAAAATTTTAGACATTTAATATTGCACTATCTCAAAGAAAAAATAAAGACACAAATTGTTCGTTATTACCAAAGAGAGAGAAAAAAAGGAGACATTTAATAAATTAGTTTGACAAAGATTTTTTCTTTATAGTTTTTAACGAGACTTTAAAAATATCATCCAACTATATAAATATTCTTAACGCTACTATCAAATAATTTTTTTATCAATTTTATCAATAAAATTTCAAAAAATCTCAATTAATAACTATCTATTTTTAAAACTTTCCACCTATATTTTTCATACAAATTATACCATTTTTTGGGTAAAAAACGATTTTATTTTGTATGAAATTTGAATTTTTTAGTGATTCTAACATAATTTTGTGGTAAATTCAATCTAGAAAATAGTTTTAATGTAAAACCGATAATGCTCTAATAGTTTGATGACTAGTTAGATATCCGTGTTATGTCTGCGGTACGACAACTATTATATTTACGGGGTTAACGATTCATATAGTATGATGCGAGTAAATGTTTTGTTTCTAAAGATTAATATAAATCGAATCTATATATTCAACAAACTTGTTTGATTTATATATATTTATTAATAAAATAATTTACAATATTAGTATAAAAATTTATATTTGAATAATTAAGAGGTTATTTGAAAACATTAATTAAATTATTTCATTTACATATTTTAAAACAAGAACAAAAATAAATAACAAATAATTGGTATTACATGTGCAAATACAATTTAATTTATAACACCATATATATATAACCAAATAAAACCTGTAAATTTTTTAACTAATTATTATTTTTTCAAAAAAATTGATCCACTAAAATAAGACTTAGAGTATATAAAATAAATTAAAAATATATATATATAAAACTCATTTAAATTGCATGGAATATATTGAAGTCAATAGATTTAAATAAAATTTACTATAAATTTGATTTTAATAAATTTTGATTATATATATATATATAACTTGTGAATTTTTTAACTAATTATTAATTTTTTTTTAAAAAAAAGACAAATTATTTTTTTAACTGATTATTATTATTTTTTTAAATTAAGTCAAATTATCCGAAACACACTTTTGGCTCTCCCTTTCTTATCAAAATTTATATATGCAAAAACACCATTTTCATTAGAAAATCATAAAAATAATCAACTATATAAATTATAATAATATATTTTAAAAAATAAAACAATCATGTTTTAAATTTTATTTCAAAAGCTATATATAAAAAATAAAATTTATTAAAAAATAAAATTATATAAAATTTAAAAATTAATTCAATGAGAATTTTAATAAGAAACAAATAATTGAAGAAATAAATTTTAAATAATAAAATAATGTAATATATATATATACATATATTCAAACAAAAATATTAAAAAACTTTATATATATTCTATTACTATCAAACTCGTATATATAAAAAAAAAAAAACAAAATATGATCTTTTTTTATATTTTCATGCCTAATTTCATGATAAAAAATATAAAAATAAATAATTTATCTAGAAGGAGAACAATTGTCATATGATATTTAAATAAATCATTTATTAATAAATATTATATTATTATACCAATAAATTTAAAATAATATTTAACTAATAATAATGTAATATTAATCTAATTATATGGTATAATTATCAAATATATTATATTACTAAAATACTTATCAATTTTGTATATATATTCAAATTCATAAAATAATATATTAATATATTATTTATATCATAATTTAAAATAATAATAAAATATTATATTCTATAAGAAATACAATATTCACAATCAAAATGCAAATAAATATTTTGGAAGAATTATTTAAATTTTTTTGTAAAATATAATGATAATATATTATAATTATTAACTATAAATAATTTTATTATTTTAAAAAAATATATATTTCTAATAAATAAGGATCTCAATAATATATTTGACTATATAATAATTGTCCTACAAGTATAAAAATTGAAGAAAAAAAGAAAAGAAAAGAGGAATGCTAAAGTGAAGTTCCAGTAGCCTAACCCAAAAAAGAGAAAAGAAAAAAAGAAAAAAAAAGGAGGCCAAACGTTTAAAAAGAAAAAATGGACGGATCAGGGGTGGGACTACGATCACTAAAAGAATTGGAGGTGGGACTACTACAATAAATAAACAATTCCACCCCCAGTTCTTTTATTTTTTATAATATTTTATCATCTTCAAACTACACGTAAAATTAAAAAAAAATTATTTTTTATATTTTTAACACCTAATTATATATATATATATATAAAAGAAAAAAAAATAGAGTGTAGACGGGAACGACCGGGGAAGGTCGCGCTTGGGCTCGCGAGTGAGCCGAGGCGACCTAGGTGACAAGCGTTCAATCCCAAAAAAAAACAAAAATTACTACAATAAATGAATACTAAAAACCTCGAGTTCTTTTAGTTTTTTTTACAATATTTTTAGCAAGTCTACATTAAGAAATAATTTTCCGAGTTACCCTTAAACTTAAATTAGGAAACTAGTTTCCTTTTTAGGTAATTTACTTTCAAATTTGGAACGTGACTTCCAAATTAGGAAACTAATTTCTAAAATAGGAAACTTTTTATTTGAGGAAACCTTCATTTTTGGAAACTTTCCATTTTCGAAAACCTTTTTCAAAATTGGAAATTTTTTTAATATCTTTGCTTCTCTTTTATTATGTGAATGCCTAGACCTATGTATATGACTTAATAGGCTCTTAGATATGTTGGCAATATATCACGAGTAAAAGATAACTCTTTTATCTCTTGATACATGAATCAAGATTGGCCTCTAACAAGGCATCATGACTATCTAATTCTTTAGAAGGATTAGTTAATCCGTAATTACCTTTTATAAATATGGTTATCATACAATTCAGTTCTCATGTCAATTTATCACGAGTGTAATCTTGAGCTTAGTTATTAGTCTATTTGATTATGATCATATAAGTTTTCTTTGATTCTCAAATGTCTTAGAATAAACCAACTACGATCTATTGGTATACTCATACTATGATCATAAATGTTTTGAGTAAACATTTATCAAAGTGTAATATGATAACTCCTTTAGCATGTAAGGAATGACATATCCTTTTTTATTCATCCACATATATCTATTAGATTTCTAGTGCACTTAACGAATCAACCAAGTGCAACCCTTTACCTGGGTCCATCGAAACCGAGTGTCAAAGTATATAAATCCTCTAATGAGATAACCGTGATGATTTCAAGTTAAAGGACCGGGTATACCCATCTCGTATGAGATTCCTATAGACTAAACCAAATAGGTTCTTATGGTGAGTAAAGTCCAATGATATTTTTCCAACATTAATAAACCTAAGAGCTTGTTTTGGCATCACTATGCCAATAGGTGTGAGACCTTGTACTATTATCTTATACCATAAGTATAGAACTCATAAATCTAATCACATATAGTCAATATCTATTCTTGATAATGTTATGACTTAGGACGTTTAATGATATCACTTAAGTATATTAATGTTTATCTTGTATCTTTCGATCAATCATTAATGCAATGCATATCATATGAACTTCTATCTAAATTTATTCATAAATAAAAACAATAAGAATCAATTAAAAGACTTCTTTTATCAATAAATAATACAATATTATAATAAGTCAAACATATCCAATCATGGTTTGATCTTGAACACGCACACTAAAAATCTCCCACTAGTACTTAGAGCCAACTAACCATGCCCCTTATTCTTGATGATCGAAAAAGAATCTCATGTTTCGACTATGACAATGGCTTAGTTAAAGGATTAGTTGTGTTATAATTAGTGTAGACCTTTTCTATCTTTATATCACCATGATCGATAACCTCTCAATTAGGTGGTAGCATCACGAGTACATGCTTAAACCTTTGATGACACCTTGGTTCCATAGCTTGTGATATAGCTTTATTCTTGCTATAATACGATACTATTGGATCAACAATGCTAGGAATCTCTATAGTTGGCCATTAAACCATATAACATTGTAAAAAATCCTTTCTTTGATTCTTTCATACTAAACATTTTAATATCATGTTAATATATCTCATTGTAGGAGGCCTTCACATTCTAAGTACTCTATCTCTATAGATCTCAATTCTTAGAATGTAGGTCGCCTTTCTATGTCATATATGAAGAAATTTTTGAATAGTTAATCTTTTATAGATTACAACATAATAATGTTATAATCGAAAAATAGTTTGTTTAATTTTTCATATAGAATAGCCATGACTAGTAGGTTCCCACTAATATTTTATATACACAAGGTTCATCTTTGTTTTTATGAAAAATCAACCTCTTCGATCGTTTCATTGAAACATCGACTTTCATTCCTAGAGGCACGCTCAAGTCCATAAATGAACCTTTGTATTTTATAAATCTTATTTGTATGTTTCTAGAATCATCGGGGTGTGTCATTTACATATCCTTTTCGTTGTCATGTCTAAGCGTCAATGTCTAATGTTGTCATTTCATAATTTTAGCTTTATCATCCCTTTTAGGGCACATATCACCATTTTTGAGACAAGAAGATCATATCTTTTGTATTTTGATAAACTCATTTTAGACTTATGAAGTTCTTATGTATTTATTAGTGGGGGTAGTTACAACATTATGTAACCTATCTAATTGGGGTTCCACTAGTGGAAGGTCAATTTATGAGTCTACTTAAATCTCATTGAGTTCTAATTTTGTCTCACTATTTTTAGCATTCATAAATTCCTTCCCAAGGAATATAGCTTTCCTAGTCATTAAAGACACTTTGTTCTAGTGATAGGATAATGATATCCATTCATTTCTTTTTGGATATTTCACAAATTTGCTCTTTATTGATTTGGGCTTTAGCTTATCTTCATCAAATCGTTTGACATGTGTTTTATAGCACCAAATCTTAAGAAAAAATAAATTCACTTTCTGTCTTTTTCATATCTCATATGAAGTCTAATCAAATAGACTTAATTGAAACCATATTCAAGGTAAATATTGCACTAAGGACTCGTTTATCCTAAAACGACAAGGGAACATTAATTCAACTCATCCTGGACCGGACCATGTCTAACATGTGATGTCCATTGATAGAGAATCTCATTCTCTTCTAGGTGATCTAAAAATTTAGTGCTTAAATATTCATCATCTCGATCTAATCGAAATGCCTTAATATTTTTGCTAGTTCATTACTTGACTTTAAGTATAAATTTTTTAAACTTCTTAAATACTTTGGACTTGTTTCTTATAACTAAAATGTGATTCGAGTATCGGTAAAGGTTATCAAAATAATCATGTCTTCTTTTTACATGGATGAACATAGGCCTAAATACATCTATATGTGTAAGGCCTAACTAATTAGTAACACTTTCTTCTTTTCCACTAAAAGGGAATCATGTCTCTTTGCTAAGTAAAAAAGATCCATTAGACATCATCAAATGATTCTATGTATCCATTTATAAGTAGATTAGATATTAGATTCTCATTTATATGGCTAAGTTGACAATACTATAAATGTATATTTTTAGATTATTTGAGTCTTTTAGTATTCATGTTACATACATAAGAGTTATGCTCAAAACATATAATTATTATCAATCAAAACATTTCCATATAAAACTTCATTTTTAAAAAGAATATCCATTGTTCTTAAATAAAATGAAAAACTTGTTCCAAAAAGGAAATGAAAATAATATCTTTAGTCTATACTAGGAATAATACTAATAATAAAAATCACTTAGTCTTAGCATAAGTCTATGTGGTAATACTAGCTCATAAATACCTATAACTAATCGTCAAACTCTTAATCCATTACGAATCGTCTAGGTCATGCTCCTTTAAAGTCTTTTCTAAGCTTTTGTATATTTCAAAAATATGAGCACCATATATAGTATCACATACTCATGAGGTGGGATTAGAAATAGAAAAATTAACTTTAATAACATAAAGACTTAAGGTGGTTGTAGAACTCTTCTTCTTCACTTTTAGGTGCTCCTTGCAGTAGTGCTTCCAATGCCTTTTCTTTTTATAATGAAAGCAGATCGCATCCATATATAATATCTTTCTTCTTTTTCGATGCTCCTACACATTTCAAAATTATGAGTACCATATATAGTATCGTATACTGATTAAATGGGATTAGAAATAGAAAAATTAGTTTTAATAACATAAATACTCGAGGTGGTTGTAAAACTCTTCTTCACTTCTAGGTACTCCTTATAGTTGTTTTTCCAATGCCTTTTCTTTTTGCAATGAAAGCATAATGCATCCTTCGGACTATTCTTAGCCTTAAGCTTTTGCAAATCTTCTAGTGAGTGAATAGAAGACTTTTTCTTCTTTTTTGGGCTTTTTCTTGCCCTTCACAATGCCTTTTCCCTTATTAACAAGAAGTATAAAAGTCTTGTTCTTCTTGTTAATTTTAGGCTAAGCTTTTCTTAGTATGGAAAATAACTCTCTAAAATTCTTTTCCATATGCTTCATATTAAAGTTCATGATGAAATGTCCAAAGCTATTAGGCAACTATTGCAATACTAGATTAATAGATAATTCAACATCCATTCTAACTTCAAACTAGGTCAGCCTATCGATATAACTTATCATCTCGGTAACATACTTTTTGATGTTAGATCCTTCTCCATTATGGCTCTAAAGAACTTTCTTACTATCCCATAGCACCCATGCCTAGTATTCTCCTTAAACAAGCTCTTAAGCTTTACTATCATATCAAAGATGTTTGTCTTTTATGTTGGCACTAATGCTCGTAACGTTATAGTAGCCAGCATGATACTTTGAAAGATGATTGCATCATCTTTATGTTTGACCCATGTTACATGAGCTTTAGCTTGATCCCGAAGAGGCTCAGCTAGGAGAGGTTTCTCTATTGTATAGAGAATTTTCTCATGTTAAAGGAATATCCTCATATTCATTTTTCAGTCGAGGAAGCTTATGCCATTGAAGGCATTACTTTCATTAATGATCGATCATATCAATATACTACCATTTATATCGTGTAATCCGACAGGATAAAAAAGATGTATGGTTTGGTTAATTGAATGAAATAAATAAAACAAAGCATATATAAAGAAGTTAAATCTATGTTCAATCTCATTATTTTTTTCAAGTTTTATAACCTTCAATATAGGACTCAAGAAAACTTTTTGATTCATTTTTTTAGAGGGTTTAGGATCCCATCCTTTAACATGCATTAACCTTGAGTTATCTCAATAAGTTATACATAAAGGATTAGGTAGGTAACTCTTTACTAATTACATCCAATGTAATTCCTAATCCCATTAGCATGACAACTCCTTATCATCTCATATCTTATGTGGATACCAATCTTTTCTTACAAGTTTATTAGACCTTGAGATATCTTAATAAACCAACGACTCGTTTCAAGTTGCATGACTCATGATATGATTCCCTCGAAGAAGAAAAGACCTTGAGTTATCTCAACAAGACAACAATGATCAAGAGAGTTCTCTCCTCATAACATTATAAGGCAATTAACTTAATATTTAATTTGAAGATTTAATATGGTAGGTATTATCCTAACATGTATATTAGTCGACAATCATATTAATCCTATCATGCATACTAACAATCAAAGAGTAAAAGCATACATCTCATGCATGACTCAAGGATTGATGAATGATAATAGATCTCTCCTACTAGCCCTCTCGAGCCATAAGGGGACTAGTCGATCAAATACCTAGGTGAAAAATTATTACAAATTTTTTAAAATTATTTTTCACTTCTTGGCTTTTTTCCTTACATCTATCTAATATCCTATCTTTTCTTTTAACATTTATTTGAATAAGAAACCTTAAGTTGCATTCGATGGGAGTTAGCTGAAAAGAAAAAATATAATAGAATAATAGAAAAGATATGACATACAAGCCTTATTTATCCAAAAAATTACAAATATTCATTCCAATACACAAGGTCGACTCATTCATACCATTCATCCATGCTTCAATCACATTGATACATGACATATAATAAAACACATTTCATTTTAATTGCAATTAAAATCTATATTTTGGTCATTTTATAAAATTATCAAAATTTCTCTAAATTTTAATTTTAAGACTTTTTGAGCCTTAAGCCCATTTGGTACAATAGGCTTTTGGGCCTCGAAGGCCCATAGGCTACCATGCCCTAGTTTTTGGCCTAGCCTCATGCTTAGTGTGCTCATGTGTGCCTAGCTTACTTTAGCCTATCGCTTAGCATGAACGCATGCCTAGCCTATTGCTCGATGCATGCACGTGCCTAACTCCGTGCGAGCTTGACCATTCAAGCACCTAGCGTGCACTCGACATGTGCAAGGCACATCTTGGCCGAGCGCATGTCTAGCATACGCCTATCATCCGGCATGCCCAATATGCTACTAGTGTTAACAAGCACGCCCGACCCCGTTACATGCCCAATGCATGATCGGCCTAGCTAGAAGGCCTAGTGTGTGCGAGGCTCGCCTAGCTTGTCGCACGTCTAGTACATAACTAGCTTGGCCACTACTTTTTAGACGCGTGATAGGCCTACTAGGGCTCGGCCTATCATACACGACCGGTCTCCCGAAGGCTTAGTGTGCCCTAGGCATGCCCGGCTTGTCCCACTCTTAGCTAGCAACCGACCGGTCTCCTTGTTGTGTGTTTGCACCAACGTCCAATGTTGGCCTCGAGTGCCCCATTCTTTTGAAGCCTAAAAATTAGTTTAAAAACATATATAAAATATCAAAATGTCATATTTATAATTAGGAATAAATAATTCATGTAGTTAATCATAATTAACAAAGCATACAATTAAAGATTTAATTGAGACTCTAATACCAATTGAAGGATCATGCATCCTATGAAGATGTAGAATAAAATAAAAGATGTTCCTTCATTTGAGGCTCCCAAGATCAAGCTATTGAATTAACTAATCATACATACATGAATTAAAGTATAAGTAAAGGATTACCTCTTGTAATGTAGATTATAACCTTTACAAAAAAGGAATCATCCAATTGTCTAACCTTTATCAATAATCAACGTAGTCTAAACACCTACGGAAAAAGCACTTAGAGGTTATAGGGTGCTAACTCCACCTTTTTCTAATTTTTTTTAGTATTTTCTCTTTAGAAATCTATTCGGGGATATTTTGCTACAGCGCTAAGAGAGAAAAAGAGAGATGGCACGTTTTTAAGAGAGAGAAAACTAATTTTTCTCTTTTCCTTCCATGTTGTGTATACCCTATCTCCTATACACTCTTTGCCGTACCTCTCTCTTATTTATGAGGGGGAGTGTTTTCTTTGTCCACCAAGGACAAGGAAATAGCGACAATTGATCTAATAAGGATTAGGAGCTATTATGCTTATAGGCTTTTTGATCTTATCATTTTAGACCTTGACCCTTATCCAATAAGGTTCATATTTATCGTCCCTCCAAAACATCTTGTAGGCTTTTTAATTAATTTATTGGGCCAAAATTTTTTTAGTCAATTAATTAATAATTAATTTAAACTATCCAAATAATTAGGTTATATATTTTTAGAAGGTCCATATTAGAAAATAATTTTTAAAATTACCCTTAAACCTAAATTAATAAACTCATTTTCTTTTTAGATAACTTATTTCTAAATTTGGAACTAACTTTCAAACTAAGAAATTATTTCTAAAATAGAAAGCTTTCATTTTAGGAAACTTTGCATTTTCAAAAACCTTTTTCAAAATAGAAAACTTTCAAAATTGAAAAAAAATTTAACATTTTTTCTTCTCTTTTATTATGTGAATGCTTAAACTTATGTGTGTGGCTCAATAGGCTTCAGATATGTTGGTAATGTATCAAGAATAAAAGATATCTCTTTTATTTCTTGATACATAAATCAAGATTAGCATTTACCAAAGCATCATGACTACCTAATTCATTAAGAGGATTAATTAATCCATAATTACCTATCGCTAATGCGAGTTACCATACAATTCGAGTCCTCATATCAATTTATAACAATGTGATCTTAAACTTAGTTATTAATGTGTTCGATTATGATCATACAAGTTTTCTTCGATTCCTAAATGCCTTAGCTCTTAGAGTAAACCAATTATGCTCTATTGGTGTACTCCTACCGTGGCCATAGATTTTTTGAGCGGACATTTATCAAAGTGCAATATGATAACTCTTTTAGCATATAAAAAATGACATATCTTATCTTAGTCATTCACTTATCTTTATTAGATTCCTAGTGCACCTAACAAATTATCCACATGTAACCCTTTACTAGATCCATCGAAAAGAGTGTCAAAGTATATAAATCCTTTAATAAGATAATTGTGATGAATTCAAGTCGAAGGACCGGTTGTACCTATCTCACATGAGATTCTCATAGACTAAACCAAATAGGTTTTCATGGTGAGTCAAGTCTAGTGATATGTTCTTCAATATTAATCGAGTTAAGTTCTTACTTTGGCATCATCATGCCAATAAATGTGATAGCTCCTATTGCTATTTTATAGCATAAGCATAGCACTCACAAGTCTAACCATATATAATCATTATCCATTCTTGATAATGCTATAACTTGGGATATTTGATGATATCATTTAAGTACATTAATGTTTGTTTTACATCTTTCGATCAATCATTAATGCAATGCATATCATATGGACTTATATCTAATTTTATTCATAAATAAAAATAATAAGAATTAATAAAAAGAATTTTTTATTAATAAATAATACAATGTTACAATAAGTAAAACCTATTCAATCATGTTTGGATCTTGGACACCTACACTAATAAGTAGACCTACTTTGCTTATCAAGATTCATAACTTTTTGGGTTTGTCCATGTATTATCGAAGGTTTGTGCAAGAGTTTTTAAGAATTATAGCATCGTTGACTAAGTTGACTCGGAAAAGTATAAAGTTTCAATGATTAGATAAGTGTAAGGAAAGCCTCGAAGCTAAAGTTATGTTTGACTACAACACTAGTACTTACCTTACCCTCGAGAAATGAATTTTTAGTGTTTTATGATGTTTCAAGAGTAGGCTAAGGATGTTTGTTGATGCGAGCATGGTAGGATAGTAGTTTATACTTTTAAGCAACTAAAGAAGCATGAACGAACTACTCTATACATGACTTAGAATTAGTCTACGAGTGGTTTTTGTCTTAAAAATTTAAAAACTTTATTTGTAAGGAGACTTGTGAGATTTACACAGATTATAAAATTATGAAGTACATATTTAACTATAAGGATCTAAATTTAAGGCAAATTAGGTGGATGAAGTTAAAGATTATGATTTCACTATTTTATATCATTTGGGTAAGGCTAATGTTGTAGCCGATGCATTGAGTAAGAAATCAATAGGGAGCTTGGCATAGTTACCAAAGGAGAAGATGTCGTTGGCATAAAAAAATATAGATTATGAGATTCTAGACTGGTATTCGAGTTAGGAAATCGGGTGTTTTTTTAGGCCATATTGAGGTTAGACTAGTTTTTATGAATTATATCCGAGAGGCATTAGTGAATGATAAAGAGATACAAGAGATTTTCACTAAGATATAAGAAGGAAAAAGTTCGAGGTTTAAAGTGGATGATGGAGGAACTCTATTATTTCATCGGAGAATGTGTGTGCCAAAGGATGCGAAGCTAAGAGAATAGATTTTGAGCGGAGTTCATAATGTGGCCTTTTACGTACATCATAGTTATGTCAAGATGTATAATTTTCATAACCCAAAATTTTTGCGTTATTTTTAAGTTATGTAGTTATTTAATTTAATAGATTTTTTGTTAGTTATTTTATTTTATTATCATTTTAATTATTTCACTTTAATTTTTATTTACTTAATTTTTATGGTTTATCATAATAATATTAACATTAAAATTTATCTCAAAAATTAGTTTTTTTAAAAAAAAAAGAGATAAAGTCAAAAACAAAAAACTAAAAAAAAAAACAAAAAGAGAGAATTTAATCAATTTTTTCTTTTAAGGATCCAATTGTGATTTATTTTTAATTATTATGGGTCAATTTCCAAATACCTAAAGCTAGGAGAAACTATTGAGCAAAATTAAGAGGCAATTAGGGAAAATTGAAAATAGAGGTACCAAAATAATTATCATGAAGGGCTTAATTGTAGAAAACTTAAAATGAGCAAAGACCGAATCAAAAGGAAGAAGTGGACGCCAAGACAAACTTGACAACTAAGCCACGGACAACATGTGATCCACCACTTGAATTAATTGGTATAAACCCATGTTCCTCCCCTTTCTTTTGAAAGGAAAGGAACAATGGCATGCTAAGGATTTTGTTGTATAACGTAACAAATTTCCTTTGATCCCATGATCCTGCTCGCCAATTTAGCATGTCCTTCCCCTAGTTTGGTCCATAAGCTATGCTATAGTTAAAAGAAAAAAAGTAACGAGACTTGTATGAGTATGATAAAAGGCCTATGAACGAGAGAACAAGGGGAGACCACGATTGATAGTAGGAAAGGACCTATAACAACAAACTTTAGGGATGGGCGAAGGGAGAGAATAAAAAAGAAGGAAAAAAGAAAAAAATGGGTAGGGAAGAGAACAAAGAAGAAAAGAGAATGAGAGAAAAAAATGAGAATTATGGGTTGAAAGAGGGTGAAAATCGAAGGATTTTAAGGGTAATAGTTGCTTGCATTTTTTAGGCTTTCCGGGCAATAATCGTATTTTTCCCAATGTTCTTTATTTCTTAAGTCCTTCGTTTGTTTAGTTCTTATTCATCAACAAATTTCCAAGTGAATTGTCTTCACCAAATCCAATTCAAAGCATCATTCTAAGCTACAAAAGCAATAATAACCACAATGACACGGTCCTAAAATTATCTTTCATTCCTTTGGTTTTGCTCAAGTAATCCTAATGCCAAAATCATTTCATTTTTTGTTATATTAACACTTAAGTTATTGTCAATAGAGTTTGAATTTGGGATAAGAAAAGGGGGAATCGAAGTTAGGTCCGGAAAGTGCGAAGGGATAGACGAGAGAGAGAGAGAGAGAGAAGTAGAAGTTTGTTTGATAAAAAATTAGAATAAAAATGAAACGGATTTGGTTTTTGAGTTTGCATTAGTCCAAAGGAAAATGTGTGGGTTGGGCTTAGCCCAACCCATGTCGAAGAAGACTAGGCTAGTTTTAGTCCAGCCCATTTGGGGCCGATAAATAAAAAAAGGACTAAATAGAGGTCTGGTTTTAATCTAGCCTCTGCCTAAAAATATTATAAAAATAAAACATTAAAAAAAAATATACACTATAAAATCGAAATCGAATTAGTCTAGTTGTGAAAAAAAAATTCTTTTAATTTTATTTTACTATAGCTTGAGTATTTTTATTTCTTGTTTTCTTTTTTTTTTTTTTGCATTAATTTAGATTCAATATTTTAAACATTTGTTAAAATTTATTTAATGAACCTTAAATGTTAGAATTTACATTAGTTACTAGGTTAGATAATTATTTGATAAAAGAATTATCGAGTCTTTTAATTTTTTAAGGACTAATGATAATTTTTTTAATAAATAATAAAATAAATTAATAAAAAATAAAAAGTTATAACAAAGTCTCCTATTTGATAGAGACTATCATTTGATCAAAAAATAAAATAATAAAAATTCTCAACGAAGTCTCCTATCCGATAGGATCTATTGTTTGACAAAAAAATAATAATAATCAACGAAGTCTTCTATATAGTAAGGATCTGTTGTTTGACCAAGAAAGTAATAAAAATTCTCAACAAAGTCTTTTATCCGATAGAGACTGTCGTTTGGCTAAAAAATTTAAAAAAAGAATAAAAATTCTTGATGAAGTCTCCTATTTGATAGAGGTCTGTCATTACAAAAAATCAACACTTATAATTAAGATGTTCTCAAACGCATTAATTACGTCGAGGCTTAAAGTGGATTCGATGTTTGAATTGACGATGGGGATCAATGATCATTTCAATATGATGTCATGCCCAAAATAAAAAATTTAATTTGGCTTGGAAAATTAGAGTTTCAAAAATCAAAAAATTATTTGACACAAATAAAATACTTTATGGGATAAATTTAGGACTAAGCCCAAATATGATACCTTTCTTCGAAAAGGACACTTTTGGGTGATTAAAAATCTTTCCAAACATATAATCAACTCCTTACCTAAGAATCTTTGAACCGAGTGCTTATTTTAGGTTCCTATTTCCTTCAATACTAGGTGATGACTCCGAACTTATAAATAATTTTGTAAATAAATAATTAATACTAGATTACTAATATATTAGAATTTTTCAAGAGTCTCGTTTGACATTAGGTAGCGACAATAATGATCTTCATGAGCATTATTGATAGACTAGAATGAAGAAAGATATTATAAAGTTTATTTCATGGTGTTTGACTTGTCGGTAAGTAAAATATGAGCACTAGAGGCCGGTAGGAATATTGCAGGAGTTGCCACTATTAGAGAGGAAGTGTGAGGGAGCAATAATGGATTTTGTGATGGGTTTGCCTTAAACCCAAGGAGGGTGTGATTCGATTTTGGTTATTGTGGATAGATTAACTAAATCTGCTTACTTAATATCGGTAAAGACCATTTATGGGTATGCTCAATATACCTAACTATGTATTAGTCGGATAGTGTCCTTAATGAAATTTTAATTTCTATCATTTTAAGTTGAGGTACTTAGTTTACATCTCAATTCGGAGAAAATTATAAAAGGCTCTTGGTACGAGATTAGACTTTGGTATGGCATTCCTCAAATAGACGAGTTAGTTAGAAAGAATGATTCGGACATTAGAGGATATGCTTAGAGCATGTGTGATGGATCTAAGAGGTAGTTGGGATTATCAATTTTCATTGATTGAATTCTCATACAATAATAGGTGTCATTCTACTACTGATATGGTATCGTATTGGGCTTTGTATGGATGGAATGTAATCGCCAATATGTTAAGCGAAAATCGATAAAAATGAACCATTAAGACTAGAGTTGATTTAGCTTACTATTGAAAAGGTGAAGTTGATCAAAAATGCTTTAGGATTGCATATAATAGATAAAAGATTTATGCCGAACCTAAGCGGAGACATGTGGAGTTTCAAAATGGTGATTTTGGGTTTTTTTTTAGTTTCTTTAATGAAGGAGTAATGTAGTTTGAAAAAAAAGGGAAAGTTGAGCCTAAGATATATTGGATCATTTGAGATCAATAGTCAAATTAGAGCAATGGCTTATGAGTTGACATTACCATCATAATTTTTTAGTCTCCATCCGAGTGTTTCATATTTTCATGCTAGAAAAATATGTACCGACCCATCTCGTATTTTAAATCCGTAATTTGTGGGTTTAAATCTTGATTTGTCATATGAGAAGTAACCGAGTGGCAATAATAGATCATCGTGTTAAGAAATTACATAATAAGGAGATCATGTTCGTTAAAGTCATTTGGAGGAACCATTCAATTGAGAAGGCCACTTGAGAGGTTGAGGAAGAAATGAAGAGGAAATATCCTCACTTGTTCACTTACTAAGGTATGGTTAGAGTTACATTTGAGGATGAATTTTCTTATAGGGGAAGGATGTAATAACCCATCCTAAAATGATATTTAAGTTAGTAATTTAAAATAAAAAAATAATAATTTGAGCGAGTATATAAAAATGTTGTCCCCTTTCCCCTCCTTCATTTTTCTTTCAATATGTGATATTGATAATTATTCTATCATTTTGTATTATTAGATTCTTCGAAGCGGACGACTCCATCTCAACATTCTTAATTCCGTTCGATTCTTTGATTGTATTATGAGTGGATAGTATATATCATGTTATGCTTTTAAATTCTTTCAATATATCTATCATGCATCATTGATTTAAGTAAAATATAATCATATTCCTTAGAACTTATACAAGAACATACCCTTTTTTATATGATTTTAAAAGGGATTTGAACATATGTTTAAATAAGTGTTTTACTTATGGTTTGATATGCATTTATAGATTTAAATACTAGTTTACTTTAGATTGTTAGTTTGACTATTCGTATAATTTTTATAAGTGTTTATTCGATATTGAATTGCATTATCAAATCTAATTTTGAGAATGAATTGTATTTGATATGTTAGATTTGGATATTTTTAAGATATGTATATGTTTATGTGATTTTCAATTTAATTGGTTACCTTAGGATACCTAGTTACGGGGGTGTAGCCTATGAGCTCACCGATCATAATGCTCTAGCTAGTAGGAGAGGTGTAGTGCTAGTCCGAGTATCGACTAACATATGAAAACCTAGCTATAAGAGGCGTAGCCTTTGGGTGTTCTCATCCAATGATACATTATGTTTGTTTCACCCCAAGTGTAAATTTAGATATTTGATTCGATTTGGTTGTGATATATATATATATATTGATCATAATGCTCCAGCTAGTAGGAGAGGTGTGGTGTTAGTCCGAGTATCGGCTAACATATGAAAACTTAGCTATAGGAGGCATAGCCTTTGGGTGTTCGTATCCAATGATATATTATGTTTGTTTCACCCCAAGTGTAAATTTATATATTTGATTCGATTTGGTTGTGATATATATATATATTGATAATTTGATGCAATTGGTTTTTGAACCATTTAAGATACGATATATGATATGATATTTATGATATGCAATTGACTTTGAGAAATAAGCATTACATCTTGAGTATAATTTTAAATTAATATCCTTAGTCTATTTTCCTTCCATAGATATGTTATATAGTATCTAACTAATCAAAAAAATATTAAATATCGGTAGCTAGCCTTCTTCTTCTTCTTTTCTTTAGAATATATATGTGTGTATGTGTGTGTGTGTGTGCATGCGAGTCACGTAGGGTTGCTTTTATAAACCCGACATGGCTTTTTTTTGCATTTCGCTTTTGTTTTTTTCTTTTTTTTAACAATCTATTTCTAATTTTTTATTATTGAATTTAGTGTGAAAATTATATATAAAAAAATTAATTTTTTATTTTTTTATATATTTCCACACGATTGATAATGATAAAATATATATGATATATTTTTAGATTTTAAAATGAAACTATATATCGGATTATAATACTCTTATTTTTTTAAATTGATTTTTTTAATTTATAGTTTCTTATGAAAATTCTCATGCAATTAATTTTTTATATAATTTTATTTGTTAGCAAATACAATTTATTTATTTTTTTGTATATATGCATTTTGAAATAAAAACTTAGAACATGATTAGTCTTTTAATAAATATTTTAATATAATTTATACAATGGATTCTTATGATTTTTAAATAAAAGTAACATAATTGTATATGTATCGAAAGACTAAAATGTATTTCGGGTAACTTGTCTTAAATATTTAGAAAAAATAAATTTTAAAGTTAAAAAAAAATAGAATTTGAGTTTTCTATTTGCTTCTTTTTTTATATAATTACAATTTATCAAAATCGTTTTTGTACTACTTGCTATTTCAATCTATTACCTTTAAAATTATTCTTGCAACTTAAGTGTTTTATGTTAATATTTTTCATTTTATATGACACACAATGAACCCACTAAATGCAGTCATAATGTAGAGAAAAATAAATATCGGTTTTATTAGATATTAAATATACATTTACACCCGTAGTACCAATCATTTTCAATTATTATTGTTGTTGTTGTTATTATTATTATCATTTTAATGTTATAAAATCAATTTATTTTAAATAAAATAATGAAAATAATATTTTAGAAAAATAGTCAAATACATATTTCTATACTAATATTATTGATTATTTTATAAATAAATATATATGAACCAACAATTTGCTATTATTATTATTTTGTTATTGAATTTGGTGCAAATATTATGAAAAATAATAATTATTTTTTTAGATTTTTCATATAGTCTATCGATGATGAAAATATATATCATATATCGTTAGATTTTAGAAAGAACATGTCATATTATATTATGCTTATTTTTTAAAAATTGATTCTTTAATTTGTCATTTTTTATAAAAATTCACATGCAATTAATTTTTTATATAATTTTATTTGTTAGGAGATACAATTTGTTTTTTTCTCTATGTATGGATTTTGAAATAAAATTTTAGAACATGAATAGTTTATTTTTTAATAAATATATTAATATAATTTATATATAAATTCTTATGATTTTTAAATAAAAGTAACATAAGTTTTGTGTGTGTGTGCACGTGTATGTATAATTAAAAAATAGAATTCAAGTTTTTTATTTTTTATTCTTTATATAATTAAAATTTATTGAAATAGATTTTGTATTAATTTTTATTTTAACATATTAACTTCAAATTTATTCAATATATTTCTTGCAACTTACGTGTTTTTTGTTATTATTTTTTGTTTTATGTTGCATGCAATGAATCCACTAAGTATAATCATGATATATAGCAAAAATTAAAATAATTGGTTTTATTATATATGAACTATATATTTACACACATAAAATCAATTTCTTTCAAATAAAATAATCTAATAATATTTTAGAAGAACATTCAAATATAGGTTTCTATACTAATATTATTGACTATTTTTTAGTGTGTGTGTGTGTGTGTGTGTGTGTGTGTGTGTGTGTGTACATATATGATTCAAATTAGCTACTTTCAAAAAATAATATTCTCATCGGCATTAAATAAAAATAAAAAAATATTTTTATTTGGCACTTTTTACATTAATTATTGCTTTATCTTTTCAATTCAATCTTATAAAAAAATAAATTCTTTTATTTTTTATTCAAATTATTTCAAGTTTTTATTTAAGAATTAACACATAAGGAAGAGCAAATCATTTGTTAAAATACAAAATTTATGAAAAATATAAAAAATAATTAATTAAATACAAAGTTTTGACTAAAAACCCATAAAATTATATATATATATATATATATATATATATATATATATATATATATATATATAACTTTTGATTTAATATATTTTAGTAGACTTACTGATAATGTAGGTTGTCAAAATAAAATGAATTTTTCAAATGATTTTGTATGTTCCGTCCGACTCGTAGAGTAGTGTGGACAACAAACTAACGCATACTATAACATATAAATATTACTAGTTGGATAATTACTCTCTTTGTTTGAAAATTTTTTTTTATTTTTTATTTATATCCGTTTCAAAATACTTGCCTAGTGAAAACTTTAAATAATATATTTTTAAAAAATATTCTTTATCAAAATTTATTTTATAAAAGATTGTCGGAATACAATTCAATAGAAAAAGTATTTTAAAAATGTGAACAAAATGATAACATAACAATTAATATACATTTTTTTGAATTTTTATGAAGAGAAAAAAAAATCCCTTTTTGGGATAAGAAGAATGCAATATTACTCTCAATTGGAAAAAAAAACGATGAGGAAAATCCGGTGACCATTTTTGGTGATTGTCGGTAGAATTCAAATACTAAACTAGTCAAAAATACCATTAAATGAAAGAATTCATCATAAATAACTCATAAGTGTATAAATTAACCTACTTCATTGTCAAAATAAGAAAATATGTGGATTTAAAAATTACATAATACTCTAAAAGATGTGGAGTTACGACTGTTCACCACACTATTTATATATTTTTTTCAAGCTGCAGCTCTCTCTTTTCTCCTAAGTCTCACAACTTCCCCTTATACTTTGCCGCAGCTCCTACATCACAACCTCACCCTACATAGACTCCCCCTACGCCGGCAGCCGCCCCTACTACTGCCGCGACCAATCTCACACCTTATCTTGCAAGAAAAAATCTCACACCACCATATCTTGTAAGATAAAATCTCACACCATCATGGTAGAGAACCAACACAATTACATGTATAAATAACAATAATAAACATAAATATAGGAGTTCGTTAGTCTAAGAGGAAAGGATTTTTAAAATTGACGAGTAGCTAAAAAAACAAAAAACGAAACTAAAAAAAAGGAGAAAGACTAAATTTACTTGAACTAAAGTTGCAATCCATATCATCTTTAATCAATTCTACTAGGTAATTTCCTTAATTATGAATTTTATTATCAATTTAGGTTTTGTTTCGGAATTTGAAGATTTTTTGAAATTAAATTGAAATTGGGTTAGGGGATAGAAATTAAGACCAATTGAAAGAAAATTTTGAAGAATCGAAAAATTAGGATTTAGCCAAAATTGATTTGGGTTAGGTTTTTGAAACATTGATTTAGGGAATTTTGATTGAAGAAGGAAGAGAAGGAAGGGAAGAGAAAAGAAGGAAAGAAGAGGGAGAGCATGGACGGACTAGTTCCGGTTCATCCATAGCGAGGTTCGGGAGAAGTGAGAAAGTAAGAATGAAAAAAAAAGAGAGAGAGAGAGAGAGGATTCGACAAAGAGGAAAAAAAGAAAGGAAGAAAAAAGAGAATGGGAGAGGAAGAGAGAGAAGGATGTACCATGGCAGGTTCATCCATGGTCGAAGAGAGATTCAAGAGATAAGGAAGAAGAATAAGAAAATGAAGAAGAAAATGAAAGAGAAAGAAAACGGAGAGAAGGTTGAAGAAGGAGAGAAAGAAAAGAAATAGGGTTTTGATCCAAGATTTATTTTAAAAAGGAGTTGGGTTGGGTTTTTGGGCTAGAATTTAATTAAATGATATGGGTTGGGCTTAGCCTAACCCATTTATAATTAGAGTGGATTGATTTCGAGTCCGACTCATTGTAAAACAAAAAAATCTAGGTCTGGACTAGAACAAACAAAAAATAAAATGTGTCTTAGTTTTAATTTTTAATTTCATGCATGTTTATTATTTCATATTTAATTTAGATTTTAAATTTTCTTTAATTATTTTAATCTTGAATTTATTTTATACATGTTATTCAATATGATATTTAGATTTTAATATTTTTAAATTTTCTATAATTATTTTAATTAATTTAATTTTAACTTTGAATATATTTTATGCATGTTTGTTATTAATTTCAATTTCGGTATTTGAATTTTCTTTAATGTACTTAAGTACTATAACTTTAATTTATTTGTTTAGAAATTAGACTCGATAATTAAAAGATGAAGAATTGTTAAGTCCGTTAATTTTTTAAGGGTCGACAACGACCTTCCACCATATAAGAGAGAGAGAGAGAGAGAGAGAGAGAGAGAGAGAGGAAAAAAACTAAAAAAAAAAAAAACCATAAAATGTTTTAAAAAAATCTCACATCTAATATAGACTCTTGCTAGCCAAAACAAATCATTTTTAGCATTTACGTAGTTCTTTGACGGACCGAGTTGTCGTCGAGACTTAAAGTGGATCCGATACTTGAAATTTTATTATGACAAGAAAATAAAGATTCGATTTGACATGACCTTAAAAAAAATCTAATTTTAAGTTATAATTAAAAAAATCATAAAAAAAAATCTACTTTCAAAATATATTTAATTAAAAATGATTCAAAATAATCTTTTTTTCAAGAAGGTGATACAAATTATAATTAATAGATTTTAATATATTGAAAGTTCGAATTTAGAAAAAAAATAATGATTTAATTTTTTAACTACTTTTATTTAAGTCAAAATTGTTTTTAATAAAAAATATTTTTTTTTCAAATTAAAAAAAAATTTAAAAATAAATCAATGGATTCTTGCTGTTAATAATTTAGTTGAAAACATTTCCTCTAAGAGACAAAATCTTACTCCAAATAATTTAGCTAAAAAAAGGTCATATGGCATGGAAGTATACCAAGTCATAAATCACCTAGTTTACCAAAAAAATTGGTTTACAAGGCTCCTTTTTTAAACAATTGCTTAAGAACAATAATTTATTTATGCTAAAAAAATATTTATAGGTCATGTTGTTAGTACTTTTTTTCTCTCATTTGTGAGTTTTAAAAAAAATATGGAATTGATATTATTTTTTAAAAATTGAGTTTTTATAGATTTTTCCTCTCTTTCAAATTTTTTTTTAAAAAAAACATAAAACACGTTCTTTTATAATCATCCTAAAGTATTTTGGTTTCAAATATGATAAATTTTATCTTATTTCATTATACAATTGTTTGATTAAAAGGAAAAAAAAACCAGAAAATAACATGTTTCTTCAAATAGTATCCACACTCGCTATTTTTTTTTTCACCAATAACACCTTGTTTGAGCTAAATCACAAAACGAATTTCATACAAAAATTTTGGCTATGTAGCAAGGCATATATAATGCCCCTAAACTTTGTTATCAAATATATTTAATTGATTCTCATGAGCTGATCAATTAATAAATACAATTAAAGACAATAAAACAATTAAAATAGTTAAACTCGAATAGCTAAGCAGTATCTATTATCTAGTTCTAGACATGTTTTTTTTTTACCATGTTTTTTTAATTTCATTAAAATTTACTAAATACTCATATACTTACAATTCAGACATTTTTTTACTTTTAATTCTCAAAAAATAAAAAATAAAAATAAAACTTGTTTCATCATAATAAGTAATTTGATGATTGGTCTAGACACACATCTATGTATAAATATAAAAATAGCTATAGATTGTTTAAGAATTCAACAAGTAAATCAAAGGTATAGATTATATACTTCCTACTTGCTGTACAAACCATGCATTTTCTATTTACATCCGTAACCAATATATATATATATATAGAAAAAGAAAACTAGTTGTTTTACAAAGAAAACAAAATTTTATATATTAATTTATAGATTGTCTCTATGAAAAATGAACCTATAATTTTGCATAACATATTAAAAAAAAATTGCATTAATAATTTTATATAACCAAAGACATAATTTCATACATGACAAACAATTAAATAGGTTGCTCATGAATGAGAGCCGCTACAAGTACGGATAAATATTCACAAATAGAATCGGACAAACTTATTTTATTTAAAAAAAATTTTATGCATAACAAGAAAAATTACTCTACCAAGTAATGCTTTATAAATCTACCAATATCGATACACAACATAGTTAATCTTTTGTTTTTTAACATGTCAAAAGATGTGCCACTTCTTTTATCAAACTAAACAAAAAATATTATTAATTGAAAATTCATTATCGCAAGACATTTAAAATCCAACTTCATACACTACATTATAATATTAGAGCATACCTATAAAAATTCATTACAAATAGGAGCTCTTCCACACATGGCACACCCAAAAAAACTATTGAATGATGATCAACAAAATGAATAACCACAAAATTTTACTCTTCACATAGATTAGAAGCTCTTTAACTTTGTACGTATTGGAATATACCTACACTTGATATTATGTTGTCCATAAATTATTTTTAGCTTGGTATTCTCTCGTTTTATATTTTTATTTTATGTATGTATTTACATCATATCTAACTCAACATTTGCAAATTTTTGTACATGTTTATTTTATTTTTTCAGCATTATTCTTTAAGTAATATAGTACTTTTTATTATTACTTTTATTGGCTGATTTTTTTTTTTTTCACTTCTACAAATATCACATAAAAAGGTATTTTACTAAGTTCTTAGCCAAACTTGCTTCTTTGTATCTATTTTATTTTTATTTTTTCATTTGCATGATTCTCTCAATCCTCAAACAAAACAACCTACCAAACAGTTAAATTTCATCCATCTCATGCGTTAATAATAATTATTGTTTTTATTTTCATACATCATGGGCAAGCCAAATTTGAAAGATGAAAACAAAACGACTATTTATAATTTGTTCTACACACCCATTGCTAATACATAAGTTTGACAATAAACGTTTAGTTTTTCATTTAACCTTATATCTAGATGTACCACATGACTACTTACTATTTCAAAACCAATAAATAAATAAACATTGCTTTCGATGAATAAACATTTGCTTTCAATTATTGATTCAATTCTTTTTTAAAAAAATATGTTTAGTGAACATGTTCTCAAACATTCCGCGAAGTCGTTTAGTTGCACAAAAACATATGCTTGTATTTTTTCGGATGAATGAAACAACGAGCTATAATTGGTTAAACGTTTTTTTTTAATACTTTACATGTATTTTACGCTTTGTTGCTCAAACCTTATTGATGTTATACTCCTTTTCTTACCATTAAAAAACATACCATCTATCGTCGCTCAAATTTTGTTCCGTTTTTTTATTCGAACAACCATTTATCATTGAAACAACGAAAGAAAAAAAATTCAAACATTTGAAATCCTTTAAACTTCCTTATCTTCTTACAAACACAAAGAAGAATAGTTTGTCATTCAATATTTATTTTACTGCGATGCAGCACAAGCATTAATCTAGTTTTAAATCCAAAAGAATAAAATTAAAATTTTCTGTAGAATAGTTGCTGGAAAATGATTTGAGTTAACGTTTTTATTTTACTGCGATGTAGCACAAGCATTAATCTAGTTTTAAATCTAAAAGAATAAAATTAAAATTTTCTGTAGAATAGTTGCTGGAAAATGATTTGAGTTAACGTGTAAAATATACCTTTTAATTCAAGTGCAAGAAAAGTGATGTTCATATATATATATATAAGACTAGAGAAGCTTAAAGACGTATATTTCTTTATTGATCATGAAAGCGGTAAAAAAGTAAAAAATTAAAAAACAAAATCCCAGGAAAATACAGAGGTCTCTCCACCAACTAATGCTATCCCAATAATCCTAGTCCCTTCGTTCTTACCACCTAAGATTCTCCTCACCCAAATCCAAAACCAAAACTCGAGCCATGGATTTGCTCTCATTCTCTTCCTCCACAGCAACCCCACACTTTTCCTCTCTAAAACCCACTCTCTCTCACTACCACCAAAAACCCACTTCGGCCTCCCCCTTCAATTTCAAACCCATAACGCCATCTTCTCCAAAACTTTTACCTCTCAAAACCACCCTTAAATCCTCCAAAACCCTAAACCCAATTCCCCAACTGGCTTCACCTCAAACACCGGCCACCGCCATGAAAGGGGCGGAGACGGACGCTATGGGTCTATTGTTGAGGGAGAGGATTGTGTTTCTAGGGAACAGTATAGATGATTTTGTGGCTGATGCTATTATTAGTCAGTTGTTGCTTCTTGATGCTCAGGATCATACTAAAGACATCCGTCTATTCATTAATTGTCCTGGTGGTTCTCTTAGGTAATCCTAAACAGCCCATTTCTCATTTTCTTATTTTTAGGTTAAAGTTTGAATCTTTTTTACTTCTATATTTTTGAAGAAAAGATAGATGCTTTGATTATTAATGGTTTCTATTTGAAAAATGAAACAACCCGTGTGCTATTTTATTTATTAAAGTAGTGTGTAGTTGGTTTAAGAGATTGAATTGAGGTTGGATTAGGGAAAGTTTTTAGGTTTTAATCTTAGTCAACTGGGATAAAAATGGTCTAGAAATTCTATGGAATGATATTTGTTTTAATCTAGTTTATATAATTAAACAGTCATTATTTATGCTTTGAGATTTCACATTTGCAAGAGAACTGATTATAGATTTATGGTTATATTTGGTTCTAGTCCTGTTTGCTTTATTGACTGCCCATTTCATGATGTCATGTGTCCTCGCCAACAATTATCGTATCGACTTCATTTTGTTGGGACGAGATAAACAAACAACAAATAAGAGGAAACAAAAGCATAAAAACCTTTTTGAAGTTTATGTTTGTAGATCTACTTGGGTGATCTACGGTAAAGAAAATCTTATTTGTTTGTTGAACCTTTGCTGATTTGCTTTTAATATTACAATGCACAGTGCTACAATGGCTATCTATGACGTGGTGCAGCTCGTGAGGGCTGATGTTTCCACAGTTGCTCTTGGCATTGCAGCATCAACAGCTTCTATAATTCTAGGTGGTGGAGCGAAAGGCAAGCGTTTTGCAATGCCCAACACACGGATAATGATTCATCAACCTCTTGGAGGTGCTAGTGGGCAAGCAATAGACGTGGAAATTCAAGCGCGAGAAATTATGCACAACAAGAACAATGTGATTAGAATTGTTTCGGGTTTCACTGGTCGCACAATTGAGCAAGTGCAAAAAGATATTGATAGAGATCGATACATGTCTCCAATTGAGGCAGTTGAATATGGAATAATTGATGGAGTTATTGATGGAGATAGCATCATTCCTTTGGCTCCAGTGCCTGAAAGAGTGACACCAACCCTGAATTATGAGGACATGCGTAAAGATCCAATGAAATTCTTGAATCCAGATGTCCCTGATGATGAGATATACTAGCTCAGAGCATTCTTAACGGGTATCTTACTCTCAGTGTGTTCCTTGGAATGTTCACTTCCATGAAGATTTAAGAATCAAATGTTATAGCTTGGGGATCATTTGCGTTTTTCCAAACTGGGATTTTTTGAGAACTGATGTAGGAAATTGTTACTTGTATGTCTTCTTAAAATGTTTTCTCGTTTTAGATAAAACAAATGCCTTTTTAATTATAAATGGCTGGTTTGATGCTTCCAGGGATAGGTTCAGAAAATTTTCCGGAAATAAATTAGATTTTCAGAATACCCTACCAAAGAATTGTAGAGGAAGCAGCTCAGTGAAAGCCAGAAATGGATCGACAGAATCAAATTTTGCAAAATTGAAACTTGGTTGTCCCCTTCCGGAAAGTGTTTTGTAACCTTCATTATATATTTTCCAGACATTTTGCAGGCTAAACCATAACTTTACTTGAGAAAGAATGTGGAATCATTGTTATGAAAACAACATATGGCTTGTTTTAGCGCAGCAATATTGAGTTTGTTTGCGTCCCTAACGTATGATTGAGAATTAAAGGCACCATAATGTCTTACAGAATTTGTAGGTAGTCTAATAAAACCAGCTATAGTAACACAAATGGTGAGAACTGAATTGCTGTGATGCTCTAAACCCATGGATTTGATTATTTTCTGTTTAGGGCATTCAGGATATTGTCATGAAAAGGATGGATGCTTGTTTTACGGAGGTGTCAACCCAACTAGTTTGTTATTCTGCTTGTAAAGTTCAATGCCAGGTCGTTCAGGATATGGTCATGAAGAGGAAGAGTTAGCAGATTTTTCTGGGTGTTTATATTTCTTCGTGCGGGATGATAAGCTTGATGTAAGAGGGAAAACTTGCGCTGTGACTGAAATATGAGATGGTCTATGATCCTTACCTTTGTTTCTTAGAAAAAGAATGCTTAAAGCTCGAGTTACTTATCTGCCCAATTGTTTATTGGCCGTAGTCATTGGAATTGTTTAAGGCCTCTCATTCGTTGAAATACTTGTGTATAATAATGTTAAACTTCATAAAATTTGCAATGATCTCTGAAACTCGTTGCTATGATGTAGTGAGTGCACACGATGATCAAGGAAACTTCTGAATATTAAATCCGATTTTACATTCTTTAAATTCTCTTAACCAGGCATGCATCAAGTCTCGGAGTTGATGGATTGTCCCCTGCCTTTGAATGGTCACCCGCAGGATCTGAAGCAGTTTTACTCACTTTGCTGACCAGACTGGACCATAGCAAATTCAGTAGATTGATTCTACAACCTATAAGCTGTTTCCATATTTTGTTTGTTTACTATTAAAGTCAATTGTTTGATTATCTTCTTCATTTTCTATCTCACTCACGAAATATCCAGTGCAACTAAATTTGGTCACTAATTTCAGATGATTTATGCAGGAAAAGGGTGAGCGACGCAAATTTTGTACTTAAAAAGTTATAAGCTTATCATAATCTAATCTTACAATGATCGGGAAAAGAAAAAAAATTCCACAATGGTCTTAGGAGAGCTATTCTTCTGCCACCTTGACCACTGACCAATCTGCTAGCTAATTTGGTGAGCTGGACGAAACGTTCTATTTTGGTGAAGTTAGTGAATGCTGAGTCTTCTCTGCATTTCTGTGCCAGATATTCCACCATAGAGAAAAGAGCAGAGTGACCGCAAGAAGACTCAAAATATGTAATTTTATATTTTTATCCTTAAAAAGTTAAAAAGCACTTTTAGTTCGGTCCTTCTGACACTCCAAAGCCTTCTTCGGGCTCGGGAAAGAATTATTCTGTTCTTTCCCTGTTTCCTTCCTCTATAGATTCCATACATTTCTTTCCTTGCCTACTCTCTTTCCTTCAACCAATGCTTAATGGCTTGAGCAACATTAACTTGCGAATTTAAGAACATTTTTATACCTATAAAAACCAGAACAAAGAGCAATAATCAGCAAAACATGGAGGTCTGCGCAAGAACACCCATGAAAGTAATGACGAAAGTTGCAATTCCTCCTACAGATGATCAAGGAGAGATTACAAGGTCAATGAGGGACCTTCCACCGGCTCACTACACGTTTAAGATCGAAAATTTCTCCCTACTTTCAAATACAAAGTTAGACAACGTCGAATCAGGTGACTTTGAAGTTGACAGCTACAAATGGTAGGTTGGCTCAACTTTAGTTCCACACATAGTTTGCCTTAAATGGTTTCTTCTTCTTCTTCTTCTTCTTCTTCTGTGTTTAATATGTTGCCTTTCATTCCGTGATTAACTTTTTTGAAGTGCAGGAAATTGTGTCTCCACCCTAAAGGAAACAAGAAAAGCAATGGGGATGGACACATATCTCTATATCTAGCATTTTCCAAATCGAATGCTATCCCTCTTGGCTGGGAGGTCAACGTGAACTTCAAATTGTTTGTTTATAACCAAATCCATGACAAGTACTTGACCATCCAAGGTAAGGGAGCACATCACTTGCTAACACATCAACTGGTCATGTGAGACAGGTCTTGTTATTATTTAGCACACACTAATTAAGGATTTGAAACGTTTGCTGACCAGATGCTGATGGGAGGGTGAGACGGTTTCATGGAATGAAAACAGAATTGGGTTTTGATCAATTAATTCCACTGACTGTTTTCAATGACGAGTCAAAGGGATATCTAATTGATGACTGTTGCATATTTGGAGCTGAGATTTTCGTTATTAAACATACCGGCAAAGGGGGATGCTTGTCCCTGAAGGAGGTGCCTGTCAGAAAAAACACTTTCTCCTACAGCTTTCAGAACTTTTCAGCACTAGACCAACAATTTTACAAGTCCCAAGTTTTTACTATTGGAGGGCACAAATGGTACGTAAAATAAAATGAAATGTTATATATATGTATGCATATGTATATATGCATTAATTAAGCGGGATTAATTACTGCATTAATATGTGTTTTCAATTACATTTATTTATGTAGGGCTTTGTTGGTTCACCCCAAAGGGAATTTAACAGAGAAATGCAAAAGCTTGTCGATCTACTTAGCATTGGAGGATTGTGAAAGTATTCCATGTGGACGAACAATTTATGCAGAATTCATGCTGCGTGTGAAGGACCGACTTTTTGGAAACCACCTCGAAAAAGAAGGTCTCCTTAATTTTTTTTTTTAATTGATATTCTAATTAAACTTTTTACTAAACTTGG
Source organism: Dovyalis caffra (assembly GCA_963924115.1). Classification (NCBI taxonomy): domain Eukaryota; kingdom Viridiplantae; phylum Streptophyta; class Magnoliopsida; order Malpighiales; family Salicaceae; genus Dovyalis; species Dovyalis caffra. Next base: position 6,452,721 of record CAWUPB010001197.1, read on the forward strand.
CATACTTGATTAATTTTAAGGGAAAAAAAAGGAAAAAGTTGTTTTTATTATTATTATTATTATTATTATTATTGGTAGTAATCAATGCTTTAATTGCTCATGTGCTGCAGCTAATTGCCATTTTTCTAATTCAATCAAGGATTGGGGTCACTTAAACTTTATGTCTCTGGATGAAGTCCACAATCTTGCAAAGGGATTTCTAGTTAATGATACTTTGTGTGTTGAGGTACAGATTCGTGTAATAACAGAGGTCAAGGAATTCTCCTGAGGCTGTACGCCTGTATTATTATATTATATGTACGCCAAGACTTAAGTTGATATCCAGAAAGTATTGTAAGATAATAAGCAGAAATAAGCTCTGCTCTGGTCTGTGAATGGAATTAAATGTCTATTTTCTTTAAGCTCTTCTGATTTTTAATGTTGTTCTCTAGTCCCTACATATATATATATATATATATCTGTGACCACAATGATCAAGACTCTTTCCAGTTTCCAATAGACATTTGAATTAATTAGCTAATATGAGTGGTAATGTTGTCCTATTTTAATAGAGAGGAGAGGAGAGGAGAGGTGAGGAGTCCAATCGATCTGAACAGTAATAGAAAGATACAATCCTTCTACATTAATGAAAAAAAAAAAAATTACAAATTTCTAAGATAGGTTACTCATAAACAACCTGGAACCTGTATCGTTTTGATATTCTTGAAATTTGGTTGAGCACAAAAGAAAACTCTACTAAGTTAAGCTTCATTATATATGTCTGGCAGAATTGTGTTTATTATTTATAGTCATAACGTGGGTAAGTGACCTACCTAGTTTCTGACTGCCATCTTCCCATCATCTGTTTCTGGTTATTTTTATCTTCGAAGTTTAGACGTGTTAATTAACAGAAAAATATAGCTAGGAAAGATAATCAATATTTAGCTTTGTGAGAAGTGTTGCAGTGCAATATTGAGTTGTCTACTCTCCAACTTCTATGTCTTGATACCTGGAAAAATAGGCCGTATTATTAGCTAATTAGGAAGCACGTGTGACAGGTATTTTTATTTTGAGAACAAAGTAAATTTTAGCAAGAATTCTTGTTTTTCTCTCCACTTTAATCTTTAAAACCCTTTAGCCTGCTGAATGCCGATCAACATGTCCCTTTGAATCTCTTCAAGACAACTTCTGATGGGTAGTTTTGCTCACTGTATAATCCTGAGATGCGACTTATTAATCCCTGGTCTTTTGAGTGTTCATTAAAAAAAAAAAAAAAAATCGAGCTTCTTATTTTTTTGGGACCCTTCCACGCCCTAGACCTAGGATTTGCAAGGTTTTGTTACATTACAGAAAAATTCCTCTCTTTTTCATACTGCCTCGGGTGAGGAATGTCATGTTATGTATTCCAAGAGCTCTCGCAAAAAGTTTTTAATAATTAAAAAAAAAAGCATGATAATTAAACATTAGGAATGGCAATCTGACTGTTCCGACGGGCCTCCCTTTCCATTTGGGACGAAAATCGTATGCGAAATACGCTCCGAACGGGATACGAGACGAGAATTAAACATTGACATTCTTAAGTTGATTGTCAGTCATGATTCCGATTCTTCAAAAGCTGGAACTTCTAGTACAGGGGAGCATTCCGCCTGATACATAAGATGCATAGCCCAACGCTGGCCTGCCAATCTGCACATTGACCAAACAATACATGCATTAAAAAAAAACAAAACAAAACAAAACACATTAATAGCTAATTATTAATAGGATTACTTGCAGTTTAGGTTAGACACGTCACTCTAAAACATGCACTGTTGAGTATGTCATAACCCATCTGTCCTGAGTCCTTGACTTAAAAACAAAATATTGCCGGCTTCTCAAAATCCCTGAATTATTGACTCAAATTATTCAGTTCGTCGGTAGATCCTCATATTCTTTCGAATTATTCTGGCTTATGGGTTTGGTAGCTGCTAAGTATTGCATCATCAAAATTGAAAAAGACATGAAAAGTGAAGAAGTTTGACATCAAGGCTTCTGGAAAGGAGAAGAGACACTAAAAGTATTAGTTTAATTACAATTTTTATTGGCATGAAAAGTGCTTAATTATCATAAAGCAGCTCTTGGCAGTAGTTCCAACACATTCTCATTTGCTTTCGATACATTCTAATTAACGGCTAAGATCTTGATTTCGACCGATTTAATCTTAATTTAGTAATAATATTATATAGGAAAATGCGCCAGTCAAAGATGCCATGATGACGCATTGACCATTACATTTCTAAGTAATGAATTTTCTTAGGTTAATGAATTAGAAGAAGACTAATGCTCGCTCGCGAGTGTCGCCTTGTTTACGTCCTCCTAATTAAGCAAGTGAGTTAAATAAAAATAAAGCCTAAATATTTTAGTCATATAATAATCAAAACCTACGGTCCAAATCATCCAACTGCTCCAAATTTAGTTCATCACGTCTGTATTGCATTAATCTAATTAAGCAGTTTCTTGCTCATGAATAGCTTCTTCAACAATGTCGTACGTAGGTGTTAGTTAATTTGAATTGATAAAATCAAGTCCTTTGGTGGAGAGAGATTAGGAAAAAGGAAGGGAATATCTTTATTTTATTATTATTTTTTTTATAAAGTTGATTAAGTTCAAGTGGACTTCTCGATGAACTAAAACAATGGAAAACATATAGAGTAAATGGAATTGGTAATAATGAATAGGCGGATGATGAGAATCAAAATCATACCGTAATTAATGAATGAATTAATTTGATGTTACAACTGGATGTAGCTAGCTAGGAGACAATTAAGAATGCTTAATTCATGAAAGTAATAAACATATACACTTGAATATAAGCGAAATTACCATGTCATGTACTGTCTAATTAATTTCTTTCATGTACCAAGAAAAAAAATTAGAATAATTTTGGTCATTTTCTTGCGATCCATGTCTAGAAGCTAGTGATATGACCTAAAGAAATACATCAGGCATTCCTTAGCATGAAAGCGCCTTCTCAACTGCCACTATATTTTAAAAGAATCACACGACAAAAAAACAAAGGGCAAGTGCACAAGGTCCATTTCATTGCTTCCGTCAGCCCATTTCTTTGTTTGAGTTAAACGTCTACTTCAATGTCCAAATCATTAAAAAAAAAAAAAAAAAAAAAGAGCTACTACTTTTGCTAATTAATTCATTTCAAACTCCCCCTTTAATTGTTGTGTGCTTTTACAAGAAGTGATGCTAGCTAATTAAATTCTATACATACTGTATGCTTGACAATTGGAAGACTGATAATTTAGCAAATGATTTCTGGATAACTTATCTGATTAAGTTACTTAACAATCATATTTTGAGACCCTTTTCGATCAAATTCCCACCACAATATTCAAACTGAAATAATTTTGTGAGGTTAATTAAGAGGGCAGTCTTGATGTATTTAATATATATTACCATTGGATTCCTGCCCTTCTCTCAACTGTTGGTACTTACTGTTGAAAAAATCTGGCCTTGCATGATGAAGACACAGACAAATGCATATAAATTGGAATCTTGAATCAAATCATTATTGAAGATTCCATCGCCTTACATATGTTCACTAATCATCTGCTCGTGGAACAATTCAAATGTTTTTGTTTTTTTAATGCACATATACGTAAACTAATGTTCAAGTCTAACTCGAGAGGTAAAAGGGTTCAACCCACGTTATCATTTCAACTTCAAATTTAAGGAAGGGTAAAAAAATATCCTAATTCTATAAAAACCAAAATAAATAAATAAATGTTAACTTCTTTGAAATATGGAATGAGCCAAGTCTCGAATTTGTGTTTGTAAGAATTTGTGCCATACTTTTTGATACATTTGTTAAGACTCGGACTCACATTCAATACCTTGTTCGGGAACATTATTGGAAGTTCCATGACTGCTTTCCAGACATCAACATGGCTTGGATAATTCCTCTTAGGACAATTAGGGCTGCCCTTAGACTCTTGATCGACACCTGAGGGTGTTTATACCTAATCCTACTTAGTAGAGAGATATAAAATATATGTTAGAAAACGAATCAAGTAAGAAATATAGAATAGAAAGATAAAAATAATCACAAAATATAAAAATTTATTAGAATTTTTTTATTAAACTTTCATCAAGTGATGGCTTTAAATAGGAGAGATGTTGTCTCTATTTATGGTGTGAACAATATTCTTATATATATATATATATATATATATAAAAGGCTTTACAGGCTCGTATAATCGATTTAATATTTTATAAACCTTTCGGAGGCTCCACTCCCGAGCCTCTACAAGGGATGCTACCTCCTAATGAGAGAGTTTACATAGTGCTCTAAACTATGGATTGCATCCACATCAGTCTTCATAACTTAACAATACATTTAATAAATGAGAGCATCTCTCAAGAATAGTTTTATCCAAAATTGAGCATGCTTGTAGTAAGGGAATACTTTATCCCATTCCATGCAACTTGATGGGAATTTTGCTTATACAACCAAAAAGCCTAGGATTACAGTTTCTGAAAAATGGAATGAGCCAATTTCTGAATTTGTGTTTATAAAAATTAAAACGTCCCTTTGTAGTTGACATTTTTTTAATATGACCCTTTTATTTTTTTTCTTATTCATCACCTCCTAGTATTTTTCATTTTTACTTAATGTGACTCCTCTTATTGTTTTTTGATCAATTTTTTTTTTTTTAATCAAAATGGAGAGTTATGATTAAATAATTCACGGGACATGACAAGTCATATTTTTTTCCACGTGAAAAAAATAAAAAAATATTTTTATTTTTTTTCTCTCTCTCTTCCCCTCTATTTCGATTAACCAAATCTCGCAATCATGTTTATTTATATATAGACAGCATCCCCTTCCTTGTAGGGTTAGGGTTTTATTTAGCAACAGTTGCTTCTTCTCATTCACTTTCAAAACCCTTTTCACCATTAAACAACTTATACCAGTAACCATGGGGTATGCTTCCCCTTTTCGATTCTCATTTTTTTTTCTCTAGTACTCTGTTACTTTGTTGTTATTGAAGCTGTGACGTTATCTATTTGTTTTGAATTTTGTATTTTTTTAGTATAGTAATCAAAACGGTCTTTTCTGCAAGATGCCTGCCCCCAAGGGGAAGGTATTTTTTTTTTTTTTTTTTTTGCCTGAATGGGAATAGAATAAGGAGATTTAGTAATCAGGGATATTAGATTACTTGCCAAATCAAATTTAAGGACCAGAAGCGCTAGAAATAGCATTATCTATATTATGTGTTCATGGTTTGTTAGTGATTTTGGACAGTACGTTGAGTTTTCTCCATTTAAATTTGGGATTTTGTTTTTTCCAAATTACTTGAGTACTGTCTACGTAATAAGACATGTTGTATGGGAGCTCGTCGTAAGCTCAAGTCCCATCGTAGAAGGTAGAAAGGTGGGATGACAAGGCTTACAAGAAGTCCAATCTTGGTAATGAACGGAAAAAACCATCTGCTGGTTCATCTCATGCCAAAGGCATTGTTCTTGAGAAGATGTAATGCTACCTTATGGTTTACTAAATTTGCTTTGTTAAATTTAAAGCTTGAAATGCTTATTTGTATTATTGCCTGTGTTATATTTATAGAAGCATTGAGGCCAAGCAGCTTAACTCTGTTATTAGAAAGTATGCTAGAGTTCAACTAATAAAAAATGGAAAGAAGATCGCTGTTTTTGTTCCAAATGATGGTTGCCTAAACTTTATTCAAGAAGATGTGAGTACTCTGTGTGGAAGTATTTCGCTGGAGTCCTTCTAACTGATTTGAATTATCCACTTTTTGTGTGTTTGCTGATAACCTAGTGGATGAGGTGTTGATTGCTGGATTTGGACGTAAAGGTCATACCATCGGAGATATTCCTAGTGTTAGATTCAAGGTTGTAAAGGTATCTGGTGTCTCCCTTTTGGCACTTTTCAAAGAGAAGAGGTCTTAAATTGTCAAGGAGAGTTTGTCATTTTATGTCGTTTATTGTTAGTCTTTTTAAATAATTGGGAATTGTTCTCTTTGTTATTGAGTGGATGTTGTGAAAAATTTTTAATCTCCTTTCAGTTACTCTATTGAATTTCTGGTTTCAATTTTTAGTCGAGAGTATCTATTATGTCTCTGAAAATGACTTTCAGCAGATGCAATTAATTCATATTTATTATAACCTTGGCAAATCTTTATCGATTAGTTGCCAACTTTGTGTTCGATTGGATTGGACCTTTAGTTTATTTGAACTAAAAATTATAACAAAGATTTTCTTTTTCTTTTGTTAAAAATATACTTGTTTAAATAAGAAAATCTCATTTTTTCCTTCTGGAACAAAACAATATGATGTGTCATACCATATAGATTATCTTATCCCATTTATCATCACCAATCAAAAGAATCATCAAATTTTAGTAAGAAGAATCATATTAAAAGAAAAAATACAACGAAATGATGAATAAGAAAAAATAAATAGATAAACCACATTAAGAAAAAATAAATAATAAAAGAATATTTTATACGATTAAACCTAAAAATTAATGACATACTTTTTAATATATTTTGAAAAATTGTGAAGACTCGGACTCACATTCAATACCTTGCTCGGGAATATTATTAGAAGTTCCATGACTACTTTCCACGCGTCAACATCGCTTGGATGATTCAACTTAGGACAATTAGGGCTGCCCTTAGACTCTCGGTCAACAGTAGTGGGTTTACCCCTAATCCTAGCTAATACAGAGACATGAATTACATGTTAAAAAACGAATCAAACGAAAAATATAGGATAAAAAAATAAAAATAATCATAAAATATAAAGATTTATTAAATTTTTTTATTAAAATTTTATTAAGTAACAACTATAAATATATGAAATGTTATCTTTATTTATAACATGAATAATTAAAATTATAATAATAAAAAAAATTTATAAACATTATACACTTGATCTAATATTTTATAAACTTTTTAGGAGTTCCACTCCTGAGTCTTTAGAAGGAATGCTGCTCCCTAATAAAAATGCCTACGTAGTACTCTAAACTCGTAAATTATATTCACATCGGTTTTCATAACGTAACAACGATATTCATTAAGTGAGAGCTTATTTTTGAATTAGTTTTATCCAGATTTATTCAAAATTGAGCATGATTGTAGTAAGGGAATAAACCACTTTATCCCATTCCATGCAACTTTATGAGATTTTTGGCTATACAACAAAAAAAAACTAGGATTACAGTTTCTGAATGTCTAAACTTACAAAAAAATTTTATCATTTTCTAAGCACCTGTCTTACTACATAAAAATATATTCAAGCTATTATGTCTTCCCAAGAAAAAACCATCTCATCACATAATATCAATCAAGATTCACAGCATCATCACTTTTCAATAAATTTTTTTCTTCTATCCTACCATTGTTAGGTTTGAATTTCAATTTCTTATTATTATATTGTTTATAAAATTATATCATTTTTATTTTATTTTGCTGTTGTTATTATTCTAGATGCCAACTTGGCCACTTGGGGACAGCTATAATAATCAAACTAAATAATGATCGAGTGTTCCTATAGCTAGGTTGGTGGGCAGTGAAACATTGTCTCTATCGTGCAATATCAGAGAGCAAAATTTAGATTGTCTTGGTGCAATTTCTTGCCAGAAGGTGTTACCTGTATTTGTCAAAATTATTGTAGGTTTTTTTTTTTTTTTAATGGACCTGGGTTGTACCTGTACATCTTCTCTTGACTATATTTTCAACTCCTACTTGGTAGCCTGGTAGGTTGTAGGGATCCAAAGTCCAGTTTCTTATTTCAGTTCCTGGCCTATAAAGTTTCTGATCATTCTTTCATTGAAAGGATTCATTTGTTCTTTTTTCATAAATATTAGCTGTCCTCATTGAGAAGGAAGGAGGTTTGGGACATCTACTTGGTTCTGGAAATAGGTAATATGATCAAGGATAGAAACAAGGGAAGCTTGACAGACAATTCAATTGTAAAGCCAGAAAGTGGTCAACAGCACAACTTCAGTTTTTATCAGAGAGGTGAAGGGGAGAAAAGTGTGATGGAGGCAGAAGGAACAGGGTTTTCAGACATGTATAGGAATTCAAGTGAAGAGTTGTTTCTGAAATCTTTGATGGAGACCTCAATTGGGATGCCAATTCCCACCATGGAGATGTTGGGGTTCAAGAATCTCTCTCAGAACTTCCGTACTGATAGCGAGGAGCTATTCAAAAGCTGGCTTACAAATGGAGAGGCAAGCAAGAAAATTTCATCTTGATTTCAGCTTCAAAGTCTCAAGCTCATCATTTGCTTCTGCCTTAGCTGGATTGACTGATCATCTATCCATGCCATTAGTATTTTTGTCTTGTTTTCAATTAAAACTCAATCACAATTAGTTGGCTGCCTTTTAGCACTGGATCTTCTTTGACAGAAAACTAAGATTATACAGACAAACCATCATAATTTGCATATTAAAATGAACTTGGTTATGGTCTAAATCCTTTGTCATTTAATTGGTCAGCTTTGGTTGTCGCCAGGCTTTCGATTCATTGATTGTTGTCCAGTGATTGATAATCTGAAGAAGTGGCTCTACAAGTTGTTAAACCAACTCATCTGTTAAAGTTGTACATGACTGTTTAGTATTAAAGCAACTGCCTTGCAGCGTTATTCAGAACACTTGAGAATTTTTCATGACGTTATGAGCTATATTCCATTGTAAACTGCCCTTCATGCACGGTTTGCAGTTTAAATATCACTTTCCTTTATATTTCTTTTCCTCCCGTGATGGATTTTTTCTAACCGAGGGACTTCTCTTTTTTTTGGCAGAATGGCTATAACTCAACAAGCATAGCACATCGAACACGACAAGCATCAAGAAGGTGAGTAGATTGAAGTAGTAAATTTTGATAGAGAATCAATGAAACTGTGCCATTCTCCAAATTTAATTAGATCGCCCTCATTTTTAAGTTTTTTTTGAAGGATTTTTCTGCAAGAGATTTTATTTATTTTATTTTTTTTCCCGTTGTTTTACTCGTAATCTCGAATACAGCAAAGTAAATCTTAATGTTGGAAAGTGCGTAACTCAGTATGTAGAGCTAAATGCAGCTACACTTCTGTGCCGCTATACAGTTTGTTTGACTTAAAGGAAGCCATATTACCAATCCATCCACTTCACAGATTTGGGAATCAGCCACTAGATTCCAGCTGATTGAAATGCATGTCTGGCCCATAATTCCCTTGCACAAGAACAACATAGTAGAAAATCATTTACCCTTCTCAGTTCTCCGTATCTAAATTATTGGTGCACTCCATAGGTAACATTTGCTGTATTTGGAGAACTTTCGTTCGAAATGCAAGTTCTTCTTGGCTCCTCTGTAGTTGAATGTCTGAAATTAAACCCTGACGTCGTTTGGCTTGTTAGGAAAACTTAATTTGCAGAGGGACTTAGCTATACCTTCTTTGAACATTAAGAAATATGAATAACAGAAATATGAGGTCCCTTTCCTGCAGAACTCTGAAATCTTAAAACTTCTATTTTGAAAACCTCTCTGGTCATCACATGGCTAGCTTGAGATTGTTATGGAATCATCAAGGGGAATCATAATGTACGGCAATCAAATATGTAATCGTCAAAGATAGATTATTTGCTACTCTGCTATGATTTTTTTTTTTTTTTTTCCCATTCTGCCTTTAATGGGCTGCTTTGGAATGTCTTATCATCCAAACATTTGAAACTTGTATAATCAGGAATACAGATAAATAAATCATGTAACGCTTCATGTGCCATTGAGATAATCTAACCTTGTGGGGTTTCTGGCAACTATGTATATCTCTTTTGGTTCAATTCTTTTCACTTGTAACCAAGCATGGCTTAATAAATCCTTCCCAACTGATCGGCATTTGACAGAGGACACCTATTTTGCCACCATTCTCTGGGGACTTGTACTTACCCTCAACCTACAGCTAGTTTGCTCTTTCTGTCATCCTTCCAGCTCCCCAAACACACGTTAGTAGTATTTATAACACAAATATTACTCTAATGATAATTGCAGGATATCCACCGAACTAGTCAATTTGACGGGTCAGCAACATGGCAGCATACCACAAAAGAAAAGGAGCAATGATGTTTTATTCGCTCAAAATAATCCAATAGCTGATGATATTTCAAATGACCTCAATCAACAATCTGTCAGGTAGCTGCTGCACTCTTCTTCCATTTGCTCTTATTTGTACCATGTTAAATGATTTCCAGATTCAATAATCTATATGCATGCCGTATGATCCAAAAAGTGCTAGTACTGTGCTGCCAGGAGAGTAGCGATTCTGATTTATGATTTTTTTTGTTACTACTCTTAGCAGGAATGCTGCCGAAAGGACCGCCCAGGCTAGTAATTTATATCTGGCAAAGGTCTGCTATATTTTGTTATCTGCAGAAACTTTTGTTCAGTTAAGCCTCTGGATATCTGACAGTGCCTCATCTTTTATGCAGGCGTGGTTTCAAAGTTCTCAACCCATGACAAGAAGTCGATCCTCTGAACTACGGTATTAGCATTATCATGCACATTCATAGCAATCACATCCTTCAAAAGTTTTATTTAGTGACGCTTTAGTGTTCTACTGGCTGCAAATTCTTCATGTGGTAGAGTATCTTACATCTGGCAGAAGTCGGTGGAATGCATTCGTTAAGTCATAGAAATGCATTTACTCCAACAATACGAAGAACAATTTTTTTCTTTGCTTCATTATCCAACTTCTTTTGCAGGAGAAGGTATGCTGCTATGCAATGTTCCCAGACAAATATAGGTATGGAAGCTATGCAGAATGTTTCTGGGCATGGTGTCAACAGTTTGAAACAAGAGTTTGGACATCCAAATGGTTTCAGAGACCCTCCTATTCACGACGCTGCCAATCAGTTGGGCACGTTCATGTCTCCATCCAATTCATCCTCATCTACTTTTAACACCCCACTAATGAGCAGCATAGATAAAGTTTCTTCTGTTGTTAGCATGCTAAAGGGCACACTGGAACGCAAGAAGCTAGGCAGCCAGATCGAGAAGGAAACAGTTGAAGATAGTTCTAATGTACTTTACCATGCTCAGGAAGTTACAATCAACTCTACTTTTGATCAAGGAAAAGGGAATGGCATTCACGAGATTCCAGGAAGTTTTCAAGAAATATCATGTGGTCAAGTTAAGGTTCCCGGGGTTCTGCAGACGGTTCAGGGACCCATGGATCTTGACTTTGAAGGTTTTGTAAATACCATCAACCCAATCCAGCTGAGCACAGTCTCTCGCGAACCTTCTCAAAGTGAATCTTCTGCTGCTGCACCAGTAGTTTCATCTTGTTTTGATGCATGTGATGGTCCCAGCAACTCAAGTCAAACTTTAAGCGTTTGTGAGAGCTCAAGGAAACAAGTTGGAAATGGTAGGAGTTCAGAAAATGGCTCTAGAGCCAAAGTTGTGAAGTTTAAAGGATGGCCTCTTTTTTATCTTGAAACTTGATTGATTTAGTTTCTAAGTATTTCAAATGCAGATTTTAGAGAACGGATAATTGACAATTTGAAGGATGATCGAAAGGTATCTGACATTCTTCAATGTAGAATAAAGCATTCTAATTAAACATTGATTTCTTTTACCTACTTCCTTTTTCTATTGCAGAGGGGAGGTCTCGTCCGATATGGATCCGTGACATCAGCAGGTTCAGGTGATCAGTTTCTCCTTAGAACTTCACCAGCATGACAGTTGGCTTTCCTATGCTTAGCTTCACTGAAAGGCGGAGGAGTCAACTGGAATGCTTAGCTTCACTGATTTGTTCAAATGAAAACGGAAACATAGTTCTTGAATAGGAAAACTTCATTCATTCATGCCATCATAAATGTGCGACTGTCAGTTTTTCTTGCAAAACACAATTTTTCTGCTTTTATTCTTTGTTATTACTCGTACGTTAACATTGTGCTTGAAAACTCATTCTTTTCATCTGGTATGCTTATTGTGATTTAAACAAAGCATAAAGCCTCTGCAGATGCTTTCCAGCATTACGTAGTACGTACTATATTGTTATGCAATCACATAATTCTATCTGACCAACCAAATTTATGCAGTGGACAAGGGGGACCCAACTAAAAAGCGGAGAGTGGAACGTTCACGAAAGTAAGTTGGAACTTAAATCTCTCAGCTTTATTAGCTCTGCTATTCAAACTTTCAGAATCATTGACAGATTGATCTGTCAGTTAATGGTTAACAGTTGTAGTGTCAGATACTTACGATATCACGATTAACATTATTTCTTGTTTAATAAAAATACAGAAGCAGTACAATTGAACAACTGAGAAAATCAATATCGGATGCCTAATCATACTTCCATTGAAATATATAGCATAAGGATATGTGGCAGATCCAAAGTACTCCAAATTGCACAATTAGACCTAATGAGCAATACGTCTACGAGGATTAAGAGGATTGTTAATTGTTACTGCCTGGTTGATTTACATTGAATTCTTTGGTGACGTAGAATGGCAGAGGCAAAGGAAAGGAATATGACACCAGCAATTCCATCCGATATGCAGTCAGTCCTCAAGCGATGTGAAAATCTTGAGAAGGAAGTACGATCACTCAAGCTGAACTTGTCCTTCATGAACAGGTAATGACAACAGTTAGAACTAAATTACTTCCAAATGGGCTGTCAAGAAATGCATAGATGTTACTTCACTTCTTCTATCCTGTTTATTTTGCTGGATGCTGTTTGCCGTCCAAGTTGTAGGTTTTCTCGTCGTTATGATCTAGAACTTGTTTGTCTAGTAATCGATTGTTGTAAAATACCATTACAGGAAGGATTCTGAACAGACTAAGCAGATAGAAGAGCTTCAGAAACAGAATCAAGAGTTGGGTGATGAAAAAGAACGCCTCTTAGAGGAAATTGAGAGGATTCTAGCAGAAACAGAAAAGATGTAGAAGTTACTTTCCCTCGACTCTTGCATACCACACACTAGTGCAACGTGTAAGCAGCGAATCATCTGCAAAAGCAGCAGTAGTTCTGAAAGACCGTATTTGGTAATCTAAGAAAATCCTAGCCAAGAAGTTATACCTAGCCTTAATATTCCTGTGCAGGCGTTGTGACTTGTTCGTGCAAGAATGGAACAAGTGCATAGTATAATTGATAATTGCAGCTATATCTGATAAACTGTGAACGCAACATCATACTTTTTTTTCTTTTTTCATTTTCTTTTCTTTTCTTTTTCCCCCCTTTGTAACGGATGAACCAGAAAGGTGTAAATTTCAAGCTTCAGGGCTTTTATCCTAATATATGGTCCTGGTCTTAAATAGTCAACAAGCTCCTGATGATCACTGATGTGTGTAGAAAATTTTGAACCACTTCCGTTCCTCTTCGTAAAAGATTGTTAATGTTTCCCTTAAAATTATATCCATAGTTTGAAATAACAATTGTTATGTAACGATTGAACATACTCGTCGTCATCGTTATTTGTGGATTGAACATATTCATTATCGTTATAGGGATTTTATAATTGTTTTACACAAATATTAATAACAGCAGCTTTATATAACAATAATGTCCGCTATTGGCTATTGCCACTATTTAACAAATATCGGCCATTATATAAGGAAAAAAAGTGATTCTTTATGTTCTATATTGTTTGTGTAATATTAAACTGGTAGGTATTATTAATTTTATTTTGCAATGAATTCAATTATGTTTTTATAAAAAAGTTAATTAGTTCAATAATATTATTAATTGGTTTAATTCTTTTTATACTTTGCGTTGACTATAAACTAGTACTTCTAATTAAAAATTTTTCAATTCAAATACTATAACTATTTTTTTTATTTATAATTAAATCCGCCAATATTCTTAACTAAACTTGCAGTTGACACAATCCAATAAATAAAAAATATGTGGACTTTATTTTCAGCCAACATGATCCTATGACATTACAAAATACCCCATTCTTAAATTAAAATTTTTAATCAAACATCTCTTTCTCACTGCTAGCTCTCTTTTTCTTGAAAATTGAAGAAGCAAATGCCTTAAAACCCTTCAAGCAAAACCCCAGCCTTTGGGACTCTCATCAGTTTTCTCCTTTCTGGGTTATCTCAAAATGCCAGCTACACGCACTTCCCATTTCGACAGAGACCACCGTTTCAGTGCCAGCAGCAGTGACATCTCTTTCTCTGGCGAGATTGGGGCGCATAGGAACTCTTCAGTGTCAGATTGCTTGTCAGAGGTGGATTTGGAGCGTGGAGGTTTGGATGTGAAGGTGCATTTGGACAACAAGACTTGGAGAGACTGTAGAATTTGCCACCTGGATTTGGGGAGTAGCTATTGAGCTGGCGTGTTATTGTAAGGGTGATTTGGGTGCTGCTCACAGGAAATGTGCAGACCTGGTTCAAGATCAAGGGTAACACGAGTAAATACTTCAGCTTTTTCATTTTTATTTTTATTTTTTTATTTTTATTTTTTTTGGATAAAAAACTGATCTTTAGTTGTTGCATTAATCTATTTGTCAGAAAATTAGGATATCCATCTGATGGTTTCGAAGAAATCTCTCTGCATTATTGTTATCCATCTAATGATTGAGGAGATGAGATAATTGAGGATGTAGCAAAAAGAACGGAGGAAAAAAATTAAGTTTGATAATTTAATTTAGATATGAATTTTTCAGTCATTTCACTATTAAGAATGTTTCACATGTTTTCGGAAGATGTTTTCGAAATTTGATCAATGAGATCGACAAACTTAATTACAAATCAAAAAATAATTATAGCACTGAAATTGAAAAAATTCTACTTCTAAATTTCAATCTTCAATGATACATAAAACTATCAAATCAATTAATCAAAATTAAACTATTAAAAATATTATTATTCTAATTTAATAATTTTATTAAAAATATGTATATTAAAATAAATTTATTAACTAACATCGATTGCAACAATCATTATTTTACTATAATAATAAACAAGTATCTCCAATTGCAACCGTTTTTACAATTGCTTTTGCTATTTAAAACTATGGTGGTCAACACATTGAGGAAGCAATCATTGTGTACAGAATAACTTGTTACTCTTTCCTAGGAGTAACGCAAGTAACAGTAGACCGAAGCTGCCTTGCTCATATCCCTTGCAGGGAGCAGAACATACAGTTATTCTCTCTTTTATCATACATGACCTTCAATAAAAGAATTGACAACATCATACATCATCGAGACGTTTTGCATATAATATGATGCCTATACATGAAAGACTCTTTCTCTGCTACGTACATAGTTTGTTCAGCATTTCTTCTATCAAAATACATTTCGCAACCAAGGAATCATACGTCTTTGTGCAAGGAATGTGTCAAATTGCACCATCCAGATTCCGGGAACAGCAAAAAGGAATTGGCACTTACAAAAAGAGTGCGGCTAGTAATTATAAACTCTGTAAATCTCAGGGAGACCAAGCCTTTTCCCATACTGGATCGTCAACCAACCCATAAAAGAAAAGTATGCCACAAGGAAACAAGCACGCTTGAAGAAGACTAAATTGGTGCGAGAAAACATCTTAGCTACAGAGGTTAAATGAAACCATGATTTTATGTGCTGTAGGATTCTTATAAAGCTGATGGTGATTATAGAAGTCGAGAAACCAGCAATAACTCCAGCTATTGTTTCCCACCTCCAATAGCTAGCTTTTCCTTTCTTCTGGACTAACGACGAGTGTAACATCTCTTTAGATCTGAACATACAGAAGCCAATAATTTTACGTTACATACTGACAATGCCACACACAATGATTGCAAAAAGATGCTTAGCATTTACATCATCTGCAGCCAACCACTTTCAAAAACATAAGGACAGTATAGGTTTAATTACACAAGGACTATACTTTCCACCAGAATATGCGGAGAAATGAAAGATTATATTCGACTTATTCAGTGATAGATGAGTCACTCTCATGGGTGAAGACCATGGCACTTAAAAGGCATATCCACGTTAATAAATGGCCATCAACATTAGCAAAAACACATAACTATCATCAATTCATATCTATCAAGAGAGTCAAATCAAACTGTTCTAGACCCTCGACATAATCCCTTGGCCATCCATCATCTAGTTTGGATATCTTAAATTCACCTATATTTGAAGACATCAAATGCCATAGAAATACACAGAATATATATATATAAAGTAAATATGATTGGGTGTTATTTTTTATTTTTTTAAAAAAAAAAAAGTACTCACAGGATGAAATAGCGTTTAATCATCTCAACTTGAGATGGATCTTTTGCTTGACAACTGAAAAGATCATCACGATATAAGCTCACTTTCGAAATGCCAGATGTATACCAGCAGTCATAGGTTTTATTAACCTGAAAAGGAATTCATAGAAAAAAATAAGATAATGATAATGAACTTGCGGAGATTTGACTTAAAATGTATTAACAATGAGTGAGACTGGAAGCTTTGCAATCCCTACCTTGAATTTATCTTTGGTCAACCATGCATTGCCAAAATTAGGCCTGCAATTTACAGGTAGGGCCTCATTTGGAGCCTCTGCTAATGCAAATCGTGTCTGACCCAAAGAATAATCTCTGTATTCCACCTGCAAAATGGAAAGTAAACATATTAAAAGACACGTTCTTGACACCAATGCCTCAAATCATTGCACTTTTAAAGCTAGCCAGACACCTGCATAAGTGTGTGCAAAACTTGATAACATGTTGTAATGAGAATTTGAAATGTGCATGCATGAAATTTGCAGAGGAGGTACTTTGAAATTCTAATTCAACCCAATCTAAAAGCACAGGATTGGATTCGTTTGAAACTACAGCATCTGTCAGGATTTCAGAGGTGGGGAAAATGAAGAGCTCCAAACATCAAACATTGTTAGAGGACCTGCTCATATATAACTTCTAATGTATTCCCATTTTTTTATAGTCACATGCTAAATGTCGAAAGCGTTCTATTGGCTATGAGCACTGCAAAACTGATATTACGACATTGTCAACTGTATAGCTACATTAAAGCAAATACAGAAACAGAACGTATAGATATATAATACAAAAATCAAAATCAAGTTTTCTAGAATTTCTTGATCAAAGACAATTATGAAAGATTTGAAAGCAGACAATAGAAATGAATTAAAAGAATATTTGTCACCCTCTCGCGTATCTAATCTGTTTCGGTATATCAGCTGCATGAGTTTTCAGAGATTTAGCAGGATTATAGATATGTGTTTTGTAGAGAGCGAGAGAGAGAGAGAGAGAGAAGAATTGATCATGAGCCATCTGCAAGTCTTCAATCATATCACCAACTAACAAGCTAAGTAAAACAGGGAAGGAAACTCCAGTGCCAATTCATCCAGAAAATGCAGTGATAGCCCATAGAAGACAGCTTTTCACAATGACATGCTGAACCATTGTGAAAGCATGATCTGAAATTACGGTCATATAGAACAAAGATGACAAAAAAAATAACAGAGGCCACTATCTATTTATAGGATGTTCCCTTGAAGAATGTGAGGTATGAATGACAAAAATCCAAGGTACAATGGGAGATAAGGAACCAGTGTTGCATCATATTAGGATTATTAAGGTGGCATGTAACCAACAAGCCTTCCATTGCCCAATGATATATTCCTCCAGTAATGAGTCAAAATGCAATTTTCTTCTAATACAGCTTCCACAGACCCAATAAATGTGGTGTTTATCCTTTAAACAAAAAGATAAAAACTCTAATAGTACTTAACAAAGTCAAGAGTTTCACGATGAAACAAATTGAAAAGACCAACTGTTACAAAAGAAGATATATATCATAATGAGAGATCCCTCATTTCATCCTTTGTGGGAAGTGATGTATCCAAATTTTACACCTCCTGTTCTCCCTTTGCCTTAACAGGTTAGAAGATTACAATACTCTGGATTAGAAAAGGGTCTGGACTCTATCAATTAAATGCCAATGTTAACCAATATAGAAAATCAATGCTATTCATCAGAATAAAAACTCTCTGATGATTGAAAGTTGAAGATACTCCTAGAAGCAAGGATATCATTCAAACAGAGCTTCTGCGTTATGAACAAGAGCAGAAATGATTGTGACAGTCCATACAAACACCAGCCCTTCTAAATCTATTAACCCAATAATACTTTTCAAGCTGAAATGTTCCAAGTAAAGCCATTCCATGTCATGGTACAGAGCCATGCTCTCAGAAACTTCACATGTTTTGAGAATGTATTATTGGAATCACCACTTTTCTTAGCTAACATAATGTGTTTCCTATTTAACTAATTCAAAGTTCAACATCTACTTTTAGCATTTTAAGTATTCAAATGGTACATTCTCCCTTTGTTTTCCACTTTCACAACACATTACTCTAGCAATACTACTGACCTCAATTATCACAAGAAATTATTTGCAGTAAATACTCCTAATCTCTTGCATAATAGAATCATATATATTTGCTAAAGAACAAGATAAAATCACCTCAAACACTGACGCCCAGTAATAATCATAGCGACAGCGAAATTTGCTTCTGTTATATGGATAAAACACATGCTTGGCTTTATAATTCAACAAACCAAGCTCGCAAACCTTAGATGATCTAAGATCCACACCTGAGAAACAAAAACAACCCACTTTACACAATTCAAAAACAAACCAAAACAAAGAATTAAATTAACAAAAACTCATTATATCAAAAACCCATCAACAAAATCACACAAAATCCAGATATGAATTGAAAGTTTAAAATCGCATGGGTAACAGTAAAGAGAGAGAGACGTACTACTGGAGAGTATCTTGCACTGAGAGGGAAGAGAGAGAGGAGTTGTGATTGAAAAATGGCCCATGAAAATTGCTAAAAAGCCTAATAACATTGAAAAGAAAAGGAAGGCAGAGATTGGGAAAAGAAGAGCTAAAGTTAATCGAAAAGCTAGATATACGAAACCCTTTTTACCATTTTCAGGGGTTTCTATTTCTATTTCTTTTTCCATTTCATCATCACTGACATCCATAGCTACTGCTATACTATTATCAATACACAGATAATTGGAACTTGGCTTCAAGAGCCGGTCACCGGATTCATTAATCCGGTGATCGGAGTTTCGGTTGTGAAAGGAAACGCGCCAGGATTTTCTTAATAGTTCTTCTATTTGGGTGGAGGCGGAAGAAAGTTTTTTATTTTTATTTTTTCCTCCTTTTGGGTTGGGGTCGCTAACGAGAGTCAAAACATTATCACTCTAGTCGATCATGGTTCATGGGTAGAAGATTTTCGTCAGGATTTTTTTTTTTTTTTTTTTGGCAGTTGCTCATTTCTACGAGTAATTATAAACTACTGTTTTTAGTCTTGAAAAACGAATTAATTAATTTCTTATCTTTTTATTAATTAATTAATTTAATTTCTATGTTTTTAAATATTTTTGAATTTAATTATTTTTATTTATTTTGATTTTTTATTTAAAAAGTAAAAAAAATAAAAAATTTGATAAAAAGATATTTATTAAATTAAAATAATATTAAATGTAATATAATCAAAACTAGTTAAAAAAAAAACTAAATAATTTATTTTTAAAATATGAAAGATTAATAACTCATTTCTTAAAATTAGAGAAATTAATTTATAATTTACTCTCATTTCCACCAGGTACCTATATAATCCATAGTCAACAATAAGTAAATATATTATTTTTTAATTTTCAATTGAATATTTAATTTTTTCTATTAAGTAAGTAAATTATAAATTAACTCTTTTAATTTTGCAAAACAAATTAAATAGCTTTTAAAATTTCAAAAATTAATTTATTAGTCTCTTGACAAATGTGGATCATTGTTAATTTAATATTACTTTATTCTATAAAATATTTTATTTTCTTATCAATCTTTTCATACTATTTATTTTTTTCTATTTTATAAAAAAATAAAATAAATCAGAAAAAATATAAAAGGATTAAATTATAAATAAATTTAAAAACATAAAGACTTATTAATTAGTTTTTAAACTAAAAAGACTATTTAATTCATTTTCCAAAACTAAAAGAATTAATTTATACTTTACTCATCAAGTAATTTAACTTTCAACTTGCAATCCAATGTCAAAAAACATTAAGATTTGATCAATTCGGAATAATATCATAGCACTTTCAAAAATCATAGATTTTTTCTTAAAACTATGTATTATAGTGTCACACTAACTATTCTTATTGATCCTATTATTAAAAGACTTGTTGTACCATAAAAGCACAAACTATACACTTTTTAACTTTTATGGTATGTTCTTCTAAAAATATATGAAAAATACATGAACTATATTTCGATAATAATTTTAGCACGGGAGCCATTTTTTGTCTAATGTTATGAGTTTAGTTGACGTGGCATAACACTTCGGATGACACCTTGAATAAAAATTGACATAGGATAACACGTGAATTAGAATTATAATTCATTTATGATGGACAACAAGTCGCCCGCTCACTTATTCAAAATCAATTCGTAAAACTAACTAACCTAATTAAATTCAATTCTTAAAAAACCAAATCCCTAATTCCTTCTCTTCTCTTTCCGATCGACAAATAAGCCAACCCAAATTTATAATCTTCTTCTCTTCTTTATGCATAACGAACAAGAATCTCAATCTTCTTCCCTTCTTCAACTAGTCCCTTTTCTCCTTATAAAATCTCTAACAAAACCCACACTTACATTTGTATACATCTAAAAAAACTAACGAATCTTCAACAAGTATCCATTATCCCATGAATCTTTAACTATAAGGTTCCTTCTCTCTCTATCTCTACTTGTTGTCTTCTTATTTTTTACGAATTTTCTCATTTATGCTCGTTTTGATGATTCTAGATTTTGATGCTTCCTTTGCTTCGTAAATTCTTCAACTACGTTATAATATATCAACTACATTATAATGGATCAAAACCCATACTTGCATTATCCATACCCGAATTAGCATAATTATTTTTAATTATATTAAATATGTATTTATAGAGTTCATTATAATTTGTTTGTTCTTTTGGTGTTTCTATCCATATGATGACTTCATTCAAGTTGAATTATCTTGTTTGTAGGTTATTCAACTGTCCGAATCCAATTACTTATGTTGGCGAGGTTAGGGTTGGATCATGTAAGTGGTCGAACATCCCGATTACATAATATTAAAAGAACTCTATAATGTGGTTATTGAATGTGGATATAAAACACCTAAGGCTATAGTATTTAAACAACTCGAGTTAAGTCTAAGTGAGGGAAGGTTAATTACAAATGAGGGTGAGGCTTTTATGAAGATGTTAAGTGTTGCATATGAACATAGGTCCGCCGATGTGTTTGTTAAGATAGAAGAGAAAGTCGAAGGTGATGTTTGGGTGAAAATATAGCTACTACAATTAATGTGGCAGATGGTGGAGATATAGGTGATGATGATAATGAATAGAATATTGTCGATGATGATCATAAACGGAATATTGTTGATGATAATTAGGAATAGATGTCGATGATGATAACAATGAAAATAATGTAAGAGATGTAGGTGTTGATGATAATGAGGAGAATGGCAATAGTGATGATGATGATGACTACCTACCAATTGAGAAACTATATAGTGGTTTTAGCAATGGTGATTCGAAAGTTTTATGGATGAAGAACTAATCGAGGCTAGAAAGCAAAGGAGGAGCATGATGAGGAAGTATGGTTCTAGTCTTTAGTTTAATGATAAATGTGTGAGTCCTACCTCATTAGTTAGAAGAACTAATGAATGAGCGAGGCCCAAAATCCCTCAACCTATCGAAGGAGGCTACACAAACGAATAGAACAACAACAAGGACGAACAGATTACCCCTCCCGAAAGTGATGAAGACGGCGTATTTGCTTATAGGAAAAGAAAAAAAAAGGAAAAAGAGATTGTTTAAGATCTTACATGTAACCACAAGGACTTAGTGTTCAATGATAGAATGAAATTCATAAATGAAAAATAATGTAAATGAGTTGTGCAATTATATGATATTGAAAATATAAGAGATTTAACTTGGGTAGGGAGTTCAAAGAGAGTTATAAGGAGTTCAAATAGAGTTATAGAAACTAAATGTGTGCAAGGTTGTGGATATAAGGTTATGGATGGAAAGTGTATACAAGTAAAAAACGGTTGAAGCACACTTTTTGTCCATGTCGGCTACCGTGAGAAAGGTCGAAATAAGGAGTCACCACCTAGCTAATTGGGGAGAACTAGAAAACCCTAAACATACTGTTCTACATAGATATCTAGATAAGAGTTGGTTACGTATGAAGAAGATATGACATCACTACCATCCCGTCCTACCTAAGGTAGGCTACATTATTTGCCTATGAACATAAATATCTAATTTTTATTATGTTATACTTCTATATCTATTTTAATGAGTTTATTTTGTAAAATATGAAACTAGGTAGTTCGGATGTAAAATAGGGTAGTTTGGGTTTCCAAGCCGATCTAAGGCTAATGCCCATTTCCTAAAAAGAAAAAGTGAAGGAAGTTGGAATTTCGGCTAGTCGTTAGTGAACATGACCTATTATTGACAAATAAGTGATTTTCTAAAGATCGATAGCCTTTTATTGGTATGAGTAGCGAGTCACCAGCAACCTCCCTCACATAAGTGGGAAGCTATCAATGACTTCGAGTAATGAATTTAAAAAGTTATTGACAACTTTATCACGAAGTAGGAAGCCATCGATAACTTCATGTTGCCACTAGCGAGGAGCAAATGATCAATTTGAAAGCAATCAAAAACTTTGTCACATAAACAGGAAGCCACTAATAGCTTCGTTTCAAATAAGTAAACATTAAAATAAAAATAAAAATTCTTTTAAAACTACTAGCGACTTCATCATATAAGTGAAAAACCCACTCGGTAGCTTTGTTTTGATGAAAAATATAGAAAATAAAAAACCAAAATAGAAAACAAGAAACAGGAAATATAAAATAGAAAACAAGTACGAATAATAAATAAAATGATCCCAAAACCCACTAACAACTTCATCACGTAAGTTGGAAGTTACCGATAGCTTTTTTTTTATGAAACAAGAAATAAAAAATAGAAAATAGAAAAAAACAAAAAATAAGAAATAGGAAAACAAGAAACATAAAAATAAAACAGTACAAATAACAATAAAATGATTTCGAAACCTATCGATCGCTTCATCACACAAGTGAAAAAGATACCGACATGACTTCATTTTGATGAAACTAGAAACAAAAAATAAAAAATAAGAAATAGGGACGAGAAAACAAGAAATAAAAAATAGGAAAATAGTACAAAAAAAGATAAAATGATTCTAAAACCCATCGACGGCTTCGTCACACAAATAGAAAGCAACCAACAATTTCATTTTGATGAAACAAGAAAAAAAAAGAAACAGAGAAACAAGAAACAAGAAACGAGTACAAAAAACGGATAAAATAATTCTAAAGCCCACTAACAGTTTCATCACACAAGTGGAGAGCTATCGATAGCTTCATTTTAATGAAACAAGAAATAAAAAATAAAAAATGGAAAACAAAAATAGGAAAATAAGAAATAGAGAATAAAAAACAGGTATAAAAAGCAAATAAAATGATTCCGAAACCCATCGATAGCTTCGTCACACAAGTGAAAAGCTACCAATAGCTTCATTTTGATGAAATAAGAAACAAAACAAAAATAGAAAATGAGAAACAAAAATAGAAAACAGGAAACGAGGAATCAAGAAATAGGAAACAATAATCAAGAATCGAGAACAAGCAAATAGATAAAATGATTTTAAAACCACCAATGGCTTCATCACATATTATAACCAATCATAGATAGTCAATCAAATCACAAGAATTGACATAAACTTTGCATTTAAGTAGATAAAGATAAAAAGAAAAAACGAGGTTATTTGTCCGGAATGACTAATTACATGAATATTCGTTTCAACCATATTTAATCCATTAATTTTTAGACTAAATGCCATAATCTTATTCACATTTCAAATAGTCCGAGTCATTTTTAACCTTTATTATTATGTTTTTAAAAGTGTAGTGGTTTTAAAAATTTTATCCAAAAGTTCTGCAGTTGAAAGGTCCGATTCAAAGTCAATTTTACTCTTTTCGTCCTCGATGATAACCGATTATTCAATTAGCCGAGGAAGAAGAGCAACTGTTTGCTAATAAATGTGATATAAGTCTCACTAGAGTGATCGAAAACTCTTTCGTTGTTCGTGCAAATGCTCCAAAAATTGTTGTAAAATTTAAGGAGTTTTTGAAACTTTTACAAAGTTTCCTAACAACTCAAAATGACTTTTTTTGCTATATTTTTCTATCAAAACAAACACAAACCAACCAACGAGCAAAATGATTTTTTTTTATTTTTTATTTGTTCTTCTTTTATTGTTTTTCCTTAAATTAGATACGATTCTTCGTTCACAACCGACAAAGCCAACCCTTTTTTATTTTTTATTTTTATGTTTCTATTTTTGTTACACTTATGATTGAAGATGCAATATAGGTGTTCCTTGTTCAAAAGATGGAAATGAGGGATTGGTGTAAAAGAGGGGCTTCTATAGGTGAAAAAGAGGTCGGCAAACGGGTTGTTGAACGGCTACTATGAGGCTACTTTGAGGGGTTGTTTAAGTTCTTGTGGGTGAGCTTTGGGGAGGTTGTTTTAGGCTACTAAAATGGAGTTGTATAGGGGTTGTTTAGGTGGAAAAAAGAAGGGATGTGGAACCAACATGGGTGGCTGAATATGAGCATAAGTCTCTTATCTTTATAAATGTGCACGCTAGGCCATGGTCCGTTGATGGGCTAGGAGCGAGCAAGAGGTGCGACTGCATTTGTGGCATGAGTTGACGGTGCTTATAAGTTGGAGTAGGATCAAGCACGAGGAGGAACTTGTAAGAGCTTGGCATACGCGAGAAAGGATTTATAGGAGTTACTCTCGCACGAGGGAGGACTTGGAAAGAGCTTGGTAAAAGAAGGAGAGAGACTGTTACGGGATTGCTATGAGGAGTTTGTGAGGGCATGTTGCTAGGAAGAGATCGTTGCGTGGAGGTGAGGTGCGGTTGGGTAGCTAGCGCATGCGAGAGCCGCGAAGGGGAGCTATTGCATTGTGAGGTTGCTTGCAAGGATGGGCGTGGGCGAGGGAAGGCTGCTGGAGGCATGCGAGAGGTGTTTGTGAGGGGGGTCATCGGCTATGGGGTAGGGTTTTTAGTTGCGATCAACTGGATCTAAAAAAGAGTAAGATGAATGGTAGCTAAAGGCTAAAATGCATGGAAAAGATTATTTATAGGTCGATGTTAGGTTTTTTGGCAAAAATACCATTTGGTCCCCGGTTCTCTATGATGACTCAATTTGAGTTTAATTTTGGTTTTTGTTTTAATGGGGCCCCATAAATCTCAATTAATTAGGACTTTTCTTTTTTATTTCTTTCAATCCTCCTTATTTTAATTAAAAGGCATAAGTTTTGATTTTTTTAATTAGGCACTTAATTACCCTTTTTATTGCTTCCAAACTTTTCATTTTCCTCAATTAGCTCTCCCTCTCTTTTTTAGAATTAAACCTAAGCTAATTGTTCCAATTGATTTTTTTCCTTTTTACTTGGCATTTTGTTTTGTTTACCATTTTCACTTTTTTTGTTGCTCATTTTTTTCATTTTTCATTTTTTTTAGTATTTTTCAATAAAAATAAAAACAAAAGTAAAACTAATAAAGGTGAAAATTTGGGTAATAACACTTTTCAAGTGAAGTGTGTTGATGTTGGCCATAAATATGAAAGATCATTGACAAATAGGTTAGCTTCTGCTAGCCGAAACATATATCCATACTTTTTTAAACGATCCTAATTGGCCTGCAAATGAACTATAAAATATTATTAATGAGTGGTATGCATTAACTCGTCAATATTTAAATATGTTATAAGGATATAAATTTGACTTTAGAGATATTGAAAGTGGTCTCTCAATAAGTATTATGCAAGATTGAGATCGTATATTCTTGAGTTGAAGAGGGCGAGATAGGATAAGAACATTCCATTTTGAACCTATATAGTGTGGTAATTTTGAGTTTAAAAGATTCTATGTTGGATTTACAACATTAAAAAAATTGTTTTTTCTTTTTTTGTAATTATGGGAGAGTGTTTGGTCTTGATGGTGTTTTTTGAAAATACTTTTAGAAGGTTCTTTATTAAATATAGTAGGAGGGATGTCAATGAGCAAATATTTTCCATAGCATAGGCTATTATGGATAATGAGAATGAAGAGAACTAGAGATGATTTATGAATTTGCTTATAAAGAATCTTGGCATCATTGATGAAAATTCTTGGACAATAATAAGTGACCAATGAAAGGCAAGTTCAAGCATTATCTTTGTTTAACTCTATTTATTTAATATTCATAAGTTTAAAATCATTTATTTTTTTATCATCTAAATCATTGTTTATTTATGATTACGGGGACTATAAAATGTTATCAATGAATACATGGCAAATTGTGAACATGAAAACTATGTACAACATATTTATGCAAATTAGAAGAAAAAAACCATAATGGTGAGCTATACAAGAAGTTATTCTAGAGGGTAATGAATGCCATTAATTTGTTAGATAAAATACTAGATTGGAAGAGTTGAAAGTGTTGGATAAGGCAATCTTTGATGACTTCATGAAGATTGAGCCATAAAATTTTTACAAGGCTTTCTTTAGGACCAATTTGAAGTGTGATGCATCTACAAACAATATGTCGAAGAATTTAATGGAACTATATGCAAGGTCAAAACAAAGTCATTGATCAATATACTAGAAGATATTAGGACTTATGTGATAGAGAAGGTGTCCATGAAAAGTAAGATGTTTGAGTTAGTCAATGATTAAATCTATCCAAGAATAAGAAGAAAGCTAGAAAAAATTAAACTAGAAGCATGTGCATCTAAGATAGGTAGTTAGTGATATTTTTCAAGCTAGATTTGATGAGGATACATATTTAGTGAATTTGAAGAAATATACATGCGAGTTATCGGGAATGGGATGTTAGTGGTATTCCATGTAAGCACACAAGCAAGTATGCCTTCATGAAAGGTGACCTTGTAGATTATGTTAATCTTTATTTCAAGAAGTAAAGACATATGGGAACATATTCGAATGGTCTTGAACCTTTGAATGACTTTAAAATATGGCTTAAGAGTGAAGTTCGTGGTGTATAACCTCTTCCCTATAAGAAAATGGCAGGAAGGTCAATTTAGTTGGCAAAGTTATCTTGTTGCCCTTGTTGTTTTTTCCCCATCTTTTTTATTTTGCTTTTGACAAATAAATAATTATGGTACATGATTTTTGAAACAAAAGATTAAAGAAAAAAAAGGAGAAAAGCTCAAGGTGAAGAAAAAAGAAATCCAAACAAAACATCTAAGGTAGGAGTTCAAATGCAATGTTGAAATTATTATGCTTTTGGCCATAATAAGAGAACATGCAAAATTATGAGTCAAGAGAATGTAAAACCTATCGAAAATCATGTAAGTAAATAAACTTCATATGCTAGCATTATACTATTGGTTTATATGACTTATTATACATGTGGAATGTTTATAATAAAAGAGGAAGGCCTATAAAGAGTTCAAAAAATAGTCAAGCTTTCAAACAAAAAAAATTACTAATAAGTATAGTTTAATATTGATAATTTTGCTTGCAGTTTAATTCATCACAATATGCATTTGAAAATCATCATCGTTCTAGGCTAAAAGAGGAAGAACTTTAAAGCAAATTGTTATAATTTCATCCACTTCTAATTCTAAACAAACATCCACATCCAAATCTACTATCCTATTTAAGCCTTCCTAAAATTCCATATCTACAATCCCATCCAAACCCTTCTTCGCTTTGAGATTTGCAATCTCGACCGGATCTAACAAAGCAAAAGTGCAAAGGTAAGCGCAATTGCAAATGTTAAATAATATTGAGAGAAAAGAACAATCAAAAGACTTGGAGTGTATATAAGTGACAAAGCTGGTAATATGTATTCAAAGACTAGTGTTAGGTGTTTTTTTCTTTCAATAATTGGTTTAATAAGAACACAATTTCAATTTATCTCTTCGTTCTATTGATGTTTCGATTGAATGTTGGAGATAGAGTTGAAATAATTTTTAAAGGCAAACAGATTCCTCCACCAATAGCCATGCCAATTACAAGGGCAAAGAAATCTAAGTTGAACTATAAATGCTCCTCAACCACTCGAGAAATAGTTTAAACTACTTAATTAAATGATTTTTTTGGTCCACCTATTACATTTAACGTACTGTTGTATAGTTCATTTTTTAGAATATTGTGACTATGGAATATGACATGTGCATTTTATGATAAATAATGTATAGTGAACTCGTGTAATGTTTTCTTTTTAAGTATTGGAACTACAACTATGTTTTGTTATATTGGGATATTACGGATTGCAACATATATGATAGATTTATATATTTTAGATGACATGCTTATAAATAATTTTCTTATATTTGATACTTACTTTATAGTTAAGAGCATAAAAAGGCTTCAACGAGTTTTGTAATGTTAGGTTCCATTGATGACCTTAACATTACGGTTCTTTTAGACTTAGCTTTATGGATCTATAATCTTGAATAGATTAGCTAATATAAAATTTCATAACATTTCTTTTACCTTGGGTTACAAAGAATGAAAAGAATAGATATAGGAATACCATAGCTATAGGGCAAATGTAATACAATACATAATTTAATGTAATACTTTATAATAGCATAATTTAATACATTATATAAGATATTATATGATTTAGAGAGCTAGTGCTAACATGCCTTTTTGTTCGTATGAAGATAACAAATATCCTAATAATACAAAACCTATCAATGTTGCAATAAAATACCACTTGGTAACGACTTTGACTTTCCCTTCTAACTCCTCCATGCCAATCCTTAATCATTGTATTTGAATTTTCATTTCAATAATTTCAGATTTCATTTTATCGAGTTCTTCAATTAAATGAATTTTAGTTTGCTTTCTCTTCTTTGCTTCAATTCTTATCAAACTTGAATTTTCTCTTTTCGAGTATATCAACTAACTCCATTCTTTCCTTCAACTCTTCAATCTCAATTACAACTAACTTCTCAGCTCTACACATAATGCGATCATCTTTAATCCACTTCCAAAACTCATAATTGTCAACTCGAAAGTTGTAATATTTCATGAAAACAAAATATCAAATATATAGTATATTTCATATAGCAAGGGATACATTTTAGTAATTTCGGAACTAACAACAATAAATATCTTCCAATATGGGTAGCAAACGAACTTTTTTCTTGGGTTCATTTTAGTTCGTGAAATATATAAGCTCATCTTCGTCTTATGGTTACATAAAGACGTATTGAAAGTTGTGAAAAATATTTTTAAAGTTTCATCCGTATTGAAGCTATTACCTATATATGCCGTATTTGTGGGTTTTCTAAAAGTTATGCAAATACGAGTGTGGATAATGCGGGTTTGGGATGTGATCCATCACAATACAATTGAAAAATTTACATGGGCAAACAAAATAGACATAAATAAGAAAACCCATAAAAAATGAAATGAAAACGAGTATAGAGAGAGAGAGAGAGAGAGAGAGAGAGAGAACTTTATAATTAAAGATTCACGAGAGGAATGGGTACTTGTTGAAGATTTTTAGGTATTTCAAGGAGTAAAGGATGAAGGCTACACTGAAAATTTTGGGTTTGATGAAATCAAATAGATTGGTACATTTGATGAAGTAAAATGGTTTGGCTCCTAACCAATGGACTTGCGTGAATATTCATGGGTTTTTTTAGAGTTATGCAAATGCAGGTGTGTGCTTTGGTTTGGGAATTTTGTGAGGAGAAAAGAGACTAATTAAAATAGAGAAGAAGATTGAGGTTCTTGTTCGTCATGCACAAAGAAGAGGAGAATATTGGAGTTCTTCTTCATCGGGTAAAATAGAAAAGAAGATTAGGAATTTGGGCTAGCTTGTTTGTCGATTAAACGAGAGAAGAAAAGAAAAGGAATTAAGGATTTGGTTTTTTAAGAATTGAATTGAATTAGATTAGTTAGTTTTAGAAATTGGTTTTAAATAAATGGACAAACGACATGTCGTCCATCATAACTAAATTATAATTCTAATCCACGTATCATCCTATGTGGATTTTCATCCAAGGTGTCTCCGACGTGTCATGTCACGTCATATGAACTTAGAATCTTGAACGAAAAATAACTCTTGTGCTAAAATTGTTATCGAAGCATAGTTCATGTATTTTCTATACATTTCTTAAAAAAAAATGCCACAAAGATTAAAAGGTGTATAGTTCATGCTTTTACTATACAATATGCCTTATCAAAATACATGAAAATTATCAAGTAAATTATGTCAATAAATATCAAATATATTGACAAATTATGTGAAATGCATCCACTTTATAAAAGACCGAGATGAATAAATGCATATAGTTCTTATGGAACACTCTTCGCAATATTATTCCCGTCAATAGGGATGGCAATTTGCCCCATCCCGATGAAGCCTCGCTCTATTTTGCCTCTATCAACGTGGGAATTCTCTCGTGTTTATCGAGGAACGAGGTAGGGCGAGGCGCCTCGTGAGCGGGGATGGGGCGGAGATGATATTTGCCTGCCTCATCCCATTTGCCTCATTTCATGATTTTCATTCCTAAAATTATAATTACACCGTATATAAAATCTATAGCTAATAACTTTTAAAGTTTATTTTCTATATGAACTATCATTTTTATTTTTATTTTTTTGCTATAATTTGAAATTTGATAGTAAAATGAAATAAGACGAGATAAAAAAAAAATTGATAATTTTTTTACCCCATTTGCCCTCCTAGTGCCCCACGGGGATCCTCGTCCCCGTTTGGAGCGAGGATGGTATTACAAATTTTGCCCCATTCGGGGCACGGGGTGGGATGAGGCAAAATTTTCAAGGGCGGGACAGGGACGACAATCCCTGCCCCCGCCTCGCCCCACCCCATTGCCATCCCTGCTTGCCAAAGACACCTTGCTTTGAGGGGAGTGACTGCCTATGAACTGAAATGAAATTGCTTTAGAGATAGCCCAGAAACCTTCCTGCTTGTAGAGCAATGGTGATTATTAGAGAATATACAAGTCACGCAACAGCTAGCAATGTTGGAAAGTGGAGAGGCAAGAAGAGATGAAAGCACGTTACGTAAGTGTGGAATTATAAATACCAATGAGATCAGCCATTTTAATACAGACCAACTCAACAGTATGCTGTTGTTTGCAATAATAAAACATCCAAAATGTGAATTGAAAAATACAGCAAAATACATGCAACTCTAACCGTCTATATTTTCTTGGACGTTGCCCCCTCCTTTTTCTTTTCTTTTCTTTTCTTAAACACTAGGAGCAAGCCAGCACCATTCCATTTTGATATTAGCGACAAATTATAATATTGTAGCAGAAATGTGAGTATGTTCTAGAATATTTAACAAAAGGCTTTAATAATCTACCTATACCTTGAAACCCAAAGTTCAAAACGTCAGAGCCTATGAACCAAAGTGTGCAATTATATGATACTTATGTAAGGCTACTCAATACCTCTATCAGTACCAAGTGGGCATGGACTAGATTGCAGCCAGACTCTATTGATCCTTATATAGAGCATCACATTCTCAAAGAAGATTGCCAACAGCGTTGCACCCCAGGCATGTGAATTGATTGAGCAGTTTCTCAAAACATTGGTCTCAAACAGTGACCAGGTTCCTAAATAAAATATGTAACCCGACAGTAATAAGAAGTTTACACAATATTTGAACATCCCCAAGTCTACTTTCACCATAATCACCACACATCCTATGATACCCTCACGAGTCACGAAAACCAGCTTCAGGTCCCCTTGCCATGCCCTGAGCTTCTCAACTGCCCTCGCTTTTCTCCAGAGCTGCAAGATATAATTTGTCAGCGATAAGAACAAAAAAATACACAAACAACAAAATTCAAGGAGAAATAGAGTTGTGGCATATAGTATCAGCTCAAATTCACCATGTGGCAAACCAATGTACCATCCCATTCTCTTGCTGTCAGCACTATAATATAAACTTCAAAGAATTTGTCACATTTGGCAACATTTATGCTGCCACATTCAGCTAGCTATACAAGTAAAAACTTTCAATTATGACCCAAAACCTTTAAGATGGAGAGCTCTAGGTTGATTTTCAGAGGAATACAATTCACTAAACTGGCATCTTCTACTCCGAAGAGATTTTACTAAATATGTCTATATACCTACCATCTCAGCCAAATAATTACAGTTCCATCTGTGTGACCACAAAACACACACACATATGAGAGCGGGAGGTGGAGAAAGGAGAAAGTGATTACTGTTGTAGTTCAGAAGTTTCTCAATGAGGTCAACATGAGTCATGAGCATTCTTCTACAGCAATAACGAACCAACCCCAACGCATCAAGACCATCTCTGCACAAAGAGCCAAGATTAAACATGTCATCTATGAGTTCCAATTGATTATCGGCATCCAATTTCATATGACTATTAGGACTGTTAACTATCAGTTAGAAGCAGTTCTGGATGTTCTTGTGCCGGTAGTTCTTCTGCTATTCACATCATAAACTACACATTGAAATACTGGATGAAACTCAAAATTATTTGAGAACCTTAAAACATAGCTCATAAACCACCCCCAGAGTAACAAAATTTTAATTTCTGAATCTTGCATCTTGCCCTCAGGAGGTGCAAGTATTTAAGAAGACTCAACATGGATAATTACATTATTACAGTGGGAACAGTCAGAGAATTTATTACACAACTGGAAAGTAAAGTTTGCAACCGATTCTCCAGTAACAACATTTTACGAATATACATGATTATCTACATTATCTTAGTATATTATTTGGATAAGCATATCATATACCAAAACAGACGGTCTTCAATCTTCAAGATTACCATACAGATTCTTGCATTTTTAAAAAATAATAATAACATACTAACTACTCACCCTTCAGTATAATCGGCTTGAAGAAGATCAAGATACGTATCCCATTTGTTCCCAATCACCTAAAACCCAAACAAAATAATCACAAACATCAACTTCCACAAAACATTAAATTTTTTGTTCACCAAAACAAACAAATTAAATTTAGGAAAGGAAGGACGCTCATTTTCTCCATATATAAAAATAAAATTTAATTTGCGTTTCAGAGTATCATTGCCTTGCCGCAAGTGAAACAACGAACTGGGATAATCATCTTTGCTTGTCTCTCTCACGACTATTTCTTCTCTGCTTGTTTCCCTTTTCTCTTGGTTGTTCTGCGATGCGTGTTCCGATGGGAACCAGGAAGGGGCGGTTTTTAGCCTTGAATTTGGGCCTCCAATAATTAAATTGGAAATGAAGGTCCGTCTAATTACGGACTACTCCTATTCGCCCTGTTTTATTTATTTATTTATTTTATTATTATTAATTTGCAAAAAAGAGGTTGGAATTGGAGACGTGTTGGAGGGAAGGAAAACATAAATATTAGTCGACTTACATTATAAAAATTTATAGTTTTCTACATAGAGCTCTATGGTATCCATTTTTTGACAAAAACATCTATATGATTTTAATTTTTAGATAATTAATTCTTTATAGTTTGATCTATTAAATAATAGAGTTTCATTCATTTATAGTCAAGCTAATTTGCATATAATTTTAATTTTTGAAAAGAAAAAAAGATACTTGTTAGATTTCTATTGATTGTAATTTATATATTAAAAAAAGAAGTTTTGATTAAAAACTCAAAAAACAACAAAAAAAAATTGTCAAATAAAAAATTGATTAAAATTTTGTTTGTTAATGTTTTTCTCATTTTCGTTATAAAAAAATTGATTAACAAATATTATAGTGATCATCTAGATCTTATAAATCTAATAATATTCAACAAAAGATAAAATTATGGATTTATTGATTAAACATACTTTATGATGGTAAATGTGTATTTTTTTTATATGTGTGATTTTTCAATTTATTTTTTCATGATAGTTTTGATTTTATGTGTTCAATTTTTTTTTTAATTTTTAATATAAACTTTTTTTTTTGTAAAATAAAAAATTAGTTATAAAAATAAACAACACGAAAACATTAAAAAACATCAGCATGAACAAATAAAAATTATAAGAAAATGAGAAAAAATCAGCATAAATAAAAATTAATCATTTTTAATTTTTTGTAACTTTTTAAAATAAAGCAAAAAAAATCCAATGAAATTAGAAAATTGAAAAAATCAAAGGTAAATAAATAAAAGAAATTGAAATTTTTATTTAATAAAATTTTGAATTGAATGATTTTTTTTTTTGAATTTGAAATTGGAATAAATATAATATTTTTAAAATTGAAACCAAAAATAATTTGAATAATTGATCTTATCTCAATAATTTAAGGGTATATTTAAAGGATTTATTTGAGATTTGCAATAAATAATTAAAAGATTATAATGAATTGGGCCGAATGTTATAACTCAAAAGAGTTCAACGTATATGAAGGGAGGCACTAACTGGGCCCAAAATTTCCTAGGTTTTTTCCCCCTTACAAGCTTATATATACCAAAACCTAACCCTAGAAACCTCTACCGCTTTCATTTGTCAGCCGCGCCTCTCTCTAACAGGTATTTCTTTGCTTCTCTTCCCATTTCTCTTACTCTTGAGCTGTTGAAACTATGTGTTTTTGCTTTGGATTTTGTTTCGTTCACGAAGGACGTTGTTGCTTCTGACGAGTTTGAAGCATTTCTTAGTATTTTATATATGCTTACTTTTTGGGGCTTGTTTCTTTTTGTAAATCGCTTCTACATGTTGATATACTTTCACTAGAGTTACTAAGTGATTTGCTGTTTTGGGTTTTGCTCAAGCTACGTATATTGTTGTTAGTCTCTGGTTGACCATCCTGCTGTTTTGAATTGTAGCTCATTTTCTCATAAAATGATGAGAAAAAATGTTAGGAGAGATTTTAACAGCTATTGTCACCACAATATTTAAATTCTCAATTGTTGGAATGATTTCCCTATTGCTTTCAAGGGACCTTCACAGGTCGTTAGAATTGTGGGTTAAGTTTCTAGTGATAACTATGGATGTGGCTGTAGTGATTATGAGTTTTTTGTTGCTCACTTTGCTTTCTTGTCAGCCTGTCATTGGATGTTTTTTTTCTTCTAGTTTTCTTATTTTTAATCTATGAATAGGAAGACAGTGAATGGTTCTTAAGTGACATAATAATTTTGTTTTCAGAAGGTGCGGTCATGGTGTTTCAGTGTGTTTGTATTATTTTTATATTAAGTTTTACCTTTTTAATGTTGGCAGCTCCTTTTCTTTTTGCATCATTAGAACAATGTCCTGTCTCTAACTCTGCAACTCATATACTGTTTCAGGTAAGCCATGGTTAAGCATAACAATGTTGTGCCGAATGGGCATTTCAAGAAGCATTGGCAAAACTATGTCAAGACATGGTTTAACCAACCAGCCCGAAAGACCCGCAGACGCATTGGTGAGTAACCTCTATCCCTTTCCTGTTAATATCTGTAATAGAACATACTCATTTTTGGTCATTGTATATACATGTATTGTGCATGATCCATTATTTCTGCAGTTCTTATTTGGAAGTACTATTATTAACAATATTTTTGTGTGTCATCTATGCAACCATTTTCAGCTCGTCAGAAGAAGGCTGTCAAAATCTTTCCTCGGCCTACAGCTGGACCTCTTCGACCTGTTGTACATGGCCAGACTTTGAAGTATAATATGAAAGTGAGAGCTGGTAGGGGGTTTTCTCTTGAAGAACTCAAGGTTAGTTGGTTTTCTTTTTATTGCCTTTTTTTTTTCCTATCAGTTGCATATTCTAGGTTACAGTGTTCTCTATTTACTCTTATGTAGGGTTGTTATTCGTGGCACTTTGCTTTGTGAGCAGGGACATGTGAATCTATTTTAGGTCTTGCAATAGTCTTGGGAATGGTTTTCTCATTCTATCTAGTATTGGATATTTGTGGTTCTATGGCAACTATTGATATTGTTTTGTATGATGAATAACCCTTTCTTTTTTTCTTCACCAGGCTGCTGGTATTCCAAAGAAACTCGCTCCTACAATAGGAATTGCAGTTGATCACCGTCGCAGGAATCGCTCCCTGGAGGGTCTCCAAACTAATGTTCAGAGGCTGAAAACATACAAGGCCAAATTGGTTGTCTTCCCAAGACGTGCTCGCAAGGCCAAGGTACTTTCTGTGGCATGGCTGAATAATATTATATTGTCTGTATTTCTACCTGGAATTTCATATTTATACATGTATTTTTGCAGGCTGGTGATTCTGCTCCTGAGGAACTGGCAAATGCTACCCAAGTACAAGGACAGTTTATGCCTATTGTACTTGAGAAGCCATCCGTGGAGCTTGTGAAGGTCACTGAGGAGATGATGTCATTCAAGGCTTATGACAAGCTCCGTGTGGAGCGTACAAACGCACGCCATGTTGGTGTGAGATTGAAGAGGGCTGCAGAAGCTGAGAAGGGAGAGAAGAAGTAGAAGTTTGACCTTGTCAAATGGATTTTTGAGTGGGATGTGGGATTTTTGTTGTTTCATTTTAAACTGGGTTCGATTTACCTTTTTCCAACTTTTAGTGTCTACTATGACTTTTCAAAATGTCAATTGAGTTTTAGAAGTTCTAAGTATTCATAGTTTGTGGACTTTAGTAGATTGAATATGCTTCTTGTGATCTAACTCTTGCAGCGGCGCTGAAGTTCTTAAAGAAACAAAGATGTGGGTGCCTACTATAGTGCTATTGCGTTGCAATACCTGTCACTTAATACGTCCTTTCATGTTAAAAAAAAAAATGGAATAAACACCATCAGTTTATCGGATTAAAAAAAATTAAAGATGGGGTCCCTGTCTTCTGTGGGTTTTTTTTTCTTTTCTTAAGCTTTTTATTTGTTCATGACTTTTTAGGTTTTTTTTTTTTAAAAAAAAAACTATAATTGGTTTTTAAAGAAGGAAAAATGAAAGGGAGAGAAGCTCAGACGACGAATTTGGCTACCATCAAACGAAATTTTTTGCTTATTGACGTCATTTTGTCTCTGAAATTGAGAGTCGTGAGAATTTTAAATATTAAATTGAAAAACTTTCAAATCGAATTTCATATTTATTGCTTGTTGATTTTTTAAAAATAGTTTTTAGGATATATTTAATAATTAAGGAAGTGTTTAAAAGTACTTTTTTTTTTTTTTGGGTGAAAAATGAAAAGAAAATGGCAACTTTTCATGGTGTCGTCATCCCAGCCAGAATCGGACGATCTGGCCTCGCACGTTCCAGCAGCAACAACAGGTTTCAAAATTATTGGGATTGATTTTTCCGATATCTGGAACTTTGGGCATCTAACATTTGGAGATGCCACCGATCTTCATTGATGGTGTGATTTTGTCACTTAATTTACTACTTTTACCGTAATTTAAATTCGATTTAAATTTTGTTCGAAGTGGCAATTCTTGGGTTACTCTTTGAGAAGTCATTTGACTTCCTCTTATTATAGCTATTCTTTGAGGCATAGGAAATTTAGGGGCAAATAGTGAGTGTTGACCTAACATTTATTTTGTGAATGGCAGGTCTTTTAAATATGTCATTATATGTCATATTCATATATATGACCATCAACATAAAGTATATCATTACACTTTTCGAAGGGAGATGTCCATATTCATTGAAACTTATATTGGCTCCTGTATTGGGACCTACCCCCTCCATCCTTCTCAAAAGAGTCTCAACTGGTTAGAGTTTTGAGGGTTCCATTTTCATTAAATCAAAAACTTATTTTGATAAAACATTTACGTTGTTAATAGGATCCACTAAGGGGTTTTGTCATTGAAAATTATCATTGAAATTACCGGAGCATTATTATAAGGAAATGTTATTTTTGCTTCATTCGCATGAGTGAAGGTGATGAGCTCGTGACAGGATGTGGAATCCTTTGTGATAGAGTTGGCCAAGCTACTACCCTAAAAGGAAAGCTAGTCTTCTTTATGATAATAAGAGATAGAAATTTAGACCTATTCCCGTCCTTTTTCTTTTGGTGAATTACTAGTGCTTAATGCAATAACTGGTGTGACAATAAGAACTCTTAGTCTTACATTAGTTACCGAGATTGAAAAACCAATCTCGGTAAGATCTATTGTTAGAATATCACTTGCTATCGTAGCTCGTATTAGTTATAGTTTTGTTGGAGAGTGAATAATTATTAGTACCTTTCTAACTTTCTTTCTCGCTTTACTACTTGAGGGAAGTTAATCGGACTAGAAGTCATAGTATAGGAAACATGCTCAATATAATTTGATTGAATAATTGGCCCGACTCTCTGTTGTTTGAAGAAACCCTCCACTTCGATTGGTATTTTTTTTTTACGAAAAGCAAATACAAGATAGCAATTCTAGTTTTTCACTAAGATTTCAAATAGCTATCTCAAACGAAAATCAATAGATTCTATATCTTTCTTGGTGAGCAACTTGTCCAGAATCACATTGATTTCGGAGTAATTGTTTTCATGGAGGTTCCGTTTAGCGCCAATCTTATCAAGTTTTGACTCTTCTACCTTGATGAATTATTTAAGGTACCTTATAGCTAGTAGCCTTTTTAGTTCTCAATGTTGCGATCGATATCCTAGTGATAAAAGCAATGCTTTTTTTATTACGAAGGTGTGGGGGCCTTCATTAGAGTTAGGTAGTTAACATATACTTTCTCTTGTACAATGGCGAATACCTCTATCCAAAAGACATTCGAGGGAGTCAATTGGAGTTATGAGAAGACCGGATGATTGTAGATATATTCTATAAGATTTCCTTTTGGCTTGGACTGGGCTTACCGAGATCTTTCTTTTTTTTTTCTTTCTTTGTTGTCTTTTAAAAGTACGGGTGAATTTTTCAAGTAGCTATTGCATTTTTCACTAAAATATGACTTCCATCACTTTTTTTTTATTATTTATACTTTGTAGAGATTTCTCATGGAAAGAACATAAATCTTCTTCCACGAGTTGGCATCATCGACTCCTAATATAAGGGCTTAAGTAGTTTGGGTTTCAATCGATTGTGGACTCATAACATTTCCTTATTAAAATAGGAAAGTCGACTATTACAATCCCAAGAGTGGGCCATGATCGGTGCGAGGATCGAGGGGATCGTAAGGCCCACCTCGACCCACGCAAGCCTCGGATACTAAACTAAACCTCAATACAATTCATATTTCAATATCCAAAATCAATATTCATAATTTTATATTCATAATTAACTCCTAATACATTACCCACGACTATAACTATAGAGCATCTAAGATTACAATTCTAAATAAACATAGGTTCTAAGAAATTTACAAGGAAACGAGTTGCATGATCAAAGTGTTGACTTCGAATGAAGCAACTAAAAGAAGCGATAGGCAATCCCTCAATATCCTACAAGACTAAATAATGAGGGGTGAGTAATCTACGACTCGGTGAATAGATATTATATAATATACTAAAAGAGAAAAATGGAGTAAGGACGATATTCTTAAATCCATATCAAAATGCAATGCTCATTTCTCAAGCTCATGTATATCAAAACACATCTCATATCCCAAATCGAATAGTTCAAAATTATTTCATATTAAATCGATAAAATATTTGTACATACATATATCGTACTCATACGAAAACACGTATATAGGTTTTTATACACTCGTGGGATAATAACGTATTATTGGGTGCAAACATCCAAAGGTCACGCCTCTCGTGACTACGTTTTTGTATGTTGGTCGACATATGGTCTAGCACTATACTTTTCCTGCTAGATAGAGCCTCGTATCATTGAGCTCAAAAGCTACCTCCGGTAGCTAGGTTCTCTTAGGTCTTGAAAACATTTTTAAAAACCAAGCGTCTTTCTATATTTTTTAAATCGAGTATTTTAAATACCATGTATGCATTTTTAAAAAATACATATATATTCAAAATAATGAGTATATCATATTCATTCAAATCCGAAATCACAAATCAATTTTTATAACACATTGGTGATCTCTTTCTCTGTTAATATCAAATCATTTTGATACGAAAATATTTCACATATTTAGGGAGTCCATTCCCATTAAAGTTCTAATGGAATGCTTCTAAATCATTTATAATCGAATAATGCATGATAGACATGATTCAAAAAATATAAAATACAGCATACTATATAATACGGGACACTCAAAGTATATTTTAAGAACCAAAGGAATCAAGAAGGTTATGATGGAGTAGCATGCTACGAAGAATCTAGCATCGAGAAAATGATGAGGCATCCATCAATATCGTATATGAAAGAATAATTCAAAATGATGAAAATAAGCATATAAGATTATCAAATAAAAATAAAATTGATTAGAAAGACTCGATCCGATAATCTAATTAAATCCTATGATCTCTCTAATAATTCTAACCCATTGCTTCACTAAATCCCATATCTACTAATTCTTAATTCAATCATGACTTTTCAATTAAATGAT
Source organism: Dovyalis caffra (assembly GCA_963924115.1). Taxonomy (NCBI): domain Eukaryota; kingdom Viridiplantae; phylum Streptophyta; class Magnoliopsida; order Malpighiales; family Salicaceae; genus Dovyalis; species Dovyalis caffra. The sequence continues at coordinate 6,493,205 of CAWUPB010001197.1, forward strand.
CAATTAAATTCTAATTCACCAAATACTCATTCCATTAACCTTGAATTGTATTTATATAGCTTAATTCCTCATTTTTCCTAAATTTTTTCCAATTAAAACCTAAATTCGGATTTATCACTATTCATCATCTTCAACCTCTCAATTTCTTAAATTCACTTAACTTTACTTTAAATTAACTTGTTAATAGACTTACTCAAGATAATTAAACATCATTCAAGTCATCCCGATTACTTAGAATCATTTTTCTCCAAATAATTCTTAAAACCTTAACCTTGAGCTAATCAATTTCTCAAGTAAATCTTAATCCAAGGCAATTACATCTCAATATCATCATTGAATATGCATAAACTTCATAATTCAAAAATCAACGGATAACAAATCTTACCTTTACACTATGCTCTTTAAATCCCAAATTCTTTCTAGTTTTTCAAACTTCCTTAACTCCAAACTAGTTAAGCTCCACTTGAATCCTCGTTACTTATGGTCTTCCTAAGCTAATTAAACAATGGATTAGCTTAGAAATTAAAGAGAAAGTTAGAAGAAGATTTTATGAAGGAAATCATGTGAGATTAGGAGAGAAAGGAGAGGAAAAATCTAGAAAAAAAGAAAGAGGTAGTTCTTGCTATCCTTTTTTTAAAAAAAAAATTAGGTTATTACATTATCCCTCCTTTAAGAAAATTTATCCTCAAATTTTGAGTCTACCCAAACCTTAGTGGATAAATAATTGAGGATATTTCCTTTTCATTTCCTCCTCGGCCTCTCGAGTGGCTTTTTTGATCGAATGGTTTCTCCAAATGACCTTGATCGACACAATCTTCTTATTTTATAATTTCTTAATCCGATAGTCTACTACGACCATTGGTACATTCCTCATATGACAAATCGAACTTAATTCCACTAATTGCGATTCCAAGACATGAGATGGTAAGGTATATATTTCTTTAGAATGAAAATACGAAACACCTGGATGTACACTTATGAATTATGATGGTAACGCCAACTCATAAGCCACTACTCCAATTCAATTATTAATTTCAAATGGTTCGATATACCTCGAAGCTTAACTTTTCTTTCTTGCCAAACCGCATTACTCTCTTTATTAAAAAAACTCAAAAAAATACAAAGGCACTAATTTGAAACTCCACATGTCTCCTCTTAGGATCCGCATTACTCTTTTATCTACTATGTACGGTTTTAAGACGTTCTTGAATCAATTTTACCTTCTCGATAGTGACTCGAATTCATTATGGCCCTAAAGGTTCTTTTTCTTTAACTTCTACCCAACATATTGGTGATCTACACTTAAGGCCATACAAAGCCTCCTACGGTGCCATATTAATGCTAGAGTGATAACTCGTTGTTATACAAGAACTTGATCAATGAAAAATGACGATCCAAACTACCTCCTAGATCCATCAAACATGCCCTAAGCATATCCTCTAAGGTCCGGATGGTCTTTTCCGATTGACCAACTGTTTGAGGATGAAATATCATGCTAAAGTCTAATCTCATATCAAATGCCTCTTATAACTTTTTCTAGAATCAAAATGTAAATTGAGTTCCTCGATCCGAATAATGAATATTAAAGTGTCATGTAAGGAAACTATCCGATTAATATATAACTAGGCATATTGAGCATACCTATAGTTAGTCTTTACAAGTAAAAAATGGGTAGACTTAATCAATCTATCCATGATCACCTAAATTAAGTCATAACATCCTTATGTTTAAGGCAAACTCATTACGAAGTCTATTGTCACTCTTTTCTATTTTCACCTCGATAGTAGTAACTCTTACAACGTCTCTATCGGTATTTGATGCTCATACTTTACTTATTGACATGTTAAGCATTGTGAAATAAACTCCACGATATCTTTCATTCCAATCGACCAATAATTCTCACGAGAGATCCTTATACATCATGACATAACTAGGATGCATCGAATAGGTCATACTATGATACACTCGAATAGGTCATACTATGAGCCTCTATTAAAATTTGTTCTTTGAGTTCGGATTCTTCGGTATACATAACCTTCGATGAAATCGTAAAGTGCTTTTATTATTTATTCTAAAACCTAGATTTTTTTCTTACATCTTAGTGTAAATCTCTTGGATCTCTTCATCATTAACTTGAGCCTTTTGAATTTTACCACCAAAACGGGCCTAAGCTGCTATGTGGGTCAAAAGATTACTCGACTCACTAACTCCAAACACTAATCTAAAATCTCATAACCTATCCACCTATGATGTCAATGACTATCTTTCCTTTGATATGTGAGCCAAACTTTTGGTCGACTCCTACTCAAGACATCTGCTACCACGTTAGCTTTACCCATGTGGTATAAGATGATACAATCGCACTCTTTCATTAATGTTTTTCATCTCATTTGCCTCAAATTCAAACCCTTCTAATCAAATATATACTTTAGACTCTTATGATCTGTATAGATTTCACAAGTTTCTCTATATAGATAATGTCTCTAAATTTTTCAAATCAAAAACCACTACTACCAAGTCCAAGTCATGTGTTGGACGGTTCTATTCATATTTCTTTAGCTACCTCAAAGCATAAGCTACTATCTTACTATGCTGTATCAATACACATCCTAACCCTACTCTTAAAGCATCACAAAATATAAAAAATCTACCATTACTTGAAGTTAAGGTAAGGATCTGGTGTCGTTATCAAACATATCTTTAACTTTTAAAAGCTCTCCTCACACTTATCCGACACTAAAACCTCATATTCTTTTGAGTCAACTTAGTTAAATGCATTGTAATCCTTGAAAAGTCTTGCATAAACCTTTGATAATACCTAACTAGACCTAAAAAGTTTTAAAACTTCATCACTAAAGTAGGTCTCGGCTAATAACTTACTTCATCTACCTTCTTTGCATCAATCATAATCCCTTCTGGGACACAATGTATCATAAGAATGCCATATTCTCTAATTAAAATTCACACTTAAAAAACTTAGCATGCAATCTTCAATCCCTTAATGTTTGTAGCACTCATCTTAGATGATTCTTATGCTCTCTCTTAAAAAGCTTCGAATTTCCATCACTAAAGTAGGTCTCGGCTAATGGCTTACTTTCTCTACCTTCTTTGGATCAATCATAATCCCTTTCCGAGACATAATATGTCCTAGGAATGTCATATTCTCCAACTAGAATTCACACTTCAAAAATTTAGCATACAATCTTTGATCCCTTAATGTCTATAGCATTTTTTCTTAGATGATTCTCATGCTCTCTCTCATTCTCGAATACACCAAAACATCATCAATAAACACAATCATAAATTTATCAAGGAAATGTTAAAAATTCTAATTCATTAAATCCATAAAAGCTATCGAAGCATTATTAAGGCCGAACAACATCATCGAAATTCATAATGGCCATACCACATCCTAAAAGCGAGTTTTGAAAATGCCCTCACTCTTAATCCTCAACCGATGGTATTTAAACCTCAAGTTAATATTAGAAATATACTTTACACCTTGTAACCGATCAAACAAATCATATATTCTTGGCAACGGATACTTGTTTTTCACGGTCACTTTATTCAGCCAAAGGTAGTCAATGTACAATCTCAAACTCTCATCTTTTTTTTTTTTTTGACAAACAAAACTAAAACACCCAATAGAAAAGTGCTCGATTAAATAAACCCATTATCCAGCAAGTCCCGAAGCTAAACCTCCAACTCTATCAATTCAATTGGTGTCATCCAATAGGGAGGTATAGAGATAGGTTTGATGCTCGAAAACAATTTAATTTCAAACTTTATTTCTCTATCTAGAGGTAATCTAGGTAATTCATCTAGAAATACATAAAAAAATTTCTAACTATTGGAACTTGGTCTAAACTAACCACATTATCATCAACCTCCTTCACATATACTAAATAGGTGACATACCCTTTTCTTATCATCTTACTTGCCTTTATGGTAGACCACTAGGTTAAAGGGCGCTACACTCCACTCTTATTGAAAAAAAAATCTTTCTTCTCCTAAATCTCTAAAACACACTATTTTATTATAACGATCTAATGAAGTATGATATTTTGCTAATCGATCCATCCCTAAGATCACATCAATATCATTCATCTCCAATAGTATCAAATTCATAATTAAATTCTTACCCATCACCCATATATCACAAATTCTAAGCCCCACATCGGTTATCATACATTCTCTCATAGGTGTTTATACAATTAACGATCATGCATGGATTACATTAAACCTTTTAGTAAACTATGGAGACACAAATGAATGGATCACCCTCGAGTCAAACAACACCTTTGCATCATATGAAAAGACTTGGAGAATACCGACATCATAGCATTGGATGCTTGAGCATCTTGTTAAGTGATGATAAAAACTCGAGCTTGGCCACCACCAGTACTTGTCTAACCCTAATCTCTAGAGCTTCTATGACCTCTACCAGACTTATCCTTAACCTTGTTGTTCTCTACCACCAAACCTTTGACTAAGCTAGCCACCAAATCTACCATTATACCGAGTTAGGGATAGGTTGGCTATAGGAGGAGCTCGTATCCCTCTAAAAATAAAGGCCTACGCCATCTTGTATCTAGGAAAATCTAGAATCAAATGACCCTATTGATGGTAAAGAAGCATGCTCTTGTTCCTCAAGAGCATATACCTGAATGAGTCTTGTCACGTATGTAACGGAATGAGTATCCTCTTCTAAAACCTTGATAGGCCGAGTGAGATGATCCTTGGCTCATACTTATTCGGGATCCAACACGGTTACTCTATCCAAAATATCTCTTTTAAGGGTTAGAGTAATTCCGCACACTCACATCTCAACTAGATCCACCACTACGGCCTTTATGTTCATCAAACAAGAAGGCATCACTCTCGACCTTTTTTCTTTACTCCTTGGTTACCCTCGTCTTCATTCTCCTCATTTCAAACTTATGGGTACAATCAACAACTTTATAATAACTTTAAAACCTTTGAGAAAACATCGCTATAAAAAGCGAATCTACTAACCTATTCATAAATCTTTTCACCTTTTTTGCTTTAGTTGATATTATCTTTGGAGCATATCGACTTAGCTTGGCAAACCTCCTCTCATACCGTCATGTCAAAAGTTTTCACTAACCTTTTAAATTCCTTGTCTCTTTCTTCTCCGATGCTTTCAAATAAAATCTCCTCCATAAAGGCTTCCTTAAACTATCCCTAAGATAAATCATGCTTTTTGTCCTATTTATGCCACACACTGGCACTCTCCTCAAGTATGAATGCTACTAGTTCAACTTTCATTTTCTCAAGACATCGAAACACTATTAGTCTCTTCTTTATCTCATCAATAAAATACATCATGTCCTCATCATCCTTATCATCCGAATAAGTTAGCGAGGCTTCAATTTTAAAAACTCTAACACATATGGGTCAAACCCCACTAACCCCAATCGGGTAACGGCTATAAAAGTACTTGCTCTACCCAATCCTTGATTGATAGACACTAACCCCGCCATACCTAAAAGGTTTACTCGAATTCCCTCATCCATCGTCTCTACAATATGCTATATAGCACGAAACCTAACCATGACGTCGATTAGCATCATCATATCGTGGTCTTCTTTTCTCTAAAGCTAGTCCTACTACAAGATCGTGAAGGTATGAATGATATCTCAACCTCGACACCTTCTTTATGATCACTCGACCTAGTCCTCATCACGAGTAACCTATACAAAACATAATCCGGGTTTAGTATAATTTCAAGGAAATAATTTAAAGGGTAGTATACTTAATACCTAATTCATGTAAATCTTATCTCTTTTTTTGTTAGGCTTGCTTATACTTAAATGAAACAATGATCTTGGGTTTACGAAGAAATTAACAAATCTAAATAAGTAAATCCATACCAAAATACATATAAGTCCAAACATACATAAGATCGAATGAAAAGAACGTAAAAGACCAAGTTGAACAAAAGAGACACATGGGTAGAAAGGAGTACACATGGCTTGAAGAAAAATTTAGCATGCCCGCATATGTTTTATCTTAAGAAGCCACATGGGAAAAAAAGGGATATACACGGTTTGAAGAACAAACCGACACCCTCATGTATAATTTAGCTCTAGAAATCACATGGGCGATAGGGGGTAAACACAATTTATTTGAAAAAGTCACACGCTCGTGTGTGAATTGGAAAAAGAAGAGACACGAGCATCATTGATCCATACGATTTGTTTTGAAAATTTAACATGCATGTGTGTGTATTTAACAAAATGAGACACATATGTAGAATTGATCCATACATTTTAGAGAAAAATTCAACACAACCATATACATACGTTAATTGAAATATATCTTTCAAAGGAAAATGAGTCACATGAATAGTTTATATTTCACACAACTTGATAGTAAAAGTGACTTAGTCATGTGTCATGTAAAATTATTCCAATGAAGGATGGAATGCCATAGTAGCAGTAGCCAAGAAATACGATATGTGAGGAAAAATTAACACCACTATATGTCAATTTAAGCAAGCCATGAGAGGGATTTTATGCGATAAAATCTTATTTTTTACATGTAACACTAGACTATAATTATAGAGACTAAAACACATACTAACAGATTGGTCCGTCCGATTCGAGGTACAAACATGGATTAGAGTAGAACCTATGCTCTACGCTTATCTTAAACTCTAAAGCCTAAGCTCGATACCAATACTTATCACAACCCCAAGAGTAGGCTATGATAGATGCAAAGATTGAGGGGACGAGTAAGGCCCACCTTAACCCAAGAAAGCTTTGGATACTAAACTAAACCTCAATACAATTTGTATTTGAATATCTAAAATCAATATTCATAATTTCATATACATAATTAACTCCTAATACACTACTCACAGTTATAACTACATAGCATCTAAGATTACAATTCTAAATAAATATAGGTTCTAAGAAATTTATAAGAAAAAGAGTCATACAACTAAAGTGTTGACTTCAAATCAAGCAACTAAACGAAGTAATAGGCACGCCCTTAATATTTTGTAAGATCGAAATAATGAGGGGTGAGCAATCCACGACTTAGTGAGCGAGACATTATATAATATACTAAAGGATGGAAATAGACTAATGACGATATTCTTAAATTCATGCCAAAATGCAATGCTCATTTCTTAAACTCATGCATATCAAAACATATCTCATATCACGAGATCAAATGGTTTAAAAACATTTTATATCAAATCGTCAAAACATTTATACATACATATTTCGTACTCACACGAAAACACATATATATGCTTTTATATACTTGAGGGATAATAACGTATCATTGGGTGTGAACACCCAAAGGTTACGCCCCATGTATGTTGGGCGACATATAGTCTAGCACTACACCTTTTCTACTAGATGGAGCCTCTTATCATTGATCTCAAAGGCTACCCCTTCGATAGCTAGGTTCCTTAGGGTCTCAAAATTTTTTTTCAAAACCAAGCATACTAATATATTTTTCAAATCGGTATTTCAAATACCATGCATTTATTTTTTAAAAAATGCACATATGTTCAAAATAACATGCATATCATATTCATTCAAATTCAAAATCACAAATTAATTTCCATAATACATTGAAATCCTTTCTTCTATTCATATCAAATTATTTTGATACGAAAACATTTTGAATATTTATGGAGTTCGTTCTCATTTAAGTTCTAATGGAATGGTTCTAAACCATTCATGATCCAATGATGCATGATAGACATGATTCAAGGAATGTAAAATATAGCACACTATATAATATCCACTCATAGTACACTTGAAGAACCAAACTGAATCAAGACATTAACCTTGAATTTCTTTTATATAGCTTAATTCCTCATTTTTCCTAAATTATTTTCAATTAAAACCTAAATTTGAATTTATCACTATTCATCATCTTCAACGTCTCAATTTCTCAAATTCACTTAATTTTACTTCAAATTAACTTTTTAATTCACTTAACCAAGATAATTAAACATCATTCAAATTATCCCGATTACTTAGAATCTTTTTTCCCCAAATGGGTCTTAATACCCTAACCTTAATCTAATCAATTCCTCAAGCAAATCTCAATCCAATTCAATTGTATCTCAATATCATCATTGACTACACATAAACTTCACAATTCAAAGATCAATAGATCAAAAATATTACCTTTACACTATGCTTTTAAATCCTAAATTCTTCTTAGTTTTACAAGTTTTCCAAGCTCCAAGTCGGCTAAGCTCCATTTGAATTCTCTTGCTTATGGTTTTCCTAAGCTGATTAAATAATGGATTAGATTAGATATTAAAGAGAAATTTAGGAGAGGATTTTGGGAAGGAAATCATGCGAGAGAGGGGAGAAAAGAGAGAAAAAAATCTTAAAAAAAGGACAATTATTGCTCCTTTTATATCGACCCTTTTTTCTTTAATTTAGGTTATTACACAAGCTTGAGTGCTTTCTCTCTCTTTTAGAAGACTAAAAAAAAGTCACTAGAGTTTTTTTTAGTGAAAAATTTGGTAGAGAAGCAAGCCACCAGTTTGGAGTATAGGTCTTCAAAACTAAGGTTCAATTCGGGATCTAATTTGTTATACAACTTCCTCTTCACCCCTTAAAAGGTAGTGAAAAGCACCTTGCATATGGTGTCCAAACTCTATATAACTAACTTGAGGTTTCCTTTAAAGTTTTGTACATTTTCTTGAGGATCTGTCATGCCATATACATATCCGGACTCTTTTTTCCAACAAAGAACTCTTGTAAGAGTTTGACATGCAAGATGCGGGGAGTGAATGGAAAGGTCTAGAATTTATGGAGTAATTATCTAATTTTGGTTCGGATGTGATCATATATCTCTTGTTCGCTCACTACTTGCTTAAATTATAGGTTGAATAAGTTTGAGAGGAGGATGAACTACTTCTATGTTGATCTCTATGTCGATTTTTGGTAGTGTTATTTTACTTTTAACATTATAGTAATATTTAGTTCATCATCTCTCTCTCTTATAAGAACCTTAAATGGTTGATTCTTTTCCATAACGATGAGAGTGACTTTTTAACGAGCTTAGAAAATGATAATGTCCCTTTCTTTTGACCTTCTCTTACTTGTATTTGGTTGTTTTCTCTTTAATTGAGTGTCAAGTTAGTTTGTTTTGGTGAAAATATTTTGCATTTGGCACAACTTATAATGACTGAAAGCCTCATAAGTGGTGCAAGTAGAGGTGTTTATTGTTATTAAGGTGTTAGTAAGGGAGTGATAAAAAACTTTATTTGCTTTTGAAGGGAAAAACATTCTATAAATAAAAAGAATAAATAAAAAAAAATTCTGCCATCTAAAGTCTCAAGATCAACGTTAAATAAACTAATTATATTAACGAGATATTTAAATCATTACCTCTTAAAACACAATATCAAGGTATCAAATTGAACCATCTACGTTTTTTTATCTCTAATGATAATCCACACGACTTATACACCAATACTAAAAAGTGATAGAAGATCAAGAATGCTACCTCTAAATTCTTTTTATGATGAAGAATGCACACGAATTGTTTCTATAAGGAAGATGACATAATTTTCTTTCTATAAAGAAGTTTACACGCCTATCTTTTTTTCTTTGGGAATTTCGACCAACTGTCTATTCTATCGGTTATGTGGCTTGATATATCTTTTTTTATTTATAAACCTTGTATCGAGTTTAATAAACTTATATCTATAGTTCTTAAAAATGCCCCTCTACTTAAAATACCCTTACAAACTTTCACTTAAACTTGTTGGCCCAATTACTCAATAATTAAATGGACCATCCAAATAAGTCTGGATCAAGTATTTTAGAGAGACTTAATTTAGAAAACTATTTCCTAAATTACCCTTATCAGTTTAAAAAACCTAAATTAGGAAACTATTTCTTAATATTTTAGAAAACCCAAATTAGGAAACTATTTCCTAATATTTTAGAAAATTCAATTTAGGAAACTTATTTCCAATTTAGAAATTTTTTTCCAAATTATGAAAGTATTTTCAAAATTCTTTTAATGTTTAAGGAATTAAAATCAATCATTTAAATTCTCATTCTTCATTTCTCTTTATTCATGTCAATGTTAAGCTTATGTGTGTAACTCAATATGTTTCTAGATATGTTGGCAAGAAGTGAAAGAAAATTATTTTATCTTTAGATATATAAATCAAAATTGGTCTCCAACAAGGTATCATGACTATCCAATTATCTAGATGGATTATTTAATCCGCAACAATCTTTCACGAGCATGGTTTTTATACAATTCGGTTTTCATGTCAATTTATCACGAGTATGATCTTGAACTTGGTTTGGTGTCCGCTTGATTATGATCATATAATTTTTCTTTGATCTCCGAATGTCATAGCTCATAAGTAAACCAATCATGCTCTATTTGTATACTTCTATTGTGGTCACAAATTCTTAGACATTCATCGAAGTATAATGAGATAGCTCTTTTAGCATATAAGGAATGACATGTCCTATCTTAGTTATCCACCGAGTCTCTTCCATTAGATTCTTGATATACCAACCGAATTGCCTACATGCAACTCTTTACCGAGCTTATCGAAACTTCTATCAAAATATAACAATCCTCTAATGAGATAACCATGATAATTTCAAGTCAAAAGACTATTTGTACCCATCTCATTTGAGATTTTCATAGACTATATTAAATGAGTTCTCATGATAAGTCATATTCGGTGATATGTTTTTTAATATTATTCACCCGTGCGCTTGCTTTGGTATCACCATATCGGTAGGTGTGAGATCTTCTACTGCTATCTTATAGCAAGATCATAGCACACACAAGTCATATAGCATATTATCAATATCTAATTTTAACAATGCTATGACTTGAGACATTTAATAATATCATTTAAGTGTATTGGTGTTTCTTTCACATTTATTGATCAATTATTAAGGTAATGAATATCATATGAACTTCTATCTAATTCTATCAAATTATAAAAAATATAAATTAATAACAAGACTTCTTTCTTAATAATAATAAAATAATATTTAAATCATCCAAACATGTTGGATCTTGGACATCTACATAAATAGCTCTTACATCAATATATAAGCTTCTATTAAACATAGTGTTATGATTTCAATCATATAAATATTTATAAATTATCGATGAAAAACACATAGGATAAAATATCAATTTTAAAAAACATAAATACATACGGGATACAAATAAGACTAATCTTATGTTTATTCATTTTTTTCTAGTTACTTATAATGAAAGTCTTTATATTTAATTTTAGAAACATCTTTCTTAGTTACGAACAAGTTAGAACTTGATTAAAAAGTTAACAAACCAAAGATAATGATTTTATCCGGCTCGATGTAAAGCCTACTTGAACCCAATCTAATTTGGGAAAGACAATTATATTACACAGCAATAGGTTTAGAATGCTTAAACCCGAGGGGCAAAAGGAATATTTTCCTCCGGAATTGGAGAAATTATGTCATGGATTCGATTTAATTTTCAAATCAATATTTAAAAGAATTTATTCCTTCGATATATCAAATTAATATGAAACATTTGCTTTTAAAATCATTAAAAAAAAAAAGACATAATCTAAATTTTGACATAGAAATTGACTCAAAAATACATGTTACCATTACACAAAATCAAAATATAAAACAAATAAAAATATCAAAATAGTCTTATTTATAACGCTTTTTAATTACACTTTCACAATAATATTACCTTTTTTTTCCCAAAAGGGATAGATTGCCTTAAAAAATTTACCTCTTTTTTTTTTTTTTTTAACCAAAAGGGACGATCAGTTTTTTTTTTTTTTTAATAATTCTAATAAACAAATATATAAAATCACCAAACATATAAAAAATGTTAATTTAATATCTTTTAAATGGAAAATCACTTTTACAAAATGCATACAACATCGGTAAACACAACTCTATTAAAATTTGGGTTTTACGCATATCGAAATCTTGTATAATTTAAAAATTTTTTATTGAGATCTTAAGGTTTTTTTTTTTCAATTTAAGAGTTTTAATCTTACGTTATTATTATTTCGGACTCGATGTGTCACGTAAACATTCATAGTAAACTGTACCCAATAACAACTCACCACGTACAAAGATGAGCCCAAATTGAATTTTAATGAAAATAAGAATTTTTCTAATGAATTTTAAATAATTAAAAAAATAATAAACTTAAAAATAGATTAAAAAAATACTATTGAACCTTACCTACAAAAACTATAAATTCTCTTCTCTCTCCTGTTCATTTCAATTTTTTTCTCTTTCCTCTTTCTTTCGATCTGCAATAAAAAATGATAATCTCTAATTCTTAAATTTCAAACCCTCATATTTGCCAATTATAAACCCAAATCCCCATTTCTACCCAATTTGTTTTTCTTTTTCCTTCTTGGCATTAAACTTGTTTACAAGAAATAACATTACATGCCCATTATGAAGGGTCTTAACACTTATTCTCAAGCACTTCCAGAATTGTGCAAAAACCATATTGGCAGTTTTTTTTTTTTTTTTTTTGGAGAATTTAATGTGCAATTGAAATATCATTGGTTTCCCAATCTATATGGTAATATGGATATGCCATCTCCAATGTTGTTCCTTGAATTGAAATTTAGAGAAATGCGTAAAAAGCTCATGGTAATCCATGGTGTAAATCGCCTTTGCTAATAGTAAAATCAGTTGGTCATCAGACTCTCGTTACACTACTCTAGTGGTTGAAGGGTTTTGACGGGCGACTGTACTCGTAAGTCGTTTAAGAGTTGCACCATTATTGATGAGATATTTATTGGAATTTGAATAATTGGTTATTAAAATGGCATGTGATGCAAGAAATGGTTAGTGTAGGAATTGATGATGCATTTCCTTCTATATTTGTTTCTTGAAAAAATTGAAAACGAGACTTTTAACTAGTAGTTGACCGTTACTAGTGTCATACTCCAATTGTGGCTGATTTTAAACTTTTAATTGTTCTTTTTTTAGTTTCTTTTATTGTTATTCTTTAGTCCATTTTTTCTCTTGCTTTTATTAAAACAAAAAATTAAAAAAAATTGGATAATCAACAAAAAATTTTAAAAAAATTGGATAATCAACAAAAAAAAATATTTATTCATTTAAAACGTAGTATAAAATTACAGAAAATTAAAAAATTTACAAAAAAAATAAAACACAAAAAAAGAAAATAAAGAAAAGATGAAGGGACAAATCCCCTCCATTTTTTGTGCATTTACTAGCTATCCTGGACAATGTCCTAACGCAATTTGTTATCCAAGATCAGTAGCCCCCTACTACTGCAACTGTTGGAGTTTCACCCTTTACACTTGCCACAATCCTACTGCAACTGGACAGTCACCCCCACAGTCTTTGCCATGCCACAAATCTCGCAGCACACGATTCACACAACTGCCAACTCTCCACCATCTTGTAAAATCCCGCACCATCATGGTAGGGAACCAACCAATTCACAGTCTATATAAACAACAGCAGAAACACAAACCAAAAAAAAAAGGTGAAAGAGAAACAAAATTTACCTGAACCGAAGCTGTAATCCAATATTATGCTCAATCAATTCTGCTAGAAACAAGGGATAGTTGGGAGTTTTGAACAGAAGGTCATTTTCCTTCACTACTCTCACCCTATCCTCGATCAACAAATAGAAAGTAATCCTTTTTACCACTCTCTGATTTCAATTGATACCCCTCTTTTTTTTTCTTTTGCCTCTGGTTCATCAAGAACCAATGATGGCAGTGGTTTAGCCATTTTCATCACACAAGCAAAGATCATAAGGATCGGCACCTCTATCTTTTGAAAGAAAAACAAACATCACCAGGAAGAAACCTTGGGTTTCTTCCTGACGAACGATGAAGGAGGACCATTACCAGGAAGAAATCCCTTGATTTTCTCCCTTGCAAAATGATCGAGAGAAAGAGAGATATCGATTCAAATCGATCTCTATTGAGAGACAAAGATCGATTCAGATCGATCGAAAAAGAGAGAGATAGAATTTTGTCTAGCGATTTCGATCCTGATAAGAAAAAGGAAGAAGATTTTAGAGGTTGAGATCATTTGGATCTTGGTCAATGAACGGGTGAGGGAGAAGGAAGGAACTTAGGTTGTTAGATTTAGGAGGAACTTCCTAGGTTTCTTTTCAAACGAACGAGAAGAGAGAAAAGAGAGGGAAGAGTGAGAAACGGAGAGAAGGCTGTCGAAAAAAAATGAAAGAGGGATAGATTTGGTTCCTGTTTATCGGATTAAAGTCTCGGTCCAACAAAAGAAAAACAATGGGCTAGGCTTTGGGCCTCAGCCAAGCCTAGTCTTGTCAACCCATAAGCGAATCTACCTGGCAGGCCATTCTAATGAGCCAACCCGGTAGGCCTACGGCCCATCCCAAAAAATGTTTAATTTTTTAATTTTAGCTTTTTATTTACTTATTTATTTTTAGATAATTTTTCTTGAATGTTTATTTCTTGTTTTAATTTAGATTTTAATAGTCAACCTTTCTTGGAATTTATTTTATTTACTTTTAATTTTAGAATTTTATTTCCACAATTAGTTTAGATAACCAAATGGCGGATGAATTATCAAGTCTCCTAATTTTTAGGGACCGATGACGATTCTCTATCGAAAATAATAATAAAATGATTAAAAAAATCAAAATTCTTAAAAAAGTCTCCTATCTAATAGGGACTATTGTTAAAAAAAAATCATCACTTTTTTAATCAAGATATTCTCTCACATATCGATTTTGTCGAGACTTGAAGTGGATCCAATGTTTAAACCGACGTGTCTCTCGAAAAAGGAGTTCGACGATAGTTTCAATACAATACCATGTCCAAAAGATAAAAAAATAATAATAATTTAGCTTGAAAAATTAGATTTTAAATAGGAAATAACATGGCATAAATAAAATACTTTAGGAGATAAATTTAAGACTAAACTAAATATAGAACCTTTCTTAAAAAAGGTGTCTTTAGGTAATCGATATTTTCTCAAAGTATAACCAACTCCTTGTCCGTGAATTTCTACATCCGCATCGGTGCTATTTTTAAGATCCTAGTTCCTTTAATATTAGGTGGTGACTCCAAACTTGTAAATAACTCGTAAATAAACTTTTAAATTTTTTTAGAGACTCATCCAACGTCAACTAGCGAGAACTAGTATGATGCCATTCAATTAATGTTGTAGTGTTGTTTAGTGATGTTATGCATTTTCTAGTGCTTTGATATTATCACTCTTACATTTCTCGTGTTACAAAATTAAGCTAAAAACCCTTGAACCACCATCGATTCAATCTTAACTATAATCAATCCCTCTAGCTCATTTAATTCCCCACATGGTCCAAGCTTATGTCCGAGCCACTTAATCTTCAAAGAGGTTCTACTACTGAAAATTGAAGAGAGAGGAAAGGTTAAGAGGGGAATGGGGATTAGGGTTTATAGTTGGAAAATTGGAGATTGTGCATGAGCATTTGAAATTGAGAATTAGGAATTGTCACTTTTGATTGCATATCGAAAAAAGGAGGAAAAAAATGAAATGAATTGGAGAAAAAAGAGGATTTTTAGTTTTAGTGGGTAATGTTGAATTATATTTTCCTAACCTATTTTTAGGTTTATTATTTATTTAGTTGTTTAAAATTTATCAAAAAAAATTTATTTTCGTTAAAACCTAATTTAGGCCAACCATGACACGTGGTAAGTTGTCGTTGACTAGAGCTTGCTACGTGTCTTTACTTGGCACAATAGGATTTGAAACAATAATAACACTAGAATAGAACTCTTAAATTAGATAAAAAAAAAAAAAAAAAACTTAAGGTCTTAATAAAAAAAATCAAATTATATTAGTCTTGATATGTACAAAACCCACTAAAACTTGTGTTGGATTGGAAAACTTGACATTAAAGTATGTAATTATTAATTATAGCACATATCAAAATTCTTGGATAAATAAAGGCTAAATTAGAAGTTAAATATTTTTTAAAATGAAATAATTATATTTTTCAATAGAATTAAATATTTTAAGAGCTCATATCTTTTGACATAAAGAAAAAAAAAACAACGAGTAAAATATTTTTTAGGTAAATACCAAATGCACTTCTAAGATCCCCGCATATTTAGTTTGTTCAAACTTATAAATTATATGTGCTTGGATACATATAAGGGTCTTTAATATTTTTATAATCACCATTAATTTAACAATTAGATGGATTAATGAAGCATAGAGTATAGTTACTTATTTATATTATTATCCTAAAATTTCACTTTTTTTCCTCTTATACAAGTACAAAATAACAAGTGACTTCTCGGTAGTTACACGTTCACTCGAAACAAAATTTCATTTAGGGTACCACGGACGTCAATTAATTAAAAGGCAAAAATTATCCTCAATCTATTAGGGTTATAATAATTTAAGGTTTATATTATCAATTTGGATTATTTAAATTCCAAACTATTATTTTTAGACAAATGTTATTTTTCTTATGTTATGTTTGATGGTCCAAGCGCTAACCATTAATGTCACGACCTCGAGAGTAGGCTATGATTAGTGCAAGAATTGAGAGAACCATGAGGCCCACCTTGACCCAAGCAAGCCTTGGATATTAATCTAAAATCCTCAAATTATTATCACCTCAAATATTATTTCGTTTCACATATTCTTAACTAACATTTATCACATTATGTTTTCGAGCATAAATCATAATTTAATGCTACCATTGCATTTCTCAATTAATATTCATAATCAATTCTTAATACAATACTCACGGCTATAACTATAGAGCTTCTAAGAATCCAACAAAATAAAACATAGGTTCTCAAAATTATAATTAAAGCAAGCCACATGATCACCGTATCGACTTCAAATAAGCAAACGAAAGAAAGCAAAAGGAAATCACTCAATATCCTATAAAACTAAAATAATGAGGGATAAACAGTTCAATGAGTAGACAATATATAACATACTAAGGGACGAAAATGAACTAAGGATGATACTTTCAAATCCATCTCAAAATGCAATTCTAGTTCTCCAAAACAATGCACATTATAAAACCAAATTGTAAATCATAAGTTTAAATGGTTTAAAACCATTCCTTATCAAATTATTGAAACATATATATATATATATATATATATATATATACCATAATCATAGATAAAGGTTTTTTATACTCTCGTGGGTGTAAATAATGTATCATTGGGTGTAAACACTTAAAAGTCATGCCCTCTGTGACTAGGTTTTTGTATGTTGGCCGACACACTAGCGAGCACTCTACCTCTTCGACTAGCTAAAGCCTTGTATCATTAAGCTCAAAGGTTACACCCCATGTAGCTAGGCTCCCTAAGGTCTGAAAAATATTTTCAAAAGCTAAACATACTTATACATTTTTCAAACCAATACTTTGAATACCATACATGCTCCAAATCAAATTGATATTAATATAATTTCATATCAAATACACATTTTCAAAAATTATATGGATAATCACAATAATGATTATAACAAATCCATGTTCAAATCCAAAATCACATACCAAATCTAATAACACATTTGTTCAAACACATATTCGATCATTTTTTATACAAAATCATTTCAAATATTCATGGAGTTCATTCCCATCTAAGTTCTAATAGGATTCTTCTAAATCATACTTAAATCAATGATGCATGTCAAGATTATCAAAAAAAAAAAAAATCAAAAACATAATAGGTTATATAATATCCACTAACGAGTACAAACGAAGAATCGAATGGAAATGACGGATCAAGGTTGTAATAGAGTCACCCGCTTTGAGGAATCTATTAACACATGAAGGCAAACTAACCATCAATATCACATATTAAGGAATAATTCAAATCGATGAATTATTCTAAAAATAAGAATATAAGATTATCAAATAAAAATGGAATTGATCGGAATGACTCAAATAAAAAACCTAACTAAATTTTATAATCTCTTAATTGATTTTAAACAATTATCTAACTATATTCCATCATTAATTATCAATTTGATCAATCTTTAAACAATCAATTTTCAATTAAATGATCCATTGCATTTTAATTCACCCAATACTCATTCCATTTATCTTTAATTATACTTTTATAACTTAATTCCTTATTTCCTCAATTTCTTTTCAATTCAAACACAATTTTTGGATTTTTCACTATTCATCATCTTCAACCTCTTAATTACTCAAATTTACTCAATTCCACTTAAATTTAATTCCATAATTCACTTACCTAAGACAATTAAACATCATTTTAAGTAATTATAATAACTTAGAATCATATTTCCTCAAATAGGTCTCAAAACTCTAACCTTAATCTAATCAATTCTTTAAGCAATCACCAATCCAATCCAATTCTATTTTAATATCATCATTAACTACTTATAAACATCACAAGTAAAAGATTAATCAATAAAAAATCTTACCTTTGTCCTTCAACTCCCAATTTCTACGCCGACTCTTTAAGCTCGAAGCTCCAATCTAGCTAAACATCACTTAAATCTTCTTGTTTAAGGCTTTCCCAAGCTAACCTAACAATAACATAGCTTAGGAATTAAGGAAGAAAATTTGGGAAAAAATTAAGAGAGAGTGGCATGAGGGAGAGAAGAAGAAAATTTTAGAAAAAGGAGGTAGCTACTGCCCCTTTTATACTAGCTTTTTTTTTTTTTTTTGGTTATTATATTCTCCTCCCTCAAGAAAAATTCATCCTCGAATTTAATTCTAGCCATACCTCAAAAGAAAAATAAATAAGGATACTGCATTTTCATTTTCTTCTCGGCCTCCCAAATGGGTTCTTCAATTAAATGATTACTTCAAATAACCTTAATTGATAAAATCTCCTAATTCCGTAATTTCTTAACTCGATGGTCTACTACTCGCTATCGGTTGCTCCTCATATGACAAATCAAGATCTAATTCCCCCATTTGTACTTCTAAGACTTAAGATAAGTCGGGTACATATTTCCTTAGCATGGAAATATAGAATACCGAATGCACACTTAAAAATTATGATGGTAACCCTAACTCATAAGCCACTACTCCAATCAAACCAATAATTTCAAACGATTCAATATACCTCAAGCTTATATTTCCTTTCTTGGCAAATCACATTACTCATTTCATTAGAGAAACTTGGAGAAACACCAAGTCACCAATCCGAAAGTCCACATGTCTTTTTTAGGATCTACATAACTCTTTTATCTATTGTATGTAATCCTAAGGTGTTCTTGGATCAACTTCACTTCTCGATAGTGAGTCTGAATCAATTCTAGCCCTAAAGGTTTTTTCTCCTCGACTTCTATCCAACATATTGATGATCTACACTTTTAACCATACAACGCCTCATATGGTGCCATACCAATACTAAAGTGATAGCTATTACCGTATGAGAATTTAATTAATGGCAAGCGATGATCCCAAGCAACTCCTAGACTCATCATACATGCTTTAAGTATGTCCTCTAAAGTCTAAATTATCCTTTTTAACTCGACCATCTATTTAAGGATGAAATTTTATACTGAATTCTAATCTTACACTAAGAGTCTCTTGTAACTTCCTCTAGAATTGAGATGTAAATTAAGTAGCTCAATCCAAAACGATGGAGATCAAAATGTCGTGTAAGAACACTATTTGATTAATATACAATTAGGCATTTGATCATACCTATAAGTAGTCTTTATAGGTAGAAATGGGAAAACATATTTAATTTATCCATAATAACCAAAATGGAATCATAACCTCCTTGGGTTCAAGGCAAACTCGTTACAAAGTCTATTGTCACTCTTTCCTACTTCCACTGCGGTAGTGGCAACACTTGTAACATTTCTTCCGGCCTCCGGTGCTCATACTTTACTTATTAACATGTCAAGCATTGTAAAACAAACTCCATAATGTCCATCTTCATTTCAATCCACTAATAGTTCTCATCAAGATCCTTATACATCTTGACATAGTCGGGATGAATGAAATAAGTGGTACTATGAGCCTCTATCAAAATATGTTTTCTTAGCTTTGAATTTTTTGGCACACACAACCTTTGATGAAACCATAGAGTGCTTTTATTATCAACTCTAAAATCTAAACTTTTTCTTTCTTGTATTTTAGTGAAAATCTTATATATCTTCTCATCATCCATCCGAGCCTCTCAAATCCGATCCACTTTTTGCCTAACCTCAATATGGACCAATAAAGCACCTAATTTATCAACTCCAAACACTACTTGCGAATCTCGTAATCTATATAATTTTGATGCCAATGACCACTTATCCTCTAATAAATAAGCCAAACTCTTTACTAACTTTCTACTCACGGTATCGGTTACCATATTAGTCTTACTCGGATGGTATAAGATAGTATAGTTATAATCCTTAAGTAACTTCATCCACCTCATTTGCCTTAAATTCGGATCCTTCGATCAAATATATACTTCGGACTCTTATGATCCGTATAGATCTCACAAGTCTCTCCATATAGATAATATCTCTAAATCTTTAAGGTAAAAACCACTACTGTTAATTCGAAGTCATATGTAAGGTAGTTATGTTCATGTCTCTTGAAGTATCTTGAAGCATAATCTATTATCCTACCATGTTGCATTAACACACATCCTAACCCTACTCTTGAGGCACACAAAAATAACAAATCCACCATTATATAAAGGCAAATTGAGGACTGATGTTGTGGATAAACACGTCTTTAACTTTTGAAATTTCTTCCACGCTAATCCGACCACTCGAAACCTTACATTCTTTTGAGTCAACTTACTCGATGATGTTACAATCCTTGAGAAATCTTACACAAACCTTTGATAATACCCAACAAGACCCAAAATACTTTAAATTTTTGTTATCAAAATAGGTCTCAACCAATTGCTCGCTACCTCTACTTTCTTCAAATCGACCGTAATCCCTCATTGGGACATAATGTGCCCTAGAAATGCCACATTCTTTAACCGGAATTCACACTTTGAAAACTTCACATATAACCTCCAATCCCCGAATGTCTACAACACTCATCTTAGATGATTCTCATGCTTCCTCTTATTCTTAGAATACACTAAAGTATCATCAATAAATACTATTACAAACTTATCAAGAAAGCGACAAAACAGCCTATTCATTGAATCCATAAAAGCTGCTAGAGCATTGATAAGGCCAAACAACATCATCAAAAATTTATAATGATCATATTGCATCCTACAAATAGTTTTAGGAATGTCTTCCCTCTTAATCCTCAATTGGTGATATCCAAACCTTAAATCAATATTAGAGAAGTATCTTGAACCTTACAACTGATCAAATAAATCATCAATCCTCGATAAGGGATACATATTCTTTATCATCACTTTATTCATTCGATGATAGTCAATACATAACCTCAAAATCTCATCTTTTTTCCTAGCAAACAAAACTAGAACACCCCATGGAGAAATGCTCGGTCAGATTAAACCCTTATCTAATAAGTCCTAATATTAAACATCCAAATCCTTCAACTCAATTGGTGTCATCCGATATAGAGGTATAACGATAGGTTTGGTGCCTAAAACCAATTTAACATCAAACTCTATTTCTCTATCTAGAGGTAAACCGGGTAGTTCATCTAGAAATATATCATAAAACTCTCTAATGATTAGGACTTGGTCTAAACTAATCACATTATCATCAATTTCCTTTATATATGCCAAATAGGCTACACATCCTTTTCTCATCATCTTACTTTCCTTAATGGTAGACACTAGATTGGAGGGTGCTACACTTCGTTCTCCCTTAAAAAAAAAATCCATCTTCTCTTAAATCTTCATAATACACCACTTTATTATAATAGTCTAGCGAAGTATGATAATTCACTAACCGAGTCCATTCCTAAAATCATATTAAAATCATTCGTTTCTAATAAAATCAAGTCCATAAGAAAATTTCTATCCATTACCCATACATCATATGTTTTAAACATCAAATCACCTATCACGCTTTCTCCTATAGGTATTGAAACCATCAAAGACTACTCTAAAATACATGGATTCGTATTGAATCTTTTAACAAAATATGATAATACAAAAGAATGAGTTGCCCTTAAATCAATTAGTACCCTTACATCATATGAAAAGACTTAGAGGATACTTGATACAACAATATTAGATGCCCGAGTATCTTATTGGGTGATAGCAAAAACCCGAGCCTAGCCACCACTCGGTGCTCGTCTAACCCTAACCTCCTAAGCCTTCATGACCTCTACCGAGCTTATCCTCAACCTTGCTATGCTCGCCATCAAACCCTCGATCGGATTGGCCACCAAATTTGCCACTATATTGATTTAGAGGTGGCTTA
This sequence comes from Dovyalis caffra, assembly GCA_963924115.1. Lineage (NCBI taxonomy): Eukaryota > Viridiplantae > Streptophyta > Magnoliopsida > Malpighiales > Salicaceae > Dovyalis > Dovyalis caffra. Next base: position 6,515,554 of record CAWUPB010001197.1, read on the forward strand.
GCCAAAACAAGAGCTCGTACTCCTTCAAAAATAGTTTGTTCTATCTTGTATATAAAAAATCCCGTATCAAATGTCTTTATTGATGGAAAAAGAAACATGATCCTATCTTCCTATAGCATATACCCGGATGGGTCTTGACATATGCTTGATAAATGAATATCCTTTTCTAGGACCTTGATGGACTAAATAAGATGATCCCCGAATCATATTTATTCTTGAACTATCATGGCTATTCTATCCAAAATATCTTTTCTAAGGGCTAAAATAGCTCTACATATTTATATCTTGATTAGATCCATTGCTACTAATATTTATGCCCATCGAATGATAAGACATCACTCTTGGCCTTTTTCTTTTGCTTTTTAGTAGCTTTACACTCTATTCTCCTCATTTTGAACTTACAAGCATAATCAACTACTTTAGAATAATTCTGAAACCTTTATGAAAATATCATCATAAAGAGTAGATCCACTAGCCCATTCATAAATCTCTTTACTTTTTTCACCTCGATCGATGTTATTTTTAGGGCATAATAACTTAACTTTGCAAACCTCCTCTCATACTCGTCACTCGTCATGTCGAAGTTGGCATTAATCTTTCAAACTCTTTTGCCTTTTCTTCCCCAATACTCTTAGGTAGTTGCTCCTCTCGAAAAGCTTTCTCAAATTGTTTTCAAGACAATCAAGCTTTCTATCCCGTTTACACCAATCATCCTGTTTATACCAATCATTTTAAGAACTCTACCATATAAGGGTCAAACCCTACTAATTCTAAATGGTTGCTAGTTATAAAGGTACCTACTTTACTCAATCTTTGATTGGTAGGCACTAACGTTGTCATAGCCGAAAGGTTTTTTGAATACGTTCAGCCATTATTTCTATCATGTGCTGCATAGCATGAATCCATCCATGACGTCAATTAGTGTCATCATATCGAGTCTACTTTTTTCCTAACACTAGACCCGCACAACACCTTGAAGGTCTAGATAATGCCTCAACTTTAGCACTTCCCTTATAATCATCCGATCTAGTCCTCAACATGACAATCAATACAAAATGTAACTTGAGTTTAACATAATTTCAAAAGAAATAATTTCAAAAAGGTAGTATACTTAATGCCTAATTCATATAAATCTTATTCCTTATTTCATTGGGCTTGCTTATACATAAAATAAGACCATAATCTTGGATTTATAAAAAAAATAACAAATCAAAATGAGTAAATCCCAACCAAAGCACATACAAGTCCAAATGTACAAAGGAAAAAATGAAATCAACATGAAAAACTAAATTGAAGGAGGCACACGAGCAAAAGAATTAAGCATGATTTGAAGAACAAATTAACACATTCATGCATGTTTTAGCACAAGAAGTCACATGTAACGACCCGGACCTTTACGCATATCATATGCATGCTTTTATGTGTTTAGCTTGATGCCTAATTAATTTGCTTGATATTGATGCTTAAATTTTGCTAATGCATGATTACTACCAAAAATCAAACTTGTCAAGACATCTCGGATTTGTTGTCAAAAACAATAGTGTCTCGATGTACCGGTTTCGTTGTCAAAACTATTGTGCCAAGATAAGCTTTATTCATCAACGAAACTACTACATCCGGACTCGTTGGTTTTATTGACGGATTTAATGTTTAACTTAGGTTTTGCTATGAAATACCATGCTAGTATGCTATGTGAAAATGCTATCGAAAATGACTAAGTCCGGACAAACCATTTTTCATTGACAAAAAATATTGTATCCGGACATTTCGGTTTACGTCAAAGAAAACTACCACTATCGTGGCATCGGTTTTTCATTGATGGATTTTATATCCAGCCATAGATAATGACATATTAGTCCCTCTATTATGAAAATCACTTAAGACACATTAACTATGATTTGTACTTGAATTAAGGGACTGAATAGCATAGATTAAATAATTGAAAGGGACTTAACTTTTCATTGAGTTAGTGGAATGTTAGGTGTCACGACCATGCCTTATATGGGATGACCTAGCCAAGGAGGTGTCATCCTCCATAATTTTAGGCCATTTTATATTGCATGGCTGGCCTATATAAAGAGAGGGTGAGACCATGGTTGATTCTTTTGGCCATTTGAACAATCTATAAGAGAAAAGGAAGAATTGCTTGAGTGGGAGCTGCTGAAGTTGTTGTAGCTTGCTTGGAAGTGCTTGGACCAGCTTTTAGCTATCATTTTCTATCTCCTAACTCTAGACTAAGTAAGTGTAATCCATTCAACTACACTACAAGACCTAGGTTTAAGCAATTTTGACATGTTGAGCTTGATTGTTGCTATGTTTATTTGCTGAATGAAAATGGATTAAAACTTGATGCATGTGGATTTAAGATTGACCAATGAGCCTAGAAATACCATGTAAACCCTAGAAAAATATGGGTTGAACTTGATGTGTCTTTGTGGCTAAATGGAATGCTTAAATTGCTTGGCTTATTTTCTCGTCAAAAATGTTTGGCTCTGTGTTCCATAAAAAATGCTCGACTTATGTTCCGTTAAAATTGCTTGGTCGATATTCCGTCGAAATTGCTTGACTTGTGATTCTATCGAAATTACTTAACTTGTATTCAATCAAAATTGTTTGGCTTGTGATTCCGTCAAAATTGCATGGCTTGTGATTCTGTCTAAATGATGAATTATGTGACTACCATGCTTGGCTATAACTTGTATTGGATACGCTTAATGCATAGAGGTCGTTAGCATAGTTACATTAGCTTGAATTCATTGACAATATTTGGTTGCTTAAGCATTGAAAGCATGTATTCATGACATGGCATGACATAACATTGATTTTCATGACTTATGTTTTAAACAAGAAAAGAAATGTGTATGCACATGGAAATGTCATATGTGGGAATGATCCGGTGTATACAAAAGGGTTGAACATAGAGAGTCCACCTATGGGAATGATTTGGTGTATACTTAAGGGTCGGTCCTCGACTAGACGTTATCTAGCTCCATGGCTTTCAAGGTTTTAAAAGAGGGTCGGATCGAACATTCGACAAGGCATGTCCAAAAGATAGAAAATGAATTTCTTCATGAAAATATGCTTTCATAAACTCATGCATGATTGCACTTGGTAAGCGTTACCTCATTTCTTTATACCTTGTGGTGTAGGTGACCGTAATGATGCTTGCGAGTAGCACTGTCGCAAAAATGGTGTTCGTTGGACACTTTTGGAGTTTGTCGAAAGGTATACTTTCATCTAGGAATTTAGGTCGTAGGCTATGTCTAGCTTATGTTTACATGTCATAGCATGATTTTGTTTGTAAATGTTAAATGTAAACGACTCTTACGGCCAAGAAAACATATAAAAAGTTTATTTTGAATGAAATGAAGTATTTTCTCAAAGCTTGTATTCATTATGTTTATGTTGCTCCAAATATTTAGAGATCCTATGTAAAGCATTCATAATGTTTTCACATAGCTAGACCCTTAGTTTTCGTTAGGAATTCACATGACAATAAGCTGTCATAAAATTACAACGGACTTAGGTTGCCGTAGACGTAGGCTACGTGGTGTAGTTTTGTGTCAACAAATTTCTAAATCACGATGGAACTTTTGCGTCAACGAAAACATTTCGGATAAGAATTGAGTTATTAAGTAGGCTTTCAAGCCAAATGTCTTCTATCGTGCATTACTTGTCCCACACATGATTCAAGTCATAAGGCATCGACGCACATTCAACAAGCACGAGACGTGGCCGCATACGTTACGGTTGCATCCAAGTGCTTCGTAAATGTTCGACACTCGTCATAGCATTTCAGCCTCCCTCTCGGGGCTTAGGGCATTACAAAATGATCAATAAGGGCAAACATGGTTATTGCAAGAAAGTGACACACCTATATGTGTTTTAGCCACGAGGAGAGACATAGGCGAGATAGGGTTTGTTTTGAAAACTTAACACGCTTCGTGTGTATTCGTACAAAGAGAGACACAATTAAGTTGTGAATTTTATGCATAATTATTGCTGATATTGATATGCAATTGCTTTGAGTTTATTAAATTACTTGATAAACTAATTAGATTAAGATTAGGGTTTTAAGACCCACTTGGATAAAAGTTTGATTAAGTGATCTTAGGTATTTAATTGATGTTTAATTACCTTAGACAAGTGAATTAAAGAGTTAATTTAAAGTAAAATTAAATGAATTTGAGAAATTAAGAAGTTAAAGATGATGAATAGTGATAAATTTAAAAATTGGAGAAAATAAGGAATTAACCTATATACATGCAATTCAAGATTAATGGAAAGAGTATTTAGTGAATTAGAATGTAATGGATCATTTGAATTGAAAATTCATGATTAAATTAAGAATTGGTGATGATGAGATTTAGTGAGCTATAGATTAGAATCAATTGAAGGATTATAGGATTTAGTTAGACTATCGAATCGTGTTTTTCCAATCAATTTTGTTTTTATTTGATAATCTTGTATTTTGATTCTAGAATAATCCATTTTGAAATTATTCCTCATTATGTGATATTGATGGATGATCCATCATTTTGTGGTGATAGATTCTTCGAAGCGGACGACTCCATAACATTGATTCCGTTCAATTCGTCAAATTGTACTATGAATGGGTATTAGATTATGTACTATGTTTTTGAGTTCTTGATTTTTTCATTTATGCATCATTACTTATGAATGATTTATAACTAATTCTATTAGAACCTAGATGGAAACGAACATCATAAATTTTGAAATATTTTCTTATCAAAATGATTTGGTATGAATTGAAATGAGATTGAATGTGTAAATGGATTTGATATGTTTTTTCAGATTTGAACATGAATATGTTATATCCATTATTTTAAGTATCCATATAATTTTTGAAATGCATGCATGGTATTTGAAATAACAATTTGAAAATGTGTAAATATATTTAGTGTTTGAAAATGTTTTTGAGATGTTAGGGAACCTAGCTACGGAGGGTAGCCTTTGAGCTCGATGATATGAGGCTCCATTTAATAGAAGAGGTGTAATGTTAGACCATATGTCGGCCAACATGCAAAAACCTAGTTACAAGGTGCGTGACCTTTGGGTGTTCATATCCAATGATATGTTATCACTCGATGAGTGTATAAAAACATATTTATATGTGTTTTTGCATGAATACAATATATATATGATATGTTTTTTGATGAATTGATACAAAATGGTTTTGAACCATTTGATTTGTAATATGAAGTATGTTTTCGATATGTATGTGTTTAAGAAATGAGCATCATATTTTAACATGGATTTGAGAACATCATCCGTAGTTTGTTCCCCTTCCTTAGCATCATATATAATGTCTACTCACCGAGTCGTGGTTTGCTCACCCCTAATTATTTTAGTTTTACAAGATATTGAGGGATTAATTATTACTTCCTTTTGGTTACTTTTTGTGAAGTTAGCATTTTGGTCTTGCAACTTACCTTTATTGTAATTCCTTAGAACCTAGGTATAATTTGATTTGCTTTATCTTAAATGCTCTATAGTTATAACTGTGGTTAGTGTATTAGAGTTAGATTAAGAATATGGATCTTGGATATTGAAATTAGAATAGCATTGGATTTATGAGATGTATTAATGTTGAAGAAATGTCTATTGAGTTAAGCTTAATGTCAAATGAAAATGATATTTGGTGTTAGTGATGAATCAACGATAGTAGTTTAGCATTTGAGGCTTACTTAGATCGAGATAAGTCTTACAATCCCCTCGATCCTTATGCGGATCTTAGCCCACTTCGAGGTCGTGACAAGCATTGATATCGAGCTTAGGCTTTAGAGTCTAGGATAACTATAAAACATAGGTTCTACTCTAATTCATGTTTTTATCCGAAATTACATGGATCAATCGATGAGTGTACGTGTTAGTTTAGGTTCGCTCGATAAGTTGTAAGGAATAGAAGTGTATAAAAGAGAAATGTACCAAAAAATGAGGTTTTACATGGAACACCGATATGGCAATTTTCTTTCCAAGTCGCAACCAAGCCCACCGCCATGTGTCCATTTTCCTTTAAAATATATGTACTTAGTTATTTGTAGTGATAAGTTGCATTAAAATGTACATAAATAGTAGTGTATCCATTTATTAAAAATGGAGCGTTTATATATATATATATATATATATATATACAGAAACATAAATGATATATATTTAATTGAATTATGCATGCATGGTCGTGTGGCATTTTTTTTCAAGCCACGCAAATCACGTACTTGGTCGTATGATATCATTTTCAAATCGTGTAACATTCCTCTCCAAACCATGTGACATGCATTCAGTCGTGTGCCTCTTTGCCTTTTTAAATGAAAATTCTTTTGAAATATCACATATGTCCATGTGATAATTGTCTTTAAATCGTGTGAGATATACACCGGCCATGTGACTCTTTTTCCTTGAGAGATTAATTTAAATTAATTTATGTACATGGTCATGTGGAATTGTTCTCCAAATCATGTGAAGTTCTTTACGTCCGTGACCTTCATTTTTTAAATACTTTCTCGCACTTGTCTCTTCTTTTGCCATTTCACACATAGGTGTGTAACTTTTAAAATAAATCGTGTTTAATCCTTTCTGCCCTTGTAACTTTTTGAGCTAAATCACACACAAGCGTGTTGATTTATTTTTCAAACCGTGCATCTCCATTTTTGCCTATATGCTTCTCTTTTAACTTGATTTGTTATGCTTGTTCATTTTGTTTCTTGTATTCTTGGATTTATATGTGTTTTGATTTGGGTTTACTCATTTGGATTCATTAATTTCTTCTTATAAACCTAAGATCATTATCTCATTTAAGTATAAGCAAGCTTAATAAAAGAAGGGATAAAGATTTAGAGAAGAAGAAGACCCTAATATAATGACGTCAACCGACGTCATGGTTACATTTCATGCTATGCGAGCATACCGTGGAGATGATGGTTGAGAGGATTCGGTAAAATTTTTAGACTATGGTAGGATTGATGTCTTTCAATTTAGGATTAGGTGAAGTAGGTACTTTTACGGTCGATACACGATCGATATTAGTGACGTTTAACCTATACGTGGTAGACTTCTTAAAGTTGAAGCCACCAACTTGTTCGGATGATAAGAATGATGAAGACTCGATGCACTTCATTGATGAGATAGAAAAGAGGTTGGTTATACTTTAATGTCCCGATGAGAGAAAAGTTGAGCTAGCAATATTCATGCTTGAGGGAAATGCTAGTGAATGGTGTAAATGGGATAAGAGACTTAGGGACGAAGTTAAGGAAGCCTTTCTAGAGGAGAAATTACTAGAAAGCATTAGAAAAGAAAAGGCTAAAGAATTTAAAAGGTTAGTGTAAAATTTTGATATAACGGTGATGGAGTGTGAAAGGAGGTTTACCAAGCTAAGTCGATATGCTTTAGAAATAATACCAATTGAGGAAAAAAAGGTGAAAAGATTTATGAATGGGCTAATAGATCCATTTTTTACAAGTGGTATTTCCTCAAACATTTCAAAGTTATTCGAAAGTCGTTGATTATGTTTGCAAGCTCGAAATGAGGAGGATGGAAAGTATGGCAAATAGGGAGTAAAAGAAGAAGGCTAAGAGTAATACCTTATTATCTAGTGAGCATAAAGATCGTAGTAGTGGATCTAGTCGGGACGTGATTATGCGAGTTACTCTAGCCCTCGAAGGAGATATTCTAAATAGAGTAACCATGATGGATCCTAAATGAGTATAAGTCAATGATCATCTCACTCGATCCATTAAGGTTCCGGAAAAGAATACTCGATCTATCAAGGGTATGGCAAGACCCATCCGGGTATTCATTGTAGAGGGACATAAGTATGCTTCTTTCACCATCAACAAGGTCATCTGATTTGAGATTATCCTAGATAAAAGATAAGACATACTGCTCGCTTTGGAAGGGGTATAAGCTCTTTCTATAATCAACCCATCCCTAAGTCAATATGGAGGTAGATTTAGTGGCTAGTCTAGTCGAGGGTTTACCGATAGTGTACATTAAGGTCAAGGATAAACTAGTAGAGGTCATAAAAGCTCGGGTGTTCAAGGTCAAACAAGTACTAGTGATGGTCAAGCTTGGGTTTTTTCCATCACCCAATAGGATGCTCAAGCATCCAATGCGATTGTATCACGTATCCTTTAAGTCTTTTCATTTGATGTAGGGGTATTGTTTGACTCAAGAGTAACCTATTCATTTATGTCTTCATACTTTGCTAAGAGGTTTGATGTAAGATCATGTATGTTAGAGTAGTTTTTAATGATGTCAATACCAATTGGGGAAAGCATAATAACTGATTTGGTGTTTAGAAACTACGATGTATGGGTAATAGGTAGAAATTTGATTGTAGATTTGATATTATTAGAGATGAATGATTTTCATATAATCTTAAAAATGGATTGGTTAGCAAATCATCATACTTCATTAGATCTGCTATAATAAGATAATATATTTTGGATATTTAGAAAAAGATGGATTTGCTTTTCAAGAAAAACAGTGTAGCTCTTTTTAACTTAGTATCCGCCATTAAGGTGACTAAGATGATGAAAAAATGATGTATGGCCTATTTGGCTTATGTGAAGAAGATTGATAATGATGTGGTTAGTTTAGACCAAGTCCCAATCGTTAGGGAGTTTTTCGATATATTTCTAAATGAATTACCTAGATTACCTCCGGATAGAGAAATAAAGCTCGATATTAAATTCCTTTCAAGCATTGAACATATCTTTATACCTCCCTTTCGGATGAAATTATCTAAATTGAAGGAGTCGAAGTTCAACTCCAGGACTTAATGGATAAAGGGTTTATCCGATCAAGCATTTCTCTATAGGGTGCTTCGGCTTTGTTTATCAAGAAGAAGGATGGGAGTTTGAGGTTATGCATTAACTATCGTCGGTCAAATAAAATGATAGTGAAGAATATGTATCCATTACCAAGGGCGGATTATTTGTTTGATCAATTACAAGATGCAAAATATTTCTCTAAGATTGATTTGAGGTCTAGATACCATCAATCGAGGATTAAAAGGGAGAAAATTTCCAAAATAGCCTTCAAGATGCGGTATGGCTATTGTGAATTTACGGTGATGTCGTTTGGCCTTGCCAATGCTCGACGACTTTTATAGGTCTAATAAATCGGGTATTCGATATTTCCTCGATAAGTTTGTAATTGTGTTTATTGATGATATACTCGGTGTATTCTAAGAATGAGAGAGAGCACAAAAATCATCTAAGACGAGTATGAAAAACATTAAGGGATTAGAAGTTGTATGCTAAATTTTTGAAATTTCAATTTTGATTGAAGAATATGGCATTCTTAGGACACATTGTGTCCCAATAAGGAATTATAGTTGATTCGAAGAAGGTAGAAGTAGTAAGCCATTGGCCGAGACGTACTTCGATGACGAAGATTCAAAGCTTTTTGGGTCCGGTTGGGTATTATCGAATGTTTGTGCAAGATTTTTCAAGGATTGCAGCACTTTAACTAAGCTCGACCCGGAAGAATATGAGGTTCTAGTGGTTAGATAAGTGTAAAGAGAGTTTTTAGAATTTGAAGACGTGTTTGACCACTCGCACTAGTCTTTACCTTACCATCGGGTAGTGGTGGATTTTTAATGTTTTATGATGCCTCAAAAGTGGGGTTAGGATGTGTATCTATGCAATATGATAGGATAATATCTTATACTTCAAAACAGATTGAAGAAACATAAACAGAACTACCCTACACATGATTTAAAATTAGTAGCGAGTGGTCTTTGCCTTAAAGATTTAAAGGCATTATCTATATGGAAAAACTTATGAAATTTATATAGATCATAAGAGCTTAAATTAATATTTGATCGAAGAATTTGAATTTGAGGATAAGAAGATGAATGGAATTACTAAAGGACTATGATTGTACTATCTTATACCATTTGGCTAAGACTAATGTGGTAGCTAATGCCTTGAATAGGAAATCAATCGAGAGTTTAGCTCATATATAGGAGGAGAAACAATCATTAGCATCGAAATGGATAGATTACGAGATTCTTGAGTGGTGTTCGGAGTTAATAAGTTGGCCCATATAGAGATTATGCCAATTTTGGTGGATGAGATCCTAAAAGCTCAAGTTAATGATGAGGAGATCCAAGAGATTTTCACTAAGATACAAGAAGGAAAAAGTTTGAGTTTTAGAGCGGATAATAAAGACACTCTATAATTTCATCGTAGGTTATGTGTATAAAAAAATCCAAAGCTAAGAGAACGAGTTTTGATAGAGGCTCTAAGTATAGCCTATTCTATACATCTTGGTTATGTTAAGATGTATAAGGATCTTCATGAAAATGATTGATGGATTAGAATGAAGAAGGATATCATGAGGTTTGTTTCATAGTGTTTAACATATCAACAAGTGAAGTATGAACACTAAAGATCGACAGAGATGTTGTAAGAGTTGCCACTACTTGGAGTAGAAATGAGAAAGAGTATCAATGGACTTTGAGATGGGTTTACCTCAAACCCAAGGAAGTTATGACTGAATTAGGTGATCGTGGATAGGTTGACTAAGTCCACCCACTTTCTACTTGTAAAGACTACTTATAGGTATGCTTATATGATTATATATTGATCGGATAGTGTCCTTACATGGTATTCTAATCTCTATCATCTTAGATTGAGATACTCAATTTACATCTTAGTTCTAGAGAAAGTTACAAGAGGCACTTTATATGAGACTCGTACTTCAAGTATAGTATTTCATCTCCAAACAGATGGTCAATCGGAAAAGATAATTCAAACCTTAGAGGATATGTTTAGGGCATGTGTGATGGATCTAGGAGGTAGTTGGGATCTTCACTTGCCATTGATTGAGTTTTTATACAATAATAGTTATCATTCTAGCATTAGTATAGTGTCGTATGAGGCCTTGTATGGTAGAAAATGTAGATCACTTATATGTTAGACGAAGGTTAGAGAAGAGGAACCCTTAGGGGTTTGAATTGATTCAGACTCACTATTGAGAAGATAAAATTGATCCAAAAATGCCTTAGAACTACACATAGTAGATAAAAGAGTTATGCGAGATCCTAAGAGAAGACATGTGGAGTTTCAAATTGGTGATTTCCTGTTTCTTAGAGTTTCCCTAACAAAAGAAGTAATGTGGTTTGGTAAGAAGGGGAAGTTGAGCCCAAAGTATATCAAAGCATTTAAAATTATTGAACGAATTAGAATAATGGCTTATAAATTGGCATTGTCGCCATAATATAGATCGTACATCTAGTGTTCTATATTTTTATGCTAAGGAAATATGTACCCGACTAATATTATATCCTAGAACCGCAAATGGTGGAATTAAGTCCCGATTTATCATATGAGGAATAACCAATGGTTAGAGTGGACTCGTCGGATCGAGAAGTTACGAAATAAGAAGATAGTGTTTGTTAAGGTTATTTGGAGGAACCATTAAACTAAATAAGCCACTTGGGAGGCCGAGGAGGAAATGCCCTCAATCATTTGTCTACTAAGGTTTGGGTAGATTCAAAATTTGAGGATAAATTTTATTAAAGAGGGGAGAATGTAATGATCCGAATTAAAAAATATATAAATTTGGACTAGTATAAATAGGAGTAATAACTCGCTCTTATTTTCCAGATTTTTCCTTTTTCCCCCATCTCTCTCTTATGTATTTCACTCTAGAAAAAAAAACCTTCTCATTTTCATCTCAATTCCTAAGCTAATCCATTATTAAATTAGCTTAGGAGAAACATAAATTAGAGGATTCAAGTGGAGTTTAGTTAGCTTAAAGCTTAGGAAGCTTAGAGAAACTAGGAAGAAATTAGAAAATTTGAGGACAAGTTCTTAAGGTAAGATTTTGATCCATTGATCTTTGAATTGTGAATTTTATGTATAGTTAATAATGATAATGATATGTAATTACTTTGAGTTTATTGAATTGCTTTAGGAATTGATTAGATTAAGGTTAAAGTTTTAAGACCTATTTGGGGGAAAGTTTGATTAAGTGATCATAGGCATTTAATTAATGTTTAGTTACCTTGGACAAGTGAATTAAGGAGTTAATTTAAAGTAAAATTGAATGAATTTGAGAAATTAAGAGGTTGAAGATGATGAATAGTGATAAATATGAAAATTAAGGAAAATGAAAAATTTAGTTATATGCATACAATTCAAGATTAATGGAATGAGTATTTGATAAATTAGAATGTAATGGATCATTTGAATCGAAAATTCATGATTAAATTAAGAATTGGTGATGACAAAATTTAGTAAGCTATGGATTAGAATCAATTAAAGGATTATAGGATTTAGTTAGACTATCGTATTGAGTCTTTCCAATCAATTTCGTTTTTATTTGATAATCTTATATTCTAATTCTAGAATAATACATTGTTGGAATTATTCCTTATTATGTGATATTGATGGATGATCCATCATTCCGTAGTGATAGATTCTTTAAAGTGGTTGATTCCATCATAACCTTGATTTCGTTCAATTATTTAAATTATACTATGAGTGGATATTATATTGTGTACTATGTTTTTGAGTTCTTGATTTATTCATTCATGCATTATTATGTATGAATGATAAATAAGCAATTCTAGTAAAACCTAGATAGAAACGGACGAGTATAAAATTCGAAATGCTTTTGTATCAAAATGATTTGGTATGAATTGAAAAGAGATTGAATGTGTTAACGGATTTGATATTTTTTTTGAATTAGAACATGAATATGTTATATCCATTATTTTAAGTATCCGTATAATTTTTGAAATATATGTACGGTATTTGAAATATTGATTTGAAAATGTATAAATATATTTAGTTTTCAAAAATGTTTTTATGACCTTAGGAAACCTAGCTATCAAGGGGTAGCCTTTGAGCTCAATGATGTAAGGCTCTATCTAGCGAGAAGAGGGGTAGTGCTAGAATGTATGTCCGCCAACATGCAAAAACCTAGTCAAGGAAGGCGTGACCTTTGGGTGTTCCCTCCTAATGATACGTTATTATCCCATGGGTATATAAAACCTATATATATATGTGTGTGTGTGTGTTTTTGCATGAATACGATACATGTATGGTATGTGTTTTAATGAATTGATATGAAATGGTTTTGAACCATTTGATTTGTAATATGAAGTATGCCTTTGATATGTATGTGTTTGAGAAATGAGCATTGCATTTTGATTTGGATTTGAGAACATCGTCCATAGTCCGTTTTTCTTCATCAATATATTATATAATGTCTACTCACCGAGCCGTGGTTTGCTCGCCCCTTATTATTTCAGTTTTGTAGGATATTGAGAGATTAATAATTGCTTTATTTTGGCTATTTTTTATGAAGTCGGTAATTTGGTCGTGTGACTTACCTTCATTGTAATTCCTTAGAACTTATGTATGATTTGATTTGCTTTATCTTAGATACTATGTAGTTATAGTCGTGGGTAATTCATTAGAGTTTGATTAAGAATATTGATCTTAGATAATGAAATTAGAATATCATTGGATTTATGAGATGTATTAATGTTGAAGAAATGTCCGTTCGGTTAATATTAATGTGAAATGGAAATGATATTTGGTGTTAGTGATGAATTGAGGATTGTAGTTTAGCATCCGAGGCTTCCTTAAGTTGAGGCGGACCTCACGGTTCTCTTGATCCTCATGTCGGTCATGACCCACTCTCAAGGTCGTGACGAGAATCAAGGAAAGAAAATTGGGAGAAAGTGGCGTGAGGGAGAGAAGAAGAAAAAAGGAAGAAGATTCCGAAAAAAAAAAGGATAGCTACTCGTTCCTTTTATACTAACTCTTTTTCTTTTTTTTTGGGTTATCATAATTAACTAGAATGTTTAAATGATATCGTTTAAACATTTTGCACTCTTTTTTAATAGCAAAAATTACCCCTAAACTACTACCATTATAACAATTCAAGGCCTTCACTAATAATTTGGGTTATTTGGAATCTAAACTATTACCATCATAACAATTCAAGGCCTTCGCTAATAATTTGCCTCATCACAGCTTATAACAATTCTTGGCCTTCACTAATAATTTTAGGGCCTTCAATTTTACTTTTAAAAAATATTATCTTTCCTTTGTTATCTTTGAAGGTTAAAGCATTGATTGTTAACTTGAATACTTAAAAAACATCTTTCCTTTGTTATTTTGCACTCTCTTTTTTAATAGCAAAAATTACCCCTAAACTACTACCATTGTAGCGATTCAAGGCCTTCGCTAATAATTTGGATTATTTAGATTCTAAACTATTATTCTTTAGGAAAATATTATCTTTCCTTTGTTATTTTTGACGATCAAAGCATTGACCACTTACTTGAATACTTAAATAACATTGTTTAAACATTTTTTTTTGTATAATAATAGTAACAATAATTTTAAAAATGTAAAAAATGTAAAAATGATTAATAGGGATGACATATCATCGTAATATAAGATGACATGTCATCACGAGACAATATTAAATCAACTGAATTAATTAAATTTAATAAAGATGATGTCGTTTAAGCATTCCTTTTTCTTTTTTTTGTCAAAATAATAATAATAATAATAATAATTTTGAAAAAGAAACTATATAAAAATAATTAATACGGACGACATATTGTCGTAATATAAGACAACATGCCATCATAAGACATTATTAAATGAACTAAATTAATTAAACTTAATAGAAAGAGAGACTGCAATCAATCAAATCAAGAATTTTCAACCGGGGACAAGGGAAAAAAGACATGAATCGAAGCTAAAATATTATTATTAAAAAAACACAAATTCTAAAAGTAATCCTAACAACACTTTAATAGTGCAATCTCTCTTTTTATTCTATTCGGTTAATACAATTGATTTAGTAATATCTCGAATGATATGTTGTCACATATTAAAATGACATGTTGTTTGTATGAACCATTATTACCTATATATTTTTTTAAATAATTTTCTTTCATAAAGAAAAAATAAAATACTTAAACGATGTTATTTTAATTATTCAAGTTAATAATTCATCCTTTGATTGTAAAAAATAACGAAGAAATAATAACATTTTACCTAAAAACATAATAATTTAGGGCTCAAATAATCTGAATTAATAGTAAAGACTTTAAATTGCTATAACTCTAATAGTTTGAAAATTAAATTTTGCCTTAAAAAAAACTAGAATGTTTAAACCACTTTATTTAAACATTTAATTTAACAATCAACACTTTAATCGTTAACATAATAAAAAATAGGGATAATTATTAGAAAAACCTTATAAAAAAACTTCTATCTAAAAAATCCACAAATTTATTTTTAAATCTCTCAAACCCAAAATAATATTTTTCTTACCAAAAACACCTAATAATTAACACTAGTGTTAATTATTGGTCTGTTTTGTTAAGAAAAATATTGTTTTAGGCTTGTGAGATTCAAAAATATTATTTTATGTTTGGGAGATTTAAAAACAAAATAGCGAGTTTTTTAGATTGAAAATTTTTTAGACGGTGTTTTCGTAATTATCCATAGTTTAAATGAAACCATTATCTTTCAAGATATGTATTTCTATCATGAATGATCATGTTTTATTTAATTAATACACTAAAATATGTTATACATTCATCATGTAATTTAATTTAATTGTTTGATAAAAAATGTTGAGTTTTGATTAATTAAAAATTAGTATTACCAATTATGCTTTTTTTTTCCTTTAATATATTAGGATTTAGGAAATTACTAATTTTCATAATCACAAATATTTTATTTTTCTTATTTGTATAATAACCCTTGAGTAAATTATAAGAGAATGACAAGAGTCTCATTTCATCAATATTAATTAGTTAAATTACATCGGTTGCTATAGTTACTATATAGTAAAATTAATCTCGTAATTAATGAAACAAATGATAGATAAAAAAATCTCTAATATAAATATTTTTTTGTATAGTAAAAAAAAAAATAGTTGAATGTTAGTGTTTAAAAGTCAAGTAACCTAAAAATTTTTTTTTCTTTCGAATGCAATAAAAAAGAACTTGACTTGATCATGAAAAAAATAATAAATATCAAACTCATTAAAAACTATGAAATGAATTTATTATTAGATAAAACTATATAAAAATAAAACTCTAAAAAAATTTCTATCTAAAAAATTCATCAATTTATTTTTTAAATCTCTCAAACCAAAAAAAAAAAAATATTCTTACCAAAAGACCCAAAATTAACTAGTGTTAAGTTAGAGGTTAACTATTGGGTGTTTTGGTAAGAAAAATATTATTTTGGGTTTGAGAGATTTAAGAATAAATTGATGGGTTTCTTGGATATTAGAATTTTTTAGAGGGTTTTTCTGATAATTATTCCTAAAAAATAATAATATTTACTAAAAAAATAATAATTTGAAATATAAATAATTCAAATTGATAGTAAATTTTTTTTTTCATTTAAGCATTTAATTTAACAACCAACACTTTGATGGTAAGAAAACATAATATAATAATATTCACTAAAAAAAATAATTTGAAATTTAAATAATTTAAATTGGTAATAACAATTTTTGTCATTAAATCAACGCCAGTCTGTAAATCTCGAGGGACCCTTTCGGTATTTTGTCAAAATCTTTAAGGCCCAAAATTTTGCAAAAACCCGAGGACTACGCTTTCCCTCTCAAATAACCCTCGCGCCTGTTCACTTTTTCGGTTCCCACCCCCCCGCCAACCCTTCTTCCTAGGGTTTCCGATTCGAAACTTTCTCGCAGGCAAACACCCAATTTTTTTTCCCTTCCTCTTCTTTCTCTCACTTCCTCTCTACCGAAACACTCAATTTAACCATGAATCTGACTGAAGGAGCGATAGCGAAGATAACGAGCGGAGGAGCCACCTCGGCGGCACTGAAGCCGACGCTGCAAGTGACGGAGTTGAAGCAAGTGCAGACGAAGCAGCCGCAACAGAGTGATCGGTTTCGTTTGGTGTTATCAGATGGGTCTCATTTTCAACAAGCCATGCTTGGGACTCAAATTAATCATTTGGTTAAAGATGGCAACTTGCGGATTGGTTCTATTGTTCAGTTGAATCAGTATACTTGTACTACCGTTCAAGGCCGCATGTAAGTTCCTTTCTTAAAAGATATCGTGTTTTAGTTTAGAGAATATGAGAGAAAGATTTGTGTTTTAATTCGGGGTTTGATAAAGATTGTTACTTTGATTGTTAATTTGGGGGGTTTGGGTGTTATTTGATTATAGGTAAGTTGGTTTGGTTTTTATTATCAATATGTCTTGTTTGTTGTATGTAAACTGTCTGCAATAGTGTTGATATAGCATTTTCTTTTGAAAGCTTTTGTATGTGGGTGCTTGCGCATATGCCTCTGGAGTCCATGTGGAAGAAGGTAGACTTATGTACGCATCTTGCAGTAGAAATCTTGATAACACTACTTGTTTTTGGAGCAATTAAACTGTGCTTCCTCTTTTAGTGTTATGCTATGCTCTTGCTGGTGACTTTGTTGTTTGTTCATTGAATTCAGGATTATTATTATCCTTGAATTGGCTCTGGTAGCAGAAGGATGTGAGCTAATTGGAAATCCTGTATCGGCTCAAAAATCTTTAGGGCCTTCGCCATCATCAGGTGATCAACCAGGAAAAGTCAATATAAGTCCTCAGTCATTTGGTACCAGCTCAGTTCATGGTGGCATGGTTGGAAATCGAAATACGTCTGCAGCACCTGTACAAAGCCCTGAGAGAATTCAGTCTCTTAACACTTCTCCTTCTAGCAATTACGGCCCAGGAAGGTTTGCTCCAACAAATGCTCCTCCACTTTATCCAAAAGTAGAATCTGCTGCTGGATCGCCTGTATCAGTTCCATCAAGTGGGATGTATGTTAATCAGAATGCAGGCTTCCGTAACCCTAGACCTGAAATTCCACAGCCTCAGCCTCACATAGGCAGTTATTCCCGACCCCTGCAGTCAGCATATCAGCAACCACCTCCGATGTACAGTAACAGAGGACCAGTTGCTAGGAATGAAGCTCCTCCTAGGATCATTCCAATTACAGCTTTGAATCCGTACCAGGGCAGGTGGACAATTAAGGCCAGGGTGACGGCAAAAGGAGAACTAAGGCACTATAATAATACTCGTGGTGATGGTAAAGTTTTCTCCTTTGATCTTCTTGATTCTGATGGTGGAGAGATCAGAGTGACCTGCTTTAATCAAGTCGCTGACCAGTTCTACAACCAGATTGAAGCTGGCAGCGTTTATTTGATTTCAAAGGGAAATTTAAAACCTGCTCAAAAGAATTTCAACCACCTCCGTCATGATCTTGAAATTTTCCTGGAGAGCACTTCGACCGTACAGCCATGCTTTGAGGATGACAGCACAATTCCAAGGCTGCAATTTCATTTTCGTCCCATAAGTGATGTTGAAGACATGGAGAATAATAGTGTCGTCGACGTAATTGGGGTGGTATCATCCATTACTCCCACTACTTCTATAATGCGGAAAAATGGAACGGAAACTCAGAAGAGAACCCTCCAATTGAAGGATATGTCTGGCCGAAGTGTTGAATTAACCCTGTGGGGAAATTTTTGCAATGCTGAAGGTCAAAGACTACAAACCATCTGTGATTCAGGAGGTTTTCCTGTTCTTGCTGTCAAATCTGGTAGAGTCAATGATTTTAATGGGAAGGCAGTGGGAACTATATCTACGAGTCAGCTGTTTGTTGAACCAGATTCTGCAGAGGCTCACAGGCTAAAGGAATGGTTTGCCAGAGAAGGGAGGAACACTCCTTCTGTATCAATTTCTAGGGAAATGTCAACAGTGGGTCGGTCTGATGTCATGAAGACTATTTCTCAAATCAAGGATGAGAGGATAGGAACTTCTGAGAAGCCTGATTGGATCACTGTCCCTGCAACTGTTATATATGTCAAGTCTGACAATTTCTGCTACACAGCTTGCCCCAACATGTCAGGGGACCGGCCATGCAATAAAAAGGTAACCAATAATGGAGATGGGAAGTGGCGGTGTGAGAAGTGTGATCAATCTGTGGATGAATGTGACTACAGATATATACTCCAGTTTCAGATACAGGACCATACTGGCATAACTTGGGTGACTGCATTTCAGGAGTGTGGTGAGGAGATAATGGGTTTATCTGCAAAAGATTTGCATAATTTGAAGCATGAACAGCAAGATGATGAGGGTTTTTCAAAAGTACTTCGCCAAGTTTTGTTTAGTAGATATGTATTTAAGTTGAAAGTAAAGGAGGAAACTTTCAGTGATGAACAGCGTGTAAAGTCCACTGTTGTGAAAGCAGAAAAGGTGAATTATTCATCTCAGTCCAGGCTTCTTCTGGATATGATTGAGAAGTTTAAATCAGGGAATTATACTTCTTTTGCCTCCAAGGCAGAATCTATTTATCCTAAATCAGTTGGGTATAGTGCTGGAATTGAAAACTTTGGAAGCAGGCAAGCTGGACAACCAGGGTCAAACCCTATGGGGAGCAGCAGTTATGCTGATAATGTTGGGTTACCAGCAAATCAAGTGGGTCAGTATGGAAACCAGTATAACTCTAAGTTCCCCATGCAAAGTTCTTCTGGTGCTTATCTAAGCTGTAACAGCTGTGGGGCCACCGGTCATAGCTCTGCAAATTGCCCGAGTATCATGAATGCTCCAGGGCAGTCTATGGGAGGGGGCTATTCCAATAGAACATCTCAGGGGGTCACTGGTGAATGCTATAAATGCCATCAAGTTGGGCACTGGGCAAGAGACTGCCCTGGGTTAAGCAACCCTGGCAGAATGGGAGGTATTTCGAAGCAACAGGTGGGTGGTTTCTGAGGTTAACTGGAAATTAAGCAGCAGAAGTATGTGCTACAATGTTGCATGCCTTTTGAGACGTTATCTAGTAGGTGAGGGGATTTAGCTTGGTTTAATATCTGTATAGGTTGGGGTTTCTGTGGTTCTGTACAGAATTTTGGTTTATCATCCGTATCTTTGTAAAAGATTTTGCAAGGGATGCTATGGGTCACAGCTTCATCATCTATCTTGAAGCTAAACTTTTAGTTTGCTTAATATTTTCATCAGTATTAGTCCCTGTATTATGTTTTCTGGCGGTTTATATGTTGGTGAACTTTGATTTTTCCAAATTTACCGTCTGCTTTTGCTTCCCTCTAGTCTTCTTGTTAAATTGAGAAGCCTAATTAGCTTGCATGTCTCAGGAGTTTGCTCGTATAAAAACCTTGAGGTAGCTGGTACATTGTTGTTTTGCTACTAGCACTTCAGGGCATCAAATTGCTGTGTGGATAACCATCTTGTTAACCACACATTGTCAGATTGTGGTTGGATACTAGAAAATCACTTATCTTCTTAAAATATTCTGTCTTCTGCATTGCAGTTTCATACAGTGCTCGTCTTTAGTTATTGTTTGTACTGAACTTTTTCGTCCAATATGTGTTTTTTTCTTTTTTTTTTGTCTTGTATTATATAGCT
The DNA here is from genome assembly GCA_963924115.1 of Dovyalis caffra. NCBI lineage: Eukaryota > Viridiplantae > Streptophyta > Magnoliopsida > Malpighiales > Salicaceae > Dovyalis > Dovyalis caffra. The sequence goes on from CAWUPB010001197.1 coordinate 6,536,005, forward strand.
AGGGAGAGGGATGTTAGTATTCTAATCACTGATCCCGCACTTCAGGGTAAGATTCTCCATTGTTTCTTCGAAGTTCTCTGATCAAAGATTTACACTAATTAAAGCCAGGACTCCAAGCCAAAATCAGTTCAAAAAGCGAAAAAAGAACTAATGCCTAAACAAAAGCTGAAGGGGTTTGAAGCACCAGTATAGAATGCACCAACCAGAAAGCGGGCTTCCGGCGGGGCCAAACATTGAAAGAACGGTCCAGTACATGGCAAATTTCCTGTCACCTGCTTTGGTGTGCCATGTAGGTTTTCTTACAGCTGAAGCCACATAGCAGGTGCTATTATTCAGCCTCCATCTCTAATCACCGTTTTAAATCGTAGACTCAGTTGTAAAAATGTTAGCAATCCCGATTGCCAGTCACGATAATAAAATTACAATCGCTACAAATCAATATCGTGAGTGTATTAGAATAAATTTATATTGATTCATATATTTTTAATAGTTTTATTAATTAAATATAATAATATTTTTAATAATTTAAAATTATAGAATAATAATTGAATTTATTAAAAAAAAAACCCTTTTAATAGTTTAATACCATACAAAATGAAATACAAATTTTTTTTTTTAAATAATGGTTATTATTCACCAAATAACAACATTATATGACAACATATATCGTCATTATTTAAGTAAAACGTCGTCATATTTTCTGTAACGACACAAACACTAGTGGACATTGTCCGAATTAATATAATAACTGTTATTTGAATCAATATCTCTGACTCACTAGGACAGTTTCAATGCCCAAGTTTGGCTTTCCGATAGCTCTCATCGCCCAAAAAGGGCGTTCTTTTGGTGTTAAAATTAACGAAAGGCATAGTTATTGAAATTCTGCTTCTTCGTGTGTATGAACTGAGCTTAGTGCAAACACCACATCTTGACTTCAGAACGCATGCAGCAGATGAAGAAGGAAAATTTTACAGATGTGTGCACTTGTGCATGCAGAATTGCCCAACAACTGGAGAAAATAAAAATTGATGAATTCTGATATTTTATAGTTCTCAGCATATAAGGTTGAGAATCATTTGATTACAATCGAGTTGCAACTCATGAAACATTGAAAGTATTAGAAATAAACAGTTCGTAATGTGACTCCAAACCCTGGCATTATTCACCACGAATACTGGTGCTGTATTTTTATTTCATTTCACTCACAGTTTGTGATGCTAGTAACAAACATTAGTAGGTGAATTGCCATTGATAGATGAATGGCTTCCACTAGCCTTGATAAGAAGCGGGTCCCATGACATTTCTGTACCACAATGACTACCAGTGTTGCCACTAACCTGGCTTGGACTGTATCTGGCAACGGCAGCAGCAATAGCTGTCTGTACTTTCATGTTTTCCCAGTTGGCCACAGTTTTCAATCGGTGCCTCTCAGCTCTAGAACCGATAATCTGCCCTAGGATAGAAGCTCCAATGGTCAGTGCCATGGCTGTTTTTGGTATCAAAACGGACTTCCTTAGCATGGCTATGAAGGGCACAGCTGCATGCACAGCTGCAAACCATTGTAGAGAGAACTTCTGTGTGTGTTCCTTCCACATGCCCAATGGTACATTTACTGCCATGCCCAGCAATGCAATGACAAGCACCTTTGCAGGTAGTGGCTGAGGTCTCAAGTTTTTAACAAGGGCAGTCCGGGCTAAGGCAGTCCTTGCAGCAACTACAGCAGGCGGACACCTAAACTTCATGCCAGGCGGTGGCTGAAGAGCCGATGCTACTAGTGGGAGTACACGGCTCACAGCTCTATAGGACTTAGCTATGGGGCAGTTGCCTGTCTCCAACCATTCATTTCCCATTGCCTCATGCTTTGATGTATTTCCTTTCTAAAAATAAAAACAAAACACATGGTAAATAAAACTGTGATTATAGTCATTAGCAAGACACGTGACTCAAAAAGTCAAAAATTTAGTCCACACAAGCAAGAAGATATCCGTTTCTATTTATGCATCAAGTTTCACAAACAAACCATTGCCAGAAATCTGTTGCCTCTATACATTTGTTTCAAGATGGCATGTTTGGATCATTCACCTGAATTAAACATGTTCACTATTCTACAGGAACAAGAGACATTTTTTGCTTACATTTGAGTTCAAAATCATTCCTACATCCAAATCAATCATGTTCAGGTAAAAAGTGTGCATCTACCTGAGAAGATGGTTCTTTCTTGTTAGTTGATTCTGATTTCTTTTTCTGATTCTTCCACTTATCATTGAAGAAACCAAAGCCAAACGGTCCACCAAGACCAAATGCAGATAGACTTATGGAGGCAGCTTTTGCTGCTAAGGGATTGAATTGAAGTGCAGGCTCATGTTCCAAAATGTTATCATGAAAGCTGGATTGATTTGAGAGTGGGACAACCCCATCCTTCCCATGAAAAAGCTTAAATGCCATACCAAAATTCGGACCATCTTCAAAAATTGGACCTTTAGCTCCTAGCACCTGAAGAAACAGAGTTTAGAGGTCAAATTAAGGACCTTCACCAGCTTTTGCAACCAAAAAACAAAATAAGAAGGGAAAATAAGTTTAATCAACTGCACTGATCACAATGCAAGGTGCTGCTCATTTAAAAGCCCAACAACTTACAGGATCAAGGAAGTTCACAGGAGAGAACGAAAAGCTTGTTGGCTTGTTGATGTTCCTTAAAAATGGGCATCTCTGAATGTCCTTGTCATCAAATTGGCATTCAGATGTGTCCTCATTTATTCCCTTAAGCAAAAAATCCATTCCTTCCTCTTCTGAAAAAATTTTTAAAATGACCAACTTGAGAACTTAAGAGAAAAGGCAAAAAATAAATGAAATTTCTAATCATTGTCAAAATAGATAAATAAACAAATCCCTAATAGTCCATGAAATCAGACGTTAAAAAATGGCACCCTATGCATCCACAGCAGCACATAATCACAAAAACTTTGTAACATGAACAACTTCCACTCTACCATGACCTTAAAAGAAGATAGAAAATTACAAATATCTCACACCCAATTGCAACAAACAGAGCTAACAGTCTATATTCAAATCTTCAATTAACCTATTACTACTTGATCATAAATCTTGTGAACAATAAAACCAAAACTTAGCTAAAATTAACATGAGCTTCCTTTCTTAATAAAGGTTTCATGGATTCTTATCAAAAACTCAAAACTCAAAACTCAAAAACCACTGCTCATAAAGAGCATAGCTGGATACAGAAAAATCAATCAGAATTTCTCAAAAATAAATAAACAAACTAACCCCCAATTCCAACCATTTAATCTCACAAACCAACCACGCCACCTTTCATTCATTACCCACATCGCAATTTCAAAATCCGATCACAGAATTTGATTAGTCAAATACTTAGAGCACAACAAATTAATGCAAAAAAAAAAAAAAAAAAAAGCAATGACAAAATTCTATGACATGAAACGTAAAACCCAGAAATATAATTGCATAAAGAAGCGAATCTGAGGCGGTATTTTGTTGAAAAGGAAGAGAAAAATCTATACCTTAAGAAGTCGATCTGTCTCGCCCTTTTCTGCGGAAATTAGCCGGAAAACTGGAAACGACGTGTGGTTAACACAGACACCGGGGCTTTGTGGGTATTTTAGGTTGAGACAAAGTAAGTGACCGGTTTAGCAGAATTGTCACGTGGGCTACTCTTGCTGTGGACCCGTGGTCAGAATTAGAGGTCTGTTTGGGAGATAGGAAATGGAAAGAGTGATTTAAAAGAAAAGGATTTGAAAGGCTTGAATTTTAGGTTCATTTTCAAAAATGCTATTTTTTGGAATCTCCTAATGGACTTTTGTTTGCCTTATGTATCCCCTTATAAGGATTTAGTAGGAGGGATATCTTGGATCATTTTTTATTATTTGGCAGAGAATATATATATATATATATATATAATCAATTGATCAATGGTTAGAAAAAAATTAAAATTATAAACACTATTTTGGAAGGGGTGTAGAATCCAAAAGTTAAATTTGGATATCTTTTTTATCAAGGAGTTGAGTGATTATTGGACTCAACATAATGTTTGTTTATCAACATTTAATTAATGTGGAAGAGAAACTATTAGATATATTAAGTGTTGAATTTCTTTTTTTTTTTTTTTTTATTGAATCTACAAATAATTAATGGATCTCACCTTTATGTGATAGGGTGGAGTAGAACTCCAAACATAATAATTCCTAGTTTAGAGATAATAATAATAATAATAGTAATAATAATAAAAACAAAGGAGTTGTATCTTCTTCTTCTTTTCCCCATAAATGTATATTATAGTTATTATTTAAGGGCATAACATGCCATCTTATAAAATCAAGAACTTCGTATAAATAAGATACATCTAACTTTTAGATTTGAGATGTCTATCTAATTAATGTGAACTTTATTAACCCGAAAGATATTTATATTTATATTAGTGATTGTTATGAAATAATGAATGTCCATGACCATTTCATATTCTCACTACTCATTATTCTTAATGTGATTCAATTCACTATTCAATATGAGAAATTGAAAGGGTGATGCAATTCATGCATCTTTTAATAGTTTATAGTCCCTTACAATTCTCTCCTCAATCTTGAAGTCCGTAAATAGGTTTGATTGTTCATTAGTTGATATATAAGTATTTTGTAGAGATTGAGAGGTTATTTGAAATTTTTATCTCTTGTATTTACTTCATTTTATAGTGAATTCATTTTTCTATTATCTTTCTCTTCAATTCTTATATTATTTCTATTTTTTTCATAACACGTTATCAGCACAAAACTCTAACCAATTAAGATAATAAACCATGAGGTATGTATCTACCAAAAGACTTAATCATTTGTTTCAATCATTGGATTGTTTTTTTACACAAGTGTTCTACCAAAAAACCTAAATTATTTAGATCATTAAGAGGTATGCATCTAATTTATTATGCACTTTAAATCTAATGGTACATAGAATATACGTTTTAAAAACCTAAAGGATTTAATATATAGAATCCAATAATCTAATATATATTGTTTGAAATGTTTAAATTTTTTGTTTGTTTTTATTTAAATTTTATCATTAAATTTTATTTTTATCGCTTAATATTATTATTATTCTTTGCATTATAGAATTTTTATGATATCAAACCTCATAAAACTTTATTTTATAGCCCTTGACATTTTGGGTAAGAATTATTGATTATGAGTGTTTGATACCGAGTAAATATTCTTTATTTTTCATGTCTCGAATATGCCCCTACGAAGCATATCGAAAAAATAAGTTTAAGAAATACTCTAAATCGATTTCATATTTGCTCGTGGCTAAATAAAATGACAAGCTATTGATGAAAAAGAATAAATCACATCTAATTGGATCTACTCCATTCCCTAAAGCGGATATGATAATTTATGATAATTTTAGACATGGATGAATATGTGATTATAGCCATGGGCGTAGTCAAAATAATTATTCTTATAATTGTGATGATCATAATATTACATCTCACAATCAAAAGTGGATAACTATGAAAAAAAGAATGAAAATAGATAAAATGAGTATTCGAAAATGAATGTTATAGATATGATATGAATGAACATTGATCGTATACCTTTCGTACACCAAAACGCCTCATTAAGCCTTGTCAAACCACGTTGAAAAAAGAAAAGAGTAAAATATAGAGGCCAATTTTATATATCAAAATAGAAATAATTAAAATTAATAACTTGTTAGCTTTTCTATTTATAAATAAGATGCTTTATATTTTCTTATAATTTTTATTGCATAAAGATAGTGGTAAATTTATTTTACTATTTATTTATTTATTTGGGGTTATGAAAAATTTATTTATTTTATGTTGATGTTATATTTGATAATATCAATTTAACAAAAAACTCTAGAAGAACGATTATATTATGATCCGAAGAGATAAATTTTTAAAGCTATAGAAGAGTGAATATATTATTACTTGAAGATACAACTTTTAAAGACTCTAGAAAAGTCAATATATTATCAAAGCTCTAAAAGAGTGAATATATTATTATTTGAACGAGACAACTTTTAAAGGCTCTAGAAGAGTCAATATATATCATGACTCGAAGAGATAAATTTTTAAAGCTCTAGAAGAGTGAATATATTATTACTTGAAGAGATAACTTTTAAAGGCTCTAAAAGAGTCAATATATTATTACTTAAAGTGAAATAATTTAAAGGCTCCGAAGGAAAAATATGTCATTATCCGAAAGGATAAATTTTATTATAAATGATGTACTATTCTCTTCAAAGTCTCATAGAAATTTATTGAGTAATATTCTGAATACTTATATATTATAATCATTATACCGGGTAGAAATATGCATTGAAAAATTTATCCGCTTTCTCTTCTAGTTTTTATTACAAATATTGAAATGATTGAAACAAATTTTATAGTAAACCAAAAGTTTAATAATTCAAATACTTTTATTATGTGGTGTGACCAGTTGTGTTATTACGGGTATTTCATGATACAAAAAAATTATTAAAAATTCATATGAACATCTATCGAAGAGCTAGAAGATTCTTCAATTTAATGAATTTTTATGTTCCGCATGTTGTCAAGGTAAATTGATGATTAAGCCATCATCAAGAAAAATTGAGATTGAATCTCCAGTATTTTTAGAATGTATTCAAGGAGATATATGTGAATCAATTCATCCACAATGTAGACCATTTAAATATTTTATGATTTTAATAAATGCATCCATAAGATGATCACATATGTGCTTATTATCTACTCGAAACCCGATATTTCCGAGATTGCTCGGCAAATAATTTGATTTCGAACATAATTTTTAGATTATGCCATTAAAACAAGTCACCTTGATAATGCTAATAAATTTATTTCTCAAGTATTAAATTATTATTGATTGGCTATTAGAATAAAGATTGAACAACGTGTTGCTTATGTTTATACTCAAAAAGGTTTAACATAATTATTTATCAAAAGGTTTCAATCGATAGATAAACCATTATTTATAAAAACCAAAGTCCCTATTTATGTTAGGGGACATGCAATTTTATATGCAACAATACTTATTCATATCGGACTCATAAATTGTCGAAATTTACACCCTTCAATTGGTTTATGGTCGAGAGCCAAACATTTCTTATTTAAGAATTTATGGCATTGTAGTATATATCCGTAGTGCTCCTCCATAACGAAATAAAATGCACACTTAAAGGAGATTGAGAATATGTGTTGGATTTGAATCCACTTTCATAATTCAATATGTGAACCATAAATAAGAGATATTTTTACAGCTTGATTTATCGACTATCATTTTGATGAAACCGTTTTTTCAATATTAGGGGGAGAATGAACAAAATAAGCGAGTTGAAAATATTAGAAAAAGAGATTATATGGAGTACTTTATCATTATATCAACTTGGTACAAAACAATGTGATTCGAAGTTCGAAGATAATTCATTTATAAGGTATTACAAACCAATCGCTGGATGTATTCTCAAATCCTAAAAGAGTAACTAAAATGCATATCCCCACCGAGAATGCTTCTATTAGAATTGATGTCCTAGAAGGATAATATATTAATTTAAAGAGTTAATGAATCTAAAGCACGTCCGAAATGTGGAAGATAGATCGGTTCTAAAGATAAAAATCCCTAAAAAAAAAGGAGAAGATGAAAATATAAATAATGTAAATATTCACAAAATGGTCTAAGATATTTCGATAATAAGTTTCTAGAAAAAGTCCAAATGCTTGAGAAGAATCAAGATATTTTGATAAATTATGTCAATACATGGAGAAAATAGGATCGAAAAGAAATATTTATTGATAAGATTTTTCATATAATGTTGCAATTGATATTTTAACCGAAAATAAGGATTCTAAGCCAAAATTTATTAAAGAATGTCAACATAAAGATGATTGGCCTAAACGAAAAGAGCAATCCGGACGGAATTATGTTATCTTATAAAAGAGTAGTTTTTTAAACTCATAGCTAGAACACTTAAAGATATTAAGCTAGTGGGATACAAATATATATTTATGCGAAAACACAATAAGAAATATGAGATTGTAAGATACAAAGCAAAATTTTTAACACAATAATTTTTGTAAAGAATCGACATCGACTATGAGGAGACATATTCTCCTATAATGGATGGAATTATATTTTGTTATCTTATTAACTCGATAAAATATATGAAAAAAATTCATATGCATGCATTTAATAAATGTGATCATAGTTTATTTGTTCATTTGAAATGATATCTATATGAAAGTCTTAGAAGGACTTAAGATGCCTAAAACATATAATACATATTCTTGAGAAACGAATTAAATTAAATTAAATTATAGAGATCTCTATCACAATTATTTTAGTATTTGTTTTATAATTTTAGTTTTTAGAAATTCAATTTATGCTATATTTTTTATTTATTTATTCATTTTATTTTTCAATATCTTCTTTTTATTACTAACTTATATGCATGTGGTATAATTATTTTTTGAAACAAGGTTATAAAAATAACCATATTTATTTATGTATTTTTATAAATAAATTCAAAAAGGGATCTCGTGATAGTTGCTATATATGATGATGATTTAAATATTATTAAAACTCTTGAAGAGATTCCAAATATTATAAGTTAGCTAAAAGGAGAATTTGATATGAATAACTTAGACAATAAAATTTTATCTCGACCTACGAGTTCAAGCACTAAGAGAATGATATTTTTATTTATTAGTCAATTTATATAGAAAAAGTAATATAATTATTCTATATAAAGATCATCTATTGACTAGCCCGATGGTAGTTCATTCACTTGATATCCAAAAGATTCTTTTCGATCTCGAGAAGATAACAAAGAACTACTTGGTCTTAAAGTACCATTATCTTAGTACCACTAGTGCGTTGATATATCTTACTAATAATACTCGACTCGATATAGTCTTTTCTATAAATTTATTAGCAAGTCATAGTTTTACTCTAATATGGAGATTGTAATGAAATTAAACATTTCCTATGTTATATTCGAGAAAAATTGATATGATATTATTTTACTCAAATAAATCAAAGTCGATTTAATTAGTTATGTAGATGCAAGTTATCTATCCGATTTATACAAAACTCGATTATAAATGAGTTATGTATTTACACTTAGTGATACAGCTATATCATGACATTCTATAAAGTAAACTATAGTAGCCAAATATTCAAAACATGTAAAAATATCAAATCATAAGGCAAGTCGAGAATGTGTTTCATTAAGATCAACGATCCATCATATCCGAGAGATATGCGGTTTATCTACTATAAAAAAAACCTCCAACAATATCATATGAAGATAATACCGCTTGCATAATTCCATTAAAAGAAGAATACGATCAAGTGACAATGCGAGTAGATTTATTCACTAAGGCATTACCTATCATAACTTTTGAAAAGATGATTAACAAGATTGAAAAACATCATCTCAAAGATCTTAAATAATGTTTCAACAGGGAGAGGAAAAAGGACAATATTGAGATTAATATATACAAGGAATATTGTACTTTTTTTCTTTACTAGGATTTTTTTCATCGGGTTTTTTCTAGTAAAGTTTTAACGAGGCATGTTCTTTGTAAGATGGACATTCAAGGAGGAGTGTTATGAAATAATGAATGTCCATGACCATTTCATATTTTCACTATCCATTATTCTTAATGTGATTTAATTCACCATTCAATATGAGAAATTGAAGGGTGATGTAATTCATGCATCTTTTAATAGTTTATAGTCCCTTCTAATTCTCTTCTTAATCTTAAAACCTATAAATAAGCTTGATTATTTATTAGTTGATATATAAATATTTTGTAGAGATTGAGAGGGTATTTGAAATTGTTCTCTTGTATTCACTTCATTTTATAGTGAATTCATTTTCTTATCATTTTTCTTTTCAATTCTCCTATTATTTATATTTTTTTCATAACGATGATTTATATATTTGAATTCTCATGAAAAATTCAAGAAAATTATTTATTTTAAATAAAAAATATATTTCTATTCATTAATTTTAACATTTAAATATTAATTTTCACGTAAAAAGTTTCTTTTCTTGTTTTAATAATTTGAGTAGCATTAACTCAAGATTCGTATATCAAAATTAAATATTTTTTTACTTGGATTTTATACAAATCATCCACATCTATATTGAGATACTCTTGAGAAATTCATTTTTTACTACACGGATTTTTTTTTCTATCTTTGTTTATCCCATACAAAAACAAGGAGAGCATTTGAATTTTATTTTTTATTTTTTTTATTAATAGTATGATTCATCTCTATAATATTTTTTTAGTGTGACTCATTTATTTATTGAGTTCTTCTCTTTTTAATTTTTTTTAATATGATCTTTTTGATATATTTTTTATTAATCTTTCGAGAAAAAATGATAGATAAACCGACATAACAAATAAGATTATTAGGTATAACGACATGTTAGTTAAAATTAGCACGTCGCAAAAATTTAAAAATACAAAATAATCTAAATAAAAATTATCTAAAAAAATAAAAAGAAAGAAAAGGAAAATAATTATTTTTTAGTTTCTTTTCATCTAATTTCCTATGATATTCTAGATTTTTGGTGAGAACTTTAGCAAGCTAGATCGAGGATTTGAGTGAGTTTTCTAGGATTTTTGTGAGAAATCCCATCTTTATACCAAAACCATGAATTTGCTCCCCTTCTCTAAGATATTTATCTTCCGTTTACACCGGATAACCCATACCCACCACAATCTGGTTGAGCCGACCAACACACAACTTGGTCGCTAATATAATATTATCCTCTCAAATTATATTACACGATGGATTTGAACAAGTTTTAGAGAGAGAAAGAGATAGATCACGCTCATAGCGTCATCATTTTATTTTTATCCTTATAAAAAATAGAAAAAATTAAAAAAAAAAGAAAAAAGAAAAAAAAAGAGAGAACTAGAGCTAAATCAATATTAGATTAGGTATTAGGCATTAAATTAGACCTAATTAATAATAAAAGAGAAAAATCAGAATAAAAAAATCTTACCCCTAGAAGCACTCCTATAAATACACACACACACACATAGACATAAAAGGAGAGGGAGGAGGTAGACACCTAGAAAAAATAAAATGAAAATCTAGCGACCTAAAGAGAAGCAAAAGATAACAGACTGAAAGAAGCCGACATCACTCCTAACCAATTGATTTTTGATCAACACATGCTGAACCATCGAATCTTCCTTTCGAGACGATCTCAACATCACTTGAACCACTCCATTCCGACTACAGAGCAACCCTCACGCACCTCCCAAAGTTCGTCATTGCTACCGCCTATAAATCTAGTTTGATCCTTGAATTATTGATTTATGTAATTACATCCCGCACTTTCATGTTTTTTATTTGATTTTCATCTAAATTTTATGATTTTACTCGATTTCTTCTCTCGTTCATAAGATGTAATGCCAATTATGTGATTGAAGAGGAATATTTAGATGATTATTGAATGTAAAAATTTTGCTTAGGGGTGCAATTGAAGGATTTAAAAACTTGAATATTGCGTTATATGGGATAGAACAAAAAAAAAAAAAAAGTTCTACATTCAAGTTGTTTTGATGTGTGATGTGTTTTAATATTCAATTAGATTGAGAATAGTGGATTAGTGAATTTTTTTTAAGTTTTAATCTTGTCTTATTTTGATTTTATTTTTTTCAATAAAAAAAGGGTTGCTTTACTTATCATATAATATTTTTATTTTAAGTTCTTGAAAAACTCGTCGATCAATGATGAAGTTAGTAAAATGCTAGCAATTTTTTTAGAAAATTAAAATAAGCCAAATCGGAATTTATAGGCCGAGGACCTTATGGAGGCCTATTGACTATTTTATTTTTCATTAAGTCAATTTTATGTGATTTGTGATTTTTTTTTTTACATGTTTTTATGTCATACATTGTGTGTGTTTATTTTATATGATGCTAATCTAGGTCGGTCTAAATGAAGTAGGTTTAGGACCCGAGACTAATTTTGTTCCAATGGCAGTGCCTTTTTATTTTATTTTATTTTTATAGCTATTGTTTATAGTTAATTTTAATTTATTTTTATGGTTCTACTAATTTCTTCTTGTAGATTTAGCTCTTAATTTGGTCTTGGACTCAATTTTATATTTAAAATAACATGGTACGTGATATGGATTTGTAGCCTATGTCTATTTTTTAAAAAGTTATTATGAACTTGTAATTTTATTTAATTTTTATTTTTTATGGTTTGGTAGGTGAATTTGTGCCTAGGCCAATGTTCATTTTATTTTTATTTTTTTCATTTTTGTGAGATTATAATTTAATATGCAATGGGCTTTTAGCCTTAATTTTTACTTCTCAAATGGGCTCCAATAACCCAATGACATATTAGGTGAGTGATTTAGTTCTCTTTTAGTCTCTAAATCACCTTCCTTAGGACTCAATCAAGAAAAACCCAAATAATTAAACATGCAAATTAGGATAGAAAGGATAATTTTCATTAATGAATTTCCTTAAGCTAAAAATACAAGGTAACTTCATTATGAGGGCACACTACGGTGAATGTAGTCTACACTAGTTGTGTAATCAACTTTTTTACTTAGAACTCTTAAGAACAATGATAGGTTATTCTTAGTTTTCACCTTTTGAAAACTAAGTGGTGACTCCACATCCATACATATACATATTTATGTTTTTTGGCGATCGTTGAGATGTCATCGTGTGACAGAATGATGACTCTAATGTGTCTTAGGGGTTAAACCTATGATGTTTCTTGCTTTTGGGAATTATCTTTGTTCTACCTCGATATGCTTGTATTCTTATGCCTTTTACTTTGATGTTTAAGCTTGTATATGAAGTGTGGCCCCTTTGCACACACTAACACATGCATAAGAATAATATTTGAGCTATACACTCTTTAATCCCTTTACCCGAGATTAGAAGGAGGGAGGTGGCGGTCGAGAGATTGCGATTTCGCAGCTCGAACAACTCATCCCTCCACCTATGTAGAAAATTTACCCTTATGCATGAGACTATGAAAGGCAATTTGGTAATTTTCATATATGAGAATAGAGCTTCAAGTATTTCCTACTATGGTTGAACGCGAGCCCATGATGAGAGCCTTTGAAGGAGTTAGGATAGACAAATTTACCTAGTCATGTCTATATAAATCTAGAATCCGTCGCTAGGCTACTCCTAGGACAAAAGGGCAAACATTATTTGTTTTCTTGCGTAGAATATTTATAACACTATTTTACTTTAGAAGTGTTATGACTACAAGACTATCATTAATAGTGATTGTTTTGCTCTTTTGGATCAAGATACCATGCCTATGTTGGCATAGTTTGCAATAGAAATGACAACAATAGTAAACACCATCTTGATGTCTAACTCATTATTAGCTTTAAAATCAAATTTATAGCTATAATGCTCTTTTCAATTAAACCACACTTCATAATCATGCCTAATATGGGTTCTCATATGGAAGCACTATATCTTTCTAAGTCTTATGTTTTGCACATTCATCACGGAAAAAATATTGATCCTTTCGATTATGACTGTCTTACTTCGAAGTGTTATGACTATCAAGACTATCATTAATAGTGATTTTTTTTCTCTTTTGGATTAAGATACCATACCCCTGTTGGTATAGTTTGGAATAGAAATGGAAGCAATAGTAAACACCATCTTGATGTCTAACTCATTGTTAGCTTTAAAATCAAATTTATAGCTATAATGCTCCTTTAAGTTAAAACACACTTCATATCACGCCCAATATGAGTTCTTATATGGAAGTACTATATCTTTCTAGGTCTTATATTTTGCACATTCATCACACAAAAAAATATAGGTCGTACTATAAAAGCTCAACCTCTACCAAAGATCCCCAATACAAGACTTAAAAAGAAGAATAGAGAATGAAGAAAGAAATTAGTTGGAGCTCAAGTACGCTAATGAAGTTCAAACGCTTAAAGGAGATGTGGCTCGACCAACTTGTTTTTTAGAGTGATTACTACAAGAAAATCATTGAATAAGAGGACCTCTAAGGGGGCTAGCTCTTATATACCACTAGTTACTGAAGAACCCCTTACCTTTCCCACATCAAGCATTAGAGTAATATATTTCCCTCTATGTTTGATAATCCTCTAACCATACCTACATTTTAGGAGACATCTACCTATCTTTAGCCTTCGTCATGACCCGAGTGAAAGCTAAAATGTGTTTGGTGCCTAATGTTGTCATACCAAAAAAATTTAAGGTGCCTAAATTTACAAAATACACAAAACCAATTTCTAAAAAATCACATTTGAGTTTATTATAGTAAGATGAAAGAGTTTATACATGATGAAAAGCTATTAATTCACTTCTTTCATGAGAGTTTGGGCAGTGATGCTCTCAATTGGTATATGTGTCTCGATAGAGCTCAAATACGAAAATGGAAAGATTTAATGGATACCTTTATTTGCCAATAAAATTTTAACTTAGAGGTAGCTCCAGATTGAACCATATTGGAAAACATGAAAAAGATGATGAAAAAGCCCGTTAAAAATTATGCTTAAAGATGAAATGGCTACTCAAATCCATCCTCCATTGATCGAAAAGGAGTTGATCTTTATGTTTGTCAAAACCTTTAAAGCTCTATATTTTGAGTATTTTATCAACAATTCCTCACCTAAATTTGCTGAAATAATGGTTATTAGCGAGAGAGTGGAACAAGCTATTCAAGGAGGAAAGATTTTACAATCTAGTTCAAAAAAGAATAATTTTAGCAATAAAAAAGATAATGATGTTCAACAACTAGAGTCTATCAATTTTCAATCCAAAGGGTGGTGGAACAATTAATAACACCTAAACCATCACTCTTTTCAAATGAGAAATATAAATAATCAAGCATCATCTTTATATGTACATTCTATGAACACTCGCTCAAGACGATATAAACAATGTATTAACATCATCTCTAAACTATCAGTAACTTTTCCATTATCGGCCAAGACCTCCACCCAAAAGTAATCAAAGTACAAGGTACCAAGACATATTACCCATTCTTCCTATGTCTCTAGATGATTTTTTTAAGTATTTCGAGTAATATCGATCGAGTCATCCCCACCCATGTTGATCCAATTCAACCACTATATCCGTATTGGTACAAATGTAATAAAAAAATATGACCACCACTCTAGTGTAGTAAGACATGGTATTGAGAGTTACATGGCTTTTAAGAGAAAAGTTCAATCTCTTATTGATCATGGTTGGATCTCTCTAGATAACAACACACCAAACACCAATACCAATTTACTATTAAACCATACGATTGCCAACACAAGAGATGAAATTATTGATCGAGCATATTTAAGATCACGGAGGACTAACATAAGCCAATACGTTACAAATTAAGTTCTTTTTTATTAGTTTGTTAAACATCATTTATTAAAACATTTTGTTCAAATTTTACTAAACTACGTGGCATATTTAAAAATTTTCTTCTTACATAACTATATTATCGAATTGAAATCTAGAAATATGCATTGGAAAATACCATTTAGCATTGTATTTGAACCTCAAAGGAAAGGAATATGATGATAAATACATTCACTAAACACGTTTAAGATTGATCAAATTTCAGAACATATCATGTAATTACTTGAGGGCAATCATTCTTCTCAAAACCCAAAATACAACCTTTTCATCTTAAACGACACTCATATAAAAAAAAGTCTTATCGTTAGTAATTTGATGCTTTAAACGATGATGAAATGGATACAAAGTGGTCATGAACTCGATTCCTCAAAACAAACCACTCAAAATAGTTAGAACTTATTAGCATGAGCAAATTGATTTTAAGATGAGAAACGACCATCTTTAAAGTATCCTTTAAAAATAAAAACCCCTTGTAGTCTTTTTTTAAAGCCTTATTAATTTTTGTAATGATGACCCATGACTAGAATCACCCTCATATTCGGGAAAAATGTGTTAAAATTACAAAGATGAATAACTTTTTCAACAAAAAAGGTTAAAGAAAGTTCATAGATAGTAGAGCCATAATCTCAATCACCATGAGAGGCTCACATCATGTTTATCCCTAAAAAACAAAAAGAAGAAGAAGAAAAAGAATAATCATGAATTTGCCAAAATCACTATTCATAGAAAAATAAAAGGTATTATTCAAGCACTCACAAGAGAAGTCAACAATAACAATAATGATTCTATAAGAGCAATCAAGTCAAAAGGAAACATTTATAATCATTAAAGTGATCCTTAGTCTTCAAACCCTAAAACACACTTTGAGCTTTTATACTTTTTTCTTTAAGATCCGAACACCAGACCTACGTAATGTGTTTCTAAAAATTATTTTTAATCAAAATGAGTTGTTTACACCGATAAGTTATATTCTCAATGAGAAAAAAGAATATTTTTTTATCCACTTGCATGTTCCATATCATTGTTTATGGCATCAAATCATAAGAAAAGACAAGGCAAAAATATCATTTCAAACCACATTTTGAGCTCGATCCATTCCAAATATGACCTCATATTTTATAAAAGCATCATTCGAGCCTTTGACTTTCAACACATCCAATTTTTTGATCGTTTTGCAAAGAGCACAAAAGAATATCTATTTACAAAAACCCTTTTGTAACCCGAACATGATTGCAACCTATTATTTGAATGATATATTTTAGCTTATGATTAATCAATCAAATAATTCATGAATGAGAATACTTTTTGATGCATATCTCGAATATTTCTTTGTAATAATCTAGATTGATAAGAAAAATATCACTAAAGTCTCGCTACTTGGTTCAAAACATAATGATTTATTGCATTTCGGTGTTACTAAATTGAATTAAATTTGCAAAGTGAGAGATTTAGTAGATAAACAAATGAATGATCAAGATAAAATTGATTACGATCAATTGGTTAAACAAGACCATAATTTAAGAGCTATGACCAAGTAGCATACCAGACTACACCGGAGGGCAAATGGGTGGCACAAAAATAGTTGGATCTAGGGTGTAATAGCTAAATAGGAGGGCAAGAAGATGACATTAAGTGTTCATCAATGATAAAATGAATGAAATTTAAAAATTATTAGAATAACAAGATATGGCCAATTAGCAAGCACGTTGAGTGTAAAACGAGTTCAAGATGTGTCCATTTTTTATGAAGGCACACAAACATTCTCGTTAGAAATTCATAACCAATGGTAGCATGGAACCAAAGAGCTTGTAGCCCAATGTTAGTGGCCTCTTGTAACAAGAGGTCATGGGTTAAAATCATAGCAAGCTAATTCTACTAAGAGCCTTGGGTGTATGAATTGAAAAAAAATGACGAGCATAGAGATGTTTCAAAGGCCATAACCATAATTAGGGGCAATATGACCAAATGATAAGGGATGGAATCACATTTCTATGGATAAAGCAAAATAACAATAAGCTGAAACAAGATTAGTTCTAAAAGTTTTAACAAACTAATAGTCAAGACACAAGATGTGAGCTAATTCTCTAAATTCGAGACAAAGAGTTGAGTTTTGGAAAATGTAACCTAGACTTCTCTTAGAGGTACTATCCTCATAGAACTCATAATCTATCACCGCCAAAGATAAAGAGAACTCAATAATGAGAATGAACAAACTTTTCCTTTTAAAGCTATTCATCATAAGCTAAGTTTCCACAAATGTCCAGTCGTCACCCTTTCAAGATGATCAAATTTCAAAAAACTATCTAGGTAGTCATCCTATCTAGATGATTAGGTTCTAAAAATTTCAGGTGATCACCATAGAGATGACCAAATTCCAAAATTACTAAGAGGTCACCCTGTCTTAGTGAACCAATTGTTAGGAAGTCACTCTGTCATAGTCAACCGGTTGGTAGGAGGTCATCTTGTCATAGTAAACCATTTGCTAAGAGGTCACCTTGTCATAGTGAACTATTTATTAGGAGGTCATCCTTTCATATTAATTCGTTTGTTAGAAGGTTGCCCTGTCATAGCTTTCTAATTTATCTCTTTTAAACAAGTCATTCATTCACAAACATCCAAGTGGTCACCCCGTCGAGATGACCAATTTTTCTCTTAAGAAGATTGTTCGAAGCAAAAAGTCAAATCACTTTAAGAGAGTTCGTATATTTGATTGATTTTTTTTTCAAAATTAAATCACCTTCAAGAAGGTTCGTATATTTGATTGATTTTCATTTTAAAGTCAAGTCTCCCAAAGAGGTATCGTACATTTGATTGCTTCATTTCGAGAGAGTTTGTGTATTCATGTATTTCTAAAAATCAAATAACCCAAAGATAACTCATATATTTGATTCAATTTTAAAATCAAATCACTCCAAGATGATTCATATATTTGACTCATTTCCAAGGTTGAATAATCCATAAGTATTTTATTTCTCCGAATTTGTCTTCTTTTTTTTTTTTTAATATATATATCATATCTCTTCTTTACAAGCTCACTAAGTCAAGATGTTCAAAGACTTGTCTTCTTACATCTTAACACGTAAGTATTATAAAGAAAGGAAAACTATTATCACCTTATTTTTAACCTCATAAAAAATAAAAATAATAAAAAAATAAAAATAAGAAAGAGAGAAAAAAAAAGGAAAAAAAAAGAGAACTAGGCCTAAATCTATATTGGGCTAGGTATTAGGCATTGGGTTAGGCTACTTAACAATAAAAGAGAAAAATCAGAATAAAAAAAATCATAGTTTAACCTTAGAAGAACCCCTATAAATACTAAGCATACACACGCACACACACCCAAAAAGAGAGGAAGAAGGCCGACACCTAGAAAAAAAAACCTAATGGCCTAAAGAAAAGCAAAAGATAGTAGTCGAAAGAAGCCACCACCATTCCTAGCTAGTTGATTCTCGATAAACATGCGTCAAACCACCGAATCTTCCCTTTGAGATGATCGCAATGTGCTTGAACCACTCCATTCCAATAGCAGAGCAATTGTCATGTGCCTCCCAAAGTCCACCAAGAATTTTTTCCAAAGATCTAGTTTGGTCCCTAAATTATTGATTTAGGTAATTACGTCTTTATACTTTCACGTTTCTAATTTGATTTATATCCAAATTTTATAATTTTGCTTGATTGCTTCTCTATTTTATAGGATGGTATTGTCAATTATGTGATTGAGGTTGAATGATTATTGAATGTAAAACATTTGGTTAGGAGTGTAATTGAACGATTTAAAAACTTGAATACTAGGTTATATGTGACAAAACCAAAAAGGATCTAAATTTAAGTTGTTTTGATGTGTGATGTGTTTTAATGTTCAATTAGATTGAGAATGGTGGATTTAGTAAATTATTTTAAGTTTTAATCTTGTCTTATTTTGAATTTTTTTTTTTTAATAAAAAGAGGTTCCTTGACATATCATACAATATTTTTATTTTAAGTCCCTAAGAAACTATCGATCAATGATGAAGCTAGCAACGAGCTAGTAATTTTTTTAGAAAATTAAAATAAGCCGAATCTGAATTTGTAGGGCGAGGCCCTTGTGGAGGCCTATTGACTATTTTATTTTTCATGAAGTCGTTTTTATGTGATCTATGATTTTTTTTTTAACATATTTTTATGTCATATACCGTGTGTGTGTGTGTGTGTGTTTATTTTATGTGATGCTAATCTAGGTCGGTTTAGATGGAGTAGGTTTAGGATCCGAGATCGATTTTGTTCTAATGACGGGCCTTTTATTGTTATTGTTATTGTTATTTTTATTTTTATGACTATTGTTTATAATTAATTTCAATTTATTTTTATAGTGCTACTAATTTCTTCTTCTTGCGATTTAGCTCTTAATTTGACCTTGGACTTGATTTTATATTTTAAAATGGCATGATAGGTGAAATGGGCTAAAGGCCCATGTCTAATTTTTTTAGTTATTATGGACTTATAATTTATTTTTTTATTTGTTATGGTTCGATAGGTAAATTTGGTCCTCGGCCCATGTTCATTTTATTTTTATTTTCTATATTTTTGTAGGACTAGGATTTAATGTGCAATTAACTTTTAACCTTGATTTTTATCTTCCTAAATGAGCTCTAACGGACCAATGCCATATTAGATGAGAGATTGAGTTTTCTTAAAGTCTCCAAATCATCTCCCTTGGGACTTGATAAGAAAAGATTCAAATAATTGAACATGCAAATCAAGATGGAAAAGATAATTTGAATGAACGAATTTTCTTAAGTTAGAAATACAAAGTAATTTCATTTCGAGAGCATACTAAGACGGTTGTATTTTTTCCTTGTTGTGTAATCAAATTCCTTACTTAAAATTTTTAAAACTAATGTTAGGTTTTTTTTAATTTTCCTTTCGAAAACTGAGTGATGATTTCACACACACATATATATTTGTTTATTATTGGAAGGATTTGATGACTATTCGTGTTGAACGAACAATCCAAGTACACTAGTCGCGTGGTGACTTCTCTATTTTGCTCAATTACATTGTTCTTGGCTGCAAATTCGCTGGCACTGGCGTTAATAAGGTAGGTCCCCATATCTTCGTTCGTTCCTTTTTAACCAAACGGGGAAGCCTTGCGAATTGAAAATGAAATGAGATTTCTTTTTTCTTTTTCAACTTCCTTAGCAATATCAAGAGTCTGCGAGTGGATTTGATTTTTAAATGAAAGTGAAATTTTGAGTTTTATTTGGAATAATCAAAATCTTGTTCATATTTTATTATCAATCCAGAGCAAGCGAACGACTTTTTTTTCTTCGAAGTTCAATAAAAGTTATAATTAGCTAAATCTATGCGAGTTCTTGATTTCCTGGTCCAGTGGCTGTGAAATGGATTCGGTGCTCCTCTGTGGAAGGTGACATAGGTTGTGTGTTTTTGTACCTATATATATATATATATATATATATATATATATATATATATATATATATATATATATATATTTTTTTTTTTTTTTTTTTTCCAGTTAGTTTTTTAAATTTGTTTATGCATGTTAATTTTATCTACTATGTCAGTCTATCTATTTAGTTTTACTCAGAAAATGATTTTCACATTAAGAAAATTTAGAAAACAGAGAGATCCAATAAGCACTATATTAAGAAAATTTAAAGAATCCACTGATGAATCATGCCAATAAATCTATTTTCTTTCCGATTTCACTTGGACTGCTTTCCCCTGTCCTTTCTTCCAAACACAGCCTTATCATGTTAGGTAAACGGACCCACTTGCCGATTGATTTTACGATAAATAAATGAATCGAAAGATTAGGACCATTTTAAGCAATGATACTGTGCGGAGGGTGTTAGTTCTGTCTTGTAGTGCCTCTTCCATTGGTGGAAAAGAAAGAAATGTGGCTGCTTACTATTGGATGATCGACCTTCGCTGTTCATTTTTTATATTGTTCAATCAAATAAATAAAATCAGATAAAAATGTGATGAGAACAAACTAACATATAACAGACCTCATCTTATTTCTCTTGCCATGAGTTTGATAAAAATTGGAAGGGTAGTAGCCCAAATTGATAAGCAAGCAAAAACTTTTGAGTGAAGTTCTTCCATTATTGTTATCAGAGGTTGGGAATTTGTGGTAGAGAAGTTGAATTGTTTCTACTTTCTTAGCCTAGGTAGAATTGACTAAGCGTACACCCACTTAATAACTTGTTTATTTTTAGGGTTATGGGAATAGCATGATTAATTAATTTAATTAGATTTTCCCTTAATTACAAACAAAAGGATGGTTAGCTAGGATAGTGAACCATTCCTCTGGAACTAAGATCAAGTGATTAGTACCAAAGAGGAGAATTTGCAAATCAATGGTTGTTGCAAATAGAAAAGTTAGCATGTGGATGGAGTTGGGTAGGACAAAGTTCAGGTTAGATGGGACCGTGAAATTGGTTGGTTTGAAGATCGGTATTGACCACTGATCTTGTGGTGCAGTTGGACGTTCAAGTTTGAACCACAAATTAGCATCAAATTGTCTCATTTTTTCGTGTGTTTTCTTTTCTTCTCTTTTCTGATGGATCAACACTGTTCAAAACTCAATGACCCGAATTATTCTTTTTGCTTGCATTTTCCTAGTTTTTGGTCTCTACTATGCTAACAATTGATGTACTCAAATGATACATATACAATTTAAGTAAGAGCTTTATAAGTTTTCACGAAGATCGTCAAGCGATTATTGAAGTGGTTTCTTCCCCTGAAAGCACACCTAGACTAAACCTGAGTGGACATCATCCCATCCAAGTTAAATTTGGGTGAACGTGCCTGACGTTATCAAGGAAAAATGCTTCTTACTAGAAGAAATAGCTCCGTCCTGGCTTGAAGACTTATACCTACCTTCAACCTATCAAAAAGATAAATGGGACATTCATTAAACGAAGACCGAATTTCAATGTTATTATTAAAAAATCTAAAGTAAAATATTTTTTTTATTTTTATTATTTAAAATATTATTCACATATTCATAAATTATTATTATTTTTATATATTCATATCATTTTTTTAGCACTTTAGTCTTTAATTTTTTTATGTTTTTTTTTCAATTTCAAACTTTAATTGTATTATGATTTAGTCCCATTTTATTTTAATTTTTAATTTTAATTATATTAATTATTTAAAATTTACTTCTTTAATTTTTTATTTTTTTTAATATAGTCATATGTTATTAATATTATGATCATATTATAATAATATTATTTTTCTATACTAAGCATTTATTATTTATTTATTTATGAATTAAATAATTAAAATAGTGTTTTGGCTTAACCACTCAATGATTCAAATTAATATAGTTTTTTATTTGAATATTATTCATTCTTTGGTAAATAAATATATAAAAATTAAATTCATATTTTTTCAAAATCCAAGTATTCTCATCAACATTAAATAAAAAAATAATTATTTTTTCAATTCTATGTAAGCTTTTAATAGTTGTTATTTATGTTTTTTGACACAATCTTATGAAATACTAAAGCTTTTTTTAAAAAAATTATTTAATTTTTTTTTAGTTAATAATCCATGGATTAACAAGGATAAATCCTTTTTCTAAAGAAAAAAATATGAAAAACACAAATAAGAAATAGTAAAATATAAAATTTTTTATTAAAAAATTATGAATATTTTTTTCATCTTTGATTTCATCTATTTTTTTAAACGATTTTATATATTTTATCCAACTCGCAAGCATAACGCGGCCAAAAAACTAGTTTTTATCTAACTCACAACAACGACAATGATATTATTATGTTTGTTCAACAATGACTTGTAAATATCAACACTACTTATCCCATTATTGGTATTAAAATTTGTTGATGGTTAAAAAAGAAGAAGATAATTCTACTTTTCTTTTTATACAACTTAATGAGTTTTATAGCTATATAAAGAGTCATGAAATCTAAAGATAAAGGTTTTGAATCTTTTTACTTCTTACTATTATTCATCTTCATCTTTAAGACTTGCATCATAACTTTTTTAGGCTAACGCTTTCCCTCCTCGTACTGATTTGATCGTTGAAGGATTCTCAATCAACTAGAATGATTTGTTCCGTAGGTATTTCAATCGTCACAACCACTATTAATTAGCAAGCACTATCTTTATATTGGTTGTGAAAGAATCACGTCATTCTTTAAGATTTTAGGACTTCATAAAAATTAATGAGCAATTATTCAATGTATCCATATATTTATATATATTTTCATTCTTATATAACAGGAAAATACATAGGTACTTTTAATAATAAACCTCACTTTTTAGTCATTATTGATCCTCGGTATTCATCTTAAATAGATAAAATAATGACTATATATACCTTCAAGTTAATTTGTCAAAGCTCTTAACCACCTTGCAAGACTACTTTGAATTAAGCAAATAAGATACCAATTAAACAAGGTTAATGATGGATGAATTGGTAAATCATATTTTAAAAAGAATATTCTTTTTGTTTTAAAAAGGCTATTCTCTTTTTTATTTATATCTAAAATGATTTCCTGGTCAAATTTTTTAATATTATACTTTTTTAAAATACTCTTATTTTATATTGCATAATTAAATTGAATAGATTTTTTTCTTTAAACAAAAAAAGATATTTTAGAAAAATATTGTTATGATATTATAATTAAGAAGTTTATTAAACTATGTGAAAAATCAAAGAAAATTATCATGTTAAACAAAGAAAGTAAAAGATATTAGTATTTTATAAACAAGGTAGCCAGTATAAATATTTGTATGAAAATTTTGTGGGTGCTTTTTCCACAAAACATTAACTCTATATCTAATTTATTTGATTAGTAATTTATTGCAATTTATTTTCATATTTATCATTGCATTCTCTATACAAGCCACTGTGAAAAATATGTGGACTAGAGGGGATCATGTCCGATATCGGATTTGTGAAGACAAATAATCAATTCACAAATAATAAAACTATAGAAAGTCGAAGCAATATTTAACAATAAAATAAATCCTTAGTCTAGATAATTTTAGCGACATTTAGAATCTTACTACATCTTTAGCTAAACGGTTTAGTTTTAGATGATTTTGCTGAGATTTAGAATCTCATTACATCTTTAGCTAATAATAATTAATATCACTATTTTGAGAGATCAATTCAAGGATTCAGAGCCCAAAACTCTAAGCAAAGCACAATGATTAATGCAAGATATAATTTAGAGAAACTTCTCGAGAATTTTAATCAATGATTATACAAAATTGTCTCTCCAAAATACATAAAAGATGCTTAAATAAAAAAAGCGTAAAATTCAGCTAACTAGAAAAAATAATACCATAATCTATTTGGACCCACCCAATAGCTTTAATTCAATCTGAATTCAACAAGGACTCATTAATTTAGTCCAATTTCAAACAATTATAGACTCTAAAATAAACTCTTACATAAATATGAATCTTTATGAAAACAAAATATTTAAGACAAATAAATAAATAAATAAATAACTAAAAATATTTAGCCTAGTTGGAATGGGTCACACTTCCATGTCAAGCGTTCCCGATTGAAAAGAACTCGGCTTTAGATTCAAATCGATCTTGTGGATGCCCAGTCAATATTTTCCAGTCTTCTTTTCCTTCTGAGTTCATGCCGACTCTATCATTTTGGAAGAAAAGATTACTCCATGCTCGCATACCTCCGGTGACGTCAGCTGCTCTTCTTTCATCATGTCTCCGTCGCTTCAAAGTTGTTGATCCCTGGTTCAAAAGACCGTTGGTCTCCTGCTTGTTTGAAGGATCTTTTTGTTTTGGAGACATGACACGCACGAATCTGCTTTGGAAAACTGATTTGTCTAATTCATCCAATGCCCTTGCTGCCAACTCAAGAAATATGCAGTGAATGTAAGCAAGTCCAAAATTATCATCCCAGCGTAAGATCATCATGGAAATATAATTCTCAGGATAGAAGTAAACAATACAAGAATAGATGCTGATGATTAGCAATTAAAGCATAAATGAACTAAGCAAAATAAACAGAATGCATAAATGATCTTTTATTATTATTATTATTTTAATCTAGTACAAAACTAAAAAGTAGGTCGAATATTTCATATTTTTCGACAAAAAAAAAAAAAATTACATCAACACCTACAACTATATATGCTGTTTTCTTATTCAAAATTTCGTGTCCTAGCCAGCTACATATATGTATACATTAATTTGAATTTTAAAAAAATTAATGGAACAACTACATATCATTTTGAACAAAACCATCCAGTTACTCCAAAACCACATAGATGGGTGAGCAAGTTGGTAGGATATGACTTGCAAAATTAGAAATTTGGACCAGCTGCCAGGATCTCCTCTGTGAGGTTGCTGTCTTCTCCGAAGTTGTGATCAGTAAATGTTTCGAAGTTACTCTTGAACAGACCAGCCAGCTTCAACAGTGTGTCGTCGTAAGCTTGCTTGTCTGGCCACTGCATTAATCCAACACACAAAAAATATTAGGATGGTAAAATAAGGATGCAAATTAGATGAGAAAGATGAGTGGTGTAAATATTGAGGGAACATATAGACTAATAACAGTGTTCACAGGATTTAGGATTTCAGAAGGCACTCCCTCAACATTGGTGGGGATCTCGAGCCCAAACACCTCAGTTTTCATATATTCTGCTTTCAAGAGGCTGCCAGAGTGTATGGCATCAATGATTTTCCTTGTGTATGCTAACTTGATACGGCTTCCTGAACCATAGCTGAAAAAACACCAAATTAAGATATTCTAAGTCCAGCTTTTTCCCTGGAAATTAAACAAATGGGTGATAGAATTCTGATTGGCCATCGATCACTCTGTATCATAACAATGCAAATCATATATATATATATATATATATATATACCTTCCACCTGACCAGCCAGTGTTGACGAGCCATGCTGTTGCACCATGCTGCTTCATCTTCTCAGCCAGCATAGCTGCGTATCTGGTAGGATGAAACATTATAAATGCTGCACCAAAGCAAGCTGAGAAGGTTGCCCTTGGCTCCTTCACACCCTCTTCTGTGCCGGCCACCTATACATTGATTAACATATATCAGTTGCCGAAATGCTACCAGCTGATTTCGTTAATTAGCACATGCACATCAGTATTGTCTATAAGCCGAGCAATTAGTGACTTAGTACTAATTAATTACCAGAGGAGTATAACCACTGATGAAATGATACATGGTCTGTGCCAGGTTCAGCTTGCTCACAGGTGGGAGTACACCGAATGCATCACATGCCAAAAGGATGACGTTCTTAGGGTGTGGACCAACACAAGGTATCTTTGCATTAGAAATGTGTTCAATGGGGTAGGATGCTCGAGTGTTCTCTGCAACAGTGAGAGGAAATAATAAGAAGATTAATTTTTTTCTTTTTTTTTTTTTTTTTTCACTTGGGTATCAAGTGTTAAAATTCACGATGTTCCTTCCATTCACCTGTAACGGATCTGTCAGCATAATCCACCTCCCGAGTATGCTCGTCAAATATCACATTTTCCAGCACTGCCACCCATAATGATCAGTTGCACTAAAACATCTCAAAATATAATTTATACCTGCAAATTCAATTCAATAAAGTACAGATTATTACCTGTTCCAAACTTGATGGCTTTCCAGATATCAGGCTCCTTCTCCCTTGACAGGTCAATGCATTTGGCATAGCACCCCCTTCAATATTTGACACTCCAGTTTCAGTCCAACAGTGTTCATCATCTCCAATTAGGTATCTGTTTGGATCAGTAGACAAAGTTGTCTTCCCAGTGCCTAACACAAAAATCATCTCAGTATGCTCACCAATAACATAAAAAAAAATTACAAGAACAGCAACTAAGGCCAGAATCCAGATATATACGCACACCTGACAAACCAAAGAAGAGGGCAACATCTCCATCTTTTCCCATATTGCAGCCAGAATGTAAGGACAGGATCTGACGCTTAGGCATAAGATAATGCATTACACTGAACAGACCCTTCTTCATTTCCCCAGCGTACTGTGTGCCGAGGATGACCATTTCCTTTCTAGCAAGATTCAAATCTATACTAGTAGAGGATGTCATGCAGTGTGTATAACGATTACAGGGGAACTGACCAGCATTGTATATAGTGAAGTCCGGAGTACCAAATTCCTCCAGCTCTTCAGGACTGGGTCGGATGCACCTGCCACCATCCACCCACTTATCCAATGTTAAAGATATGTACTTAGCTCATACACCATAAACCTTTTTGTCACCTCTAATTTCCTCCATTCTTGGGGTATATATAATATAATATTCGATACATGATATCTGAATTAGCAATGAGTCAACCATGAATTAAGAAGACTTATCTGGCAGGCCTAGGGCTTTTGTGGGAGAGAGGGATAGGCAAAAACTACTGATAAAAATTAATTAATGTAAGCAAAACTGATTTAGTTAATTACATGTTGTTCATGAACAACGAATGGTAGGCTCTAGCAGAAACAATCCGGACTTTGATTCTGTTCTCGGGGTCCCAGTTCAGGTATTGATCATTCACAAATACCTAGAAAATAATAAATTAAGTTCACTTCAAACCATTCGGTTCCAAATCTAGATGCAAAAGAGAAGAAATAGAAAAATGACCTTTTCCAAAGAATTCAAGTAATCAACAGCTCTTTCTCTGTTAACCATGAAGGTGTGCTCGTCCATTTCAATGTTAGGAGAACCCCTGGAATATACCCAAGTAATCTACTTAATCAATAATAATCATATATTATTAATTATACTAATTAATAGTACTTAATTAACAAGTGAGATTAATGAACAACAGATGAACAAACGACATCGTCAGGGACTTACTTTCCCCACCAAAGATCTTCGCCAGTAATATCATCCTTAACAACACGCTTATCTCTCGGAGCCCGACCAGTCTTGGCACCCGAAAGGGTAGCTAATGCACCGGTGGATGTAACAAAGGACCCTTTCTCATACTTTATAGCCTGCTCATAAAGCTTTGCACCAAATTCATGTGTATAAGTCAATAAATATACAGCTTCAGCACAATTATTATATTTTCTTTCTCCTTAATTAGACCAATCTTATCAATTCAGCACAATAAAAATCCCATATATTAGAGAAAAGAAAGAAAGAAAGAAAGAAAGAAATTCAATGAATTTGCTTTCTGCTCAAACAAAGGCTAGTAATAGTATTTACCAGCAGGAGATAGATTGTAGAGAACGTGAGTGAACTTCAAGGAGCTGTCACTGACGCTGATGGTTGGCGCAGCAACAATTTCGTTAGGGTGATCCTTTGGCGTTGCCGGCACGGACTTTTCAGCTGGGTCTCCTTTCACCAACATTGGTCCATTTTGTCTTGTCAGTGATGCCAACGATGCGCTGTTATTCGATCCACACATCAAAACTGTAATTAAATTAAACAGACAACAGCAATATTCAATTCTATCGTGTCTAATGTTTTTTTTTTCAATATATTTTCTCTCTATCCTTTCCTAGTAGTACTCCAGATTATGGTAATATAGCGTTCGTGCATGGCGGGTATCCATAAATAAAATAGGATAAAAGAAATTAACCTGATGGACCGGAGCTGATGTTTCTGGCGTTCTTCTACAGATAGAGCAGCTTCATTCGGCCCTTTCATGGGAGAAGCGGGTGCGGATTTTTTCTTTTGAAGAGAATGAAGCTCATCAATTGTCCGTGCCTTCACAGTGGGTGCACTCATGTCCTCGCAGACATCTTGAAGTTTGTCGGTTGTCGTGATCTTAGGCAGCCCTGCTGGTCGCTTTGTTCCGTTCCCATTCATCACTTTCTCTTCGTTCCCGTTTGTTTCCATCTGATCCTTCTCTTAATTTCCTGTTATTAAGATAAAAAAATGTATAGCATTTACCATAATCGCAAATATTTTACTCCAGTTTATCACTATCAGACTTCTTTTTTCTCAAAAAAGAGATTCGGACTCGAGATTTCTAAAGAGAAATGGGTGTCAATTGATACATACAAACAATTACTTTATTTTATATAGAATAAAAAATTTATTCATACATTGTCTAAATACTACAGGCAAGAGAGATGATCAAGTAATGTGTACGTGGTCTTGTTTTCTTTTTTCTTTACAAATTTTCTTTGTAGTTGTATGCCCCATATGACTGATGAGGGTCTAATATTTATATATCATGCGATCCAGACCACCATGCATGTATGAAAGAAATACGTACGAATGGAAAAGCAAGAGGAACATAATTAAGAAGAAAGCTTTGAAGAGAAATGCTATACATATATAGCTTAGAGATTAGAAAACAAACCAGAGATCGATGAAAGGGGAAGCTGAATTATTGAATAGGCTGGCCGGGGAAGGTGAAAATAAAGCAATTAATTAAAGAGAAATGAAATAGAAAACCGTCAAACAGTGAGAAAGAGAGGGATTAATTAGTTCGGAGAAAGAAAAGAAGAAGATCGAAAATGATGGGAATTTGGAGTAACCAGATTGATGAGTCCCTTTTATAGGGTTCATGACCACCTTGTTTACCATATACAGCGGCAACCCTGATTAGATCAGGCTCCAGAAAGAAAAGTTGCCTTAAAAATAAATAGACACCTGTGGTCATACATAGACGATAAATCTGGTTTGGTTAAACCTCTCGCTATAAATAGACTGCATTTCAACATCGTCCGATTAATGAACATCTATACGGTGGTGCTAATGTGCTGCCAATGAGCTAACTTATAGCTCAACCAAAAGAAATTTCATAATAATCAAGAATAATTAGTGATATTTACAGTACTTATTCAATATACCGACTTTGAGAAGGGAGATATATACAAAAAAATGAAAGAGAATTACATCCGAATCCACCATAAAAGATAAAAAGATTTCTATGTTTACTCAATTTTTTTTATTATTTTTTTTTATGTGTCTATTTCTCTTCTCAAAATAAATTTATGAAATAATTACTATACATGTTACTAATTACTCATTTAGTATTATAAAATTTCTCCTCAACCAAGACCTACATCTCTCCCTTCTTAAAAGATCTCTAAGAAAAAGTTATAATGAGGTACTACTCCTTATTAAAAAAGACTAGTACTGTATAATCACTGGATTGTCTGATACTACTAGTTTGAGAATTCTCTTTTCGGTAACAATCATCCATGTACTTATGTTATTTAGATTTAGCTATTTTAACCTTTTTATTCAGATATGATGTAAAACAAATTTTGTAATACTTAAAGTAGAAACCAACTAGTCCATTCGCCAATCCATTTTATTAGGTTGACTATATTTCGTCAGCTGGCTAATTTATGACCAATGATGACACGTATGATCTACCTAATCTGTAAACATAATTTTCAGTATAAAATTAGCTTTTAAAAATTAGATATAAGATAAAATAATTAATTGCAATTTTTTTTTTTTAAAAAAAAGGGCAAAACTAACCCATCCCTCCTACAATAACACATCATACCAAAATCAAATCCTAAAAAGAAATAAAAATAAAAAATCCACAATTCGATGAACACTAATTCTTCACCCATTATCAATCAATCCTGTTTCTAGCTCCAATCGATCAACAAATTATAATCAATTTGTTTCTAGCTCCCATTTATCAATAATGTCGTTTTCTTCTTATTCAACAATATCAAGCAGAGGACCAAGACATAGGAAATTGTGTTCTTTTGTTTGTCAAAGACTTACGCCGTGTGCGATTATGCAAGTCTAGAAATAAGGTGATATTGTGGTCTCAAGACACCAAGATGGATATCATAGAAAAATGAAAACCCAGATTTGCGATTTCATATTTGTTTGAAAAAAAAAAACAAATCGATGTGCTTGTTTATAATTTTATTAATCATAAATATAGAAAAATAGAAAGAGCTAGGGATGTCATTATTGGGTTGAAGATGTGTGAAAAAAACTGCATGTTATCAATCGAAGATCAAAAGATGAGTTGAAGAAACAAGAAGAAGAATATGAGTTATTGCCTGTTGAACATAAATTTATATAATTGTGTTCTAAGAAAGAAAAGAAAGAAATGGTTTTTAAAATTTAAGAATTGCAGTTAGAAATTTTTTACTTTAAGGTTTACGGTAAAATAAGTTAAAAATTGCTACGTATAGAAATAACTTTCTGGTTTTTGTGTTTGTTGTATATTTATATGGTTTTTTCTGTATTGAATGATTAATGTATTCTTTTGAATTATGATAAAAAGCGAAGTGTTATCTAGTTTAAATTTTATTTGTTCAGTTCATACTTGTATTTTATGCGGTTTCTTTCTGTGTAATGTGTTTGGTGTGTATGTATATGGTTACTCCTTACGACGTACAAAGAAAAAAAAAAGAAAAAAGAAAAAACTAAACACAAATGATCCAGTAACAAATGAACATTAAAAAAGACAGATGACTAGAATTTCTATATTATATTATGATTATATGTTTTTCTATAAAGAAGAATTTAAATGACAAAAGATGTCCAATATAAGCATTGGTGTTTAAGAGGTAATTTACGGTATTTAATTCTATGTAAAAAAAAAAAAAATCCAAAACATTGTCCACTCTAAATTGTCTCTTTGTAACTTTTTTAGTTGATTCATAGGTCGTATCAACACTTTTCTTACTTCTGGTAATTCTAGCAATTTATGGCATATTATAAACTATTTTCTTACTTTTGATATTTTTGGCACTCGATGGCACATCATCAATTCTTTCTTACTTCTAGAAATTCTGGCAACTGCTTACATAACTATAGCCATTGAACCAACAAACAATTCCAACACCAATATTACCCCTATTTGAGACTCCTCCAAGATTATCATCATATTCTCTATCTAAATCAACACTAGAACCACCCACACTTGTAGAAACATCTCCATGTAAGCCATCGAAAACAACTGTTGAACTAGTAGAAACATCTCTATGTAAGCCATCACGAACAATAATTGAACTAGTAAGAGCATCTCTATGTAAGCCACTCGGTTGAACAACCACCATATTTTCCATCCAAATTAGCATCATAACCACCTACACCAACTCCATTCAAAGTGTCACCAAAAATACCATGACAAGCATTTTGAGCACCAACTTCATCGATACAAGCATCATAGTTTTCCTTTTTCTACATATACATGAAACAAAAAATTTAAGATGATAGAAAGTTAATTGAAATTATTAAAATTTAACAAATGATTGCTTGTGTTTACTTTTTCAAGACATAATCTATTGTAATGTTTTTTTTTTTAATGGCAAGCTATGCGTCTCATAAATATTTCTTTTATAGATAGGTTTGTTTTATTAAAAGACTCTTATTGTTCTCTAATCATGTCTTTGGTATTTTTTTTTTTTTTCCTATAATTGGTGTAAGAATAGCCTTCTTTCTACTTTTAGGCTAGAATTTATTACCACACATTGGCCGAATGCAATGCTCATAACTCTTCATGAATTTCTCTAACTTAATAGCAATTAGTATAACATAATCAACCTCATTTAGGTTTTTTTTTTTTTTTTTTTATGATAATGGCCATTGCATGGCCACATGGGATGCTAGTCAATCTCTAGTTTCGTAAGTTCACTTATATGTTTCTAAGGTAACAACATAAGTTGTCTTAAGAGTTATTCACTTCATACCTATTTTGTCCATTATGTAGTATCCCGTATTTTAGAATTTATCTTGTATTTATTTAATCTTCTCCCATATACTTGACCAATACCCTTCTTAAATATCTCTTCATCTTTAATCCTCTCAACATTTCGATCATGACTAGATGTCTTGTAAATGCATTGAAAGTCTCACATAAGTTGTTACCAACTACGTCATACTTACGATGAGTTTTAAATAGAGCTCTACACTAAAAGACTAGGTTTATTTCTAGAAAATCTTATTTTTCTATCCCATCAAGTTTCTTTAATTGTTCTTCAAAGTCTTGTGACGTGCTTGCTCCACAAGGTATCCAAAATTGCTTATAGATGGCACTTTCTTTGTTGGTTTTCCCCACTTTGCAAAGATATATCTTACACACCTTATGTGCTCAATATATGACATAAGCTCTTGAATAGCTCCAATTAGACTTTATAAAACTCAACACCAAACATATATTATATCTTATAAAATATAAAGAGAATTGAATGATATAAAAAAACATGAAGAAACAATATTAATAATAAGGTAGGATAATACCTTGTGATCATCATATTTGAAAACGTATCATTGTCCAGCTCCATGCTAATGAACAAATCAACCATCAATTAAATGATAAAAAATTTTCAATTTTTTTTAATCTCTCAACTCATAACAACCTAACAACCTAATAAATAGGATACATTTAGTTATTAGCATCATGACCTACATCAC
The DNA here is from genome assembly GCA_963924115.1 of Dovyalis caffra. NCBI lineage: Eukaryota > Viridiplantae > Streptophyta > Magnoliopsida > Malpighiales > Salicaceae > Dovyalis > Dovyalis caffra. The sequence continues at coordinate 6,569,799 of CAWUPB010001197.1, forward strand.
ATAAAATCTCTTCTTTAAGGAGACCTTTTAGGAAACACTCATCCAATCTAATAACTTTTCAACATCCATTCTTAAACCCTTTATTAGTGTATCAAAACTAACATATATTATTTTGAAATATCTATCATTTTTTTCTAGTACAACAATACTACTTTTACATTTTTTTAAAAAATTTTTTCTATAGTATAATCCTTTAATATTTGAAATTCATTATTAGCATCACCAAGGAACATCTTATTCAAGCAAATTCAAACTATTTTTGCATTTAAAAATACCGATAATATGATGCAACTCCTTTAAAGTTTCCTCCATCAATTCAATAGGCTTCATTATCGTGACACTTATACCTCTCTCTTTTTTAAGTGCTCAACAAAGACCTTGTAATTTTTACCAAATTATTTTATAAAATTCGAATGCATGGATTCCCACTCTTATAAGTTTTCATAACTCTATTTCCACTATCTTTATAGAGAGAACATAAAAGAACCAACTTACAAGCATAATCTCTATATATAGCCCCACATCTATATGTCTGTTCTCAAATTTTAGATTTCTACAATCTGTTATACTATGTTTGATCATTGCATCTCTAAATGTCACCTTGTTTGGAAAACTTATTTCTAGTTAAAAGAAGAGTTTTTCATCATTAGGATTGAAGTAAATTTTATATAACTTTACTCTCGTAGTATGTTCTATACCATTGTCCTCATTGTGCTAAGGTAACTCAATTGTTACCAAATTTATACTTAACATCCTTAAATTATATATTGACAACAAACTCATCATCACCATCCACCATTTCTTTGCCTTTTTTCTTTGTTTTTTTTATCTTATTCATCTAATAATTTGTTATGCATAAATAGTGAATTCACCATCATCATTTACTCCTTGTTTACTATTTTCTACATTAGTAAATATGTCTTCTTCTATGTCATTGCCCATACCTTATTCAACCTCCCCTCTATTAATCATTATTCTCAATAAAAACTCAATTGTCTTTTTTTTATCTCTCTATATTCTTCATCATCATTATAAAGTAAATAATCAATGTCAACCCAATATATTGCCTCAATATCATTTTTAGTTATCTCTCTCTTTTCATCATCTCGTCATTTCTTCTATATTATACCATCATTACCATGTATAACACCAACACCTTTGGCTGAACCACCACTCTTTACATTCTCCTCAACCGAATCTCTATTATCATTATCCTCACTTGAACCAACACTCCCTACATTCCCCTCACTAGAACCACCATTCCCATTACTCTCACCTAAATAACCACACTCACCACATTATCCTTATCATAACCCCCTTTTATTTAATTTTAATTTTTTTAATTATTTTTCATGAGTTTTATTATTTTTATGAGTTTTGAGTGAAAATAACCTAGTATTGAAAGACGAGTAGAGAGAAAATAAATCAAAGCATAAAAAAAAAAACAAGTAAAAAAGAAAATGAAATCATGAAAGAGTATACAAAAAAACAAGCAAGAAAAGTAAAAACACGGACTAACCTAGTCTAATTTAATTAAGCCTAATCTAATTTTTTAGAATTAGCCAAATCTAACTTAGGGATAAAGAAACCCTTAGTTAAACAAGACAACTTCACTTAGAAGGAATGGACCTAGAAAAAAGTATATCTAGATACACACTCCAAGCTAGATATAAAAAGGAAATGGAAAAAAAGTCAAAAAAAGGTAAAAAAAAATATAAAAATAAAAAATCAATTTTAGCATTTAAGTATTTATTACTTCGATTGAATTGAAATAGCTTAATACTTTTACTAGTTTGTCATGTGACTCGTTAAGTCTAAACTCGTTGAACCTTTCAAATGCTTTGGACTTGTGCCTTAGAAGCAAAACATGATCTATTATCATTAAAACTTATGTGATAAGCGTGTTCTCCTCTTGCTTTGGTGAACATAGACCTATATTCATCTCTATGTGCAAGGCCTTATCAGTAGCTTTTTCTTCTTTTTCACCAAAAAGGGATTCATGTCTCTTTGCCAAGTAAACAATATTCTTTAGATATCATCAAATAATTCTAGATATCCATTTATAAGTAGATTGGATATGAGATTCTTGTTTATATGGCTAAATTAGCGTTACTATAAATTTATGTTATTTATATCATTTGAGTCTTTTAGTATTTATGTTATATATATGGGATTTATGTTCAAAACATATAATTAGTATCAAGAGATTTTCATGAAAAACTCATCTTTAAAAATAATCATTATTCTTAAAAATGAAATACTTATTTAAACCTAGATATGAAAATAATATCTTTAGTCTCTACTAATAATAGTAATTGAGTCTTAAGCACATTCCTATATGGTAGTGCGAGCTCATAAATACCTACATCTAATGATCCAACTCTTTATCCATTGTAGTCATGTGGATCATCTTCCTTAAAGCTATTTTCTTTTTCCTTTTCTAAGCTCTTGTACATTTCAAAAATGTGAGCACCACATCTAGTATCATATACTTATGAGGTGAAATTAGAAATAAAAGGATTAGCTTTAATAATATAAATACTTGAGGTGGTGGTAGAACTCTTTCTTTACATCCCTTCTAGGTACTCCTTATAGTTGTGCTTCTAATCTTTCTTGTTGTAATGAAAGCAACCGCATCCTTTGGGCTATTTTGAGCCTCATGCTTTTTCACTTTGGCAAGTAGACGCAGTTGAAGACTTCTTCTTCTTAGGCTTTTTCTTACCCTTTACCGTGCCCTTTCCCTTGTTAAAGAAAAGTACATAACTCTTATTCTTCTTGTTAATTTTAGGTTTAACTTCCCTTAACATGGACAACAACTCTCCGAGAGTCTTTTCCATATCCATCATGTTGAAATTCATGATGAATTGTCCAAAGCTATTGGGCAACAGTTGCAATACTAGGTTAATAGATGATTCAACATCCATTTCAACTTCAAACTCGGCCAATCCGTAGATATAGCCTATCATTTCGGTGACATGTTTTTCAACATTGGATCCCTTATCCATTCTATCTCTAAAGAGCTTTCTCGCTATCTCATAGTACTCATGCCTAGTATTCACCTCAAACAAGCTTTTAAGCTTCACTATGATATCAAAGGCTTGTGGGCTTTTATGTTGGTGCTTATGCTCCAATGTCATAAGTAGTAAAAATGATGCTTTGAGCAGCGATTGCATCATCATTATATTTGATCCATGCTATATTAGCTTCAGCTTGATGCTAAGAAGGCTTAGTTAAGAGAGCTTTTTCTATTGTATAGAGAATTTTCTCATGTTGAAGGACTATCCTCAAATTTATTTTCAAGTCAACGAAGTTTATGCCATTGAAGTATTACTTCTATTAATAATCAATCGTATCGATGTGTTACTAGTCATACCGTGTAATCCGACAAGATAGAAAAGCGTTCAATTATGTTAATTAAAATGCATAAAATAAAACAAAACATAAATTAAAGAAGTAAAATCTATGTTTACTCCTACTATTTTCTTCAAGTTCTATAACTTTCATAATATAGAACTCGTTAAAACTTTTTATTCGTTTTCTTAATGGGTTAGGATCCCATCCTCTAACATACATTAATCTTGAGTTATCTCAATAAGTTATATATATAAGATTAGGTAGGTAACTCCTTACCAACTACATTTAATGTAATTTCTAATCTCATTGGCATAAAAAATCCTTGTCATATCACATCTTATGTGAATATCAATATTTACTTACAAGTTTATTGGACCTTGAGTTATTTCAACAAATCAGCTTATTTCAACAAATCTAACAACTCATTTCAAGTTAGACCCAACGTTTGGAGATATGGTATGGCCCATGATTTGTTTCCCTCGAGGAAGAAGTGACCTTGAGTTATCTCAAGCAAGCCAACAATGACTAAGAGAGTTCCCTCCTCATAACATTGGAAGGCAATTAACTTAATAGTTTATTTAAAGAATTTAATTTTGTTGGTCTCATCTTAGCATACATACTAATTGATAATCATATTATTCCTAATATGCATACTAACATTAATCATATAATATACATATATTTAATTTATGACATAATGATTGATGAATGATAATAGATCTCTAATACTAGTACCATTGAGCCATAAAGAGACTAGTTGATCAAATACCTAGGTACAAAATTATTATAAATTTCTCGGGATGTCTTTGTTTCGTGGCATCTTCTCCTTGCATTTATTCTAATTTATATCCTTTACCTTTACATTTATTTGAATGATAAACCTTGAGTTACATTCAAGAGGAGTAAGATGAGAAGAGAAATACAATAGAGTAATAGAGAAGGCACGACGCACAAGTCTTATTTATCCAAAAATTATAAACATTCATTCCCATAAGACTAGATTGACTCATCCATACTATTTACTCATGCTTTAATCACAATGATACATGGCATACTAATGAAACATATTTAATTTAAAACTCAATTATAAATATATGTTTTGGTCATTTTATAAATTTATTAAAATTTCTCTAAATTTTAATTTTAAAACTTTTCGTACCTTGGGTCCATTTTTGGCTCATGGGCTTTTGGACCTCAAGTGCCCACAAGCTTTGATGCCCAAGCCCTCGACTTGGTGTACTCGAGCATGCCCGCCCATAGCTCGTAGTCTAACTTGCGAACACCTAGCCGGTGGTCTCACATGCACACATAGCCTACCCTATCGTGCACGTGGCATGCAACTTCTTAGCCTACCATGTGCTTAATGTGCTACCAGCCTAAGGTTTTTATGCACACAAGCCCAACATCCAACGTCGGCCTCACACACCCCTATTGATTCTTAACCTAAATTTCAATTTTAAATTCATATAAAATACCAAAAACATAAGATTTATAATCAAACATAACTCATTCATGTAGTTAATGATAATTAACATAACATACAATCAAAGATTAACGAGGCTCTAATATCAATCGAAGGATCATGCATCCTATAGAGGTACAAAAAATCTAAAGGATCTAAGATCATGATGTTGATCAACTAACCATATATTTATAAATTAAAGCAATGAATAAAAAATTTACCTCTCGTAGAGTAGATCTAAATCTTTACGTAAAAGAGTCATCCAAGTGTCCGACCTTTATCGATAATTCACACAATCCAAGTATCCATAAAAGAAGCACTCAAAATTGATAGGGTGCTAGCTCTATCTTTTCTGAATTGCTTAATGTTTCCTATAGAAATCTAATCAGGATAATTTTATGACAACCCAAAGAGAGAGAAAGAGAAAGAGAGAGAAGAAAGTGGCGTGCTAGGGTTAGACGGAAAACAATTTTCTTCTAGCTATTTTATTTTAAGCCGTGTGTCTCCTTTTATTTTATCTTTTTGTCAAATTTTCTCTTTCTTAAAAAACCTATTTTTTATCGTACCTCTCCTCCTATTTATAGGGAGAGATTTTCCTTTTCCTTCAAGGACAAGAAACGGGTAGCAACTAGTTCTTATTGGACTTCTTGTTGTTGCTTTCTAATTCTCCAAGGATTAGGAGTTATTTAACATATGGGCTTATGATCTTTATCTATAAAATATTCATCCTTATTCAATAAGGTTCATGTTTATCCTCCCATCAAGTTATCTTTTAGGTTTTTAATTAAACCTATTAGCCTAAAATTATTTTAGCCAATTAATTAATTTGAATTATCCAAATAAATTAAATTAGATAATTTTTAGGTGGCTCACATAGGAGACAATTTCTTAAAATATCCTTAAATCTAAATTAGGAAACTCATTTTCATTTTAGGTTATCTATTTCTAAATTTGAAACTCGATTTCCAAATTTGAAACTTACTTTCAATTTAGAAAACTAATTTCTAAAATAGAAAAATTTATATTTTAGAAAACTTTTCATTTTTAAAAACTTTTTTTCAGAATAGGAAACTTTTAAAATTGAAATCATTTTTCAATATCTTTACTTCTCTTTAATCATGTAAATGCTTAAACTTATACGTGTGACTTTATAGGCTCCTAGATATGTTAGCAATATATTAACAACAAAAGACACCTCTTTTATCTCTTGATACATAATTCAAGATTAAGCATCTAGTAAGGCATCATGATTACTCAATTCTTTAAGAGGATTAATTAATTCATTATTACATTTCACAAGTATGGTTACCAAACAATTCAATCTTTATGTCAACTTATCATAGTATGATCTCGAACTTGGTTATAAGTCTTGTTCGATTACGATCACATAAGTTTTTTTTCGATTCTCAAATGTCTTTGCTCATGGAGTAAACCAACGATGCTCTATTGGTGTCCTCTTACTATAACGATAGGTTTCTTGAGCGTACATTCTTCCAAGTGCAATATGATAACTTCTTTAGCATATAAAGAATGACATGTCCTATCTTAGTCATCCATATACCTCTATTAGATTTCTAGTGCACCCAACGAATCGCTCATGTGTAACTTTTTACCGGGTCTATTGAAACGAGTGTCAAAGTACATAAATCCTCTAGTGAGATAACCGTAATGACTTTAAGTCAAAGGACTAGTTATACCCATCTCGTATGAGATTTTCATAGACTAAACCAAATAGGTTCTCATGGCGAGTCACGAGTCAAGTCTAGTGATATATTCTCTAACATAAATCACCTAAGTGCTTGCTTTGGTATCATCATGCCAATAGGTGTGAGATCTCCTACTCGTTATCGTATAGCATGAGCATAGCACTCACGAGTCTAACTATATATAGCCAATGTCCATTTTTTATAATACTACGACTTAGGATATTTAATGATATCATTTATGTGCATTAATGTTTATCTCACATCTTTTGATCAATCACTAATGCAAATGCATATCATATGGACTTCTATCTAGTTTTATTCAACCAATAAGTGTAAATGACAAGAATTAATAGAAAGAATTCTTTTATAATAAATAATATAAAAATGCAATAATATAATAACTCAAACATATCCAAATATGAATGGATCTTGGGCACTTATACTAATAGTACTCGAAGTTTAGATTAGTTCCTATCACTTGATGCGTACTCTTTTAAAACTATGATGTGAACTATGGATCTCAATCTGAAATAATTGAGATTAAAATACCATATAGTTTTACAATCTCCCTTAAGTACAGCTTCGTATATTGCTACATGGCGTAGGTGGACTTTACTATAACAAAATAAGCCGACGTAGTCAATCCGTCAACAATCACCCATATAATCTCAAATAGAATTATTGCACCCAACATCATATCATAATCTTCTTTTGTTACAACCTCTAACCGTAACTCTTCCATGTCGTTAACAATTTGGACCTATATAGCCGCCAATGTCTTTGACTTAAAACATCCAACATGAAATTTGCTTTATTAGAGTGGTAGTGAAAAGCAATGTCATGATCATTTAACACTTAAGCCACCTTTTTTGTCTTGTTTTTAACTCCTTCTAGGTGAAGATATACAAGAGGCTCTTATGGTCGATGTAGATGTCACACTTGATCCCATATAAGTAGTGCCTCTAAATCTTTAAGGTAAAAATTACAATAGCTAACTCCATATCACGAATGGGATAATTCTTCTCGTAGTCCTTTAACTCGCCTAGATGCATAGGTAATGAGTTTCCCATGCCGCATCAAACCGCACCTAACCCAATTCCCGATACATCGATATAGACTATAAAATCTTAATCATCCTCCGGTAGAGCTAAAATAGGTGTTATGGTTAATAAGAATTTTAGCTCCTAGAAGCTCCTTTCATAATCATTATCCCATTCAAACTTAGCATTCTTCCTTGTTAGTTTGGTTAGTGGAGCGACTTATCTTAGAAAATCCTTTCACGAATTTTTGATAATACCCCGTCATACCAAGGAAGCTCCTCACCTCTAACACATTCTTAGGCTGTCTCCATTCTTACATACTTATACTTTACTAGCATCAACCATCAACCCTTCATTGGAAACAACATATTCGAGGAATGTTACTTATTTAAGCCATAAAGCACACTTCTTAAGCTTAACATATAATTTATGCTCTCGTAAATTTTACAATACCTTAGCCAAATGCTCTACATGTCCCTCATGAGTCTTAGAATATATGAGAATGTCATCAATGAAGACTATAATGAAATTATCCAAGTACTCATGGAATACTCGATTTATCAAGTTCATAAACATGATCGATGCATTGATTAACTTGAATGGCATTATAAGGAACTCATAGTTTTCATGTCGAGTTTTGAAGATTGTCTTCTTGATGTCATCTTCCTTGATCCTTAGTTGATAATACCCTAACTATAAGTCAATCTTGGAGAACATTGAACTTCTCTTCAATCGGTCAAAAACAAGTCATCAATGTGGGAAAATGATTACTTTTTCTTAATGAACACTCGATTCAAGTTTCGATAATCAATACATAATTGAAGTGACTCATCATTCTTCTTAACAAATAGTATCGGTACTCCTCATGGAGAACAACTTGGCTAGATATAGCCTTTTTCTAGTAATGCTTACAATTGAACCTTTAACTCCTTTAATTCTACTAGAGCCACTCTATATGGCACCTTTGATATGCATGTTGTTCCCGGCTCTAGTTCAATCTCAAAATCAATCTCTCTTCTAGGGGACAATCTTGATAAACTATCGGAAATACATTTGGGAAATCCCATGCTACCTTAATATCCTCTAATTTTAAGCTCTCCTCTTTAATAGTATCGACCATACTCACCGGATATCCCGAACATCCCTCGTGTATTAACTTTGATAATGCTTACTAGTGTGACCTTAATCTCGACCAACGAACCCAAAAAGTTCTTCTCTTGGCCTTTAGAAAATTACCTTTCTTACTAGTGCATCCTCAAAGGAAGTGTTCCTTCTTCTATGCCTCATTGCCTAACATAAAAAGGGTAAATTGATAACCATGCTCAAATTATCGAATAAATTTAACCATCATCATATCTCCTTACCGGAGTTTCGAAACTCTTGGATCTTTTGGGACTTAATAGTGTTTGAGAAGTATTTTTCATTAAACACTTCCTAAAATTGTGCTCATGTGAGTTGTGGAACATCTAGGGTGACTTTCGTCAACTCCTCTCACATGCATGCATCATCCACTAACATACAAGTTATACAAGCTATCCTATCCGCATCCTCTAGTGCCAAGTGTTTAAAGATCATCTCCATGAAATCTAGCTATTCGTCAATAGCCATTGGATCCGACTTGCCTTTGAATTCTTTTATTTATCCATTCGAAAGCACTCAATTATGTTTGCCCGTTGTGATGGTCTAACCACTTCTAGATTATATTGTTCCTACTACTATACCTCCATCATCCTTTGCATGTTTTACATGTCTTGCTACTATCTAATCAGCGTCATGAGTTGTTCCTCTTTATTCTTGGCATCCCTATTCATACTACGTGTCTCTATGATCATTATTATTTCTCCTTATAGATGACATCACTCACTACACGTATATAATTATACATCTAGTTAGTCTATTTTCTTAATTACTTAATAGTAATTCAATTATATCACATTCAAACCATATTCACACATTTCACATTGTATTAACTAACATTCATTGTATTTCTTATGGATTTGAGATGATAAGCCAAGCCAAATGGCTAAAAATCAAAATCATTAAGGACTTAAGAGAAACACATGACTATGTGGTATTCACAAGAGAAAGTCACACGAGCAAAATGCTTTTACATGGTTTGGAGAACATTATGACACACTTATCCTTAGCTATTGAAAGATATCTATCCAAAGAAGAAGTATGGCACACAGTGCGTAGCCTTCCACATAGTTTGATGTTCTTTTTGGGACATGGTTATGTGTGTTTCATGAAAAAATATTCATTCAAATGAAGAGGTGAGATACGAGCAAAATGTTTTTACATGACTTAAAGAACAAATCACACACGCTCGTTGTTACTTCATTGTTAAATTACCATCCAAGAAAGAAAGTAGCACACGGTAAAATCATAACGCATGGTTTGAAAGGAAATTTAAACATGCCCGTGTGCGTTTCAAAGACTTAATACCATCCAAAGACAAAAAGGACGACATGAGCGGAATCGTTCTATATGATTTGAAGAACAAAATCTCACACGTCTATGTATATACATTAATAAGGCATTCATTCCACAATGAAATTACGACACATAACCAAAAACATTTGGCATGGTTTAAAAAGCAATTTCACATGGCCGTGTACATATCTTAGTTAAAATATATCATTTAGAGGAAAAGTGATCACACGACCAGAGCCACATGACACGATTTAGAGTTCAAATTCTTACATAATCATGTGTGTGCCTTGAAAAGAAAAGCAAATCCAAGGGATTGAAGGCACATAAGCATAATAGCCTATACAACTTGGAATGGAAAATGTCACATGACCATGTATGTGATTTAAGATATACACCATTTAAGGATAAAATTACCATATCGCCATGTCAAGTTTCACACGACCATGTCTTCTCATTAATTAACACATACCATTTAGGGATAAAAGGGCCTTATAACCATGATTAACTTCACATGGCCATGTCAAGTTTCACATGGCATGCTTAAGAGTTAAGGCAATTCTTATATTTACATGACTTAGAAGGTATGACATGCTCGTGTGTCATGCATCCTTAAGCATTTCCATGCTTTCTAACTAATACTTTCCTCTTTACCATTCATAACTAGTATACCAATAACTTTCTAAATACATTCATTTTTCACATGCCTTACAAATTTACCATGCAAAGTGATCAATCCACCCATTTCATTCAACATTCCTTTTTTCACTTAGTTTTCATAACATAATATACAAATTCATCAAATATCATTTTCCATATCATTCAATACAAACATACACTTATCATGCATCATATACCTTCGGATCTTACTTGTCGCTAAGACATGACTTGCGTGTGCTTATTCAGCCATCCTAACTTAAATAGCTAAGGTAAGACTTACTTTGATACCATTCCGTAATGCTCCTAACCTAGGATCTAGATACGTTTAGGGTATTATCATCATTAACCTAAAATGGATGTGCAATAGATGCAAACCAAGAAGCCTCCTCCCTTACCCTTACTAATACATTAACGAAGTAGGAATTTATTCATACATAAGGTCCCTATTGAGTATGAGAAACTAGGTTCACTAAAAAAAATTTGAGTATAAAATTTTTTCTTGGATTCATTAAAACCTTTCATAATTTTGTTCAAACTTCTTATTAACAACTTAACCATTTAGTTTTAAACTTGGATTTTCTTCCTTATATTTTAACCTAAGTTACATGCATTTCCATACTTCAATCAATTCTATCATCCTAGCCATATTTGTCATATTTTAAGCAACCAAATTCTGGGACTAAGCAAGTTTGACTTACATACATATCAAAAATTACTTAACTTGCTATGCTCTAAAAATCAAGCTAAGCTATACAAAATTTCCATGCTCACTACCTTAAAGCCAAAGCACATAAAATGGTAAGTCCATCACTTGTCTTGGCAGTGACCCTTCATTTATCTTTCCTACATCATAAGAAGCAAATGGTTAGCAATGTAAAGCTTAGTAAGTATAACTCATGTAATGCATGTGATTTTCCTCATGCATGTATACATATTATGCAACTTTCATAAAAATCCTTTTCATGCTTTTGAAAACCATTTTTCTTTTTTCTTTTTTGGGTGCACCCTTTCCTTTGTCATTTCTTTGGTTGAGGCCTTCACCAAATTCCTCAACTATCGAGGCCTTTACTAAATCCCTTAAAGAAGAAAGAGGTTAATTTCTTCGATTGGAGCCTTCATCAACTATCAAAGCCTTTATCAAATTCCTCAATAAAAAATTACATTATTATAAAAACCTTGGAAATCATAAAAATCATGAAAACCTCGTTTCCTTTTTATTTCATTAAGTACCATGAATATAAAATCCTGTTTCATGATAATGATGTGCATGAGTATAAACATTTGAATGAAATGCATTGCAATAAATATGACCTTAACATGCATACTATTACATCCTCAAAAACATATATAAACATTATAAATCATTTACATGTTACCAATAATTAAGTATGCATGCAATATGAAAAAATACCATAAGAATAATAAATATCATCTAAAACAAAACAAATAAGCATCATAATCAATCAATTTTTCATATAAACATACTCATTCCCATTCCTCTTAATCCTCTAAACCTCACAATTAACCTTTTTACCTCTTTGTCCTTGTTTTTCATACTTAGGCAAATTTAAGCTAAGTGAAGGACAACCTTCATTCTTTCATTCTAGCCTTAAGAATGTCTCTTAGATATTTCATCAAATATTTGGTAGGTATTGGACAAAGTAACTACCAATAAATGCCTACTTAATAATTATTCATCCATTTTGTTTATAGAACAAGAACATCATCCAAGTACAAGCATTCACATCATTCAAACATTCTAACATCATTTTTTCACCTTATAAACACATACACATTACAAATCATTGAATTTCGAGTCATTAACATACAATTTACAATAATCCGATTTACCAAACCTTCATCAAGTAAACTCTATATTAACACTAATTAACACTTGAAACATCTTATTCTTATGGTGTAAGTGAGGAATTATACTAACCTCACTTAGAATTTGATTGATTCTCTTCCTTTCCTCATTGGCTTCTTCTTTCCTCTTCCTTCTTAAAATTTTAACCAAATAGGAAAATTCTTCACTTCTCTTTGCTTGATATTCTAAGATGGTTTGGAGTCTAATTTAAATTTTTTTTTAAATGGATTAAAGTGATTGGGAGTGATGGATTTAGATGTGTGAAATCCCTCTCTTTTGCCCTAGGTTTCCCTCTTTTCTTTCTCTCATTTCTTTATACTTTCTTTCCCTCTCCCTATTTTTCTCCCATTAAAATCTATAAATCCAGATTTTTTTTCTACTTTTTGTCTCTTAAATTCAACTAAGGGGTCCCTCACATTGTATACACTTTATAACTTAGTCTTCTAACTTTCAATCCTTGTAATTTCACCATATAATTTCAGTTTATACCTTCACATCTTTCATCAATTTGGTCCTCATCTAGGCCAATCCTAAAGTTATTCAAATACTTAAGGTTTCATAATCATTCAAGGACCTTGACACTTAATATTTAAGATTATACTCTTATACGTTGCAATTACACCTCTATGGCAATGCATAACCTTATCAATTAAAGGTACCATTCCCTAATTTAACCTTTTCTAATTCCATAAACCTATTTCATTAATTCTACTTATGTCTCTTTTATCCTTAATTAAATTTTAAACTCTACTCATTCAATAAAACACCTCTTTATTAATTAGCAAAATTATCCATGCATCACATTTGCATTTTTATGAGGGTTTTAGGTCTCGAATATTATAGAAAGGCAATAATTTGGAAGAAATTATGCACAATGGTAGTTTCATAAATAATTACAATTTGTGTTTCTCACGTGCTAAAGGTAGAAAAACAATTTTAAGATGTTGTTCAAGGATATTTTTATTCATTTTAGTGACTTTTTGGATTAGTTTTGACTATTTTTATTATTTTAAAACTATTTTAAGCTTTTTCATATGATTATTGATTGGTTGTGAAAATAATTTATAGTATTATGATATGTTGATGCATATCAAATCTAAAAGTTTTGAGACTACTAAGTATGTTGAGGTGAAATAAAGATGGACTCAATACTTTATAATAGGATTGAAAGGATGAGAATGAGATTTAATTTTAAAAATTATTCAAGATGAGTGTTGATTCCGATATAAAATAGATTATGTGATTGAGTTAATAACCGATTGTTAATACAATCCTTCATAAATAATAATATTGATTGATTGATTTTGAAATTGTATAATTTGTATATAATGACTTGTGATGTCGTTATTGGCTTGTTTTTTTAATTTGTTAACAAATTACTTATGTGAAATGACTTATGATACCATTATCGGTTTGTTTTACATTCATTGATGAACAATTTATTAAAAATAATTTTCACGATGTCGTTATCGACTTATTTTTTATGTTGTCAAGCAATTCTTAAAAATATTTTGTGATATTGTTATCGATTTATTTTCTTCATTTTACAATGCATGAACTATAAATACCTTTGATTTTTATTCATTTTCAAATGAATTATAAAAAATGATTTATGTTTTTACTTTTGGTTTGATTATCATTCATTGTTCAAACAAATTATAAAAAAAAAAAAAATTGTGTTACCATTCCCGGCTTAGTTTATGTTTGTCATTGAACAACTAGTAAAATGATTTGTGTTCCACCTCTCACTTATGATTTGAGTGGATATTTTATAATTTTAGGATTTGCGATGTTGAGTGAGGTTCGCCTCTTACTATGATCCGAGTGGAGATTTTATTATTTGCGATATTGAATGCGACTTCACTTTATACTTATGATTTGAGTGGAGATTTTATGATTTTATGATTTATAATGTCGAATGATGGTTTGCCTCTCACTTTTGGTATAAGTAGAAATTTTATGATTTAACAATTTGTGATGTTAAGTGACGATTCGCCATGCACTTATGATTTGACTAGAGATTTTATGATTTATGATGTTGAATGTGGATTCGAGTTCCCACTTATAAATTGTGTGAAGATTTTATGATTTGTGATATCAATAGTACGGTTCATCTCTCACTTATGATTTGAGTAAAAAATTTATGACTTTATGATTTACGATGTTGAATAATGGTTCGCTTTTCATTTATGATTTGAGTAAAGATTTTATGACTTTATAAATTTTGCAATGTCAAATGATAGTTCATCTCTCACACTATTGAAATATACATAATTAGTGATCATTTTGTAGCGATAGTTTTAAAATTCATCATTAAAAAATTGAAACAATGACGGATTTAAACAATTCGTAGCTATTTTTTCATCATATGTTGTTTTTTAGTGATGGTTTTAAAAACCCTCATTAATTTAGTAAAAAAAGACCACATTTAGTGATGGAACCGATGGGTTTATCAATTCAATAGATTTACGAGTTATATAAATGGTTGCATGATTTGTTGGGGTAAAGACAAAGAACGGAATTACTTTTAAAATCTATGACCATCCTCGATATCAAAGTCTTAGGCGGGGATCGGTTAGAGAAACATATGTCTCATATAAAAAAATGTATGATTTTCTCCTAACCCCATGATTAAAGAGGATGTATCCATCGATTGCCATAGTTGGTGATATGATGTGGCACAACCTAGTTTAGAAAACTCGCTCACGCTTATCTATAATGGCACGTTTGTTACACCTTAAGTCTAAATATCATTTTTCGGAGAGGTGTTATGACGACTTATGTCAACTTATGAAAGAGTTGATGTTTGTTGATAATTGCATGCCGGAAGACTTTTACATTATAAAAAAATTGGTGGAATTGATGGGTTTACTAGTTCAATAGATCTACAAGTATATAAATAGTTGTATGATTTGTTAAGGTGAAAACAATGACGTAATTATTTTTAAAATCTATGACCATCATCGATATCAAATTCTTAGGTAGGGATCGGTTAGAGAAACATTTATCTCGTATAAAAAATATATTATTTTCTCATAACCTCATGATTACGGAGGATGTATGCATTGACTACCACAGCCTAGTGACATGATATGGCACACCGAACATGAAGTTGTCGGATGTTATGCATCATTACTCCGACTCTTTTGCATGGTGGCATTTCAATCGGATACATCTTTCTTTTTCATTAAAAATTAGGAAGGTCGGATTAAGAGTCCGCACTAATGGGTTTCAACCTTTTGGTTAATTTGGACAATAATATTTTTCGTGACTCGTAATTGTGACACCATATAATTTGCTATTGTGGAAGTGTATGAAGGAAGAATATATGTTCTAAACTATAATTGTCCCGGGACCTAAAAAATCTAAAGATCAACCTAGAGGTGTACTTACAACCATTTATTAAAGAATTGGTTAAATTACGAGAAGTTGGTATGCTTACCAATGATGTGTCCCATAAGTAAAATTTCTATATGCGAGTTGCATGTATGTAGATAATTAGTAACTTCTTTACATATCCAATGTTATCGAGTTAAAGTACTACGGGTAAACTAACATGCTTGTATTGCATGAAAAAATATGATACTTTCGGTCTTCGTAATGGCGAGAAAAACTTTTTGGTTTGATTGTCACCGTAAATTTCTACCACAAAGTCATCCTTTTAGGAGGAATAGGAACATGTTTAAAATAAAATACAATTGTCACGGACATTACTCCCCCAATCATATCCGAAACATAAATTTTACATGAAATACAAAGTTGGATATTGTTGAAAGTCATGGAAAAGGGTTCGAAGAGTGTAACAACAATATATCTAGAGTGTGTGACTAAAAGAAATGAAGTATATTCTAGAATCTTTCTTATTGGAGTTCCAATTTAATTTGACATAATTTGAATGTGATGCATATTGAAAAAAATATCTTCAATAATGTTTTTAATATAGTTTTGAATGTGTTAGAAAAACAAAAGAAATGCAAATTCTAGAGAAGACTTGAAACTTTATTGTTGGCAACCAAAATTAGAAAGAGATGAAAAATTTTAAAAAATATCCTGAAGCATGTTACACTCTGCACAAATAACAAAAAATACAATTGCTGGAATCGATTAAAAAACTCAAGTTTCCTAATGGATATGTATCAAACTTGGATAGGTGTGTCAATACGAACAATCTCATATTACATGACATGAAAAGTCATGATCGTTATGTATATATGTAGAGGTTAATACATGTCGCATTCCATGACCTATTATCGAGAAATATTTAGTAAGCCCTAATTGAGTTGAGCTTATTCTTTCGAGGAATTGACATCTACTCGTCATTAAGTTTATAGATATGACCCTCTAGAGATAGAGATTTCTTTAATTTTGTGCAAACTTGAGCATATATTTCTACCGAGTTTTTTTGACTCAATGGAACATCCTCTAGTCCACTTAGTGTATAAAGCTAAAATAGCAAGGCCAGTATAATATCGATGAATTTGTCCATTTGAAAGGTTAATATATTAATTTTAAATCCTTTATTAATTTTTATTTTTAAAAATATTTCTTAACTAACATATGTATATAATATAGATATCTTCATAAATTAAAAAAAATGTAAAGAATAAAGCTAAAGTTGAAGGGTCAATATACAATGCATATTTAGTCGAAGAAACGTTAACATTTTGTTCATATTACTTCGACCTCATATCCATACCTAGTATCAAAAAATGCCACGTAACTTTGAGTGTGCTCGAGAACCAAGTGATGACATTAAAGGAATGCTTGCTATATTCAAACCAAAAGGTCGATCTCTTGATCGAGCAAAAATCATATGTATTGACAAATGAAGAAAAGCTTACATCTCATACTTATATTTTATTGAATTGTGATGAGGTGACACTTTACATTGAGTAAGTGCTAAAATTAGAAAAAAATTTCAATACGTAACTTCATTAATTATCAATGATTTATATTAAAGACAATAAAAATCTTATATTTTTTCCTTCCAAAGATATTTCATGACCCAACTTTATCAAAGTAATTCCGATATATCAAAGCATGAGGTCGATGCTCGGCTTGAAAATGATTTTGCATCATGGTTCCATCCATATGTAGGTATCATAAATTTCAAATTTTTTTTGTTATTAAGATGGAATTATAAAATTTAATACTAACAGTAAGTAATGGATCTAGACTTTATAGGTAAGTAATGCATAGTCTAACACGATAACCAATTATTACATTAAAGATCTTGTGAAGGAGCCATTGTGAACAACTAAGTTATATCCATGATAATTTATGAAATGGTATAAGTTTCACATTGAAAGTTATGGTTTGGATAGATCAACAATGTGTAATGGAGTGTGCATAAAAGAGTTAGTTACGGTGAGGAGGAAAATGACTACTCGTGGTAGGTTGACTAATATAATGGAACTTGAGTATCTTGTATTACCAATCAAGAGAACCGTATTATTTAAATGTGATTGGCATAATACTATATCTAACATTGATACAAGAGTTCATGATTAGTACGGACTAGTAAAAATATATAATGTGAGGATGTCGATAGATATGATCCCTTTATCCTAGCAACACAAGCACATCGGTGTATTATACAATATATCCTATATTGAAGTGCATCATGCGTGATTGGTTAGTCGTATGTAAGGTAAAACCTTGATCGATAGTGGATGTGTTAGAATTATTTGTTACTATCTAAAAAATTACATAACTATTTTAGAAAAACAAAAAGGAAGCCTAACACAAGGTCATCCAAGTTGATGATGATGAAGGTCAATCATTGATTGATCCAACTCGAATCATTGATAGATTTAGAAAAAGATAAAATTAATGAAGAGAATGAAGTTGAATTTGAAACGGATGTTGATGAAAACTTAGATGAAGACCGTAATAATGATGTTTGAAATAGTGATTAGCAAGTAAGGTTTGATTTTCTTCAATAGTTTACTTTAAATTATTTAGATAACACATAAATATATGTATGTGTGTGTGTGTGTGTGTTTTAATTTAATTATGAAATTATTTGTTTATCACAAAGTAAATATATTTCAACTTGCTTATGTTAATATCAATATTTTAACTAATTAATGTGATAATGTGTAAGTTATGCCTCGTAGTAGGGGACATTTCCTCATGCAATGGCCCATGTCATATTGTGAGAATTGTGGTTCGAAACCGATGATGGCAATGACCATAGAAGTGGGTGTAGTCCCGCATCTATTCCGGGTCGGATGTCCCTCACTCGTCAACATGCTTCGCTTACTAGCCTTCCCTTGCCACCGTGTCAAACCCATCACCGTTTGACATGTCTCAACCCGAGCCATATTATGGACCTCCACGTCTCTACCTATCTAAACCTTTGTTGTCATCGTGGCCCTAACTCTAACAAGACGACCGTCATGTTCTTGAACATGGCTTGTCGCTAAACGTCCCTTTTAGTTTGGCCTCCGCACTCGTCAAATCTATGTTTGATCCTCAAATTGCACTTACTATCATTGATAGCAAGGAGTATGCATTACGCATATTTTTAAAAATATTTTTTTGGGAATATAATTACGTTTATGCATTCATTTAACTATTAATTCATGTCTTGTTTGATAGTTTATATCCTTCGATATTTGCATTCGTCGTATCTTTAAGACACTTCATGAGCATGTTGATATATTTAGATCGATGTGAAATTCAATTAGTGAGGAAACTAAAGCATTATATTGGGGAGAGTTTAAGGTAGTTTTTACCTTAATTTATTACATGACTATATATTTCAATTAAGAAATATTAATGTTAATTTAAATGCACTAATGAACAATTTTAATATTCTTGCAAAAGTGTTTTAAATGGGAGTGGGATATAGAGATAAGCATAAAGAAAGCATGACAGAGTTTGACACGTAAGCGATATTTCAACTTCTTTTATCGAGTCAAAAACGACTTAAAGCAACATATATCACACATGACATATGGATCCGGGGCATAAGGAATAAGCAAAACCCGAGTCTCTTGCCCGATATAAGTTGGTAGCTCGAAACTATAAGAGTGAGATTGGTGGCATTGGAGCTAGCTCATCTAGACATATGAGGGGTTCGATCACCCATAAGGAACATGTAATACGAATGGTAAAACTTATTATTATTATTATTTATTTATAATTATTGCAACATTAATAAACATTTAAGTATATTTGTTTCAGCGTAATAAGTTAGGCCGTGAACCCAATGCTCACGAGGTTTTTTTTTAGAACTCACCCGAAGAAGGTTGATGATAAGTATGTATTCATTGATCAACGAGCAAGAATTCTCGAAGTAAGTAATTAAATAAGGTTATTTTATATGTATGTCATTTTTATATAAGTTATTGAGATAACTATTTCATAGTAAAATTTGTACAATTATGTAGGAGACCGTTGAAAAAATTGTTAGATGAGGAGGTTGTTAGTCGGGAGACGGATGGTACTTCATCATCCGACATCAACATGAACGAGACTTTTAAGAAGGTCGTTGGAGGGGGAGATAGTAAGAGGAAGAGAATGTACGGACTCGGATCACATGCCTTTCACTATTACTCTAATGTCGGTACATCTTCTAGTTCGACAACATTATGGTTTCATGTCAATCTTGAGGCACAACGAAAGGAAATGAAGGCTTATTCTTCCGGATAAGCAAAAAGATTGAGAAACTAGAGGATACCGTTACATCGCTCTTAGCTACTATTTAAGTTTTCTAATCATAGTTAATAGTTCTATCTTTTCGCTATTCAAGTTCGTATCATCCCGATGTCCATCAATGACAACCATTGCTAGCATTTTGTTGCACATTTTCAACAACCCTAGTCTAGAATTACAATTACTCTCTCTCGAACTTTATGGACCAACCTACACATCCTTCTCATTAATGCCCAACCTAACACACACAATACTTGGGTTGTCATAAGAAAAATATAGGTGGTCCATCTCACTTACAAATATCAACTCGTTTACCTTAAGTAATTGATTTATAACCTCCCTAATACACTCATCAACTGATCGGCTAATTATCCTTAACCTATCGTATATGATGGAACCACGTTGTAGTATTCTATAATATAAACTAGTAACATTGAAATACCATATGGCCACACATAATCCCAACAAGATACCAAAAGACATCTTGTTTGGGTCGATTACCATTTCTACAACATTACCTCTACCATATTCCAATGTAAACTCGCTTCAAAATAATATGGCAAAGTGTAAGGTATCTTTAAGCAACTGTGGACAAAGAAAAATAAAATTTCTTGGTATGGACCATATGTAATTAAAAAAGAAAACAAATCCAAAGCAAAATAGTGACCGAGTTATTTATTAGTTACCTACGTAACGAACCTCAAAGAAAAAGCCAATATCCCGTCTCCGGCTTTAAGGTCACCCTTGCATCAACCCATTTGAATCTTTCCACTAGCAAATAATATAAAAGCACCTACGTACTACCAATTGCTCATGTTTACAAAATGCGGAAGACAATGAAAGCGTAACTAAAAATTTAGAGTTATGAAAAAAAGAATAATAATTATTAATCAGTTGGAGCAACAAATAAATGGATTACAATTTATTGATCGATTGGAGCAAGAAAATAGGATTGATTGAGGTATTTGGGTGAATATTTAGGGTTCATGAAATTAGGGATTTTTTTTTGTATTGGATTTGATTCTGGTTAGGTTTGTTATTATAAGAAGGTTAGGTTAGTTTAGTTAAAACGAATGACATTTACTTCTTTTTTTCATTTTTTTTTAAATTATAACTAATTATTTTATATTATTTTTAATTTTTAATAACCAATTTTGTACTACAAAAATTACGTTTTTATTATTGAGTTGATACTATTTATCATACGTTAGTCAAATGACGGAATTTTTTGTTTCAGTTGTAAATTTAAGTAGTAGAAAATTTATTTTGTTTCATATTTAGAGAGAAGGGTTAAAATAACAAAAACTTGATACAACAATAGCACTGAGTGAATTTAACCCTTTTTCCTTTTGTATCTTGCTCTTGAGGTTGCCGGGTTGGGGTTTCGGCCTCTTGGAGATGGGCTTTGTCATCAAGATATAGATAGACTGTGAGTCGGTTACTCCCTCTTTTGGACTAATGTTAATAGGGCCTAACCCAACGTTTCAATGGATGATATATAGCGGACCATGCTTGACTTGTAGAAAATTCCAGGTTCCCCTTGCTTTACTTTCTTTTCCAATTTTCCAAACCGACAGCCATGGATCTACAATCTGGCCAAGGCTGTCGTGTATACACATAAATAATTATCCCTTCTTCCTGCAGGTAAAGGATGCAACTTTATGAAATTAAACTAGCACTGCATGTCCCACGATAAAAAGAACAATTGATAAATGAGAGACAGTCTGGGATGTACGTACGTACGAAGGGAAAAGAAATATAAAATTAACAATGAAGCAATCGTAGACAAATTAATATTGGAGAATCGCATAGAAATAAAATAGCTGAAAGGGCTACTAAATAATTTGTAAGGTATATATGTCAAAAAAAACATAATCACCTTTAGTCCTTTCTTTTATTAATCCGATTGTTCCTTCTCACCTTCCTTGTTGAATGGAACCATGCATTGCACAAGTCAACAAAAAAGGTGCCAATTGATAAAATTATTGAAGGTTCTCTGATCACATGGAAGTGCCCAATGACGTGTGGAGATTGTTGGTGCCATGTTCCATCTATCTAATTAATATTATACATATATATAGTATGGCGTAACGCGTTGATTTCAGCATCAACTCTTCTATCCCATCTATGTTTTGCCATAACTAGAACCGGTTTGGTTAACTTGCACATCTAGAGGTTCTCCAGATCATGTGATGTCATTCAATCTATCTTTGAAATTTTGACATCACATGATGGATCTAATTAATTAATTAATTAGCGAGTATTTATTTATACATTCATTCTTTTATCTTGAAAGAACTTCTAAGGCTTTCTTAAACATGTCTTTTTGTATGGTGGATTATGAAATCATTTTTGTGAGATAACAAGTACTAGTAATTAACAGCTTGCTGCCGATGCCGTTCTTTCTCCTTACAAGAATAATTTTACTCCGTCTCATTAATTTGTTTTGAAATTACTTACTTGTCTGCTATGTTGATAAAGCTAATCAAATATTTGTTGAGTTGTATGCTTATATAATTAACTGAGGACTCAAAGACAATTAACTCGTATTTTCTTTAGTCTTGATTTTGAATAGAAATGTTCTTTTTTTTTCTTCAAGGACCAGTAAATTCAATGGAAATTTCAGAACAACGTAAGATCCCCGTTTGTGAGAACATTTTAGACACACTTGAGGAAACTGACTGGTCAAAAGGGGTTGCACGATTAATTGAAGAAAGCTTGTTAAGAGGGAAAATTACGTCACTGCTATTGCTTAAAGAACAAAATAGTAGTATGAGTATAGCT
The DNA here is from genome assembly GCA_963924115.1 of Dovyalis caffra. Lineage (NCBI taxonomy): Eukaryota > Viridiplantae > Streptophyta > Magnoliopsida > Malpighiales > Salicaceae > Dovyalis > Dovyalis caffra. The sequence goes on from CAWUPB010001197.1 coordinate 6,592,764, forward strand.
AGCTAGCTAGGTCTACTTGGTTTGCGAAGCACGTTTGTTCCAGCTAGGAGCAATAGCTTCGGACATTAATTATGCTCAAATACTTTCACAAGTTCCTGTCCAAGTTCGTTATGATTTTGCATGTCTCTTTTTCTTACAAAAAGTTTTAGATTTTAGGAGAAACTTCAGTTTAGTCTCAAACATATATATATTCATTCTTAATTGCATATCAGATTTATGAATTTTATTAATTAGGTTCTAAATGTTTTCTATATTTCTCAATTATGTTCTTTTATTATTACTTTTTTTTTTTTTAATAATTGAAGTCTAATTTACATAATTTATGTACTGAAACGGTGTCAATTATCAAAAACTTTGATGGAAAGCTTAATAAATATTAACGTTTTCAGTCTAGTATGCATATTTATATACTGAAATGATATTAATTTGAAAAAAATTTGATAAATATTAATAAAAAAATCTAATTGAGATTTTTTTTTTTTTTTGAAATATTTGGAATCTATTGATAACATTTTTATATATAGGACTCAATTAAGAATAAGTATATAGTTTTGGCACTAAATTGAGATTTTTCCTTGATTTTAGTTTCTTCCTTGTAATTTTGGCGGATACAAATGCGAAAAATTAACTGGACCTTCTCCACATATGGTCAATTTTCACCCTTTTTTTTTTTTTTTTTTTTTTGGCCCTTTTCAGAATTAGGGCTGCCTGGTAGGCCGATGCGTTCTGGCTGCTTCATTCATTCTCCATAGCAAGGCAACCGTAAATATGTTTTTTTTTTTTTTTTCTGATGAAGAGAGGCTTGATAATTATTGAGCTTTATAATTAAAAGTAACAGTCGCTCCATCCCTATTCCTCATCCATGACTTCCAAGATTTGAATCAGAAATTTCCTACTATGATTCCATGTCTTAATTGTTGAGAGATCCTTACGAGAACTGCATCATATGCTGAATGTGGTAATTTATAGAAAATGTTTAGTAATCTCAAGATGGTGGTTTAATGGTTAAGAAAATATTTTTGTTGTTTTTTTATTGCACCCTACTAATTTCAATCTATTTTTTATAAATTATTTTAAAAAAATCAATTTATGTTGTATAATCTCATCCAATAAATACTATCATAATGTATAAAAAAATACGTATTAGACATGTTGATTATATTGAAAATTAATTATGCATTTACACTCATAACATCAACCGATGCTATTATTTTATATATTTTAAAATTATTTTTTCAAATAAAATAATTAAAATAATATTTTAGAATAATTACCTAATAATTCAAATATAATTTGTTATACTAATATTATTTATTATTTTGTAAGTAAATACATATAAATCAAATGTATATATTTTCAAAAAATATTCTACTCATTAGTATTAAACAAAAATAAAAAAATATTTGTTAATTTATATATATATATATTATGGATTTTAATTTAAGAATAAATACATAAAAAGAATAAATAATGTTTTTTTTTAACAACAAAAATTATTAAAAAATGAACAAATTAAATAAATTAAAAATTTTAATTAAAAATGATAAAATTAGATAAAATTATATTTTTAATTTAATATATCGTTGTTAACTGATATTATAATATATATTATTAACTAAAATAAATATGTTTAATTCAAGTATGCAGTATAATGCTAAAAGTCAACTAGTAGTTACTAATTTGAGTGGGATCAATTATTAAAAAAAAAAAAAACATTTTTTGTGATACAATTTTAATTCTATGGGTATTTTATATTATTATATGTATAGAAAATAAATTAATTTTAGGGAAAAAAAAAAAAGAATTTGGGTGTATATAGGACATTAAAAACAAAGGTGTGATACGAAAAAAAGTCCCAAGTGGAATATGTCTAAATGACCTATATATCTGATTTAGAAAAAATAAAAAATAAAAAAATCAGTGGGGTCAATCGACTTAATTGCCATGCGGTGGATCAGCTAATGTCTGCGAATAAAACTGAGTTTCGGATAATGTACCAACTGAACAAAAATATCCTTTATCGATTTTTTAATAAAAAAAATTTTCTAACATGACTGGTTCGATAGCGATTTAATGGCATTTTTTTACGTTTTAACCATTGAAATTGTTACACATTGAGACTTGTAATATTAATTTGATTAATTTTGTTATTGAACTATTATGTTGCAAACAAATATTGTTTGTTCATTTAATTTTACTTTGATTAAAAAATCTTTTAATTTTTTAATGTTTGGTATCTTGAGCTGAATTTTTTTGCATATGCTAATAATAATTCAATCTACTTTAAAAAATATTTATAAAATTTATAAAATTTTTCTTAAACATTTAATATTAGTAAAATTGTAAAAAAATTAAGAACTAATTTTAAATGATCGCAAATTTTATTAGAGGCCCAAAAAATCATAAAAATATATTTGTTTAGTTTAGTATAATTCTTAAAAATTTTGCATGATCGAATGCATAAAATCTAACTAAACTTAAAATATGTTAATTTTAAAAACTATATATGCAAAAAAAATTGATAACCGCATTATAATTATCTATGTAAATTCATATAACTTAAAACCTTGATAGAGTTCAGAATTAAAAATCTAAAACTCTCGATAATTTAAATTTTTATATAATCGAAGTTTCTATTAAATTGTATGGTGAAAGAATTAGAATGATATTTTTTTTACTATTGACTATTTTTTATGCCAATTTGAAAAATTTATACCTTTGATATGATTTGCTTTCTCACAACGTTAATAGTGTTGAGATTAGTGTCGATTAGACATAAAAAATCTCGAAAAAAACATCTTCATTAGATACATGTATTTTTTTACCCTGATAATTGGTGGAGTTAATCCTTCTTTGTCCAAAACGAATACCCTGAACCAAAAAGATGTCAGCGTTTCGATATGGCACCAACCAGTCATTGAAGAGATAAAGTACTCATTTTTAAACATTGCATGTCTAGAGTTTCTTAATTGAACAGTATAGTGGGAACTTATTAGTAAAATTGACATATATTGGCCAGATTCATCAAAATCCAAGACTTCATTCATAACACACTTTGATTTTTAAATGCCAAAAAACAAAAGAGATAAACAAAAAGAGAAAAAGAGTAGAGAAAAAGTGCTTATTCGATTTATTTTGCCTCCTACTTTAACCAACGATATATCATTTAATCTTTTTATTTTAAAGAATAGAATTTGTTTATGATGATTTCAAAGTATAAAATGATTAAATGTGATATCTCAAAATATTATAAACTTTTAAATTTAATTTTTTTTATTTTTTATATGTATTAAAATAAATTTTAAGATTCTAAATACGTTTATTGATTAATATTTTAGAGTGGAAATAATGCACGGGCTATGTTTTGTGGCCAAAAAAAAAAAATCCATTTTTTCGACGAACTTGAGTTCGTCGAAATTAACAGGTAGACTTTGCATCGTATTATGTACGTAGCAGACGAGCGTCGTCCATTTATTATTATTATTATTATTATTTTGCTGGGCCGCTCAGGTCACTTCTACAGGCACGACTTAGCTTCTTCTTTTTTTTTTCAATATTTTTTTATTATTGATTTTTGTGCTAAATTTTATGGAGAAATAATTGTTATTTTTTTGGGTTTTTCATACAATCCAGTGATGGAGAAATATGATTTTTTCGAATTGTCATTTCTCTCTCTCTCGTTTTTGCTTTCGAATTTTAAGATGATTTATTAGATTTGTCATTTTATATGAAAATATCCTATCAATTTCTTAATTTATTTTTTTATATAATTTTATTTGTTAAGAAAATATGATTTATTTTTCTCTATGTATGATTTTTTATAAAATTTTAGAATATGATTTTTTAAAAAAATACATCAATATAATGCATATGATGAATTATTATGCTTTTAAATGATAGCATACACATGTATAATGTAAATGTTAGAAGTGTATTTCAAATACTTTGTCTCAAATTAAAATAAAATTCATTTTTGAAATAATCAATTAAAAAATAAATTTTACATATTTGATTTACTTCCTTTTATATAATTAAAATTTATCAAAATTAATTTTATATTATTTTTTATTTTAATCTATTAACTTCAAATTCATTTAATGTATTCGTTACAACTTATATATATCAGTTCGATCTTATTAAAAATTAACAATACATCTATACACATAACATCAAACATTTAGTATTATTTTTTGAATATTTTAAATTTATTTTTTTAATAAAATAATTAAAATAATATTTTAAAAGAAACACTCAATAATTCAAATATAATTTTTAATGCTATATTATTAATTATTTTGTGGTTGAGTATATATATGTATCAATGTGCATACTTGTAAAAAACAATCTTTTCAACAACATTAATTAAGAATAAAAAACATTATTTGTTTATTTTTAAACAAGTTTTTATATTAATTGTAGCTTTAGTTTTTATACAATCATATAGAAAAAAAAAAAAAGTAAGATTTTTTAAAAAATGTGGATTTAATTTTCTATTTAGATTGTTATAAGTTATTATTTAAGAATCAATATGTATGAAAGAAAAAATTACATTTTTTTAGTTGAAAATTTATAAAAAAAACATAAAGAAAAATCAATTAAATACAAGATTTTGATTAAAAGTTATTAAATTTATTTTTTTGAATTATATATTTTATTTTTAATTCAACATATTTTAATAGATATATAATATAAAATAAAATATCAAATTAAAATAATTTTTTTTGTCTAACACTAGTTAGATACCCGCGCTACGCTACTGGACGTACAACCGTTACATACATAGGATTAACGATTCGTGTGGCGTAATGTAAGTAGAAAGTTTTATTTTTTGTGATCAATATAAATCAAATATGTATATATATAATAGATTCAAAGTATATAGAATAAATAGAAAAAAAAACTAAATATAAAAATGTATTGAAGTCGATAGATTAAAATAAAAAATACAAAAAAATTGATTCGATAAATTCTGAATAAATATATATAAAAAAGCAAATAAAAATTGTTAATTTTTTTGAACTCATTATTATTTTAAAAAAAATTGAGCCAAACCATCTAAAACATACTTTTAGCTCTCTCTCTCTCTCTCTCTCTCTCTCTCTCTCTCTATATATATATATATAACACTTATTTAAATATATAAAATTAATTTATTGTATAAATTATAATAATATATTTTTTAAAAATAAAAGATTGACATTCTAAAATTTTATTTCAAAATTCATATATTAAAAAACCAAATTTATTAAAAAATAAAATTAAGTCAAAAAATCAAAAAATTAATTTAATGAGAAATTTAATAAGAAACAAATAATTGAAGAAAAAAATTTAAAAAAATAAGAATAAAATAATTAGATATGTATGTTAATATCAATGTCAAAGATATAATTAAAATTGGTTCGGTGGACATTAAAGGGACCAATAAAATCTATATTTTCTTTCTCGGTGAAGGGATCAATTATGTATGATCGCTTAACTCCGTACATCACTTGTTCGAGATCCGGTTATGCTATCACAATATGTATCTTCTATTACGGACTTTCTTTTGCTTCTTGGTGATCCAGCTTCTTAAACACATAAAGATTTAAAATAATTAGCCAACTTTTTTTTTGTTCTATCATAAGATTGGTGCCTAGACTATTAAAAATATAAAATAAATTATAAGAAGAAAAAAAGAGCATGGTAAAAAAAAAAAAAAGCATGGTCGCGCCTAGCTGGTATATATATTATTTGAAAAAAACAATTGAGTCAAATTAATTTTTTAACCGATTAGTATTGTAACATCCCCAACCTAGGACCTAATAAGTTGAAAGAATATTACCTTCATTAGCCACATTCGAAGTACAATGAATGTAAGCTAACAAGGCACTATGATCTTATTGTAACGTATGTAAGAATATTTACGTGGTAAAAATCTTTTAATGACGTTCGAGTCTTATTTCTTACTTCAACTTCGCTATAAATTTTTTGCGCTTATGTCGTGTTTATTTATCATGATATTTTTTTTTAATTTATTTCATTTTACATGTTTGCTAAACTTCTAATCATGTCAATATGCGGTAGATAATTTAAAGTAATTATACTAATACTAAGATATTATTATTTTATTATTACCGATTCGATTGCATACCTTAATTATTTACATACATGATCGATTCTATGTCAACTACTCGTGTAATGGGTCTACCCGAAGCCAAACCCTTATCCAAGCTACATGCGTCCGATGCCTCCCTCGGTAGTCGGCTTCACAGAGAAGTGAGTTATAGTATCTTATTTATCTACACCACAAGGAACCGTATGAGCTACGACTCGGTAAGTTAATGTATGTATGTAGTGTACGTACATTGGTATGTATGCATAAAGCACCGATATGCATAATGAATCCTTTTTCCTTATGTCATAAAACATTTCATAAACGATTCGAAAATCCTTTTTTCTACCTATGGACATGTCTCATTTAGGTACTTCGGGGTTTCCATCACATATGTCCGGCGAACCAAACACGTCCACGGACGCGCCTTATCGAGCCTCTAAAAGTGCACGTCCGCACTTGCCCGACCTCGAACCATTACCATCACCGTATGTAAAACCTATGAAGTCCTTTCCTCAAAACCTCAAAGTCATGGAAATCTTTTCCTTTAAAATCATTCCGATTGCTATCGGATAACTATGACATAAAATATATTTTCATGACTTAAAACATTATTCATGAGCTAAGCATGCGTATGCAATTGCAATGAACAAGCATGCTGTATGAATTCATGAATGCTTACTTTGAATGGTTATGTAACCAATTCATAAGAATCGATATAAAATTAGGCAAGCATAACGAGCAAAGATAACATCGATCTAATATAAACCAACACTCGCTATCATTGGCACATCAATCATCATAACCCAATTCTCATCATCAATCACAATCAAGCATGACTATTATTCATAACCTAATGCATTTATATAACATTTGAAAGAACTTATACCATAACACAAAAGAAGATGAACATTTTTGTTCCATTTCTTTGTTCATTAAACTTACCTTTCACTTTACTTTCCTAAATTCTTTTCCTTAGGTTCTTAATTATCTTTCCATATTTGGTATTTACCAAATTAAGTATCATTTCATGTTCCAACCTAACTAGGTATTATTTCATTGATTTAGGAGGTTCAATTTCGGTTTGGGCCTTAATGGGTCTAAGGCCCAATTTTTCCTAACCCAATTTTTCTTTAAATTTTTTATGAGCCATTTTCATTCTAGACCATCCTTTTACTGTGTTTTGAGTCTGAATAATCAATTTTAACGTTTAAAACTTGGTTTAAAACTAATGCTCCAAAATTCCTATTTAGGCCTAAACTTGACCTCTTTAGAATCCTAACATTTTCTCCTCATTTTATCCCACAATTTTAAAAATAAGTAGCCTAGATATGTAAAAACTATAAGAATTAATTTAATTGAATTTGGGACCCAAAATCTGGTCCAAACCCGTATTGGGCCTTAATGGGCTGAAATTGGGCCCAAGCCCATAAAACCCATTTTCTTCAACTTTTGATGCATTTTTCACTTCCACTCATCAAAATATACTTATTTAAGTGTATATGACTCACCAAACCAGAATCAAATTGCTTTGAACTCAAACACTAATTTGTTTAGTTTAGGTCAAATATAATTTCTAAAAATTAGTGAATTTTTTTCTTCAATTAAAGTGTAATTTTTCATTCCTAAACATTAATTCATGCTCAAATAAGTCAGAATCAAGTGCCAAAACATCAATTAAAAGAAAGAATTTGAAACCCCCAAATTCGATTCATCAAGAACCCTAACCCTAATTTTTTTTTAATTGAGCAATTAAATCAAATGAAGCAATTAAATATGAAATTGACTTGAAATTAAGCATACTTATGGTCTAGGTGAGGTTAACTTACTTGTTTAAGCTCCAATTAGACTCTAAAAAGGTAGATTGGTAAAGGATTTCTCTTCCTCTCTTTTCCTCTAAATTTTTGAATTTGATCTTCAAATTTTTCCCTTGAGAGTTTCGGATTCCCACTTAAAATTTTTTCCTTGAGAGTTTCAGCTTCTCACTTAAAATTCAAGCTTCTTCCACTGATTAGAGATGGATAGATTTTATTAAAAATGTTTTGGCTGATTTTTAAGTGAAAAATTTCTAAGAGTTTCTTTTGTGTTTTTCAATTTTTCCTTCCCTTTTTATTTTTACAACACCCCTATTTATATGAAAATTTTTTGACTTATTTATTTCATCTCCACCCTTAACGTGGAAAACTCTTAGCCCTTAATTCAATTTCCAATCATTCATTTGCATTTGTCCTAATTTTTAGCCATTTATTCACCTTTTTATTTAACCCTTCAAACTTACTAATTTTTAGCCATCATTTTTACTGGAATTTATAATTAATTAATTCTCTAGGTAGGAAAAATTTGGGAGGAAAATGACAAATTTTGATTCTCCAAGTTTCTAGACTTTTCCATAGCCCATTCTTTCCTAAGTCCATCTTTTATGCACAACCTCACTTCTAATCCTTCTTTTTTAGTGTTTAGGACTAATTTTTAACCCTTAACATTATCACATAATTTAATTTGGATTATTATACCTTTAATTTTATGCAATCGAGTATTATGCAATTTAGTCCTTGCTTTTAAAATTCCATTCTATACTTTTCAAAAATCAAATTTATTTCTATAATAAATTCAAAAATTCATTAAGGGATTTTTATTTAAATTTTCATAGTTTTTGGCCCTAATTTGAGCCTTCAATTTATTTATTTAGTGTGAAAATTACAGTATTTCCTATAAAAAAATATTCCCTATATACTTAATAAAATTAATTTAAATTTTCTAGGAACTCTCACACATCCTATATGATTATTCTATGCTCTTTAAAAAACTTTCTCATACTCTTAAGGTGCCTAATTAAATTCTTTACCTCTAAAAATATTATTCCTACACTTAGAAAATTCAATGAAATATTCACCATATGTAGAGAAATTCATAAAATCATATAAACTAATCTAACACCCTTCTAAAAATTATTCTAAAAAAAAAATTCATACACAAACAACATGCTTTAATTTATTTTCTCATGTAATAACTACTATTCATGTACCGAAAAATCACTAAAATATTCTTTAAGCATGAAAAACTATTTTGACCCTTCTAAATATTATTTTAAGTTTCTAGTAATTATTTCTCATTCTCATATATATATATATATATATATATATATATATTCACATGGTTTTAATATTAAACTTTTATTACATTCCTATTTTAGCGAGTTACTGAGTATTACAATATATATATATATATATATATATATATATATATATATATATATATATATATATATATTCACATGGTTTTAATATTAAACTTTTATTACATTCCTATTTTAGCGAGTTACTGTGTATTACAATTAGTTTTTAAAAAAATTAAGTAAAATTATCTAAAACACACTTTTACCCTCTCTTTCTCATCATAATTTATATATGCAATTACGCTACTCTCATTTAAAAATCATAAAAAAAATCAATCATATAAATTATAATAATATATTTTAAAAAATAAAGCAATCAAGTTCTAAAATTTTATTTTAAAATCCATATATAAAAAATCAAATTTATTAACAAATAAAATTATATAAAATTAAAAAATTAAGTCGATGAGAATATTAATAATAAACAAACAATTGAAGAAATAAATTTTAAAAAATAAAAATAATATAATCATATGTATATGTGTGTGTGTTTAAACTAAAATTTTTAAAAATATTATATATATTCTATTACCGTAAAACCGTATGCAAAACTAAAAAAAATAATGATCTTTTTTATATTTTCAGACCTAATTTCAAGATAAAAAATATATAAATAAATTATTAGAAGGAAAACAAAAAGAAGGCAAATGTTGGTTGGGACTACTTGTGCAAGCCTACTTGAGCCAGCTCCTCATGGCTAGCCCTATTAAAAAAAAAAAAGAAAAAAGAAAATGCTTCTCCAAGCTTGCCCTAAAGAAAAAAACTACGATAAAATGAGCCGGGCCAACTATTGGAGCATGTTTCTTTAGGCTAGTACTAAAAATAAATAAATAAATAAATAAAACTTTACGAGCAAATGAACAAGGAAAACCCTAGTTCTTTTAGTTTTTTTTTTTTTTAGAATAATTATAATATCTACTTCTAGCTCTCTCTCTTTCTCATCGGAATTTATATATGCAATAACTTCATTTTCATTGCAAAATCATAAAAAATAATCAATTATATAAATTATAATAACATATTTTTAAAAAATAAAACAATCAAGTTCTAAAATTTTATTTCAAAATTCATGTATAAAAAAAATCAAAATTTATTAACAAATAAAATCATATAAAATTTAAAAATTAATTCAATGAGAATTTTAATAAGAAACAACCAATTGAAGAAATAAATTTTAAATAATAAAAATAATATAATTAGGTATATATGTTCAAATTAAAATTTTAAAAAATATCATATATATTCTATTACTATCAAACTATACGTAAAATAAAAAAAATAACGATCTTTTTTTTATATTTTCACACCTAATTTCAGGATAAAAAAATATATAAAAAATTATTTATATAGAAGGGGAACAATTGTTATCTGATATTTAAATAAATCATTTATTAATAAATATTATATTATTATACCAATATATTTAAAATAATAGTTCACTAATACAATGTAATATTAATTTAATTATATGGTATAATTATCAAATATATTATATATTACTAAAATACTTACAAATTTTTATATATATTCAAATTCATAAATTAATATATCAATATATTATTTATATCATAATATAAAATAATATTATATTATATAATAAATACAATATTCACAATCAAAATACAAATAAATATTTTATAATAATAATTTGATATTTTTTTGTAAAATATAATGATAATATATTATAATTATTAACTATAAATAATTTTATTATTTAAAAAAAGTATATTTATAATAAATAAGGACCTAAATAATATATTTGACCTTATAATAATAGTCCTACAAATATAGAAATTGAAAAAAAAATGAGGCTAGACGTTAAAAAAAAAAAAAAACAAAAAAGCACTCGCATAAATACATGTTAACAATCAAAATAAAAATAACTATTTAATAATATTTATTTGATATTTTTTGTAAAATATAATGATAATGTATTATAATTATTAACTATAAATAATTTTATTATTTAAACAAAATATATTTAAAATAAATAAGGATCTAAATAATATATTTGACCATATACTAATAGTCCTACAAATATAGAAACTGAAAAAAAGGAGGCCGGACGTTAAAAAAAAACAAAAAGCACTACTATTTTTTTTGTAAAATATAATGATAATATATTATAATTTTTAACTATAATAATAGTCCTACAAATACTTTAATAGTTGGGAAATAGGATAAATTAGTCAACAAATTATATTACCTCCAAGGCAATGAAGATTGCAGAGTCTATTCATTGGAGAATGGAGAATGATGCATGAGTGAAGAAGTTAATATATATCATTGGATCCGGAAGAATGAACGTCGTAAAAAAAAAAAAAAAAGAACTACTATAGTAAATCAAAATGTCCAAAAGGATAAAAAAAAAAATTTTTTTTCAAACCAAAGAGACTAATTAATTTATTCTCCAAAGAATTATTATTATTTTTTATTTCTTAAAAGAAAAAATAAAAATAGTAAAATGTTGAAAAGGACAAAAAAAATTTGTTTTCAAACTAAAGAAACTAATTAATTTATCTCTCAAAGAATGAGGGATCAAAATACCAAAAGAACATGCATGAATAGAGACTTTAAGTGTATAACTACAGTAAATAAATAAAAACAACTATACTTCTTTTAATTTTTTTTATAATAATTTTTTTTATAACAATAGCATGGTACGAAAAACAAACTAGATATATGCTACAGGAAGATTTTAATTTCAATCTTAAGTGGAACGGTAGTTGCCCTATAAAAGGGATGCCGTTTTAACTGTCGGCAAGCTGACCTAGTTTGTGAATTGTCTGACCAAGCCACCTAGCTACTTAATTGTTTGACCAAGTCATTGTTAGTAGATCAATAATAGTATATAGTATTATGGAAAAACTCAGAATTACTGTGTGCAGAAAATTAATGGTATCTCATTAATTAGTGGCTTTTTCCAGCTTCTATCCGATTCTTTCGAGTGTGCAAAAGATAAGAAAAGCTATCATGGGTGTGTGTGTGTGGATGCATGATAATGAAATAGCAAAGAATAAAGTCATAAATCAACAAACACATGTCGGTGGATAAATATTTTATCTAGCTAATACGCGACTTTATCCTAGCTAGTTTCAACCCGAAACAAAAGATGACAAATTAAGAAGACAATTTTCCATTAAAAAAAAACATTTATATATAGATCGTCGGTGGAAAATTGCCGCACTTTGTATCCTACATGTCCAAGCAAGCCCATTTAATTTCCACATCTGTGTGTTGGGATATACGACGGTTGATTCACAGCTATCTTCTCGCACATCATTTAATTAATTGAAAAAATAGAAAATTTCATTGTCAAACAAATATATATTAATTATTAATGCCTATAGTTGACTCGTTACTTTAGTATTATTTATATCCAATTTATTAATTATTATTATTATATCGGTTTTCATGTCTGTAGATTAAATCCACTAATATTCCGGTTTAGAAAAAAGTAGATTATTGTATTAGTACTAAACAATTGATAAGAAGTTGAAAATCGTATTTCTTATAAGTTTTACATGATATTTGAATCCTATTAAGTAGGGAGCATCTTCATTCCTCCTTTCATTAGGCCATCAATTCTAAATTTAATCAGAAAAATATCCTCGACAACTCAATGAAATTATATATATATATATATATATATATATATATATATAAAACCTGTTTTAACTTTTACCATGTAGCATTGTTCTTATCTTGGTCTGATGTTTGAATACCAAGAACTACCAGCAGTAGCTACTGACGGTGAAAGAAATTACACGAGAAAATGAAAAAAAGAAAATTAAATACTCCTATGAGTCCTATACCATGATTCTATTGATCGGTCATCGAAGCATGGAATATTGCGGCAATAAAGAGGTTTCTTTTTTCAATTTATTACGGGGAGGAGCATGGTCTGGTAGAAGAATTAGTTAAAAATGACGGTGTCGACTGTTGACAAATGAATGCCATGACGAGAAACATGGGAATCCCATATTGTTTTATCTGTCTTAACACTAGTCACGAACCCTGCATACGTACATTGTGACCATTTATATGCTTCCTGCCAACTACTTTTCAATACATTTTTTATGATTAAATTAATTATAAATTATTCTTTTTAGTTTTAAGAAATAAATTAATTAGTTATTTTTTTTCCAAAGCCTAATTATTTAATTTTTATTTTTTAAAACTCAATCATTGTGTTTTTGTCAATTTATTTTAATTTTTTTATTTTTAAAAAGCAAAAACAAAATAAAGAATATAAAATAATTGATGAGAAAATATGATATTTTTTAAATAAATAATATTAAATTAAGTATAATTAATATCAATCACGAGATTAAATAAATAATGTTTTTAAAAATAAATTAATTCATTTCTCTAAAAATAAAAGAAAAAATTTATAATTACTCATAAATACCAAAAAAAAAGTCGTAGCATATTTAATAATTATATATTGCGTAATTAAGATTGTAATTAATGCTATATGTTCTTTTTTTTTTTTAAAAAAAACTATTTTGTTCTATACAGTTTAGTCTTCAGTAATAAAATCACGAGAAAAAAAATTTAACTAGTTTTGTTGGGAGTAGGGACCGGAATCGCCTCCAATCAATTCAATTTGGCTGGAGATCAGTTGAAATTACCAATTAACCATTTGCTTTTGCAAGCTTTGCTCATGTAGTTAAGATATTATAAAAATTAACATACGTGTAGTCATTTGATTTTTACTGACATGATTTGCCATGTCGTCCATTAATTATCACTTGTCGCCGTAGATGTTCCAACAATTTGCGACCGTGTCATTGGCTTTAACACGCATTGGAGGAGTTTTTTGATCGAACAACAAAATTCGCAAAAAAATTACCACTTAACTATAGAAAAAATGAAAATGTAATTGACTTTATATATTAAGATGCAAAATGGTACATTTTCTCTCCTTGTACAATATTTTACAACTTTGTAATTGAACTTTTGAAAATGAAATTTGGAAAAACAAAACTCATTCCATCACTAAAGTTTCTAGGTATGGAGTGATAAGAAAGTTATTTTTAATTTATTAAGCTATGTGTTTTTTTTTTTTTAAAAAGTTTATCTTATTTTTTTATGTGGCATTAGATATGAATTTTTTTTAATGGATTCAAAAAATTTAACTTTTAGAATCGATTGAAAATTTGACCTGATTTGATACTAATTTAACTCAAAAAATAATAAATTTATTATGGATTGATGTAATAAATATTTAAATATATATATATATTTCAAAGCAATTTCGAAGATTTTTATTTATTTATTTTGCAAATACATATTTTTTTCAGTTAACAATTGCAACCATAAGGAATTTGTATGATAGTGCATGTGCTAATGTCCCCTGCTGACCCTCGCTCCAAGTAATTTATGTCCTTTCTAAAAAATAAATAATAATAATAATAATAATGTATGGCAGATAAGCATATGCTGTGCTAACTTAAATTAATACTGGAGCTTACTAATTTTTATGAGATATATAACATGAAAAACAAATTCGTTTACCTAATATCTATAATTAAAAGAGTAATTTTATTCCTCCTCACTCAAAGACAAGGCTGGTCATCATTGATTTTAGGTAATGAAAACTCTGTGGGTGCGTGTAATTTAGGGTCGTGTAAGAAATCATTGCGGACCTGTCTTTTACCTTTTCACCTTGTGATTCTGTTGATGAAAGATTTACAGCCAAGTAAGTATACACTAATTATTTAAAAGAAGATAATAAAATAAAATAAAACAAAAGCAAAGAAAGAGAGAGGAGAAGAGAAGACAGAACGCAGACAGCTGGGCAAAAAGTAGCAAGTACTAGAGACTTTTATATAAGGTTTGGTTGCAGATAGATAGATAGATAGATTTCTGTGTGCCTGCTTCTGTCTCGGTTGAGGTTTTAAGACATCTCAGTTTTAATGTATATCCCATTATCCTAACCCTTCCCCCCTTCTTTCTCTCTTATGTTTTGAAAGAGAGATCTTAACTCCAACATACATTTCTATCTATTCAAAGTTGCTGACAATTGGGAGTTTTAAGAAAACCAAATAGAAACAGGTGGAAAATTAAGGTACAATTTCACATTGGTAGTGAGTAGCACCCCCTGATCTTCTTTGTCTGTATTTTGTCATTCTTGTTGTATTGCTTTTTTTTTTTTTTTACTGTGTTCAAGTATTCTCTGCTAGTACTTTCTTTTCTCTGACAGATAGGGATCTATCCTTACCATTTATTTGTGTGCTCATAATACATGTATGTCCTTTCTTCTTCTTCTTCTTCTTTGTTTCCTACAATTCAGATCTGATTTTTTTTCCTTAGTACCTTGTTTCCTTTCTTTATTTGCTTTTTTAAAACTTACATATCGTTACCACTTTTTGGGTTACTCTGTTTTTGTATGGTAAGATTGGTTCCCCCTATTACTTTCCTTCTTCTGCTTCTCTGGTATTTTTATGGTTAATCGCTTTTTTTTTTTTTTTTTTTTTTCCTTTTTGAGTCAAAATTTTGATGAAATTTTTTGGAGATATATTTTCTTTTGCTTTTTAATTGAATGGTGAAAGATTGCTTTTTTTTTCCCCCTTTTATGGTGGTCGTATTACTAGTAGTAGCCATTGATGATGCATGAGAAATGAAGAAAACAGCTGATTGGAACAAAGTGAGAATTGAATCATGAAAAACCTTTTCTTGGGTTTCAAGGAAATCATCAAAATTGCTTCATGGTTTATTGTTCTTTTCCTCTTTTATTTCCTTTTTGCTTTTTCATAATTTGGTGGAAGATCCAGTGCTTTGCCTTTTATTTAGTGGCTGAGAGAGAAAAAAGAATGGTGCCTAATTAGGACGGCTGGGTTTGGTAGAGTTGGGTCCCAATATCATGTGAGAAAAATAAAAGTAAAAGTAGCATGGATAGGAATAGCTAACATGTCGGTAGTTGCTATCAGATCTTGAAACACTAGTATATATCCCTTCTTTCCAAGTCGTTTTATTGGTCCAGCGCCAACAAACCTTTACATTTCTATTAATTACCGATTCTTTTCGTTCTGGGTTTTGTTGGAACTTATATATCAGTCACTAATTCTATGTGCATGAGCTGGATCTGTCTTAAAGACCGTGACTTTTTCAATTGATCTGCTCAGTTTTGCTAGTTTAGTGTTTGCCAGCTGGAAGAATCAACTTAAAAGTTTTTACTTTTATTTGTTTTGCTTTATATTGATTGATGGATTTTGATTGATTTAATGTGCTATGTTTTTTCATTTGGAGTTCTTTTTGGCATTGCTGTAAAGTGTCCAATTTCATACGTTGATCTGCCTGAAACTTTTAGTCCATTCTGTTTTACAGGATCTTCTTATTGTCTCAGTTCTAATGTTTATGGGAGAATGAAAACTTTGCTGTTTATTTGGTCCATTACTATACCATTGCATTCTCTAATTAATGAGTTTTAGTTCTACAAACGAGGTAACTTAGGAATAGGATTGAAAACTCATAATGCTACACCTATATTTGTGCTCATACGGTAAGAAACTGGTTAAATCTTTTCAATGTTTAGGGGGAGAGATTGATATTAGCATTGTGGTTATATGTTTTATCAGACTTTGAGATCGACAACTTGCCTATTGTTTGCAGATATTTGTTCATTTGCGGAATCATGAAGCACAAAGATGGAAAACCGGTGTCTCATCCTGATAAAAGTTCCAGGATTGTTCCCATGGCAATAATGTTTGTTGTCCTATGTGGGTTTTCATTCTATCTTGGTGGAATCTTCTGTTCTGAGAAAGACAGAATTGGGGCCAAGGATGTCACAAAGGTGGTCTCCTCTCCCAAGGAATCGTCGGTTGCTCCTCTCCAAATTAAATCCACTGCATTTCCTGAATGCAGCAGTAACTATCAAGACTACACTCCATGCACAGATCCAAAGGTATTTACTTCATTAGTTATTACATGGTACCGTCAGTTATTTAGATAGCCATCCAGTGAAAATCGAGATATTGCTGATTTATGTTTATTACACAGAGGTGGAAGAAATATGGTAACCATCGGCTTACTTTCATGGAACGCCACTGCCCTCCAGTTTTTGAAAGGAAGGAATGTTTAATTCCACCACCGGATGGGTATAAGCAACCAATCAAATGGCCAAAGAGTAGGGATCAATGTTGGTACAGGTATTTTGATCTGTTTCTGATACTTGTTATTGTTCTCACATGTTTTTTCTTTTAGCTAGAATTGCTAGGTTCAAAACTCTGGTTTTGTTAGTGTCACTTATTTTACCACGTGGATCTGGCTTCAGAAATGTACCGTATGATTGGATTAACAAGCAGAAATCTAATCAGAACTGGCTGAGAAAAGAGGGAGAGAAGTTCCTCTTTCCTGGTGGGGGCACTATGTTTCCAAGAGGAGTCGGTGCCTACGTCGATCTGATGCAAGATCTTATCCCTGAAATGAAAGATGGAACCATTCGCACAGCCATTGATACTGGGTGTGGGGTGAGTCACATTCTCATTTTCATCTTCTTTTCATGAAAGAAAATGTGAAATTTGAGTTGTCGGAATCCATGTTGCAATAAGAATGGTAATTCCATTCATATAGGTTACCTATTTATCTGTATGGAATTCTGTCATGTAATCCAGTTGATTGTTTTTACTTCTAGGTTGCTAGCTGGGGAGGTGATTTATTAGATCGCGGGATTCTAACTGTTTCTCTTGCCCCAAGAGATAACCATGAGGCTCAAGTCCAGTTTGCATTAGAACGTGGAATTCCTGCAATTCTTGGCATCATTTCCACACAACGGCTTCCATTCCCATCAAATGCATTTGATATGGCTCATTGCTCCAGATGTCTTATCCCATGGACAGAATTTGGTTAGTCTTTGTTTTAACCCTGTCAAATGATTTGCTATGCTTCTTGCTCCCAGTTTATGTGGGAACTAGCTCTGCATTTGTGAATTGATGCTGAATAACTTTCATAAGGTTCTTCATTTTTGTGGATTTTAGGAAGGCTTTTGAAATTCAGATGTAGGATGGATGCTACCGACTTAACGTTTTTTTTTTTTTCTAGATCTATACTTATATGATTAGTTGATGAGGTTCATTTCCTCACCTTGGCCTTCCTATTACAATTGCATATTATATTACTAATTGTTTTTTTCTCAAAAATAGAATTTTGTTGGTTTCAGGTGGAATTTATCTTCTCGAAGTTCACCGTATACTCCGTCCTGGTGGTTTCTGGATTCTGTCTGGTCCCCCTGTTAACTATGAAAACCGTTGGCGTGGCTGGAATACTACGGTGGAAGAGCAGAAATCAGATTATGATAAGTTGCAAGAACTGCTGACTTCGATGTGCTTCAAATTGTATGACAAAAAGGATGACATTGCTGTGTGGCAGAAAGTTTCAGATAATAGTTGCTACAGTAAGCTTACCAATCCTGATGCCTACCCACCCAAGTGTGATGACAGTCTTGAACCAGATTCAGCATGGTACACTCCACTCCGCCCTTGTGTTGTTGTTCCAAGCCCAAAAATTAAGAAATCAGTTATGGAGTCCATCCCCAAATGGCCAGAGAGGTTGCATGTTACACCTGAACGTGTTTCAGATGTTCATGGTGGAAGTGCTAGTGCTTTTAAGCATGACGACAGCAAGTGGAAGATTCGTGCAAAGCACTACAAGAAGTTGCTACCAGCACTTGGATCTGATAAGATAAGAAATGTAATGGACATGAATACTGTTTATGGAGGTTTTGCTGCAGCTGTGATTGATGATCCCCTGTGGGTCATGAATGTCGTCTCGTCCTATGCTGCCAACACACTTCCTGTGGTTTTTGACCGTGGCCTCATTGGAAGTTTTCATGATTGGTAATCTGAACATGCTTATATGAATTTTGAAGTTTTCACTTTGTGACAAAATTATTACCTTAAATGGGTTGGATGTCATTAATGATACTTGGGATTGTTATGGTGTTGATTCTTTCTTTTCTGCTTTCTAGGTGTGAAGCTTTCTCAACTTATCCTCGAACTTATGATCTCCTTCACCTTGATGGCCTCATCACTGCAGAAAGCCACAGGTAGTTAAGGGGCACCTTTCCCTTCTCTTCTTTTCTTTTTTCTAGGTTTGACCTGAACTTGATTAAGAAATGCTGTATCTTCCATCAGCTGGTTTAGTGGCATGGAAAAGTCAGTACCTATTTTTCTTAAAATACTAGATAGTGAATGAACTTTCGTTTTTATTTGACTTAGATAGTCTAGGAGTGGTATGGTTCCCTAGCCAGAGGATTATTACTGCTGTAATGTTTGTTTATTTCCTTAAACAATAAGCAAGGAATGCCAAATTGGAAAGTAGACATCATAGTGTATTGGCCTTTGTGATTCTCACGATTGTTTGTGCTTGCACAGATGTGATATGAAGTATGTGCTTTTGGAGATGGATCGAATCCTACGACCCACCGGTTATGCAATAATACGAGAATCCAGCTATTTTGTGGATGCCATTTCTACCATTGCCAAGGGTATGAGGTGGAGCTGTCGTAAAGAAGAAACTGAATATGGGGTTGAGAAAGAGAAAATATTGATTTGCCGGAAGAAACTCTGGTATTCGTCTAACCAAAGTTCAAGATGACAAACAAAGAGATCCGAATCCTATCTCTTGGAGAGCTTATATAACTGCAGTACAGGATACCAGGGGATGAAAAGTTGAACATCTTACACACATATTAGTTTATTCAATAGAAGCCAAGGATCCTCAAGATCAACATTGGAATTGAGGAATTAGCTACCCAATAACAGAATTTTGTTAATTTATAGTATCAATTAAAGTATAAATAGATTCTTTGTAAGACATCTATACATTCCTGGGATTGTACTATTATTATTATTATTTTTTTTCATTTTCTCATCTACTTGTCTTTTATTTTGTGTTTTGCCCTTCTTTTTCTCCCACCTTCAATATGTAAAAACTTGGACGATCAGTGAAAATTGGTGATGGACTCGATAAACAACTCCATCACGCGCTGTTGTTTTTATATATAATGTAATGAAATTTGGTTCCTTGATTTTTGAAATTTTCATCATATGCTGCTGCAGCTCTGTTTCTTTCATATTAGTTGCATGGGCACTTGGAGAATCTTTGAACTTAAGAGACAAATGTTGAGCACATTTATGGGGAGCTTGAAAATTGCTTGTAGTGCTGGGAAATTGCTTGAAGATTGCTGGGAAAATAAAAAGGCTAGCACGTGGAAAGTAACACGTGACCACATGTAATAAGTTAATTAGCCATGTCATCAGATCGTACATGTAATTCAGTTAGTTGAGTTGAGTTTGTTAGGAAAACAGTTACTGTATAAATCAAGAGCAAGAGCAAAAACACGGGAAGAGGCATTCTGTTTTGGCATTTCATCTTCTTTGTTTTCTCTCTCTGATTTTCTTATGTAATTCTTTTCCTTTCTATTGTTCCATCTGATTTTTGTAATTCTAAAACTTGTTTTGATTCTTACATTCATTATTCTTGTATTTGATTGAAATAATACAAAATTCCTTTGAATCACTACAAGAACTAGTTAATTCATCTCATTGTTCTTAGTTTGGAAATTTGGAATGTATCAAATTGGTATTAAAGCATCAATTTGGCACCTGTGAGTTAAGAGGAGAAGCAAATATGGCAAAGACAAATATAGAATTGAAGAAGTCTGGAAGAGACAATAGCTCATTTATATCGGGTAATCTCCGACGTTAGTCATAAATGTTCTTCCGTGTTCAATAAACATGATTTTGAAATTGCATTGTTGAGAGTAGGGGCGTACGTTTCGTTATTAGGTTTGGTTTCGAAATTTTTTGATCGATTTTCGGTTAATCGATTTTTCTAAAAAATTAATCGAAACCAAACTGAATATTATTAGGTTTTTTGATTCGGTTTTGAAATATTTTGATTTTTGTGTTCAATAATTCGATTTTCACTCGTAATTATCTATACTTTTAATTTTTGAAAGGATTATGCACTTTCAACAAAATAAGTTTAGTACTTGCATTGCAATTTAGACTCTAGTCTAGCAAACAATTTATCTCACAAAAAGAGCACAAGATTTCCTTCCACACACAACCTAACCATGGTACGTCCGAATGACAAACCTTCTATATGTAGTCCGTAATGAACTAACGATGGGATAGTGGATGACCATGTTTTTTGATATTAGAAAAAAGCACTATTATCTTTAAAAGAGTACGGATTATGTGCCATTGCTATTAATCACCACCTAATCATTGCAAGAGCACTTTTCTCTTGAAATATATTCTCAATTTCTCCCTTTCTTTCTTAAATGAGAGTTATTCCATTCTACAATTTATGAGCTTTAAGCTTATCAAAGCATGTTGCCCACGAAGCAAGCTGCTTATCCAAAGAAAGGAGAGGCGAGCGGGGTGACAAGTAAGGAGGTAGGACCGTATGAGGCTTTGTTGATTACACAAATATTTGGTTGTAGTCGTACCAAACTCCCTTTGTTACTTGCATAAAGAGGATATAATTATAACAAATGTTTCCTCGTTACTAACAAGGACACTCCACCTTGTAATTTGTGTAAATAAACCAAACCACATAATCTCAAGATAAAAACATCAAGCATATTCCACACACTTAAAAGACATGCCATAAGATTTGATCGTAAATCACATCATTTCCTATCAAGAATAAAGTCTTGTAACACCGGCGGGAACATAATCATTAAATTGTTAAAAACACTAATAGCTAAAGTTTATGAAACCAAAAGTTAAAGTCTAAAGGCAAAGGCCAATGCCATCGCCACTACCTATTGGGTAGTGGCTATCTCCTACATGTGGCCGACTATCGCCACTTCCCATTGGGAAATGGCCATCCGTCGTTATGGCTAGCTAGCCACGGCCATTACCCACTAGGCGATGGCGGTGGCCTATGGGCTTGTGGCCATTCGGCATCCATCCTCATCCAAAATTCGACATTCATTCCCGCATCTCCCCTCCAAATTTCAAGTAGAGCGGTAGGCTACATCACCGTTCTTTACACTTCAATAATGAAAAAGCAAGCATGCCAAACAACAATTCAATTTCAAGTATTCGAGCAAAATAAAAGCGATAATTCAACATTCTCAAATTATCAAGTAAAATCGGTAATTTAACAAAGTAAAAGCAACAAGCCAACAACAAAAGCCAACAATTTAACACTAACAACTTGTCAAGTAAAATAATTCAAAAAAACTCTCAACCACAACCCACAAATAGTTAAGCAAAAGGTTAACCAAATGGAAAATCTTGCAAAGAAAAGAAAAGAAAATGTCAATTCTATAAAATATAAAGACATCTACAAACAAACATGGACACACACAAAGATAATTAATTAGAAACTTACCCATGTTAATCAAAAGATCAAACCACCATTAATTCATCATATATCTATCATAGGTGCATCCGTTGAAAGTTTTAATATATTTGAAAAAAAAATCATCATTTCAATATTAATTTAGAAGGAAAAAAGACAAATAAAAATGTAAGAATTGAAAAACTTACCGATTTCAAGTTTCTCAACATCTTGTAAATCTTCTTCGGTAGTAATTGGCCTCAAATTTCGAAGCTAATCTTGAGCACAATAAGAGCTTGCACAATGTTAGGAGTTAAAAAAATCCTAAAGGCATCAAAAACTCTTCATTCGGTGTTAAATACTGATTTTGAAGGAACGATAGATATTAAAGCTGCCAACATATCACGAGTCATTTGCGAAAGGATGAGAAATCGAAGAGAATTATTTTTCTATTACTCTAAAATATCAAAATTTCATACCTAATTTCGACGATTCACGAAGATACTTATCCAACTTCGATCTATTATCTTAATCTTCACTTTCATTGAATTTTTAAAATCATGACATCCTTGTAAGTGTCTTGTTTTTTTCTTCATGCCATCTGTTACATCATTTACACTTGAAACTTTTGTAATATCATTATTTTGACCACTAAGACCTTGATTTAGTGACAAATTGCAATATGAAGCATACAAGGCCTATGTAAATTCTCTCACATCATTTGTCATCTTTTCTCCAAGCCAATCACCATGTAATTCATTTAATGTAAATGCAACATAAACAAGTTTATGTGTTGGATCAAGTACGATTCCAATGTAAATCAACTTATTCATTTTCTTCAAGTCCCCTCAATACTCATCAAACTTTTCTCTCATTTTACTAGCCATTGAACAAGTATCATCATCAATAAAATCTTGCCATTCTCTCAAATCAGCTTCAAGCATACAAATTTCATCAAAATAATTATTAGAAGTGACATATGAATGACCCAAAATAGACAAAGTAAGGTCATAGAAATTTTTCAATATTGTCACCATCTTCCTACAAGTCCTCTAATCTCCAACACTAGGTGGCCCAAATATCCCATTACCAAGACCCATATTAAGTTCAATATTATATAAATGATCAATTTGCTTATATCTTCTAAAAGCTCTCTCAAAATTTTGAGCTAAATCTAACATTAAATAAGTTGGATTCCATCTAGTTAAAATATCTAGATTTAATAAACTTTTGGAATCAATCTTTTCAATCTTTATGCATTCTTTAAATTTTCTCAACCTAGCGGAAGATTATTTAACATGCCTCACATATTGCTTGAACACGAAGGATTTGCATATTTTAACCCATCGAAACAACAAGATTCAAATATGAGCCATACACATCATATGAAGTAATTCTCCATCGAAGATGTTATGACCCCAATTGTTAAAAACATCTCTCAAGTATCTAATTGCCATATCATTTGAACCTACATTATCTATAGTAATAGTGAAAACCTCTTCAATTCCCTAATCAATCAAACAAGTTTTAATAGCACTTGTCTAAATCAATACCCTTATAAATATCAATCGGATAAAAATTCAAAATATTTTTATACAACTTCCAATCATTGTTAATAAAATGAGTCGTTAAACATATATAATTAATTCTTTGAATAAACATCCATGTGTCCATAATGAGACAAACTCTTTGACAATTATTTTTCAAAAATTGCTTCAACTTTAATTTCTCATACATATAAAGGTGATATCAATCTCTTGAAATGGTAATCCAGGATGGAATTTTAAACTTAGGTTGTGTAATTGACATAAACCATTTAAACCCCACATTCTCTATGAATTTGAAAAGAAGTTCATCCACAACAACCATGTAAGCTAAATCATTTCTAATGTAATTTTGATCAAACTTCCATATGCTTAAAGTGTTTTCTCCTTCTTGAACACTTGAATTAGATTAAAGGTTTAATTCGGATGGATAGGGTCAAGCATATATGGGTGTTTTTGCATATGGCCATATGAGATTTAAATGCGGTAGTACGACTTCTAATAGGATGAGGAGTAATTACCTAATCATAATAATTACATCTCCCCTTAATGCCTTTATTTTCATCTTTAAACTTAGTGAAATGGTTTCATACAATTGATCTTGGCCTTATTGCTCTTCTCTTCATCTTTGTGTTCAATTGCATGTTTGATGTAGAGCCAACAACCATGTCTACTCGTTGGTTATGGATGGGTTAAACTCATAACTTTCGTATTGACATCCGAGGATCCCAACATCTATATAAATTCATGAATATATTTGATTAGAAGTGATTATTAAATACAAGTCTATAATTATTAAAATTATGGACGGTGACCATCGGCAAGTAGCAACTAGTGGGCACTACCCACTAGCTAGTGGCCATTAACCGCTATCGCCCACTAGCTAGTGCCCAAGTAGTGGCCACTGGCTATTACCGCCCATTGACTAAAATTTCTTCATCAATATTGAGCTCTCGCTGTGTATAAAAAATAAAAACATAAATTTTCTTTGAAGAGTAGAATTTAAGATCTACAAAACCACAAACCAACCGAAATAGAAAACCATAACAAATCCATGAAAAAGAAAACATGTGAATTAGAAACAACCAATTTAATTCAACTTAATCCATCAATATAACCGATTACAAACAACAATCAGCTTGCACTCCGTCTTTAATCATCATTGGTTAAAAAAATAGTAACTCATATAGATACAAGTCAAATTAATCATAAATGGAAGACTCGATGTATCATAAATTTATTTCATAAACCAATTTCTACTATTTTATCAAATCATGAACGGATCTAAAATAGGAAGCCTCACGATAATTTAACATCACATGCTTTACAATAAACCATCGAAACACAATCATAAAATTAGGGCGTGTGACTTGTGAGGGGACGGACTATAGTTCAATTCAAGAATTCACTTAAAATAATTACCAAGGATTCCATCTTTCAAACATAATTTTAAATCCAAGATATTTACATCTGCTAAATTAATCGGTAAACACTAATGACTAATCATGATTCCCGTATATCTATATCCATTTCCGCGACATAATCAATTTCTTCATCAACATTGAGCTCATACTATGAATAAATTCTTGGCAACGAGTTCACAATTGTTTCGGTTCTCATTGTGAGTAAACTCGACGCCAATGGTGGACTTAGATAGTTGGATTCCAAGCGGAACTCACCGTGAGTAAATCGAGAGAGAAGGTTCAATTTTCCTCTACCTCTAACAATAAATATTGAGTATCGACTATCGAGTGATTAACTGTGAGTTGGAATTAGGAATTTAGAAGTAATTTTAGGTTTGGACTTTGGGTTTCGGTGTGGGTTTGGTCGTGTGGGAGAGATTTTAGGTTTAGGTAATTAGTTTTCTCATGGTGAGTCTAGTGATCGACTAATGACCGATGAGTGCCCGATTAGTGATCGATGGGAGTGCATGATGAGAGGATGAGGGAGTGAGGCTCGTGAGGGGCTAGGGCCGAGGGCTAAGGTCGTGAACGTGAGGTGAGGATGAGTCCGGTGACCGGGTAAGGTGTGACTCGTGAGGGCTCGAGGGCGTGAGAGGATGACTATGGGTTGATGTAGTCCGAACCGAGCAAGAACTCAAAGAGGAGTGAACGATGTCGTTCACTAATGAATTTTTTTTTAAACATATTTTAATAATTTCGGTTATTCGGTTTAATCGATTTAAAAGAAAATCAAAATCGAAACCAAAAACCGACTATATTTCGGTTTAGTTTTTTTTTTAATTTCTAAAAAAAGCTGTACCAAAATTGATATTTCGGTATGATTTGGTTCGATTATTCGATTTTCATCGAATAGTGAACACTCCTAGTTAAGAGAATCCATGAAAGAACTTAGGGGATCGGGAAACTTAGAAGAGGGAATGGATCATAATAATGGAATAAATCCTTGCTTAAATTATAATGCAAGAGGAGAAGGTTTTAACAAACCTAAATTCAAATTTCCTACTACAAGTAATAATGATGGATACAATCATAGTGGGTACAATGGTGATCGGTATGGATATCAAACTAATAATAGGGTATCTCGAGTAGAATTTCCTAAGTTTTCTCATGAAGACGATGGTTAGTGTTTAGGTGTGAAATTTTTTTCATGTATGACGGAACACCCGAGGAGATTAAGGTGACTATAGTAACTATTCATTTAGAGGATGAGGTGTTGGAATGGCATCGGATATATGTACGTATGCATGGAATATATACCTTGATCAAATGGTGTGATTATATTGAATCCATGAGTATAAGATTTCGGAACATGATGTTTAGTGTTTCAATGGCTGAATTGATAGGATTGAAACAGAAAAATGATGTGCAATCTTACCTAAAAAGATTTATTTCAATGATTAACAAGTTAATGTTACTAGAAGAATAAATCATTAGTCTGTTTTATAGGGGGATTAACATCGAATTACAAGTATTAATGAGATTCATGAGACCTAAAAACCTTAAAGAAGCTATTTCCCCAGCTAAACTACGGAAAACCAATCCAAATAACCAATTCCAAACTAATAGATTTCCCACTAAATACACTTCTCAATTCAACCCGAGGCTTGATCAAAACACCTACCAAAACACCTAGAAGCTTAACTACAACCAATTTCCGAGTCATAACAACACTCGCTCCATCACAAAATCAATTACATCATAAAAAATCCCAATTAGCTAACCAAAAAGGTCTTCTTGCTCTACTAACCCAATTTTAGAATGGTAACTTAATGTTCAAAACAAGGAGATTACCTAGTAATTGTCGACTAGATGATAGAAGATTTAAGGGATCTGTGTTATTATTGTGATAAAAGGTATGCACCAGGTCATAAATGCAAGGGAAGCAATTGTTCATGCTGAAGGTTGAGGATAGTGAGGATAATGGAAATGATAGTGAGTTTGCTAATGATGCTATAAAACAAGTTGGTAACACTAAAAATCTAAATTTTAAGTTGTATGAGATATCAACTTATTCCGTATTGGGAGGTGAACATTATCAAATAATGAGAGTGTTAGGTAACTTAGAAGGAACAAAATGACCATACTTATAGACATCGACAAGTACACACAACTTTATGGATTTAGGGTTTACCAAAAAGAATATGTGTGAATTAATTAAGATTCAACTTATAATAGTGAAAGTTGCTGATAGGGGAGATATTGTATGTGAGTATATTTGTAGGAAGTTTTAGTGGAGGATGTAAGGTAAAAGGTTTGAAACCGTAGTATTTATGATGTCTTTAGGAATAACATGGTTATATAAACTAGGAGACATTACTTGGAATTTTAAAGATATGTGGATGAGATTTATGGTAGATAAAGAATCTTTTACATTAAGAGGGAAGAGTGCCAAGTTAATCAAAAATAAAAAAGAAGTAGAGGTTGACAAGGCAATTTGTAAATAGTAATAGTTGAATTGGCTATAGGTATATCAACCGAGCAATGAGAATTAGGAAAAAGAAGTTTCTATGATAGAAGTGAATCATATAGTTCCAAAAGCATTATTGACAATACTGAAGTCATTTGAAGAACCTAAAGGGTTACCACCTCATAGGTAACATGATCATAGAATTATGTCTGAAGGAAGAAGTCGAGCCATTGAATACTAAATTTTATAGATATCATGTTGTTCAAAAGGATGAAATAGAGAAGCGAGTTCAGGAAATGTTGGAAGTTAGAATAATTAGAACCAATATAAGTCCCCTGTCTTCCCCTATGGTTTTGGTTAAAAAGAAGGATAAGTCTTAGAGGTTGTGAGTGGATTATAGGAAGCTAAACAACTTGACCGTGAAGAACCATTTTCCAATTCCCATAATTGAAGAACTTCTAGATGAATTACATGGTTCTATGGTGTTTTCAAAACTTGATCTTAGAGTCTGGTTACCACCATATCGGGATGAACATCACCGACATTCCTAAAATAGCTTTTCATATCCATAATGGGCATTATGAGTACTTGGTTATGCCCTTTGGGTTAACTAATGCTCCTAGTACATTTCAAGCACTCACGAATGATATTTTTAGACCTCGTCTTAGAAAATTCAGTCTAGTTTTCTTTGATGATATCTTAGTTTACGAGTAAAACCATTCATGAGCAGAAATAACATTAAAAATTGCATTGAGCATTTTGAAAGAAAATTCCTTATTTGTCAAAGAATCCAAATGTACCTTTGGCACTCCAAAGGTTGAATACTTAGGCCGTTACATTACTAAGGAAGGAGTACAAACTAATCCCAAGAAAATAGAAGTTTGTCGACAATGGCCTAGACCTAAAAATCTCAAACAAATAAGAGGATTTTTAGGCCTCACGAGTTATTACAAGAGGTTTGTTATACTCTATGGGTGAATTACAAAGCCATTGACGGACTTGCTCAAGGAGGATGCTTTTGGGTGGAATCCTATAGCTGAAATAACTTTTAAGCAATTAAAAATGGCAATGACTTCCACATCGGTGTTGGTACTACCAAATTAGGAGGAGGAGTTCACAATAGAGACTAATGCATATGGAAATGGAATTGGAGCTGAGTTAATGCATAAGGGACACCCCATATCTTTTATTAGTAAGCTTTTATCTCCTAAACATCAAACCTTATCGGTATATGAGAAAGAATTAATTGCTTGTTCGCTTTGCAATCAAGAAATGGCACTAATATTTGATGCATAAACAGTTCACCATTAGGACTAATCATCAAAGTCTAAAACATCTCTTATAATAGACAGTACTCATTGAAAGTCAGTTCACTTGGTTAGTGAAATTAATGAGGTATGACTATGACATTGTGTATAAAAAGGGTAAAGAAAATCGGGTAGTAGAGGCATTATCAAGGGTGCAATTGTCTATTCTAGAAGTATCTTCAATATCCATCGATTTGTTGGCTAGAATCAAGAATTCATGGGAGGAAGATTCTATGTTAAAAGCACTAATAACACAATTGCTTACTTCGGGAGGAATTCGGTCCAAGTTTGAATGGCAAGACCATCAATTGCAAAGGAAGGAGAAACTAGTAGTAGGAAGAGATACCGAGTTACACAGAAACTCATTTCAATGTATCATGATTATTGTTTAGGTGGTTATTCTAGAATTAAAGACACTATCAAGAGGGTAGCTTACTTGTTTTATTGGAAGAGATTACGAAAAGAAGTATGGGAATATGTAAGACAATGTAAAACTTGTCAAGAGTGCAAATATGAGAATATGGCCTATCTTGATTTGTTGAATCCATTGCCCTTACCTATAGATATTTTCATTCATATTTTAATGAATTTTATAAAAAGGTTACCTATTTCTTATGGTAAGTTAGTGGTATTTTTGGTGGTTGATAGATTGACCAAATATGCACATTTCATGGCTTTATCTCATCCATTTACGACTTACACGGTAGCTCGGGCATTTATGAAACATGTGTTTAAGTTGCATGGTCTACCAAATACTATTGTATCGGACGTGGATTCTATTTTCCTTAATATATTTTGGAAGGAACTTTTTGCATATAAAGGGGTATCTTAGCACTTTTTTATAGCTTACCATCCTCAAACTGATGGTCAAACAAAGGTGGTCAATAGGTGTTTATAAACCTACTTAAGGTGTATGTGTTACGATCTTCCAAAGACTTGGGGTAAATGGTTGTGTCTACCGAATTCGGTATAATACTTCATACCATTCATCCATTCAACAATCACGTTTTGAGGCTTTGTATGGTTATGTACCTCCAATTCATCTTATCTTCCTAATGATTGTAAAGAACCAATTGTGAATAAGCTCTTATAAGATAAGGAAGATGTGGTGGCCTTGTTAAAAGAACTTCTACTTAAGGCTCAAAATCATATGAAAATGTAGGTAGAAAATAAAAGGTGTGAAAGAGTATTCAAAATAGAGATTGGGTCTACCTTAAACTTTAGGCTTATAGGTAACAATGCGTGGCTTCAAGGAAAAGTCGAAGTTAACTCCCAAGTATTATGGACCTTTTCGGATTGTGGAAAAAATTGGAGAGGTAGCTTCTATATTGCAACTTCCTTCAAGGTCCTTAATCCACCCTACATTCCATGTTTCATAAATGTGTTTATGCAACCACAAGTACTGTGATTGTAATTGAGGATACTCATCCTATTGCTATTTTGGATAGGAAGTTAGTCGAGAGGGGTAATCGAGCTACTTACTAAGTAGTTGATCCAATGGTCTAATGGTTTTGCGAGATGAGGCTACTCGCGAATATGCATTTGAAATGGCTAGACGTTTACTTGATTTTGACCTTGAGGTTAAGGTCCTTTAAGAGGGGAAGTATTGTTAAACACATTTATGAGGAGCTTAAAATGCTAGGAGATTGCTAGGAAAATAAGAAGGCTGGCACATGGGAAATAATAAGTGACCACACGTGAGAAATTAATGAGCCATGTAATCAAATCCTACATGTAATTCAGTTATCCTACATGTAATTTAGTTAGTTGAGTTTGTTAGTAAAACAATTACTCGTATAAATCAAAAGCAAGAACACGAGAAGAAGCATTCGGTTTTGGTATTCAATCTTCCTCTATTTTCTCTATCCGATTTTCCTCTATAATTCTTTTTCTTTTTGCTTTTCCATCCGATTTCCGTAATTCTAAAACTTGTTTTGATTCTTATATTCATTTTTCTTACATTTGATTGAAATAATACAAAATTTCTTTGAATCACCATAGAAACTAGTCAATTCGACTCATTGTCCTTGGTTTGAAAATTTGTAACGTATCACAAGCCAATGAAAGAGCACATAGAAAGTGAGAAGTGACATTGGCACTTTTACAAGGGGTAATTCACTCCCTCTTTCTCTATTTTTTTATTTTTATTTTTTCAATTGATCATTTTATCTTTAAAAATATTTGATTTGTGTTTTACTTGTTAAATAGTCGTTGATCGTTCAAAGTTTTCTTTATACATTGATAAGTTGCTCTCATTCAAAGATTGCTTCGTACTTTCATCTTTAATGTACTTGTAATTCTTTTAGCCTACAAAATTCATGATTTTTGATGTTTATCTATTTCATTGGAAAACGATATTTTTTTTTGTTTTAATCCTTTAATTTATAACTTGTACATATTGCTCCAAAAAAAATGTATTAATTGGCCCTATGATTTTGACGTTTTACATATGAAAAAAATTTCATCCCTTTAACAAATATTTCTCACTTCACTATGAAAAATAAATTAATAGTGCAAAAAAAGTTGGCAATTTCAAATCCTTTCTACATAAATAAACACTAAAAATTAAAATTAACAACTCGAATTTGTAATAATAATAGTGATAACAATAATAATAATAAAAGAAAGTAACAACTCTAATGCAAAATATAACAATTAAGCATTCATATTATGATTGTTATTAGAAGAGAAAACTAGAATTTGAATACCTAACTTTTGATTTGATTTTATTTTTTATTTGAATGCCTAACCTAGGTAATGTGTTTTATTTGAGTACCTACTTTTTGATTTTTTTTTCTATTTGAGTGTTTACAAGCACTCGAAACTAAAAAATTATTGATCTATCTAGAATGAATTGACATGTGACCAAAAAATAGGTCTCATTTGAATTATTAAAAAAAAAAATACAATTTGAAAACCTAACTTTTAATTATTTTTTGTTTTAGTACCCAACGTTTAATTGTTTTCTATTTGAGTTTCTTCAATGATTTGAGACCGAAAAATTACCGACATGATTTTTAACCGTACATGGGAAAAAATAAAATGACTCATATTTATTGAAAAAAATTATAAAAAATTATAAAAGAAAATAAGTTGGCAAGAATTTCTTTAAAACAATCAACATTAATTACTCGTTAGCGAAATGAACTCAAATTATTTAGATGATGATATCTTCAAATTTTTTTAAGAAATTAGTTAGCAAATTTATCAAATTCATTTGGCTAATAATAATGGATTTTTTTTTTAATTATTGCTAATTTTTTTATTTTCTTTTAATAAATTTATGTGGCATACACTTTTAATTACGTGTTAGTTAAAGACTATTGTGTGTCGTTAGATCCTCGTTCATATAAGTATTTTTTTAGTTTCAAGTGATAGATGAAACTTAAATAAACAAAAAAACAAAAAAAATGTGGGCACTCGAAAAAAAATAGTAATCA
Source organism: Dovyalis caffra (assembly GCA_963924115.1). Taxonomy (NCBI): domain Eukaryota; kingdom Viridiplantae; phylum Streptophyta; class Magnoliopsida; order Malpighiales; family Salicaceae; genus Dovyalis; species Dovyalis caffra. The sequence continues at coordinate 6,625,493 of CAWUPB010001197.1, forward strand.
AATGTTAGGTACTGAAATTTCATTTTTTTTAAAAATAATTCAAGTGGGATCTAGTTTTATTCACATATCGATTAAAAAATTTTACGTGGTAATTAATCCAAACACATCATTATTTTTTAGTGATAAGCGATTGTAGACACTCAAAAGAAGAAAAAAGCACTCAAATTGTAACTTTTTTTCTATAAAGAAACTTCTAAATACGAGCTATATTTTTAGAGAAGGATGAAACAAAATAAATTTAAAACTTAAATTGAGTCAATTCTTCTTTATAAACAAAAAATTACCCAAAAAATGTCATGAAATATAATTGTGAATGAAGCAATAAAGAGAAATTCATTTGGAAAATAATATTAGTACAAAATTACCTATAATATTCTAAGCATCCTAAACGAGAAAAAGAAAGTTCTTTCCACCTTCAAAACACATGGTAAATGACATGTGTATTATTCTAATTTTCACATACTCACACACATACACATATATATAAATAAATAAATGCATTAGTTTTAAAGCATTATATCATACCTAAGCCTTTTCATTTCACAAGAAATAAGACCTCGAGCTACCAATTTCATTTAGATAAAATGTATATGCCATTTATATATAGCGTTTACTTTATAATTGGTCCTCGTATAATTCTATTTTTTTTTGTTAAGACCCTCTATCATTTTTTAGCTAGATTAAAACCCTTTACTCTTACAAATTTGTTGATTGAGACCCTTTGTTAACTATAAATCTGATGTGGCACTTTAAAAAAGATGATAGCCAATCGGGAACTAACACGTGAAAATATGGATCCCAATTGTTTGATTATAACTCTAAAAAAAAAAAATTAACAAATTATTAGTTTATGAAAATAAAAAGATAAAAATACCATAGCATATTATTTTATACCCAACTCGTTATCTTCTTCATTTTTACGTTGTATCAAAATTCTTAAACTCCTAACTTTCTCTTATTCTCCATTGTTTTAGCAAAATCGCCTCTATTCTCTTATTTTCTTTGTAAATTCCAACTCTTCTCTTCTTTTTCATTGTTCCTTAATCTTAATTGCCCCAATTCTCATTTTATTTGTTTCAAAATTCCTAAATTTCAACTCTTTCCTTCTTCTTCATTGTTACGGCAATCTTCCCCGATTTTGTCATTTTATTTGTTTTAAAATTTCAAAATTTCAATTCTTTTCTTCTTCTCTCGTTGTTCGGTAATCTCTAAATCCCTAACCTAACACAAATCATGTTTTTGTTGAATCCTTAAATCTCTAAATCCTAAATCTCTAATTTTTGAAATACGTAAATTTAAACCTTTATTTATCTTTTACAATGTCTTCTCGCAATCTAGGAAGGCATGATCACTTCATCCATATTATCTTCATCATTTAGACATTCATATGTATCACAATTATCGATATATGCACTTGATTATCACGAATTACGAGTCATGTTATGAAGAACCATCAATTATGTGTTTACATAGGATGAAAACGAGTGAAGGTATTATCTTGGAGTGGTGAAAACTCGGATGTTAGATTTAATGGTTTCCTATTGCGATTCAATGCAAAAGGAAGAGAAAAAGTTGGTTGTAGTTTTAAAGTGTGGTTTGAGAATAATTTAGATTGCAAAGCCAAAGAAATTATTTTGGGCTTGTGAAATTGGCAAAAACAAATACATGCGAGTGAATTATAGGTTGGTTTAAGATAATTTGAAATTGAATAAGATAATTTCTAAGTTAAAAAGTGAGAATTCTTGCATTAAGAACGAGAATAAGGAATTGTTGATGGAATTGGACATTGTCGAGTTGAAAATAATGCTTACAATCGAGAAAACACAAGAGGAGAAATAATTGCTACTACTCGAAGATTGAAGATTTGAAGTTGATCTATGGTGATTTAATGTTTTTTATGAGTATAATATGTCTTTCACTTAAATTTATTGGTATGATGTTTCTCATTGTAGTTGTAATGCTATGGGTTTGAAATGAGTTTGACAATTGGTATTATTCAAGTTATTATAGCATTGTAAATGAATTAGTGTTAATGGCTTATTTATGACATAGTCTCCGATTTTTTGAGGTAGTTTCTTAAGGCTTGACACATTGGTAGTGTGAAATTTCTTGTTGATAACCCAACTGGTATGATTCAAGTTATTGTAGGAAGTTATTACGGTAAAAAGTCTTTTGTTTGGTAAATGCATATTAACAAAAGTTTGGTTTTTCTTGGTTCCGGAATGTTGCTAGTGATAATTGGTTCGCCTTCATAATTGTGGTTCATCCACATTGCCCTAGGGAATAATTAAGAGGAATCAACTTTTGAATGGCAATGACCTAGTGGGATTGGCCTTTACGGGTTATGGGAGAGGGGATATGATGTCAAAGTTGAGTTTTACCTTCTTTATATATATATATATATATATATATATATATATATATATATATATATATATATATATATATATATATATATATATATATATATATATATATATATATACATATATATATATATATATATATGTTAGTTTAAAAAGGAAAAAGAAAAAAAAATTAGAGAGATCATTTGTTAATTTCATAATAAAGGATATCATACATCCGATAATTGAGAAACCTAATTTGTTGAGACCGGAATATGCTACTGCAATAACTTACTAGAAGAACTTGACATTGCCTCAATTCTTTTCCATCGGGGACTCGAGGCTTAGTAAAAAGTTCAGCGGATAGGTAAATTTCAATGATATCCAAAAAGAAAGAAATCATACGAGTCTAAAACTTCCTAGTCGTGTTCCTTACAAAAGGTCATTAAACGAGATCAACATAAGGTCAAATGAATAACCATTGAAGATACCTTAATAATAAGATTGGATATCAATTGTATTCCTTATAGAGAATTAATCAAGTTTTAACAACATTTCTCAAAGCATCAATTTTTTTAACCACTTTTATTTCTTTTGGAAACACTAGCGACACCACTTTATTGGAAAATTCATGATCTTGTGAATCTCTTGACTTTAACAACATCGTATTTTGGTCTTTCATTATAACAACCTTCTATTTTTTTGCGGTAGCCTTTTGCTTTGTTACAACATCATTAACATTTTCCTTACCTTACTACTCCTTAAAGTTGGACCACCACCATCATCAACTTTTTCTTTGCTCATATTGACAACAACATCATTTCTTTTTCTCTTATGAGAAGATGCAACTCCAACTTCCAGCTTTTCCTTCCCTTGAATACAAAAATGATTTCACATAAGATTATAAATATAAAAAAAATACAAAAACAAATAAAATAATTTAAACTATGTAAGAATTTTTATATGATGAGTTGAAACTAGTTCAACTATAATAAAATCGAAGTGGAAAGCATCTTCAATAGGACCATGTTTAACTACAACTACAACATCGGCTAGTCTAGAAGGTGTTGATCTAAAACCATAAGCATTATCAACATCCTGTGAATAAGATTTAGTCAACTCTATTATAGTATATGAGATGAAAAAAACTTAAAAACAAAACATCTACACAAAAATATAACATATTTACCTTTTTTTCTTGGGATTATTAGGACATGTTAATCTATTGTGTCTTTTCTTGAAGCATATTTTACAAGTCACCATCCTTCCTCTTCCGTACATATTAATTCCATTTGATGATTCCCATGATTCTAAGATTCTTTTCTTTTTTCCTCCTAAGCGAGTTTGACAATATCGGGAGCCATAATCCCTAGTTTATCTATCCTAGGCTAGTACTTCGACCATTGATAGGTTCAATTGAATTCTAATATGCATTGACAAACATATCTTTTGAATACAAATGGAAAACATACCACTCCAACTACCACTTCCTAGCAATACAAACAACTATAGCATGTGGACATAGTAAGTCGGTCATCTTAAACGACCTACATATGTATTGTCTTTTCTCCATATGCACTATATATTTATTATTGTAATTGTATATGTTAATAGCCTTATACATATCATCACCATTATACAATTCCCTAAATTTTGAACTAAGGTCTTTGTATTTTTCTATCTTTTTCCAAATCCTAAGCCCAAAGTTTTCCTTAAACCTAATAATAAATATTCTTTTAACAATTGTTCTTTTGACTATAAGTCGTTTAATATCCTCTAATAGTGAGACAATATTCTTGTGTCTTACTTCTAAAATAAAACCATTTTAAGTTTCACACATATTATTATCAACTCCATTAGATTTATTATTATCAACTCCATTAGATTTAACATGAGTTTCATAGTATGCTTTACACCATTTAGGAGACACTCTTTCATGAAGGCTTCCAATACTACCTTGTTGTACGTCCCTAAATGCTTAAGATTCTCTTCCAAGTCCGGTATTGTGTTTGATTTGACATATATCTAGAACTATTTCTCAACATTTTTTCCATTATGTATCTTCCTTTATTTTCTAAATGTGTCTAGCATACTACCTATTTCTACTTTAGGAATTAAATCATGTAGAGCAATACATAATCCCTATTAGAACAAACAATGTATTAGAAAAAATAAACCCACTTTAAAATTCATAAAATAAATACAACATATTTAGTTATCTTTTGTCTATCCGTTGTGAATGTCCATCTATATCCATTACCATATGGAATTCCTACATCTTTCAATAAATAAGTGATAAACTACATCTAGTTTTTCTTATTTTTCCACTTCACAACAGACTTAACACAAAGGATACATCCGATTGTTTGCATCTCTACCAACGAGTTGACAAAATTTACGCTTTCAAAGGACCCTTTAAGAAAGCACCATCTAACCCTATAATTGGCCTACATCCAGCTTTGAAGCCTTTTTTGATAGCATGAAAACACGTATACTTTTTTTTTTTGAATCTATTCAAACTTTCCTCATCTTCTTCTATCTCAAGAATGATAATATTATTTACATTAAGTCTCCTTAATTTCGTTGCATAATCTTCAAGCCTTTGAAACTCATTCTTTATATCTTTAGCATACATTAGATTCATTAAGTTCTTGGTATGGTTAGCTTATGAAATTGTAATCCGTATTTTTAGATCCGCCATAATGTCTTGTATAATTTTATGCAACTTCTTATTTAATGCGAGTTCTTCCAAACTTTTGCATAAAATGCTCGCCAGACACTTTGTGGCTAACCCTAAAATTTATGAAAGACCAATCACAAGTGTGCTTCTCATAATGGATCTTCACCATCCATTTTTTTTCTTTTTCTATCAACAAAAATCAATAACTTCTAAGGACAACTTTCATCTTTGCAAGTTATCATTCTTTTAAAGCCTCAAATCTCTTCTACTATGGATGATATACTTAATCATAATAGTCTGTAACTTCCTTTTTGTTCTTAAAAATCATACAAAGCTGAAAATGAAAAAAACACAATTGTTGGGTTATACCTAACCAATCTAGTTCTCTTCCTAATCCCGGGTTCTTCATCATCGTTAGATATGTATTCCTTCCTTTCTTCTAAATTGTAATACTCCTCATTTAATCCATCTTTTAATTTCGCTAACTCTACTATTAATTTTCTTCTCGACTCAAAATTATTCTCTTTATTTTCACCCAATCGCCTCCCGTAGTTCCCTTCATATTTCCTTCTAAATTTTCCTCAACATTTCTCTCTAAATTTCCCTCTATATTTCCCTTCAAATTTACCTCTACATTTGCATTAATTTTGCTTGGAGACTATTATCTTTTTAACCTTTTCTTTAACTTCTTTTGATTCATCATATTAGATACCCACTATACATGCATTCAATATTCAGCATCTTCGACATCATTATATGGCTCCTCATTTGGCTCCACACCACCTTAATGTATTCTAATTTTAACCTCTCTTTCTTTTTAGTATCAACCATATCTCACTAAACATTTTTTTTTGTTCTCTCAAAAAAAAAAAAAAAGATTTTACTTTTTGAACCTATTTTTAAAAATTTAAAAATAAAATAAAAATAATTTTTTTTTGAAAAAAGGTTTTTAACTCTAGAAATTTTAAATGAATTTATATATTTGAATCAATTATGAGAAAAAAATCTATAAAACGTGTGAAGATAAAAATAAATAAATAAATATAGCTATATATATAAAATTTCATAATTAACAATAAAAAATACATTTATTGACATGACAAAAGAAATGTTTCGAGTTAAAATTAATTATTTGATAATTTTAATTGATCAAATTCAACCAATAGATATTTGTATTTTATTAATTATAGAAGTTGATTATTTTAATGGATAATGATACTACATAAAAGATATGTTTTAAAATTAAAAAGAATTATATATAAATAACAATTTGATTAACTATATAAAATAAAAGTGATTTATATGTAGAAATTTTAAATAGAAAGAATCACTTTTGAAAAATGAAGGAAAATATTTTCAATATTTTTTTAATTAATAGCAAAAAAATTAATGGTCAATCGAGTTGACCATTACGATTAATAGATTTGAATAAGATTTATTCAAAAATTGATATTTTGAGATTAAAATTATGTAAATTAATAATAAATGTATGAAATTATTAAATCGTAATAGAATGATGATAATATTTACCATTAAACCGTTACTTGTAATAGTCTTTATGATGATGCTTGAATTCTCAATAATGCGGATAGAGAAAAGGAGAAATTGAATCTAAGTTGTAAAGATTGATTGAAACAAAAAAAAAAAAAAAACTTTTGAGGTGGAGTCACCGCATAGACCTTAGTATAGAAAATTAAAATATACGTTAAAATTACTAAAATAATCCTAAGATAACCCAAAAGGATGCCACTAATGACAATATCAACATTTATGAGATCATGATTCAATTTTCACCTTTAATCGTATAAGAATTTCCTTTGTATTATTTGTTAGGCAAAGATAGACAAATAACACAACGAGAACCTTTTTACCCTAACTTGAACAATCACACATAGGCTATAACCAAATACCCAAGCCAAAATAAGTAACTAATAATTTAAAAAGTAAAATATCAATCACACAAGGAATACACAAGTTTTATATGGAAAACCTCCTCAATTTGAGAAGGGAAAAGCTAAGGGATTGGAGTCCACAATAACTTTCACTATCAACAATAATGGCTAATATAAGGAATATTCTCTAGATTAAACTAGAGAAATACATCGACCACAAACATCAAAGGTTAAACACCCTTGGCAAACCACATCAATAGATGATAAACAAAGAAAAGAGAAGAAACTAAGTTTTTTCACTAGAAAATAGCGCTATTGCGAGCATCATATCTCACTCTCTAGGACTCAAACAAAATCTCTGCCGTTCGGAATGTGCTTCTATCTTTCCTGAATGTTTCTACTAAATTTAAGCTCAATCCAATGGTTAACGGATCCGAAAACTTAATTTTAGCATTATTGGTCTATACTGAAACTTTCTTCTCTCTTTCTCTCTAAGGTTATGGCTCTCACTCCTTTTCTTTTTCTCTTTACTTTTTCCCCTAATCCGATTTCAAATTTAAAGAGAATAGAGGGATTATTTGCAAATATCCAAATTACCCTTCAAGTAATTAAAAATTCCTCCTCCACATGGGCTCCAAGATTGGGCTCGTATAGGCAAACCTTTAGGCCATCCTTCAACTAGGAGGAAAACCCAATAAATCTCCCCCTCACGACTAGGTAAAGGTATTCGCCATCTCGATAATTGAATGAAAAACCTTAAGTTCTCCTTTTGTAATGCTTTAGTCAACATATCGAGTCATTATCATTAGTATGGATTTTCTCAAGTTCTAATAACTTAGAATTCAAAACATCTCTAATCCAATGGTATCGAACATCAATATGCTTTGATGTAGCATGAAATGTAGAATTTTTACCAAGGTGGATACCACTCGACTATCACAAAACAACATATACCTATCTTGCTTAAAGCCAATTTCTCGAACATATTTCTTTATCTATAACAACTATTTACAAGCTTTTATTGTTGCAATGAATTCTACCTCAATAGTGAAAAGAGCAACACACTTTTGTAGTCTAGATTACCAAGCCACGAGCTTCCCCTATAAAAGTAATCAAATATCAAGATGTTGACTTGATAGAATCAATGTCTTCTATCGTGTTTGAATCTATATAGCCAATTAAGTCCGATTTTCTAGCACCATAATACAACTTTAAACTCGCTTATGCCTCTAAGATACCGTATTATCCATTTTACTACATTCCAATGCTCCTTTTCTAGATTTGATAAAATCTATTAACTACTCCAACAATATGAGCAATGTCAAGCCTTGTACACACCATGGCATACATCAAAATCTTTGTATCTCTTCTTTCTCTTATCTATAGAAGGACTCGTTAGATGCTTATCTTAAAGTGTGTTACAAGAAGAGAGTTAACCATTTTAGCTTTGTCCATCTTGAATCTCTAAAGTACCTTCTTAATGTACTTCTTCATGTATAATCTTTTAGCTTCTCCATCACGTTCAATGCATATGCCCCAAAATTTTATTTTTGGCCTTATGTCTATCATATCAAAGAATTTATTCAAATGCTTCTTCAAATCAGTTATCTTTGAAGCATTCCCGCCAATAATTAAGATATCATCTACATAAAGCAACAATATAATAAATTTATCATCGAGAAAATTTTTACACATAAACATAATGATTTGATGTGGTTCTCGTATAGCCTTGCTCTCTCATAGCTGAGTCAAACTTCTTATACCATTGCCTAAGAGCTTGCTTTAAACTATAAAGACTTTTCTTCAATTTACACACTAGGTTTTCCTTGCCTTTCACCTAAAATCCCTCTCGGCTACTCCATGTAGATTTCTTTTTCTAAGTCACCGTGTAAAAAAACTATCTTGACATCCATCGATTTAACTTTTAAGTTAAGACTCGCTGCTAGGTCGAGAACAACTCGAATAGATGATATCTTCACTACTAGAGAAAATATCTCCTCAAAATTAAAACTTTTTTTCTAACCGAAACCCTTCACCTCTAATCTTACTTTGAATCAAATATGTGTGATTTGTGTTCTTCATGCTTGATTCTAAACACCCACTTGTTTTTCAAAGCTCTTTTACCTTTGGGTAGTGTTACCAATTCAAAGGTATTATTCCATATAAAGATTTTATCTCATCATTCATGGCTTCAATCCACTTCTCTTTGTTCTCATCTCGTTATTGCTTCTTTGTAGGATTTAGGTTTTCTACCATCGATCAACAACACATACTCATGAGTAAAGTACCTTTTTGAAGGTCTTCGATCTCTATTAGATTGTCTAAGTGATGTTTCTAGTGGAACATATTCATCACCATGTTCAACTATCTGATCCTATTCATCACTTGATGTATCATCATGAGTTTGATTGTTACCTTATAGATTATTATCATTCTATGATCCTTGCTCGGCTTATGAATCATCTTGCACATCATGTTCAACTAGCTCGACTACTAGTATAGAATAAACCGGCTCAACTGGCTTTATATCTATCAAATTATCATAAGACCCGATCACTATCTATTCCGCTTTCTCAATATCTTATATGGTCTAATCCTTTAGAAATACAACCTCACAACTTCGACTATTTTCTTTTCAACTGGATTATACAACTTGTAACCAAAATCATCTTGACCATACCCTAAGAAGATACACTCGTCTTGTCTTCACATTAAGCTTAGATCTCTTATCTTTAGGAACGTGTATGAATGCCTTGCACCCAAAAACTTTTAAGTGATCCTAAGATACATCTTTGCCACTCTAAACCCTATCTAAAAGATCAAATGACAAAGGCATATAAAATGAAAGACTTATTAAATAAATAATAATATTTAATGCCTCACCCCAAAATAACTTAGGCAATCATGCATGAGAAAATAAGCATATGAATATCTCAACTAGAGTTCTATTTATCTTTTTAGCCAACCCATTCAACTAAAGGAAACTTTATTATGTTTTCTAACCAAACAATGGAGACACTTGCTTCCAGTGATTATCCTATATATCGAGATAATAATTTTTTCTTGTTCAACATTGTCATGCCTTTCTCGGTCATATGAGCCAATCATTTGTGCCATAATTCAACATGTTCCTCACCTTTAACAACATTCATATCATCATTTAATAATTTAGCATGTATGACATATAAAGAGGAACATTTCTCTCATTTTGCCACTACTATAGAACCTTTGGACGACTTCCACATATCATTTTTAATTGTGTTACAAAATCCTTCATCATCAAGTGTTCCAACCGAGATGTAGCATGAGTCTTTAACTCGATCCATTGAGAACCCTATTTTTCAAGTAAAAGTCAAGAACATGCTTCATATTTTTCAAAGCCAGTTTTACTCTAGTATGAGTCTTTAAGCACATATCTCCAATACCGAGCAACTTTGGACAATCCATTGTTGTCAACCCTTATTGTCCTAAAATCACCAAATGTGTAAGAGCTAAAAGCTCCATATGAGATGTAGCATGTATCTAAACTCCACTATCAACCACCCAACTATGCTTATCCGATGCTATGTTAACTTCATCGGTATGATTATGCAATCGGGAACTCATCTATTGCATTAACTCGATCTTCATCGGCATTACTATTTTTCTGCTTGGTTTTATTCTTTTTATTGTCTTTCTTTAATTTTGGTTAATATTTCTTGATGTGATTTATATCACCATAATGATAGCACTCTACATTTGTAAACTTGCCCTTAGATTTGCTTATGCTCTTGCCTCTGCCTTTTGAACCCTTACTTTTACTTATTCCCCTTTCTACGAGTAGCTAGCACATCGAATAGGAAGAAGAATTTTGAGTCTTGCTTCTAACCTCTTCATTGAGAACCCTATTTTTAGCATAGGTCAAGGTCATCTTCCCATCATAAGCGAAATTGTAGTGTGATGTACGAAATGTCTCCCAAGAATTTGGTAATGAGCCAAACAAATACAACCCATGGACCTCATCATCAATTTCTATTCATGGTTTTTATTTGCTGAACAATTCCCACATAATCATTAATGTGACTAGCTATAAAATTTCTCTCCTTATACTCGTAATTCATCCATTGTTTAATCAAGTATATCTTGTTATTTCCTATTTCTTTGGCAAAGAGATCTTTCAAACTTTTTCAAAATGTTTTAGCATTCACCTCTTCCGTAGCATGATTAGAAATATTATCATCAATGTACTTGACGAATAAATGCACAAACTTGTTCATTCTCAAATTTTCAATCCTCATTTGTTTTTGTTTTAGGTTTATTTGAAGCAAATATAGGTAGATGCCAACTCTTTACATATAATATATCTTTCATTTTTCTCTTCCACAAGTGATAATTGGTTCCATTCAGATTTATCATTTTAATGTTACTCTCTATATTGTTTAAGTTTAAAATAAGCAACAAAGCTTTGATACCACTTGCTGGGCAAAGATACACGGATAACACAACGAAACCTCTTTACCCTTACTTGAACAATCAAACACAAGCTATAACCAAATACCTAAGCCAAAACATGTAACTAATAATCTAAAAAATAAAATACTGATCACAAAAGGAATAGAAAAATTTTATATAGAAAAGCTCCTCAATTTGAGAAGGGAAAAGCTGTGGGATCGGAGTCCATAATAACTTCCATTATCAAAATAATGGGCAATACAAGGAGTCCTCTCTAGATTAAACTAGAGGAATACATCATGTATAAACATTAAAGGTTACATACCCTTAGCAAACCACATCAATAGATAATACAAAAAGAAAAAAGAAAAATCAAGTTTAGATTTTATCGAAAAACGACCATGTTATGAGTGTCATATCTCACCCTTCGGGACTCAAAATCAATCTCCGTCGTTCGGAATGTACGTCTATCTTTCCTAAATGTGCCCACCAACTTTGAACCCGATCAAATGGTTAACGAACCCAAAAACTCAAATTTAACGTGATCGATCCGTGCTAAAACTTTATTTTCTTTTTCTCTCTAAAGTTGTAGCTCTCACTCTTTTTTTTCCTCTCTACTTTCTTCCCTAATCCGATTTCAAAATTAATGAAAAGAGAGGGTTTATTTCAAAATATCCAAATTACCCTTTAAGTGATTAAAAATTCCTTCTCTATATGGGTTCTTAGATTGGATTCATATATATAAACTTTTGGACCATCTTTTAACTAACAGAAAAACCCAACATTATGTTTATGTACCCCCAGCCGGCTCCAAAAATTCCATTTCAATGGACAATCGCACAGAAGTATTGTCTATATATCTCTCCATAGCGTCCGTAATTTTTGTCCAAAGAATGTGATCGTGAGGAAAAAAAACAAAAAATTAAGCTAAATTAATACGTATACATTCCAGCTGACGCAACAAATCCAAATGGCGCACATGCAGGTTTCATGCGGGTAGTTGGTTGAGGATCATGCATGGTTGCCACTCGTACGTCTGTTGTTGTTGTTTTTTTTTTTGATAGTTTCAAGGCATTGTCGTCGTGTTTTCATTAAGTACTTATTATATGCTTTAATTAATTATTATTATTATTATTATTAAGATCAAGCTAAAAGACAGTACCGGCACTGTTTTTACCACAAAATTTCTATTAATTTTCCATCCACACCGCGTCTTACGTTCCAAAACTGTCTGTCTCCAGAATTCTCTTAATTAACCAAACAACTTTCCAGTGTATAATAATATCATTAAATTTGAACTTTTCCATTTGAAAGTTCTCGTATCATCGCATTACGGTTTGTTCGAGGCATATATCGAATAAAGATTTTTTCTTTTTTGTTCTTTAGAAACAGTTACATTAGGGCTCTATCGCCCGATAATGCTCTACCATCGCGCGTCCTAGCGTGACTCACGTCTGGCATCGTAGCAAGATCGTTTGGATTTAAAAAGGAAGAAAGAAAAATTCGAGAAAGAGTACACGAAATTTCCTCTGCAGTTTGTCCAGAATAATATTTTATAAATACAAGGTAATGTTTGCAAGTGTTCGCAAATCGATTCATAGCTCGAAAGTAGCCGACGCTTAGTTTTCCCAAGTTAATTGGTAGACTAATATTGCCATTTCTGAAATTCGTTAGTTGATCATATAGAGAGAGATAAACCGTTTCTGATACAAGAAAGAAAGAAAGAAAAAGCAGATACTACTGCAGAAGGATCATGGAATGCACAATGGCAGCTGATGAAGCAAGGCCTAGGAGATCGATTGAGTGTAAACTTCAGGTATGTAGAATTTTATTGCGGCCATTTGCCATGGGGTTTGAGCTAATTACAGAGATGGCCCCTCAAAGAATGTTTAATTGATGCCGCCAATGCTACCTCCAATTTATCACAATTTTGATTTGCATGCTCACATCTTATACTTATAGTACGATTTTTGTTCATTTGGACTAGAACTAGTTAAACTAAGGGTTTTAAGTTTAAAATCCAATTAATTGTCTATTTTTATTTTTAGACTTTGTTTCTCTAATTTAGATTTTAGGTTTTTATTGCTTCTAAATGGTTGGGATATTTTAGTCGGAAGGATCAAAGTGAAACTATTTTAGGTTATAGGGTTACAAGTAGGGATGAAAATAGATCAAATATAAAACGAGTATAAAACATATTAAAAAAATTGAATTAGGGATAAAAATAGATCAAATATAAAACGAGTATAAAACATATTAAAAAATTGAATTAATAGATCGGTTATCCATCCATTAATATCTCTATTCACAAAGGTCGTCTTTCTAAAACCTGTCAAAATAAGAATTAATACATACCCTTACTTTTTTTTTACATAATAGATTAAATTTTTAATATATTTCTAAAATTATTTTTTAATCTATTGTAATCTTTTAAATTGGTTTCTAATTTATCATTTTAGTTAAAATTTTTGACTAAATTAAATCAAATTATGTATAAATTAAATCAAATTATGTATATGATTTGATAAAATTATTTTTATTATTTGACATGAGTGATTTATATTTATTAATAAAAAAATTGATTTTTGAAAATTGATTTTTGAAAATTTAATTGAAAATTTTAATCAGAAAAATAGATTAGAAACAAATTCAAAATATATAATCAGATTAGATACTTTTTTTATAAAGACAAATTGAAAATTTTATTTATTATATAAAGATATTAATCCAAAAAATAAAATGAAAAATCTTTGAGAACTTCCTGTCTTTAGTCGTATCAAAGAATCATTCAAACGGATTTTTTGACATCCGAATCTCTTGGAAACCACTTCGAGAAACAGTTGTCTTGTAGAAAAGGTAAAACCACCGAGCGTGCTTTGCTATTACTCATTTTATAAAATGTCATTGTGGGTCTAAGCAAACACACTCTTTGTATTTTAAATTATTTAGGAATAAACGGTCCAGTTTTGATAGACTTTCTAATTGTTTTCATCTATTGAAATAGAATATAACTTATCATATGAATATTATATAGAAAAAAATAAGAATATTGCATGCTGCTACTGTAAATTCACCCAAAGAACTTTTGCAAAAGTATGCCATCATCCTTTTGGTGACTTGTGCGCATCCTCGTTCAACTGGATGAAGAATGGCATATATTAAAAAATTTTGAATTTAGAATAAGCTCAAAGATAGAACTTATGAAAGTTGTTAAGCATTTTTAAAGATAAAGAGCATATATAGCGACTTGTTCTTCTTCCTCGCAACTTTTTTTTATAGGAATAGGAAATAATACTTGGTAGGAACATAATAATAAAGTCATTTATTTATTTATTTATTGTCTCTCTTCATGATTAGGAAATATCAACTTTGTCCCTACATGAACAGGTAGCAATTCTAAAGTAGCTTCTGTATATCTTTACTTTCATCGTTTTTCGTTTCGATGACACGTAAAGAAGGTTTAGCAGTTCTACTTTAGTTGCTAAATTGACCAAAGGGTACTTTCATACGTGTTAATTTTATGATTATGATTTGTTATAATGTGAATCTAAAATTATGTTTTTTTTAAAAAAAGAAATGTGTACAGAAAAGGAAAAAAGAAGAAAAACAAAAGCCAGTGTGGAAAGGTTAAAAGCTGAGATGGTAGAGATTGTTGAACAACAGAACCGTAATAGAGAAGCGCAAAAGGAAATCAGAGAGAAGTTTAACGAGATTGAGTTTGAATGTGATCAACTCAAAAGGGAAACGTTCCTGATATGGCAACAAGCTGCAAGCAATCAGCAGCGCCTCAATCTTATGTTGAAAATTTTGAAAGCACGAGACGAGAACAATTTTCATGAAGCTTCTAAACTTACTCAGTCTCTTCGGTTAGTTTCCCCTAAATCTTCTTTAGTTTTGTTACACAAAATCCTTATGGAATTTTACTGGTTGAATGCATGGATGAATGGATTGCTGATTGGTGCAGAGTTTGAAATTAAAATTTTCTTGGTCCCTTTAAGTTTACATGTATATCTTTGTGTCGGAAACACAAAT
Source organism: Dovyalis caffra (assembly GCA_963924115.1). Lineage (NCBI taxonomy): Eukaryota > Viridiplantae > Streptophyta > Magnoliopsida > Malpighiales > Salicaceae > Dovyalis > Dovyalis caffra. The sequence goes on from CAWUPB010001197.1 coordinate 6,640,873, forward strand.
GGCTTCAGAGCTAATTTTGAGAATTCGATCAGGGTATTACTTTTCTAGGCTTCTTAGCACGGACTAATCCTCCTACGTCCTAGCATTTGCACCCGATGTTAGATGAGTTTCATGTCAAATGGTCTAGATTTGAACTATCAGGGTATTACTTTCTATTAAGCAACCTATTGCATTGCAATTCCCAAGCATCAGAAGAGATCAGAAAAGTGGCCTGCGAAGAGGGGAATTGAGGCTGTGAAAATAGCGGGAATATATAAGCAAAGATTTGTTTACACAAGCATTTGTTTCGTATGCAGAACAAGCAGAATTTACCGTTGGAATGGCCACCCCAGTACATCATGTCTCATATCAGAGATGTTTGATTTCCAAGTAAAGAAAACACTCCACGTCAGTTTGCGAACACGTTTATAATCGCCTGACACCAAATTGACGAACAAGGAAAAATGTTCAACTGTTAGTACCATCTTTTGAATAGTCGATGTACTGACCATGAACTTTCAACCCCATAGAATCAATTTCAAAACAACAAATCGAATAAGCTTAAATCATCCCCATCCTGCAAACTTAGTTGATTGTCAGTGCCCCTATCTCCCCTGGTTCTATATATGCCCTCTGATCTTAGAACATATTAATTGTTATTAATAGACAATTCAACCAAGTTTTTATGTGCTGCAGAGGTATATATGTTGTAAGCAATTTTTTGTTTGATTTTCTAAACATAAAGTCCTCACTCTTTCAGTTCTGCTTGTTTTATTGCCAGAGAATGCATGATGAAGCAAAGCACGAAGAAGAATCCTTCAGTATTTGCGGATGCGAGTGGCACATATAGTTTGAAGAAGAAATGAAGAATAATAGGTATCCGCCATTCATAATATTCAAGATCACTGGAAGTGGGTTTCTGCTCTTGCTAAGTTATTTGTTTTAGTTTATTAGTTTGTTAGTTTGTTTGCAATTACTATGGTTTGTCGTATGCGTAATTGTGATTACAGTTGTTGGAGTGTCGAGATCAATTAATAGCTTTCAACTATTAGTTTGTTTTAAGTTTCACATTGAATCTGCCACTTCGATTGTTGCGTGCCAACGCTTCTCTGGAGTCTGGCTTTGCTTATTAGCTAGCTAATGGAATGACCTAAAAATTAATCTCTGTTACCAGGTAGTGTGAAAAATCTTCTGGATATATATTAATATATGATACTTCCATTAAGCTTTTGCCACTAACCTGTTTTTCGTAATTAGTCTCTGGATCAGTTCTGTATCTATCTATGTCTGCGAATATATATATATATATATATTGGAAATCTTTAATCTACATTTCTAAATCGAATTTGGTACCTTTCGATTTCCACTAGAGTATTTCTTTTCCACAAAACTATGACCGACATTTAATAAAGAAATCTCAAATTGACGTGAGCTTTCCATACTGATTTTCAAAAAAAAAATTTTTCCTCCTACCATCAGATATTGGACACTGATTTTCTTAAGAATGCATTGAACACGAGTTAATTATAAATTAGACTTTGTAGTTTTCTAAAATAACTGATCAATCCTGATTTTATAAATTACATGTTCAATCTTTATATTTTTAAACCTATTCATTTCTATCTATGTCATGATCCAATTTATTTTGTCTTCTTTCTACTAAGAAATATAAAAGGGAAAAAAGTAAGAGATAAAAGGAGAAGAATTATTGAGAAAAAGGAGTTATCTTCTTTGAAAAAAACAACTAATAAATTAAGCATGCTTGACGGTCAACACTAATGAATGAGTTATTTAATTATTTTTGATATTATAGGGATTAAATTATTTTCCTCAACAAACTACAGCCGCTAAGTTATAATCAACTCCATTGGACGCTGATTTGCATTTTCATTTTCCTATGGTCCCTCGAAACCAAGATGATCAGCTGTACTGCACTCTTAATTCTTGCCTTTCCATGGAAGGACATATTCATTTTTCTTATTGTATTCTAGTTTGATCTACATTTTTGTTATTCGTACGTTCCCTCTTCCATCGTTGTCTTGTTCAACTTTAATTTAAATGCATGGTGCATTGGTTCTCATCTTTGATATCATATAAAGTTAGATAGTTGAGATTAGGTTCTATCTATAAGACTTAAGCGTTATAGAAGATGATCTCTTTTCAATCTTAGATATTAATCATCTTTGGTTTAATTATTCTATATGGGATATGTGCTTTAACTCTCCCCCTCATTTGTAGCCCATCTTTTGGGATCTATCAAGTGGCTTGGGCTCTAGCATCTAATGACCTCTTTAAAGCTCGATACCATATAGAGTTAGATAGTTGAGATTTGGTTTTATCCAAAAAACTTAAACCTTATGGTCGGTGGTCCACTCTCAACCTTATATATTAATCATCTTTAGTTTAATTATTCAATGTGAGATATGTGCTCTAACATTGTCTCTTCGCTTCAAGGAATTAAATTCTTCATACATGGTTCCACGCGGTTTAGGATTAGATATGGCGAGATGAGTAGGTTTTGGGTTCTAGGAGAGTGAGCATGGAACGTATTGTGGTATGATTGATAAAGTGTGAGTTAAAGTATTTAGGATTGGGTTTTTTAGCATGAGCGAGATCTTAGTTGATGAGTGGGTTGGGCTGAAAGGTTTGGTGAGGTTAGAGTGGTCAAGGCACAAATATCAATAAGAAAAAAGACGAGTGATGGAGATAGTTGGTGTGACGGTATTGGTATGGTTTTCGATGAGGATGGAAGGGTGGGGTCTGTGAAGAGAAATGGGATAGATGAGTGCTTAATTCATTTGGAGTAAGCTATTGTGATGATGCTATGGGGCTTAGGTTGGACTAAGAGCTAGGGTAATAGGCTAGGATTGGTAAGATCGAGTCCGGGAGAGGCAAGCTGGGTAGGTCGTATGGCGGATGTTGGATTAGGTTGGTGTATATGATGGCTAAGAGACTTTAAATAAAAATTGGATGAGGAATAAATTTGTTCCGCATGTTCAAGAGGAGTTAAAACAAAGGACTTAAAGTATGAATTAACGAGAGGAAGGGTGACTTATAGTGGGATACACCATGAATGGGCTCGTACTTGCAAGGGAGACTGAAGCTATTGTGGATTCTTTTGCATGGGAAAGATGTGTTTGACAAATTGGACATGTCTCGAGATGTAGAAGTTTTTTACGAGTCGATCAAAGCACTTATAGGTTGGTTGAATTAATGAATATCCTATAAAAATACAAGTTATTGATCGTGGTTGGAGTTTGGAGGTTGTATAAGGATGGAGCTAGGGATAATACAAACATCAAAGATTCTTAGATGGGAATAGTTTGGAATGCGATGAAAGAAAAGCTGATATGGAGACTAAAGTTGGAGGACCAGAGTTGGAAGATGATTAATCAAATAAAAAAACGTTTAAAAAGTAAAAAGACCAATAAGAATATGGTAAAAAGGTAGTGTGAAGCGGAGCAATACCTATCTCCATGATATAGTTATGTCTTCTTTTAAAGGTACCATTATGTTCGGGAGTGTAAAGAGGTGTTTTAAAGTTAGAAATGTCATGGGCATTGACAATGGATGCAAGGGCAATATATTCACCACCATTGTTTGTATAAGGTAGAACTAGATGTATTTACCATAATGATCAACAAAATTTAAATAATATCTAGACCGATTAATGGATAATTCATTCAAACCCCAAATAGCAGAATAGAAAAGTTCAAGTGGTTGAGAGCTATGGAGAATTTTTTTTTGAAAAAGGAAGGTAATGACTTTTATTCAAAGCGCAAGAAGTACAATGAAATTTGGATGATAAGTAGGAACATAAGCTTCAAGAGCTAGCACTAAGAGAAGAGCGGAGAATTGGCATTGTTAGATGACCAAGGCATGGATGCCATGCAACCAAGGAAGATGTGGTAGTACGATGAGTTTGTGGACGGACCGTAAGAGGTAGGTAATAGACATAATTGATGTTCTCCATACGAAGTAGAGGTGCCCCCATGCATAGAACCTTCACATGAAAATAAAATGGAAAAAATTCAAGTGGGACACTATTAGCCTTACAAATTTGGAAATAAAGATTAAACTTGCTTTAATAGAAGGAGCGCATAAGATATTGTCTAAGAGGAAGCATTGATTTTAGTGATTAAGAGTGGTGGTGGGTATGGAGGAAATTTTTAAGCATGTACCATCGCCAATGCTGATCTCATCCGAACAACAATAGTCCGAATAGGTGGTCAAAGTTTTCACATTGCTAATGATATGATGCGAGGCTCCGAATTCAAATAGCTAAGGTTGAGCTACAATAGGACCAATAGAGGCCATATTGGCCGTAGGTGTAGAGGAAGGAGTATGATAAGTGGAGCCAAAAATAATATTATTTATTTTGAGAAACCTTGCCAATTTTCAATAATCGGTAGTGAGATGTCCGGGAATCTCATAGAAGTTGCGGATTGAAGATGAGTTAGTAGAGGGCCATGTGAAGCTTAGACGTATGGAGCGAGATGGGGAGGAGCTTATGCCACGGGTTCCGGAATGCCATACAAGCTAAGATGAACCATGAGGGAAACGTGAGATCTAAGTAGATTGATTTGGAGAATTACTTATGCATGATTGGTCGTTACAAGAGTAAGAGTGGGGTTGATATTGAACTCGTTGCTAGAGTCGACTCGTCATAACAAAAAAAAATGTCATTTTTTTAAAATTTTAATGTTTAGTCATGTTGTTTTATTCTTAGGAATTTACAAAATAATAATACAAAAAATATATATGAAAAAAATATAAAATATAAAAAGTTATGAAATTTTACATCTAATGATGCAATCAAATTAAACGAAAGTGTAATTGAAGTAATTGATAGCTCAATAGATAAAATTGTGTTTTACAAGGACTAAAATTATATAACAAAATAGCCTAATTGATAAAATTTCAGTTTACAAAGATCGAAGTCACATACTAAAAGGGCATGATTGCAAATAATGAAAGCTCAAAGGGACCAAATTGAAAGTTGGAGGTGAATGGCAAGACCAATTTAATTTGGGTTTTTTTTTTTTGCATTTTTCTACCCATACTCCACTGATAATATTATTCCCTTGTACACTCCACCTTCAAATCCCCATTTTTCTACTACCCAATTCGCAACAACCCATGCTCGTAATTTACGAAACCTATGTTGCCGGTTTGCGATAGCTCCCCTAATGATCAATGCTCGAATTTAACTTATAAATAGGGGAGGAAAAATGATTTCAAGGTTTGAAAAAATTGAGACTCAAAGAGAGAGCGAAAAAGCAAGAAAAAAAAAGATTGAAATTCAAAAGTGTTCTAATTTATCAATTTTGCATTTCTAGGTTTTAGTTTAGTGTTCTTCATTTTCTAGGCGGGTGCTCTTCACTTTTGGGGTTATTAAACTTAGTTTTTTGGATTTTCTGGGCTTTGAGTTAAGTTTCATTAGTTTTTCAACTTGAGTTTCTAATTTTTGGGTTCAATTGAAGTTTTCTAGGGTTTTCCACCCAAATTTTTTGGGTAGCGTGTTCTATGTGTTCTTCATTTACGGGTTTGTGTTCTTCATTCCCTAGGTCAATCGAAGGGGTTTTAATTCTATTTTGAGGATAAATTTTGTTTCCCTAATGAAGAAAAGGAGAAATCAAGAGTAAAAGTTGGAAAATTTGTGAGGATTCTACACTTTTGGTTCCCGGGTTTTCTAGACTCGTTCTTGGTATTCTTCGGTCGTTTCCTAGGTCGGCTCCCGGCTTTTCCAGCTTTGATTACATTGCTTCGTCATTTTAACTTTTCGTTTGTTACTTCTTTAAGCTTTAGGTTGTGATTTTGATTGGGATAGAAGTATGAACATGGTGTAATTAGTTTAATTCATTTGTTCGGAATGATGGTTTGATTCTCGAAAAAAAATGATGAATAGAGAGAGAAAATGAAGAACATGAAAAATGAGAGAGAGAGAGAGAGAGAGAGGCTTTAAAGGAGTGCTTGATCAAAAATGAAAAGAAATTTATTGTTAGGCTTGTTTTTGGACTTTAACCTAGTCTAGAGTAAAGAAGAAGAAGAAGAAGCACGGGTTGGGTCAAACCCAACCCATGCTAAATAAAGGCCGGATCTGGTTTTAGTCTAGCCCAACCCTTTTCGCCCATAAAAAATATTAAAAAAATGAAAGAGGCTAGATCGTAATCAGTCCAGACTTCTCCTAAAGGAAAAAAGAAGAAGAAAGAGGCTACCCTTTTCCCCCAACTACAAAACAAAACGAAACAAAAAAAAATGAGGCTTGACTGGAATTAGTCCGACCTCTCCCAAAAAAATAAAAAATAAAATTATATAGAAAATAAAAGGGTGAAGAAATAGAAAGAGGAAGAAAGAATTAAACAAAAAGAAGGGGAAAAGGGAAAATTTGAACCAAAAACAAAAAATAATAAAATGTTTGACTAGAATTTAAATTTTATGAATGTTTATCATTCCATATTTAATTTAGATGTTTAATTGTCTTTAATCATTCTAATTAATATAGTTTTAGTCTTAAATTTATTTCATGTTTGTTAGTTTATATTTAATTTAGAATTTAATTTTTTAATTTAATGTAATTAATGTAATTTTAATCTTTATTTATTTTAAACATGTTTTGTTATTAATATAGAGCATTAGTTGAATTTCCTTTAATTTACTTACTTAATGTTAACTTTAATTTATTTGTTTAGTAATTAAATTTGATAATCAATAGGTGAATAATTGTCAAGTCTCCTATTTTTTTAGGGATTGATGACCGTTTGTTTCCATCAAAAAACATATTAACTAAAATTTCTTACTAGGTCTCCTATCTCATAGGTTTTGTCATTAACAAAAAAAAAAATGATAAGAAAATGAAAAAAATAAAATTCTTAACAAAGTCTCTTATCCGATAGGGACTCGTTGTTAATTAAAAAAATATCATCAACATTCAAACAATCGGGATGTTTTTTTCATACATCGGTTGTGTTCGGACTTAAAACGTGGATCCAATGTTTGAATTGACGTGTCTCTCAATGAAAGGGGTCCGACAATCATTTCAATATGATACCATTCTCAAAACTAAAAAAAAAAAAAACTTAATTTGGCTAGGAAAATTTTGAGTTTTAAATCGAAAAACAATTTGGCACAAATCAAACACTTTAGGAGATGAATATAGGACTAAGCCAAACATAATACATTTCTTCGAAATGACGCTTTTGGGTGATTAAATATTTTTTCAAAAGTATAACCAACTCTTTACCATATAATCTCCGAACAATTGTCCATTTTAGGTTCCTAGTTCCTTCAATACTATATGAGGACTCCAAACTTATAAATAATTATACGAATCATAATTAAAATAGATCATTTTCGAGAATCCCATCCAATGTCATGTAACAACAAAATGACGACTCCATTGAGGATACCTAGAGTTAGGCCATAGTTTTAGTCTTTTGAATTTATCTATGTTATGTTTTTTTCTTCAAGTCATTTATTTTCCTCAATTTTATTTCCTATATATATATATATTTTTTCAAAGTCATTTATTTTGTTTAGTTACTATAAATATTTTAAATTTTCATAATTTATTTTCTTAGTGTATATTTATTTGAACTAGGTTAGATATCTATTTTGAACTATTGCACACACCACAAGGGAACTTGTAGAAGCTCTAGATCCAAGCTAAATCCTGTTAAGATTAGATAGAGAGTTCTAGAGGCATGTATGATGAAAATCTATTGATGCTCTTTCGTACTATTGTTTGGACAGAAACTCACCTTATGCATAGGAAATGGTGGAATAACCTTCCCTACCTCTTGACGCATAAGATTAGAGATTGGATTATTCTACTCGTAATTTAGACAAGTCCAAAAACTTGAAAAAACTTTAGGACTAGACAAGCTTCGCTCAACCATAAAGAAGCTAGATCTTGTCTACTAGGGTTGACTCGATTAAGACACAAATCATTTTCAAATAGTGTAGATACTAACCCTCAATTTTTACGGGATGTCCTTCATATTTAAATCATGATAGAAGAAACACAAAATGATACTAAGAATTTTAAGGTTAGATCGGAGCGAGCCTAAATTGATAAGGGAGATTATTTGCCCTAAAGCTTCATGTCAAAACTACCGGAGAAAGCAAAACTTGCCGACAAGCTAACTAATGTGAAGTTCGCTACTTTGTTATTGGAAAATGCTTACTCCTACTAACATGTTTGAGTTCTAGAAGATATATAGTGACATAGCTTAGTTGCTTAAGATTAAAGTTCGGATCCGGTGGTTTTAAGCCATGATAGGGCATTGGGATCCAAAATACCATTATTTCACTTTTAGGAGTATGGATATGCCACCCACGCTAGAAGAGTACGAAGCTTTACTAGCATTTCCTGAATCAAAAGTTGTCTATTTCTATAGTCCTCTTGAGTAAGCTTTGGCACTCTTCACATGGTTGATCGAAATTGACCCGATCGTCGCTAAGAAGCAAAAGACCAAAAAGGGTCGGACTTAAGGGTGGTTTTGAAACCTTGTCCAAACCGAGTTCACAAACATCTATATGATCAAGATAACAGACCTTAGAGTTAGAATCCTTGCATTAGCTATATACGAGTTAGTAATACTCGTCATCGATTGAAGGCATGATCGAGTTCAAAGTAGTAAATATGTTCAAAAGTGTGGTATCCCTCAAAGTCAACCTTACCATTGTAATCCTAGTAGAAACACTCTCATCCTTGAATTTTTATTGAAGAAAAAGTGATGGGCATCCGAGATGTTATGTCCCACTACTATTCATCCGAACAGTTAGCCATATAGTGATTGAAAAAGCCTTTAAAACCTTTCGTTCGTCATGGCACTTACACTATAAGTTGAATAAATTTTGCTAGACACTCCCTCAATAAACTGGAAAAACATTATGGTTGGGAATGTTCTTTAGCCTAGAGAAGCCGAGTTCCATTGGAGGGAACATTATGCTTTTTTCCGGTCTTACTTGGCTTATTGTGGTGACTATCTTTAGGCATTGCTAATTAGAGCATGATGCTTGTACAACTATTGCTGAATATTTTCCTAAGATAGTTAGATTTTTAGTAGTTTATCTTGAGAACTCGAGTTTAGTTGAGTACTATAAGGATTTGAAAGTTTATAGGAAACTTTTGAAAGAGGCAAAGACCGCTTAGAGAAACAAAGGGGTTGTCACCCTAGAAAGGAGAGTTGATGGAAGAATTTCATCAAGATGCTTAAAATGGCAACAAATAAGAGGTAAAGGGTATTGAGTGCCGGCATTTTAGGGTCCGTCTCAATTAATGAACGAGATAATAAAAGATGTCCGTTAAGAAATAAACACTAAAGATGAGTTTTTTCATGATGATTTACACTTCTAAATGGCTGAATTGACAAACTAAAAAAGGAAGTTAGAGGAAAACCTTAGTACAAATGATTATGACATGGGTATCTTAGAAATGAAGAACAAAGACCTCCGCGATAGGCTCTAATGGGCAAAGAAAGCTTTAAAAAGATCATAAGCTAATTGCTAGAATGTAGCTATCCCGGTAACCTCTCTAATGAAAGAGGTGGACAACCTCAAGAATGGCAAGGTGGGACTCAAAACGAAGTTAAGAAAACTCATGATCGAAAAGGCTATCCTAGAGAAATTCGGAGATGGAAATCAAGGATAGGTTGCTAATCAAGCTAACATAATACATCATCTAAACACTCATGTAGAAGAACTAAAAGCAAAGGATAGAATTAACCAGGAAAGAATGGCTAAGTTCCAAAAAGAACATGAGTTAGTTATCCAAACTACCTCAAAAGAAAAAGATGTCCCGAGGAGAGAAGTGGTTGAATGGAGGTCAAGAGCCATGGAATATCACCTCCAAGCTCAAAATACAAAAAATTATGACATGAAAATGTGAAACACCATTGGGCTTTTACCCGATAGCACACAACCAAGCACGTGAGAGAGTTTAGCTTTTCTACGAAAGATTCTAATGACTCATTAATGGTTTCATTTTTTATGAGGGTTTAAGGTTGCGATATGACATAAAATAGGATCTCATGTAATAGGGCTTTTATGTTTGTACTTTTCTTTCTGAAAAATTACTCCAAGACATATTTTGAATGTGCTAGAAGTTCAATTTTCAATGTATTAGAAATGCTCTATATAATAAGAATACTCTTTGTGACTTTTTTTTTATAATGAAAATAGCTCTAAGTCACATTTAGAATGAGCGGTATGTCTAAATTTTAAAATTTCTTAAGTATCATCTTTCATGGGACTAATTATATCACGAGATTAGCAAGTGTACCGACTAAGATAAAAACAAGGGGTAGATATATCTCTCAAATCATCCGAGTATCTATAAGGTTTTCTATTGCTCTCGGCGAGTACTAAGGTTTGATTTGACATGTCTTCAATATGAACTCGTCATGATTTGATGTGTAATAAACAAAAAAAGATATCTAACTCGGTTTAAATTATGTATGTATATATATTGTATATTTATTGTACATATTTTCCTTGAGTTTTTTATAATTTTGAAACATAAGTCGTTTCGTCAAAGCTTAATCCCTTTTAGGCATCGACAACACTAGATTCGGGCCTTGCCAAATAAAGAATGAAGAGAGAGCACGATAGAATCAAATTCATCAACAAGATTTTGAATTTTTAAAAAAGGACATGGCTTAACTAAAAGCCCTATTCGAACGAGTGCTACTAAGTAGGGGAAGTAACTCGAATCAAGGTCAAGCATAACCTAAAATGCCATATACTATTCATCACTCCATCACCCCGAGCCATTTGCCATACCAACAACTAATCAAATGGCTTTCCATACAAAGACCTTATATCTTACTAGTGCATGTCCAATGGACTTACGAATCTCACAAATGCCACCTATGCTCACAATGGATCTCATAGGAAAGAAGGCTCATGAATACAAGATAGTTGAAGGTTCGATTATGGACAAGTTAATGGCTCTCGAGGAACATCTAAGAGCAATAGAAGGAAGAGATATCTATGATCCAATCAAGGCCTTAGAAATGTGTTTGGTGCATGACATAGTAATCTTAAGAAATTTCAAGGTGATAGATTTTGCTTAATACACTAGAACTTAGTGTCTCATGACCTACTTAAGGGTTTACTACAATAAAATGGCGAAGTTTTACTTAATGTAAAACTGCTTATACTTCTTCCAAGAGAGTCTAAGTGGATTGACGAGTGAGTTGATACATGAGATTAGAAGGGTCCAAGATCAAAAGATGGAAAGATCTAGCGGATATTTTTCTCAAATAATACAAGTTTAATATAGAGTTGGCTCGAACCGATTAAATTTACAAGGTATGAAAAAAAGGGATAAAGATATAGTTAGAGAGTATACACAAAGATGGCATGAAGTAGCGAGCTCGGATCCACTCGTCATTGCCAAAGCTCGAGTTAATCTCCATATTCTCAAATACTTTCAAAGCACTCTATTTTGAGTATTTGATTGGTAATGCTTTAATAAACTTTACAAATGTAGTGATAATCATAGCGAGTAAAACTAGCCATCAAGGCAGGAAAGATCTCTAAAGGAGAAGAGAGGAAAACAAGCATGAGAACCAAGAAAAGGGAAAGAGAAGTCTATCAAGTGGCAACTTACAAATCTTAAAGCCACTAGAACAACTCAAGATAATACACCAATCAAAACCACTACCAAATGTAACCACCTTCTTAGCTCCAACCACAATACCAAACATATACCATAGTCACCATCTTTCTAGCCACGTAAATAAGTTCACAAACACCAAATCAAAACTACTCATCTTATTAACCAAATTCACCACCCTAATATCATCCAACTATGCTTACCCACCAAAATAATCAATTCTCTCGTTCGATGAGACCATCTCGTGGTCCTTCAAATTTTAACTAAACACCACGTAACCAGTTCACTCATAATAATAACTACAATAAAGAAGACTATGAACCTTTACCACCCATCCCATTCTCTCTAAAAGAGTTGTTTCAATGTTTAGTCAATATGGGGTAAGTAGTCCTTATTCCTATAAAGCCCGTGTGACCTTCTTTTCTATTATGGTATAAAAAATAATGAATAATATGAATACTACAATAGTATCACTTGGACACTCAATCAAGGATTGTTTGGCTTTTAAGAGAAAAGTAAGGTATCTTATCAAGCATAATTGGATAAGTTTTGATGATTCAAGCCCCCTAAATGTCAACACTAATCTACTTTTAAGTCACTTTAGTAGTTGAAACAATGTTGTTATGATAACTCTTGAAGGGATAGAGTTTAACCAAGAAGAGAAGAAGGTGAAGGTGTCTATATACAAACTATATATAATGCTATCCCAAACTAGTTACCTAAAAAAACCAATTAATTGTTATGTTAGAGATGACAAGGACCAACACTATCGATATCATAAGATGAAGGGGCATGATATCGATAAATGTGAGGAATTTTATAAAGAGGTGAAAACTATGATGATTCTTGGAACTTTATGAATAACGAAGGTATAGAAGGAATAGTTTATAGGCATAATCTTGCCTTAGGAGATAAATCATGATGAGTTGTGTCGATACCACCAATGAGCAACGAGCCTTTGAGAACAATTCTAATGATGCCAAAGATCCATTTAGCTTTGCCTTACAATGTAGTCAATCATAATTATCCGAGTCATGAATATGTCTATTGGTGGTAATGTTATAAGCCTTACATGTAGTGGACATTGTTATACATCGAAAGAGTTAGAAACCTTAATAAAGGTAAAAGGTAAAGAATTAATAGACCTCACTAAGACAGGGGAGTAGAATAAGCTCGTGAATGATGAAGAGGTTATTGAATTTCTTTGTATGAAGAAAGTCAATGACTATAACATGGTAGACCAACTAAAAAAACACCCGTTAAGATCTTCCTATTGTTACTAATCATGATTTCAAAATTGCATTGAAAAGTGTTGTAAAATATTTTGAATGAAGTATATATCCCTCAAGAGGTTACTATTGATGCCATAGAAAACTTGGTAGGTAGAATTCAAGCTACCAACTATCCGTCTTTCTTCAAGGATGAGTAAGGTCCCAAAGACACTAGCCACAATTAGCTCTTACACAACATGATCAAGTGCAAAGAACATGTGGTTGATAAAGTTTTGATCGATAATGAGTCCGCCTTGAACATCCTACCCAAACCGATCTTGGACTAACTACCAATGGATACATCTCATATATGTCCTAGTAACATGATGGCTAGAGGTTAAGATGGGTCTCTAAGGTAAGTGATAGGAAATATTGATATCAACTTAGATATTAGGCCTAACCAATTCCTAGTTTCTCTATAAGCCATTGATATTCGGCCATCATATAGTATGCTTCTAATGAGACCATGGATTAACTCACCTAGGATTATGACATCATCACCGTATCATAGGTTGAAATGCATGACTAATGGAAAATTAGTCATCGTGATGGTAGAAGAGACATTACCTCCGATTAAGAATGTATTTATGCCCTACATTGAGGTCGAAGGAAACCGAGATGGTAAGTCGCATGCGTTTGAGATAGTGAATGCAAAACTAGTATCCGAGAATACTTTTCCGCAAAGGTCGAAAGTGTTTGTGGTTGTAATAATGATAGCAAAATACTTGATGAAATATAGATTCCCACTCGAATTGCGATCTCAATATTGGAATGTTAAAAGCGAGTGAGTGCTTTGGAAGAGGCCAATTTAGATCACTATTTTAGGTTAGGTTTTAAGGCCACTAGGAAGGATTATCTAAGGGTCATTGAGCAAATGAAGGAAAGATGATTGGCTAAAATTGAGGATCGAAAGTCTAATGAAGGAAGGATTATAATTCCTCATATTCTAGTTATTTTTCCCTACCCTACCTATGTCATCAACCGAATTAAGAGATAGTGAACTTATGGGAAAAAATGATTGGTCCGTCCATCAATCATCTTGATGAAGAGTCAAAGGTGGAAGAAGTTAGTAATTTTGAGTCGGTGGTGGTGATTCCTCAAGTTGTGACGTTGCTATAATTGACCATCAATACCCTAGAGGAGATGTTTCCTATCAACTTGTTAATCAAGAAAGAAGCACCGGGTGAGAGGCTCAATAGTTGGAAGGAGAAAAAGATTCTACATACCTATACTATTGAGTAATTTATTACTTTGTTTATTTGTATATCTTAATTTCTTAGTATCTAGCTCACGATATCGAGAAAGACTTATGTAAGGCATTTATTCATAATATTAATAGGAGATCATGAATTTTCTTAAGCATTGTACCCATTTCTCTTTCATTCCTCTTATTTTCACATTCTCCTACTTTCGGAGATACGGAAAATGAACATCTTCTAAAATTCTAAAATAATTACATCAAATATGTTTGGCTTAAATTTGATGAGAATTTAACTACCATGGATAAAGAAGAATTTAAGGATGAAGATATAGATGAATTTACCAAGCTAGTAGAGTTATATGAACGACCCATAAAACATCATCAAGAGGAGCCAAAAAATATTAATATAGAGATTGAAGAAAATAAAAAAGAACTATAAATCAAAACAATAATATCAAAAAATGAGAGGAAAGGTTTGATTACCCTCCTATAAGAGTATATGGATGTGTTTGCCTAATCGTATAAGGATATACCTAGTTTACATACCGAGTATAGTGGTATACAAAATCTCTATATTCCCTTATCGGAAATCAATAAACACAAAAGTTAAGGAGAATAAGGGCGGATATCCTCATGAAGGTTAAAGAAGAAGTCATTAAGGAGTTTGAAGCTGGATTTCTTTAAGGTCTTTAATTGATCAAGTACCTAACTTGGGAGTTGAACATTATGGTGCTTAGCAAGAAGAATGGGAAGATTAGGACGTGTGTTGATTTCTAAAACCCGAACAAGGCTAGTCTCAAAGATGGTTTTCCTTTATAACATATCGATATGCTAGTAGATAATACTATAAAAAACTCTACTTACTCCTTTATGGATGGCTTCTTAGGGTATAAAAAATCAAGATGGCGAAAAAGGACATGGAAAAGACTACCTTCATCACCCCACGAGGAACCTTTTGTTACTAAATCATGCCATTCAATTTAAAAATTGCTGGAGCAACTTATCAATGGGTTGTGGTCGTATTCTTTCATGACATGATGCATAATAAAATAGAGGTATACGTAGATGACATGATTGCTAAGAAAAAGTCTAAAGAAGACCATGTCCGAGACATTGAAAAGTTATTTGAACAATTAAGGAAGTGCTAGTTAAAGCTGAATCCTACCAAGTGCACATTTAAGGTCGAGTCAAGAAAACTACTAGGATTCGTTGTGAGTAGTAGAGGGATAGGGGTAGATACGGACAAAGCTAAAGCCATCCAAGCAATGCCAACACCTAGTAGCGAAAGGGAAATGCAAGGTTTTCTAGTTCGTTTAAATTGCATAGCATGATTCATCTTCCAAATCATAATGATGAGTGACCCTATCTTTCGACTATTGAGGAAGAGTAACATGGGAACTTAGGATGATGCATGCTAGTTAGCTTTTGATAAAATTGAATAGTATTTGTAAAGCCCTTCTTTTTTGTCCGTATGTGCCTAGTCGACCTTTGATTCTATATTTGAAAGTCACCAAATTAGTAATGGGTTATGTTTTGGGTCAACATGATGATACCGAAAAGAAGGAGCAAGCCATCTACTTTTAAGTTAGAAATTCACAGATTAAGAGTCTTGGTATAGTTCCTTAGAAAAGATGTGTTAGAGTTTAGTATGGAGTGCCTAACGACTTAGGTCGTATATATATTGTATTACACAACATGGCTAATCTCAAAAATGAATCTTGTCAAGTATATCTTCAAGAAGCCATATATGTCAAGTAGAATTACAAGATGGTAATATTATTGGTAGAATATGATATCATATACATGACTAAAAAATCGGTGAAAGAGAGTGCAATTGCCGACCATTTGACGGACAATACGATTAATGATTATGAACCACTAAACTTTAACTTTCCCAACGAGGACATCATGGCATCTAAAATTAGAGTAGTTGAGTCTAACAATGAGAAGTGGACTATGTACTTCGATGTGACGAGTAAATATATCAAGCAATGGTGTATGAGCAATCCTAGTTTCTCTAGATGGTAAACGAGTACCCAATAGCCATCTAAATTGGATTTGACTCGTACCAACAATATAGCTAAGTATGAAGTCCGCATACATGGTCCGGAGGTAGCCAAAGAAAGAGGGAGCACAAAGCTTGAGGTATATGGTGATTTGATACCGATAATTTACCAAGTCAAAGGAGAATGAAAAACCAAGGACGAAAAGCTAAAACCTTATCGGGTTTATCTTACCAAACTAGCTGAAAGGTTTGATGAAATTGAATTCGCTCCTTTAGGGAAAGTCAAAAATAAGTTTGCTCGATACATTGGCAACTCTAGCTACAATGACTCAACTTGATCTCGGGGTTAGAATATAATCCATTTACATTGAGATTAGGAATTCATCGACCTACTGTTCTGCTATTAAAGAAGAAACGGATGGCAAGCCATGGTACCATGACATCCGGATGTTCATCAAAAATTAAGTGTACTTGACGGGAGCCTCTAAAATAGATCAAAAAACCTTAAGAAGGTTATCCATGAATTTTTACTTGGATGGTGAAGTTTTATAGAAGTAGAGTTTCGATGGGATACTACTTCGGTGTTTTGATGTGATCGAGGCCAAGAAAATTATTGAGAAGATACATAAGGGAATTTGGCAACTCGGGAAAATTGCCGAATCATGACTTGCAAAATATAATGAAATAGATACTTCGGTTAACAATAAAGAGGGATTGCATAGAGTATGTTCGTAAGTGCCATAAATGTTAAGTCTACGGAGATTGGATCAATGCTCATTCAGGTTCCACTAAACAATATGATATCCTCTTGGCCTTTCACCAAATGGGGTTTGGATGTCATCGGCCCAATTAATCCAAAAGCAAGCAAGGAACATTATTTCATCTTGGTTATAATTGACTATTTCACTAAATGGGTCAAAGTTGCTTCTTATGCTCATGTCACTCAAAAAGTGGTACAACAATTTATAGAGAAGAATTTGATTTATTGGTATGATTTTCTAGATACAATAATTACTAGCAATGCTCAAAATTTCAATAGGAAGATGATCACAGAATTATACGGATGATGGAGAATTAAGAACTTAAACTTGACACCATACCGACCCAAGATGAATAGGGCGATTGAAGCTGCAAATAAGAACATTAAGAAGATCATATAAAAGATAGTGAATCATATATAGTGACTAGCATGAAATGCTCTCGTATATTCTGCGTGCATATCATACAATCATGAGAATATCCACAAGAGCTACCCTATATTCTTTGGTTTATAAGATAGAGGTGGTGATACCTCTAGAAGTAGAAATCTTTTCTCTTAGAATACTCATAGAACCATAATTGGAAGAAGAAAAATAGGCTCATATTAGATATGAACAGTTAAACATGATTGATGAAAAGAGGTTGGCGGCCATTTGTCATGCAAGAATGTATCGAAAAGAATGACCAATGCATACAACAAAAAGGTCCGACCAAGAGAGTTTCGTGAGGGAGATCCGGTGCTCCAAAAGATCTTGTTGATACCTAAAGAGAACAAAAGCAAGTAGTCACCTAACTATAAAGGCCCTTATGTAGTGAGAAAAATATTTTCAAAGGGTGCACTCTTTTTGTTAATATGGATGGGGATAGTATAGTCAAACCCATAAATTGTGATACGATCAAGAAATATTATACTTGAGAGATGTCATTTTCTTTTTCAAGAAATAAAGAATGAAATTTAGGCCAAATTTCTACATTGCATTCTTTTTTCTATACCTCGATTCCTTCAACCCAAAAAAGTACATTATCCCTTTTATCGTCTCATGATCTCCATTAGTATTATTTATAAATGACATGCAAGTCCACTAAGATTTTTTAGTAGTATTCAACTTAATACATGGCAAACGTAATTTACCTTTAAAAAAAACTCCAAAAAAAAAAAAAATCATAGGCCCGATAAACTCGGAAAGAACTTGGTTTTTATATGTTTTTTGAAGTTAGTTCAACCACTTTGCAAATGACAAAAATACTTCGACTAGGTTAAGTAACCATGATTTCAATTTATAGATGATTTTTCAACATTATTTAACTAAAAACAAGATGGCGAACTTGGTAAAAAAAATGGATACATTTTACTAGCACTTAGGACTTATCATGTAAAGGTTATATGCAAACCTAAAAGACAAACACAAAACCAAAATGAAATTGAGTCAAAATCATTTTCGTTTGTCCATGTCCCAAATTACTCCTATGGCACCTTCCATGATAATAACATAGTACGTGTTTAGATTTATAGATTCTATCCGAATATTATTCTAATAAAGGGACTCATGAAAATAAAACTTTTCAAGATAGGTATTTTAGTCTATATAATGAGGAAAAGCCTTCTTTGAAATTTTATGATGCTCAATTCAAGTTTATCCTTTGAAAAATAATTTTGTGCTTTCTATTCCTTTCACGAAACCTAGATTAGGATCACCTATCACACTAGGGGAAAAATTGATTATTCGAAATATAATTTGAGAGGCATGTCACCAAACAACTTATTATTATTATTTTTTTTAAAAAAAAGAGGAAGTCATTACCAAAATTTGGGATGAGAATGGAATGAAATCATGTCTTTCAAAAAAATATATTAATACGAAGAAAAGAGAAAAGACCAAACCTACTACATGATTCCTACCACAAAAAGAAAAGAGTGTCTCACCTCATAAATACCAATACAGAGTGATGAAAGAAGAAAAGCATAAGTTAGGTTGACAAAATCATCGTCAACACATGCCTTTAATCAAGCCGATCTAAAACACGAGAAAAAAGAAGAGAGAGAGAGAGAGAGAGAGAGAGAGAGAGAGAGAGAGAGAGAGAGAGAGAGAGAGAGAGAGAGAGAGAGAGAGAGAGAGAGAGAGAGAGAGAGAGAGAGAGAGAGAGTGATATTATATCAATAAAAGCTTGAAACACTAATTGAGCCTATTTTACTCATTCTTCAAGAAACCATGCCTTAGCCTACGTATCAATAAAGTTCTTTCTAGTCAAATTCTCAAGCACCTATAAAAGAATTTTATTGAAAATAGATAGTTAAAATAAAAACATAAGCTATTCGAAATCATGGTTGGTACCAAAGGATAATACTTAGGGGCAAGCAATATTTTCCATCATCAAACCCATAACTTGGTCACTACCTAAATGCCACATCAAGGCACAAATACAAAAAGCCATACTAGCCATACTATAACATTTGCATTATGAGTCCATGAGAGTCGACAAGTTTCATCTAAACTTTGGGCCCAAAATCTCTTAATGAAATCTACCTAGCTTTCCCTATGAAGGAAGAAATTCATGAAATACAAATTCATCGGATGCTTTAAGAAGCATATGGTGCCTCAAGTTATAAAGAAAGTCACCAAAGCAAAAGAATGAATGCAACACAACATTATCAAGTGTGAGCGAGTTGGTTGGCGATGATCATAGTGGAGAACGACCACTACTATCAATAAAAAAAATTTCCAGTTTACCTCAATAAATAGCTTAAATGATAGAGAGGGCCAAGTTCACCAAAAAACATAAGACAAAGTCGGAGGGTAGGACCATAGGGCTTTGACGATGGATAACCGACAAGCTTTAGAAACCTAAATAGCCAACAAAGAAAGTTAAAAAGGCAATTTGAGTAAGCCACCTATCTTTCTTATAGGTATCATGACTAACATCATGCTAGGTTTTGCTTTAGGTATATTGCAATCCTAGGAAAAGAGAAAAGTATGTGACAAATCCTAAGTAATGAAATACCAAGGACATAGAAAAATAACATTTCCCACCAATACACCTCAAGTATGGTCACCTTATAATAGATTACCGTCCAAGCATGGAACCTAAAGTCAAATGATCAATTCCCATATCCAAGTAAGGTCGATTGATTTAATTCATCACAATAGGTAAAGTTGTCTCGCTAATTTTTTCAAGACAGAGCCAACTCTATAACATGGCCGTGTACTCGGATATTTAATTTTTCAAGACATGTTACCTTTATAACATGACCACGTATTACATATTTAATATTTTCAAGGCAGGTTGTGTTTACAACATGGCTATGTTCTACACGTTTAATTTTCGGAGCGTGCCATCCTTGATAACAAGGCTATGTATTGCATATTCAATTTTTCATGTCTTGCATATTTATTTTTCAGGACACCACGCCTATGATAACAAGGTCATGTACTCGCATATTTAATTTTTTAATACCGTATGTTTAATCTTCCAACGTAGGCCTTCTTTACAACATGATCATCTATCGCACTTTACTTTTTAGGAGCAAACCACCCCGTATGATAAGGCTATTGCATTTCTATTGGAACGATGATTCGAGTATATTCAAAACATTTTTTGCTTATCAAGTTACCTTTCTCCTTTTCTTTACAAGTTTACTAAAAAAACTCAATCTAAAATTCACATTTCAACTAGCGTTTGAACTATAAGTATTGTAAAGAGGAGGCAAATATCATAACGAAAAAAAAAATGTGTCATTCTTTTAAT
The DNA here is from genome assembly GCA_963924115.1 of Dovyalis caffra. Lineage (NCBI taxonomy): Eukaryota > Viridiplantae > Streptophyta > Magnoliopsida > Malpighiales > Salicaceae > Dovyalis > Dovyalis caffra. The sequence continues at coordinate 6,661,455 of CAWUPB010001197.1, forward strand.
TTTGATTTTTGGTCATGTTGTTTTATTTTTAGGAATTTAAAAAAATAATAAAAAGTATATGTATGAAAAAAAAATGAAATATAAAAATTTATGGAATTTTACATCTAAGGATGCAATTGAATTAAACGAAAGTGTAGTTGAGGTAATTGAGGGCTCAATTAATAAAATTATGTTTTACAAAGACTAAAATTACATAACAAAATGGACCAATTGATAAAATATCAATTTACAAAGACTAAATTTGCATAGTAAAAGGGCATGATTGTAAACAATGGAAGCTTGAAGGGGCTAAATTGAAAGTTGGAGGCAAATGGCAAGACTATTGCAATTTGGGTTTTGGTCCGCATTTTTTTCTATACACACTCCACCATTAATGCCATTCCCTTGCACACTCCACCATTAATATAGCCACATTCCCCTATACACTTCACCTTCAAATCCCTATTTTTCTACTACCTAATTCGCAACGAACCTATGTTGCCATTTTGCAACAACCCCCCCCCAATGATCAATGCTCGAATTTAGCTTATAAATAGAGAAGGAAAAATGATTTCAAGGTTAAAAGAATTCAAGGATGAGAGAGAGAGTGTGTGTGTGTGAAAAAGTAAGAAAAAAGATAGAAATTTGAAAGAGTTATGATTTATCTATTCCGTATTTTTTAGTTTTTTCCGGATTTTGGTTTAGTGTTCTTCATTTTCTAGGTAGTTGCTATTCACCTTTGGGTTATTTAACTCGGTTTTCCGGGTTTTTCTAGGCTTTGTGTTGAGTCTTAGTAGTTTTTCAACTTGAGTTTCGAGTTTTAAGTTCAATTTGACATTTTTTGGGGTTTTCCATCCAAATTTTTTAGGCGATAAGTTCTTCGTGTTCTTCATTTCGGGCTTGTGTTCTTCATTCCCTAGGTCAATCGAAGGGGTTTTAATTCGTTTTATGGAGGAATTCTATTTTCTAGTGAAAAAGAGAAATCAAGAGTAAAAGTTGAAAAATTCATGAGGATTCTATGCTTTTGGTTCTTAAGTATTCGGGCTTAGTCATGTTGTACTTTAGTTGTTTCCCGTGTCGACTCCTAGGTTTTTCAGCTTTGATTTCATTACTTCTATCATTTTAAATTTTGGTTTATTACTTGTTCAAGTTTTAAGATGTGGTTTTGATTAGAATAAGAGCATGAACATGGTGTAATTAATTTAATTCATTTGTTGGGAATGATAGTTTGATTCCCGAAAAAAAAAGTCGATGAATAGAGAGAGAAAATTAAGAACATGAAGAACAAGAGATAGAGAGGTTCGAAGGAGCATTTGATCAAAACTGAAAAGAATTTTGTTGTTGGGCTTGTTTCGGACTAGAGTAAAAAAAGAGCATGGGTTGGGCCAAACCTAACCCACGCCGAATAAAAGCTGAACCGGTTTCGATCCGACCAAGCCTTTTCCACCCATAAAAAATATATAAAAAAAATGAAAGAGGTCGGATCGACTCTCCTAAAGAAAAAAAAAAGAGGCGAAGCTAGTTTTAGTCCAGACTTTCGCCCCTTTATCCCACTCGAAAAAAAAAACGAATAAAAAGAAAAGGGGCTTGATTGGAATTAGTCCAACCTCTCCCAAAAAAATAAAAAGGTAAAGAAACAGAAAGAGGGAAGAAAGGGTAAAAAAAAATGGAAAAAGGAAAATTTGAACAAAAATAAAATAAAATATTTGACTAGAATTTAAATTTTATACATGTTTATCATTCCATATTTAATTTAGATTTTTAATTCTCTTTAATCATTCTAATTAATATAGTTTTAATATTTAATTTATTTCATGTTTGTTAGTTTACATTTAACTTAGAATTTAATGTTTAAATTTTCTATAATTACTTGAAGTAATGTAATTTTAGTCTTTATTTATTTTATGCATGTTTTGTTATTAATATAGAGTTCATTAGTTGAATTTCCTTTAATTTACTTACTTAATGTTAAATTTAATTGATTTGTTTAGTAATTAGATTTGGTAATCAATTGGTGGATAATTATCAAGTCTCCTATTTTTTTAGGGATTAATGATATTTTTTTCCACCAAAAAAAATATTAATTAAATTTTTTAACGAAGCCTCCTATCCGATAGGGACCGTTGTTAGCTAAAAAAATATCATCAACATTCAAACAATTAGGATATTCTTTAATGCACTCGGTTGTGTCGAGACTCAAAAAGTGGATCTAATTTTTGAACCGATATATCTCCCGAATGGGTCCAACGATCGTTTCAATATGATACCATGCTCAAAAGTAAAAACCTTAATTTAGCTTGAAAAATTTTGAGTTTTAAATTGAAAAATAGTTTGGGACAAATCAAACACTTTAAGAGAGTTTAGGTCTAAACCGGATATGGTACCTTTCTTTGAAAATGGCACTCGTTCGGTGATTAAATATCTTCCCATAAATATAACCAACTTCTTACCATAAAATCTCTAAACCGGTGCCCATTTAGGTTCCTAGTTCCTTTAATACTAGGTGGCGACTCCAAACTTATAAATAATTCTACAAATCATAATTAAAATAGATTTTTTTTAGAGTCTCGTCCGTTGTTATGTAGCTACATCAATGTTCGCAATCCTCTAACTTGTCGAAAAACTCATCAAAAGAGATTGTAGTATCTTGCACACGAATAGTAGCAACTACAAGGGAAAAGTCCTTACCAACTCCTTTCAAGACATGCTTAATGAAGTCTTCTTCTGCTATGGGACTATCGATAATAGTAAGGGCATCGGTAGTAGCTCGACATCTTGTAGATATTTAGAAAATGTGTAGGTACCATGAGAATTGTCATGGAGCTTTTCTTTCAAGGACATGATACGAGAATGAGATTTGTTTACAAACAAAATAGAAAATCTAGATCATGTTTCATATGAAAATGAGACTCGTGGAAATATGGGATTGAATTGCGAGCACACGACTTCGTAATATGGCATTTAAGATGAGCTGGTCTTGCCTATACCGAGTGAGGTTATAAGTTGGATTGGGAATGATATTGGATATGTCTTTAAGATAAAAAATTCCCTTAAGTACGTTTGGTGAGCCATCAATATGACTAAGGAGGTTGTAGCCAATAAGGGCGAGTTGAGTTGAGTGCCCCATAAAAACAAATTGAACTTGGTGAGTTTGGTGGGAAGATGAGTGAAAGCATTGAAGAAAAAATTTTGGTTTTCAATGATGGAGGAAGCCATGGATCGGTCCGAGAAGCTTTTAAGCTATGGAAGCTCCGAGGAAAAATTTTGGTTTTCAATGATGGAGGAAGCTATGGATCGGTCCGAGAAGCTTTTAAGCTATGAAAGCTCTAATACCATAAAAATATAATAAAAGATTATTTCAAATTTTTTAGATAAATCTACTTTGTATAAATAAAAGGTCTCAAATTGACTTTTTTTATCAAATAATAATAAGAAAATATATATATCAAACGATGATTGCAACAAAAAAATATTCTATGTGGAAGAGTTATTTAAAAAAATTCATGAAAAAAAATACAAAAAAAAAACCCTATGAAGTTGAGCAACATAATATTACTAATTAAATATTACTCGATACAATTAAGCATTTTATTATAAACATATATAACAACCGATAATTAAAATAATAATATGACAGTTTATTGAATCTTGAATGGTCATAATTTTCACCATCTATTTTTTATTATAATTTATTTATCTTGATTTGATCAAACTTGTTTGATAAAGATCTCAACACATGGAACAAAAAAAAAAAAAAATCGCTAAAAGCTAAAAGGAACATAGAAATAGTAAAAAAAAAAAAAAAAACTCATTAATTATGTATAAGATAGGGGCACAAATCACACATAACAAAATTTTAATGATCAAAACAAAGTAAGAATCGCATAAAAAATATAGCTAAAAGCCAAAAGGAGCTTAGAAATAGTCAAATTTTGGAGATTGCATTATCTCCATCTAGAAATAAAAAGTTTAATTTAGTCTTTTATTAGGCGTTTGATTTTATTATTATTTCATATTTATATTTGACATCAAAACTTATAAAATCATTTCAATTACATTCCTTAATATAATTAATATCTTCAAAAAAAAAAAAAAGATTATTTATTTGCAAGATTGAAAAAAATATTTAATGAATAGACATGTTAATTTACTTCAATAATATGTTAAAATCAAATCAAATAACCTTTTTCAATAGTTCAATAAAACATTTTAAGAAAAAATAAAATACAATAATAAAAATAGCAGAACAAGAATAATTTTAAACTTTGAAGGTTCGAAATAAAAGTAAAGTATAATATAACAACAAAAATGAAAAAGCAATAAATAAATAAATTATAAAATGTAGGGCCAAAAATCATATGATGAAAATTCAAATGACCAAAATAAAGGTAAGATTACAAAATAAGAACCAAAACCAACAAACATATCACAAAAAAAAAAAAAAAAGGTTTAGCTAGTTTGAAATTACATTTAGTTTTAGTATATTTACAAGGGTCCCTCGCTCATGAGCCATAGATTTGCAAAGTTCTATTTCACATGACACTACAACTTTAGAGGTCCCAGACTCGGACATCTCATCTCAATTAAATTTTAAAATATTCAATGGGTAATTATTGTATGTACAAAATAATTACTTGATGGGTTCACTTTTGAGGAGAGGGATTAATAAAAAAAAATCCACATCCAAACCAACTAAAAATGAAAAAAAAGTTTCTCTCTCTTATTTCTCTCTCCTATTTGTATCTATCTTTCTCTTATGGAGTAAAATACTCTAATTACTTTCTAAATTATATAAAATTCCTCCCTAATCATTCCTTTTTATAAACCAAACACTATAAACATTAACGAGCACATCATATTTTATATGCCATGACAATTTCCAAGCAATGGAGATTAGATCGTAGTAGCTTAGCATAATGGTATGTATTGTTGCTCATCAAATTTAATATTAAAATGGAGTATATTGATGATTTAATTGGTGATTAAGTCTTTCATGATGAAATATTATGGGGTTCGATTTCGCCTAGTAAGCCACTAGGACTTTCCGTGGGTACTCAATTTAAAGAAAGAGTAATAAAGTAAAAAATAATTTTATCAATCGAAGAGACAAAATTCATTAAAAAGAACGTAAATATCATAAATAAAAAAATATGATATTTATATCATTAGCTAGCGAGATATTCGATGTCATTGTGACAGATTAACGCTTCTTAAGTTACAAAGATGAAAAATTATTGAAGAAAATAAAAAATATTGACTATTTATAGGAAGATCGAAACTAAGCTGTTATAGGATAAACTAAAGAAATTGAATAAAATTGTATGATAAGTCTTTTATTGTTGATCATATGCGATTTTATTGGTCCCCTTCCTTAAATAGCTCTTGATTGACAACTCGGCTTTTATTTAAATTTAAGCACGAATAGTTATTTAAATCTTAAGTAACTATCCTTTTATTTTCTTTATGCATATTTTCTTCGTCAAAGCTGGTTGATTGCGTAACCGAACGCATCATTTTATTTAAATCTTGTGATTTCATTGAAACTTAGCTAGTTATACTATCAAACACATTGTTTCATTCAAGATTTAAGGCTTCGTTGAAACTTAGTTGGTTATAAGACCAAACGCATCATTTCATTAAAGACTTAAGGTTTCATTGAAACTTGGTTGGTTCATGAGACTAAACGCATCGTTCCACTTATGCTTTACTATTTTTTCATAAGAAGATGCCATACTTGATCGACGTATGACCTTTAATTTTAAAGTGTCAACACATGCCCCTCTTTCAGCCCTTTAGAGATGAAATGAGAAATTTCTTTCTCTAATGGATAGAACATTAAATATTGATAGACATGATAAGACGTTGCGTCGTTCCATTTCTTAAATGACTATCCGTAATCATTTTACTATCTCGGTTACTCAACGAGTTAGTGGCTTTTTTCTTACTATATCTAAATTGTTAAATATTAATACTTAAACATCATGACCCTTAAAAGAAATCATACAAAAGAAAAAGTGACTTTCAACATTCACTTTTACCGTAACTTTCTCCTTTGCTAAAATCTTGCAAGACAAAAACCCTTGCTTTCTTTCTATCATTCCATCGAGAATCTCTTTTACCCTATGTTAATTTCCTCTTTAATTTCTTCATAACAATAGCTCTAAAAGAAAACATCAAATCTTCAAAGAAAGCCATCTAAGAGAAGATTAACTTCTAAGAGGATTGTTATTGATCGAATGAATTCTTCAAGAAAATAGGTGTGATTAACTCATGCTTGCTCCAGTTTATGACTAGTAATGATGTCGTCGATGTCATGATTGGATATAAAAAGAACCTCGATAAAAGTTCTTATCGGATGCTAGGTCCTACTATCAACATCAAAGTCATTCACCTCGTGGATATGATCCACATGATCTTTCTAAAGACTTGGGAAACTAGCATTCTTTTTTTGCTAAAGTCTTATCCAATTCTTCAAAATTGGACTCAATCACGCCAAAAATTTTCTATTATTTAGCCAAAAGCAAATGCCAAATATGAAGAATAGGTTAAGTAAAGGCTTATACCACGATTAGGTAAGAAATGTGATGCAATGGTTATTCATGAGGTCGCCTTTGTATTTACCTACCCTTAGACTACAAGCCACGACTTAGTAACTACCATGGTTACTTTCTAAAACCCCAACATTAGTCGAGTTCCAATTCCCGAAGGATGTGTATCAATGATCTTACTCGGATTTCATAGCCATCACTTGCTTATATGCAATCGGCCGGACTTTAGCTTTCAAAATGGATAGTGAAGACCTTAAAAATTAGGAGAACGAGCTTTTCAAAGCTTATGATCATCTAATCAATTCGTCGTGAAAAGGGAGCTAAAATATCTCACGATGAAGAGATCGACTTCTCCCTCTTGCGGATCTACAAATATGTTGTTGGCTTAAAATCGAAAAAGCCAATCAAAACCTTTTACCTTAGGCTATTAATTTGGCTTTCCTCGATGAGACGAACGAGTTGCTATAAGCCCACTTCTCCTTGCTTGTGCATAGGTAGGGCTTCACGATACATCAACCACCAAGCTCAAAACCTTGCCTTATCCCTTTTGGTTTGTCTAGATGTGGGGAGAATTTTACTTCCTAACTTTGAGTCAACCTCACTATGTTAGTGAAAGCCTAAACAGCTATGGTCGCTTTTTGTACATGAGATACCTCATCAACCTTCAACCTTGCGAATATGTTGAGGCGTATCCTCTACCCTAGAAATGTGCAAAGTACATTAGAAGGATGGACGCCCTTTCATTCATATAGATACAGAGTCACCGTGGTTTTTTTCGAACAAACTACTTCGTAAAATATAGTTTTCTATTGACAAGGAATCAATCTAGAGTGTAGTCTTAGTAAGTTGTTAACTTACTCTCTTAGAGATCAAGTATTCATTAAAGCCTAAAATTCTAACCTCTACACTCGTCAATTTGACTTATCCAAACAATAGAAAGACCACTAATCTCAACCATCAACCAGCCATGGAATAGGAGGAAAGATATTTGAGACTTCCTAGAACAAGTCACTAAGATCGAGTCAATGGATTGTCGCAACGCGACGTCGGTGGCTAGTGCGACGTATTTGGGCAAAAATGATTCGAGTCATCACCAAGTATTATGGTTACTAGGAAACCCTATGATTGATCTATGTAGAGTTCTGGATAAGGGGTTTAATTATATATATGAAAGATTAAAAATCACTCTACCCCGTCATGCCTAAGGCAACCGCATTATATACAAACTTTGATTTGATTTCGATTTTTAATGGTGAACGTCTATACCTATCTCTTAAGCATTTGTCCACTGTTCAAGTGATTTGGGACTTGGTCGACCGGAGACCTTATCCTCACTCTATAATGAATAGTTTACAAATGATGAACGTGAGGATATGCTCGGTAATACGACTCAAATGGCATACACGAAAAACAAAACTTACAATGGGAAAAGGTAATTTGGAAAAATAAGCAAAATCAACAAATTGACAACTTGAAAAAATCTACAAATAGACAATTAAACAAAATAGGCAAATTGACAAATAGACAAAATAGACAAATTGACAAAATGGGCAACTAGGCAAAATAGTTAAATTGGCAAGATATTCAAGTTGGTAACATCGTCAAATAGGCAATTAGGTAAAATAGGCAAATAGAAAATTTGGCAAAATCAACAAATAAACAAATAAGCAAAATAGGAAGATCCGTAAAATTGACAAATAGGCAAATGGGCAATTAGGCAAAATTGGTAAACAAGCAAATTGGCAATTCGAGAAAATCGATAAATTGGCAAAAATCGACAAGTTGAAAAAATTGCCAAATAGGCAATTAAAGTAAAATCGACAAATAGGCGGAATTGGAAAAAATCGATAAATAGGAAAAAGTTGACAAAAATAAGCAATTAGACAAAATTGGCAAGAATCGACAAGTTGGCAAGAAATCGACAAGAATAGGCAATTAGGCCAAAAATCAATAAAGAATCAACAATTTGGCAAGAAATTGGCAAGGATTAGCAATTACGCCAAAAATCGACAAAATTCGACAAGTTGGTAAGAAATCGACAAGAATCGACAATTAGGCCATAACTCGACAAAAGTCGATAACAAGGCCAAAATTGACGAAAATCGACAATTGGTTTGAAATTAACAAAAAGCAAAAATTGGGAACGAGGCTAAAATTGATGAAAGCTAGCAATCAGAGCTAAAATCGACGAAAAAAAGTTGATAAAAAATCAATATCGTGTAAAATTAACTCGTCATAAAGTGCATAATTAATTGGATTTGACGTTGTATTTTTTAAAAACTTTCACGCAATTGATTTGACATTATTATTGATGAAATGACTCCAAAAACACATGACTTGAACCAACACGTTTTTTAAATAAAAAAGGACACACAAAGCAATGGTAAGCATCGGCATACATCGAAAAGATAACAATTATCCAACCACTACAAATATCACAACTTAATTTAAACACAAACCACCACAATTCGGATAAAATTATACAATGAATAACGATTAAATCAATTATATAATTTAATCATTAAATAAATTACATACATATATTAATACAAATCAAATTTAATACACATAAAAATAAAATAAAATAATGAAATAAAGTAAAGTGAACATAAATTACCGTAAACGAAGCGGATCGGTTCGTTGAATTAGGATCTACTTAAATTCTTTTCAACCCTAATACGTACTAATATCAACCTAGGAGGAAAGACGACCGAGATTGACTACGGTTAGATCCGGAGTGGCCACCGGCTGCGGCGATGTTCGACAATGGTGACTCGCTAGGGTCGATGTTATAAGCGTGCACATGAGAGGAGGCTTACCGAGCATGCTCGCGATGTTGTAAGCGTGCAAACGCGTAGGGGTGGGGCGCCGGTGCATACACAATAGGGTCGATGTGTTGGGGTGCTGCCTAGAGATTATGGGTGCTAGAGGCACTCGGATGTTTGCTCGGAGGGCGTGAGATCAAGCGAGACTGCGGGGTGCCCTCACATTACTTGCCGTGTGCTAGCCTAGACGCATTGGAGGCCCGTAGGTGTTGGTTGTTAGTGAACCTGCAGGAGAGAGCTGGAGGCTACGAGGAATGCGTGTATGTGGAGGAGCCGTAGGTGGAGCGGGAAGGCTATGTTGAGGAGCTATGGCCATGGCAAGCAAGCTATGTAGGGGATGGTTGTATGTATAGGCGAGAGGCGTAGGCGAGTAGAGTTTTATGGTATGGATGCTTGGTGTGTGGTGCTCGCGGCTATATAATTTTAGAAATAGAGTGAACAATAGTCGTCCTCTTTTTTTTTTTTTTTTAAGAAAAAGTGGCTTTTATACTAATTTTTAGGATTTTTGGCTAAAGTTTGGATTTGTCTTTTATTTCGCAAACTCATTTTATTTTGATCCTTTTCTCCTTTCCCTTTTTAATTACATCCCCAAAATTTTTTTTACCCCCATTTTCTTTTCTTTTTTTATTTGTATTTTTTTTAAACAATTTAGGTGCCGACATTTGCCCCCTCTTTATAATGCTTACGACACGAAGCTATTGAAAATCATTCGCATAGTAAGCTTGTAAAGAAAATCATAATCGACAAGGTCAAATCACGACAAATAAACAAATCAATTCACAAAAGTAAGCAACATACCCGGTTATCAAATTACGTCTCCTTTCTTTTTTTGTTTTTCTTTTTTAGTTCCGACTGGGCTATCGTTCATGTCATCTAAATGGCATTTTCTCTCATGATTATGTAGGCGGTTGTTTGTTCTTTCATTCTCCTAGAGTGTTGCCCTCAAGTGATTAAGCTTTTGCCGGCATATATTGAAAATATTGACTTAGAAATCATGGAGATAGTTTCCATCGCCACCTTCTTAATCTACCATGAAAGACCTTATGCCTAGTTTCATAAAGAAAGCCTCTTTGTCTACCAAGCCTAAGCAAAACTTATAAGATCATGTATTTGCCAACGAAAAGGTTTTATAGGGACTGATCATATTTATAGAAATAGAGCTATTTTGAAATATACAAAGGCAAATCATGTCATGTTATGCAAAGCAAGAATAAGATAAGCAAATTTTAGATGATTTCTCTAATAAATTTGGCCATAACTTGAATGATTTCTTTGTTGCTCTAGATAAAAATGAAATCAACTTGATTGGGTTTTGATTTTTTTTTAGAAGACTTAACTCTTGGTTGGTTTGACATTCATGGATTAAGTCGTATATTCAAATAATTTTTGTCAAAGCAAGTTTAATTATTCAAAAGAAATCAAAGAGATGTTTACAAGAGTGTAATCTCATTTAAGAAAATATTTGATTCATTTGGTCGAAAGCTAAAACACATCATGCAAATGTCGTGATACAATTCTCAAAGTGATCCTTTTTAGGTCGAGTGAGTGGAATGTATTCAAATCACATCAAAAACTCGAAACAAATCATTTTTTGGAAAGACAAGTTGGAAATATTAGCTTAAAGGAACCGAGATGTTCAAATGAATGTCATGGGCTCAAAGGCTTTTTAAGAAATATAGGCTCAAATGGTCCTTTTTTTTTTTTTTTTTTTTACCTAGAGGCTTTTTAGGTAGGCTTAAACAGTTTCCTAGACTCAAAGGCTTAGTTAGGTATTCTATTTAGAAAGACCTTGATTCTTGTTTGTTCTTTTCCCCGAGTATTTAATGAAAAACTAATAATCCAATACCGGGAATGATGATTTATGACGTATAAGCTATTTTTCTTCTTTTCGTTTTTTAAAGTTAAAACTTATCAACACCAAGGAAGTCATCCTCGATCGAAAGGGCTTTTGGACGCACGTAATGTAGGCTAAGGTTTTGGCTTATGAACAAAAGGATATAAAAAGACTCAAAAGATGTTTAAGGGTATAAAGACTCGAGATCACGTAATCACCCATCAAAATTATTTTAGATCGAGCCGTACTCGACTTCGACATTTTAAATGGTTGATCTTGTCTTATAATCTCATTTCTCCTTCTCATGTTCACTCATATCATTTTTCGAATTTGATAACCTTTTCTAACTCGAATCACAACAAGGGCCAATTAGATGACGCTTTTTTTCTTTTAGTGCCATTTTGTTATTAGTTTTTCTTTTTTTTCATCATTTTTTTTACCCCCATTGTTCTAGAATAATCATCAAGGCTAATCTCAATTCTTGTGAACCAAATCTCTAATTTTTAGGAGAACATCATCGATTTCATATACCTTCAAATTACTCTTAATACGAGGGATGATCCTAATCTAAGTTATTATCAAAAGAAATTATCAAAAGCTGAAATAGGGCGACGAAAGGTAAAATTTATTTATGAAGGATATATAAAATTGCCTTTTTTCATTTCTAATTTGACTCGCTCAGAGTTGACGAGCTTTAGTTTCATTTTGAAATCATGATTTATGAGGAAGAAATCATAGATTGAATGGTATCTTGACTCGAGTGTGCACCATTTATCATCACTTGATACATCAAATCATTTGACTTCTTATTTAGGGCATCATTATATTATCCTAAGCAATGTTGTCTTAAAAGACTCATAGAGTAAAGTTGTTTTTGGTTTTGATAAAAAGAAATAACCCCCGACATTTACATGACATGTTTTGAAAATCGACCACTTTTGAAACATGTTGAGTGCATTCACCATTTTACTTCTTCTAACTTAGATGGCATAAAATGTTGAATGATACTTTCAAATAAACATCTCTCAACTTTAAATTAATAATAAACCATGCTAAGACAAGTAGAAGTTTTTTTTATTAAAAAAAAGGCTCAATCCATGAAAATCATATCACTTTTCTCTCGTCTAGTATCATCGAGTTAGGCCAATAGTTTTTTAGTGCATTCATTTGGTGCTTTTAGGATATGATCATATTGGACATCACAAGAGAGAATGCAAATAAGATGAATGAAAAGAAGCGAGCGAGAGATGAAAAACGTTTGATCGATCCCATAAAATAACATTATTAGGAAAACATGATAAAAAGTTTGACACATTATACTCATGAGCTATAATGAAAAAAGGAAAAGATAATCATAATAAGAGAACCACTCAATGTGAAAAATAATAGGCACTTCTTCATCAAACCAATTGCTCGGCTCCTCTCATTTGCTGATTTTATGTCATCCAATGATAGCATGTTAACTCATCCAAGCAGGTGACATGATTCGACAAAGGATTAGTGTTTGGGGGATTTGAGAAATCTTCAAATGCTATCGGGACTTTATCAATCAAATTACATACCTTTTTCTTTAAGCTCACATAGTTTGCAATACTATGACCATTGGCATCGTTGTGGTATACAAAAACTTCACTAGGCTTCTACCAATGAGAGAATGGCGACCGAAGTGGTGTAATTGTCACAAGAGCTATCCGACCAACGATTACCGAGTGCTTGAAAAGGTCGCTAAGAGATATGATAAATGATGGTAGTATGTCATTCAATTGCCCCTTGTTAGTATTCCTTGGAGAGTTCTAATTTAGTAATCAAGGTTGGTTGATGAGTTGTTGTGGGCTTCGGTAATGTGTTTGGGGCCGATGTTGGAGTTAAGGTAAGTGTTTTAGTGATTTAGTGGGGGTGATTTGATGTTTGATAAGGATTATATGGCATCCGGTATCATGGGAAGGTTGGTGTTTAGGTTATCAATCCAGCCTACATCGATCGAATTGGCATTTGTAGGAATTATGAACAGTGTAGATAGGTTAGACATATTGTTTTGAGGGATAAATCGACTACTATTCCTCCAAGAGTTATTCCATTGCCCTCTAGGAATGAAAGAAGATACTCTAATGTAATGTACCTCTTGGTCTTTTCTCCGGCTAAAGGATCGGCTATCTTTCCTAACATGATGGCTTGTTCTATCCATTCGACGATAGACATTATCTCTATAAAGTTGTTTGACTTATTACTTAACATATATTTATAATATGAAGCCTTAAAAGTAGTGACAAAAAAAGTAACCAATTCTCTCTTAAGAAGGGATGGGCGAATACGAGAACCTATTTCTTATCATCATTGAGTGTAGTCCCTAACTGATTCCCTCGAGCCCTTTTTCATAGATCGCAAGCTTGATCTATCGAGTGTTATCTCTAGTTTAAATTTATACTACCTCATAAATACATCCACTAAATCCTTCTTTTTTTTATCTTGGTTTGTTCTAAGTCAATAAACCAACCGAGAGCGGACCCATCGAGGCTCTCAAGAAAGAAATGGATCGGTAGTTTTTCATCATATGCCACCTCGACCATCTTATTCGGATAGATCTTTAAGTGGGTCCTAGGACATTGAATCCTAATTAACTTGGCAAGTTTGGGCACTTTAAACTTTCGAGGAATCACTACATTCGACATTAGACATTTATCTATACTCGAAAAGAGGATCATTCACATTTGCACTTTTTATATCTATCAAACATTCCTCAATGGCCATGAGCTTCTCGGTTTCTAGTTCGAGGCTATCTTTTCCCTGTTCGATTCATCAATGATGAAATCGGTGGTCACTCGTTGTCGGTGCTTGAACGAGTTTAAGGAAATATAAGAGTAGGGCTTGAAGGTCTAGAAGCAAACTCATACATGCCCCTTGGTGTAGGGTAGTTGGCATGATTAATAGTACTAGTAGGCTCTAAATGAGGCATACCAAGACGTGGTATCGAAGAAGCGGTTTGAGTGATTAGCGGTGACATGGTGGTGAACACTTTCAAGAAAACCAATAACCGACCGACTTCTCTTTGGACGATAATTTCTTAAGACATGTGATTTTGTCAACTTTGGTCCAATAGAGCGAGTAAGCCTAACAACCTCTTCCTTTAGTATCTCTACCTTCTTCCGGTGATTTTTCTCAGCGGAGGCCTTTCTTCATCCTTTTCCTTACCCTAGTATGGTGAATGCGTGAGGGAAGTATAGTTTTGATAGGTTGACCTATGTTTCTATTCAAGCAAAAGATAATAAATACAATATAAATAATATTTTAAAAATATAATGACACTCGAAACTAAATATGGAGTATTTATCTATGGGGGTGACAAAAGAACTCATTCATTGATTCTTCGATCCTCTTAAGTTTAAGGATGAATTTAAAATTCATCGGTAACTTTTTAAAGGATTCCAAAAAAGGAATTGCCTTGACAAATGATGGTGTTGATTACTCGATCCTTTTAAGTTCAAAGCCTTAAAATTTTTGCTGAATTCAGCCATCAAATGGGTTTGGACCTAAGTTCTCCGGTCACCCATCCCGAAACATTCATGACTAGATTATTTAGTCAAGATTTTAACATATCCAACTCCGCCTAGTGAATTTATACAGGAAAGGTGATCCTAGGGTATGGTTCTAGCCATTACATGATTTTATAAGATTTATCTAAGTCTTAATAAAGTCTCTTTTGGCCTAGGAGAATCGAGACCGACCAAGTGCAAAGGTGGTAATCATAAAGGATTATCGATTATCTATCGTGACGAGTGGCATTTTTCCAAAAGAATTGAGGTTTCGTGAGTATTAAATGGGGTGAAACCCATCGAGGCGCTAGTAATTCCTCCCTAGATCCTAAGGTAAATGCAAATGACATTTAAGATTATGCACTCTAATGTGTGCATAGCCATTTTTTCATATCTAGTCTCAAAACAAGAATTAACAAACAATAAAAAAGAAAATAAAGGTAAAAAAAAACATGAAATGAAATAATAATAAAAGAAACAAAAATACAAGGAAAACTAAGGCAAAAAGAAATGAATTTAAACAAGACATGTAAATTACATAAATTGAAATACATGTATAAAAATCTGTCATATTATTAGAAATCAAAATTCAAAAATTGCATGCAAAGCTTAAGCCTAAGTCAAGTCCCAATGTAATTGTTATTCGTCGCGAGGCAACATTTTTAGCAAGGGTGATGTATTTAGGCAAAAATTGGAAAATGAGCAAAAATGATTGGAGTCGCCACCTAGTATTATGGTTACTAGAAAACCCTATGACTAGTACTATTCGAGTTCCAGATAAGGGATTTATTACGTGTAGGAAAGATTAAAAATCACCCTACCCTATCCTATTTAAGGTAGGTCGCTTGAATACAAACTTTGATTTGATTTCTAATTTTTAATGGTGAACGTCTATACCTATCTCTCAAGCATTTTTCCATTACTCGAGTGATTTGGGACTTAGTCGATCGGTGACCTTATCCTCACTTTGTAATGAATAGTCTAAAAATGATGAAAATTAGGATATGCTGCTAACAAGGCTTAAATGGCATGCTTGAAAAACAAAACTTAAAAATGAGCAAATAGGAAAATAGACAAGACAAACGAATTAGCAAAATAGGCAAACATGTTGAAATAGGCAAATAATGGCAAAATAGGCAAATCAACGAATAGGCAAATAAGTAATTTTGCAAAATAAGCAAAATTGACAAATCAACAAGTTGAAAAAATTAACAAATAGACAATTAGACAGAATAGGCAAATTGACAAATAGGCAACTAGGCAAAATAGACAAATTAGCAAAATAAGTAACTAGACAAAATAGGTAAATTGGCAACATCGTCAAATAGGCAATTAGGTAGAATAGGCAAATAAGTAATTTGGCAAAACTTACAAATAAGCAAATAGGCAAATCGACAAATAGGTAAAATATGCAAATTGATAATTAGGTAAAATCGATAAACAAGCAAATAGGCATTAGGAAAAATTGAGAAATTGACAAAAATCGACAAGTTGAAAAAAGTGACAAATAGGCAATTTAGGCAAAATCGACTAATAGGAAGAATTGAAAAAAATTGACAAATAGGTAAAAGTTAGCAAAAATAGGCAACTAGTCAAAATTGACAAGAATCAATAAGTTGGCAAGAAATCGATAAGAATTGACAATTAAGCTAAAAGTCAACAAAGAATCGAGCATGTTGGCAAGAAATTGAAAAGGATTAGCAATTCGGCCAAAAGTCAAAAAATGGCAAGAAATCAACAAGAATCGACAATTAGGCCAAAAATCGACAAAAGTTGACAACAAGGACAAAATCGACAAAAATCGACAATTTGATCTAAATTGACAAAAAGCAAAAATTGGCAACTAGGCTAAAATTAAGGAAAGCCAACAATCGGACTAAAATTAGAAGAAAAAAATTCAGCAAAAAATCAATACCATGTGAAATTAAGCTGTTATAATGTGTATAATTAATTGTGTTTGACAAAAACCGATTCACACGACAAAGTCCAAGCTTATTGGATTTGACATTGTGTTTTTTATAAAACTTTCACGTAATTAATTTGACGTTATTATCGATGAAATAATCCCAAAAACAAATGAATTGAACCAATATATTTTTTAAATATTCAAGAATGCACAAAGCAACGGTAAGCATCAACACACATCCAACCGATAACAATCATCCAACCATTACAAGTATCACAACTTAATTTAAAACAAACCACCATAATTCAAATAAAACCACACAATGAAAAATAAATTAAATCAATTACACAATGCAATCATTAAACAAATTACGGACTCATATTAATACAAATCAAATTTAATATATGTAAAAATAAAATAAAGAAATGAAATAAAGCAAAGTGAACAAAAATTACTATAAACGAGCAAATCAATCCATTGAATTAGGATTCGCTCGATTCTTTTCAACCCTAATGGAAATTGATATTCGATCAATCGGGGAGGATAGACAATTGAGATCGACGACGATCAAAATTGAAGTGGCCACTAGCTGTAGTGGCATTTGACGACGATGACTACCGGTTGTGAAGTAGTGGCTACCGGCGAGTTTCGCACACAATCCGAGGTATGGATGCGTACACCTGTAGGGCTGGCCTCGCTAAAGGCCGCCTAACGTGTGGGGGGCTACCGGTTACGAGGGTATGGGTTGGCAGGTGCATGGGGTTGGGGCACTAAAAGATGTGTGCGTAAGGGGAGGCTCGCTTGTGTGTGCTGCGACGCTATAGGCGTACGAGCATACATGGGTAAGGCATTGGTAAATGTGCAAGTTGAAGAGTTGCCTAGAGGTCACGCACACCGAAGGCGCATTATGATGCTACTTGGAGGGCATACGGGCGAGCTGGATTATAGGACGAGTTGGTGCTTGCTTGTTATGTGTTGCACGCACAAGCGCTACCTATTATGCACTACGAGTCGGCCTAGGCATGCTCGGTGTCCTACAAAAGCCAATTACTAGTAAGATGCGAAAGAGAGCTAAAGGTCGTGGGGCGTGCGTGTGTGTGGAGGAGTGATGGGTGTGGCAAGCGGTCCGTGTAGATGAGTCGTAGGCATGATAGACAGTTCGTGTGAGGGATGGTTGTGTGTATGGGCGAGAGGGTGTGGGTAGCTGGAGTTTTCTAGTATGGAGGCTGGTGTGTGGTACTATGGCTAGGTAATTTTGGGAAGAAGGTGAACAATAGCTGTTTTTTGAAAAAAAAATGGCTTTATACTAATTTTTAGGGTTTTTAGCTAAAGTTTGATTTGGTCCCTCATTTTGCAAACTCATTTGATTTTTATCCTTTTCTCTTTTTAATTGCATCCCCAATTATTTTTTTTTACCCTTTTTTCTTTTTTTCTTTTTTTTTTAAAAAAAAGTTTGGGTGCAAACATGGATTATACCAAGGTGTAATACCTTAGGGGTTATCACCCAAATATTGGCATGACCTCTTCTTTTACTCGTGATGTGGTCCAAATTTTGGAAAATAACTTTCTTATGGCTAATAGGCAAAAGTTGTTCTACGATATCGGTAATGCACCGATAATCGGAAGATTAACATCGACCAAAACCACAACATCTAAAAAAATTCATAAGTTTGTTCACCTTTCATATTATTGTTAGATTTTGCAAACCATTTTCCTAACTTATCCTCTCTTTTTTTTTCAAATAACTCAATCGTAGAAAGGCAATTTGAAGGAAAGGAAACTTGACTTGCCTCCTTCTTCCCTAGATGACTCAATAGAGAGGAATTATCTTAAAAAAAGGCATGGGTCGATTAAAAAGACTATGGTAGTGGCTTTAAACCCACAAGTTTGATTGGTTTAAGATTAGAAGACTTCTCTTCTTCTTTCTCCTTCCTTGATGCAAATGGGTGATTCGATAGTTAGAATGACTCCTCTTTCTCTTCCTCCCTCGAGGTAGAAAGGTGGTTCAATAGGCTCCCAAGTCGAAAAACTCCTTTTCCTCCTCCTTCCTCCATGCAAAAAGGTAAGCTATTTTATACGAGTCCCTCCTAATCATGAGGACTCATCTATGGAAAAACGATGTAAGAAGTGATAAGGATCCTTACTTTAAGAATTTTTATATTGAAATCCTTATATTATTGATATTTGAAACAATTACTACTTCTATCATAACTAAAGAGATTGAAAGAAGACTTTCATCGATAGACTTCATCTCTTCACAAAATACTTAGGGAAACTTCAAAACCAAAGGATAGGATCTTTGAAGCTCGCTTTATTCCTTCGAATGCATCATTCAACTAAGCCTAGATTGGACTAAGTATGTCTTACTAATATTTTTTTGAAAATCATTTTTACCTCAAATTTCAATAAACTTACTTTGTCTAAATACTTCATAAGATACTGGAACCTTTGTTGGCTCCCCTCTTTGAGCGAAATTCAGAATTTAGGGTTCATTCACTTATATAGGTATAACATAAGGTCTTTAAGATGGCTTTCCTTTTCATTCTTTTTTTGACCAGACTTATGTTGATCACTATTTATATTCTTTCCTTCGTGTAAGTTTTACATTCTAAAGAACTACTAATACTCGTCAAATTGATCCAAGATTAATTGAAAGATGAAACTTCAATAGTTGTCTTAGTAGACAAACATTTTGAACAAACTCCAATCAACAAAACTCTAGTGGCTATAACTCAATAAAGTCCTAAAGTTCTTTCTATGGAAATTAACCCTTCTAGAATTTCTACCCCATGGGATCCATCCACTCGCCTTAATTCCTTATCAACCACAGCTTACGTAGGGCATACTAATGAAATCGATTCCTAGAACTAAGCTCCCGTCATAAAGACAACGAAGATGAGAGTTCGTCAAGTGATTCAATTCATAATTATAAAATGGAAGTGAATCTAGAACTAGATTCGTTATCAAAACTACCAACACCACTAAAAGTCCCTATTCAAACAAGCACGACTTTAGATCAACAAATCTAGTTTGTGTCCAACCCGATCGCGACAAGCTCTCTAAGGATCATAAAAACCTAATTTTTAATATCCGTTGAGTTTGTTAATCTCCTTGACTTCTTCCAAACTCTACCTTTAGATGACTATGAATGAGATCTATTTAAAGCATCAAAAAGCACTATTGCTGAAGCATTAAAAGAAGAAGAAAAAATATAAGGCTCATTTAAAGAAAACGGACAAGTCTCTCGTGAGAGGGATCTTAATCAAAACCGTTGTTACTCTAAATAGAGAATAAGTGTATTTAGACCATGACAAAGACTCGACTGGACAAAGAGATCGAAAAAATTGAATAAAACTTGGAGTGGTTGAAGGCTATTCAATCTGCTTTACATTTCAAAATTGCTCAAATCGGTGATGACATAAGCAGATGGTCGAGGCCGGATTTCACTTGTCAATAAGGACGCAATCGATCAAATTTGGTTGAAGCATTCATAACCTTTTAGATATTCTTAGGAGTAGAATACCTAAAGAATAAATTTGTACTAAATTTCAAATATATTCAAACAAAGAAGTGTTTATTTTTACTTCATTTTTTGAATTACTTAGTTATTTTTTGGTTTTAAATTTAACTTGAGATTCTTTATACATCCACCATAATTCGGAAATCGAAATTCTAAAACTTCTTTATTGGCTTCCCAAATTAAAGGAAAATAGGGCTTTAAATATTTTTTATTAATATCTCTATTATGCTCGACTCCTTATAGGCTTTTCGGTTTGCAAGTATTCCTAGAATAAACTTTTTTAATTTTGAAGGGACCTTCCCAATTAAGGGACATTTAACAAGAAGATAGTCCTTTTTCCTAATTAGAAGTATAACTTTCCAAACTAAATCTCCGATCAAAAATTTTTCTTTTTAATTTTTCGATTATAAGTACGTGACATTCTCTCGTTTTTGAATATGAATTCCGTTAAATGCCTTGATTCTTTTCAAATCAAGAGATTCTATTTCAACACACATGGCATTTATATAATCTATTCCAAACATCTTATTTTGTCTTGACACTCTTAAAGATTGAGTCACAATCTCGAATAGCAATACTACACCATGTCCATAGGTTAGTCGATAAAAACTTGTCCTAATACTTTGTTTAAAACCAATTCGAAGAGCCCCTAGAGTGTTTTGTAACAACTTATGCCAACTTTGAGGATTATTATTGATCATTTTATGGATATTCGTCTTGATGTTTTATTTGATACTTCTACTTATCCATTAGCTTGAGTATAATATGACATCGGATTTATTATATCAAAACCAAATTCTCTCATGAACTATTACATTTTAGCTTCATTAAAGACTAGAGCTTGATCGACGGTAATTGTTTATGATAAACCAAACATGTAAATGATGTTTTCTTAGATAAATCGAATAACGCCATTTTGGTTGATTGCATGGGCTCGCTTCTACCCACTTAGTACAATAATCAGTAACAACTATGATATATGAGTGGGATTGATGGATTAATTTCTCCAATTAAATCCATTGCCCATCCTCGAAATGGTCATGATTTGATTATCGAATTTAGTTCTACTAAAAACACTCTAGGAATATTGCCATGTTTTTGGAATGCATCGCATCCTTTAGCCTTTTCAACATAATCATTTCTCATCAATGGCCAAAAGAAACCATGGCATTGAATTACCTAACTCATTTTGTCTCTTACCTAATGCAATCCGTAAAGTCCAAACCGACTTTCCGTCATTATCCTTAGGTTTTATTTGGTAATCGGGAATAAAGTGATAGGAATGAAAATTAAGAAATCGAAATGATATTTTTATTTTTATACTCGTGTTTGGAATAGTAATAAGGAATTGAAATGTAATTTAAATTGTTTAATAATAAAGGTGATTGCGATGATTGTGGTTATGACAATGATGGTTCTAGTGGTGGTGGTGGTGGTGGTGGCGACGGTAGTGATTGTGGTGGTGGTGATGGAAGTGGTGATGGTGGTTGTGATGGTGGTGATGATGGTAGTGGTGGTGGTTACGGTGGTGGTGGTGGTGGTTGTAATGGTGATGATGATGGTGGTAGTGGTGGTGGTGATAAAAATAGTTAATATATAATAAATAAATAAAATATATTATTATTTTTTTAAAAAATCATTCTCATTCCTTGTTTTTATTCTCACATCATGTGGAAATAAAGTTATGTGTAAATTTTTATTTTCATTTTCACTCTTCATTCTCATTCCCACTTCATTCTTTTTAACCAAATGATACAATATAGAAATAAAACTTTCATTCTCATTCCCACTACTTTATTCCCGATTACCAAACAACATCTTAAAACTTCATCTATGTTGACACATATAAGCAAGATTTCATAGGCACTTTTCTAAAACAGACTCATCTTCTTAGAGTACATAATTTCTCATCAAATGTTTCATATGGGAATTACGATTCACTAATTCTAGATTTGCTAAAGTTTGAATGATCTCATCCCTCCAATTAGAGATTGATCGAAGGATAAAAATCATATCGAGATCTATCATTTCTTCACATTGATTAAAATTTAGAATGATTTTATCTTCAAGAGTAATTAAACCCTTGAAATTGCAAAAAAAAAAAAAAAGATCTAGTAACCAATAGCCATATAAGCCAGCTTTATTGGCTAACCAGTTCTTTTTTTAGGCTATATGCTCAATTTTGAATACTTCAATCCGAGATAGTAGATTCTTAATTCTCTCAAGACAATGTTATTAGATTTAGCATATCCTAATATCCGATTGATCACTAATTGAGAGTCTCTATATATTTCAATGGCTACTACTCTTTGGTCGGGATGAGCGCAAGCCTAATTATCAATGCTTCATATTCTTCTTGATTGTGTGTACATAGTCCTTCTAATATACAAACTAAATGTGTTGGAATCTCACTCGGTGATAGGAGTACAACTCCAATTCCTTGATCATTTTTGAACTAGATCCATCAAAAAATAACTTCCATGGGATCACCCTTAAGTATGCTATTTTGATTGAAAGTTCTGCATCAATACTAGGATGATTAGCTAAAAAGTTTACCAATGTTTGTCTTTTAGTAGATTTTTGAGGTACATATACCAAATTGAACTAGATCAAAACCAGGCTCCATTTTGCTGATTTTTCCTTTTAGAAGTGGGTTAGAAAACATATACTTAATGATATTAGTTTGTGCTATAACCTCAATGGTACAAGCAAGTAAATAATGTTTTAGTTTCATTGGTATAAAGTATAATGCCAAACAAACTTTTTCAATACTTGGATATTTACATTTCATAGTATTCAAAATCTTGTTTAAATAGAAGATCGCTTATTTATTGTCTTCACTAGTTTATTGAGCTAAGAAGCAACCAATAGAATCTTCACTTGCTTGTGATGTATAATTTTAGAGGCATTTTAGGTTTTGGGGTAGTCAAAATGGTGGTCTTGATAACTAATATTTAATTACATCAAAAGCTCATTGATGATCTTCATTTCATATAAAGCTTTCAATCATCAAACCTTTGATAGGGATGACTCCTTGATTTATAATACTCTCAAGCAAGAGACGTATATTTATACTTCTTTGAGAAGTATTCCCTGCGAGCATCATTTCGATCCTCTCGACTTGAGCAAGGGTTTCCCTAATTAAAATCACTATATTCTAGGTTACTTGATTAGTGGCTATCATTTCTCTCATCTTTTCTACATAACTACTATAGAACCTGTGTTGAGTTGGATCTTTTCTATTTGAGCCTTTTAAATTCGAACTTTCTCTATGTTATGGCTTTTTTTTAAAGCCACTTAAGAGGATGATCCTTCCATTCGGTGCTCCTTAATCATAATTGTTTAGTGGTGCTCCTTACTTGCCATTTTTTGACGATTCAACCAATCTTGGCCTCGTTTATAGGCCAAAGTACTTGTCTTAAATTCAAACTTGGGATCATTCAACTATTTTCTAACTTTATCGAGCATATTTTTCTAACCCAAGTGAGGCCGAATTAGAGTTGTTTTCTCTCATGAGTAAGGTCATACCAGTTATAATATTGATTACCACTCAAATAGTCTATGAAGTTAAAGCATTTATCCGTTGTATACGGAGTAATGATATGCCACATAGTAGTGGTTGAGTTTGGGGTCTTCAAAACGAGGAAATAGAAGGAGTCCTTTATCAACCAAATAGTTAAAAACCCGGTTAGCCACCTTGATGGCTTTTAACAAAACAAGCTATTCCTATAAATCGGACAATTTGAAAACATCAATAGTCAAAATTTTGACCATTTTAGGAAAAGGATTACCGTCAACTTCCATCACTTCTTCTTTATTAAAAAAAAGTTAACTCTTTTTGTTAGCATGAGTTCTTAAGATCTAATCATGTTTGGATTTGAGTTATTGTATCATTGCATTATTTATTTTATTAATAATTAGAAAAAGTTTTTCTATTAATTATTATTATTTATATTCATTTATTGAATTGAATTAGATAGAAGTCTATATGATATCATTTGCATTAGTGATTGATCAAAAGATATGAGATAAATATTAATGCATATAAATAATATCATTAAATGTCCCAAGTCGTACCATTGTCAAGAATGGACATTGACAATATTCGATTAGACTTATGAGAGCTAAGCTCATGTTATATGATAGTAGTATGAGATCTCACTCTTGTTGGCATGATGATGCCAAAGAAAGCACTTAGGTGATTTATGTTAGAGAACATATCACCTGGACTTGACTCGCCATGAGAACCCATTTAGTTTAATCTATAGGAAACTCATACGAGATGGATACAAATGGTCCTTAGACATGAATTCATCATGGTTATCTCATTAGAGGATTTATGTACTTTGAAACTCATTTCAATGGACTTAGAAAAGAGTTGCACGTGGGTGATTCGTTGGGTACACTAGAAATCTAATGGAGGTAGGTTGATGACTAAGATAAAAAATTTCATTCCTTGCATGATAAAGGAGTTATCATATTGCACTTCGATAAATATCTACTCAAGAAATCTATAGTCATAGTAGGAGTAAACCAATAGAGCATAGTTGGCTTACTCTAAAAGCTAAATCTATAGTCATAGTAGGAGTACATCAATAGAGCATAGTTGGTTTACTTTAAGAGCTAAGGTATTTAGGAATCGAAGAAAACTTGTGTGATCATAATCAAACGGACTAATGACCAAGTTCAAGATAACACTATGATAAATTGACATGAGGACTGAATTATATGGTAACCATACTCGTGAAACGTAATTGTAAACTAATTAATCTTCCTAGAGAATTAGACAGTTATGATGTCTTGCTAGAGGCCAATCTTGATTTATGTATCATAAGATAAAATAGGTGTCTTTTATTCTTAATACATTGCCAACATATCTAGAAGCCTATTGAATCACACGTATAAAATTAAACATTCACATGATAAAAGAGAAGCAAAGATATTGGAAAATTTTTTAATTTTCAATTACTTATTTTGGAAAAGGTTTTCAAAAATAGAAAGTTTCCTAAACCGAAAAGTTTTCTAAAATGAAAAGTTTTCTATTTTAGAAATCGGTTTCCTAATTTGGAAGTCAATTCCAAATTTAGAAGTAAATAACCTAAAAAGAAAATTAATTTTCTAATTTAGGTTTAAGGATAATTTAAGAAATTATTTCTTAATATGGGCCTCCTAAAAATATCTAACCTAATTTATTTTAATAGTCCAAATTAATTAGCAATTAACTAGCCTAAAGAAGTTTGGGCCAATAGGTTTAATTAAAATCCTACAAGATGTTTTGATGGGAGGATAAATATGAACCTTATTGAATAAGGATAAATGTAATAACCCCATCCCAAAAACATACATTGTTCATGCATACACGCATACTTAGAAATTACACGCATATAATTATACCTGCATATGACATGTTAGTGGGATATTGGATAATAAGTATTTTGAATAATAGGAAGAATAAGGTGCTTAATTGAATGTAATCTAAGTTGGGGGACTAGAATAAAAACAAGCCAAAACTTGAGGGACCAAAATGAACTTTACCACAAATATCTTCACAACCTTATCAAGATTACTTACTTGATCATTATCTCTTCTTATCCCATCTGGTTTCCCATTTTGAGAGAGAGAAAGAGAGGAAAACCACATTTCTTTATCAAATTCGGATGATCAAGCTGGAAATCTAGGTAAGTTCATCCCCGACTCGTTTTGGACTCTTGATTTCGAGACATTATGGTCAGATCTAGAACACGTTGTAAGAATAAAACTTTTTGGTTTATGTCTTATCTATCTCTCTGTTAAATGGTTTTGTATTTAGTGATTTATATTTCGGGTTATGATGGTTTGAACACATGTTGTCCTAGGTGATTTGATGCTGGCAGATTAGTGTCCAAAATTTAAAAATATGGTATTCTTTGGGTGTTGAGTATTTCGACCTGATTTTTAGATATGTTTTATATTGATATTTCTAGTTCGTTTTAAAAAAATAATTAGCTCTTGATCATGTCCCAATCTAGATTTATTGTTGTTTGTTTGGAGACTGCTCGGTAACAAGGGTGCTTGGAAGCTAGTTAGAGTTTACAAATCTAGAATAAATCATGTATATGGAATATTGGGTTGATTTTTGGATATGTTAGATCCCTTTGAGTCTAGTTTCATTTGAAACTAGAATGTTATCATTTTACCCCGTATTTTAGGATTTATAGTACAAAGAGTGTGAACTATGAAGGGGTCAAGTACCCATAAAGAAATGGCAGCAACTCTGTTTTTAGAAAATCACCATGAGTTGTGTATTCTATAACTAGACTTGATTTTTGGATATGTTAGAGCCCTATGAGTCTAGGTTTATGTGAAACTAGAATTGCATCATTTGAATCTGTATTTTGGGACTTATGGTAGAAAGAGTGAAAAGGGGTCAAGTACCCATAAAGAAATAAGTTAACCCTAAAATCATATTTTGTACCTTGAGCATATTTAGAAGTTTGATCATGATAAAATGACTTATTAAAGTCTATGTGTATGTGTTTATAGACGTCGAGGAGCGTGATCTATAAGACACGACGCATTGATAAACGGCGAAGATGTCATTTTTGTGAGTTGAATAATAATAGTTATGTCATGATGTGTTATTGCTTATTGAGTGCTAATATTATATTTATTGATATTGATACTATGATGTGAATGATGTGCCATTTGTTAGTTGATGCAAACGTTGTGTTTATTGATGTTATAATAATATTATGTTTATTGATATTGATACTATGATATGAATGATGTGTCGTTTGCTAGTTGACACAAACGTTATGTTTATCGATGTTATAATGGATATGTACCATGGTGTAAGCTATGGATGTTGTATATGCTATAAGTAAAACATTTATGATATATGCAAGACTAAGAGGTTAAGGTTATGAATGGCTTGTCCAAGTTTCGCAAATACAAGTTTACAAGGACCCAACGGGTCAACTATAAGTTATAAAAGCTAGCGAGCAATACATGTGTACAAGTTTACAAGTTACAAGTACTCGGGGCGAAACTTGACATGTCCAAGTTATAACCGATAAGAAAAAAAAAGCATGTAATCTTAGAGTCATATGAACTACCTGTATTGTTTATATGTGATGATACTCGGATGACGTGATTGCATGTTATGGTTTCAATGGATTATTATTCTCTCATTGAGTAGCATCTCATTAAAAATGCAATAATCTTTTTAGGTACTAAGAAGCAAGAAGTGAAAGTTAAAGTTATCTTTTGTTGTTCAATTCATGTCATGAGTGACGAGTCGGTCGGCGATCTCCCTCTCCTCTCTCTCATTATGCCGAGCATATGCATCCTAGGAGATTTTTGAATTGTATATGTAACTATGTAAATATGAACTCCTGGAGGTGTTTTGAGACGTGTTTATGAACAAAGAAAAAGTGGTTTTGATTGAATATCCAAGGGTTATAAGTGGAAAGAATGTTGTTGATTAAGTTTTGAAGTGTTATGGCTGAAAAACCCTTGTTTTGGGAAGAAATGTACACGGGAAGGTACACGCCCGTGTGGAAGGCCGTGTAACCTTCTATTTTCAAAGGAAAATGAGTTTTAAGTTACACGGGCAAGTACACGACCGTGTTGGAGGCCGTGTAACCTCGCCGCCCTAAAACAAAATTCTAATATTTCTAATATGAGGTTTTAACGGTCCTAAGTGATATTTTGTGATTAATTGAGTTTTCTAGAACTAAAATGGCTAAGTTATACGAAGTTTTTATAAGGAATTAGGTTAAGGACGCTACAATTTTGGTATCGGAGCAGTGGATATGATTCATATAGGCATACATGCATGCATGATATCATATAAATGCACATGACATGACATAATTTTATATATATAGGATGGAAGAAGTAAATGATCATGGTTCTAACCATAAGGCACTGTAGAGAGAGGGAGCAATCGATCAGCATGTCGTAAAGGCTTCATATGCCTCTCGTGTACATATGGAACCACCCGCAGCCTCAGTGTTGGACAACGGATACCTCATGCACATGCATTACACCAAGCATGGTCTTGAAAATAGACCAAGAGAACGAAGATATGACAAACTACGAAAATATGGAGCAGCTTGATTTTATGGGGTCTACGGATCCAATCGAAGCCGAGAACCGGTTAACAAGAACATAGAGGATTTTAAATATGATGCAATGCACTCCGGATGAAAGATTTGATTATGCTCGTGTCTCTTCTCCAAAGAAATGCTAATGACCGGTGGGAGACAATCCCAAATGCTACAGGTGCAGCTCTCCTATCCTTCAATGGGTAGATTTTCTTCGGGAATTTTGAGATAATTACATGCCAAAGATTTATCAAGATGAGAAAAGAAAAGAATTTCTAAATTTGAAGCAAAATAATATGTCCGTGATGGATTATGAGGTGCAGCTTAACCAGACTATCCCGTATGCATCGTTCATGATAGCTACCGAACGAGATAAATGCTAGAAGTTTGAAGAAGGGTTGTCATATGCCATCGAAGCAAGATCTCATCCGGAGATCTTGATAGTTATGTCCGATTGAGAGCTGCAGACTATCCGAGCCGAAAGGCCGAACAAAGAAGCAAGCAATCGAAAGTGCGAGGTTTTTGGGTAAGAGAAAAGAACCAAGTCTCCCTACTCCATCAAAATTCGCTCCAGGAAAGTTCAAGGGTGGCTATTCGAGAAGTAAGCAAACCCGGAGTGGTACCCGGACTACCGCAGGCCGAGGCCGAGGACGCGACTCTATGGATCCGAGACCCGTATGTACTCATTGCAATAGACGACATGAGGGAGAATGTCAAAGATTGATCGGTGGACGTTTCCACCGTGGGTCTCTAGATCACATGATTAGAGATTGCCCGAAGAGAAGCGGAGTGAGCGGTACCGTATCCGAGTCCACTCGTTCGGAGGCCAAGGCCGAGTAATGTGAATGTCTAGTATGGAAGAGGTAGAGGTCGAGGTAGACCAGGAAATGTCACAATGACACAAGGTGGAACTAAAACCGAGGCTTAAAGTAGCCGATCTCAAGCTTAAGCACGGGTTTATGCAATTCCTCGACAAGAAGCAAGTGGTTGCACTAGAAGTGGTGACGAGTAAATTACTTGTCTCTAATATTGAAGCTTGTGTTTTAATTGATCCCGGAGCCACGCATTCATTCATGACACTTGCATTTGCATCCCGAATCCATAAATGTGCTAAACCCCTTGAATATGATCTACATGTTAAGTACGCCCTGAGAGAATTACTTGAGGTTAATAGGGTATGTCGGGATTGTGTGGTACGGATAGGAGATACCGAATTAGATGCTAATTTATTACTCATGTTCTTCCATGATTTTGATGTCATTTTGGGGATGGATTGATTGATAAAGCATCATGCTATAGTGAACTGTTTTGCTAAAGAAGTTGAATTTGATTTGCCAAATCAAACAAGACTAATATTTCGAGGAGATCAAAAATTTTTACCTATTTGTTTAGTATCCGCAATTAAAGCATATAAGATGATTCGGAAGGGGTGCGAAGCATATTTAGCTCATGTGATTAATGCTAAATCGACAGGAGTTAAGTTAGAAGACATACTTGTTGTGAATGAATTTTCGGATGTGTTTCGACGGAATTACCGGGATTGCCACCGGATAGAGATGTGGAGTTTACCATTGAGTTATTACCCGGCACGGCTCCTATCTCTATGACGCCGTACGAGATGGCTCCTACCGAGTTAAAAGAGTTAAAGACTCGATTGCAGGAATTGCTTGGATAAAGGGTATATCCGACCGAGTACATCACCATGGCGAGCTCCGGTATTGTTTGTGAAAAAGAAAGACGGCACACCGAGATTATGTATTGATTATCAGCAGTTGAATTGAGTGACCATCAATAACAAATACCCTCTCCCGAGAGTCGATGACTTTTTTGATCGGTTGCAAGGTGCTCGGGTGTTCAAGCAAGGTGCTATGATGTGAATGATGTGCCATTTGTTAGTTGATGCAAACGTTATGTTTATTGATGTTATAACAATATTATGTTTATTGATATTGATACTATGATATGAATGATGTGTCGTTTGCTAGTTGACACAAACGTTATGTTTATTGATGTTATAATGGATATGTACCATGGTGTAAGCTATGGATGTTGTATATGCTATATGTAAAACATTCATAATATATGCAAGACTAAGAGGTTAAGGTTATGACCGACTTGTCCAATTTTCGCAAATACAAGTTTACAAGGACCCAACGGGTCAACTACAAGTTATAAAAGCTGGCCAAGCAATACATGTGTACAAGTTACAAGTACTCGAGGCGAAACTTGACATGTCCAAGTTATAACCGATAAGAAAAAAAAGCATGTAATCTTAGAGTCATATGAACTACCCGTATTGTTTATATGTGATGATACTCGGATGACGTGATTGCATGTTATGGTTTCAATGGATTATTATTCTCTCATTGAGTAGCATCTCATTAAAAATGCAATTATCTTTTTAGGTACTAAGAAGCAAGAAGTGAAAGTTAAAGTCATCTTTTGTTATTCAATTCACGTCATGAGTGACGAGTCGGTCTGGCGATCTCCCTCTCCTCTCTCTCATTATGCCGAGCATATGCATCCTAGGAGATTTTTGAATTGTATATGTAACTATGTAAATATGAACTCCCGGAGGTGTTTTGAGACGTGTTTATGAACAAAGAAAAAGTGGTTTTGATTGAATATCCAAGAGTTATAAGTGGAAAGAATGTTGTTGATTAAGTTTTGAAGTGTTATGGCTGAAAAACCCTTGTTTTGGGCGTAAATGTACACGGGAAGGTACACGCCCGTGTGGAAGGTCGTGTAACCTTCTATTTTCAAAGGAAAATGAGTTTTAAGTTACACGGGCAAGTACACGATCGTGTTGGAGGCCGTGTAACCTATCGCCCCAAAAAAAATACTAATATTTCTAATATGAGGTTTTAACGATCCTAAGTGATATTTTGTGATTAATTGAGTTTTCTAGAACTAAAATGGCTAAGTTATACGAAGTTTTTGTAAGGAATTAGGTTAAGGACGCTACAATAAATGTTTAAAAGGATAAGATAAAAAAACTCACATACATAATAACTCATAATCCTTAAAGGATTAGAAAGCAACGACCTAGAGTCCTTTAAGGATCGATTGGTTCCCCTTTCCTTATCTTTGAAGGACAAGGAAACCTCTTCTTTATAAATATAGGAGAGAGGTATGGCAAAGGAAAGAAAATTAGGGGGAGAGACATGACACAAAAGAAAAAAAAATAAGGCTACATGGCATAAAGTAAAACAAGAAGAAAATAGTTTTCTCCTCACCCTAGCATACACCACTTGTCCTTCTCTCTTTTAGGTTATCATAAAAATTTTTGAATTGATTTTTAAAGTAAAACACTAAACAAGTTAGAAAAGATAGAAAGTACTTTTTGTGTGGGTGTTTGGACTACATTGATTATCAATAGAGGTCGAAAGCTTGGATGGCTTCTTTTCGGCTAAGGTTAAAATCTATGCTACAAAAGTAATCCTTTATTTGTGCTTTAATTCATACATATATGATTAGTTGATTCAACGGCATGATCTTAGGCCCTTGAGATGGAGAAAAAAAAATTTTTTGTTTTATTTCGCACCTCCATAGGATGCATAATCCTTCATTTTTTACTCTATTATATCTTAAATTAAATTACTAAATAAGATAAAATAATTAGTTGAATGGGATGGAGTAATGTGCAATTTACACAATTTTTCTTTTTTCAATTCTTCTAAAGTTGGTAATTTATGTTTTCCTTTGAGTTTGATTCTATTATTGGCTAAAAGCTAATCAAAGATCAAGTTTTCTTGGTTAAGATCGAAAAAATATTTTTGATATTCTTTTGACTTAAAACTTGTAGGAGCTTATATGTTTTTTCGAGCCAACTACTTACGTACTATTGGTTTTCCTTTAACATACTCCGTAAAACCCACATCGACCATTGTGGAATCTTAATAATATGTTCCTACAACAGTATTTTTTTAAAGTGATTCTTCTCATAGAATTGTTTCAAACCTTGATACGCTTTATGTTAGTTCATAAAAATCCTAAAATAATATGCCCTCAAATTTCCTTTTGAGTTCAAAATCAAAACTGTCATAAAAACTTGCTCTTAAGTAAATTGACTCGGCATCCAACTCGGCTCTTATGAACCTTGAAAGAAACTCGCTCTATAGATTCACCTTGAAATTGTCTTTACCTTACTAAGTCTACCATTGAAATTTTAGGGTATGTTCTTCAAAATTATGCTTGGAATGCATTTTGCATATCCCACAAGGTAAAGATAGAATTTATAAATAGATTGATATACCAAATGAATGTTACAAGTAATTAAAAAGCTTAGAAAGAGTTGCAGCTTTAGGAAATTATCTCCTCATAATTCTCCACATTAAAAAGTGAATCTAGCGAAGCATGTTCCAAGATAGAAACATTATCTTCGTCGGAAAACAAAGTGAATTTAGGAACTTGAAATCCTTTGAGGAATGGATATTCCTTATCGATATAATCTAGATATGATTTTCAATAAATAAGATGATTGACCCTTTGTATTTACTATCCATACATTCTTTCAATTATTTTAGCCAAAACCTCTTGATTCAATTCTCCATATGCATTTTCAGGGGTAGGATGGGACATTGAACCATTTCCTCTAACTGCTACCATAGTTGGCACATTCTATGGTGGAAAATTGGTTATTGCCCTTGGAGATAGGTTTGGAGGAGGACCATAATAGAAAGATGTTAGTTGTGTCCATATATTTACAAGAGGTGCCTAGGATGAATAACCATTAGTTTGGCCATAGTGAGCATGTCCATAAGTGCTTTATGGCATGTTATGACCATTTCTATTATCACATGGCCTATTAGGAATAGAAGGCGGATATCCTAAAGGAACTTCGATTAGCTTGACTATCAATAATCTCATTTCCATGTTAATGTCAAAATTACTTTCTTCGACTGGTTCCCTTTTTCTTCTATTAAAATAACAAGTCGTTGAACATCTTCTCTCATCACTCGAGTGATGCTTGCAGTTGTCTCGAATCTTGGTTCGATAGTAACCTCTCGTTTCCTTGGCCACTTGTCTTGCTAATGGGACAATGGTTTCATTAAACAGGGGATTTACATCCATAATCACTCTATCGTTGTGATAACATATACATTCCATTAATTCGACAATATGGTTAGCAATGTTTTCATTGTTTTTCTTTGAGGATTCAACTATGGAAGCCTTTATCCTATTGATATCTTCTTAAGCTAATTCGACACCGATCGTATGTGTTGATTTATCCGACTACCTATCTCCAAAGATAGATCATATATCCTCTTTAGCCATTCTTCGATCTAATTAGTCACCATTTATCGAAATTCAACCATTTTTTCTTTAGGTACTTGTTTCCTAACATCATGGTTTCGGTTTGTAGAACCATCACTTCTAGTTAAACCTACATGTTCTTGATTTTCGATATCCAATATGTTTCAATTGTCAAATTGCCTTTCATCGCTTACATTTTTAGGTTCTCGCGTTGTCGTTAACCTTGATTTCCCTGCGATTGTGTTTTTTTCATGGTTTCTATTATAAGTTCACTTTCAAAAATTTGAACCATTCCTTCAACGAAACAGGAAGTGTTACATTGACTTGGTCCCTTTCGGAGAGTTGACATCTCGTCATACTTCTAGTACTAACACGTTTTGACATTTCTCTCCCATTATGGTCACCAAAACTTGTTACTCGCTTATCGAATTTAATCTTAAAATGGAGTATATCAAAACTTTAACCAGTGATTAAGTCCTTCACGATGAAATATTATGGGGTTCAATTTTGCTTAGTAAGCTACCAGGACTTTTCGTGGATACTCAATTTTAAAAAAGAGTAATAAAGTAACAAGAATTTTATCAATTGAAAGAGACAAAATTTATTATAAAAAAATATAAATATCATAAATCAAAAAATATAATATTTACATCATTAGCTATCGAAATATTCAATGTCATTATGACAGCATAACGCTTCCTAAGTTACAAAGATGAAAACTTGTTGAAGACAATAAAAAATTATTAATAGATTTTAGAATTGGATGCCAAATCTCAAATGGTTTTTGTTACTTGGGTTCAAAGTTGTTATTAATATTGACGAGAAGTAGCTTCAAACTAAAGTAGACCCAAACTCACGTTTCATCTTATAATTGGTCTTTAAGAGGTATAGTTAGCCCACCGTTGTAACCTATTGCGGAACACCGACCCAAACCTTGAACTGACCATTCAATGACTGATGATCAATGATAATTACCTTCCTTAATGGCTAAGGTTTCTCATACATAGGATGACAGCATCATCTAGTCGATGGGTTCTTCTTATTGATATTGAAAGAACTTTCACATGCAGACATAGCGTATAGTATAGTATCAAGTGGGGTCCTACACCAAATCCGATTACCCTGTTGTAAAAGACTGAGTTTATAAAAATAATATTGAAAGATACTTTCTACATCCTAGAGTTGGTAGATAGGATTAGGTACATTATTTTTATTAATTTTTCACTTTAAAGGTTGAATATGCATAAAATATTAATTCTTGGGACGAAAGCTTTTGCATAGATTTAAATAACTTTCACATGCAGACATAGCGCAGGACCCTTAAGGAAATATCTTATCCAAATATTAGCTAGCCTTTCACTATCGAGTGTCGAAAAAAACCCAGCACTTGCTACTGAGGGCAACGACACGATTTGAATGGAGAGGAACACACGCCTCTTCATTGTTGAAGAATCTACAATCTTCATGTAGAGGAAAAATCATATAAACGACAGACACCAACAAGATAATATCCCTGAAAAGATAAAGATGGAAAGAAAATTCTGGATATTTTTTGATGACATCAAGCTATTTGGTCAGCTTCACGGGAAGGAATAATGTGACCTAAATTGTTTATAACGTACACTGCAGAAATTTTTGGTATACAAATTTTTCACATTTTGGTTTTCCTATAACAGGCAAACATAAAAGTTCAAAACACCAGAAGCTTTGTATTTCTTCCACGAAAGTCGCCACATGAATGGTCAAGATACATTAATATTATAATAAAGCTAAACGGTATAAATATGTTTTGTGTGGTGCAGGGATAATGAAATTCTCAGTGAGATCTTGATGATCATGTTCTGGTGATAACAAATTTAACCATTGCATGCTACACGACTTAATTAGCAAGCTAGACCTTTCATGTTTCTTAATTCACTCTCTCATATCATTCATTTTCCTTTTCCTTTTGCCGGATACCAAGGGTGCAGATTTCTTGTCAAACTTGCCTTTTAACCCAAAAAAAAAAAAAAAAATAGTCGTAGTCGAAGAATGAATGATATGGTCCACAAAGTTGAAGCATAGTAGGCATCTGGAAGTTCAATGTTCGAACCTTGCGTTGAATGTCGATATTCAAACCATTTAGCCCAGACCGGCACCAAGAATGCATGCATGCATGCATAGCCTGAAAGTCAAAACATGAAAAGAATCGAAGATATGCGGAAATTCTGCTGAATGACCCAAAGCAGCTGAGATAAGCTTAAACATATGTTCACTATTTCCGGCATAGAAACATCTGAGATTGCATAGACCACCCAAGACTGAGGTTAGTATACCAAGCCAACCGGTCTTGGCTTGATGAAGTCCAACAGGCGCTCAGGCTGAGTGGGTTCGAGAAATAAGGCTCGAGTTTTTAGCAATAAAGCATCTAATCTATCAACCTTGTAGCCCAATGGGTATACAAGGAGCGGGTTTGGAGTTATTATCAGCCTACAGTGCAAATTTATAGAGTTAACAAGGGTAGCTTTGCCTCGGATGCCACCATCCAAGTATTAACAGTGTCATCCTAACGCAAAAAGGAAATTTTCTTTTAAGAATACCAGCATAATACCCGCACATTTCGCAAATAAGCTTTTATAATGTTTTTATTATTTTAAATAATTAAAATTTTAGGCGTAATATTGATCTTCAATCTCTCTTTCATTATTTTTCATTTATTGTTCTATAATAATAATAATAAAAGAAAAGAAATCAATTAAAATAAATAATTCAAATTAGTTTTGAGAGGTTTAATTACAAGAAATAAGAAGTTTGAGAACCAAAAGAAACCCGATTTAGGGTAAAACTAAAAAACTAAAAACCCCAAATCCTTAAATTAAAAAAATAAAGGGATGTGATTGGAAGAAATTTAAGAAAAGGCCCCGATTAATTGTAATTTGGGGTGTCATTCAAGTTCAAACAACCCAAATTGCATTTAATATGAAGAATTAAGAGGAATCAAGGATCGAAATTGATTTTTACCTAAAAACTCCTAATTTCCACCTATAAATACTCATCTTTCTCTTCACAATCACTATTCATCATCTCTTCCAAAAATTTTCAACCACCATTTTCCTCTCCGGCTGGATTTTCGAGCTTAACCCATCATCCAAAACCACTCCCAATTATCATCCCCGATCATCCAAGCTACCACCACCCATTAAAATCACCATTAGCCTTCCTCCTCAACTTTGCCAACTACCAAAGTACCTCCACACACCCGACCACCCTCATCACACATCCATTAGCAATCAAACCCCCCCCCCATGAAAACCTCCACAAAAACACTAAAAAAACCAAAAGAAACTACCAAACACGTCTTGACATGTCCACCAAACCTATTTATCTATCGGACCTATTTGAAGTTCCTCTCTCAAATCGATTATTCTTTAGCCGCTATTATCTCTAACAACCACCACCAGCAACTAGCTTCGGATTGACCTATCACACCGATTAGAGAAGAAGAGATGTCGAAGGAAGGAGAAATCGAAGGAGAACCATGGCTACCCAACTCGATTCCATACCCAACCTAATATCTCTTTTTCGATCAAACCATACTCGCCACCACCACGAAGTGGTCTTCCTCCTAGAAGTGGTTCCCTTGAAGCCACAACTCAACGACATCGAAAAATGATGAATAGACACTAAACCCATTTCCTAATATAATTACACCAAAATTTGGCTAATCATGGCCAAATCGAATCTCCTAACCACCATAGAAACACTCCTCATAGCCTTCTAAGTTGATTGGTATCCTTAAAACCCACTAATCTCATTAAAATCTTCATTGAGATGAAAGAAAGAATAATCAAAACTTTTAGGTCGTCGATTTCCCTCTTCCGTCAACGACAACGACCGCCACCACCACAAATGAGTCAATGACAACCTTCTTCACCATACAAGCTAATTTACATGCTTGAAAGACCACTTGGATGGTGATCGGGTAGTCGATAATGATTGTTGGGCTTTCGATGAAAGTTTGGTTATTTTGCGATATGGGGGTATTTTGATAATTTTTATATGATAGAGCATTTTGGTCATTTCATAACTAACTACGGGCATTTCAATCACCGTAAAATAACCTTTTCGACACCAATAAATAATTGCTTCCTCTTTCTTAGTCGATCGAAATAATCTATCTCCATCGAAATCAAAGAAAGTAAAATTGATGTGCGAGAGGGACTCGTGACCTTTTCACAAAATTTGATTAACTTTTAAATTTATTTGTATTGTTTAAAATGATAAATGAATGATGAAAATATTATGTTGTGGATGATTGAGTTATCAAATACTTTGTCCGATTGTGTTTGAGACTTTTACATGTTGTTTGTTTACCGAATTGAAGCTATTGGTGGCTTTTCATTTATGTGATCGAGGCTACCTATGACTTTCAAATCAATTTATATGTATTTCTATTTGTCCAAAATATAACTATCAATGACTTTTTACTTATGTGATGAAGTCGCTAATGGCTTCGAAGTCATTTTACTTGTTTTCTATTTTTCCGAAACGAAGTCATCGATGACTTTTTGCTTATGTGATAAAGCCACTAGTGGCTTTCTAAACCGATAACTGCTCCTTATTCGAGAAAAATAAGGTTATCGGTGGCTTTCCACTTATATGACGAAGTGTCAATGGCTTCCTAAATTCATGACTTAAAGTCGTTGGTGGCTTCTCACCTATGTGTAATAGGGGTGAAAGTAGCGACAAAAGGAGAGAAAATCTCTCCCAAATTTTGCTTTATTTTAGTCCTTTAATTTGTTAATCTTTCCTTCAATTACTTTTCCATAAATCCTTTAATTATTCAATTGATTCCTTTAGGCCCCTCCTTTAAAGGTTTTCTAACAAATTTTTAATTCTTAAAGTTCATTCCTAATTTGAGTTGAAAGTTCAAACTTCTAAGCTTATGCAATTAGGGACCTAATTGCATTAGGTCCCTAATTCTATAAAATTTATTCCACGCCTTTTCAAAAATTAATTTCTTTTCATAATAAATTCAAATACCTCCCATAAGAATTTATTCACCATTCACATAATTTTTATACACTTGTTTAAGCCTCCTAATTAATTATTTTGTGTGAAAATGCACTTATTTATATAGAAAATATTCCCTATGCATAGAAAAAATTCATCTAAGTGCATGAAATATTCCTACACCTCCTAAATGATATTTTCTATGTCCATTGAATAATTTTTATACACCTTTAAAGCACTTAAAATAATGAATTTACTTAGAAAACACTATCCATGTACTTGAAAAGTTCAAATAAAATAATCACGGAATATCAAAAAATTCATCCAATGGCATCGAATAATCTAACACCCCTCTAGCAAATATTCTATGCAAATAAAATATTTTTTGTACACATTTAACATGCTTAAAATAATTATTTCACATAAAAAGTTATTATTTATATGTCGAAAACTCAATAAAATATTCACCGAGTATGAAAAAACCATCTTAAATGCTTTGAATATTTTAACAACCCCTTAGTGATTATTTCATGCCTCTAAAACATTTTTCATATATCTTTAACATCTTTAAACTTATTTAATGACGATTTTAATGGTTACCAATATTACAAATGATGTGTCAGGTATGTTATAAATCTCTAGCCTTTCAGTGCTCTTGGTTGTCGTATTTATCTCATCTAATCAATGTAATCACTTGTGTTTCACCAAAAGACTATTACGTTTTTTCATAAGAAACATCCCACCAATTAACATCTTTTTTGGTTGCCAAAATAATCACCACTATTTTATTTTATTTTTTTCTTTCAAAGGACATGAACCGCATCAAAAAGAGGCCCATTGCTCGATTAGAGCAAGAGTTCGAATCTCCGCGGAATAGGAATGGGAATGGGAAAATAAGGAAACGGAAGCGCCAAGCCACGAGCGTTATCATGGCCGTTGAACAAGAAGTCTCCTAACTTCTTCTTTGAAATTTCGTGCAAAGAGTTTCTATTTGAGATTTAGGTGCGGCTGCTTAGCTTAATTAGCAATCATCTTAACTCGGTGGTAGACGAGTCGAAGCATAATTCTCCTAAGTTGCAATTCATGCATATGAAAATCTTGCTTTTGAAATAATTATATACAATGGAGTGCAGAAGGAATGAGTTATTAATAGTAATTGTGGTGATGAAGGCATGAATGTGAAGAGAATTCGCATTTGGCAATTTAATTTCATGATTTTGGCATCGTATTAACTGCTTGTACCAACTCAAAATTTGGAAACCAAAAATATTCAAGCATCTGAGTCAGAGCATGAAAAATGCTTTGAGTTTGTCAACTATATTCATTCTGAAACTAAACTGCAGGAATTGGCATTCCTTCTCACACTTGGTAGCAACTATTTGAAGTTTAGTATTGACTACGCATGGTTAGCTTTTTCATTGTGCAAGTGTTATTGGATGTGTGTCTTGTGTGATCAACTTTAATGGATAGGATGGATGATATTATGGGCCAAAAAAATAAGTTACTGATCTAAATCAGACTAAAAGAGAAGTTCAACGATTAATTTTTTATTGACTCTAAAAAAAAGTTTAAGCAATCACTTGGCCTGAAAAAAAAAAAAAGAAAATCATGTCATCACTCATGAGCAAAAAACGAGATAATCTATCCTTCAAAAGAAACCATCTCAGTTCATTTTCAACCCTTACTCATCTTCATCCAAACCCCAAAATACTTGCACCCAGCAGTCCACCTTCTTCAGATCCCTCCTCACATAACAATGGCACCCACGCACACTCGTAAATCCCTCATTGAGTCAACTCAAGCGACAAACAAACACTCTTACCCACTCACCCATCTTTATTCACTGAATCATCACCAAGTCGACGTAGTGTGTAAACACCGAGTTCTTCGCGTATTGTGTGCTTCCAGCTTCTCCAAGGATCTGCTTCCATCGACGATATGGTGAGAGTGAGGGCTTTGGAGATTTTTTAAAGTTTGTACAGGTTAAGGAGGTTTTGGCGTTGACCATGATGAAAGAATTAAATTGTTTATCAATTTTCTACAGAGATCAAACGTGTGCATGCTTTAGGAAACCTGCCGGCAAAAACATATCGTTTAAAAACTTGAGCTGTTAGATAAAATTTTAAAATATAATTTATATTATTCTCCAAAATTAGGATTATTAACAAAAGAAAACGACTTGTCTTTGAAAAGTTGCAGGACACCTAATTCTGTAAACTGTAAACTCATTCGGTAAAGTTAGCTTTACTCTCCATATAGAAGCGAAGTACAAGAGAGGAGTAAGATCACAGGCTCAATGCTTCTGGCTTGATTTTAAAAAGGACGAGTAAAGTCGCTGAAAATACGAAACGCCTGTTGTTTTTGTTCCTTAATTAGTTGCTCGCTGGGGTGAACAATCAGCAAGGCTTGCCTTTGCTTGCTTCTGCTTTTCTATTTCTTCACTGACAACAAATTGAACATGAAAGAAACACTATATTAACATTTCATGTTGACTGTGTGAAGTAAAAAAAAAAAAAAAAAGCATCATGTGTTCATCAAATGCAGCTTTTGAATTGTTGATGATGCCTTAATAAATGCTTTTTTCCCATCTTCGGTATCAACTGGTAGACCAATTTCCAAGACAATTCCAACTCCATTTCCCGCATTATATTTTTTCAGAAAAAGAAAAAGAAACGTGGACGAAATTAATTAATTGACAAACCGTAGTAGCTGAGTAAGGTGATCAGCTTGGGCAAAGTTGTTGTCTTGACGTGCTTCCAAAATGCTAAACATCAAATTGATCTTGATTTGGTTGCTATCACTTTGCTTGGCTATGTTCTTAGTCTCCTCTTTGAGTTTGTAGCATTCAGATTCTATCTCTCTGAACTTTTGTCTTACTTCTTCTTGCCCTTCTTTGATGCGTTTTTGTCCCGCGCTGATCTCTTCCATATCTGCTTTCAATCGTTCCATTCTTTCCCTCTCTCTTTTCTTTTCAATTCTTTTTTCCATTTTCTGTAAAATATGTGAAAGGGATGTTAAGCAACAGTACTGGTATTATTTAGCAGCAGCCTCCAATATTTGAAGGAAAAGGAAAACATTATAAATGAAGTTATTGGAGATATCTTGCGTACCAAGTCCTGTCTCCGTTGCGTTGACATAGAAATTTTGCGGCGCCTCTAGGCTGAAACCTTCAACTCCGTGGTCCTTCAATGATTAAGATATTGTTCGTCTCTCCTCCTCGCCTAGGAGAAGTTCAATTCATCCCTAGGCCCAGACGA
Organism: Dovyalis caffra; assembly: GCA_963924115.1. NCBI lineage: Eukaryota > Viridiplantae > Streptophyta > Magnoliopsida > Malpighiales > Salicaceae > Dovyalis > Dovyalis caffra. The sequence goes on from CAWUPB010001197.1 coordinate 6,703,189, forward strand.
AGCTTTCTTCCAAATTTTGGGTTTATATAGTGGAGACTAAGACCCTGTATTTCCCAAACGAGGCGGTTTCGTACTTGAACATTACATATTATACGTCATGATTTGTGCGTGACACCAAAGGCAAGAAAAATAAATAAATAATCTCACGGTATTATCATTCGGGAGACCGAGCGAAATCGGCGTGCATCTTGCTTTTATGTTCGAATTCGCGAGGCAAATTATTCAATGTTTTGTTGGAGCACAAAAGTCATTAATAACTTTGTATTTTTATCAAAAACAGTTTTCTCATAAATTTCACCCTTATTCTATTGTAATTTAATAACTTCAAATTCATAATACCAGATCAAATAATTTGAACTCTAAAATATTAAAAATTGAATAAATATGATTTAAATTTTTCAATCTTCGATATGTATAATAGTCAACTCAATTGATCGTTATTTGGAATGTCAAAACGACATCATTTTAGCATTCCACTATATTATTAATTATGATTTTTTAAAAAAATAAAAATAAAAATATGCTTAACCCTCCAATATTGAACCTTTAAAAAAATTCTTATAAAATATTATAAATATTTTTAACTCTCTAATTTTGAAATTTTTTATAAAATAGTATATATATATATATAATTAGGGGGTCAACCCTTCATTATGCCCATTTTAATTTATAAAAATTTTTTTTATGGCACTGAAATTATGTATTGCTAATTATGGTTTTTTTTTTAAATAACATTTTATTAAAAAAAATTTAAAATTTCAAAATTAAGGGGTTAAAAATATTTATAATTTTTTTGTAATTATTTTATAAGACGCTTACAAAATTTTGTAAGAAAAAAAAATTTTAAAGTTCAAGATTAGGGGGTTAAAAATATTTTTAAATTTTTTTAAAAAAATAATTAATAGCGGAATGCCAAAATGACATCGTTTTGGTATAATTCCAAGTAACTATCAACCTAATTGATTGTTACACAACGAAAATTAGGCAATTTGGATCACGGTTGCCTAATCTCCAATAATTTAGGATTTAACTTATGCAATTTGGTACTATGGATCTAAAATTGTCAAATTGCGAGTGGAATTGAGGCAAAATTTGCCATTAAACCTACCAAAAATACTCAAAGAGTTTTTAGGGAAAGGGATCAATAAAGCAATAGTGCGCATGAAGGAAAATTATCACTAAAAAGAAAGAAAAATGCAACATTATATAAGGGTATTACTAAATTTACTAATGAAATTGTTATTTCCATCATTTGTTTCTAGACAATTACTAGTAACTATTATATAAAAAATATTAATGGAGGGTGTATTAGTATTTAAAAAAAATGCGAGAATAACAATTCAATTGGTGAATTTAACGATACTCTAAAATTTAATATGATCCGTTAAAATCATGCATATTGCTAAAATCATGTGTATTCCATGATCCAAAGTAATATTTTTTAGTATGAGAGAAAATAACACAAATGTATGTTGAGTTTAATTTTCAAATCTAATCTCAAAATCTCTAGCACATCAAATTATTTTATTTTTTTCATAAAGCATTCCAATCAAATTTAACGTTAATTAAAATTAAATTTGATAAATATCAATTATACGACAAAATAAGTAAATATATTGCACATCAAATTGATATTTTAAATATTATTATTGATTTATATATGAAAATGATTCATAAAAAAAGTATATTATTATGGAGATTTTTTTCTCAAATTTTGATGTGTATTTTGAGGGAAGGCAACCAAAAAAAAAAAATCCCATAACATTAATTCATCAGGATACACTATTTTATTACCCTAGAAATTAGGACTCATTTATGTTTTGAATGTTTTCTTTTTCGGAAATGTTTTCGATGTTTTATGAACACAATATATTTTTTTCAAATTTGGCACATTAAAGTGATAAACTATTATAATTCAAGTGCTAAATTTTGGTCTTTTGATAATTAATAATACATTTGGATTTTGAATAACGGTTTAACATAATTTAAATAAATATTAGTAAATAATAAAATCAAATTTTTTGAAAAAAAAAATAGTTTACTTTTCGAGAAATAGAACTAATCCGGCTAGAATTTGATAATGCAAAAAATGAAAAATAAAAAATCTAGAATTATGTTATAGGAAAAAAAAAAAAAAAACCTTTTGATATTGGAGAGAAAGCAGAAGGAAAACATTTAATATGATAGAGATTATTAAATTATAAATTAGTCATCTTAGTTTTGAAAAACAAATTAATCAGTCTCTTTTATTCATTTCATATTCTTTTTTTCAATTGTTTAAAGAAATAGAAAAGGTAAAAAATAAATAGACTTTATAAAAAAAAATATTGAACTAAACATATTCAACACTAGTCAATGGATTAATTAAATAGTTTTTAAAACTTGATAAATTATTTAATTGATTTTGTAAAACTAAAAAGACTAATATATAATTTAGTCAGTGATAAAAAAACAATCAAGAGATGTGCAAATGATACAAGAGAAGAAGTGAAGAAAGGAAGGAGAAAAAAATGTATCAAATAGAGAGAAAAGGAGAGTATTTGTGTTAGGTTGTGGATTTTGTGAATTAAGGAGTGGTGATAACGTAGTGATTTGGTCGTAGAGAAAAGAAAAGAAAAAAAAGAAGAAAAAAATTAAATAAAAAATGTGTTTGGACATGTATCAATATAGAGAGACAAGCTAAATTTTCCCTTAAGTAAGGATTAAACAAAAATAATTTTGAAAGTAAGGGACTGATATTGTAAAAAAATAGACGTAAAAGGATGAAACTTACAAAATGAAAAATATATGAAGAAAGGAAGCTTTAACTATATACCCATTTTAATCACACAAGGTTGACAAGGCATGGCCACATGGGGATGATACATTCAGGAACACAGGCAAGACAGATGAATGGTGTGTCAGGTATGTTAGCAATCTCTAGCCTTTCATGCTCTTGGTTGTGGTATTTATCTCATCTTATCAATGTAATCAATTGTGTTTTACCAAAGACTATGAAGTTATTTCATAAGAAACATCCCACCAATTAATATCTTTTTTGATTATCAAAATAATCACCATTATTATTATTTTTTCCTTCTCAAAGGACGTGAAGCGTATCGAAAAGAGGCCCATTGCACGATTAGAGCAAGAGCTCTTACGAGAGTGCGAGTCTCCACAGAGTAAGAATGGGAATGGGAATAGGAACGAGAAAATTAAGGAAACGGAAGCGCCAAGTCACGAGCGTTACCATGACGGTTGAACCAGAAGTCTCCTAACTTTTTCTTTGAGATTTCGTGCAAAGAGTTTCTATTTGAGACTTGTGAGGCTGCTTAGCTTAACTAGCAATTATCTTAACTCGGTGGTTGACGGGTCGAAGCATAATTCTCCTAAGTTGCAATTCATGCATATGAAAATCTTGCTTTTGCAATAGAAGAAGAAAGAAGACAATCGGAATTATATACAATTAATGGAGTGCAGAAGGAATACGGTAGCTGAAGAAAGCTCTATATATTAATGGCTTTATAATTTCGCAGTTCAATTTCTGTTTTTAATATAATAATGTGTTTATGCCAATTTGATTACTTATATTTTATTAATCTTATAATTATGATTCTTAGGTGTTTTTTTTTTTTTTTGAAATTGATTGGCAATCTTGATAGTTTGTATTAGGTTAAACAGGTTAATAAATAAATTTTATTACAGTATGGCGATTTTTGCCAAACCAAGGAACGCGTTGCAGCTACTTTGAAAAAAAAAACATTAATTATCCATTTATCTTGAAATATTTTTTAAATTTATTTTATTCATTTATTTATTAGGCTGGCATTTTTAAACCATTTCACATTTTAGGCCAACTGCCTTATTTCTATGTTCTTTCCAACTAGTTTTTTTTTTTTTTTCCTTCAGTTTGTCGTAGTCCTGCTTTTATTCTTTCATTTATAAATCATTTCCTAATTAAGCCACTTCAGCCGCCCATATCCTTTTTATTCTACCTTCTTTCTAGTTTCTATTCCTTTTGTCTTTTTAGTGTGAGGAAGTCTAAAATGGGCATCTTGTCAGGGCTTAGATTTTTTTTTTTTTTTTAATGATGTTATCGTAGGTTTAGTGGATGATTAGGGATGGAAATGAATAGGTATCCAGATCATTAATTTAATTTTTTTTATCTTATTTTTTACACAATTCACATTAGTTTATCCATCATTTAATATCTGTTGAAAATAATTTATCAAAAATATTTTATTTCATTCCCTATAATTTTCAAAAAAAAATTTAATCTTTAAATTTTTTTTACATTTTGGTCATCTCTTTATAAGATTTTTGGTCCTCAAAGTTTTTGAAAAAAATATTTTGGTTTTTAATTTTTAAAGTTTATACAATTAGATCCTTATATGTTTAAAAACAAAATCAAAATAAATTAATGGATATTAATAGAATAAGGAGTGAATATCCATATCCTAAAACCATATTAATAGATATGTATTTTTTTTTACCATTATCTACTTTAATATCTATTGGATATTTTTAATGAATATTTATTAGATTAGATAAAGCATATACTCACTTTATACCTAGCTTGTTGCCATTTCTAATGATGACCACATAAATGTGTACTCTTTACGATCTTTAACATATAGTATCAAAGAGATAACCTTTTTATCCCTATTGGTAGAAATTAGAGAAGTTTGATTCAAAAGGGAGAATTAATGGTTGGGTTTGGCAGCCATAAATATATTACTTTTTAGTAACTTGTGGCATTCATCAGAAATTATTAAAAATTTAACTTCCTTTGGAGTGAATTTAAGAATATTTGATTTGTATTTAACTTTTACTCTTTTTTTTTTAATGAATGCAGAAAAGAAAAGGAAGTGACAAAATTAAAGCAAATATGAAAAGAATAAAAACAGAGATGACACAAATTGGTGAACAATAGAAACGTATTAAAGAAGGGCAAATGGAAATCAGAGAGAAGTTTGAAGAGATTGAATTTGAATGCAATCAACTTAGAAAGGAAACATTATTTATATCACAGTAGGATGTGCTAAATCAACAACGCTTGAATCTAATGTTGTTTAAAATCGTCAAAGCACGAGAAGACAACAATTTTTCTGAAGCTGACAAAATTACTCTACATCTTTATTTAGTTCTGCCTCACTCTAGTTAACTCTCTCTCTCTCTCTCTCCATAAGCTACTCAATTTTATTTTATTTTTTAGCTAAACGGTTAAAAAAAAAACACCAAATTAAATCCAGCTTGATATTTATCGATTTTCTTTTTCAAAATTTGATTAACTTCTTATGTACTCTCAGTATTACAAAATCGAACTTGAATAGCAATTGTTCCATAACTATACCAACATTTGAGTAAAATGCCATTATAAGTACATGTTATAATTACAATTTTAACAATTGTTACTATACGCGTTTAGAAGCTTTTATTTAACTTTAAAAGTATTTATATCAATTTTACTTGCAATTACATAGAACTTCACCAACAAATGCTTTTATATCAAATGTTGGAAAAGTTATACCACAATTCTCACTAAAATTAAGAAAAAAAGATGCTAAAAATATATAGCAATGGCAATTATGAAATGCCATTGCGGTGTTTATTTACCATAACATTTCTTTGAGTAAGTTTTTTAGACAAATGCCGGTAAAAGTTCATTTTGTTGTAGTTTCTTGTGCGTTTTAATTGTTATGTTTCCGTTAGCATTACTTAATTTTTATTTGATATACACTCCATAAGAAGAACCTTTTAGGAAACAAGTTTGGAGTTAAAGAAATGTCAATCAATTTGTTTTTTCGATAAACACAGAAGAATTTAATTTAAACTTTAATTATCATGTGTCAGCTGACCATTTAATATTATTATATTAAATAAAAAAAAATTGGAATTTTTGGAGTGTCAATCAGATCCATTAATTTAGGACTTTGAGTAAATCAAATTGCAATGAAGTTTAGGGACTCTATAAGACATTAGCATTGTGCTATTAAATGTTTGTTCAAAACAGATACTAAAATATCTTGTTCTTTTGCCGTAGCATTAACATATATTTTTGTTTATGATAAAGTTATATATATATATATATGACCACGTTACTCATGCAATTTCCCACTCTGGATTATAACCATGTGCATTTCATCTTAATTTCCTAACACCAAACCCACCCAAGATGGCAACTGTTATAATACATGAACAAAAATGTGTTCAGTGACAAGCTATATATATATATGCATGGTGTAGAAGTGCTAAATTAATTTTCAGTCAACAATGAGAAACTAATTACGATAGAATGACTTGGAGTCGGAAAGACTATCTCTCACTATTAACATATATTCTTTAACTGCATTGATAAGAGACATGAAGGATAATTAACAAATAGAGGTTAACTAGTTTTTTTTTACCCATTGTGTAAATAAAATATATGAAATTATTTTTAAAAAAAATTATTTCAATTTGATAGTCTCGTGATATAGTATGAATCTAAAAAAATATATGAAATCAAAGGTAAAAAAATATATATTCATAATTTTTTAATCAAAATTTTGTATTTAACAATTTTTTATTTGTGTTTTCATGATTTTTTTTTGTTAGAAAAAGGATTTATTCTTGTTAATCTATGGATTATTAACTAAAAAATTAAATAAAAATTTTAAAAAAGCTTTAGTATTTCATAAGATTGTGTCGAAAAACTAAAATAACAATTAACAAAAACTTACATAGAATTGACCAAATAAAACAATTGCTTTTTTTATTTTTATTTAATGTTGATGAGAATATCGGTTTTTAAAAGAATGTGAACTTAATTTTTATATATTTATTCACAAAAAAATGAATAATATCAAAATAAAAAAACTATATTAATTTGAATCATTGAGTGGTTAAACCAAAACATAATTTTAATTATTTAATTTAAAATAAATTAATTTTAAAATATTAAAAAATAAGTAAATAAATAGTAAATGCTTAGTGTAGTAGTAGTTGCATAGTTAATTTATAAAAAAATAACAATTCAATATTTTTTATATATCATAACTATACTAAGTGAATTTAGAGTTTTTAGCATAAAATAAAAAATACTATAGGAAAAAGTTAACTTACAAGGAATATATTGACTAGATTTGAAATTAATAGACTAAAATAAAACTTATTACAAAATTGATTTTGATAAATTTTGACTATATAAAGAAGAAACAAATAAAACACATGAATTCTTTTTCTTTTTATTCCTCCTTCTTAAATATTTTTTTTTAATTTTTATGCAATATATAATTAGTTCTTGAATACGAGCCTCACGCGCAAAGCAACCATCTCTTTTTTTGTTTTTCACATTTGACTTTTAATTATTAATTAACTAATTTGAGTTTTTTAAAAAAACAAAAAAGCTAAGAAAAAATTATTTGAAATACACTTTTAATCTAAAAATGTATTTCACACAAATTATATATATTAATCATGCCACTATAATTTAAAAAATATATAAATCTATTTTTCAAAAGAAAAAATAATCATCTTCTAAAAATTTATTCTAAAATCCATACATATAGAAAATAAATCAAAATTATCGAGTAAATATAATTTTAAATTAATTTGATGAGAATTTAAAAAAAAATGACAAACTAAAGTAGTAATTCTTAAATAATACAGGTAATTAACAAAAAATGTTAAAAAAAAATGGGACTAAATCACAATATAATTAAAGTTTATATATATATATATATATGTCTAGAAAAATTAAGGATCAAAGTATCAAAAAAAATGCCATGAATAATAAAAGAAATAGTGATTTGTGAATATGCAAATAGTATTTTGTGAGTATGTGAATAGTATTATGAATAATAAAAACCCATTTTGTTTTAGCTTTTTTTAATTAAAATGTTTTCTTTTCTCGTCAATTCGTTTTCATATTTTTATCTTTTTTTCTTTTCTATTTCTTAAAACAAAAAGAAAAAAAAAATTAGTCCATCCGATTTCGTAAGACAGTAGCATTGCCTTTTTTTTTTCCTTCATTATATCATAGGAATGAGTAAATTGTTATTTTAGAGTAAATTATAACTTAGTCTCTCTTCCTTAGGAAAACAAATTAATTAGTCCATTTAATTTCAAAAACTAACATTTTTGTCCTTTTTTATTTTTTAAAATATTTTTTTCTCATCAATCTTTTTCATATTTTTATCTATTTTTTTCTCTTCTATTTCTTAAAACAAAAGTATTAAAAAAAAAATCAAAATCAAAAGGTAGAAAAAATGACAAAAACATTAGTTTTTGAAATCGGATGGACTCATTAATTTTTTTAACTAAGAAAGAAGGACTAATTTATAATTTATTCTAGAATGGCAATTTACTCATTCCTAGGAAATAATAAAGAAAAAAAGACAATGACATGAGCATTAAATGCTCTGTCAAAAAGATAATAAATTGACATAAAAAGGCTAAAAGAAAAGAAAAGAGAAGGAAAAAAAAAAAAAAAGGAATCAATTAAGGGTAATTGTGGATTTTCACAAATCCACCGAGTGGCAATAAATGTAATTAAGAATGAAAGAAAAGATCATTTATAATGCAGAAGGAAAAAAAAAGTGAAATGACAAAAAAGCGTTAAAGAAGAAAATTAAAATGAAAATCAGTCAAGGAAAGTTGTGGATTTTCATAAATCCACCGAGTGGCAGTGATAGTAATTAACATTGTGTTTGGATATTTTCTCTTAGGAGGAAAGAAAAGACAGAAAAGAAAATAAGAGGAAAGAAAAGTGAAATGAAAGAAAATTATTTTTCACTTGTTGTTTAGATAAAAGTAAAAATGAAAGGTAAAAAAATATATTTTTCTTGTTTGGATAATTGTAGAAAGAGGAAGGAAAGAAAATATATAATTATATATTTACTATAATATCCCTACGATTATATTTTTATATTTAAATACTTATAATAAATTTGTATTGATATTCCTAATCAAATGTAGCACAAACCAAAATACAAACACAACTAAACAAGAAACTGAAACTGAACTGTAGCAGTAACCAAACTAGATATAGAAGCCTGAGATTAATGGCTACAGAATGGCCAAAGCAAATAATCTTGCCACATACTGACCACCAAATCTAATAGGCCGAATAGCTAGATGTTGTTACCAATACGTCTAGCAACTGTCCTTTGCTCTACTATTGCCTTTGAACCATCCCTGCCTGGGCTGAAGCATACTGGTAAATACTCATCCAAATGGCATTCAAAAATCGATTTCTCAAAATGCCTCACTAGCTGCTCTTTACCCTGAGATCACATTTTCAAATCAAAACCCAGAGATTTGCTCCACCAAATCTAATGAATTTTCTATTTTGCGTGTTTAGGTAGCCAAATTTCTAGAAAAGAGTAGAAGAAGTATTAAAGTGAGACAGGATAAGCCATAGTCGTCGAGCCGCAGTAATTCTATGGCTGCATAATCACAAGAAAAAAGACAGCAATTATTGGCAAGAGATTTTGTAGTAAACCTTTATAAAGTCAGCAATCGATGTGTTAAAGACGAGTAAATATTGTTGTTTAGTAGTATGTAGCTGCCCTCTGCCCGCTATCCTTTACCCTCTGCTTTGTTGACAAGGAGAAGGTAAAGCCGTCGATGTGCAGAACTGGCGTGCCTTAAAGCCGTTGTGCCTACAAAAGAAACAGAAAGCTGTTGTGCCTTAAAGCCATCGATGTGTGGATCTGTTTTGGTGAGTTTTGCCATGATTTGTTATTGCAGAGAGTAGAGAAATGGAGAGGGACGGATGAGGCCGACGAAGGTAAAAATGAAAATATTCATATTTTTTATGTTTTGTCGTGTTTGTTCTCTCACTTTTCTCCCAATTGTAGGAGGAAAATGAGTCCCACCATATGTAACTTTGTTTTTCTTTTTTTATTCCATAGGTTTCCTCTGCAAAATAAACGGGTGAAACTTTTCTTTTCTCTTTAAGTTTCTTTCCTTTCCTTCACTTTCCATCCTATATAGACAAACCCAAAAAAAATAAAAGGCTGCTTATAACACAAAATCTTAAAAAAAAAAAAAAAAAAAAAAAAAAAAAAAAGAAGAAGAAGCTCAATCCACAGTGCCAGTAGGTGACAGTGAACGGTCTAAAAACAGTAAAACTCTCATGCCTTTTAATTTCTTTTAATGTTAATTATAGAGCCAAATCCCAGATTGTAAAAAAAGCTTGTAGTAACAGATTCTTTGTTTGATATTTTTAAGAATAAACTTACGTTTCCAAAGTCACTTGACAATGATTCCAATTATATTTTACGGTGAAATCACGCTTGATATTCTTTTACGGATTTTGCTTGTTATTTTAATCGCTCACCTAGCATTTTTCTAGCTGAACAAGCTTGCAAAGTGCAAAAGGAGAGGACACGAAATCGGATTTTTATGCTACAAACAAACATAGAATTTTATCCTTTTTTTAAAAAAAAAAAAAAACATCGCTGCAGGAAAAGGAATCTCAAAAAGCTTTTGCGTCATCAATCGAGCAAATGAATATTGGGTCCCAATTTCAATTAGAACTTGGAATGATTTCTTTTTCTATTTTTTTACACAAACCGAGACCTCTTTCTAGCTCGGATAAGAAGAACCCGTATGGCCGAAAAAAAATTATAAATAAATAATAACCATGGTCGCCCTTTTCTTTTCAAAAATAGTACCGTCATTCTGATGGCGTCACCTTGAAACAGCCTCAACAAAGAATAATAGAAGCCACTTTTAAAAGTGATAGGATCACCTTCAACAGAAAGTAAAGCTAAAGCTAAAGCTTATAGTTTAAACCTCTAATCGAAAACATGTTAAAAGAAACAAAGGAAAAATCTCCAGCTAGTGAAACCTAAAGCTTTGATGGTTCACACTCTCTATGGGCAAATCCATTCAAACTCTTACATGTTATGACATTAGGATGGTCGCTCCTCGACATTAGTGAGATTGCTCAAAATTTTAATTTGAAAATTTCATTTATTTGAAAATATAAGTTATTTATTAATTATAGAGCTGTCATTTAGTAATAAAAAAATTAAAAACTTAAAATGAGGACTGACTCGAGAGATTTATGGCTAAAGAGTTAGTTATATTTTTTAAAAGATATCAATCGATATCTTTTTTCTAAAAAATGTACCACATTTAGTTTAATCTTAAAGTTTATCTCCTAAAAAAATACATATTTTTACCAAGATTAATACAAGTCAAAAGTTTAAGTTTTATTTCTTATATCGAACTAAGTTTTTTTATTTTTACTCGTGACATTATGTTGAATCAATCATCGGTTCGGTATCTTGTTAATTCAACATGCAATTCGATTAAAGTCTCGACATAATCAATATGTCTTAGAACAACCTAATTACAAAATAATTGAATTGGGTTAATATCGGTTCCAACTTTGTTAATTTTTCTTAGTGTTTTCTATGTTTTTGCTTTTTTTTTCTTTTTTTAATTATTTTCTTAGCATTTGCTATTCTTTTTTCCCCCTATCTTTTCCCTAACATTTCTTTTTTTTTTTTTGTTCTCTTTTTTTTAGCATTTCTTTTTCTAACATTTTTTAATCTTTTTCCCGGCATTTTTTTCCTTTTTAGTTTTTTTTTTTGTTGGTGAAGAATCATCATCAATCCTAAAAATTAGGACACTTGATAATTCATCCACTTATTAATTGCCTAATTTAATTATTGAAATAAATCCAAAAATTAAATATTAACCCAATAAATTCAAAAAAATAAATCTAAATTGAGTAGAAAAAATATAAACATAAAAGAAATTCAAGGTCAATTTATATGAAAAAAAAAGCTAAAATTAGGTTATTAGGCCCTCGGCCCTCGGCTCATTGGGTCGGACCTATTGAGCTAGCCTCGCCTTTCCACTTTTTCTTCTTTTTTTTTCTGTCTCTTTCGAGCCTAGGTCGAGCTAAGATCAACCTAGCCCATGCCTCACATGGGTTGGGCTTAAACAAGTCCAACCTTATTTTCTTGCCTGGCTCGGCTTAACCCTCGTTAACAAAATTGTTTATTTTCTTTCAAATTCTTTTGGATCAAACTAGTCTTTCTTCGCTTTCTCCCGTCCCCTTCCTTCCCTCCAACAAACCCAAAATCCCTCGAACGTAATCAACTCTTCACTCGATTCTTCCTTTACTTGAACCCAACTTTCCTCTCATCTCTTCATCCCCTTCCTTTTTTTCGTCTCTTACGGATCCGGATCACCTTGATTTCTTTTAAGATCGAACAATCTCAACTCCTTTGGAACCCCTATTAAAATCCACTTGATTCCTCATTATCCCTCATAAGACCCATAAACCTTAGGTACGATTATAGATTCTAACCAATCTTGATTGCTAATTAAACCTTGAAATTGAACCCTAAATCATCATAATTAAACCTCTATATAACCACTAGATCCTTCCTCTCTTCTCAATTGAAATCCCCAAAGACTCAAAATTAAACTGCTTAAACCCAAAATTCTAGTCTCTTGAAACCTTCAAAAAACAATTCCTTCTTGAATTTAACAAACCCGAATGGGTACGTAAATAATTAAGGCAATAGGTGTTATGCTTAATGATAGTGTTGTGTGTGGCTTAAATTGTATAGGCTAATAATATATTTAGCCTATTATGTTTTTTTCTTTATAGGTATGAGGTATTTAAACCTCTTTATGTCTCTGTTTAGAAAAGAGAGTGAAAGATAAATACTTTATATTGAGCTTTTAAGGTTTTTGTATTCTTCTACTATCAAGCTAATAAAACTTCTCTTCCGCTCGTGGAGTAGGTAATTTACCAAACCACATAAATTCTTTGTGTTAATAATTTATTTAGCTTTATCTTTTGATTATTATCTATCATTATTTATCTTGTTTCCATCATTTGTCATAACAAACTGGTATCAAAGCACAAGTTACATATTTTTGGGTTTTTTAATTTATACTTGATGACTTTGAAATTTGATGTTACACCTTTTGATGGTCAAAATAATTTTAATCCATGGAGAATAAAGATGAAAGTTTTGTTACAAGGTGAAGGTTCTATCAAGGCAATTGAGGGTATATACCCGGATGATATGACTTCTTTCGAAATTGAAGAGATGGATGAAAAGACTTATAGTGCTCTATAATTATCATTGTCAAAAAAGGTACTACAAGAGGTCACGGATGAAGAGATGACGATGGGACTATGGAAGAAGTCTGGAAAGTCTCTACATGAATCGATCTCTTACAACAAGATTATATTTGAAGTAGTGCTTTTATACACTAAAGATGCGAGAAAGTACATCTATTTATGAACACTTTGATGAATTCAATAAGATTGTTATGGATATGAAAAATCTTGATATTAGACTTGATGAAGAAGATTGAGCTCTTATTGTATTGTATTCGCTACTGTTTTATATGAGAATTTTATTAATTCAATATTGTATGGTAGAGAGTCCATAACTTTAGAGGATATTAAATCCTCTTTGAATTCTACTAAGTTGAGACATAAGCTAAATGGTAAAGCCATTGATAATCGAGTTGATGGTTTGCTAGTAAAGGGAAACGAGAATGATAGAAAGGGTTATAAAAGAAGACCTAAATTTTGTTCTAAGTTTAGATCACTCCCAAATAAGAAAAATAATTTGAGTGCTACTACTATCGAAGAAAGGACATTACAAATTAGATTGTCCTACTCGAAGAAGAAGGAGAAACCGCGAGGTCAAAGTTTTGAGTTTGCTAATGTGACGAAGGTTACCGATGTTGATGCTTGCTAAAATTTTTCTTGCTTGTATATCCTCTAGATGGTCGTTCGATCAAGAATGGATATTGGATACTAATGCTTCTTATCATATATGTCCAAATAAAGGGTGGTTTACCACTTATGAACCTATAAGTGGTGGCTACGTTACGATAGGTAACAATTCGGCTTATAAGATGATCGGTATTGATGCAATTCGTATTAGGTGTCATGATACGATTATGAGGACTTTGACAAAAGTGAGATATATACCGATTTGAAGATGAATCGAATTTCTTTAAACTATCTAGAATTGAAAGATTATAGCTACTCTAGTAAAAGTAGAATTCTTAAGGTTTCTAAAGGTTCTTTGGTTGTGATGGAAACAACTCGGATTAATTATCTTTATGTGTTAAAAGGTAGTATAATAACAAGCTCTACATGGGTGATTACTTCTTACTTTGAAAAGAAAATGACTCAATTATGGCATATGCTTCTTGGCCACATAAGTGAGAGAGGTATGACTACTCTAAGTAAACGTGGTTTGCTTTGTGATGATCAAATGACATCACATAAGAACGATGTTTTCAAAACCTTCAAATAACGAAAAGCTCTAGTAGAAAATCAAACAAAAAAAAGGTTAAACATCTTCAAACGAGATAATGACTTAGAATTCTATGGTGAAAATTTTAATGAGTTTTGTACAAACTCTAGGATTGTCCGACATCGCACAATTAAACACACTCCTCATCAAAATAGGATGGCGAGAGCGCATGAACAAGACTTTTATGGAGAGAGCTAGATGTATGCTCTCTAATTCGGAGTTTGGAGAAGGATTTTTGGGCTGAAACAATTAACATGGCTTGTTATCTTATCAATCGTTCTCCCCTTACTGTCATTGATTGTAAGACTCTAAACGAGGTATGATCAAGTAAACCTACTAATTATTTAAATTTAAAATTATTTGGATGCTCTACTTATTATCATGTTAAAGATGATAAACTTAAATCTAGAGCAAAGAAATGCATATTTGTTGGTTATGTTGATAGGGTGAAAGGTTATCATTTATAGTGCCTTGAATCCAATTCATCTAAATTCATTATTAGTAGAAATGTTATTTTTAATGAGAAATATATGCTTGATCAAGGAAAGGTTATATGTGAGTCTACAAGAAAGAGTGAGAAAGTTGTAGGTAAGGTGGAGCTTTAAATGGATTTTGAAAGAAAGACTCCTAAAAAATCATCCCTAAATGAATCCCCTATAATTATAGATGTGCAACAAGATTTAGATATGAATGAAGATACCAAAGACGCTAAATAGCCTTACTCAATAGTTACTTGGTTGAGAAAGGAAACAAATAAGACCTCTATAGAGATATGCTTATCGTTGGTCTAATAGCCTATGCCCTCACTAGAGCTGAGACAATAGGTATTCGGGAACCTTCTACCTATAGAGAGGTAGTGATTTGAAAAGAGAGGCTCAATCATGTGAAGGAGAGAGACAAGATCGTACGAGTTTTCTTCTCTTTCTCGTGCTTCATGCTTTTGCCCATGTGAAGCACTTGTCTTGTGCCTATGTGCCTTAAGAATTTGTTTATGCATGTTGGGATATTGTTAGAGAGAATGAATTTTATTAGTCTCGGTGTTGAAGTCAATATTTTCTCTCTTCACGTCTCTTGTTTCTTATACCGAGTTAGCTCATGTAAGCTTAGAGGTGTGTTTTGAGAAATTATTTGACATTCTTGAAGGTTTATAGAATTCAAGCCAAGGTGGAGATTCATTGTGTGTGGCTTGAATTTTATAAGCCAATAATTTATTTAGCTTATACTATTAAGCTAATAAAACTTCTCTCTTAAGCTGTGGAATAGGCAATTTACCGAACCACGTAAATTTTGTGTGTTGATAATTTATTTAGCTTTATCTTTTGATTATTATCTATCATTACTTTTCTTGTTTCGTTGTTTGTCATAATAGTTAGTGACTTCACTATCATTAATCGTTTCTTCTCCTTTTGAAGTGGTTGGAGATAATATGGATTGAAGAAATAAAAAAAGAGGGAAAAACAAAGGCTTACTTGGGAGTTGACTTCAAATGCTTGGTTAAGGAGGAATGTATGACAGCAGATAGTTGCTCTTTCAACTATTAAACCCAAAATCCTTCTTGAATTCGAGAGTTACAAAGTCGATGATAAGACTCTTAACTCCTTAGCCTTTTGTTATTTGGTTTTCCCTTAATTCTTCACTCTCACTTGTTTTGATTGTCTTATATTGCCCAATTCTCTACTCTTTCATGTATCTTGATTCTTTCTGTTTCATAATTCTCTTCCGTCTCCTTTTTTTTACTACTACTTCTCTTATTTTCCCCTAATTCTACCTATAATTCCTCAATTCACTACTCTTGCCATAATTTTCCCATATTGCTTCGTCTTTGCTACAATTACACGGTCCCTCAAAATTTACCTAAACCGCCTCCTAGTCGCCTCTCGATTTTCCTCTCGAATCCCCCTTTAATTACTTCTCAATTCCTTTCTGAATTTTCTCTCCTATTTACATTGGGAAGCATATTCCCTCATATGAATTACATTGATGATAGTTTTTGGCTTCTATATAAACGAGCAAAAAAACATCTATGTTTTTCAAACGTGCCCAATGTTTACTCGTTTAGGTATGTTGATCTTTGGAGGTTGTTACGGATTAAAAGTTATAGTGGTAGGATGGCAAGACTTGTAGCTTGCAAGAGCTTTGTCCCTTTAGTCACTAATGAAGATGAACATTGCTAGAGGATGGTAAAGTACAAGACATACATGCCATATCTAGGATTTGAGAGCATCTTAATGACCAAAGTCATTCGAATTGATCTCGAATTGATCCCGTGATCTGCTCTCGATGTTTAATTAAACCCCTGTAGATTTAGATTTGTTTCAATTGTAATCCTTAGGAGAGTCATTGTAGTCTCCGAATTTTTAATTTTTTTCATTTAGGTCTATGTGCCCTGCAATTTTAATCCTACGAGTTTCCAATTGTTTTAATTGTACTCCCAATGACTCTAATTATAATTTTATTTAATTCAATTATGCCCCTAACAATTAAATGCTTTATATATATATATATATATATATATATATATATATATGTTGCCTTTTGAATTAATTCCAATAATGAAAATAAACTAAAACAAGATAAAATCAAAACAAGAAAACAAAATAAAATAATATTTTAGGGGGAGGGAAAAATTTGGGTTGTAACAAGAACCTTACACTAGCCACTTTCACAACTCTATTTCTTATTTAAGAAACTTAAATCCAACATAAAATTTTTGAAAATAGTATACTTAGGTAACTATTCATGTTTTTAGAAGATTTTTGGGGGAACTTAGTAATATTTATTTTGTTAAAAACTTCCGGACTCAATCCATATCTATAAAACTTCATATGTTCGTTCACACTCTATCTAGCAAGAGAACAGTAGAACACCATATCTGAGCTTTTCAAATTGATTATTAAAATGTAAGCAGTTAAACTATAGATTTAAGGTTCTCTCTGCAAATTGAATAAAAATATTGCAGAAAAATATATACATTTAGTAGAAAAAATTAAAATTTTCCATTCAACTTTTGTTCAGCGCAAAACATAACATCCAGCTTAAATTAATTTGTAGCTCTCAACATATAGAGCAAATTTCAAGAAAAAATAAAATGCACAAATTTTGGATGGTTTGAAAGAGAATTTAACCTTACTGGGCTTCGGTGCAAAGGAAGGGAGCAAATTTCACCGCCATTGTAGGACCTGTGGTCTATTGTTCGGCAGTGGGAATATTGGACTTTTTCATTGTTTAACACAGCCATGAGCCAGTCCTTTTTAGCCTGCCTAAGGGATATTTTTCCTCTTCTGCCTCTTGTTACGCTTAGCTCTCTATTCTTGTATCTTCTTTTCAATATTTTAGTTCTCACACTTCCTAGTCAAAGGAGACACTTTCTTAATCTCTTCTTGCAAACCTCTAGCATATATGCCTTGCAAAATTTCATAATCGAAGCCCTCTTTCACGAAATCATACCATATATCCGTGATAGAAATATTGCCAATTTGGAAAAAAAGGCATATATATATATATAACTCAAAACATTCAATTCTGAACAGAGAATGCAAATGTTTTAAAGTAAAAACTTAATCGTCATGAGTTGAAAGAAGAAGATAAGCAGAAGACAAACAGGATTTTAAGGGATGACTAATGTCATTACATATGATCTACTTCTGATTTTATTTTAACAATAAAGACGATAAAGAGTCACTGGGAATGCTAAAGGATCGTTGTTTTTTCATCATAATCAGTCATAGGCTGGTGGGCATCCACAATTAGCCAAGGCTTGGCTTTCCTTGTTTCTGCTTTTCCATTTCCTCACTAGCAACACAGCAAATAGGAAACAGGAAAAAAATTATCAACAATATATTTTGATTTTATTTAGAGTTTGTCAACTTTTTCTTTGTGACTACTTTCATATATAGCTAGCAAAATTATTAAATCTCGCATATCCCAAAAATTAATAAAGAAAAGCAGTGAAAGAAAATTTAACAAACCGGAGGAGCTGAGTAAGGTGATCAGCCTGGGCAAAGTTGTTATCTTGACGTGCTTTCACAATGCCAAACATTAGATTGATCCTGATCTGGTTGCAATCGCTCTGTTTGGCTATGTTCATAGTCTCCTCTTTGAGTTTGTGGCATTCAGATTCTATTTCTTCAAACTTTTTTCGTATTTCTTCTTGCCCTTCTTTTATGCGTTTTTGTCCCTCACTGATCCCTTCCATGTCTGTTTTCAACCGTTCCATTCTTTCCCTCCTCTCTCTGTTTTTCTTAATATTTTTCTCTCTTTTCTGTAGGCCATGCATGTAAAATATGTTAATTAGTGACAAATATATATACACACACAATTAATTCTGGGGGTATATATATATACACACACAATTAATTCTGGGGGTAGTAACATGAGATATAGTTCAAGAAACAAAGCGACAAATTATTAAAAAAAAAAAAAAGAACATAGAATTGGGGATTTGTGTATATAATCTTTACAATTAATTCTAGGGTTAGTAACATGAGATATACTAACAATCAGTCAAGAAACATAACGACAAATTATTAAAAAAGAAAAAAAAATCGAACATAGAATTGGGGATTTGTGGGTACCCATTGTCTCCTGCGTTTTGTCTTGCAAACATTGCGGCTCCGGGCTAAAGAGTTGACGGAATCCATGGTTGTAAACAACCAAATAGCCACACCGTGTTCACTTTGCCTCTTCCATCTCTTGAAAGTGAAAAGTTGCGTTCACACAGGACAAGGGTTTCTTCCCGATATTGGTTAATTTATAAGAGGGGAACGGATCTGTTATTCGGCTTCGTCAAATGGGAGACCCGCCACCTGATTGTGAAGTTGGTAGACATATCCCGTTTATCTTCGACATTCGCACGACAACGCCAGGAATTTATGAAGTTGTGCGCTCGAGCTTGCTAGACATCTCCCGTTTATCGCACGATAACGCTAGAAAGTTTGTTATATTCCTTTTACGGTATAAAACGTGTGTTCAGTAAACTATAGACTGTTAGGCCGTTACCTACTATGAATACAGCATAGATAATTACCAGACGTTGAAAAAAAAAATAAAAGAAAAAAAAAAGAAAAAGAAGAAGAAGAAAAAAGAGGAGGCCAGCTGTGTAAAAAAAAAAAAAAAAAAAGCACTGCTATAGTAAATAAACAGCGAACCGCCAGTTGTTTTACTTTTTTTAGTAGTTGAATACTTATACTACGTTGCGAGCGGATAACCGTTATATACATAGAGTTAATAATTCATATAGTGCTATATGAGTAGAAAGTTTTATTTTTGATAATTAATATAAATCGAATCTATATATAGTTAATTTCTAATAAAACTAATTATATATATATATATATATATATATATATAAATATAAAAAAATCAGCTAAATTGTAGAAATATATTGAAATCAATAGATTAAAATAAAAGCTACAACAAAATTGGTTCGATAAATTCTGAATAAATATATATATAAAAAATAAATAAAACTTGTGAATTTTTTGAACACATAGTTATTTTTTTAGAAAAAAAAATGAATCAAACTATCTAAAACATACTTTTAGCTCTCTCTCTCTCACTCATCGGAATTTATATATGATAAAACTATATATATATATGACTTATCGGACTCGGAGTATATAAAATAAAAAAATATTAAAAACCCACTTAAATTGCATGAAATATATTGAAGTAAATAGATTTAAATAACTATAAAATTGGTTTCAATAAATTCGATTATATATATATTACTTAGCGGACTCAAAGTATCTAAGATATATAAAAAAACTATATAAAAAAACTCACTTAAATTGCATAGAGTATATCGAGTGAATAGATTTGAATAAAAACTATTATAAAATTAGTTTTGATAAATTCTAGTTATATATATATATATATATATATATATATATATATATATATATATATATATATATATATATATATATAACCTATGAAATTTTTAACCGATTATTAATTTTTCCCATTAAAAAAAGAAAGAAAAAAAAAGAAGGTCAGTCGTTAAAAGGGAAAAATGGTACAACTACGAGTGAATGACAGATTGACCCTTTTAAAAAAAAAAAGACCAGCCCAAAAAAAAAAAAATGACAGCTCAGCTCTTTAAAAAAGAAAAAAAAGTAGGCTAGCTTGGAAATGACAGCCCAACCTTTAAAAAAAAAAAAAAAAAAAAGACTAATTAATTTATTTCTTAAAGAAAGAGGGACCAAGAAGCAACAAAAAAATGCATAAATACGGACAATGAGTTTGTCACTACAATGAATGAATAGTTTTGCTACTTTGAATAATATCATTTTAAAAATTTTAAATTTAACACAATTCATTTTTTTATAGATTGATTTTAAAATAAAAAATTATAATAAATTTAGCTGAAATATTAATTAAAAATTAAAAAAATTTTAAAATATAATTTTCATAATATTATATTTTAAAAAATAAAGTTATAATTAATAAACGAGACTTTTATAAAAAAAATTAATAAATGAAATTTTTTCTTATTTAATGCTGATGAATAGATTAATTTTTGAAATTGCCTTTGTAACCCCGTAGGTAGATAAAATAAAATCATTTCAAAATTTTATAATTTTTTATTTAATTATTACTATTTTTTTTATTTTTTTCATAAAATTTTTATTAAAAAAACATAATTTTTTATTTTTTATTTATAAAATTTTAAATAAAAATTTATAATAATTTAAATCTCAAATATTAATTAAACATTCAAAAGCAAATACTTTTATGGGCTTTTAGAGAATTGGATTTCGGAGCTATTGAGAAATAGAGACGTTTGGATTAACATTGGTTTTGGATGTGGGATCCATGTAATTCCCGCATCCAGATTTTTTGTATTACAAAAAAGATGGGCTGGCTTTTTGAGGGGAAACTACTCAAAAAAAAAAAAAAAAAAAAAAAAAAAAACCCCACCACATCGTGAATCTGACAACGGCTATTACGTCATCAATCCAGTCCAGCACCTAAATATTGGGTCCCAATTTCAATTAGAACTTGGAATGATTTCTTTTTCTATTTTTCCTTTTTCACAAATCGAGACCTTTTTCTAGCTCGGAAAACACGAACCCGCATGTCGTACAAGAAAATAATAATAATAATAAATAAATGGAAACCATGGTCGCTCTACTCTTTCCAAAATAGTAACGTCGTTCTGATAGCGTCACCTTGAAACAACCTTTTAAAAGGAACTAGTTGAGGCGCCTTGTCTTGGCGCGACTACATTTACACTTCCTTGTGCTATTTAGATTTCTATACTTTTGTTAGGGACGGATACTTAGAAGCAAGTCAAATTAACCTGTACCTTGAAAGTAATAAACCTGCCATGCATGAGTCTCTCTCTCTCTATAAATTCTTATATTTATTAATGGAATGTATATTATGATCCATTGGGTTATCGGTTATAGTAAATTTAAAGTTAGAAAAATTAATCTAAAAATTATGATACTAATTACTATTGCCAAAGTCCATACATATTATGCTAAAATATACTTTTAGGACAAATGTTAAGAATTTTTAATGCTCCAAAAAAATTTATTAACTTTCTTTTTTTAATTACATCAAATACTCAACGAGTTGGACGAAATCATCATCCTTACTATCAATGTTTTTTTTATTATTATTATTAACACATTTATGTATTTATATTGCAAAGCTAATTTCTAGGAGAGGAGGACTGTTCGGTTTAACAGGTACAAGACATTAATGTATGGCTTCATCTTTCAGACAAGCATATGAACAAGACATTAGTAAGGGTATTTGATATCCTTGATTTTTTTGGACGATTTTTCTGTTTGATTATTGGGCTCGTAAATATTTGGATTTGGATTCGTTTTTTTTTTTTTAATAATATGTTTTTAGATGATGATATTCTTTAGAAAACATGAGAAGATTTCAAAAAAATTATGGGAGCTCAATTTCACTTTCTTACCTCTAAGTCCGTATATTTATCTTGGGCGGTCGTTCTCCATTTTTTTTTTGGGAAACTGTTGGGACTGGATGAAAACATAACAAGATTCTTTCGTTGTGCTGTGCTGGTCGTATCCACCAGTCCTAAGCCTAACTTGAGGATATGTTATTTTTCTTTTCACTCCACGGTACGCTAGCTCTCTCCCAGTCCCACATGTTGCTCTCTCTTTCCTTGTTTTTTTTTTTTTTCCAAATTTTCAATTTAAAAAATTTAAAATATTTTCAGAATAATTATTAATAACTAATCTATAATCGAACCCGTATCTCACGAAATCATACCATATATCCAAGATAGAAATATGTGCCAATTTGAAATAGGGGCATATAGGTAAAAATAATAAGATGTCCTGTTTTCAATTTTTAGTTAAACATGAAAAGGGTTGAGGTTGCATTTTGTGCGATGGTAGTGGCTAAGCCATTGCCATCGTTGGTTCTTAAGCAAACAGGAGGCAGGGGATTGGTAATTTATAGTAAAATGAAAAAGGAGAATAAGAAGGTTACCTAGTGTTAATCGTTAGTGGGACTGTGACAGTGAAGAAGGAATGACCTTTTGCTTCCTTTAAAGTCATTGTTCTTTGTCCAAACTGAAAAAAAAAAAAATGAAGTTATAGTGGTTTGTGTTGCCAGAGTTGTGGGGAAATGGGGGATGAAAAGGGAGTTTCTAGAGGGATATAGGCAATGAAGGGACATTCTGGTGGTTTGTGTTATGTTAGGCTGGGTATACGTGTTGGGTCAAGAATGATATAGAAGCATTCAGATTATTCAATAAAGCAAGGATTATTTAGGACTGTTTTTATTCTATACATGTTTACATAGTTGTATATCATTCAGTTGCGTTTATGTTGTTAGGACCTTAGTTTGGTTATTCTTTTAAACATGTTAAGATGGTTTTTATGGTGTGATTTTGAGTTCTAAAATTATAGTAATGTGGCTTTGGTATAATCATTTTATAATGTGTAGGAATGGCCTCTGAAGATGGTGCTAGAGCCAATTGGAAGAATCCCAAAATAGTAAAATTGTTTTTGGATACATGCATTGTTCAAGTAAGTATTATTGGAAAAAATGGAGGGAGCTTAAAAAAGAATCATAGAAAAATGTAGTGAAAGCATTTAAGGAAAAGAAAGGCATTAAGTTTTCTCAAAAACAACTGAAGAATGAGTTGACGTATTTGAAAAAGAAGTACACAATATGGTCAAAACTAATAGATAAAAGTGGGCATGGTTATAATTCGGTGACTAATACTATCAATTGGACTCGCACAAGAGTGGGACAATTATGAATATGTATTATTTCTTTTATATATTTCATTTCGTAGTAGAGCTTAAAGCAATTAATTATATTATTGATTTGATATATTTATGTAACAGAATAATAATGAAGCGAATCGGTTTCGTTATGTTGGTTTGTAATTTTCGGATGAGATGAAATCATTATTTGATAGAATTTTAGCCACTCGAAAAAGAAAGTTGGGGTCCTTCTAAAGACACAATGCCTATAAATATAGTTGCTTTTTCAAACTCTTCTAAAGAATCCATGCGAGCAAATGGAGCTAGTTCTTCTATGCCAACTGAACCAATTGGAACAAATTTTGAAGAATTTATTGATTTAGAGTCTAATTCTCCAGACTTCATTTTCAACTCCAAATGATGAAATAAAAAAACTAAAAAATGTCAAAAGAAGAATAAGAATGATGACATTGATGGTCATTTGGTGGCAATGCTGAAAACATTGGAAAAATGCGAAAGACCTAGTATAGAACGAGTGCAATAAGAAATTAAATGAGATGGAGACTTTAGGAATGGATAACCCTTTATATATAGCTGCATGTACTATCTTTTGTGAAAGCAAAACATATCGAGAGCAATGTATAAATCTTTCTCAAAAGCTAAAGGAAGTCGAATTGGATGGATCAAAATGGTTGCTAAAACGTTGGCATTGTTTTAATTGAATATTTTTCCTTATGATTTGTGTTTAGTATTTGAGAATAATTTATTTCATTATGATTGTCTAGTGTTTTCATAAGAGTTATTGTTTGAATAAAAGTACTTCAATTTGAATATCTTTCCTTTAATTAGATTTCTCACCAATTTTTTGATACATGCTTTTGTTTGTTTTTTTTTTTTAATTAACGAGCATGTTGATAGATAGGCAAAAAAAAAAAAAAAGAGTTTAAGGATTATTTTATTGCTTCTTATATTGAAAAAGATTAATAGAAGACGTATTGGAAGGCAACTAGATACGGATTCGGCTCTTGAAGGACATGTATATATACTAAAGATCCTTCATGGAAATCCAACTCACCGTCAAGAAATGTTGAGAATAAAAAAAGAGGCATTCTTAAATTTATGTGATTATTTTAAATAAAAAGGAAGGTTGAGAGATAGTCGTTATATTAAGGTTGAAGAAAAAATGATTTTTTTTTATAAATAGAAGTCAAAATTTTCAAAATCGTGTTGTGAAACGAAGATTTAATCATTCAACTCAAATAGTGCATCACTATTTCCATGAAGTGTTGCAAGAAATGTTAAAGTTTGCAAGAGAAATGGTTTTACCTACTTTATTTTACTCAAATTTAAGTCAAGTTCAACATTATTGTTGACTTCGTCGAGTATTTTAGGTTATATATTTAATTTTTTATTTCTAATTTTATTAGCTTGTGTATTTTAAAATTAACTATTTTTTATTTATTTATAGGGTGCTGTAGGTGCTTTTGATGGAACTTTAATTCGTGTCGTTATATCACCCGACCAACAAGTCCTATACGAGAGGGAGGGGATGAGGAGATTGCTATCAAAATGTTCTTACAATATGTGATTTTGATATGATTTTTACTTTTGTTTAGGTCTGGATGGGAAGGTGTAGCACATGATTCAAGAGTATTAACGAAACTATACATGACTCATCAAAATATTCCTATCCCTCCACCTAGTAGATTGTTTCATTCTTATTAAATTCTTTTTTTATAAAAAATTCCCCTTAAGTTTTTTTTTTTTTTTTTATGTTATTACTAGGTGTATTATGCCAAAAATTTTTATATTTTTTATGCAATTTATCATATTAATATTTGATGGCAGATAAATATTATATTTGTGATGCCGCATATGCGCATACTAGAGGGTTTATGACACTATATAGTAATACACGATATTGGTTATCCGATTTTCGCAATAGTCGTCATCCAAGATCAAAAGAAGAAGCGTTTAATTATGCACATGCAAAATTGAGGAATGTTATTGGACGAGCATTTGATCTTCTAAAAGCAAGGTTTCCAATTCTAAAGACAATGGCCCCATATTCATTTGTAGTTCAAAGAAATATTGTTGTTGCATGTGTTGCAATACATAATTATATTTGAAGAATAATTGTTATCGATATCTTTTTTGAACAATTTGATGGCGATTATATAATGAATCAAACATCAAATTTTTCTCGCAATTTTACCATTCATCGGAAGAAGGACGCAAGTACAAGCCGATCAAACATTTATGATTAATTTGCGAGATAAAATTGCAAATGAATTGATTAGTACTTGAGATTTTATTTATTTTATGAATGATACGACAATTAATGTTATTTTAGATTGTATTTAATTTTTTATTAATAATTATTTTTATTGAATTTTTATTTATTTATTTGTACACATAAATACATTTATGTATATATTTTTATTTATGTTAAAAAATATCATGCTACAATTACAAGATTAAAATTATCATGTATATAACCTTATTATATTCAGCAACGAGTACTTATCAAACAAGTTTATTATATTCGAGTACTTAATTTTCAGTAAATATCAAACAACTTGTTAAGAACATATTCGAGTATTTAATAGATTCAAGCACTTAAAATTCAATACCTAATAGACTTAGTATTTAATTTTCAGTTTTATCAAATACTATCTAAGTTATACAAAAAAAACTAAAATATAAAAGATTAAATAATTAGTTTTTGAAATGAGATGGAGTAATTAATTTATTTTTTCGTACGAGAACTACTAACATATACAGAAAGGCGCAAGAAATTTCGCTTTAACGAATTTTTGATAGTTGGTCATTGATATTGGTCACGGATAATCTAGCTAGAAAATATAGGTAGATATTCCAAATGAAGTTCAGCGTTATCTAGAATCTTTTCTTTTCTTTTTTTTTTCCCAAAAGAATTTTCTCTAGCACGTTGCAGATTGATGGATGATTGGAAAAGGTCGGGGCGAGGCTGCAACCAATGCTACTTGAAAAACACGTTCAAACAAAAAAAAATCTAAAAAATGTAACTTTTAACGATATTTATTTCTTATAATATCACACTTATCAATTTTAATATATTTTCATGTAATTTATTACATGAATGAATGAGTGATATTGCTCATAATATTGTTATCATTTTTTCCAAGATAAACAATAAAAAAAATTGAGATAGAAATGTATAATGATATTAAAAATTAGTATGACTTGCTGACCTCTTAAAAATCATTAAAAAAATGAGTTTTTGCATTAATGTGAGTTTATAGAATTTATATAAATGATAAAAGATGTTTTTGTTGCTTACAATAGCAAAGATGGAAACACGTGTTTTCTATAGAAATTACGAAAAAAAAATTAATGAAAGAAGCTTGAAATTATAAAAAAGATATTTTCAAACTATTTATAAGTTAGAAAAAAAAAGAGTTTTCTAATTATTTCCTAAGTGGAAAAAAATTATATTTAAACAACAAAATCTTATTTTCAATTTATGTGAATATATTTTACTATAAAACATATATAGTTGTTTTTTGTATTTGAATACGATCTTAATATCTAGATTTCTGGAAAAGTTTTCAACTCAATACCATTCCATAACCCATCCTAACTTATCTATCGGTATGAAAAGTTTAGACGTCGGGTCATTTTCATCATTTTGTTTCAAGTTTAGTATTTCCACATATAATATTATTAAATCAATACATATTTAAGTTTATATATAGATATTCATGATCGCTTAAGAAGGAAGGAAAACGACTGTCAATTCATGCCAAATGATTAAATTTTTGTACGTACCTAATAATAAGTTTTAATAAAAATTTTAGAAAATCAAATTAAATCAATATAATCATTGTCATGAATGGATAGTGAAATTTTTTGATCAAAACCTTTTTTTTTTTTTAATAAGGGAGAGGCAAAATTTTGAAAAGATTAATTTTTATTACTCATCAATAATTAACTATAATTATTCTTTAGAGATATCAGATTTTAGTTGATTTGATCTAAAAAATAAAGAGTCAATGAGTCAATGAAAAATTAAATGTGTTCTAGCATTGTTTTAATTCAAAAAATAATAGAATTAACCTCAGTTGGTGCAAAATCTACTCTGATAATCTCCTACTATTTATATATGACATATCTAGAATTTATCTATAAAAAAGAAGCAACGGGCCGATCAGTTTTTTGCAGACATTGTGATGGAGGAAATGAGATGATTTTAGAAATTAGTGAATATACTTTTCTTTTTATAGTCTATTTTTTTAGTATAATGTAAAATTTAGGATGATAATAAATAAGAGATACAAATTTCAATTTTTAGATTCTCTCTCTCTCTCTCTCTTTTTTCTTTTTTTCAATATAATTTTTATAATTTTAAAATGTATTTTATTTTTTACTATGAACCAAGTTTTTTTTTACTTAATTTTAATAATTTTTTTTAGAAATTAATATAACCATATATATGGCATGATCTAGACCTTCTATTTGAATTGATTAACGGTAATTAGTCAATTTAATGGACTTACATAACCAAGTTGGATGGAGGGATCAATGAGTACCAATTTATCTGATAATTTATTTATTTATTATAGACTAAAATAAAGTAGAGGTGTTAATATGTCTAAAAATTGAAGTAGGGAGACGTTTAGTGATTTTATCCCATATAAAAATATTCAATTCTGAAAAAATAATGCAAATTTTTTCAAATAAAAAATTAATCTAGGAAGACTAATGTCAATACATATTGTTGATGGTGCCAATAATATATGGTCAAACAATCGTAGTCACTTAGTTCCGAACAATTGTAGTCACTTAGTTCCGAACATGGTTGGAAGAAAAAATAATAAAATCTACACTGGAAAATTAATTAAAATTGGTGGCTAATTTTTAATGGTTAAAAACTAAGATGGTTGAAAAAAATAATTTTATTGATTATTGATTGACTGATATGAATTTCATTACACCTTTATAACAATTAGAAAATAACTATTTTTGGACACAAGGGAATTAAATGTGTAAGAAAATTAATTGTTTGTTCTTATCCAATATTCATATCTTTATCTTCTTGCTACTTGTTGGTTTACCCTTTGTTTCCCATTGCAAGTTCCAATCTTCTTTTATAAGCCATTTACTCACCTCGTCAAACCCTTCTTTACTGTACCTCCTCAAAACACATGCTAATTAATATCTTTGTATTACGGATCCCCTGCCATTACTCAAACCAACCATTTTCAACAAACCTATTTTTATTGTGTTCATTGAATTCCTTAAATAGTTTTAGAATCTCCACACGCATCGAGTGCTGGTTAAAAGTCATTGAAAATGCAAACTGCCCGTTGTTTTCCCATCATTAATTACTCACAGACTGGTTGCACTAGAATCAGCTGAAGCTTAGGTTTCCTTGTTTAATTTCTTCTTCTCCATTTGCTCTCTGGCAAGGGAGAAAGAATAGGAAACGGAGAAACAACATCAGTAATGTGTGTATCATTAAAAAAAAAAAAAAAAACGTGTGCAGAGTAAGGTGATCAGCTTGAACGAAGTCGTTATCTTGGCGTATGCGAAATATTAGGTTGATTCCGATTTGATTGCAATCGCTCTGCTTGGATATGTTCAAAGTCTCCTCTTTGAGTTTTGTGGTATTCAGATTCTATTTGTACAAACTTTTGCGTTACTTCTTCTTGCCCTTCTTTTTGTCCTCCCTAATCTCTTCCTCGTTTGCTTTGAATCGTTCCATTCTTTTCCTCGAACTCTCTTTTCTTCTTAATATATTTCTCTCTTTTCTATGAGCCAGGCTGGCCATGCAAAATATGTAAAAAGCGCAAATTTTCGTAACATTAAGCGTACTAATTTTTTGAAAAATTTTATAATACACAAGGAAGTAACTCAGTGATATGTATAATAATTACTCCTTAGGTCCATTTTGAAGAGAGAGATAGACACATAAAAAAGAAGAAATTACATCCATACCCACCAAAATCGATAAGAAGATTTACACGTCTGTTCAAATTTTTTTATTTTCTCTCTCTTATTTTTTTTCTCTTTTTTATGTGTCTATCTCTCTCTTTAAAGTGAGTCTAAAGAATAACTACTACGTACATGCCACTAGTTACTACTTGTATATTATAAAATTTCTCCTAATTTTTGGTCTACAATGCAAAAAAAGAAAGAAAAAGAAAAAGATAGTCATTCAAAGGAAACAAAGAAAGCAATTAAAAAAAAAAAAAAAAAAGGGAAGATTTGTGAGGTCCCTATGTCTTCTGTGTTTTGACTTGGAAACGTTGCGGTTCTGGGCTAGAAAATTCAAGTCCATTATTGTTAATCTGTCTTCAACGTGTTGACTGAGCCTTTGCTTTTTATCGTTTCTCCTCCTCTCTTAAAGAGACACTAATAAATCTACTAAGTCCTCTTTTTTTCCCCCTCAACAAGAAAAAGCTCAATCAAAGAATTCTTGGATTACCCAACAATATAATTTCTTATAACCCACCAGAGATCTTTCATTGTAAGGTTCATTACCTCTTCGTGACGGAAAGGCAATTAGAATTAAAGCAAGCTCAATCGATCATGTCTGTCATTGTACTAGATGTCGATCGTGCGATCTCGTTAGGATCTTTCGTTTATTATCGATATTCGAGCGATACCGCTTGAAAACTGTTGCACCTGTATCTGTGGTAAAAACCAATGTTGAGAAGAACTAGAAATCTCGCATTTATGCACTAAACAAACAAGTGAAGTTGGGATTGGTGCAACTCGTAATTATAGAAAAATTGGTCCTTTGATAGACCACGAGCATCCTTTTCACGGAAGGAATTCGGAAATTTTACATCCACGTCGGTTCCTTAATCTGTAACTCACTGCAATAAAATTGTACGGTCCCTGTACTGTCTTTTGACAGCGCTTTTTTTGGAATATATTGAATAATTATCGTAGGTGGTTAGAATTCAAGAAAAAATAAGGAGAAAGAAACTTGAATACATTGGTATAGATGTGAATAAAAACTTGACTAGAAGTACTTTGAATGTAAAAAAAAAAAACATTCAAAAGTTTCCTCATCTTTTTCATTTTTGTCTAACATTGCATTGCATGTCAAAGAAATCTTGAAATAGTATCGATCATTGATTAAAAATAGCAAAACAATTCTTTTCAAACCATGAATAAAAAATAACTTGAAATAGTACAGATTAATTATTAAGAATGAATTTTTTCATTAAATAATGGATTTATGAAATTAAAAATAACCATTTACTAAAAAGAAAAGAAGGAATCGAATAAAAGAAAGATTTTATAAAAACAACCATATAAATCAAATTAAATCCCAATAATATATCTATTGTTTTTAAAAGAAGCTATCTATATTTATTTTAAATATTATAATTATAGTGTTTTCAAGTTACAAACCATTAGATGTTTTTATTTATTGTTGAGTAACAACTTATCTTAATATTCACTAATTTAATTAATTAGTCCATAATTATTCTAATTGCTAATATTATTGTATAATTAACACAACTCAAAATGTACAATGTTCTTTTCAAAAGAAAAACAAATACTATTCATTTTTTACTAGGTGAATAAGTGATTATAAATTATTAAATAGATTCACTAAATGAATTGTAAGAGAATATCTTATTTTCTCATAATTAAATTAACTAATTGATGTGGTTCCTAACAACATATCTTCTCTAATTTTGAGGAAGTAAGGGCTAGAAAATCTACTAATGAGCTTGTAGCTCGGTGGTAGTGGTTTCTTGCAATAAGAGGTCACGAGTTTAAATGCCGACTAGTTTTGCTAGGAGCCTTGGGCGTGTGAGTAAAAAAGAGCTAGAAAATCAAGATCGTTGAATTGAACATACAACCCCTTCCTTCAGCACCAACTATTAAGATCTATCATATACCTTTCTATTCTTTTTTCTTCTTTTCTTGTTTCTCCCTTTACATTTATGACTTGTTTTTCTTCTAACATAGTCAATGGCTATCTTGTATTTCTCTATCATTCTAACCGTTGCTATCCAACTTTCGAGGGACTCCCAAAAAAATTATGATTTAATCGAAAATTTTTTATTTGTTTGGGGATATAAGTTATTATTGCTTTTGGAGTTGTCACCTAGTAGTAAAGGTAACTAGAAACCTAAAATAGGTAATAGCTAAGAGATTCTATGGTAAAGAGTTGGTTATATTTTTAAAAAAATATACTTCACCTAAAAATATCATTTCCTAAAAAAAAAGTATCATGTTTAGTTTAGTCTAAAAATTTATCTCCTAAGATGTTTTATTTATGTCAAATTATTTCTAATTCGAATTCTAGGTTTTATTTCTTAAGTCAAATTTTTTTTTTTATAATTTTTTGTTTATAGCATCATATTGAACTAATCATCGAACTCCTTTATAGGGCATCATACTAGTTCAACATCGGATCTAGTTTAATTCTCGATATAATCGGTATGTTAGAGAACAACCTAATTACTAAAGTGATTTATTTGGCTAATATCAGTCCCTATTAGATAAGAGACTTTATTAATATTTCTCATTATTTCTATTTCATTTTTTTATTATTATTTACCTAGGATTTTTTTCTTTCTTTTTTTTGGCATTTTTCCTTCTTTTTTTATCTCTATTTTTATGATTTTTTTACCTATTATTTTTATTGCTTTGTTGTTATTTTTATTTTTTTGGTTATTGGTGATTGGTGAGGAATCTTCATTAGTCCCTAAAAATTAAAAGACTCAACGATTCGTTCATCGATTAATTATCTATTCCAATTCTTAAAAAAAAAAAACCTACATAATTAAATATTTTGATTAAATAAATAAATCAATAGTTCAAAGAAATTAAATTTAAATTAGGCATGAAAATAAAAAGAATATATATAAAATCAAGCATGATTCTCGTGGGTAAAAAAAAATCTAAAAAAGGGTTATCGAGCCCTTTAGGTCCATTGGGCTTTTGACCTATCGGGCCAAGCTTGTATTGGGTCGAAGGTAACCCTTTTTTTTTATGGCGTGTCGTTCTATCAATAAATTAGTAATTTATATTTCCTCACGTAACCTAATCTCAAGGGTGTAGACAGAGCAAATAAGGGTCGAACACACAAGGAAGTAGCCTAATTAACAATTTTTATTGTCTAATTGTTCTTGTAGTGCAAAATCGGTAAATAGGGGGTTTGTGTTTGAGGTGTTTGTGAGTAATTAAAATAAATCAAAATAATAATATTAGGTGAATCTTGGTTGAATTTTAGTATCCACTTTTGGTTTGGTTGCTGAAAATTGATTCAATTATTAACCTATCCCAAATGTGAATATTCTTTTTTTTTTTTTAGAAACAAGTGGTGGTATCTTGGTAAATCTATTGATTATAAATAATTGAAAAACAAGGAGGGGACAATCCAAACTTAGCCCATTAAATGGGAGGACAAAAAAACGTATACCCTTAATGAACTAAAAGTGCCATACTTGTAAACCGATGAACTTAAAATCAACTAAATTACAATAATATCTATTAATTCAATAAAAGCTAAGGAGTGATGTACTACTCACGTAAATAGCATGTACAAACAACACTCAACTAGTCCCATGCATGGCTTATTTAAACCTTCCTTGTGCCTTCTTTAGACCTCTCGCTACTAAAGTCCGAATTAACTAGTGTTGTAGAAATTTTGGTATCCTAATCGTCCTCCCTTAATGTAGCTCACACAAATACAGGAGTTGAGGATTCTTCCTCATACAAAACTTAGTTTCGATGGGAATATGCTTGGCTTGCCAAGCTTTCTACTACCTCATTCCCCTCCTTAAATATATGCACAATCTTTCATTCCCCCATCGGATACTTACATCCGCGAAGGGAATATGTCAACCTCTATGGACTTGCTTGAAAACTTGCTATTGATTCCATCGAATTTTTGAGTCGACCTCCATAATATCAACCTCAATATTCCTATCTTTGCATAACTTCAATCCCTCCAACAAAGCAAAAACTTCACCATTTAAGCTCGTTCATGCTCCATATATGGATGAGTAACCTATCGGTAGCTTTCCCCATCGGTCTCTTACCACACTCGCCTCCTTAACATAATCCTTCTCTCAATGAGCCATCACGAGTTTAATTTGTAGGTGTGAATTGGAAGGGGGATCCATGCAATTCACTTTCCCCTTGACGATATAGAAGCACTCGGAGGGATGCCTTAAACTCGAATACATAGCTGGTCATGAAAGTTTAGTGTGGTTTTTGGTTTGAAAAAAGGTTAAAGCTATGTAATCATTTTGTGACTTTTAAGATTATGGTAGGCGTGTGCATTGTAACACCATCAAAAAACACTCTATTTCTAGCATTCCAAATCTCCCAAATGCGGTAATGGAAAATCACCATTTTGTTGAAACATTTTTTTATTAAGAGGACCCATTAATCCTAACCAAGAAGAAACCAAGTGCTCCTATACTCGTTTCTCATTGGAATCGTGTTTAATATAATAGCAAAGTGCTCCCATACCAATCTTGTTGCTAACCCTTCCATAAACAAGTGCTTTAAATTTTCTATGGAAAGGCTGCTGTAGCAGATGATGAGTAGAAGGTAAGGCGATCCCACATCTCTTGATCATACTATCAACTATCACTCTCCTTTTGATCATTTTTAAGACATGATAGATAGTTTCATCGAAATCTATTTGTTCTAGACTTGCTTCCACAATAGAAAAATATGTACTCGTAAGTCTTATGTGTTCTATAAACTTAGCTATTCTAAAGCTGCCATTTGATAAGTGTTTGTAAATTAGTCTATCCCTCTCATTTGGTTAAATATAAATGGCTCACATGGAATTCCTCACTCGAACTAGTTAGGTCATCCTGCGCATTCCTATTGTTCATGATTTCTCTCACTCGTATAGTCCGCCCATTGTCCTAAATCCTCCCTAGAGACATGCTATTTTTCAAGAGTTACGGCTCTATCTCCTATTAACCATTTCAAATTTTCTCCAAGGAAAGAGATGTGAGGAAAAATGCCCTTCCACATAATAGAGCCCTTTCTTTCTATTGGAATATAGCATTCGATGTGCCATATTTTGATGTAACAAAGCAGACCTAAAGAGAGGATCCTTGTAAGTAAGCCCATATCAATTTTCCTTTCATCACCCGAAGTACTTCATGTAAGTTCTTAACTCCTAGGCCTCCTTCATCATAAGGTTTGCCAATAGTTTCCTAGTTGATCCAGGTGATGCCTTTTTTCTTCTCCATTACTTTAGAAAAAAATTCACAATCCTATTTTAGATACATGAAATAATTTTTCTTTGAGCTCGACATCACTATCATTGTATAGATAGGAATCAATACAAGCACAGATTGAATCGAGTTAACTTACCTCCTGTTGAAAGCAGCTTCCCTTTCTATCCTGCTAGCTTACTATTGATTTTTTCTTCTAATGGCTGAAAATATGACAATTTATGAAGATTTTAAGAGAGAAAATTGTATATATTGTATTAATGATAAAAGTTTAAATTTTATACATATTACAAGGTTTGCATATGGAAACCGAATCATGCAGAGTAAAGGCCAAATAAAGAGATATTACAATGATCCTATTATTAAGGAGGGTCAACTGGATATACATGGAATGTCCTAAATTAATGTTTTGTCATGCCTCCGCAAGTGCAAAGGTCCGGGAAGGGTGCAGCTGAAATTGCAGCTTTGCAAGAGGCTTAGTTAATGAATCGGTAAGTTGATCAATGATATGAACAT
Source organism: Dovyalis caffra (assembly GCA_963924115.1). NCBI lineage: Eukaryota > Viridiplantae > Streptophyta > Magnoliopsida > Malpighiales > Salicaceae > Dovyalis > Dovyalis caffra. Next base: position 6,738,397 of record CAWUPB010001197.1, read on the forward strand.
GAGTGACTCAAATGAGTTTGCGAGCAACCCGATCATGAACAAAATCAAAATCAAGGGCGATGTGCATCATGCGTGAGTGGAAAACGGGATTAGAGCGAGAGGTAAGTTGCACTAATATTGTCACAATAGATTGTTGGTGGAGATGAGATCGAAACACCAAGTTCTTATAAAAGATTAGTCGACCAATTGACTTCATCCGTAGTAGATGCAACGACTCTATACTCGCCTCCGTTGAGGAATGAGCAACAGTGGATTGTTTCTTAGAGTTGTAACCGATAGGATTAGAGCCATAGAAAACCACATATGCCGATGTAGAGTGGCGAGTATCGACATCACTAGCCCAATCGGCATCCGCAAATGCATGCGAGAGATGGAGTGGAGTGACTAGACAAGAAAATGTCATAGTGAGTTGTACCTTTCAAGTAGCGAAGAACTCGTTTAACTCGCATTCCAATGAGTGGAAGAAGGACGATGCATGACTCGCAAATGTAATATCGAGCCGTGTAAGGGAGAGATATTTAAGAGACCCTAAAACCTATCGATACTCGGTTGAATCATGAGAGGGAGATCCATCATCAAGCTTGAGAGTTTCCGATGAGGATAGAGGAGTGCTCGACTGTCTTAGCTTCATGCATATTGGTCTTGTGAAGGATGTCTATTATATATTTCCTTTAGGACAAGAATAAACCATTGGTGGAACGAGTTGTTTCAACACCTAGAAAATAGCTTAGCTTCCCAAGATCTTTAAGGGAGAAACGGTCGGACGAGTTGAGTAGTGAAGTTGCTAGTGGCATGAGAGTTATTACCCGTGAGAATAATGTCATCCACGTACACAAGAAGGTACATGGTGACATGCTCGTGATTTGTGGATAAATAAGGAGGTGTCACTCTTGGAGTTGAGAAATCCATTAGCAAGAAGGTAAGATCGAAGCTCGGTGTACCATGCTCGAGGAGCTTGACGAAGCCCATAAAGTGCTTTGTTCAATTTACGGACATGATTTGGATAGAGAGGATCAACAAATCCCCGAGGTTCGTTGCATAAAGACATGGTCGGTGAGAGTACCATGTAAGAAGGCATTGTTAACATCCAATTGATTCAACACCCAACCACCGGAGACTGCTATACCGAGAACAAGTTGAACGAGTAGTAGGTTTCGCAACTCGGACTAAACGTTTCATTAAAATCAATTCCGAGTTGTTGATGAAACCCTTTTGCTACAAGCAGAGCTTTGTAACGAGCAATGGAACCATTAGGTTTGCTCTTAACTTGATATACCCATTTACACCCAATAATATTTTGTGTAGGTGAGGGAGGGACTAAGGACCGGGTTTGGTTTTTTTGGAGGGCTATGAATTCCGGCTTCATGGCCTCATGCCAATTAGAATGCTTATTGGCTTGAGTGAAGGACGTAGGTTCGGTTTGGAGGAGGCTACTTGGATGATGTTGTGGTGTGAAGAGAGAATGGTATTTTGGGTTTGTGAATATTTTTTAGGAGCGTGTTACCATATGAGGAGGAGCAAGTTGTTTTAGAGATGAAATAGGAGTTGTAGAGGAAGAAGAGTTACTTACCCGAGTAAGCGATATCATGGAGACACCAAAGGAAGAAGTAGAAGTTTCTGTTGAGTGGGAGAAGATTGATCGAGTGGATGAATTGGACATGGGACGTGGTGAAGTGGGCTGGGACCGACACCCGTGGTCTTGGTTCTTTGGATCGGTTAGTGAAGTGAGTCGGTGCTTGTTGTCCAAGAGATTGGTGGTTACTAACATTTGGTGTTTTGATGTTTGGAGCAAGAGGAACGACAATGAAATCTAATTTGGGCAAGTGGGTCTGTATCATCATTGAAATTATCGGTGAGAGAGAAATTAGTTGCATGATTATTGCTAGTAGATATAGAAGGAAATCGAAAAAGGATTGGTTAATAACGTTAGGAATAGGACATGATTTTGTTTTAAAAGGAAACATATTATCAAAAAATACAACATGTCTAGAAATAAATATTTTGTTTGATTTGATATCAAGGCAAGTAAATGCATGATGGGGAAGAGAGAAACCGAGATACACACAAGGACGAGATCGTGGTTTGAGCTTATGGCTAGTGTAGGGTCTAAGCTAGGGATAACATAGGCATCCAAAAACTCGAAGGGAGGTGTAAGTAGGTTGATGGCCAAATAATTTATTATAAGGTGTATCATTATGTAGTACTCGGAGTTGGCATGCGATTAATCGGATAGGTAGTCGTTTGAAAGGCGTAGGACCGAAACGAGTAGGGCAGAAGCTTGATGGAGAAGTGTAAGTCCTGTTTCTACAATATGACGATGTTTGCGTTCGACCGAGCCTACATGTTCGAGTGTGATGGTAGGGAAACAAGGTGTTGGATACCATTTTTGGCAAATATGGGAGCAAGTGCTTGGTACTCTCCTCCACTATCGCTGTATACTCGTCTTAATCCGTGTTTCAAAGAAATTTTCAATTAATTTTCAAAATTTTTCAAAAATACTAAAGACATCGGACTTTAATTTAAGGGGGTAAAACCATGTATATTTTGTGAAATAATCAACAAAAATAACATAATAACGAAAATTGCCAAAAGAGATGACTAGAGAGGGACCCCGGACATCTAAATAAATTACTTGAAAAGGTTTGTCACATGTGATTGATGAATTTTTAAAGGCCAGCTTGTGACTTTTGTTACATAAGCAAGAATCACATATTATTTTTGAGCTTGAAGACTCCGAGACTCGGAATTTGATTTTCAGCAATGATTTGTCATTGAATTGGTAAAGATGGGTGACCACGTCTTTGGTGTCGGATTTGAGATGTGAGAGCGATAGAGGTGGAAGATGGTGGATTAGATCTTTTAGTAGGTGAAGTTGATGATGACCACTCGTACGGGTTGTTCCTACTCCGGCCTTGAGCCAAGGATGCCCCCGTACTCGGATCTTTTACAAGAAAATGGTTAGAAAAAAATTCAATGAAAGTGTTATTATGTTTGCGGAATTGTGAAACGAGAGATAAGATTGTTTTTTATTAAGGGTGCACATAAAACATTATCGAGTGTAAATGAAGTAATAGGTGAATCAATAGTAGAGGATCTAACATGATAGATTGAAATTCCATTACCGTTATCAACTACCACATCGTTCCCCACATAGTTAGAGTGCATGGAGAGATTCCGAAGGTCGGATGTTATATGATGGGTAGCACCCGAGTCCGGAATCTAATTGTTGTTGTTTGAATCACTCGTGGATAAGACTAGCTTGAGGTTAAGAGACTGGAGAGGATGGTCTCCCACGTGAGTAACACATCTTTGCATTGTGACTCGGCTTATCACATAGCTAAAAAATAATGTGTTGTTGTCTCCGGTTGTCTTAATAAGAAGTTGAACTCCATGTGGGTGAAAAATGGTGAGTGTTTGAATTAAGGTTTGTACCTTGTGAGTAATACCCTCGACCATATGGTTGCTATTGTCGAGTGTAGTTTTGTTGATTGTTATTAAATGGAGAGGTCTGAGTTCGTTGTCCGAGATGTATATGGAATTAAATCCACCACGATTACCTCGTCCTCCTTTGCCTCCATGGATGCTTCTACGTTGTGTAAGCCGAGCAATAACCGGTGAGTTATCCTCATTTGATTCTTCACGGTTCGAATGAATTCCTCATCAAGAAGTTTATCATGGAGATCTTCAAAAGGATATGAGAGTTTCACGAATGCGTATAGCAGTTGTCGGTTCCTTGAATTCATCACCAAGGCCATTTAGTGTGTAAGCCATGATTTACGCATCACTTAACGGATGGCCAATGGGAGCAACATCATCGGTAATACTTTTTATTTTATTCATGTAAGTAGCAACCGACTTCCCTTCCTTTTTGTTTGACATGAGTGAGGACGAAGTGAGAGTTCATAGCCCTTCAAAAAAACCAAACCCGGTCCTTAGTCCTTCCCTCACCTACATAAAATATTATTGGACCTTATAATTTGTAAAAAATCCGAACTTCATCATTAATACAATATATACAATTTTCTCCCTTAAAATCTTTATGGTATCGAGCCTATCTCCGTTAATTGAACAGAGATTTCCTTCTCTCTTTTTTTCTTTCTCAACCCCGTAACATCCTACCTTCTATTCTCAATGTCCACACTGCCAAAAATAGATTCAACTCTACCCGAGTCACTTTCAAAATCCCCCATAAAAGCCGGATCTCCAACGAGTCAATTCCACAGTCGCAAACACCATGACTCAAAGTAACATTATTCCCTTTAATGGAAATATGATATCCCTTAATGCCTCATCTCGGATTCCATTAAAGCTCTCGAAAGGGTGGAGGAAATTATGCATCTTGGAAATCTCAAATGACTAATCTTCTGTTTGGTTATGGACTACTTGGTTTCATTGATGGTTATCGGCCTTGTCCATCACAAACGGATCCAAACTATACCTACTCGGTTTCGTCAAGATCGATTAGTCTGCTTGGGAATACAAACAACCGTCCACAACACAATCGACCCCACTATTAACGATTGCACCGGATCTACGGATGCCTAGAACAAACTAGAAACCACCTATACCAATCGTTCCGAGCACTCGAATGCTCCGATACCATGAAGATTTTAAGGGAGAAAATTATATATATTGTATTAATGATGAAGTCCAAACTTTATACAGATTACAAGGTCTACATATGAAAACCGAATCATGTAGAGTAAAGGCCAAATAAAGAGATATTACAATGATCCTACTATTAAGGAGGGCCAACTGGATATACATGGAATGTCCTAAATTGATGTTCGTCGGTTTAGCTTGGCCCTTAAAGAATAGAATTCCTAAGTATATAATAAGGGTTTGACATGGTTAAATCCTATCCACCTCTACATCATTCGATTCTGTTTATTGAAATTTTAGTACTATAAAAAAACCATTTTTTCAAACATCCACCATCCGACCACTACAATCACAATAGCTTTTTAGCGAGACAAATCAAATTGTTAACCGACTTTTAGATCCATTACTGAAGAGAAGCATATCATTCATAAAAAGTAGATGGTTCACATTAATAACCAACCATCCCGATCGATAAGGCATAATCTATCCTTTCTCCACTTGGGAATTTAAATTTTTGCTTAGGACATCTTGAGCCAAAATAAATAAGGACGGTGACAATGGATCTCCTTGTCAAACACCTTTCTCTTATTGAAAGAAACCATATGGGACCGACATGTGTATGTTATAACCTTATTTTTAGGTATAAATAGTAAAGCTAGGGTTTTATTTTGGGATTCCCATTTTGGCGACCACCCCTAAATAGAAAACTCTCTTGTAATGGGCCATAAGCCACCAAACATCTATCTTGATTGAAGAAAAAATTATGCTTTTGGTAAAATCATTTTGAGATTTTAACGGGTTCTAATTCTAAACTTATTCTTTTTTAGTATTTTATATTTTTCTATATTATTTGGTTATGATTATGTAATTAATTAGAGTGCACACCAGTTTCTTAATCATCATAATGTATTGTCGACTAAGTATTCAAGTTCATGTAATTACTTATCTAAACTTGAATGTGGTAGTAACTAGAGGTTAATGATAATAAATACATTTTTATTTAATCATTTGAAAAATATAGAACTAGATTACATTTTTCTAGTGTTTAGAATGGTGGTTTAGCTTTACTTATCTTTCTCTATTTAATGCTATTATTAGATTAAATCTAGTTAACATCTGCTAAGTTGTTCAATAGCTAGGAATTAATCAAATAGCATATGTTTGGTTAACAAATCATTAAGAAAAGATTGAGGATAACATACATGTTGTTTTCTTACGGTGAATATTCATACTAAGAGTATGTTAATATTTGAATCAATGATCAACGATTAAACCAAAAGTGGATACTAAACTTCAATCAAGATTGTTTTTTCTTATTATTGTTAATTCTATTTGCTTTTGATTGCTTACAAATCTCCACAAACACAACCCCCTCCCCCATTTTATTCCCATTACACTTTAGAACAATCAGCTTAAAAAAACCATTTATTAGACTAGTTTTTCTATGGATTCTACCCTTGCTTGCCTTATCTATATTCTTGTGGTTGAGTTCCGTAAGGTAAAAAATAAATAAATCTAATTTGTTGGCGGTATGACACTTCATCATGCCCTTTCTCTCTTTCTTTCTTTCCTCTTTCTCTTCTTTTCTTCCTTTCTTTGTTTATTTCTCTATTCTTACTCACCTATTACATTCTACTCTATTTCATTTCATCCTTTCTTACCCAATGTCTCTTCACATAAAAATCAACTCAATCATAAATAATCTTAGCTATAAGATTAATAAAATGGATAATGAACAAGCATAAGTTGAATGTGATTGATAAAAAAAATGATTGGAGTTCGGTGTTGGTATTGTGATTGTTCCTTAACTTGTAAGTGATCGAAAACTACTAGTGTATTGGATTTGTGTAGGACTCGTGTGATCGAGAGACTTATGTGTGTGTTGTTATTATGATTGAGGAATGAACAAATAATCGAAGAGAATAATTTCTAGAATTTTTTCAAAACTTAGAAAACCTAAACAAATCCAGGAACTTCCGAGTGCTTATAAATGATAAGAACGAGTAATGGATTGATTTGGTCACAATTGAACGATCTAGAGCTTGTTGTTGGGATGATTAATGACTCACAAACACTTGTAGGGATGATTTTTAATGTTTCTTATAATCGAATGATTTGGAGCTTGTTGTTGGGATGATTAATGACTCACAAACTCTTATAGGGATGATTTCGATGTTTCTTGAAACCCCGAATGCTTGAGCAAACAAAGAAAACCAGGAACAAATGCCATAAATTCAAAAACAAACTCGGATGTTCATCCAAAAACCTAAAACTTCAAACGAAACCTAGAAAAGTAAGAACATCAACCCGTAAATCCAAAAAACAAATGCCGAGATTTTTTCCTTTTACTTTCTCTCGTTCTAATTTTGGTTTTCCTCTCTCGATCCTCATTCTCTCGGACCTCTAAACTACTCATATTTATACTCAATTTATGCTAACCAAAACCAATTTTCCCTCTCCTTCTTTCATCATCAATTGTTCAATTAAAGCCCCCTCTCTCTCCCCTTCCCATTTTGTTATCTCTTAACACTCTAGTCCTCTTCATTTTTTTTTTTTTTGCGAGCATGACTTGCTAACCAAGCAAGGATGGATCGATGAGTCGGCTAAAGGAATCAAAATTGTTAGAAAACCGGAAAGGATCGAAACCATTTTTGGTTTCCCAATGCAAGGGACGAGTGAACAAACATTCACCATCTTTAGTAAATTGACAAAACAATCCTCTCACTTCTAGAATTTTTCATTCATGTCCTCCGATTCCTTTCGATTATTCCCTTAATTCAACTTGATTTTTTGTTCAATTTGGCCACCATTAGCTTCCAACTTCAAATTGATTTAACGTAATTATGCCCTTTGATTAAATCTATCCATTCAATTTTGTATTTTATGTATTTTTATTTTTTTTATATATATTTTTTATTTTTTAATAATAAGTACTAAAATAAAATAAATAAAAATAAATACATAAAATAAAAATGAAGTGAAAAATGAAAAATGACATAAAGTAAATAACAAACTAAGATAATAAATAATAATACAAAAGGATTAATTGAAATAACAATAACAATAACAATAACAATAATAGAAATAAAAATGGATAAAATTAAGAAAAAAATATAACCTAAACTTTGGGTGATGAAAATAATTTTTTTAAAAAAATTTCTTATGATGATAGATATGGTTGAAGAGGGGAAAAAAAGTAGATGAAAAAAAAAGCATTAAAAAATGCAATTTGAAAAAAAAATAGAGGAGTAAGAGCGCATTATTATTACTCTAATAAAATATTATAAAAATATTAAGTTATTGGTGAAATTAAAATAAAAAATAAATAATTAAATAATTAATTTTTAAAATAAAAAATAATTAATTATTTTTTTTAAATGAGAGGTCCCAATTTATGATTTACTGAAGTTCTAATGTCAACCTGACGTTGTCATCATTATCTCTGCTGACAACTGCTGCATGTGTTTCATTCATTAGCACAGGCTATATATTTTCGTCTTCTCTTTTATTGAACTTTGAGCTTCTTCTTCCATCCAAGTGCGCATGAAATTTCGCTGTAACGAATTTAATTAGTTAATTGGTCATTGATATTGTTCATTACTGTCAAACTGATATCTGAACGAATTCTGAAGATAATTTAGGATGATCTACCTAGAAAATATAGGTAGATATTCCAAAGAAAGTTCAACGTTATCTACATGCTTTTTTCTTTCTTCCTCTAGCGCGTTGTAGATTCGCAAGAGATGCATGATTTGAAAAGGTTGGGGCGAGGTTGCAACCAATGCTACTTGAAGATACTCGATTGATGAAATGAACGGAATGACCAATTAATTAGTTGTCGTGACTCGGGTGGCCTGTCGTAGGAGTCCGCTTCTACCGAATTTCAGCAATCTTCATTAAATATACTTGAATTTATTAGTGATAGTATTATTTGACCAAGAGTATAGCTCTATAGGAAAAGTAAAAAAATATAGTAGCTGTAGAGAATAATTTTTTCTTTTATATCTCTAGTTTCCTTTTTCATTTCTAAGTTTTAGTTATGGAGAATAGCTTTTCATCTACTATCTCTAGTTTTCTTTTCTTTTTCAGATCTCTTTTTTTCTATAAATAATGTAAAAAATGTGTTCATGTGTTGATTTTTTTTTAAATTCACTTTGAAATTTGAAAAACATGTTCAAAAACAAAAAAAAAAATCTAAAAAATGTTACTTTTAATGATATTTATTTCTTATAATATCACATTAATCAACTTTAATATATTTTCATGTATTTTATTACATGAATGAATGAGTGATATTGCTCATAATCTTGTTATGATTTTTTTCAAGATCAACAATAAAAAAAATTCAGATAAAAATGTATAATGATAAAAATTAGTATGACTTGTAGATCTCTTAAAAATCATAAAACAAAAATGAGTTTTTGCATTAATGTGAGTTTATAGAATTTGTATAAATGGTAAAAGATGTTTTTGTTACTTCAAAAAAAAAGAAGAAAGATGGAAACGCATGTTTTTTTTTATAGAAATTATGAAAAAAAAATAATGGAAGAAACTTAAAAAATGAATTTTTAATTAGTGGAACAGAATAGCTAATAAAACGCCTCATATATTTTGGTCATCTAAGCTCATTTCAAATAGTATAAAACAAGATCTTAAATCGTATGAAATGTATTAATATTTGTTCTGTTTTTTCAACTAGTACATATATAATGTAACAATTATGAAATGTAATCTAAATATATAGACCAACACTAAAGATGTTGATTTTGTAAATCCCGAGGGCGTGATCCTTGTAAAAGCAAAATGAGAAAAAATTTTAGTCGAGACTTGAGAAAACGTGCGACACAGATGGAGGCAATGAGAAAGAAAATGTGTGTGGGGTTGGTGTTAAAAAGGTGCAGCTTTATTCTAGTGAAAGTTTTTGGACCTTAAACTCGAAGGCATTTGCTAGAATTTCACTTTTTAACTTACGTTGAACCTGCAGGGACTGGGGTTAGGAGAAGAGAGAAACAGGGAGGGTAGATTGAGAGGGCTTTTAAAAGAGTATAACTGTCAATTTATAGGAAAATAAAAGGAGTGGGACTCTGGCAATAACGAAATGGTGGGCGATCCTTCCGTGTATTATGAAGAAACTAAGAATCAATTATGAGGCTATCACACATTATTTGTATTACGATAAACTCTTTAAATAGAGTTTTAGAGATAGAATTATAGTTACGATAAGTTACCTGAAAGATAGAGTTATAATTATAGAATCTAACTCTTGTCTAACTCCTTTCCCGATATATACACTAACAAAAACTTACCTTATCATCCTCCCTCAATCGGAGCTACAAGAAGAACGATTAGTTTGTTAACGTGGTGAAAGAATTTATATTTGGATGAAAATTTGATCATGACATCGACTATCCGATCCTTAATAGAAATGTAGCACACAAGTAATTCGTGTTTGCTTACTTTATCTCGAACACGATGGAAATCAATTTTTAAGTGTTTAGAAGAGGTATGAAACATTGGATTAGTCGTGAGATAGGTCGCTAAAAGATTATCACACCATAAGATTAGTTGTGTTTGGAGAGAAAACCCAATCTCACACAAGAGGGATTGAAGCTAGGTGACTTCGATGTTGTTGTTGCTAGGGCTTGATATTTAACATCGAGTGGATGAATGAGCCACAATTTTTTTATTTGTGTGATGTCCGGAAAATAAGGTTACTACCAAGAAAAATATCAAAACTCACCGTACTTTTTCTATCAACCAAGTCACCTCCCCAATTAGCATTTTTGTAAGTTGATATATGGAGAGAAGATGATAGGGTAAGGAGTAGTCCGTGACTTGAAGTTCCTTTGAGATATCTTAAAATTCGTTTACTAGAGCACCAATGCTTTAGTTGTACGAGCATGCATAAATTGAACAATAAGGTTGATGGCAAAGGAAACATCCGGTTGTGAAAGTAAGATACTAAAGTTCACCAATAATACTTCTAAACATGGTTGGATTGTCAAAAACAGTAGTGTCCTAAATGGATGAACGAGGACTACCAAGTGCGGCCATAAGTGGCGGCATCATGCATAAGCACCTGTTTTAAAATATCATGAATATATCCGAATTGATATAGGTCTAGTCCTCCTTTGATTCAAGTCACCCCTATGCCAAAAAAATAATAGACGGAACCAAGGGCTTTAATAGGGAATTGTTTTTGAAGACCAATGATAATCTTTCCGATAAGGCATTGATTATTGTCAATAAAAAGCATATCATTAACATAAATGAGACATTAGACATTATATATGCCTTGACGATAGGCTATGAGGGGAGAATCCATTTTGGAACCTATAAAACTCAACTAACAAAGTGTATTAGTGAAGCTATTAAATCACATGCGAAGGGCCTATATGAAGCTATAAAGAGACCATTTGAGGGCATAAACATGTTAGGGAAGTTGAGGATGAATAAAACTCAATGGTTGTTCTATGTACATTGGAGTATCTAATTACATGTAGGAAAGCATTTGAGGTATCTAGTTGTTCAAAATGCCAATTATAGGTAATTGTCAAGGAGAGAATAAGATGAATGGTGCTAGGCTTTGCCACTAGACAAAAGGTGTTAGCATAATCAAGGCATGGTCACCGATGACAACATTTAGCTACCAAACGAGCTTTGTAATGATTAATGAAGTCTGTTGGGTAGTCGTTTGATATGATAAATCTATTTACAATAAATTATGTTTGGAGCTTGGGGATAAAGAATAAGATCCCAAGTTTAATTGGTTAGAAAGACATCAATTTCATCATGCATTACTTATCTCCATATTGGATGAGTTCTTTCCATGGTATACAAAGTGGGTTTAGTAGTAAGAAGAGAGACTAAGGAAAGTTTTAGGCTTAATGCTCTCTATTTTTATGTGGGTCAGCATCGAGTGAGAGGTAGGTGGTGACTCGTCATGGCTTTGTGGGAGCTGGTAGTTGGTAAGAGGTAAGATCAACTCCGTAAGGTGAGAGGCTGATTCGCGATTGGTTATATAGGAATGACAGAGTTAGGAGATAATCTAGATGGAGAGAAAAAAGATAATAATGGTCGGGAATAGAGCTGGTGATTTTTATTTGGCATAAAAGGTGAGATCAATTGCATGTAGGAAATCATTTAAGAATCTAGTTGTTCAAAATGTCAATTATAGGTAATCGCCAAAGAGAGAATGAGATGAATGGTCTTAGGCTTTGCCACTAGACAAAAGATGTTAGCATAATCAAGGTTTGGTCACCGATGACAACCTTTAGCTACCAAATGAGTTTTGTAATGATTAATGGAGTCGTTGGGTAGCCGTTTGATATCATAAATCTATTTACAACCAATTATGTTTGGAGCTTAGGGACAAAGAATAAGATCTCATATTTCATTGGTTGGAAGGGCATCAATTTCATCATGTATTACTTATCTCCATATTGGATGAGTGATTTCCGTGGTATACAAAATGGGTTTAGTAGTAAGAAGAGAGTTAAGGAAAGTTTTAGGCTTAGTGTGTCCTATTTTTATGTAGGTAAGCATCGAGTGAGAGGGAGGTGGTGGTTGTCATGGCTTTGTGGTAGTTGGTAGTTGGTAAGAGGTGAGATCAATCCGCAAGGTGAGAGGTTGACTCACAACTGGTTGTATAGGAATGATAGAGGTAGGAGACGATCTAGATGGAGAGAGAGGAGATAGTAACGGTCGGGAACATGGTTTGTGATTTATATTTAGCATAAGAAAGGTATGTAGGTCTAGGCTTGTAGTGGGCTTTTAGGGGGAGAAGGCCATGAAGGCAAATAAGAAGGTGCATTTTAGGCTAGAAGAGTATGGGCCGAGTGTGAAAGATGGGTTTATGGGCGAGGCGAGTCTACAAAGTAGTGGGCTAAGTGTGAAAGATGGGTTTGTGGGCGTGGCGGGTCTACAAAGTAGTGGGCTAAGTGTGAAAGATGGGTTTGTGGGCGGGGTAGGTCTACAAAGTAATGGGTCGAGTGTAAAAGATTGGTGTTTAGGCTAGGCGGGGCTATAAAGTAGCGTGCTAGATGTGATGGGTCTTGATGGTGAGTTGATTAAAAGGAATGGTAGGTTTTTTAAGGGCAAGAGGTCGGATAGGTACGGAGGTAGTAATTAGCAATGAAGGAAGAGAAATATGGGTACCGGTAGGTGGATTTGGTAAAATTATGAAGGGAGTATCCTTGACGAGTATATGGAGCACTATCATTGGCTTCTTTGAAACGAAAAACCTACTCATAAAAAAATAACATGGTGTGAGATATAGAGTTTATTAGAAGTAATATCAAGCACTTAGACCTTTCATATAATAGATCGTAGCCAAGAAAAACAATATGATGTGAACGAGGCTCCAATTTATTTTTAGCATATGATCGAAGCTATAGATAGCAAAGACAACTAAACACATATAAATAATCATAATAAAAAATTTCTTGTAAAAAAATTTTCATGTAGAGTTTAGGATTAAGTAAAGAGGTAGGAAGACGATTGATACCGTAGACAATAGTAGAAAAGGTATGATTTCGAAAGTGTAAAGAGATGGATACATGATGAGGTAATGATGTGCCAATTTCAGTGATGTATCTATGTTTTCTTTTAGCATAGCCATTTTGTTCGGTGTGTGTGGACATGAGGTACGTTATGCAATGCCATTTTGAGCTAAGTAAGATTGTAGGCTTTGAAATTCACCCTCTAATTAGCTTAAATTGACTTGTTGAAGAATTTTTCATCCAAATACTAAAATTTGATAAAGAAACTTAGAAATTTTCATTTATATTAAAGAAAATATATCTAATTATATTTGCTATAATGATTATAAAACATAATATAATAGTTATGACCTTATAGAGATGGAATCGGCGATGGTCCCTATAAATTAGAATATATAGTTTCCAAAGGAGCAATTGCTTGAGAAGTTGAAAAAAAAAATGAAAGTTTATGTGCTTTGCTAATACAAGCAAGCATAACATAAAGAGTTTGCATTTTTTTGTCTAAAACGAGATTTTGTATTTTTTATCCGAAACGAGATACTAGAATGACTCAAAACTTTAGCTATTGTATGTATTAAAGCATAGCCTAAGCGAGCATGCCATATAGAGAGATTGCATGAGTAAGCTTGAATAGGGTGTCGTGAGGAAGGTGGTTCAAACGGCATGATGTAAAGACCATTATCTAGAGGTCCTTTGTGAAGGATTTTCTTTGTGCGAATATCCTTGATTAAGAAATAGTTAGGAAAAGTAAACTAAAAGTATAAGAATAATAAATTTTTACAAGAATAGAAACATGAAGAATATGACTAAGAGTATAAGAATAATTTTATAGAGATACAAAAGATGAACCAATATGATAAATAGAAAGGGTATTACCCTTATTGTGACCTCTGCAAGACCTAAGTATTCAAAATGAATGATTAAGTTATCAAGGTCAATCATTGGATTGTACATGGCTCCACTATCAAGGACCCATTTTAGGTTGGTTTAGGTTGAGGTGAGATGGAGTGTAGGAGTAGGGAGTAGCAAGGGATAAGGATTAGTGGAGTATTTAGGAGAGGAGTAGGTGGAACTAAGGTGCCCAACTCGTGGCAATTGTAGAAGAATAATGTCGTTGGAGTAGAAGAAGAAGAAGGATGCCATAGCCGACTATGTGATCGACGGGAGGAGAGGTGGTTGGAGGAGCGATCATGTCCCCTCCAACGTCTTCTTCCACGAAAAGCAAATTGATGTCATTGGACATAGTGAGCAATATGGAGAATTTCAAATGGAGGAGATCTTTCTCTCTCTCTCTTCAATTGCATTTCTTCACTTAGGAGTAAACCAAATAGATCATCAATGGTGATTGATTGAAGTCAAGCTTCAATATTTTGGGTGAGTGGTCTATAGGCAAACCTTAGGCCATGTAAAATGGCATCAACAAGATCATCTTCTAATAGGAGATGTTGAAGAGCTGCAAGATGATTGGAGATGTGCTTGGCACCCACTGTATGTGGGTGGTGATATTGTCATTTTTACAATCCAATTGGTGGAGATGAGATTTTAATTGGCAAACATGGGATCCGGAGCCCGGTGCTAGGTGGTATCCAATTTTTGTCAAGTTTCACAAGTAGATATGACACCAACTACTTGAAAGATAACCCCTTTAGAGAGAGAGAGAGAGAGAGAGGTAATTATCCAGCTAAGGACTAGTTGGTCTTTGACAAAGCAATCTAGATAAATTGGGTTAGGAGCCCATCAATTTGGGGGTGGAGATTTAAAAACATAAACATGATAAACATGAGTCATGACTCTGTAGTCCTAAAGAATGAGTGTGATTTGGAGAGCCACGAACATATTTTGTGGAGTTTAACTTGAGGGATAGCTGATGTTGACCATAGGGAAGGGTAGTGATTAGTGTGATGGCTTGATTGGGTGCTTCTATAGAAAGATCAATGGATTAGGAAGAAGAAGAAGAAGATGTCATGATTATTGTCGTAGGAGCTCCGGTGAAGCCTTGGGATTTTTGGTGGAATTGAAGGCGCTGGCAGTTGGTAGACAAGAAGAAAGTAACGGTTCAGAGGTACAGATGGATTTGTGATTTGGCTAGGGAGATAAAAAAGGAGAAGAAATTAGCGGTTTTACACAAGAAGAAAAGAGATGCTCATACGTTGGCTGTTAAGCTGGGGGTAGGCTCTGGTAGCATGAAGCAACTAATAATCAATTGGCTATCACAAATTGTTTGTATTATAATAAACTTTTTAAATAGAGTTTCAAAGAAAAATTACAATTACACAATTACAGTGCTAGTGAAAGATAGAGTTACAGTTACAATGCTAACTCTTATCGAATTCCTATCCTGATGTACATACAAATAAAAACTTATCGTTATCATACTGCAGATCACAGACTTACAGCCAACAGCACGAGTACCCAGTTATCGTATTGGTAACTGATGTCTGCCAGCAGTCAACTCTTATGCAATGACAAGTCTCCTAAAACACGTCAAAGGGTATGATTGCGTTGAGCGTTGGAACATGTGAATTGCAGACGTTTTTGGAGTCTGAAGATATGTTCGAAGTGCTGGATCATCTTTATCTCCCAGTTTTTGAGGGTTCTCGCTTGCCAATAATCAGTAAAGAATACTTTATGAGTTTTTATTTTTTTCTTCCAATCCTTAAATTATAGTAGGGTGTTTTAATTCAAACTCTTTACTCTTTTGTTTTAGACTCTCTTTATTTTATATTTTAAATATCACAAATAAGTTACATGCTTTCCTAAGAATCATCTGAACGCATAAAAAAGTTAAGTGGTTGATTTTTTAGTGACATTTCTATCACACTATAAATTATATTTTTATTATAATATTGGTTGAATTGAATTTCTTGATACGATTTGATTGATTTTTTTTTTTATAATCTTTTGATATTTTATAAGAAAATAAATGCAACTAGAATGTTATCTAACATAAATTAAGCATAATAATACTACTTAAAGTTATTAATTAATTAAGTTTTAAAATTGAAAGGACTAATTTATAATTTACTCTTCATTAAGCTGTAATTAATGGCGATAGTTTACTTTTGATTTAGAATTTCCTATATAATATCGTATTAGTGTGTTTTCTGAAAATTCCAACTTATCGTAGCTATTAAATATTATCTAATAAAAGATTAACTTTTTAAATTTTTTTCTTATTTGTTTCCCTTGGTTTCTCTCAAATCCTTATATAGTGCATCTCATGAAAATTAAGAAAACCTAAAAAATCTGAGGAAAAAGAAAAGAAAAGAAAAGTATATATATATATATATATAATCAATTTCAATATTGAAAGGCCTTACTTTTTAATATTGCATATGGGTACTCAGGGCTAATAATGGGCAGATGAAATTTGAAAATTTTTAAAATTACAAAGAATATCAGCAATTTCTAAAATAGAGGAATCATTTAAGAAGGAATTAATAACATGAAACCATTTTCTACTCTTGATATATTTTTTTAATATAATCTTTTTATTTTTAATTTTTTTTATTGCATACCGTTATTTTCTATATATATATATATATATATATATATATATATATATATATATATATAATATGTGACTCCCACAAAGTTTTCCGGTCAAGATTTTTCATTACTATAGGATTCATTGCTATCAACTTTTATTTTTTTATACTAATCTTATCACTGATTTCGTTTTTTATTAAATAATTATTTTTTCAATTCAATTAAATTATACTAAATTAATTAAAATTGAAAATATACATATTGAATTAATTGGAACGTTCGAGGTCTGGCAAAAGATAGCGCGAGACTGCGAGTTTGTCCGAAATGCAAAACATGAATTATTTTTCGATCCTTTTTCTACGCAATTCACTTGAAAAGGCGGAATCCCGTCTCATTTCCCTATAAATAGACGATGCTGCTTTAAATATGATCATAGTAGCAGTATATATATATATAATTTTCTCAAGTTAATAGGGAAACCATCGGTGCCCATTTAGCAATCCTTATAGCTGTATACATATTCTATTCAGAAGGAACTAACAATCCTTGTATATTGATCTTGCCGCTTTTCAATTGAAGTAAAGCAAGAGAAAAGAGGAAAGACAGCGTAGAGTGATTATAATGGAGTGCAAAAAGACAACTGAAAAAAGGACTTGCAGATTGATTCAGAGCAAGCTTCAGGTATGTCGAATTTTAATATCAGGTCACTTTGATTTGGTTCGCTCCGGAACTGGAAATTAGATGATGAAGGTTCAATTCCAATATGCAAATTCACTTTTTATGATTTTATGGGGATAATTAGTTGTTGATGATAGGTCATAATCATCATATATATGTTATTCCATATTCGCCCATGAATGGTTTCTTTGAGGATATTTTTCCATTTTGGATTTGAGATATTTGTTTATTAGGTGAGATTGGTTGCACCACCTTAAACTTTTCAATTTTAAATTTGACATCTTTGAATTATGTTGTTCTTGAAATCAAGTCTTTTTTATTAATTTATGTGACCGCTATACAAAAAAAATTATATTTTTACATTTTAATTGTATTTTTGGTTTTTTCTTTTTTCTATTGTATAAATACTTTGTTTTTTTAATTGTAGTCGCATGCTTTTCAAATGTGAATTGAAATTCGATATCTTAATTCTTAAATAAATTAAAATTCACGAGAGTTGGCATCTATTTAGTTCATACATCATTAATTTGCATAATACAGATGCATTTATGGTTTTATATTATATATAGTATAAATTGATTTCAATATGTCTTAGAGGCTATTTGATATATATTACAAATTAATATGTTTTAAAGGCTATATTCTTGGATAATACACTTAGTTTTAATTGTATACTTAGACTTATTGTGATTGATGCCTAGATTATTCCAACTTCGAGAAAATATCTTGTCACTTTCTGATTATCAGTCTAACCTTCCGCATGTACCGATCTAGATCTCGGCCTTACTTGAGACGCTTTGAATTATCATTACCGTCTAACGTTTAGGTGAGATGGAGTCTGATCTTAATAGATCCTGGATCTGGTGCTTCCCAACCTTAGACCCGACCCTCAAAAACCCTACATCCGACCTTAGCTCGACATTTAGATGCTTTAGACCCGGTATTAGCCCAACCGTTATGAGTTTGAAACCCGACACTAGCCCAATCCTTGGGGACTTCTAACCTAACACCCACCTGACTTGGGGTTTACCACACCTTAGACCAGAACCGAACTCTACCTCCCAGTGCCTTAGATTCGATCCGGAGCCCCAATTCTATAACAACTCCTAGGCACTCAATTGCCAAACATAAGTTGACAATATAAAAAAACTAGTTTTAAAAACTTTATTGCAAATTTTATCTTTTTTAAAAGCAACAAATGAAAATAAACATGTTTTTACACTTTTTTTTTTTATCAAAACAAAAAATAAAAAACGAAAATGTTTTTTTGAGTTGATAAATTCTTAGACTTTTATTCTGCTGGTGACACTTGGAGGTGGAAAACCTAGCCCTGAACACTGCCGTCTATAAAGAAACGGCGGGCAAGTACCCCACTTTCAAGGATATGAACTCTTCCACCTTGGGAACGACAGTTGGACAGCTGGAAAGAGGCTTGGCCGGTAACCATATTTTAGGTACCAACAGCTGGAAAGAGGCTCGGCCGGTAACCAATTTTTGAGATTAGTTTCTTGAACTATGCTACGATATTTAGACATTTTTATAATGGGAGTATTGGATAATCTAATAATGTTCAGACGAAAATGAGTACATCAGTACTAGTTTCTAGCAACTTCAACAAGTTTTTCTTTTGACAAGATTTTGTTTATATATATATATATATCTGAAACTGTTCTCTGTTTATAAGATCATTTGATTGTCGTAGGCGGTAGGAGATAAATATTCATTGGTGTTTTATCAAAGCAAGCAAATATCTTGAAAAGAACGTTAGTTACATACAGCTCAAGTCAAAATAATAATAGGTCATTAGCAAACAAATTAATTGCTTTTGTTCATTTGCTATTTTGTTTAGCGACCCTTTTATTTTCGTTTGCGTTTTGTTTTTAGTACCGTAAGTCTGAAAGAGGGTATTTTATCATCGTTGATGCTCAGAGTTTTTTCAGCTATGACATGTACCTAAGGTTGATTAAGTGGATTATAAACCTGTACATTGGAAGTACTCCAAATAGATAAATGTCAGTTTGACGGCGTGTCATAACTAAGAAGAATCTTTTTTTCCCCCGAAAAATAAAAAATGGGCAACAAATGTGGCTCCATTTGACCATTAAAAAAAAATTCCGTCTACAGATATCGATCTTATAAAAAAATTTTGTTTGTAATTTTAAGATTTTGTTTTGCATGTTGCAGAAAAGGAAAAGAAGTGGAAAAATAAAATCAAGCATGAAAAGATTGAAAGCAGAGATGGCAGAGATTGGTGAACAGCAGAAACGAGTTAAAAAGGGGCAAATGGAAATAAGAGAGAAGTTTAAAGAGATTGAACTTGACTGTGATCAACTTAAAAAGGAAACATTCCTTATATCGGAACAGGCTGGACGCAATCAACAACGCCTAAGTCTTATGTTCAAAATCGTGAAAGCTCGAGAAAACAACAATTTTTCCGAAGCTGACAAACTTACGCAATCTCTTCGGTTAGTTTTGCCCCTCTCCTCCTGTGTGCGTGTGTGAATCCTTCAATTTGTAATTGGCTAAACCATAAAAGAACATTCAACTTAATCTAGTTTAAATTTTTATCATTTTATCTTTAAAGAAGTATTTTAATCAAACAAGTATGGAGTTCAAGGAATATCAATCAACGCTTTGTCCTGAAAAAAGATTGTAAATCATATCAGAATGTTTAAGAAATCTTCTTATGGTCTGGCTTAATTCGTTATCACAGCTGAAAGATCGCGTTTCAACTGGCTAGTATATAAAATTGTATCAAATGAAAATAAAGTAGGCTCTCGTGGAGTGCAGATCAAAGTTATGAAAATAGGGCGTGAATTAAATTCCCTCAAAACTCAGGAATCTTTTCACCGTTTGGATTTTTTTCTTTGTTGTTAGTTAATTTTTTTTTCCCTAAATCCAAGTTGCTCCTTCAATTTCCCATCCTGATTATTCGTTCATAACCATGCACATTTACTTGTATAAAAACCAAATCCACCAAGAGGCAGAGGAAACAATTAAATGTGGAGAGATAGCCTTAAACCAGCTTTAGAATCTTTAAGGACATTTTGACATGAATCAATATCTATGTCTTAATTGGTTTATAACCCATACAAATGAAGATACACAACTACCTCTTAATTGGTTTATATAAAGTCCATACGGATAAATACACAAATTTACATATTAATTTTTTTATAGGTCATATATTTATAACTCATACAAATAAAGATAATTAACAAATTAATACGCTAGGCTTGATTTTGAACATAAAAGAAGTAATGCCTGCCGACCCAAAGTTTGAGAAACTCATCTTGATAGACTGATGTAGGGACTATCAACATACTTTTATTAGCATTTTTGGAGATATGAAGGATAACAATAGAGGTCAATTGTTACAGAGCCAATTAAATCTCCAGATTGTGAAATGGCTTGTACTATATATATATATATATATATATATATATATATATATATATGCTTTTACTTACTTTTTTACGCTCCTTTTTATTTTATTGCAGAGAATGCCTGATGAAGCACAACATGGAAAACAATATGTGACTATTTGCAGATTCAAGCGATTAAGTATGCAGCCGCTGTCCATTTCAGTATATGAACAGGAGTACTAAAAGTGGCTCCCTGTTTTGGCTTTGAAGTTCTCTAGCTTGCTGTCTTAGAGTGGGAGTGATAAGTTTGTTTGCCATGGGTTTTTTATTAATAAATAAATAAATAAATAAACAAACAAACAAACTCTTAACGTCCATGTATCAGTGTCATTATAATATATAGCATGCTACGCTTCCGCCTAGGTGTTGCAAAAATACCCTCGTGTCCAGCTAACCAGCTCTAGGTGGTGGCAGAATCCATTTGTGTATCTCTAACTTTTTCTATTTGAATGAATTCCTTAGAATCTTTTCAATTTTTTCTGTTAATCGAACAATCATCAACCACTCGTTCCTATTGTGGGGTCTATTTCATATGTATAGTTTTCATCATTATTTTTCGGGCACTATGTTATAGTGTTGTTATTAAGAAAACCAAAAATCCTAAATTCTAAAATAAAAATAAAAAGGAGAAACTTTCCTCTTAAAACATATTAAGAAGGAAAAGAGAAGAATTTGAGAAAATGCTACAGTATCTTATTTCATCAATATCTTCTTTGGTATATATATAAGAAGGATTTTATCCTCTATATCTCATCACTAACTAACAAGTTGTTATATTAACAACTAACTAACCATTAACAACTAACTAACTAATTAATTATCTAAATCATAATTACTTTCTTAATATTCTCTCTCAAGTTGATGGTTTATAGACATCATAAACACCCACTTGGAGAGAGAGAAAATAATGATGTTGTTTATCGCCAAGGTCCTTAGTGAAGATGTCTCGCTACTTGTTTAGTCGTGCTAACTTAAACAATCTTTATCAATCCAGCTTTAAGTTTCTCCCGTACTAAGTGTCAGTCTAAGTCAATATGTTTATTCCTCTTAAAGAAGATTGGATTGGAAGCAATGTGTAGGGTAGCCTTATTGTCATAGTGTAGCTCTGCTATTGCCAAGTTAACCCAAGTTCCCGAAATAAACCAACAAGTCAAACTACAACCGTGACAATAGCTTTGTATTCCGCTTCGATGGAAAAGCGAAAAATGATGTTTTGCTTCTTTGTTTTCCATGACGAGTAGAGAAGAGCCAAGGAACACACAAAAACCAATGAGAGACCTTCTCATAGGACAAGAAGCCTAATCAAAATCAAAGAAGACTCTCAACTACAATTGACTAGTCGAGGAGAGTAAGATACCAAGACCAGGACTCCCTTTAAGATATTTAAGAACCCGTAGAGCATAAGTCATATATGTGTGAAGTCTTAGGTTGATGCATAAATTGGCTAAGTATTTGCACTCGCATAACATATATTAGGCCTAGTGCCGGAAGATAAAAATAAGCTTATCAACCAATCTTTGATATTCCGTTGGATTAGTGAGGATTGAATCCGGAAAATCACTAGCAAAAGACTCATCATATTGTGCTCGAAGTCAATTTTAGGTTCCGTTCCAGTGGCATCTCCACTAGTTTGAACCAAGTAAGCCGGATCATGTAATAACTCCATAGTGTATTTCCTTTGATTAAGGCAAATTCCCTTCTTCGACCTTGCAACCTTTATCTCCAAAAAATATTTCATACACCCAAAGTCTTTAATGTAGAAAGTTTAATGCAAAAAAAATTTCAATGCTTTTATACCTTCTTCATCATTACTTGTTATCAATATGTCATCGACATATACCAACAAAATACCAATCCTATCATTTTTCCTCTTTATGAACATAAAGTAATCATGGTGAGATTGAAAAAAACTAGCAACTAATATTTTTTCAATGAATTTGGAATTCCATTGTTTGGAGGCTTGCTTCAAGCCATAAAGTGACTTAAGAAATCTACACACTAAGCCATCCCTCCTTACTCGAATTGTTTGGAGGCTTGCTTCAAGCCATAAAGTGACTTAATAAATCTACACATTAAGCCATCCCCCTATCGCTTCAAAACCAAGTGGCAAAGACATGTAAACTTCCTCTTTAAGATCCCTTTGATTCTTGAGATTTAGTAGTAGGACATGAGGCAAAATCTGGAAATTGGTCGGTGGGAGATGAACCGGAGGGAATAGAGGAAATAAAGTGATCATCATCATCCTATAACCATTGATGAACATGATTATGAGTGTGAATTTATGAGGAACAAGAGACGAGGAAGGGGAGATTGAAATTGAAACAAGGTGTTATGAAATAAGACATCTCTAGAAACAAAAACTTTTTGAGTTATTAAATCTAACATTTTGTACCCTTTTGGGGAGTAAAGGTAACCTAAGAAAACACAAATTATGGACCAAAGAGTAAATTTGTTTAAACAAGGTAGAATTTTGGCATAGCACGAATAACCAAAAACTAAAAAAAAAAAAAAGAGTAAATAGGAGGCTTGTGAAACAAATTTCAAAAGGATTTTTGCCATTTAGAAGAGGTGTAGGAGTCCTATTGATGATATAAGTGGAAGTCGAACACAATCACCTAAGAATTTCATTGGAATATGAGATTAGAACATAAGGGCTCTAACAATGTCAAGAATATGCCTATGTTGTCTTTCAACTAATCCATTCTATTGTAGAGTATATGTGACGAGTTGTTGCATGTAAAATACCCTTAAAAGAAAAACGGGCTTGAAAAGCATTCTAAAGAAATTTAAAACCTCTATCGGATCTTACCCTATGAACATCACTAGAAAATTGAGTATGACAAGGGAAAAAAAATGTTAAAGTAACTGGAGAACTTGAGATTTGTTTTATAAGAGAAAAGTTCAAGTTCCTCTAGAAAAATCATCAACAATGGATAGAAAAAAATCTTTCTTTACGAAGGTAGGATATTTATATGAACCCCATATATACACATGAATGAGTTGAAATAGAAAATGTGTAATAAAAGTACTATGAGGAAATGGCAATGCGGCATGCTTAGTAAGTGGATAAATATCACAAAAAAAATCATGATCAGAATGTATTGTAATTATAGGAATTAACTTAAGATGTGAAAGAGATACGTGACCAAATCTTTTGTGCCAAAAAGCTACATTAGAAGGACAATCTGTCTTACAATCGGTAGTATTACAAACGAGTATCGATTAATCCGAAAAGGTTTTGCTAATCACATAATTCAAATTATAAGATGTTTTAGAATGGCTACGATGGAACTCGTTCGGGAAGAATTTTGTGAAGTTGAAAAAGTAGTTGGAAAAACATGATAGAGACCTTTGCATGCTTTACCAATCCCTTTTTTCCTTCCATTCCAAAGGTTAGGGTAAAAACATGCGAAGCAATTATTATCGATAGTGAATTTAGCTACTAATAACAAGTTAAATTTGAAAGTTGGTAGATATAACACATTTCGAAGAAAAAATTTGGAAAAACAATAAAGCCTACATGAGTGACTAGACTTACAAAGCCATTAGGTAATCGATAGTAAGATTAGATGCTAATTTTGTAGGATTAACCAAGCAATTGAATCTACCGAGTCATATAGACATTAGTCCCTATATCTACTATCCATACATCATCATTCTCGGATTCTACATTAAGCAAGCTACATAAATATGTACCTTCCATGTTTGTAGTAGGTGTCATAGGTTAAATATTCTCCTCCGAATCTCTAGATAATAGATCAAGTATCCGTTGATATTGATGAGCGAGAGAAAAATGGTGTAAAGCCCTTATTTGTTGAGGTGTTCATGGAACTTTGCCCTACAAGTTGTTCGAGTGAAGCTCTTGAAAGATGACTATCATACAACATAGCTGGTGCATTAGAACTCTCTCCAAGACAGTTTATATTTTAAGCATTAACGAAATTTTGCCTACCTCTAACACTTGCGGAACCACCTCTTCTCCTCTATTATTTCCAAATGGTTTTTGAAGACCATATGGATATCCATAGAGCTTGTAATAAGTATCATTCGGATGACCAAGTACATGACAATAATCAAAAGTAGCTTCTCTTTTATACTACTTCATTGATTACCGATTTCTAGAAGAGTAAAATGCAATAGGAGCACCTGGAATTGTATCGATACCTCTCTATGATTCTTCATTAGAAACCATGAAATATGCTTGAGAATGAGTTGGCATAGGTTGCATCAATAGAATCCGAGACCTCGCAGATTGAAAAACATCATTCAAAACCTATTAGAAATCGCATCACCTTGTGCTATTGTGTGTACGCAATAAAAGGTTAAGAGATTTGATTGTGACAATGTGGGTAGATACAAGTAGGTGGAGGAATGAGAGACTCAAGTTGATCCCAAAAATGCCTTAACTTCGAGAAATATGCTACCACGAGTATTCGATCCTTGAACTAATGAATTAATCTCCTTAGGTAGGGAAAAAAATATTTGCTCCAAGTTGCTTGTCAAACCTTTCTTTGAGATTTTCCATACATCTTCAGCATACCGATAATAAACCAAGATGCTCGAACAATTAGGCGTAAACGAGTTGAGTAGCCAAGCATGAACTAGTCCATTACACTTCTTCTATTGAGCAAAATCGGGTGAATCGGAACTCGGTCTTGAGCACCTTTCATTAATAAAGCCATCATTGCTTTTTGCTTTCAAAGAGATTACCATTGCTTTACTCCATGAACTATAATCGTCCTCTCCTCGGAGTAAGTGAGTAACAAAGATTAAATTTGGTGTGTTAGAAGGTTGTAAAAATAAAGGATCATTAAGATCCCTATGAGTAATAGATTGTGTGAAATTGGAGATTGTAGTTTGATTTTTCATAATTTGAAGAAATTTTCTTGAGAAAAATATGAATATGCTAAACATTGAGATACGAACAAGATCTTTAAAAAAAAATCCAAAAAAAAAAAAGATTTAAGACAATGTGAATAAGGAGATTGAAAAAGAAACTCAAGAATCTTGAGAAAGAAAATCAAGATTTTAAGTAAGAAAGAGAAAATTTTCTCGGAATCCAAAGAGGAAAAGGAATGCTCTAATACCATGTTAAAAAGGAAAAGAGAAAAACTTCAGAAAATGTTACAATATCGTATTTCATCGGTATCTTCTTTGGTATATATACAAGGAGGATTTTATCCTCTACATCTCATCGCTAACTAACAAGTTGTTATATTAACAACTAACTAACCACTAACAACTAACTAACTAATTAATTATCTAAATCATAATTACTCTCTCAATAAAACACAATGTTAGTCTTTTTCTCTTTATTATTATTATTTTTAGATTATTATGTTTTAGAATTTCTTAATAACTCAAAAAAAAAAAAAAGGATGATGGATTTTTCTACCAAAAATATGATTTAAATCTTCCTATTTACTTCATCATTTTCGTTTTTGTTTTATTTTCAAATTTTATTTTTCTTTCTTTCCTTTTTTTCCCTCAATTATATGAACATAGTGGATCTCATAATAAAGATGTCATATGTCTATTTAACAAACACTATAAAAAAATTGAACAAATCCTAGTAAAGACCCCTAATTGGAAAAAAAAAAAATAGAGGTATTGACCGAAATAAAATAATGCAAGTTAAGATACAATTAATAGAAAAAAAAGTTATAAACACTCAAATGAAAAAAAAGAAAGTAAAAACAGTTGATTAAAAAAATTATATAAGTACAAGAACTAAGTTTTTCATTACCTCCATACTTTTGCCTATAGTATTGTTTGACAAATTCATTTTGTAACTTTAATTTAGGCAATTGAGTCTTGATAGGTTGGCCTATTAAGAAGTAGAGGTCCCTCGTTCACAATCAAACTAATTTTTCATTAATTTTTTTAAAAAAAGAAGAAGGAGGGACACAAGTAAAATTTCTAATAGCACTCATTTAAAAGAATAAAAGCCGATTAAAAATTCAAAAACATATTAAAACAAAATTTGCTATTTTTTTATTTATATACCACTCGGAATTTTTTTATTTACCAAATAAGTTTTTTTTTTAAATCCTCGAAATCTCAAACCCAAAAGTTCAAATCAATTCCTCGTTATTCACTTAGATGTACAAGACAAACACAACTATCCAAAGAGTTTTTTACGTAAATAAAGATTCGAACTCAAGACTACTTAGTTAAGCGACTATAACTCTTTTCAATTTAACCAACTCTCTTGAGTTATTACATAAATAAGTTTGATTTAATAATCTTGTATTAAGTAGTTTTTTAAAAGAAATAAAGTTTGAATTTTAATAACTTTAATAAATTCTCGCAATAATATAATAAGAAATAATTGCCCACTCTATAGTTTATTAAAGGACCATCTCACTTATAGGTAAGGCCTCATAATATAATTTATATTAGTCTCTAATACACCCCTTCAAGTGAAAGCCCCAACATTTAGGCTTGAAACTTGTACGAGTCTTCATTACCTTATGCTTAATACTTGAGAAATTGAGGATGGTGAGTCTTAAACTCGGGACCACATGGTCAACTAAGCTCCGATACCATATTAAAGGATCATCTCACCTAAAAGCTTAAGCTCGATAAGTAAGGTCTCGGAATATAATTTATATTAGTCCCTAACATAGTTTAAAACTTATCAAACATTCCAAAGAAAAAACAAAAAAAAGATCTTCCTTGGTAAAAGTAGTTAACGAGTGCACTCATTTTAAAGAATGGTATTCAATAATATTTCATTTTGACCCTCCTAATTCGAGTTCTTAATAATGTAACCTTGTAATTTTCAAAACGAGTTGTAATGGAACAAAACAAAATATCCATTTTTTCTTCTTCCTTTTATTTCACTTGTCTACGAAATAATAAGAAAAAGGATATTTTTGACATATATCATGCCGACATGTTAATTTTTTTTCCATGTCATGCTGGAATAGTTCTTTTTTAAAAAAGATTATTATGGGTGAGTGAGCATTAATGTGTCTCCTATCCTTGACACATATCATGCCGACACGTCATTTTTTTACATGCCAAACATATGACAAGTATTGTGCTAACATGTTTTCAAAAAAAAAACAAAAAAAAAAACAAAAAAAAAGATAAAAACTGTTGTGTGGGATAATTTAGAGAAGATTTAGAACATTCATTTATTTATTTTTAAAAAAGGAAAGATTCGGAGAAATAGATGAGCAAGTCGATCATGAAAAAAAATGATATCGGTTAAAATTATAATGTTTGGAATTGCGAGAATGAAAATTAAGGTGAAAATGAGAATAAAAATTGAATATAATTTCATTCTCATGGAGGAAGCGGAATAAAAATAAAGAATAAAATTGAAATTTATTTTTCTTTCAAAATAGTGATATATTATTTTACTTTATTATATATTAACTATTTTTACTACAATCACCACCTTCGACCTCCACCATCACTACCACCATAACTACCATTTACGGATGGTGATAAAATTTTTTTTGAAATAATAATAATATTATTATTATTTTATCATCGCTATCATTTTTATTATCCCATCATAGTTGTCGCCAATATTAGTGGTGGTGAAAAAAAATTAAAAAAAATTATTATTATTATTATTATTATTATTATTATTATTCTCGCCACCATTCTTTTTTTACCACCACCATCATTTGTATTATACCACTATCACCATTATCGTTCCTTTTTCACAAGTAACCTCCTATGGTAGTGGTATCAAATTTTTAAAAAATATATTATTATTATTTTTATACTACTATCATCACCACCACCTCCTCAATTCTCCTCCTCCTCCGCTACCACTCTCACAATAATCTCTATTTTTTTTCTATTAATGAAATTATTTTTTTAATTATAATTTTTATTCTTCATAAAAAATAAATATTAATTTTTTCAAAATTTATTTTGATTTTCTATTATTATTTTAAATACAGTATAAGAATGAAAATATCATTCTATTTTTTTAATTTGCATTTCGATTCTTGTATTCTCATTCTAACTAGTTTATTTTTAATAATCAAATGATATTTTAATCATTTTTTTTATGGTTGCATTAAATATTTTTGTGTAGTTTTTTATTATTATTATTAGTAATATCCTTTCCATTGATATCGTTGCATTGATTTTTTTTTTCCTTATGATGCTTCATTTGGTTTTTGCTTTTTATATTAATTAGCTTTTAATGTCTACATTAATAATAATGATGTTGGATGCAATAGTTTCTTTTTTATTGTTGATTATTTAACCTCCATTAATTGGTCTTTAATCTTTGAAGGCTAAAATAATTTTAGCATGTAATGAGATGTGTGCTTCTAACATATGATATGTGTCATGAAGAAGTTGGGTTTTTATTTTTTTATTGTCGTGTCATATAAGAATAACTGACTTTTAATATTTTCTTTGGAAAGTAGAAAAACATGTTAGAAAATTAAATATGCTTAACCATATAAGCGCAAAGAAAATTAATAGGATTCATACCTCTTGCCATGATTGATTAACTCGCTTAGGATATTGCTTGAAAGAAAACTGGAGCCGTCAAGGAAAGAGAGCCTTCTAGTCTATGCCAATACTTTAGAATTTTATGTGTTAATGAAAAACACAAGCTTTACTTACTATTTATATGGCTAGACTAGATACTCTTTCTTTAATGTAATTTTGCACCTCCATCCATCATGGATGTGCCTAGCTCACAACCAAAGTCCATTGAGCTCTAAGTCTTTAAATTGTCACTTATAGATTTAAAACAAACATGACATATGGGCCACACTATAGAATATTTTTCACATTCTCCCACTTGACCCATATGACACTCCCAAAAATGATAATTGCTTTCTAGAGTCCAAAATGATTAGTTAGTGGAAACACTCATACTTAGATTAAGAATATAATATATGAATCATAATGATCATGCTTTATAACTAAGCATTTCCTTTCATATATTACAATATATTACATCCTTAAAACAAGCACTCAATGAGTAAATAAACTTTATGAATGAAATATTAAGATTGTTGCACCCTCGAGGGTGATAGTATAAGTAGGACTCTCGACTCCTTGTTGGGCCATGGGCATCTATTTTTCTCGTCGATATTTTTATTTGTCCTACCAACCTATTTTATTTTTCCTAATAATGTTTTCTAGTATTGTTAACCGTCGGCTCCTATTTTTTTTTGTTAAATGTTATATTGGATATACATCACAAAAAATGGTCATGATTATATGGAGATTGAAATTACTAATTTTTAGAAAATGATGTTAATATACTTTAATATCAAAATTTGTTAGAGTCGATGAAAAAAAATACTTGAGTTTGAAGATTATGGAGTGATCAAATTATGTGGTTGGACTTTATTTATTCACAATGTTTGAATTTAATTGAAGAAATGCATTATTGAAATGGTATCCTTATTAACTATACAAAATTACCTCATAAGTGAGGTATAATAGTTAATTGTAGTAGTGCTTATGATGATGTTTGAATTCTCAATAATGGATAGAGGAAGAGAAGGAAGAGGAGAAATTGAATCTAAGTTGTGAGGATTGACTAAAATAAATAACTTTCGATGAAATGATATCCTTATATAAAGGAATGATCCGGTAGATACTCTTTGTATGTTTTAAAAGAGGGCATACTAAGAGAATGATCCGGTGAATACTCTTAGTATGTAAAAAGAATGATCTAGTATATATTCTTAATGTGATGGCTCACGAGAGAATGATCTATTATATACTCTTCATGAGGATGATAGGAAATGTATTTTAGAATAATGGATAATGAATTTATTTGCATTCATGCATGGTTACATTTATTGAGCTTTAGCTCATTTTATTTGTCTTATGGTGTAAGTGAACAAAGCAATGCTTAAGGACGTGAACGTGTATTAAGGATGCTGGCCGTGAGCTATCAAGTTTGCCAAATTGTTTATTACATGTCTAGTTTAAAGTTTCAAAGCTAAACCATTGCTAGGCTTCGGTCACTTTTGGATATTGCTTAGTTTCGACCTTATTGGGTTGTAAATGATGAACTTTAAGTTATTTTGGTATGTTAAATTATATATGTTCATGAAATTGAAGGATAATGAAATGTTTAGCAATTTTGGATCATTAATGAATTAATCCAATTATGGATACATTGAAGCAATTATGGAAATGGTATTAAGTTAGATTGAATATGAATGGTTTTAGGCTTAAATTGTTAGTTTCAATCCAAAGATGAAAAGTAAAATGATGTAGGATGTTTATAAATTATTTAGGTTGTGCATAAGATTTGTTAGCCTTAAAATTTAAGAAGCCATGAACATTAATCCAAATAAGGAATTCTGCTATGTAATGTGATAAAGATCTAGGATAGATGACATAATGCATTGCCTTGCACTTTCAAAAATAAGATAGTATGATAGCACTCTTGGCTCCTTATTGGGCCATGGGCATCTATTTTTTCATTGATATTTTTATATGTCCTAACGACCTTTTTTATTTTTCCTAATATTGTTAGCTTTCGGCTCTTTTTTTTTTTTAAAAAAAATGTTATATTGGATATACATCACAAAAAAATGTCATGCTTAGGAGATTGAAATTACTAATTTTTAGAAAATGAAGTTAATATACTATAATATCAAAATTTGTTAAAGTTAGATTAAAAAAAATTTGAGTGTGAAGATTATGGAGTGATCAAATTATTTGGTTGTAATTTATTTATTCACAATGTTTGAATTTGATTGAAGAAATGCATCATCCAAACGGTAAGCTTATTAAATGTATAAAATGTCCTCGCAACGTGAAGTATAACAGTTGACTGTAGTAGTGTTTATGATGATGTTTGAATTCTCAAAAATGGATGGAAAACGATAGGGAAGAGGAGAAATTGAATCTAAGTTGTGAGGATTGAGTGAAATAAATAAAACTTTTGAGGTGGAGTCACCCATAGACTTTAGCAGATCATCAAATTAAAATTAACGTTAATATTAATAAAGTAATCCTATGATAACCCAAAAGGATGCCTTGATGACAGCATCAGAATTTATAAGATCATGATTCAAACTTGACTTTCAACTGTACAAGAATTCCCTTGTATTATCTTTAACCTAAAAATTCTTTTCCATGGACAATCGCACTGAAGTATTGTCTATATATCTCCGCCCAAACTTTCTGTAATTTGTGTCCAATTAAAGAATGTACGTGATCGTAAATAAAAAACAAAAATTAAAATTAATATATACGACCAGGTCACATGAATGGGTTTTGGTATATGTTACGTATACATTCCAGCTGGCGCAACATATCCAAATGGCGCACATGCAGGTTTCATGTGAGTAGTTGGTTGAGGGAACAATGGATCATGCATGGTTGCCACTCGTACGTCTGTTGTTGTTTTGATCAGTTTCAACGCATTATTGTCGTCGTCTTTTCATTAAGTACTTATTATATGCTTTCATTAATTATTATTGTCATAACTTAAAATTTCGTCCATCTTTTTATTTATTTATTTTATTTTATTTTAAAATATATTAAAAAAATTGAAAAAAATACAAAATATATAGAATACAAAATGTAAAAAAAAAAAAATGTTAATAGCATTGAGAGTGCGATTGAACAAAACAAAATTGAAATTAAAAGGATATAATTAAAATAATTTGAATTAAAACAATTAAGGATACAATACAATTAATAGCTCTCATCCAATTAATGGAAACATCAAAACCTTCAACAATATCATTTTTTTTTATCACCAATAAAGTTTGAAAAATAAAAAATACCTATTTTTATTTTTATAATAGGTAAAAAAAAAAAAAAACATTCATATCTTTATATGTGAGTTTAGTGTTACTTTTTGAAAATCCATCTTTATTTATTTTCAATTCATTCAAGAGCAAAAACTTTGGACTATAGACTCAAAATTATTTTTTTACTAATTAGTTTTTACTATACTTAATCTCAGATTTTGAATTAAAGAACCATAAACCAGAGCTAATCTTAGAACGGACAGGTGTTAAATTGGATAGAAGCTGTGTTTTCTGCTCGCGTGCCATGGAAACTGATCTGTATGTTCTCATAGATTGTCAGTTTGCTTTAGGTAAATCTCGGTCAGCCTCTGCGATGGATTTCATTAATATTTTTTGGTTTTGACACTTGGCAATCCTTTTTTCAAGAAAGGATGTAGTCACGCACAAGAGGTAATTATGATACTTTGGTACATATGGCATGTGCGAAATCTCAACAAATATGATCAGTCTTAAATAAATAAATAAATAAAAATTTGTTCTCATGCACAATTATGTAATTGATCTCATTTATGAAATGTGATAATGAATTAAATTGCTATATAATAACTTGATAAAAATCTTGCTTGGACTTAGCCTACAAGAGGTCTCGCTTCTCTAAAATCTATCACAAGTTTCCATTATGAATTATGAATAATTGAGATAAAAGGTCATTTTAACCATTTTGTGTTAGATTCTTGACATGTGTTGGCAAAAGTTTGTACATTTGGGTATAGTATCAAAGGAGGATAGTAAAAGAACAATGATCTTCTATTTAATCGGAGGAATGGACACTAACAAAATGGCATAAGCGAGTGGTCCAAGTAGTAATCCAATTGAACACAAGAATATATGGCATAATCGAAGTGCAATTAAACAAGCTCAAAGAAAGCAATCGGCCTAAAACTTTGAACCTATTCAAGCTAGAAGACACACAAATGAAGAGAAAAAGGAAAGAAACCCATGTCTTGGTAGTGATGACCCATGCTCCTCTAAAAGCTCCACATCGGTCTAAGTCGAGTGTTCAATCATATCTTATCAAAAAAGCATGGTTTCTAATGTTATTCAAAATCGATGTGATCTATCATATCAATCTAAGTCAAAATGGTAAGTTATATATTGTTAAAAAGCATAGTCTATCATGTTATTCAAAATTGATGTGGTCTATCACGTCAATCTAAGTCGAGTGGTCATTCATCTCTTGTAAAAAAACATAGTCCGTCACATCATTTAAAATTGACGTGGTTTATCATGTTAGTCTAATTCAAAGTGGTCGATCATATTTTGTCAAAAAACATGGTCTATCATGTCGGTCTAAGTCAAAGTGGTCATTCATATCTTATAAAAAAATATTATATGTCACGTCATTCAAAATCTATGTGGTCTATCACGTTACTCTAAGTTAGAATGGTCGACCATATCTTGTTGAAAAGCATGGTCGATCATATCATTCAAAATCGATATGGTTTGTCACATCATTCAAAATCAACGTGGTCTATCACGTCGGTCTAAGTGAGAGTGGTCGATCATATCTTATCAAAGAGCATGGCTTTTTACATCATTCAAAATCAATATGGTCTTTCATGTTCTTTTAAGTTAGCATGGTCCGTCATGTCCCCTTAAGTCAACGTGGTCTATCACGTCCCTCCAAGTTAACATATTCCGTCATATCCCTCCAAGTCGATGTGGTCCGTCACGTTTTTCTAAATAGACATGGTCCGTCATATCATTTCAAGTCACTATGGTCCGTCACATCCCTCAAATTAGACATGGTCCATCACATCCTTCCAAATCAATATGGCATGTCACGTCCTTTTAAATTGATATGGTCTCGTCACTTCCCTCTAAGTTGACATGGTCACCACATCCTTCCAAATAGACATGGTCTATCACATCCTCTTAAATTAATGTGGCCTTTCAAGTTCATCCAAATGGACATGGTTTATCACATCTTTTCAAGTTAAAGTGGTATATCATATCCTTTCAAATTGAAGTGGTCTATCACATCTTGCAAAATTAGAGTGGTCAATCATATCCTATAAAGTTAGAGTGGTCTATCACATCTTACAAAATCGAATGGCTTGTCACATCTAGCAAGGTCGAGTTATTTATCACGTCCTGCAAGATCAAAATTATCCATCACGTCTTGCAAGATCGAATGGTCTATTATGTCTTACAAATATTAGAGTGGTCCGTCACGTCTTGTAAAATCAAAGTGATCTATCACGTGTTGTAAATCGAATGCTCGTTATAACTTGCAAACCAATATGATCGATCACATCCTTCTAAATTAGAGTGGTCCGTCATATCTTACCAAACCAATATGGTATATCACATCCTTCTAGGTCGGATAATCTATAACATCTTGTTAAATCAACGTGTTCGATCATGCCCTCCTAGGTTAGAATGGTCGATCACGTCTTACTAAATCAATATGGTCTCGTTATGCTCTTCTAGGTCGAGTGGTCGGTCATGCTTTGTCAAATCAACATGGTCTATCACGTCTTTCTAAATTAGAGTGGTCTATCATGTCCTACGGTCCTCCTAAACCAATATGGTCCGTCATGTCCTTCTAAGTCAATGTGGTCTATCATGTATTTTTAAGCTATATCGGTATACGTCCATATCAAACCATGTCGGTATGTATTTAATTTAAGCTATGTCGGTATCCATCTATTTTAAGTCATGTCGGTAAGCATCCATTTTAAGGCATTCGACATCCATCCCATTTCAAGCCATGTTATTATGCATCCGTTTTAAACCATATCGGTATGCATCCGTTTTAACCATATCGACATGTATCCCATTTCAAACCATGTCGGCATGTATCCCATTTCAAACCATGTCAGCATGCATTCAATTTAAGTCATGTCGGCATGCACCTTTTAAGCCATGCCATTACGTATTTATTTCAAGTCATGTCGGTATGCATTCATTTCAAGCTATGTCGGCATGCATTCATTTTAAGCCATGTCACCATATATTTCTTTAATTCATGTCGGCATGCATTCATTTTAAGCCATGTCAACGTATATCTCTTTAAGCCATATCAACTTGCATCTTTGTTTTCAACCGATCATGGCTTATACTTTAATTTCCATGATCGAATAGTTAGCTACCATTCAAATTCAATGACTATCTTTTTTGTTTGATTGTTGTCGCTTATGCTTGATATATTTTATTTTTATTTTTATTTTCTTTACAAGCTTACTATGTAAAGTTAAAGAAAGGTATTTTTTAATGACTTTACGTCGTAAGCATTGTAAATGAGAGCAATTGTTAGCACCTAATTTCTAATCGAAGTAATTTAATTAAATATATGAGTTTAAAAGAAAATACAAAAACAAGTATGAGAATTATTCAAAAGAAATAATAATTTAGGAGCTCAATTAAAAAAATACAAAGTATGAGGATAAAAAAAAATCAATTGAAGGTACAACTGAAATGATTAAAATTGAAGATTTTAATTGAAATAAGGGAAGAATACTTGTTGATGAAAGAACTAAATAAATAAGCACTAAAATTAAAAATTAGGAAAAACCAAGGACTAAAAATAGTGTTTTCCCCAAATCCTAATTTTTCCCATAAATATCTAACTCTTTGAACCATTAAAGCTAGACACGAATCCCAAAAAAAGCAAAAACCTCACCAAACGCCTCAAAGGAACCCAAAAACTTGAATAATTAATCGAGTTACTCGTCGGACCCATCGAACTTCTTCTCTTCAATCAGCTATCCTTCGATCGACTTTAACTCCAACCACCACCACCAATAGATAACCCACACTCGGATCTATCATGCTTGACTAGTTAAGAAAGGAGGAGACACCGGATCCGCCCAAAATCGGAGATAGAACCACCGTGACTAAACCCATTTAACAACCCATTTATATTTCATAATTCCAGCAAGACCATTAACTCTTACGACCACAAACCTAGTTGGCTAACCCCTCGAGTGGTTCCCCTTTAGAATCATGGCCAAAAGTCACCAAAAATGGACTAATTAATAATGACTCGTTTCCTAAACTATTTTATGAAACTCAAAAAAATTAGGCAATCAAGGCCAAATTATACCCTCTAACCACTACAAAAACTCTCTCCTTAGCTACACGAGTTGATTGGTGTCTTCGAAATCCCTTAAATTTGTCAAAATCATCATCGGGAAGAGAAAATGATCCGATTAGAGCCTCTAATCTCCCTCCTCCAATGGCGTTTACTTGTTCCACTACCACTCGTTAAGTTTTTAAAGTTCTCCATAATGAGGGTTAGTTCATATGCCTAAAATACCATTGAAAGTTAAATAAACGAGTCGATAGTGGTTGTTTCGTCTTTTAGGGGCATTTTGGAAATTTTATATATATGAGGCATTTTGGTCATTTCATAATTGAGCGAGTGGCATTCCGAGTCACCTTATAGTAACCTCCTTAACACCCATAAATAGTTTTTTTCTTCTTTCTTGGATGACTAAAATAATTAGTCTTTATTGAGATTGAATGAAAGAAACCGATCCGAGGAAAAAGTCTTAACATTCTCATGATACTTGGGTAACTTTTGAATCTATTTAGATTGTTTTAAATAATAAATGAATGTGAAATGATGTGTTATTAAGTATTCGTTTGATTATGCTTAAGGTTTTTACTTGTTGCTCGTTTATCAAAATGAAATTATTTATGGCTTCTCGGTTATATGGATGGAGCTACTTGCTACTTTCAAATCATCTAACATGCCTCTTTGTTTGTCAAAAATAAATTTATCGATGGCTTCCCACCTATATAGACAAAGCTCGCTTGCGGCTTCTAAATCATCTTACCTGCCTCCTTGTTTGTTAGAACCGAAACTGTCGATGGCTTTCCACTTATATAAACAAAGCTCGCCTATGACTTTCAAATCATTTTACTTGGCTCTTTATTTGTCCAAAGTGAAGCTTTTAGTGGCTTCTTTCCTATATAGATGAATTTGCCTATGGTTTCTAAATCATCTTACTTGCCTCTTTGTTTATAAAAAATGAAGCTATTAGTAGCTTTCTACTTATATGGATGAAGCTTTCTATGGCTTCCAAATCATCTTACCTACCTCTTTCTTTGTCCAAAAAAGTTGTCTTTGGCTTCGTACCTATTTGGACGAAGCTACCTATGGTTTCTAAATTATCTTACTTGCCTATTTATTGGTCGAAATGA
Organism: Dovyalis caffra; assembly: GCA_963924115.1. Lineage (NCBI taxonomy): Eukaryota > Viridiplantae > Streptophyta > Magnoliopsida > Malpighiales > Salicaceae > Dovyalis > Dovyalis caffra. The sequence continues at coordinate 6,776,017 of CAWUPB010001197.1, forward strand.
AGCTATCGATGGCTTTTCACTTATGCGGACGTAGTTGCTTATGGCTTCCAAATCAATTTACCTCGCCTTTTGTTTGTCTAAAATGAAACTGTCGGTGACTTTTTGCTTATGTAGATGAAGTCATCAATCGCTTCCAAACTAGTTACCTACTCCTAGCTCGATCGAAATAAAGTTGGTTGCTTTCCATTTATGTGATGAAGTTATCATTAACTTTTTAAATTCATAACTCAAACTCATCAAAAGCTTCCTTGTTGTATGAGTAAAGTTGTCGATTACTCGTTGCTCATTTTAATAAAAGGTTATCAATTTTAAAAAACTCGTCTACTTTTCGATATAGGTCATGTTTTTTAAAGATTAGCTGAAATTCTAATTTTCCTCACCTTTTCCTTTTGAGTATGGGTATCGACCTCAATTGGTCCGAACCTCGAATTACTCTTCTATTTTATCATGATAAAATAAATTCACTCAAATAGATTTAGAAACATAACATAGTAAAACTAGATTTTTGTTTACACATGCAAATAATACAGATCTACCTCGGATTAGATGGAATAGTGGTGAGGTTATATCTTTCTCATACATAATCGATCCCTTATCTAGATATTTTTATAGATCGATATATTTAGGGTTTTTTAGTTTTTCTCAATTAGCTAGGTGGCGACTCTCATTTTTACATGTTTCCTTCACAAGCCCAAGTTGAAATATGGTTTGGTAACAAGAAATGAAATATTTGGAATGAGAATATAAGTTTTATTTTCACTAAGTGTTTGGTTAAAAAAAGAAAGTGAAAATACTATAAGAATTAAGAGTGAAAATGAAAATGAAAATTAAATATAATTTTATTCTCATGAAGGAAGGACAATAAAAATAATAAATGAAAATGAAAATTATTTTTTTAAAAAAAATATTGATACATTATTTTTATTTATTATATATCAACTACTTTTACTACCATCACATCCTCTAGCTCCACCACTATAACTACCATTGATGGTGGCAATAAGAAAAAAAATTGAAATAATAATAATAATATTTCATAACCATTATCACTTATATTATACACCTACCATCGTTGCCACTATTAACGAGTGGTGGTAAAAAATAATTTGAAAAAAAATTATTATTATTATTTTGTCGTAATTCCTTTTTCACTACCATCATCACTTTTATTTTATCATCATTACCACCACTCGCCCTACTTCCATTGTCACCTTTTATGATGACGGTATCAAATTCTTAAAAATATATTATTATTATTATTACTACTACTACTACTACTACTACTACTACTACTACTACTACTACTATACTATTATCACCACCCCCTTTTCTCCTCCTCCACCCCACCCCACAATTACTTTTATTATTTTTACTACTATTATCATTGATGAAATTATTTTTTAATTATTATTTTTATTTTCATAAAAACTAAATATTAAAAAATTTTAATTTCATTTTGATTTTCTATTACTTGTTCTAAATACGAGTATAAAAATACAAATATCATTCAAATTTTTTTAATTTTCAATTCAATTCCTCTATATATTCTCATTTCAAATCTTTTATTTTTGATATCCAAACAATATTTTAATTAATTTTTTATTGTTGCATTAAATATTTTTCTCGTTGTTGGTTTTTGTTTATTACTAATATTCTTTCCATTTATATGGTTACATTGATTTTTTTTTTCTTGTGATGCTTCATTTGGCATTTTGCTTTTTAAATTAATTGCATTTCAATGCCTACATTAATAATTATGATATTGGATTTTTATCAACGTATTAATTGTTTTTTTATTGTTGCTTATTTAAACTCCATTAATTGGTCTTTAATCTTTCAAGGCCATAATAATTTTAACATGTAGTGAGATGTGTGCTTCTAACATTTGACAAGGGTCATGAAGATGAAGGATCTTTATTTTCTTTATTGTTAAGGTCACATTATAATAATAATTGACTTTTAATATCTTCTTTGGCAAATAGAAAAACAGTCACAATTATATTGATTACAATTAATAATTATGATATTAAATAATTTTAATTAATATTAATAGTTAGAGTAGTGCTACATGACACCGAGTAGTGTAAAAAAAAAAAATCACCATAATTTTATAAGGGTAGTGGTTTTTTAAGGGATAAAAGGGAGGAAAAAAATTAGATACTTTATTTCAATGGGTATTTATGTCATTTAATTTTTTCACTTTCGGACTTTACCCCTAAAAACTTTCTATTTTTGAAAATGGTGTCCGTCACTAAGCATTTTCGTGATACTTATTATAACGAGTAACTAGCATAAGATTATTAACCGTAGTGAATTTATTATTCATTCCTTTTCTATGTAAGCCCTTTTTCTTTTTTTTTTATAGAATTTACAATGACAAGAGATAAAATAATGATGTTTTTTCTTAAAAAAAAAAATACTGTTTTGTTTTTAATCTTTTTAAACTCAATTTTCTCGGGCATTAAATACAATAATTGTAATATTAATTGTCATGATATTGAATAATTTAATTATTATTAATACTTATTAAAACCATAAATAGTCATTATATAACAGTTACTATCCCTGAGTTTATTTAAAAAAAAAATTAATAGAGAGTAATAATTAATTTTTTATTTATTCTCATTTCATTATAAATATAAATATAAATATTTGTTGGCATTTGGCATGAGACAAAAAATAATGATGTTTTATTTTAAGAAATTGTATTTTTTTTTAAAAGTTTTCAAACACTATTCTCTTTTGATGAGTGGGATTGAATATTTATATATGCCTATACATTGCGGATGCACACTTGTATACGATTAGTTGTTGTATTTTAGAGGGTAAGTCTTTTTTAACTTGTTGCACTAAGAAATATTCTTCGAGAAATAAATTTACTCTTAAAAAGTAACTAGACACTACAACTGACAAGTCTATTCTATTTTTCTATTGATATTTTTATTAGTTCTAATGATTTATTTTAATTTCCTAATATTTTTTTTAATATTTTTAACAGTTGGCTCCTATCTCTTTAAAATACTATATTGGATATACATCATAATTAAAAGGTCATGTTTAGGATATTGAAATTACTAATTTTTAATAAAATGAAGTTAATGTATTATAATATCGAAATTTATTAGAGTTAGATGAACAAATTATTTGATTATGTTTTTTATCCATAATTTTTGAATTTAAGTGAAGAAATGCATCATTGAAATCGTATCCTTATTAACCATACAAAATGACCTTGCTTTTATGAAATTTTTTTCCCTATTTTATTATTATTTAGTAATTTTAGGTCTTCAATATCAATTTATGTAATTTGAATTCCAAAATATCAGTTTTTGAGTAAATCTTATCCAAATCCATTAATTGTAACGGTTAACCTAGTTAATAAATTATTATTTTTTGTCTATATATATATATATATATATATATATATATATATATATATATATATATATATATATTGCTGTTATTTAAAAAAAATTAAAAATGCCTTTCCTCCTTTTTTCAAGAGAGAAATTTTTTCCACTTGTTTACCTATAAATAAAATAAATTTCATTAAACATATCACTAAACATTTGTTTGGTTCTCCTTGAGCTTTCATTTTTTGAACCTATCTTTAAAAAAATAAATAAAATAAATTTAGAAAATTTTTGAAAAATGGTTTTCAACTCGTAAAAATTTTAAATGCATATTACATATTTGAATCAATTTAGAGAGAGAGAAAAATCTATACAACATGTATTAAGTAAATACAACTGTATTTAAAATTTAATGATTGAAAATCCCCAAAATAAATTTATTGACTTGACAAAAGAAAAGTTTTAGTTAAAATTAATTATTCGATAATTTCAATTGATCAAATTCAACCAATAAATATTTCTATTTTATTAATTATAGAAGTTGATTGTTTTAATGGATAATGATACTACATAAAAGTTATTTTTTAAAATTTAAAAAAAATTCTATACAAATAACAATTTGATTGAATGTGAAACATAAAAAGGGATTAATATGTGAAAATTTTAAATAGAAAGAATATCTTTTGAAAAATGGAGGAGAATATTTTTAACATTTTTTTAAAAAATTAATAGCATAAAATAAAAATTAACAATCAACTTACAATTAAAGGATCTGGATAAGATTTCTTCAAAAATTGATATTTTGATATTCAAATTATACAAATTGATAATAAATGTGTAAAATTACTAAATTGTAATATTATGATGGCAATTTTTTTTCCATTAAACCGTTAATTGTAATAGTGTTTATGATGATGCTTGAATTCTCAATAATCGATGGAAGGAGATAGAGAAGAGGATAAATTGAATCTAAGTTGTGAGGATTGGTTGGGGAAAAAAAAACTTCGGTGGAGTAACCACATACAACATGTCGTGTGCCTTTACCCTTTCAGTTCCTCTCTTAAAAAATTAGGTTTTAGTAGAAATGATTGATTGAGAAGGAGAGAAGGAGAGAGACTGACAATACGTGGTTTTCAGGGTCAACTATTTCCTTGGCTCTTTCTGTTTGATGGCAGTTAAGGAATTAAATACTTGTTGTTTTAAGAAAATCATAAATCCTGCAGAGAAGACCTAATCCCCCTTTTATGTTTGTTATTCTAACTGATGTGGTTTTCAAGGAGGAGACATCAAATGCAGATGAACCATTAGCACAAGTAGCTTGATTTTAGGAGATGCTCTTCCTTTATCCATGTAGCTCTTGAATATATGCAATAACAAATTAAAGATGTGATTCTGAAGTTGAGCGCCATTTTACTTGTGTAATATTTTGGTGGCCAGTTTGTTTTATACTAACAGATGCTATTGTTATTGCCATGCCGAAAAGAATGTTGATATTGGCCAGAACATGAAATTTTGCGTCCTTTCTCTTACAAGATTATGAGCGTTTCTACGTACTGGGAAAAATTATAGATAGAACTTTTAACAATCTATTTTCCACTTAAAGCTTACTTGGGGGAGTGTGATTGAACTTTTCTTTTGTGGGTATGGTTGAACTCGCTAAGGGAAGACAGAAAAGCCTTACATTACAGTAATTTATTTCACTATGGATGGGAAGAGAAAGCTGCAAGCGAAAGAGTTCACCTGAATGCATACTTTGAATAAGTTTGATAATGTATTTGCAAGTTTGCTTTAATTTAGGGGCAAACAAATTAATGATTGAAGCACTTTATTGCAACGTATTTATCTTTACCATTCCCTACGGATATTCTTAAGGGCACTCGTCGCTACACGACGTCGGATGGGACTCCCCAAAGATTGAATTTAAGTGTTAATTATTTATAAAATTATTTACAGAGTTTTAGAGTCATCACCTAGTATTTAAGATACTAAGAATCTAAAATAGGCACTAGTTCGGAGATTCATAAGGTGAGGAGTTGGTTATACTTTTAGAAAGATATTTAATCACCTAAAAGTGTAATTTTCGAAAAAAATGTACAATGTATGGTTTTGTTTTGAATTCATCTCCTAAAATATCAAATTATTTTCTAATTTCTAGACTCCTATTTTTTAAAAAAACCAAATTGAATTTTTAATTTTTAGGCATGACAACATATTGAAACGATCGTCGGTCCCCTTCGTCGAGCGACACATCGATCCAAACATCGGATACACTATTAGCCTTGACACAACTAGTGTGTCGAAGAACATCTTGATTAAAAGGTGATTTTTAGTGACATCGGTCCTTATCATATAGGAGACTTTGTCAAAATTATGATTATTATATATATTTTTTTGTGGCGTCGGTCCCTACCAAGTAGGAGGCTTCGCGAAAAATTTTAGATATTTTTTTTGTGACATCAATCCCTATCGGATAGGAGACTTCGTCAAAAATTTTATAATTTTATCTAACAACAAAAAAAGAAAAAAAAAGCATTGAAGTAACAATTCTAAATTAATATAAGAACAAGCATCAAGGAATAAAAATAAAAAGATAAAATAAATAAATAAATAAATAAATAATAATAAGATAGATAGATAGATAAAAAAAAAAACAAGAAAAAAAATAATTCATCCTAGACCTAATCCATTAACCCACAACTTATGTTTCTCCTACCAATTCCTCTTTTTTTCTCTTTTTTTCCTAATTCCATTTTTTCTTTTTTTTTTATTTACCTTTTTTCTTTTTCTTTTTTTGGGAAAAGGTTGGACTAACCAACCTTCTCGTTTTTTGTAACCTCCGTAAAAACCTTTATCCGTAACGCGACATGTATTAGAATAATTCTATATATATGTATATTAAGAGTAAGTATAATTCTCATTTCATCATGAGAAATTAATGCTTGAAATATGTGATTTATGTTAAATTAAAGTTATTGTGCTTAAGATTAATGGCTTAATTATTAAAGAAATCAAATATGCAAAATTAATGTTTTAAGGACTATATTTTGCCCGGGTTTTGTGTGAATTATATGAGCACTTTAGGGTGATTTTTGGGTAAACCTTAAAGAATTAAATTTGTTCATCTATGTGTTGCATATAACTGTATAAAATTGTATAATTTTTGGACCTATACATTAAGAGTTATATCCATTATGGTGAGGGTTGTTCCGAAATGCATTCTCGCTGGAATTTCGGGAGAAGAATTTGCCCAAATCTTGTGAGATTTATTTGATGATATTAGATTGATTTTTGAGAAACACTTAAAGAATAAACGTTGTTTGTCTATGTGTTTAATAGCTCTCTATAAAATTTGATAATTTTTGGATAGATATAGAAAGATTTATGCAAGTTTTAGAATAGATGGGTTAGGAGGTAACACTGCTGGAATTTTGGAGGGAAAAGAAATTCCGAATTTTAAAAATGGAAATTTCTGAATTTTTATGAAAGAAAGTAGTTTTAGTTACTTGAATTAATTTAATTAATTATTTTAATTAATCTAAATTTTATATAGACACTTAAGCAAATGTAATAAATGAATTTAATGCCAACTCACCCATTATGAATTCTAAAGCGACTAGCTTTCCTCATAACTCACCCATAACTTTTACACCTTGTCCCATTAATTTATAACACTTGTAGCTGAATGAAAGTAAGTATATATATGTATATATATATATATAGCAAGTGTTAAAATGGGGGAAAATTTTTAGCAACCCGTAGGTACCAAAAATTGGGAGAGAAAAGGCAAGAAAGAAAAGAAAGGAAGAAAAACATGAGGAGAGAAAGGAAAGGAAAGAAAAAAGAAAGGGAAAAAGAAAAGGAAAAGAGCTAAGGAAATTCTAATCAAATCTAAAAGAGGTAAGTAGGTTCTATTTTTTTAGCTGATTAATGTCTTAAATTATTTTTTTAAAGTTATTTTGTTAGTGTTTATTTCATGGGTTGTAATAATTTTCAATGGTTATATGCTTGATGCTTGGGATAAATCTATGTATGGATGCCTTGTTATGATGATTTATGATGTTATGATTTTTTGAAAAATGTCCAAGTATGTGGTGATGGGTTGGATTGAACTTGGACTAAATTTAAGTGAACTAAAACATGTTTAAAGTTGGCTTGGAATGAACTAATAAATTAGTATTGATAAGGAGTAAATTCCGTCCGAATTTTAGGGTGCATGTTCAAGGATTTTAGGTCGATTTTTGGGTGAAAATTAAAGAATAAAAGTTTTTCATCTATGTTGCAACTAACTCCCTTTAAAATTTCTTGGTCATTGGATTCATGTACGAAGAGTTATACCCGATTTAGTATGGATAGCTCTAGACAAACTACTACTAGGCAGATTACTCCCTAAGTTTCAAAAATTTGAAATTAATTATGTACTTGGTATTTGGACCTAATTTTTGGATATGTTATAAATACATATGTCTAGTATCTAAAATAAAATGGGTAAGATTTAATTATGTTCTGAAATTAGAAAATTATTTACTCGATTAGGAGTTACCCGGTAATAAACCCTAAAACAAAAAAAAATTAGACTTGGACAAAATTAACGAGTTTGGAATAAACTAAATGAGCTTGGACTAAATAAAATGGAATTAAATAGAGTCAATGGACCTAGGATAAATTTAATGGGCTCGGATTAAAGTAAATGGACTTGGACCTTCTTTTAAATATTAATGAAACTAATGAACAATATTAATGAGCGGAGATTGTGTTCCCATTGTGGGTATCATGATTAATATGTGAGCAATGGATAAATTTCGAGTGTGGGTTGGACCATGAGTATGGCATGAGAATGAAGGGTTGGTACCCGAATTTGATTGAATGTGATTAACTATGTCATCACATGCATCATGTGCATAGTAGATGATTTAAGACAAGCCAATTGATTGAGAAATGATTTATACATATAGGTTTGATAACCTAACTGGAATAAATGGGTATTAGTAGTCCAAGTACTCTAGGATGTGTGCTCGCACTATTAGACGATGGATTTCCACTAATAGTAGTTACAACGAGGGATAATTCCGTTGTAGCGAGAAGATGATCCGAGGATCATCTGGATGAAGTCAAGTCGTGTGCTTGCACCTGTTAGACATGGATTTCCGCTAACGGTAGTTACAACGAGGGATAATTTCGTTGTACCAAAAGGTGATTTGCGAACCACCCGGATGATAAATAGAGTAGGTCTGGCTAATACCTAGGGTACCCAAGATTAAAATTTATAAGTATGGTGGGAAGTCAAAACAACATTGCATATCACATGCATCACCCCGCTTATCGAGCTTCGGCTCACCTCGTTGTTATTTTTTTTTATGTCTTGACGGAAAAAGGACAAGTTGGTACGGATGCGATCGGCTCCTCCAAACCGGCTCATATGAGGCACCATATATTAGCTTTTATTTTATCTCGTAAATTTGAGGTATGGAGTTTGTGAGAAATTGAATATCACTCGTAATGTTTTATTAATGTATTTAATTATGTTATGTAAATTTTATCTTAAAGAGTTATATACGTAATGTACTTGTTAAAGTCCTAAGAATATCATAAGAAAACTACTTAAAGTTTAGGATATGTCGGCGTAACGTGCTTCGTCCGAGTACCTTATTGGGTAGTAGAAATATGACTAGGCTGGGGGTGTTATATGTTTTTTTATTTATTTACTTAACAAAGGGAGCACGGGTCGGATCGATAACAATCCAGCCCATCGTTTTTTTTTTTAAAGAAAAATTAGGCTGGACTTTAAGCCCAAAAACAAGATCCATTTTTTATTTTTCATTTTTCTAGATCAAAACCAACAATTTTCTAGCCTTTAACCCTTTCTCTCTCTTGTTCTTCGAGTTCTTAACTTCTTCTCTCTATTTTCTAGTTTTCTTCAAAAATTAAAACCCTATTTCGGACAAATGATTTCTAACATATGTTATTCACACTCTTATTTCAATCACAAAGTAAGAATTAAAACTTAAACAAGTAACTAACAAACATTTAGGGCTTGCGAATCATTGAACCCAAAAAAAAAAAACAAAGAAAAAAAAGCAACGAGACCTTAGATTTGTGATTGCTTGTTCCAAAAGGAATGTAAATTGAAACTCAAAAATGGTTTTGGGAGATTAAAAAAAAACATCTATTGGTTTCGATATGCCCGAATGAGATTCAAAATAAAGAATTTGATCCAACAATTAAAGCCGAATGAAACTCCACCCAAAAGATCGAAGAATACGAACCCGAGTGCATGAAGAACTTCAAGTGGCTACCCAAAACTTCAAAAGGGGAAACCCAAAATTATGAAGAACAAGGTCCTAAATTCAGGAACTTGGATCAAGGAACGCTCACGGATGGAAAATCGACCTCGCAAAGAACACCAAAAAGGACTAAAGGGACTGATAGATGGTGAACTAAGCCCAAAAATATGAACACCTTCAACCCAAAACCTAGAAAACGTAGCTGCAAAAAATCAAAAATCGAACCCTTTTTGCTTGGATTTTCCTATCTCTCAACTCGAATTTCCCCTTAATTTTTTTCCTCCCTTTTTCCGTGAAATCGGACTCGTTTTATAGCCAAAAACTTCCTAGAATTTCTCCTATCCTAAAAGTAAAACCGTGATGAAGGATGACATACTTTAAAAGTTAAATATACAATGCATAGCCTTGTTGTAAAGGGCAACCTATCCTAAAAATTAAATGTGTGATGTGTGACTTTATTGTAAAGGGCAGACCTATCCTAAAAATTAAACGTGCGATGTGTGGCCTTATTGTAAAGGGCAAACTACCGTAGAAATTAAACACGTAACGGTCTATTGTGCGACGATCCTGCTCGAATGAATAATCTACTATTAGGTGACCCCGCTCGAAAGCATGATCCGTTAAGGCGACCCTACCTAAGTAAATGATATATTATTAGGCGATCCTACCTGAAAAAATGATTTATTGTGAGGTGACCCTACCTAAGTGAATGGTCTATTATTAGGCGATCATGTCCGAAAGAATGGTCACTATTAGGCAACCCCGCCTAAAAGAATGGTCTATTATAAGGTGGCCCCGCCTAAATGAATGGTCTATTAATAGGCGACCTTGCCCGAAAGAATGGTCCGTTATAAGGCGATCCCGCCTAAGTAAATAATCTACTATGGGATGACCCTACCTAACCAAATGATCTATATTAGGCGATCTTGCTCGAGGAAATAGTCTATTATAAGGCGACTCGCTTGAAAAAATGATCAATTGATAGACGACCCTACCCGAGTAAATCGTTTACTCGTTAGGCAACCCTACCTAAATAAATGATCTATTATTAGGTGATCATGTCCGAGGAAATAGTCTATTATAAAGCGACCCTACATGAAAGAATGGTCCGTTGAGAGGTGACCTTACTTGAAAGAATGGTCTATTGAGAGGTGACCCTACCCGAGTAAATGGTCTCATCGTGACGCAACCCCGCCTAAATAAATGATCTATTATTAGGCGATCTTGCTTGAGAAAATGATCTAATATAAGGCGACCATGCACGAAAGAATGCGTAGGAAACGTGAGTCTTTTGAATAATGGTTTCATCTTTTGAAGTTACTAAAATATATCAATAAGATTGATAGCAATGATTAGTTTCTTACCTAAGAGAAACATAGGCTACCCCACCTTGTCGACATTCAACTCTCCTATTGGCGTCTCATTTTGGAAATATGTACCGGATTGTATTTCGCAATACTCGTCAAAATTTTTTTACTCCCAAAGCTTGGATCACTATTTATGGTGAACTTGAGTCTTTTCTCTCTCTTTTTTTTTCAACCAATTAGTCTTTGTTGGATTTTAAATGTGATAATCCACCATATGTTATGATCCACCCTTACAAAATTATATCCGATTGCTTTGATTGCTTATCAAACTTTGATCGAGTCATTGTCCTCCCTTAGGATCGCTATTTGTCCCTAGTTTGATGGCTTTAATGGCTTTGATTTGAGCATAAAAGCTTACTATTTAGACCTCTGTTCCTTCGACTAGTGTAGTGATACCATTATTTGACCGGTTGTTAAACTCGATCGGAGTTATTAGATCCTTGGTACCATCATTTGACCGGTTGTTAAACTCGATCGGAGTTATTAGATCCTTGGTCTTACCCCTAAGTATTCTCAATTTAATGGATTACCATTCAATCGGGCCACAAGATGCCCCCAAGTATTGGTCGAGATCAAACACTTATCGTTTTCTTGACATAATCACTACCGGTGTTTAGATATTTATCTTTTGATGCTTGCATCATAATTTGTAATTGGTCTTGAAATTTTTTTATCTTTTAAAAAAGATCATAAACATTTAGCTCTTATGGATCAAGTCGTATGCTTGAATGATTTTCTTAAAACAATTCGGATTATTTGAATAAAATGTAGAGATGTTCCGATGAAAGTACTTTCATCTACGAAGATGTTTAAATGTATTGATCAAAAGTCAAAATATGACATTCAAATGTTATAATGTAATTTTCTCAAAAAAAGTTAGGCTAAGCAAGCAAAAACGTGGCTAGGCTATGCAAGATTTGTATAAAAGTCGGCGTTTGAAGGTAATTGGTCCATGGTAAGTCCATTTCGGGTAGAGAAAAAAGGTTTGAACATAAAGTATTTTGAAAAAACAAATTGGATCTAAAGGATAATTTTACCTTAGAATATCTTGATTCTATTGATTTGCCTCTCAAGTTTGTTGATGAAGACTCATGATTCGATGTTATAAAGAATGACAAGCAACATACCGATCGATCATATTTTCTCTTTCTCAATCACCATTTTTTAGCTTTTTTTCCGTAGATTAGAATCCAACAACTTAAGCAAGCTGTCTTTGATCGGAAAAGACTTGTAAAAGCACATAATTTAGGCTATGGCACTAGGTTTATAAAGACAAGGATATAGAGGCTCAAAAAGTGTTTTAAGAGTTTTATGACATAGGATCACTTTGTTGTCTATGCAAATCCCTTTAGACAATATCGTCCGGAGTTCATCACTTTAGCTCTTAGTTGGGCTAATAAGTTATCTTGGTGTCCAAGAATGAAAATACATATATATTTTTTTAAGGTTTATCACATGGACTTTGTCATTTTGATTGTTGACTTTGTTTTTAGCCTCAACTCTCTTTGTCTCGTTTGTTTGAATTTTGACTCCCATCTTAACTTATAGTTTTTGTGTTCAAGAAGTTTTTTTTTCTTTTTTTCTCTCTCCTTTTTTTTTTTGCTCGTACAATAACCGATGAGATTCTTTTGATAGAAAATTTTGAGAGTTTCATTGACCATTCATGGATCTGTATATTTTACCCTTGGTGTGAGGGGTGATCTTAGTCCAAGTTATAATGAAGAAAATCATCGAGCTCAAAGTGGGATGACAAAGGATAAAAATTTTATGAGATATATGAAAGATGTCATTTTCTCATCTCCAAGATCGATTCGCCTATGTCATTAGACACTAATATCTTTTGAACAACGATGATTAATTTAGAAAACCTTATAAAGGAGAGACGATGAATGTTATCATAACTAGAAGATATATTATTCATCATTATTTAAGGCACCAATCATTGAGTCTTTCATTTAGGCTTCATGATGTTTTCTTAGGTAAAAATTTTCCTTCAAAGGTTCGAGTTTAAGAAAGGATAAAGAATTTCTTTTTTGTTTTTCTTAACAAAATGGAGGATTACTCCCATTACTTTCCGCTCAAAAAGGTTATTAAAAGGACGTATCATTGGCTTTCATGAATTGAAAAAATTATCTCTAGCATATATCTCGTCATGTTTTGAAATTTGATCAATTTTTGTAAAAATGGCTTTTGAATGAATTTACCATTATAGTTCCTTAATGAAGGAAGATGCTAATGCCAAATAATACTTTCAAATAAACATCTCTTGATTTTGAATCAAATAATATCAAATTGCAAAAGAAAACATAAGCATTCTTTCATTCAAATATACGTCTTAATTCATGCATAACCAAAACATTCAAAAAAATAATTTTCAAAATCCGAAAAAATTAAAAGACGATATTTGCGGATCAATGAGCATGCATCATCATCCTATCTTTTAGGTTCACACCTCTTCGTTCCCTACGTTGGCCACTCGTATGGCTTGGCGAGTTGATCCAAAACATTCAAAAAATAATTTTCAAAATTTGACAAAATTAAAAGACGATATTTGCAAATCAATGAGCATGCATCATCACCCTATCTTTTAGGTTCACACCTCTTCGTATCATACGTTGGCCATTGTATGGCTTGGCAGTTGATCCAAGCTCACATCAAGAGTAATTGAAAAACTATTAAGGCCGATCCGCCCTTTCTTAATCAAAGCCAAGAGCCTCTTTTTGAAAGTAAGACAATTATCGATATTGTGTTCGGCGAGCATAAGAAGGGAGCTTTGGTTTGGCGGGAATTAGGGTAATCAGTCCGGTACTCACTAGGTGTTCAAATATTTCACCTAGTGAGATAGGTAAAGGTGGTAGTTGTTCGAGTTTTTTTTATAGTCTTGATCGTGAGTTGGTATATTTTGGAAATACGTAGTAATTTGAGGGGATTGATTTATTTGGTAAGTTTGGTGAGGTACGTAGGATGGGTTCGATTGATTTGATGGGTATATTTGGTTCATGGTATTTATTGGGTCGGGGTATAATGGGTGAATGACGGTCTTTGGGGATTACTGGAGTCGCCATGGTTTTTATGCTTTCTTTGATTACTCATTCGATTTTTGGATGGATAAGATCTAGTCTCAACCCAATGTATCTCCCCTCTCGTTCTCATGTTACCATCGTCCTTTATCTTTTCGTAACTATCGAAATCTTTTCAGCTTTAATCGCTTGCTCCTCTCTTTCAACTATGATAACAACGTCGGTAAAATTGATTGAAACATTAGCAATCAAATACTCAAAGTAAGGTGCTTTGAAAGTATTCAAAAATATCGAGATTAACTCATATTCGATAATAACGGATGGATTCGAGTCGCTACCTTGTGCTACCTTTGCATATACTCCTTAACGGTCTCTTCGGTACTTTTCTTTATACCTTGGAGATTCGATCCGTTTGATGCTACCTCCATGGTGAACTTATACTATTTGAGGAAAGCATCAACTAGATCCTTCCACCTTCGATCTTCGATCCCTCTAACCTCATATACTAACTCAAAACCGAACCACCTAAGCTCTCATGAAAGAAATGGATTAGCGAGTTTTTCATCGTGAACCACCTCTGCCATGTTGCTACGAGTAAACCCTCATGTAAGTCACGGGACACCGAGTTTTAGTGTACTTGGGAAAATCCGACACTTTGAACTTCCTTGGAATAACCACATCGAGCACTTAAACATATTTTGAAGGCCCTAATTGGATCGTAGGCATCCTCTTCCTCTACTACTCTTAGGCGTTCTTCTAGTACCATGAGTCTATCCATACTCGAGCCTTTAACCGTCCTATGACCATGAGCTTCTTCTTCGCGGGATTTATTAGAGGCATAGGCGTCATTTATGGGACTCATGGATCTATGGGATGAGTAAATGCCCCGGTAGGATATGAGCCTTCAGCATGAAAAGTTGCTTGATTGGAAGACCCTAACCGATTAGGTGATGGAACGAGCATATGATACTTTAGGTTATCCTTGATTCAAGCTACCTCCTCCTCTTAATGCTTGTTTCGACAGGGATGTCATCCGAGCCATACTTTTCTTCGGCAAGTCAAACTCTTGCTGACTAATTGGCTCTTGTCGTGGTCTCTCTTTATTTTTCATTTGGCGAGCCCGAAGTCGAGTGTTGTAAATGCGTGGAGGTGATTGAGCGAGAGCGGCCTATGTTTAATTCCTTAAAGAAAGAACACAAAAATATATACAAATAAATATTATATACAAATGTATGATTTTGAACTAGTTTGAATACCTTTCTTTATTTGTTGCATATTAAATCATGAAAGAATCTCGTTAAGGATGTGCCGGATCAAGTTAGTACTCGCCGAGGGTAAAATTACTCCATAGATACTTGGGCGATTATGGAGATATGTATTCCTCAAATTTCGGTCGTGACTTGATCTTGGAATGATGAAACCATCTCATTGAAAGCACACAAAGGGCAAAATTGTATAAAAATGAAATAGCATTTTTATTATAATCTAAATTTTTATCACATTCTAAAGGTGATTTAAAAAAATATTACAATGAAATTAAAGCCCTATTACATGTGATATCCTATTTTAAGTTTGGCCACGACCTCAAGCCTTCATAGGAAATCATGCCATTTATGAGCCTTCGGAGCTTCTCATAAAATAGTTGAACTACTTCATCTTTTGGGCGTATTCCATTAGCTAAGAGCTTTATAGTGTGTCGCATTTCTAAGGCATAATCCTTAGTATTCGAGTTTGTAAATGATACTTCATGGTCATACTTCCCCACTCAGCAGCTTTCTTTCTCAAGACATCCCTTTCCCTTGTCACCGTTCGCATAGCCATGGCGTGCTCCTCTCTAGATCTAGCAAGTCATTCTTGGTTGACCCTATCTTTCTCTTTCAATTCCTTCATATGAGTACTCAAATGGCATATTTCATCCGATTGGTTCCCCATCTATTCTTGTGTTGTATCTCTAAATTCCTCGAGGGTATTCTTCTCATCCGTAAGCTTATCAATAACTTTCTTTGTTAGTTGGAGTTGACTAAGAAGCTTCTTATTTTCTTCCTCTAAAGTTTTCATCTCATGATCTTTAATATCTAAAATTTCTTCTAACTTTATCTTCTTTTGAGTTAATTCAACCACTCGAGCATTTAGGCCCTCGTTGAGTATCTCATGTTAGGCATTCACTTCTTGGTGAACATCCTTCATTGTCCCATTCATCATTCGAGATGGGCCCTCGAATGGTGACACACGGTATCCCTTCCCTCTAGTGCTTTTCCATTTCGAATATCCAAGTGAGGTTCTTCCATCCACTCTTCTTTTAGGAGTGACAATCCCTCTATTTCTTCAAGCAATCTTGGCTCCCTCTAAAAACTTTTTAGAGACCCTCAAATCTTCATAATACTCATTTAATAAACCGAGTCATCCTTAGAATGAATTGCTCAAACCCTAACTACCTTAGAAACATGTTCGGGTAGTAATTGATGCAACGAACGAGCTCCAATTAATGGCACCCAAGGAAAGTTTCCACAAAAGGCTATGTAGTTCCAAAAGAAAGCATATTGTGCTCTCCAATGAAATTCGACTCCTCTAAACCGAGGAATAACTCGGCCCATATTGTTTTACCTAACTCGTTGAGGGCATGACAAATAAAAATTTCCAACATAGAATGTAGGTGCCATGGGATGCGAAAAATGCCGGAGGCTTCCCTAGTCACTAAATGGCTTATAGTCCATACAAACAACAACCTGGACACAACACTTCAAATGCTCGTCTCCCTTTCTTCGGTAAAAATTTAATGGAGAGAGTGTTTTTGTTAGGATTGCTACGGTGGGATTAACCTTCGGAGATGCTACACTTTTAAATACGTTAACTCGCCTCAACATTGATCATGTCTGTCGATCGATGGTAAGAACACCGATCCATATATTGCTAGTGCCAAGATTCGAAGTCTAACTTAGTTATCGGGATCTTATAAATGCTTCATGAATTCTCGCTTGAAGGATGTCCCAAAACTAACCTTGAGATTTACTCCTCTAGGTTAGTTGCTTCTTGGCCAAAGTGGTGTTAGTTTCAATCAACCATGCAAAGTTTAATGAAGCGTGTTCAGCCGGACTGTAGAAGTAGAGAGCCTCTGTTTTGGAAAATGCTAGCGAGCCTTATATTCCTCAAGTGTAGGTGACGAGTCTACACTTTCGAAGGTGAAGCAACGATAATTCGGATGCCAATGGCCTATCATGTCTTGAAAGCATGCGGTTTGAGCCTTGAAAGTGAGCATCTCCTAACAACCGAGAAGCGGACCCGTATTAGTCATCCCGTCGGCTAATTTAACCCTTTCACGGCGGTCTCGACACGAAACTTGAGGGCGGAGTAAACTCCTTGCTCATTTTGGACCCGCTTAGACCTAACCCTAAAATCCTCGACCTCGTTACTAATTTCTTCGTCATGATTTAATATGAAGGATAACTTATAAAACCAAGGGTCGGTATCGTTATCATTTGGTAAAGATTCGTGTCTTAATTGGGTCAACCCTAATTAGGATCTAGCTTTTCTATGGTTGGGTAAAGCTTGACTAGTCCTATAGATTTTTTAAGCCTCTAGACTTCCTAAATTACTAGTAGGGTAATCTAGCCTCTAACCTTATACACTAAGAGGTAGGGGAATGTCATTCGATCATTTTCAATGTATAAGGTGAGTTTTGGTCTAAACGAGAGTGTAGAAGAGCATTAGTAGACTTTCGTCATACTTGTCTCCAAATCCAACTATCTAATTCCTATCGGGGTTTAGCTCGAGTCTAGAGCTTTTAGGGGTTTCCTTCATAGTGTGTGCAACAATTAAAAGAAAAAGCATACAACCTAATTCAAAGTAAAAGTGTAACTAGAAAATAAATTAGAGAAATTTAAATATATACAAGAAAAATAGATAAAATTCAGAAACTAAAATGACAAAAATAAATACAGGAGACAAATCAAAAACTAAACCTATGGTCTAACTCTATTCCCTAGTAGAGTCGCCATTATGTCGCTACACAACGTCGGATGGGACTCTCCAAAGATTAAATCTAAGTATTAATAATTTATAAAATTATTTACAAAATTTTGAAGTCGCCACCTAGTATTTAAGGAACTAGGAACCTAAAATAGGCACTCGGTTCGGAGATTCCTAAGGTAAGGAGTTGGTTACACTTTTAGAAGGATATTTAATCACCTAAAAGTGTCCTTTTCGAAAAAAGGTACCATGTATGGTTTTTTTCTGAATTCTTCTCCTAAAATATCAAATTATTTTTTGATTTCTAAACTCCTATTTTTTAAAAAACCAAATTGAATTTTTAATTTTTGGGCGTGGCATCATATTGAAACGATCATCGATCCCCTTCGTCGGGCGACACGTCGGTCCAAACACTAAATCCATTATTATACTTGATACAATCGTTGTGTTAGAGAACATCCTAATTAAAAGGTAATTTTTGGTGACATCGGTTTCTATCTAATAGGAGACTTCATCGAAAATTTTAGATATTTTTTTGTTGTGACGTCGATCCATATCGGATAGGAGACTTCGTCGAAATTATTATTATTATTTTATATTTTTTTTGGTGGCGTTAGACCCTACCAAGTAGGAGGCTTCGTAAAAAATTTTAGAAATTTTATCTAACAACAAAAAAAGAAAAAGAAAAAAAAACATTGAAGTAACAATTCTAAATTAATATAAGAACAAGCGTCAAGGAATAAAAATAACAAGCTAAAAAAATAAAAAAAATAATAAATAATAAAAAATAAGATAGATAGATAAATAAATAAATAAATTCATCATATACCTAATCTATTAACCCACAACTTATTTTTCTCCTACCTATTCCCCCCCCCGTTTTTCTCATTTTTTCCTAATTCCATTTTTCCTTTTTTTTATTTACCTTTTTTCCTTTTTTTTTTTTTTTTTGGCTAGACCGACTAGCCCTCTCGTTTTTATTTATTTATTTACTTAACAAAGGGACCACAAGTCGGATCGATAATAGTTGAGCCCATAGTTTTTTTTTTTATTTTAAGAAAAACCAAGTCTGGACCTCAAGCCTAAAAACAAGATCCATTTTTTATTTTTCATTTTTTTAGATCAATACCGATAATTTTCCAGCCTTCAATGCTTTCTCTCTCTTGTTCTTCGGGTTCTTAACTTCTTCTCTCTATTTTCTAGTTTTCTTCAAAAAATTAAAACCCCATTTCGGACAAATGATTGCTAACATATGTTATTCACACTCTTATTTCAATGACAAACCAAGAATTAAAACTTAAACAAGTAACTAACAAACATTTGGGACTTGCGAATCATTGAATCCATACAAAAAAAAAAAAAAGGCAATAGACCTTTGATTTGTGATTCGTTGTTCGAAAGGAATGCAAATTGAAACTCAAAAATGGTTTCGGGAGATTCAAAAAACAAAAAAAAAAAAAAAAAAAAACATTTATTGGTTTCGATATGCCCGAATGAGATTCAAAACAAAGAATTTGATCCAGCGGTTTAAGCCGAATGAAACTCCATCCAGGAGATTGAAGAACACGAACCCGGGCGTATGAAGAACTTCAAGTGGTTACCTAGAACTTCAAAAGGGGAAACCCAAAATTATGAAGAACAAGGTCCCAAATTCGGGAAATTGGATCGAGGAACGCTCACGAGATGGAAAATCGACCATGGAAAGAACACCAAAAAGGACTAAAGGGGACCGACGGACGATGAACTAAGCTTAGAAATATGAACACCTTCGACCCAAAACCCGGAAAAATCCGGAAAACGTAGCTATAAAAAATAAAAAATCAAACCCTTTTTGCTTGGATTTTCCTATCTCTTAACCCGAATTTCCCCCTCAATTTTTTCCTCCCTTTTTCTATGAAATCAAACTCGTTTTATAGCCAAAACTTCCTAGAATTTCTCCTAGAATCAAATCTCAATTCCAAATTTTCCGTCACAATATTTCCTCTTTAATTCATGATTAATGCAAAATCAAAACAGAAAATTTGGTGGAATATTTAGCAGATTTCTCCCAAAGATTTTCGGAGAGAAATCAAAATTGGAGAGGACGACAGGTCGTCCTCTCCATTTCGATCCTTTCGTCCGCTCCAAAATTCCAACTTAGTCCCTATGCATTTCAATTTTCAGCGATTATGCTCTTATGTGGTATAATTTCAGTCTTTATAAAGCACAATCTTATCAATTGGGTCATTGTAAGATGCAATTTAGGTTTTGAATTTTTCAATTGTTTCAATTATACACCTAATTACTTCAATTATATCTTCCTTTAAATGCAATTGTGTCCCCGAATGAATATTTTTGTGTTTTTTCATCAATTTTTTTTATTTTTATTTTTGTAGTAAACTCCGATGTAAAAGAAATAAACAAGACATAAAATAAAAATAAACATAAATAAAATTAAACAAATAAAATAAAATAAAATGGGTAAATTTTTGGTTATTACAAGCACTAGGAGAGAAACTCAAAGGGTAAAGACATTTCTCTTTACTTCAACTATAAAAAAAAAAAAAAAAAAAATTAAGTAACGAGTCAATTGACAATTGATCATTACAAATAATAAAAATTAGGTAATTTGTATTAAATTTATCTAATTCCCTATATTTTAGAATTCAAATTATATAATTTTATACTTTGGATTTGAAATTATCAAAATATAATATTTTAGGGATAAAAAAATGCCGTAATATCTATATCTTTTCATGTGTCTGTAATTTGTGTCCAAAGAATGTGATCGTAAGGAAAAAACAAAAATTAAAATTAATTAATACGACCAGGTCACATGAATGGGTTTTGGTATACGTTACGTATACATTCCAGCTGACGCAACAAATCCAAATGGCGCACATGCAGGTTTCATGTGAATAGGTGGCTGTGGGATCAGTGGATCATGCATGGTTGCCATTCGTACGTCTGTTGTTGTTTTTTTGATAGTTTCAAGCCATTGTCGTCGTGTTTTCGTTAAGTACTTATTATATGCTTTAATTAATTATTATTATTATTAAGATCAAGCTAAAAGACAGTACCGGTACTGTTTTTACCACAAAATTTCTCTTAATTTTCCATCCACACCTCGGCTTACGTTCCAAAATTGTCTGTCTCCAGAATTCTCTAAATTAACCAAACAACAATCCAACCTATCAGTGATGTTACATGGTATTAGTGATGTAAAAAAAAATAAATCAACATAATTTTATAAGAGTATTATTTTCTTAAATAAATACAAAGAAAGATATTTTATTTTCATAGATATTATGTCATTTAATATTTTTATTTTTTAAATTTAATTTTAAATTTTTTTTAAAATAATATTTATCATCATGATATCATTAAATATTTTTCATAATATCATTAAATTTGAACTTTTCCGTTTGAAAGTTCTCGTATCCTCGCATTACGGTTTGTGCGGGGCCATTTATCAAGCAAGTCAACCTTGCTAAGACCAGTCTGCATCTAATAACGATTTTTCTTTTTCTTCTTTAGAAAAAGTTGGATTGTAGGGCTCTGTCGCCCGATAAAGCCCTACCATCGCGCGTGTCCTAACGTGACTCACGTCTGGCATAGCAGTAAGATCGTTTGGATTAAAAAGGAAGAAAGAGCGCACGAAATTTCCTCTGAAGTTTGTCCAGAATAATATTTTTATAAGTACGAGGCAATGTTTGCAAGTGTTTGCCCGATCGATTCATTGCTCGAAAGTAGCCGACGCTTAGTTTTCCCAAGTTAATTGGTAGACTAATATTGCGATTGCTGAAATTCGTTTGTTGATCATATAGAGAGACATCAACCGTTTCTGATACAAGAAAGAAAGAAAGAAAGAACAAGCCGATACTATTGCAGAAGGATCATGGAATGCACAATGGTAGCTGATGAAGCAAGGCCTAGGAGATCGATTGAGTGTAAGCTTCAGGTATGTAGAATTTTATTGCGGCCATTTGCCATGGGGTTTGAGCTAATTGCAGAGATGGCTCCTCAAAGAATGTTTAATTGATGCCGCCAATGCTACCTCCAATTTATTACAATTTTGATATGCATGCTAACATCTTATAATTATAGTACGATGTTTGTTCATTTGGAGCAGAACTAGTTAAACCAAGGGTTTTAAGTTTAAAATCCAATTAATTGTCTATTTTTATTTTTAGACTTTTTTTCTCTAATATAGATTTTAGGTTTTTATTGCTTTTGAATGGTAGGGATATTTTACTCGGATGGATCAGAGTGAAATTATTTTCTGTTCTAGGGTCACAAGTAGGAATGATAATGAATCGAATATAAAACAAATATCCACTTTATCCAGTCCAATAAATACTAATGAAAAATATTTAATGAGTATATTCTTAATGGGTATTGAAGTGGATATCGTTAAAAAAATACATACCCATTAATATGATTTCAGGATATGTATATTTACCCAATAATACCCACTAATTTATTTACATTTTGTTTTATTAATATGCAAAGATCTAATTGCATAAAATTTAAAAATTAAGGATCAAAATATTTTTTTTGAAAACTTTTAGGACCAAAAAAATTTATAAATAAATGAACAAAATGCAAATAATAATAATAATCATAATAATAATTAAATTTTAAGGATAAAATTTTTTAAAAAAAATTATAAGGATTAAAAAGAATATTTTTGACAATTAAATTTAGTTGGTATTTAATGGTTATTAAATTGGGCGAGTAAATTAGTATAGACCTGGTATAGACCGAGTAAAGATTCATATAATAATTTCTTAATAGATATTAGGTAGGTTATTATTTTTATGACTAGGGTAAATTATTGAATTAATAGGCTAGGTATTCGCCAATTGCCATCCCTACTCGGAAGGGTCGTCTCTCTAGAACTGTGAAAATAAGAGTTAATACCCTCATCTGTTTTTATATGATAGGTCAATTTTTCAATATGTTTTTTTTTTTAATCTACTATTATATTTTGAACTAGTTTCTAATTTATCATTTTAATCCAATTTAGGAAGTCTGTTGCAGCTTTTAAATGAAAAACTCAGCAAATTCACCCAAAGAACTTTTGCAAAAGTGTGCCACCATCCTTTTGGTGACTTGAGCGCATCATCATTCAATTGGATGAAGAATGGCATATATTAAAAAATTTTGAATTTTGAATATGCTCAAAGATAAAACTAATGAAAGTTGGGCATTTTTAAAGATAAAAAGCATATATAGCGAATTGTTCTTCTTCATGATTAGGAAATATCAACTTTGTCCCTACATGAACAGCTAGCAATTCTAAAGTAGCTTCCGTATATCTTTACGTTTATCGTTTTTCTTTTCGATGACATGTAAAGTAGGTTTAGCAGTTCTACTTTAGTTGCTAAATTGACCAAAGGGTACTTTCATACCTGTTTTATGTTAATTTTATGATTATGGCTTGTTATAATGTGAATCTAAAATTATGTTTTTTTTAAAAAAAATGTGTACAGAAAAGGAAAAAAGAAGAAAAACAAAAGCCAGTGTGGAAAGGTTAAAAGCTGAGATGGTAGAGATTGTTGAACAACAGAACCGTAATAGAGAAGGGCAAAAGGAAATCAGAGAGAAGTTTAACGAGATTGAGTTTGAAAGTGATCAACTCAAAAGGGAAACGTTCCTGATATGGCAACAGGCTGCAAGCAATCAGCAGCGCCTCAATCTTATGTTGAAAATTTTGAAAGCACAGGGCGAGAACAATTTTCATGAAGCTTCTAAACTTACTCAGTCTCTTCGGTTAGTTTCCCCTAAATCTTCTTTAGTTTTGTTACACAAAATCCTTATGGAATTTTACTGGTTGAATGCATGGATGAATGGATTGCTGATTGGTGCAGAGTTTGAAATTAAAATTTTCTTGGTCCCTTTAAGTTTACATGTATATCTTTGTGTCGGAAACACAAATGGCTTCAGAGCTAATTTTGAGAATTCGATCAGGGTATTACTTTTCTAGGCTTCTTGGCACGAACTAATCCTCCTACGTCCTAGCATTTGCACCCGATATTAGATGAGTTTCATGTAAAATGGTCTAGATTTGAACTATCAGAGTATTACTTTCTATTAAGTAATCTATTGCATTGCAATTCTCAAGCATCAGAAGAGATCATAAAAGTGGCCTGCGAAGAGGGGAATTGAGGCTGTGACTTGAAAATAGCGGAAATATATAAGCAAAGATTTGTTTACACAAGCATTGCAGAACATGCAGAATTTACTGTTGGAATGGCCAACCCAGTACATCATGTCTCATATCAGAGATGTTTGATTTCCAAGTAAAGAAAACACTCCACGTCAGTTTGCGAGTACGTTTTGTTATAATTGCCTGACATCAAATTGACGAGCAAGGAAACATGTTTAATTGTTAGAACCATCTTTTGAATAGTCCATGTACTGACCATGAACTTTCAACTCCACAGAATGAAATGCAAAACAACAAATCGAATAAGCTTAAACCATCCCCATCCTGCAAACTTAGTTGATTGTCAGTGCCCCTATCTCCCCTGGTTCTATATATGCCCTCTGATCTTAGAACATATTAATTGTTATTAATAGACAATTCAACAAAATCTTTATATGCTGCAGAGGTATATATGTTGTAAGCAATTTTTTGTTTGATTTCTCAGCATAAAGTCCTCACTTTTTCAGCTCTGCTTGTTTTATTGCCAGAGAATGCATGATGAAGCAAAGCACGAAGAAGAATCCTTCAGTATTTGCGGATGCGAGTGGCATATATAGTTGGAAGAAGAAATGAAGGATAATAGGTATCCGCCATTCATAATATTCGAGATCACTGGAAGTGGCTTTCTGCTCTTGCTAAGTAATTTGTTTTAGTTTATTAGTTTGTTTGCAATTAATAAGGTTTGTCGTATGCGTAGTTTGTTGAGATCAATTAATAGCTTTCAACTATTAGTTTGTTTTAAGTTTCTGGTTGCTTCGATTGTAGCATGCCAACGCTTCTCTGGAGTCTGGCTTTGCTTATTAGCTAGCTAATGGAATGACCTAAAAATTAATCTCCGTTACTAGGTAGTGTGAAAAATCTTCTGGATATATATTAATATATGATACTTCCTGTTGCCACTATATATAGACATTTGGAAAACCATATTTTGGAAATCTTTAATCTACATTTCTAAATCAAATTTGGTACCTTTCGATTTCCACTAGAGTATTTCTTTTCCACAAAACTATGACCGACATTTAATAAAGAAATCTCAAATTGACGTGAGCATTCCATACTGATTTTTTTTTTTTTTTTCCTCCTACCATCAGATATTGGACACTGATTTTTTTAAGATTGCATTGAACATGAGTTAATTATAAGTTAGTCTTTGTAGTTTTCTAAAATAACTGATCACTCTGGCACTGCATTCTTGTTTGATCTACTTTTTTGTTGTTCGTGTTCCCTCTTCCATCGTCATCTTGTTTAACTTTAATTTAAAGGTATGGTGAATGGGTTGTTTCCTTATGTTCACTTTTCAAGATTGCTTTTTTTTTTTTTTAATCGATTTTGTTAGAAAATAATATAAATTATATTTTAAAATCTAATTTCACAGCTTTAAGTTTTTAAATGAGATAATTATTTGACATGATATCAAAACTTTAATGATTAAATAATTATAAATTTAAATCATATCATTTTCACTTTTTTTTTAATTAATTAAGTATAAGATAGTGTAGGACTGCACAATTCTCAAGTTATTTATTTATTTATTTGTATAATTATAATGCTCAAAATCTTAGTTTATAAGAAACATTTGCTTGTAATAGTATCATATACAACCCTAACGTGTTTGGTGGGCAAGACATTTGCTCAATTGCTTTATTTTTAAAGTTTAAATCCACATTAGAATTTAGAGTAATTTATTTTTGAAAAATGCATCAAATTATATATCAAGCAGGGTGAAAAATATTAAATCGTGGGAAAAGAAAAACTTGCACTATTGTAGTTGGAAGTGGCAGTTCAAACATCATAATAATATTTTGAAAATCCATATTTTTGTTAATTTTTATTTTTAAAATATATTTGCAAACCAAAGAAATGTAGGGATTTAATGTGCAAATTATACGGCTAATTTTGACAATTTAATCTAAAAATTTTATTAATTAATAAATTAAAAATTTAATGTATATTTTAAAAATAAAGTTGACTCGTTAAAAATTATAAAGATATAAGAATTACTAGATTATTTAAAGAGAGATTGAACATTATATTAACATGAACAAGAGCCTGCGTCTTCTCCGTGCTCTCCATGTGTAATGGCAGCTAAAAACAAGACATTGCTTGATCGGTTTTTACTTCAATGAACATGATGCCGACAGACTGAGCGACTAGCCAGATAGCTTTTTCCACACATTTCCTCGATATCCTAAAAGCAGTCCAAAACCTCAATCCTCCGAACGAGATTCGCATAGCAAAAACTCACTAAAAAAACTATATTAATTTAAAATTTAGTTATTAATTTATTTGGTTGTTTCAAAGAATATCAAAAATTAAGATAAAATTAAGATATTCTCTCATAAATTTTATTAGTCTAACAAAAATGATGTTTTTTAGCTTTAAAGTTATATACGAATAGTAAATTATGATCAAAATCCTTAAGCAATTTAAAAAAAAAAAACAAGGACTAAAGATCTGAAATTATTAAAAATCTTGAAAAACAGTAAAAATTGATTTTGAGAGTCTAAATAACAGTTTTTTTGACCAAAATTACTCCAAGGTAATCAGCAAATCCATATGTTTTGATCGTTGTCCCATTTGACATTGAATTAGGTTCAAAAAACATTAAAATTGATCCGACAATTTTTTTTTAATTTTATCGTATTCATACCGTTTTGTGAACTCTAAAATCCGTTGGTCCACGTCAGAAATGGAAAAACATCTGGAATTCTTTTTTCTATCTTAGCAATTAGCATCAACAAAAAAATTTTGTATACTTTTTTACTATTATTCTTTTGTCGGATTTTTTTTTATCATATTTGAATTTTAAGCATCTTCCATGTCATATCAATGTCTTTATATGTCTTATAATCATACATAGTGCTGCATTGTCACGGCTTTATAAATTCAGCGTTGGCGTGCAGTACTGAGATAAGTAATCTTTTCATGTATTCAACTATATAAATTTCTAACAGCCTGCGATGGTAATATGATAATTTAAAATAGTATAGAAAAAAATTATTTCAAAATTTTTATATAAATCTACTTTATAGAAATAAAAATTTTCAAATTGACTTTTTATCAAATAATAATAAGAAAAACAAATATATCAAACGATGACTAGAATAAAAAATATTTTGTGCAAAAGAATTATGTAAAAAAAATACCATGCAAAAAAAGTACAACAAAAAAAATCTTTGAAGTTAAGCAATATAATATTATTAATTAAATATTTCTTTATACAATCAAACATTTTATTATAAACATATATAACAACTGATAATTAAAATAATAATATGGCAGCTTATTGAATCTTGAATTGTCATAATTTTCATCAATTTTTTTTTTATCTATAGTCTATTTGTCTTGATATGATCAAACGTATTTGACAAAAATCACAAAACACAAAAGAAAATTAAAAAAATTCACTAAAAGCCAAAAAAAAAACATAAAAATAGTACATATAAAAATCTCATTATTCATAAGGTAGGGATAAAAATCACACGTGACAAAATTTTAATGATCAAAACAAAGTAAGATTCACATAAAAAAAACAAAAAACAAAACAAAACTTAAACTTTAGCTAAAAGCCCAAAAGGGCTTAGAAACAATAAAATTTTGGAGATTACATTATCTCTATCTAGAAATAAAAAGTTTAATTCAATCTTTTATTAGGTTTTTGGTTTTATTATTATTTCATATTTATATTTGATATAAAAAAATTATAAAAAGTACAAAAAAAAAATTATAGAATGCAGGGCCAAAAATTTTTTGATCAAAATTCAAATGACCAAAATAGAGGTAAGATTACAAAATAAGAAACAACATAAACAAAAATATCAACACTTTGTTTTTAAAAAAAAATGCTTAGCTAGTGTGAAATTACATTTAGTTTTAGTATATTTACTAGGGTCCCTCGCTCATGAGCCTCTGATTTGCAAAATTCTATTTTACATGACACTACAACCCTAGAGGTCTTAGACTGGAAATCTCATCTCATATAAATTTTAAAATATTCAAAGAGTAATAATTATTTTATGGGTTGATTTTTTAGGAAAGAGATAAAAAAAAAAAAAATTACATCCAAACTCATTAAAAATAATTAAAAAAAAAAAATTCTATTGAGGCTTAATTTTTTTTTCAAAAACAATTTCTCTCTCTTATTTCTCTTTTCTCTTCGTGTCCATCTTTCTATTATAGACAAAATTACACTAATTATTTCATAAATAATATGAAATCCCTCCTTATATTTTATATGCCATGGAGATTGTGTCAAGCTTTCTGTTAACAGGCACATCATATTTTATATGCCATGACAATTTCAAGGCCATGGAGATTAGATCGTAGTAGCTTAGCACAATGGTGTGACTACAACAGATTTTAGCATTGGATGCCAAATCCCAAATGGTTTTTGTTACTCGGCTTCAAACTTGTTATTAATATTGACAAGAAGTAGCTTCAAACTAAAGTAGACCCAAACTCAGGTTTCATGATATAATTGGTCTCTAAGAGGTGTAGTTAGCCCACCGTTGTGACCTATTGGGGAACACCGACCCAAACCTTGAACTGACCATTCAATGACTGACGATCAATGATAATTACCTTCCTTAATGGCTAAGGTTTCTCATACATAGGACGACAACATCATCCAGTCGATGGGTTCTTCTTACTAATATTGATAGAGCTTTCACATTCAGACATAGCGTATAGTATAGTATCAGGTGGGGTCCTACACCAAATCCGATTACCCTGTTGTAAAAGACTGAGTTTATAAAAATAATATTGAAAGATACTTTCTACATCCTAGAGTTGGTAGATAGGATTAGGTACATTATTTTTATTAATTTTTCACTTTAAAGGTGGAATATGCATAAAATATTAATTCTTGGGACAAAAGCTTTTGCATAGATTTAAAGAAATTTCACATGCAGACATAGCGTAGAACTCTAAAGAGTGCTGCAAATGGAAATATCTTATCCAAATATTAGCTAGCCTTTCACTACCGAGCGTCGGAAAAGACCCAGCACTTACTACTGAGGGCAACGACACGGTTTGAATGGAGAGGAACACACGCCTCCTCATTGTTGAAGAACCTACAATCTTCATGTAGGGGAAAAATTATATAACCGACAGACACCAACAAGATAATGGGTATATAAGTAGCGGGCTGAGTGGGTTCGAGAAATAAGGCTCGCGTTTTTAGCAATAAAGCATATAATCTATCAACCTCGTAGCCCAATGGGTATATAAGTAGCGGGTTTGGAGTTTTTATCAGCCTACCGTGCAAAGTTATAGAGTTAACATGGGACGAGTTAAGCTTCCCTACGAAGTGTAGCTTTGCCTCCAATGCCGCTGCCCAAGTTCCAACAGTGTCATCCTAACGAAAAAAGGAGTTTTTTTTTTAAAAAAAAGAATACTAACATAATACCCGCACGTTACTGCAGATAAATTTATATAATATTTTTTATTATTTTAAATAATAATAAAATTTAAGGGTAATCTTGGTATCTAATTTCTTGAGTTTTTTTTATTTTATAATAAAGTATTTTTAAATCTTATTTATCATAATAGAATAGTTTTAAATTTATTTATCAAAATAAAGTACTTTGTGACACATAAGAACCATATCATTTATATAACTTGACATGTCAACTTTTTTTTAATTATTTTATTAAATAAATATTTTATCATCACATATTAATTTCTTCTTTTTTACTATTTTCTCTTTCTATTAGTTTGTTCTTCTTCTTATTATTATTCTTTTTTTTTTTTTTTTATCTCTCTATCATTTTTCTCTGCACAATGATATAAAATAAATTTCCTAAAATTTTTTATTCACCCAAAATGCGTACATCCAAACAGTTTCTATTATGAAGTTCAGTATCATTACTTCTATTAATTAGCAAATCCTCTCCCAGTAATGTTTCCACCATAAGTCTACAGCCAACAGTAGTCTTAAGCATTTCAGCTGCACCTCATATAAATATGAAGAAGTAGATACTATTGGTTATCAACCTATTACGTTAGAGGAGATAAAGTTTTACAAACCATAAATTGTCATCTTGCATGTGACTGTTAACATTCAAAGGCTATCGCCATAAAACTTGGTTGCCAGATTGCTTAATTCAGCTATATCTATAGGATGCTCAGGTTCTAGTAGGAAAGAATTATTTTGATTTGACTAAGATTAAAGTTTAATTTTTACCAATATCTATAGGATGCTCAGGCCATCTATCAATAACTAACTATAATTATTCTTTAATAATATTAGATTTGGGTTGATTTGATATAAAAATTTAAGAGTCTATTGGTCAATCAAAAACTAAGCCTATTATGGCGCTAGTTTAGCTAAAAAAAAATGATAGATTTAATATTAGTTTATGCAAAATCTAATATGATAATGTCCTACTATCTATATATGACCTATCTGGAATTTATCTTTAAAAAAAAAAAAAAAAGGCAATGGGTCAGTTTTTTGCAAGCATTTTGATCTAAGAAATGAGATGATTTTAGAAATTAGTGAATATTCTGATAATATCTTTTTCTTTTTGTAATCTATTTTTTAATACTTATCAAATGTAAAACTTAGGATGATGATAAATAAGACATAGCAATTTCAATTTTAAAGTTCTTTTTTTTTTCAATTTAATTTTTAGAATATAAAAATGCATTTTATTTTTTACAATTAACCAAGTGTTTTTTTTTTGGGTTTAATTTTAATAATTTTTTTTAGAAATTAATATTTAGAGTAAACCATACAAATGGCATGATCTAGACCTTCTATTTGGATTAATTAATGGTAATTATTCAATTTAATGGACTTACATAACGAAGTTGGATGGAAGGATCAATGAGTACCAATTTATCTAATAATTTTAGCATGAACGTATGCTATTTTTGTCGAGAAGAAAGATATTTGACTATCAACTCGTTCGAAAAAGAAAGCAACTAAAGGACAATGAGTTTTTGGTCAAGTATACACGATGACATAGGAGGAAGTAGACAAGGACCATGCTAATGTGATATGCAGTAATGTACTAATCTCTAATCTTACCGCATATATATTGGTAGATTCGGATACCATGCATTTATTTATTGTACAATCATTGTTAAGTCGATTAGACATAACACCTAAAGTTTTGAGTATTGTTTACGAAGAGGTGCTCCCATCCGGAGAGTCGTTAGAATCGAATGCTATAATTAAGGGATGTGAGGTAAGAATTGGAGATCATATTTTATTTGTTGATCTCATAGTCTTGAGCATTTAAGAGTTCGACATTATTTTGGGCATGGACTCGCCTATCTAAAAATGGAACGTTAATTGATTATCTAACTAAGAAAGTGATAGTTTATCCATCGGGTGAGTAACCCTTTGAGTTGCAAGTCGAATCTAGGGTAAGACCTATAAACATAGTTTCAACAATGACCACTTAAAAAATGATAAAAGGTGGATGCATGGGCTACCTAGTAAACATGATTGATACTAAAAAGAAGTGCCCAAAGTTAGAAAAAATTGATGTGATTAAGGATTTCCGAATGTTTATTCTAAAAGTTTATCGATATTGCCTCCGAGGAGGGAGATCTTTAAAATCAAGTTAGAACCGGAACAGTTGCCTATATCCAAGGCATTGTATTGAATGACCTTAGTAAAATTAATGAAGCTTAAGATCCGGATATAGGAATTGTTAAATAAAGGTTTCATTCGACCTAGCTGTTTGTCGTCGAGAGCACCGGTATTATTTGTGAAGAAGAAGAATAGGTCACTACGATTATTTATAGAGTACCAAAATTTGAATCGAATGACCATTAAGAATAAATATCTAAGTTGGATGGAGGGATCAATGAGTACCAATTTATCTAATAATTTATTTATTTGTTTGTTATAGACTAAAATAAAGTAAAGGGGTTAATATGTCTAAAAATTGAAGTGGGGAGACGTTTAGTGATTTTATCCCATATAAAAATATTCAATTCTGAAAAAATAATGCAAACTTTTTCAAATTAAAAATTAAGCTAGGAAGGCTAATGTCAATACATATTGTTGATGGTGCCAATAATAAATGGTCAAACAATTGTAGTCACTTAGTTCCAAACATGGTTGGAAAGGAAAAATATAAAAAATCTACATTGGAAAATTAATTAAAATTAGTGACTAACTTTTAATTTGTTAAAAACTAAGATCGTTCAAAAAATAATTTTATTGATTATTGATTGACTAATATGAATTTCATTACAACTTTATAACAATTAGAAAATAATTGTTTTTAGACCCAAGGGAATTAAATGTGTAAGAAAATTAATTGTTAGTTCTTATCCAATATTAATATGTTTATCTTCTTGCTACTTGTTGGTTTACCCTTTGTTTACCATTGGAAGTTCCAATCTTCTTTTATAAGCCATTTACTCACCTCGACAAACCCTTCGTTACTGATGCCCCGTTTAACATAATATATACCTCCTCGAAACATATGCTAATTAATATCTTTGTATTACGGATCCACTACCATTCCTCAAACCAACCATTTTCAACAAACCTATTTTTATTGTGTTCGATGAATTCCATAAATAGTTTCAGAATCTCAACACATACCTAGTGCTGGTTAAAAGTCACTGAAAATGCAAACTGCTCGTTGTTTTCCCATCATTAATTACTCACAGGCTGGTTGCACCAGAATCAGCTGAAGCTTGGGTTTCCTTGTTTAATTTCTTCTTCTCCATTTCCTCTCTTGCAAGGGAGAAAGAACAGGAAATAGAGAAACAACATCAGTAATGCGTACATCATTAAAAGAAAATACGTGTGCAGAGTAAAGTGATCAGCTTGAACGAAGTCTTTGTCTTAGCGTATGCGAAATATTCTCTGCTTGGATAAGTTCATAGTCTCCTCTTTTAAGTTCTGTGGTATTCAGATTCTATTTGTACAGACTTTTGAACTGATTCTTCTTGCCCTTCTTTTATGAGTTTTCGTCCCTCGCTAATCTCTTCCTCGTTTGCTTTGAATATTCCATTCTTTTCCTCCTACTCTCTTTTCTTCTTAATATTTTTCTCTCTTTCCTATAAGCCAGGCTGGTCATGCAAAATATGTAAAAGAAAAAAAATTCGTAACATTAAATGTACTAATTTTTGGTCTACAATGCCAAAAAAAGAAAGAAAAAGAAAAAGAAAGCCATTCAAAGGAAACAAAGAAAGCAATTTAAAAAAAAAAAAAAAAAAAAACCAAGAATAGGAGGATTTGTAGGTCCCCAATGTCTTCTGTGTTTTGACGTGGAATCGTTGCGGTTCTGGGCTAGAAAATTCAGGTCCATTGTTGTCAATCTGTCTTCAAAGTGTTGACTGAGCCTTTGCTTTTTACCGATTCTCCTCCTCTTCTCTTAAAGAGACTGATAAATCTACTGAAGTCTTTTTTTTTTTTTTCCTTAACTAGAATAGGCTCAATCAAAGAACTCTTGGATTACCCAACAATGTAATTTCCTATAACCCACCAGAGATCTTTCATTGTAAGGTTCCTGATCTCTTCTTGACTCGGAAAGGCAATTAGTATTAAAGCAAGCTCAATCGATTATGTCTGTCATTGTACTAGATGTCGATCGTCCGATCTCGTTGGGATCTTTCGTTTATCATATGATCTACAGCTGATTTTATTTTAAAAATAAAGACGATAAAGAGTCAGTAAGAATGCAAAAGGATAGTTGTGTTGTTTTTCCATCATAATTAGTCATCGTCTGGTGGCCGTCCACAATTAGCCAAGGCTTGGCTTTCCTTGTTTCTGCTATTCCTTTGCCATTTCCTCACTAGCAACACAGCAAATAGGAAAAAGGAAAAAAATTATCAACAATATATTTTGATTTTATTTAGAGTTTGTCAACTTTTTCTTTGTGACTACTTTCATATATAGCTAGCAAAATTATTAAATCTCACATATCCCAAAAATTAATAAAGAAAAGCAGTGAAAGAAAATTTAACAAACCGGAGGAGCTGAGTAAGGTGATCAGCCTGGGCAAAGTTGTTATCTTGACGTGCTTTCACAATGCCAAACATTAGATTGATCCTGATCTGGTTGCAATCGCTCTGTTTGGCTATGTTCATAGTCTCCTCTTTGAGTTTGTGGCATTCAGATTCTATTTCTTCAAACTTTTTTCGTATTTCTTCTTGCCCTTCTTTTATGCGTTTTTGTCCCTCACTGATCCCTTCCATATCTGTTTTCAACCGTTCCATTTTTTCCCTCCTCTCCCTGTTCTTCGTAATATTTTTCTCTCTTTTCTGTAGGCCAGGCCGGCGTCCATGCATGTAAAATATGTTAATTAGTGACAAATATATATATAATTTTTACAATTAATTCTGGGGGAAGTAACATGAGAGATAGTTCAATTAATAAAACGACAAATTATTAAGGAAAAAAAGAAGAAGAAGAAGAACACAGAATTGGGAATTTGTGTATATAATCTTTACAAATAATTCTGGGGTTAGTAACATGAGATATAGTAACAATCAGTCAAGAAACAAAACGACCAATTATTAAAAAAGAAAATAAAAACGAACATAGAATTGGGGATTTGTGGGTACCCATTGTCTCCTGCGTTTTGTCTTGAAAACATTGCGGCTCCGGGCTAAAGGGTTGATGGAATCCATGGTTGCAAACACCCAAATAGCCACACCTTGTTCACTTTGCCTCTTCCTTCTCTCGAAAGTGAAAAGTTGCGCTCACACAGGACAAGGGTTCTTACCGATATTGGTTAATTTATAAGAGAGGAACGGATCTGTAATTCGGCTTCCTCAAATGGGAGACCCACCAGATTTTAATAAAGGTTTATTATTCCTTCGTGAAAGGGAAGGAAAGTAGGTATCTTTATCGACAAAGTTATGAAGTTGTGCGCTCGAGCTTGCTAGACATCTCCAGTTTATCTTCGATATCGCACGATAACGCCAGAAAGTTATGAAGCTGTGCGCTCGAGCTTGCTAGACATCTCCCGTTTATCGCACGATAACGCTAGAAAGTTTGTTTATTCTTTTTATGGTTAAAAACGTCTCTTCAGTAAACCTAGACTGTTAGGCCGTCACCTGCTACAATATAGGTAATTATTAGCTGGTTGCATGCATTACATTATTTAAAACAAAATTATTTTAAAAAGTTAAAATTTAACATAATTCATTCTTCTATATATATTGATTTTAAAATTTAATATATTTTTTTATTTAATGCTGATGAAAAAGTTAATTTTTAAGATTATTTATATAATGCTGCAAGTAAGTAAAATAAAATCATTTCAAAATTTAATAATTTTTTTAATTATTATTAATTTTTTAATGTTTTTCATAAAAATTCTTCTTAAATAATATGATTTATTTTCTTATAGATAAATTTTTAAATAAAAATTTATAATAATTTAAATCTAAAATATAAATTAAGAATTTCAAATAAATACTTTAAAAAGATTCGGGCATAGGTAGAGTTGGTAGCTATTGAAGTGGTTGAAAAATAGAGACGTTTGGTTTAACATTGGTTTTGGATGTGGGATCCATGTAATTCCCACATTTTTGTATTACAAAAAAGATGTGATGGCTTTTTGAGTGGAAACTACCCAAAAAAAAAAAAAAAACCACTACCTCCTGAATCTGAAACAGCTAATTACATCATCAATTCAGTCCAGCACACAGATATTGGGTTTCAATTTCAATTAGAACTTGGGATGATTTCTTTTTCTATTTTTCCTTTTTCACAAACCGAGGCCTTTTTAGCTCGGATATCAAGAACCCGCATGCCGTACAAGAAAATAGTAATAATAAATAAATAGAAACCATGGTCGCTCTTTTGTTTTAAAAAATAGTAACGTCATTCTGATAGCGTCACATTGAAACAACCTTTTAAAAGGAACTAGTTGAGGCGTCTTGTCTTGGCGCGACTACATTTACATTTACTTGTGCTATTTAGACTTCTATACTTTTGTTAGGGATAGATATAAAGCTTAGAAGAAAGTCAAATTAACCTGTTCCTTGAAAGAAATAGGCCTGCCCTGCATGTCGCTCTCTCTCTCTCTACATATATGTATGCTCTGCATGTGTCTCTCTCTATGTATATATATTCTCTCTCTTTTTTTTTTTTTTGATAAAAAATATATAAATTCTTATATTTATTAATGCAATATGTATTATGATCCATTGGGTTATCGGTTATAGTAAATTTAAAGTTAGAAAAATTAATCTAAAAATTAGCATACTAATTACTATTGCCAAAGTCCATACATATTCTGCTAACATGTACTTTTAGGACAAATGTTAAGAATTTTTAATGCTCCAATATATATATATTACATCAAATACTCAACGAGTTGGATGAAATCATCATCGTTACTATCAATGTTTTTTTTTACTAACACATTTGTGTATTTACATTGCAAAGCTAATTTCTAGGAGAGGAGGACTGTCTGGTTTAACAGGTACAAGACATTAACGTATGGCTTCATCTTTTAGACAAGCACATGAACAAGACATTAGTAAGGGTCTTTGACATCCTTGATTTTTTTGGACGATTTTTCTATTTGATTATTGGGCTCGTAAATATTTGGATTTGGATTCTTTCGTTTTTTTTTTTTTTTTTTAAATTATATGTTTTTAGATGATGATATTCTTTAGAAAACATGAGAAGATTTCAAAAATATTCTGGGAGCTCAATATCACTCTCTTACCTCTAAGTCCGTTTATTTATCTTGGGCGGTCGTTTATTTTCTGGGCCAGAAAATTCAAGTCCATTGTTGTTAATGTGTCTTCAACGTGTTGACTAAGCCTTTGCTTTTTACCGTTTTTTCCTCCTCCTCTTAAAGAGACTAATAATCTACTGACGCTGCGTTTGTTTGGAAAAATTTTTTTTTTCAAGAACTTATTTTTCCTTTTTTTTAGTATTTATTTTATATTTAAAAAAAATAAATAAAAAATAATAAAATATTTTTTCAGTTTCAAAAAAAAATTTTTTTTTCTTCTCACGAACTGTCTCGCTCTCGTATTATTTATTTTTCTTTTGATATATTTTAATAATTTTTTTCTCTATCTTCTTTTTTATTTCAAATATATCAAATTAGTTTTTAATTATTTCTTATCAATTATTATTAATTATTTAATTATTTTTTCTCTATTTTTACTAATATTTGATTTTTTGATTTATAGATATATTAAATATTTTTAAAAATCATTTTACACCATAAATTATTTTTATAATAAATATTTCAATAATTTATCTCTATTTTTTTTTTTTTACTATTATCCCAAACACCACCTAAACTATACTTAAATGATTGAAAATGATTATTACGAGACTATAATTTTTTGTAAAAAAAATTATAATTAATTAATTCATCAATAAATACATTATTTTTTCAACATTATTCATTTGCAATTAAATCAATAATTTATAAATTTAATCAGTTGTAAAATTTTGTTGGTAATTGTAGTGAATAATTAGTTACAAATTATTCCAATATTAATCTTTTGATACCAAATGAATAATTATCTATAAATGATAACTAATAATTTAAAAAATTATTTTTCGGACTAAATTATCAGTTTAATTTCTAAAATAAATAAATAAATAAATAAAAATACTAGGATTACTTAGAATCTTTTTTACTAAATGCGAATATTGACTTGATTTTGTTTCAAGTAATTTTGATGAATTGGTTTGATAGTTAAAAAAGCACATTTTATTTTTTGAATTAAAATTTTAGAGTTAATAGTTATGAAAATTTATTAAATATATCTTATATTGTGAAATTATGAATCTATCTTTTTGAAGTTTTCTTAAGACTTATTGATAAAACAATCACATATGTTTTTATATTTTAATTTTCTATATTAAAAAAAAAGCTGAAATATATTTTTCAATAATTTTTTCATATAACTCGCCAAATAGCAAAAAAATATGTTTTAGAAAACAATTTTCTAAAAAATAACTTCTTTAGGAATTAATTTTTCTCTAGAACTTGTTTTTTCCTAAACAAATATAGCTGAAGCCTTTTTTTTTTTTTTTTTCTCTTTCCTTAACAAGAAAAGGCTCAATCAAAGAACTCTTGGATTACCCAACAATATAATTTCCTATAACCCACTTGAAAACTGTTGCACCTATATCCGTGGCTCAATCGAAGAACTCTTGGATTGCCCAACAATATGCTGTCTGATCTTTCATTGTAAGGTTCCTGATCTCTCCGTGACTCGGAAAGGCAATTAGAATTAAAGCAAGCTCAATCTATCATTGTACTAGATGTCGATCGTGCAATCTTGTTAGGATCTTTCATTTGTCGTCGATATTCGAGCGGTACCAATTGAAAACTGTTGCACCTATTTCTAGGGTAAAAGACAATGTTAGGGAAGAAATAGATATCTCGTATTTATGCACCAAACAAACGAGTGAAGTTGGGATTGGTCTAACTCATAGTTATAGAAAAAATGGTCCTCTGATAGACCATGAGCGTCCTTTTCAATGAAGGAATTCAGAAATTTTACATCCACGTCGATTCCGTTGCAACTCACCGCAATAAAATTATACGGTTTAGTTATGTCTCGAGTCCCTGGTAGACATAGTAATGATTCGGTTCGAACCGTAAATCAAATTGAAATCGAACTTTTAAAAAATCGAACTCGGAATCGTTAAAATCGTAATCTTGATCAAACTGGATCGTAACCGACTACCTATGGGTTAGTTATGGTTTAAGGTATCATGGAATCGAAACCGATGGTTAACCGTAGAACCAACGGTTCCATATCTTTCCTAATAAATTTAGGTTGGGTCGAAAAAATGAAAAAATTTAAATAAAAAAAACTAATTTTATATGGGCTAGACAATAGCTATTGGACCGAAAAATAAAAAAATAAAAATTAAGCCTAATAATTTTTAATTTTTGGGCTTAATATATATGTGTGTGTGTGTGTGTGTGTGTGACCATTTGTCAATGGTCACAAATGTGATTGTTTTTTTTTCCCTATAAATATACTCTCAATTTTTTTATTATCCTCACAACTCAATCTCTCATTCTCTCTCAATCTCTTAAACTCTTAAATCTAGAATTCTCAATACTCGTCCTACAATATTTTTTATACTCCAAATACTTCTTAAATTTTTTACATTTTTATTGTTTTATACTACAAAAAATGGCAAGTTCAAGTTCACATATGCCATCACAACAAAGTAATACCGCCAATCAAATTTTATACTTAGATCATCCGACATCTTCAAAATTCATTTCTCAAAAGTTCCTTTAGAAAAAAGCATTTTTACTATGATTTGTAACTACCGCAACAAGCAATACACATTCAAACAAGGAGGTGGTTATGGAACATTCAAAACCCACTAGGAGAAAAAGCATCCATCCGTACTTGGTAATGATAAACATCGGATACAAATATCCGGGTTTGCTTCTCAATCTTCCTTTTTATTTCAATATACCGATAAAAAAATAAAGAAGAAATGGCTAAAATGATATGTATTGATCATTTATCTTTTAGTTTTGGTCAAAAAATGGGTTTTAGTAATTATTATTCTAACGCTTTGAATCTCGCTTTCAAACAAGTTGAAAGACATTTTTTTTAAAAAAATAGTTATAAAATTGTATAGAGATAAAAAAAAGAGAATTAACTATATTATTTACAAATTTGAATGATCGTGTTTCTATATGTTCCGATATATGGTCTAATCAATGGCAAACTCACTCCTTTATGGGTGTAACTTGTCATTGGATTGATAATGAATGGCACATGCAAAAACGTCTTCTTGCATATAGAGTTTTTGATGATAAACACACTCGCTCAAAATATATATAAGATACTAAAAATGATTTTAGATGAATATGTTTTACCTTTAAAAATATCTTCAATTTCTTTTGATAATTCTAGTTATAATGATGCTTCAATAGACTTTTTAAAAGAACTTTGTCAACCTCATCTTGGAGGTAAGTTTTTTCATATTAGATGCGTATGTCATGTTTTAAATTTATGTGTGCAATCTGGTTTGGAATATCTTAAAGATATTGTTAGGCCAATTAAAGCTCTTGCTAAATATTTATGGATGCATGCCCAAAAGATGAAATCATGAGAAAAGTTTTGCAAAGAAAGAAACAAAAAACCAAGACGATTTTCAAATGATGTTCCAACTCATTGGAATTCAACTTATGACTTACTTAGGCGAGTCATTTGAATATCGAGATTTATTATGCTCATTTTTTTCAAAAAAATATTGATTCTGTTTTTATTTGTCAAAATGATTTTGATATTTGTGAACCACTTTTGAAAGAACCACTTTTCAAACTTTTATTCTGTTTTTAACAATGCAACATACATTTTTAGTGTCGTTTAACAACCAACTTCACATTTATTTATGATTGAAGCAATTAATATTATTGAAGCTTTTAATCATGTAGAACAAGGTATGTCAACTTTACATGATGCTCGTTCAAATAATGAAACAAAAATGGTTAAGTTATTATGAAACAATTCCACCTATTTATCTTGTTGCTTTAGTCTTTGATCCTAGATTTAGAATGGAAGGTCTTTCTCATTGTTCGAATATTTACTATGAGTATTTGCAATTATTTGATAGAAATATAGAATTAGAAACCGCTTCTATTATAAATCAAGTTAGAAATTTATATATTGAAATGTCTTTAACTCGTGGGTGATCAACATGCTAGTTTCTCTTTACCACTTATGCCACAATCATCATCAAGTAGCCAACGTGTTAGAGCTAGGTTATCTTATAGCCATGGAAAGGACAAAAAGGCCAAGAGAATCATCGGACTCCATTTCCAAGCTTGATATTTATCTAACAACCGTGTTTGAGTTTGGTGATAGCAATGCATGTGTAGATTTTAAAGTAATTGATTGGTGGAAAAGTCATGCGAGCACCTTTCCGATCCTATCCATAGTAGCTAGACAAATACTTGTCGTGCCGCCTTCAACAACGTACCGTTGAAAGAGCATTTAGCTTCGGAAGTAATATTTTAGATAATAAGCGATCATAATTGGCTCCCGAGTCACTTGAAGCCTAAGTATGCGTGGATGATTGGATAAGAGTTGACAAGAGAACACAAGAACAAAAACAATATGATTTCAATAAAGAAAGTGTGGATCTAACACCCGACAACGATAACAATAGAAACTTCGAAGCCGTAACTTGTGGTCAAGAAAGCAACTAGGCATAGCTATATAGAACATAGGTGTAATATGTAAAGGGGTAATTTGAAATGTAAAAGAGAACTACATAAGCTTTGATTCCTCTAAACCCCAAGAGGATACGTAGGAAGCTTAATTTTCGTAGTTTTTACAAAAATTAAGTTCAAGCCCTTCTTTATTTATTTCGTTTTTCCCTTGATTTATTGTGCGAAATACATTATAATGTAAAAAATATTATAATATTTATACATTATGCAAAAAAGAAGTTTTTTCGTTTCAATATTAATGTTTGATTTATACTTGAGAAAAAATATTCAATTTTTTTTATTTTTTCATTTAATAAAAAACTCGTTGAGCCGTCGCTTCCGAACGATTTAGAACCATTGGTTTTATGATTTCAAACCGGAATCATAACCATCCATAGAAGGTTTGGTTCAGGTTTCACCTTTTGGTGAAACCTTAGCAAGTGGTTCCTAAACCGAAACCGATGGTTCAAGAACCGTTACCATGTCTAGTCCCCGGACTTTCTTTTGAAGCACTTTTTTGGAATATATTGAATAATTATCATAGCTGGTTAGAATTCAATAAAAAAACAAGGAGAAAGAAATTTGAATATATTAGTATAGATCATGTGAATAAAAACATGTCAAGAAGTACTTTAAATGTTAAAACAAAAAACATTCAAAAGTTTCCTCGTCTTTTTTTCATTGCATGTAAGAAAAAAAATATTCTTGAAATGGTATCAATCATACACTAAAAATAGTAAATTTTTTTATTTTTTATTTTTAGATTTAACAATAAGGATGCCCTCATGCCAACTTTTACACACCTTGAGATTAATCTTTTCCTAGAAGTGGCTAAGGATCACTTCCTAACGCACATCCTCGAATAAATTTTTAGAAATGCTAGTCACAAGAATCGAATCCCGAACCTAACCCATAAGTCGACGTTTGCTTACTAATACGTTATTATCTTGTGGATTAAAAATTATTTTCAATCCATGAATAGATAAAAGCAAAAGAAAAAAAAAGACTCGAAAAAATTTATATGTCTAGTAATTACCTTGTTATGTGAGGTTTTAAACTATGATTTACATTATTCTCTAACATATACCCTCAAGTAAAAGCCATTTGGGATTAAAACTTATATAGGCTCACACTACCTTATGCTTAATTAATTAGAAGAGAAAGTGGGTGCAGCAGGATTTGAACTTTTGACCGTTAGGTTGGCAAAGTTTTGATACCATGTCAAATAATCATCTCAACCCAAAAGTTTAAATTGTTAGGCGAGAGCTCGGTAAATGATATATTTTATCCTCTAATACTTCATAAAGAGAAGAGAGAAATATAAAAGAGAAAATTAAAAAAAATGAGGCTAGATATAAATATTCTTATATTTTTTTAGGTCCGGATATGATTTTTCTTTTTCTTTTTTTTGTTTATTTTTCTTTTCAAAAATATGCCCATAATGAAACTATTATAAGTATAATATTAGTTACTCTAGAAATATTTTAATTTTTTTCTTAAAATAGTACTGATCACTCATTAAAAAAGAATTTTTACATTAAATAATGATTTTGTGAAATTTAAAATAACCATTTACTAAAAGGAAAAGAAGAAGGCGAATAAAGAAAGATGTTATAAAAACACCATATAAATCAAATTAAATCTCGTAATAAATTAAACCCAATAGTAGATCTATTGTTGTTAATGTTTTCAAGTTACAAACTATTATTTATTGTACATTAACAACTTATCTTAATACTCACTTATTTAATTAATTAGTCCATAATTATCCTATTTACTAATATTATTGTATAATTACAACTCAACATGTACAATGTTCTTTTCAAACAAAAAACAAATATTATTCATTTTGTACAAAGTGAATAAGTAATTATGAATTATTAAATAGATTCACTAAATAAATCATAAGAGAATATCTTATTTTCTCATAAATTAACTAATTGATGTGGTTCATGATTGCATATCTTCTCTAAATTTGAGGAAGTAAGGGCTAGGAAGTCAAGATCATTAAACCGAACATACAACCCCTTCCTCTAAGCACCAACTATTAAGATCTATGATCATAGTTTCCTATTCATTTATCTTCTTCTTTGCTTCTTAATTTCTTCCTTACATTTATGACTTGTTTTATTTCCAACAGATTCAATGACTATCTTGTATTTCTCTACCATTCTACTTTTCTTAAAAATTTATTATGATGGGGATGGTTGAAGTGGAAAAAAAGTTAATGGATAAAAAAAGAAATAAAGCATTAAAAAATGTAATTAAAAAAAATAGTAGGATAAAGACATCTCCTTACCACTCAAATGAAAAATAGATAAAAAGACCAATTAATTTTTTTGAAATAAGATGGTGTAATTAATTTATTTTTCGAAATGAGATGTACTATTTATTGCTAAACGTGTTTCATTTGTTGGGACATTTTCGTCTTCTCCTAATTGAACTTTGAACTTTTTTTTCCATCCAATTGCACATGAAATTTCGCTTTAACAAATTTTAGTTAATTGGTCATTGATATTGTTCATTATAGTCAAACCGATATTTGAATGATTCTTAAGATAAGTATGGGTGATCTAGCTAGAAAATATAGGTAAATATTCCAAAGGAAGTTCAACGTCATCTACAATCCTTTGTTTCCCACAAAAGAATTTTCTCTAGCATGTTGCGGATTCGCATGAGATGTATGATTTGAAAAAGGTTAGGGTGAGGTTGCATTCAGTGGTGGATCTAGAAACTTTTCAAAGAGGGGTCCACATAGTATATTATAATGGTCATTGACGATCTTTCATATCTTGAAAATAACACATAAATATATAATTACTAATATTATCATATACATCTTTTTCAATATATTACTATTACAATTATCCTCGATGAGTTTTCATATCTTGAAAATAACACATAATAGTATCATTACCGACATTATTAGATA
The DNA here is from genome assembly GCA_963924115.1 of Dovyalis caffra. Lineage (NCBI taxonomy): Eukaryota > Viridiplantae > Streptophyta > Magnoliopsida > Malpighiales > Salicaceae > Dovyalis > Dovyalis caffra. The sequence continues at coordinate 6,820,279 of CAWUPB010001197.1, forward strand.
CATATTTTTAATATATGTAATCATTTGTCACTAATTTTATTTCGCAAATCACTTTTGATCAATTTCATTATAGAAAATGCTCTCTCCACGAGTTGTCGTTGTTGTAGGTAGAATCAATGCCAACTTCAAAAGTAAATACACTAATGGATAAATAATTTTTTTTTCAATCTCTACCATTTTTCTTTGAAGATCCCTTATCCCTTTCAAATTAGCAAACCTTTCATCTCCAAGCACGTCCACTAAATAATTCCCAAGTTGATTTTTAAGTACCGAAGCTCAACAACAAAAAACTCGCATGGTTAAAATTTAGCCGTCTTCAACAACTTTTCATTATCAAATGCACTAAAACAATTAGTTAGGCTTAATCAATCAATACAAAGAAGTAATTTGATGTTCACTTCATTAAAATGACTATTAAGCTCCCGAAGTTGCATATCTATGACAAGCATAGAGTAAATCAACTTGATAATAGTGTAAATTGGTGACTCGTGAAGCCTTCGCAATGCTTTCTTTGATCATATGCATCTTCCATGTTTAGAATTTGAATATTGTGCTTGTTGCAAAAGGAAGAAACATTATTGAAAAGATCTTTCCATCCATCATCTCTTGTTTGTTGCAATCTTTGCTTGGCAACTTTAGCAAGTGAAATAGCATTCACAATGTCTTGATCCTTTTTTTGCAATGCCAAATTTAACTTATTTGTAATACCTAAAATAGTCACCATCTAATGTATACAAAAGATAAAATCAAATGACTCCAACAAATCCGAAAGACGATGTGCTTCTACTCTTTGATCTTGACATATGCCATCACTTTCAATGTCTTCAAGCACTTTAATAATTGAATCGAACATAGTCATCACATTCAAGAGTGATCCCTAGTGAGATCCCCAATGAGTATCAGCAGCTCTTTTAATGCCCATTTCTTGGTTCAATCCTTGACCACTTTGAAGCTTTTCATTAAGTAATGCTTCAACTATATTTTTTGCTAGTTTCTCCCTAAGCTTGTCTCGATGTTTGCAAGAAGCTCCAATCATATTCATCAAGCGAGCAATTAAATCAAAGAAATCATTAATGGCAAAATGATTCTTTGCAACAAACACAAGTTTCAATTGTAATTGATAAGCAAAACAATGAATGTAATATACCGATGTGGTTTCTTTCATAACCAAAGCTTTCAAGCCATTGAACTCACCTTTCATATTACTCGCTCCATCATAACCTTGTCCTCAAATTCTTGATAGACTTAATCCATGTGTTTAAAGCATAGAATAAAGTGCAGCTTTAAGATGTGGCTAAAGTATCGGTAACATGTGCAATGCCAATAAATATCTCAATTATAAATCCTCTTCTATCCACATATAGTAAAACCAAGGCCATTTACTCTTTACATGATGCATCACGACATTCATCAACTAAAATCCTAAAAAAATTATCCTCGAGGTCTTCAATTATTGTATTGGTAGTTTTTCTTTTTTTTTTTTTTTGCAATAGCATGCACGATGTCTTTTTAGATTGAAGGAGCGAGTCATTTGTTGATTTCCATGAGCATTGTGGGATACAACAGTATCCACTTTTTCATTATGTTGGGCATAAAAATGTAGAAGTTCAAGAAAATTTTCTTTATTACTTGAACCTTCACCTTCATCATGACCACGAAAAGGCAATCCTTGTCTTAAAAGAACTCTTACACAATCAATCGATGCATTTAATCAAGTTTTATACTTAGTCTTGATTGTGGGTAGCAAGTTTGTTTGCCTATTAAAAGCAGTAATGGATAGATTGAGATTGTTTCATCAAATCTTGACATTTTTGAGCCACCATATTATATGCACTTCCAACATCATGAACATCTAGTCGTGATTTTTTGTTCCAAGCCTTAAATTCGTCACTCACAAAAGAATCAGCACCACCTTGGTTTTTAATTTTAGGTTTAAACAAATAATAGCATAAGCAAAATGTTGCTTCCTTTTTTATACTATATTCCAACCAATATTTATATTCAAGCAAACCAAACAGGATTAAATCAACATAATCTACCTCCAATATCTCTTGGTTGAAAATCATGAGAATGAGGTTGACAAGGGCCTTTTTGAAGGTATGCTCTTCTAACTTCATCTCAATCATTAGGATGGTAACTTTCAATTCTCGATCGTTCTCCAGGATCGACTGGAAGAGAATTTAAATCAACTCTTGTTCACTTTTCTTCGACTATAGGCATTACTTTTTTTTTTTTTAAAGATATCTCAACATAACTCACTAACAAAAAAGAAAGAGATAATAAAAAATTAGAATCTTTAAAATAATATGAACAAAGGGTCATTAATTTATCGAATTTCTTTCACTTTTTTACATCTAATTTGATACATGGATGTCATAAAAGAAAGATTGAATCAACTAGATTTACTAGAATACTTAAATATTAAATAGGGATTATCGGTTTGGATCATTTGGTATTATTAACAAAGAGAAATATAATTCTTAATTCTTAAACCCTAAATAATTCAATAATTTACAATAACAAGAATTAAATCATGATAATTATTCATAAACATATAAAGTTATCTATTTCAATCAAGAATCTCCAATACATAATTGAATTCAACTAAAAAAATAAATAAATTAAGAAGTATTGAAAAAAAAACCTAGGTTATGAAATCCACACCAACTTAATAGGAGTTAGGATAGGTTTTTTGAGGGGTGGTGGGGTTCGAGAACTCGTTAAAAGCTTTTGAAAGCAAGAGGGAATAAAAAATAAGTGTCTGTAGTGGTTTAATTAATGGGATAAATAATGAGTATTTTTTGGGTAATGGGCTTAAGCTAAACAATAGGTATTTTTATGGATAATGGGCTTAGGGTAAACAATGGTTTTTTTTTTTTTGGATAATAGGCTAATGTGTATTGTTTTTGGGTAATGGACTAAGTAGTAAATGGATTAATCGGTAGTTTTTTTTATTTGAATACTACATGGTATTTTTTATTTTTCATTAACAAAGTGGGGTTCATGGACCCCACTTTGTTATGAATAAATCCGCCCCAGGTTGCAACTAATGTTACTTTGAAGATACTCGATTGATGAAATGAACGTAAGGACCAATTAATTAGTTGTCATGAGTGGGGTGGCTCGCTGTAGCGAGTCTGTTTCTATCGAATTTTAGTAATATTCATTAAATATACTTGAATTATTAGTGATAGTATTATTTGACTAATAGTATAGCTCTACAGGAAAAGTAAAAAATATAGTAGCTTTAGAGAATAGTTTTTTCATTTATATCTCTATTTTTCTTTTTCATTTCTAAGTTTTAGTTATCGAGAATAACATTTCATCTTCTATATCTAGTTTTCTTTTCTTTTTCAAGTCTCATTTTCTATAAATAATGTAAAAATTATGTTCATGTGGCGAATTTAAAAAAAAAATTCACTTGGAAATTGAAAAAATGTTCAAACAAAAAAAAATCTAAAAAATATTACTTTTAATGATATTTATTTCTTATAATATCACATTAATCAACAATAAAAAAATTCAGATAGAAATGTATAATGATAAAAACTAGTATGAATTGTAGATCTCTTAAAAACCATAAAACAAAAATTAGCTTTTGCATTAATGTGAGTTTATAGAATTTGTGTAAATGGTAAAAGATGTTTTTGTTACTTAAAGAAAAAAAAAAACAAAGATGGAATCGCTTGCTTTTTATAGAAATTATGAAAAAAAAAAGGAAAAAACTTGAAAAACATAATATATATATATATCAAAACTAGTTATAAGTTAGAAAATTTAAAAAACGAGTTTTCTAATTTTTCTCTAAGTTAAAAAAAATATTAAAAAAACTAAAAGAAGTGAATGCGTAACTATTTAGTTACTATCGATGCGGACTCATCCCTCTTATTCATGGAATTTTCTCTCACTTCTTTTTGTCCTTTCCTTACCCCGTCTATATGTTGCTACATCTTATTCATGGAATTTTCTATGATTTATTTTTTGCTTTCCTTTCCCCTTCGAATTTTCTCTCGATTTGTTTTTTCTTTCCTCTCTTGCTTCGTTATTTTCTTTTTATTATTGCATGGATTTGTGAATTTACTTTCTTATCCTCTTTGTTACGTCTTTCTAATTTCTTCGACTAACTCTATTTTTGTCTTTCCCTTTCGTTTCAAGAGGCCATTCTAGAAAGATTACTTTCTATGATTCTTCTTTTCTTTTTTATTTTGATCTTGATCATTCATTTATAAACCTTAACAATAAATAACATCGTTTACCACAATCTCATCAAACCTCCATCTTCATCTTTTTGTCTCCCTCTTCTCTCTCCATCTCTCTTAAACCTAAACATAAAACTAAACTCATATTTTCTTTTTTTGTTTTTAAATTATTCAATTTCCGATCTATCGATCCGTTTCCTTGCTATAGTAGTAGAGGAGTGAAGGTATAGGTAAAATTTTGAAATTTCTTAGGTAATTTGGGTCATTATTTTTTACCTCTCTATCTTTTATTTGTTCTTGCATGACTCTCTCTATGTGTTTGGTTTATGAGAAAGTCTGTAAAAATTTCAACCTTCCACCGCCCTTCGTCGTCGTCGATCGACCTTTTATTACTTTTTTCTAATGTTCGTTTCTTCTTCTTCCTTCCTTCCTTTCTTTAATTGGTTGCAATAAGTAAGAAAAAGAAAACTTAAAATGAAAATTAAGTTTGTTGATATATATGCATCATTAATGGGCCATGAGAGCTCCTCCTTGATTTTTTAGGGTTATTTTTGTTCTTGACGAAGCACGGGAGTGAAAGTAGAGGAGAAAATTGGGAATTTCTCGGGTAATTTTAGTCCATTGTTTTCAACCTCTCTCACTTTTATTTGTTATTGCATGACTCTCTCTATGTTTGGTTTATGAGAAAGTCTGTAAAGATGGAATAGAGAGGACGAAAACAAAGTTTCCTTTCTACAAGCTCGTTAGTTTTGAGTAAGGAAAACTTGAAAAGAAAAAAAATTATTATTATTCTCTATTTTAACCTCTCTTTTTTGGCCTTTTAGTTTTCTATGCTGTGTTTTTTTATAAGAAGAGCCAAGGAACACACAAAAACCAATGAAAGATTTTCTCATCATGGGACAAAAAGCCCAATCAAAATCATAGAAAACTCTCAACTACAATTGACTAGTAAACGAGAGTAAGATACCAAGACTAGGACTCCTTTTAAGATACTCGAGAACCCATAGAGCGAAGTCATATATGTGTGAAGTCTAAGGTTGATACATAAATTGGCTAAGTATTTGCACTACATAATATATATTAGGCCTAATGATCGTAAGATAGATTAGCTTACCAATCAATTTATGATATTCTATTGGATCGGTGAGAATCGAATATAGAAAATCACTAGCAAAAGACTCATCATATTGTGCTAAAGTCAATTTCGAGTTCTATTCTAGTGGCATCTCCATTGGTTTTGAACCAAGCAAGCCAACATTATGTAACAACTCCATAGTGTATTTTCTTTGATTAAGATAGATTCCCATCTTTGACCTTGCAACCTCTATCCTCAAAAAATATTTCATACACCCAAGGTCTTTAATGTGGAAAGTTTGATGCAAAAACAATTTTAATGCTTGTATACCCTCTTCATCATCACCTGTTATTAATATGTCATCGGCATATACCAACAAAATAATAATCTTGCCATTTTGCCTCTTTATGAACATAAAGTAATCATGGTGAGACTGAAAAAAACCAAAAACTAATATTTTTTTTAATAAATTTGGAATTCCATTGTTTGGAGGCTTGCTTCAAGCCATAAAGTGACTTAAGAAATCTACACACTAAGCCATCCCCTTTACTCGCTAAAACCGAGTGGTAAAGACATGTAAACTTCCTCTTTAAGATCTCTTTGATAGAGATTTGAAAGTAGGACATGAAGCGAAATTTAGAAACTGATCGAGTGGGAGATGAACTAAAGGGAATAGTGGAAATAAAGTGATCATCATCATTATATAACCATTAATGAACATGATTATGAGTGTGAATTTGTGAGGAAGAAGAGAAAGAAAGGGAAGATTGAAATTAAAACAAGGTTTCATGAAATAAGACATCTCTATAAATAATAACTTTCCGAGTTACTAAATCTAACAATTTGTACCCTTTTTGGGAGTAAGGGTAACCTAAGAAAGCACAAGTCTGTAGGCGAGGAGTAAATTTGTCTAGACAAGGTGGAATTTTGGCATAGCACGAATAACTAAAAACTCGAAAAGAAGAGTAAACGAAGGCTTATGAAACGGAACTTCAAAAGGAGTTTTGCCATTTGAAGGGGTATAGGAGTCCTATTGATGATATAAGTGGAAGTTAGAACACAATTACCTAAGAATTTAATTAGAATGTGAGTTTGGAACATAAGGGCTCTAGCAATGTCAATAATATGCCTATTTTTTCTTTCAACTACTCCATTCGTTGTGGAGTATATGTGATAGTTGTTTTATGTAAAATACCCTTAAAAGAAAAAAGGGCTTGACAAGCATGTCTGAAGAAATTCAAAACCCTTATTAGATCTTACCTATGAACAACACTAGAAAATTGAGTATGAATACGGGAAAAAATTGTTGAAGTAATTGGAGGACTTGAGATTTGCTAAAGGAGAAAAGTCTAAGTTCCTCCGGAAAAATCAATAATGGATATAAAAAATCTTTCTTTACAACGAGTGGGATGTTTAAATGGACCCATATATACACATAAATGAGTTCAAATGGGAAACGTGTAATAGAAGTACTATGAGGAAATGACAATCTGCAGACTTAGCAAGTTAACAAATATCACGGAAAAACTCATGATCGAATGTATTATAATTATAGGAATTAACTTAATATGTGAAAAAGATACTAGATCAAATCTTTTGTGCCAAAAATTAGATTAGAAGGGCAATTTGTCTTACAATCAATAGTATTATAAAGAAGCATAGATTAATCTAAAATGGTTTTACTAATCACGGAATTCAAATTATAAAATGTTTCAAAATGATTAGGATGAAACTTGTTCGGAAAGAATTTGGCAAAGTTGAAAAAGTAGTTGGCAAAACATTATAGAGACCTTTGCGTGCTTTACCAATCCTCTTTGTCCTTCCCGTCCAAAGGTCCTAAAATAGACAAAGGTTAAGGTAAAAACATACGAAGTAATTATTGTTAGCAGTGAATTTAGCTACCGATAATAAGTTGATTTTGAAAGCTAGCAGATACAACACATTTCAAAAAAAATAAATAAATAAATTTGGAAGAAAAATAGAGCCTACAATAGTGATTAGAGTCATAGAGCCATAAGGTAATCGGATGTTAATTTTATAGGATTAACTAGGCAATTGAATCTACCGATCATATGGACATTAACCCTTGTATCTACTATCCATACATCATCATTCTCGGATTCTACATTAAGCAAGCTACATAAATATGTACCGTCATGTTTGTAGTAGGTGTCATAGGCTGAATATTCTTGTCCGACTCTCTGGATAATAGATCAAGTATCTGCTGATATTGATGAGGAGAGAAAACTAGTATGAATCCCTTATTTATTAAGGTGTTCATGGAACTTTGCTCTACAAGTTGTCCAAGTGAAGCTCCTAAAAGAGGACTATCATACAACATAGCTGGTGCATTAGTACTCTCGGATACTCTCTCTAAGATAGCTCACATTATGAGCATTAAAAGACCTTTACCTATCTTTAACACTTGTAGAACCACCTTTTCTACTCTATTATTTCCAAATGGTTTTTAAAGAGCATGTAGATATCCATAGAGCTTGTAATAGGTATCTTTCAAATGACCAAGTATATGATAATAATCACAAATTGGTTCTTTTTTATACTACTTCATTGAGTACCGATTTCCGGTCTAGTAAAATGCAATGGGAGCACACGGAATTGTACTAATTCTTCTCTGTTATTCTTTATTAGAAACCATGGAATATGCCCGAGAACGAGTTGGCATAGGTTGCATCAATAGAATCTAAGAACTCACGAGTGAAAAGCATCATTCAAACCTATTAGAAACTACATCACCTTATGTTGTTATATGTATGCAATAAAAAGTTGAGAGACTTCATTATGACAATATGGGCGGATACAAGCGAGATGGAGGAATGAGAGAATCAATTTGATCCCATAAATGCCTTAACTTCGAGTAATATGCTGCCATAGTATCTAATCCTTGAACTAATGAATTAATCTCCTAATGTAGGGAAAAAAATCTTTGCTCCATATTGCTTGTCAAACCGTTCTTTGATATCTTTTCACACATCTTCGAGCATATTGATAATAAACCAAGTTGTTAAACAATTGGGCGAAACAAAGTTGAGCGACCAAGCAAGAACTAGTGCATTACACTTCTTCCATTGAGCAAAATTAGGTGAATCGAACTTAATCTTGAACACCTTCCATTAATAAATCCATCATTGCTTTTTGCTTCCAAAAAGATTACCATTGCTTTACTCAATGAACTCGTAATCGTTTTCTCCTTGGAGTAAGTGAGTAACAAGGATTAAATTTGGTGTGTTAGAAGGATGTAAAAATAAAGGATCGTTAAGATCTCTATACGTAATAGATTATGTGAAAGTAGAGATTACGAGTTTGATTTTCCATGATTTAAAGAAATTTTCTCAAAAAAATGTGAATATGCTAAACACTTAGATATGAACAAGATCTTTAAAAAAATCCAAAAAAAAAAAAAAAGATTTCAGAAAATGTGAATAAATGAGATTGAAAAAGAAACTCAAGAATCTTGGGAAAGAAACTCAAGATTTTAATCAAGAAAGAGAAACGTTTCTTAGAATTCAAACGAGAGGAAAAGAGAAGAATTTGAGAAAATGCTACGGTATCTTATTTCATCGGTATCTTTTTTGTATATATACAAGGAGGATTTTATCCTTTACATCTCACCACTAACTAACAAGTTGTTATATTAACAACTAACTAACCACTAACAACTAACTAACTAATTAATTTTCTAAATCATAATTACTCTCTCAATAAAACACAATGTTAGTCTCTTTCTCTTTATTATTATTATTATCATTAGATTATTATGTTTTAGAATTTCTTAATAACTCACATATGAAAGGGATGATGGATTTTTCTACCAAAAATATGATTTACATCTTCCTATTTACTTCATCCTTTTTGTTTTTTTTTAATTTTATTTTCAAATTTTAGTTTTCTTTCTTTTCTTTCTTTACCTCAATTATATGAACATAGTGGATCTCATAATAAAGATGTCATATATCTATTTAACAAACACTATAAAAAATTGACCGAGATCCTAATAGAGACCCCTAATTGGAAAAAAATAAAGGTATTGACCGAAATACAAAAATACGGTTAAGATACGGTTAATAGAAAAAAATAAAGTTATAAGCACTCAAATGAAAAAAAGAAAAAAGAAAAAGAAGAAGAAGTAAAAATAGTTGAATAAAAAAATTATATAAGTACAAGAACTAAGTTTTTCATTACCTCATACTTTTGCCTATAGCATTGTTTGACAAATTCATTCTTGTAGTTTTAATTTAGGTAATTGAGTCTTTATAGGTTGGCCTATTAAGAAGTAGAGGTCCATCGTTCATGGTCAAACTAATTTTTCATTAATTTTGTTTAAAAAGAGGAGGAGGGACACATATAAAATTTCTAAAATAAGAATTGATTAAAAATTCAAAAACATAATAAAACAAAATTTCCTATTTTTTTATTTATATACTCGCTGGATTTTTTTATTTACCAAATAAGTTTTTTTTTAATCCTCGGAATATCTCAAATCTGAAAGTTTAAATTAATCCCTCGTTTTTCGCTTAGATGTACAAGACAAAAACAACTACCCAAAAAGGTTTTTACATAAATAAAAATTCGAACTCAAGACTCCTTAATTAAGTGACTAGAACTCTTTTCAATTTGACCAACTCTCTTGAGTTATTACATAAATAAGCTTGATTTAATAATCATGTATCAAGTAGTTTTAAAATGAAATAAAATTTGAATTTTAACGACTTTAATAAATTCTGTAATAATATAATAAGAAATAATTACCCAGTTTATAGTTTAAAATTTAACAAACATTCCAACGAGAAGAACCAAAAAGAAAAAAAAATTAGCAAAAGTAGTTAACCGTGCACTCATTTAAAAGAATAGTATTTCATCTTGACCCTCCTAATTCGAGTTCTCAATAGTGTAACCTTGTAATTTTCAGAACGGTTGTAATGGAACAAAACAAAATATCCATTTTTTCTTCTTCCTTTTATTTCACTTGTCTATGCAATAATAATAAAAAAGGATATTTTTGACATTTACCATGCTGACATAGTTTATATATATATATAAAGATTATTATGTGTGAGTGAGCAGTAATGTGTCTCCTATCCTTGGCACATATCATGCTGATATGTCACTTTTTTACATGTCAAACACATGACAAGTATCGTGCTAACATGTTTTTTTTTTAAAAAAGAAAAAAAGAAAAAAAGAAACAAAACTATTGTGTGGGATAATTCAGAGAAGATTTAGAACATTTATTTATTTATTTATTTATTTTTAAAAGAGAGAGATTCAGAGAAATAGATGAGCGAGTCCGTCATGAAAAAAAAATGATATCCGTTAAAATTATGATGTTTCAAATTGCGAGAATGAAAATTAAGAGTGAAAATGAGAATAAAAATTAAATATAATTTCATTCTCATTGAGGAAGGAGAATAAAATAAAAAATGAAATTAAAATTTATTTTTTCTTTTGAAATAATGATATATTATTTTAATTTATTATGTATTAATTATTTCTACCACAATCACCACCTTCAACTCCACCATCGGTATCACCATAACTATCATTTGTAATTAATAATTTCAATTTTTTTTGGTTGCATTAAATATTTTTGTGTTTTATTTATTTATTTATTTTTATTAGTAATATCCTTCCATTGATATCGTTGCATTGATTTTTTTTTCCTAGTGATGCTTCATTTGGTTTTTGCTTTTTATATTAATTACAGTTTAATGTCTACATTAATAATAATGATATTGGATGCAATAATTTCTTTTTTATTGTTGATTATTTAACCTCCATTAATTGGTCTTAATCTTTGAAGGCTAAAATAATTTTAACATGTAACGAGATGTGGGCTTCTAACATATGATATGTGTCATGAAGAAGCTGGTTTTTTTTTTTTTTTTTAACTGTCATGTCATATAAGAATAACTGACTTTTAATATTTTCTTTGGAAAATAGAAAAACAGTCATAGTAATATTGATTAGAAGTAATCATTATGGTATTAAATAATTTTAATTAATACTAATACTTATTATCACAGTTATTAGTCGAGGTGAATTTATTATTCATTATTTTTCTATATAAGCATAATTGTTTTAGCATTTGGTACGAGAAAAGAAATAAAATAAATGATAGTGTTTTGTTTTAAATTTTTTAATTGTAATTTTCTCTGGCATTAAATAGAAGAACAATAATATTAATAGTTATAATATTAAATAAGAGTTTTTTTTTTTAAAATAGGGTACTTATAAAACTTATTTACAAAAACAAGGTTGTTTTAATCTTATTTACTAAAATAAGATAATTTTTGCCACATAGATTAAATTTTTTACACATGTCAGTTTTTTAAATATTAATAATAAATTATTTTACGCGTCAGCTTTATTTGTTTTTTAAAAAATTATGTTATCATCCTAGATTATAAGTTCTTCGTCTTCCATTTTACAACCCAAAATTCTCTTCTGTTTTTCTGTTTTTTGTTTTAATTCCTGATTAATCAAGATGAAAAAAATAAAGATTTTGCCATGTTTCGTTTTCCAAATTTTTTTTGGAATGCTCTGATATGCCTAAGACAAAATGTTAGGGCACAAATACGCCCACCAATCCCGTCATTTTCAAGAACCACTCTTCTCCATCCCCAACCCACCCTCCCTCTCCGTTATTTCCCTCTCAAAATCTCCAGAAAAATACATCCAAGATTCTTCCTCTTTGCACAAACCAACAAGAGCAACCTAACTCAAGAACCAGAACAAGAGAAGGAAAATGGGTCTTCGAATAACAATGGCGGTGGTGATGATTTGAAGAAAGATCAAACTCCTCCCTTTAACAATATGAAGTGTGTGTTCGTAACAATGGCAGGGGAAGGGAACAGGGAGTTTTGGTAAGAGGAGGAACAAGACCCACACCCTCTGTATTAGGTGTGGCCGTCGTAGCTTCTTCCTCCTTGTCTTCACCAAGCAGGGATGAAGATGGGTACATATTTGTACCCATTCTAAGCTGTTTTTTTCAGATTATCATGCAAGGGCAAACAACAAGGGATGTCAAAAAGATTTTGATGGAAGTAACAGGCAAGCATTCGAGCAGAGGGAGAAAAATTGGATTTTATGCTTCAAGTGCAGTCCCTGAGTCACCGACGAATCCTGAGGATCAAAGGATTCCTGTTAACGCCCTCATTGATATGTGGATGGAATTGTACAAGCTAGATGAAGAACCATATGCCGTTGCCAAAATCCAGGAACTCTCTAATCGAAATTTAGCTAATCTTGTAGTCACAAGGTAAGCATTTGACTAAAACTTCTCTTCTTGTTTAATTATCTGGATTGACATTTTATTCATGTCCTTTCTACTGGTTTGATTCTTAAAATCTTAGAGAAGTACGAAAAGAATGAATTCTGTGATTTTCCCTAACCAATCAACATATGGTTATTTGCCAGGAATGATCTAAGCGGCTGCTATAATCATCACTTTGCTATGCAGCATGATCTTCTGAGAGAGCTAACTATCCATCAAAGTGACTTGGTACCCATCGAGCAGAAAAAGAAGACTAGTTCTGGAGATACATGCCAACAATGTCCCTAACTGGTGGAGTTCATTACCGGAGGTCTGCCATCTTATCAAGCTAAGGAAAATCAGCATCACCAATTGTCATAAGTTGATTGCATTGCCTAGAGAAATCAGCAAGTTGGTTAATTTAGAAATTCTAAGACTTGGTTCTTGTATAGAATTGCTTGAGTTGCCACACACAATTGGGGGCCTCAATAATCTGAACATTCTTGACATATCAGAGTGTTTAGAAATTGAAAGATTACTAGAAGAGATCGGAGGGGTGCAAAACTTGAGTATGCTACAGAAGGATGAACTTGAAAGACTTGGTTAACTTTAATGTTTCTACTTCTTTGATTAGGTTTTGCCCAATATGGCTTCAGTTCCAGATATTAAAGCAATCTCCTATGATGTCTGTGGTGTCGTTAGCATGGTTGGTTCTGGATATAAGGCAAAGGTAATTTCTTTCAATTAAAATGTGATAGAATAGTAAAAGTAATTTTTCAATTACGTTTTCTTTCTTTATTTATTATACACTTGCATAGTTACTTTTTCAAATATTTTCATGTATGACTTTTAGGTAGCTTTGACCCATGGACCTGAGAATGTCAAACCTCAAGTCAGACAGACAGATGGAAATGGCAATTTCTGCTTTGAGGTATGCTTGCTGACGAAATGATGTTTTTTCCTTGTATTGCTTAAGCTTGTGAAAAGAAGTAAATTATTTACTGCTTGTACAATTTTAATACACGACCATATATATCATGCATGCTTCTAGCTTTTGAAAATCCCTGGTTCATTACCAATAGATAGGTTGCTTCCCTTGTGCTTACTTCTAGTTATTCTTTATATATTAAAATAGGAAGAATATAGCCACTGAACAATGATGTAATTACTTTGAACTTAAACTAGTGGTGTAATTTTGAACTAATTACTTTGAACTTTAACTAATGGTGTAATTTTGTCATATCTGAGAGGATTTTAATTGTAGGATTTTGTAAACTAATGTGTTTCTCCTTCATCTTTTCCTCTTCTAATTTGATATGCACTAATTTTAAACAGATTCATGCTATGTGTAATCATATTCTTCTGCATTATTGTCCTGCAGAGTATAGCCTTATGGCTGTTGTGTTATCTTTTTGTTTGATGATATTAATTTATAATACCCCATGTATCTGGTGCAGAAGCAAGCACGAGGAAGCTATCTTGGCGTGGGAATTTGAAAAAGGATCTGGTTTGTACAAGTTTGAGATACAAGAGTTAGAATCTCTTAGAAAATTTTAGCCACTCTGTGCATTACATTCTCTCAAACTTTAAGTGGTCATGGCATTTATCAGATATAATTAATAGAATGCTGCTGATATTATTATCCCATGAAGTAAAGCATGACTTGAGCAGCTAAGTTTTTTTTTTAAAAATAGGGTACTTGTATAATAAGCCCCTCTTTTCCTTTTCGATTTTTGCTTGTGGAGTTTCCATCAAGACTCTTGCCAATTCAGTACTATTTCAGGACTCATGGAAGGTACAGCCAAACCAGATTATGTAAATTGAAACAAAGAAAACTCATAAAAAAGTAATAATAAAATGCTGATTTTAATTTCTACAGTACTCTTAAAAATTTATAAACAATAAATAATCTTGAATGTTAACTTTAAATTTAATAAAGTTACATTTATAGATAAAAGAATCGACTAATTAAAATAATTGTACTGCATAGTTTTGGAATAAAATGCGCTAAAATATGAGAAAAATAAATAAAAGGTTATCTTGATTTTGAACATGTTTTTGAAGAATCTTGTGACCAAGAACTCCATGTTGCATATCATTGTTTGACATCCAAAAGTTATGAACTATAAAATATTAAGAAAAAAAGACAATAAGTTAGTTGCATATCCACTATAAAGCATGAAATATATTAACTCGAATTAAAAAAAATATAATTACCATTATTTTGATGGACAAGTTCGACGATCGTGACTCGGTTGTTTACACAATCCATAATGTATTGTGGCTCGACCTTCCCGAATGTCCATCTCATTCCGAATGCGAGTAGATTTTGGTCTTCCTTTTTTCTTTCGTCGACGGTCGGGATCGGGATATAATCTTGGAATGCTACTTTCCGGCCAATAATCTTGATGAATAATAGGATGAAACTCGTGGTGCCCATGTATGAAAATGCTCTTGCATACCGTAATACTTATCAATAAATTGCCAACTATCAAGAGCCAATCTTTCACACACTCGCTAATACATGAGAACATGAAAATTTATATATTTGCCATTTACCACATGAGCATTTACCATTATCTAGTCGAACAACTTGTTTATTATGACCCCGTTGCATTCGTTCACCATGGGGTGCTCGTTATTATTTCGAAGATTTCTCTGTTCTCATTAAATGGAACGAGTTCATGTGCATTAGCCACGCTTAGCTTTGCATTAAGCTTTGCTAGGATATGAGGAGCATAAAGTTTTCCATCATCAATAGCTTCTTTTGAAAGTTTTCGTCTATCATTGAAGTAACTTACCGATCGATAAAATGTCGGTTGAACACAAGCGAGTGATTGGTAAATTACGAGCTCTTTTTAACACACTATTGAATAGCTCAATAAATTAGTTGTCATCACTCCATACCGTCTACCTCCATCATATACTAATGTCCATTTCTCCCAAGGAATTTCTTCTAGCCATTTTCGAGCCTCGAATTAGCTTTTTCAATTTCATCCATAATAGCATTAAACTTCCTCAGCTCGATGTGCACTCCCGACTCCGTAAACAAGATTTTTTAAATGTTTGCTATGAAATCTATCATTAAAATTACTACATAAATGCCTTAGGAAAAAACGATGATACGCATAAGGCTCTTTCCATCTTGAACCATGTTCATTCACTACAAGAAGAATACCGAGCATGATGGTCCGATATCAAACAAATACCTCTACGATCGGTAACCTTCTCTCTAATGCAAGCTAGAAACCAACTCCAACTATCAAAGGACTTCTCCTCTACAATAGCAAATGCAAGTGGAAAAAGTTATCCATTTGCATCAACTCCCATTGCAATCGACATCTTTCCCGTATATCTTCCATATAAATATGTTCCATCAATGCTAATAACGAGTCGACAATGCTTAAACCCCTCAATAGATGCTGAAAAACTCCAAAAAACACGTTTAAACTAAGCTAAATTTGGATCCCGTAAAAGATCATAGCGCCACTTTACAATGGTGCCACCATTATATGTTTAAATAGCTTCCATTAATTTTGGCAACACTTGATAAGATGTATCCCAGTCACCAAACACCTTTGTGATTGCTTTTTGTTTTGCATGCCACATCTTTTTATAAGAAACACCGTAGTAAAACTTTGACTTCACTTGTTCACGTAAAGTCGTTATCGAGATAGATGGTTGTACCTTCACTTGACCTTCTATTTCTTGGGCTAGGAATTTTGCATCTAGTTGACGATGGTCTCGACTAAGACTTGGATAAACACAAGTATGGGCACCGAGCATATTGCGTAATCTCAAATAATCCATGACCCTTCCGTTTGAATGCACGAAGTCTCCATTTACACCCATTTTCCCTATGTCGTTTACATCTCAAACTCCATACCTTTTCTTTAGTTTCAAGAACTTCATATTGTCGATGTCACTTGATAGAATACAATTTTATTGCTCTCCATAATTCTTCCTTATTTTGAAAGGTTAACCCCTTAATCAACTCATCATTAGGATTCCATCTACAATTTTGGGGTAATGAAGTCCAATTACTTACCAAAGCGAGTATCTACCCAATCTATATTTTTGAAGTAAGATGTGTCCGGTTCATGTCGTGGTTGATTCTCGCTCATTCTCTAAGCCACAATCTTCTAAAAAGGTTGCTCTTGTGAATCTACCATACCATCATCACATGTCATATTCATAGCAACATCTTCAACTTTATTGTATTCATCTTCTTCTTCTAATTCTTCATATTCTTCTCTTTCCTCACCCACATCAGCTTCTTCTTCTATTAAGTTATTATTCACATGCATACCATCAAATATACCGAGTACTTTCATGTTCAACCATTCGCCGTATTGTAGTCACATCCACACTTGCATCACTTTCATGATCATATCTATGCACTACACCAACAATTGAAGAAGTTGGATGATTCGGAGAAGAAATATGATTTCTATCAAAATGTGGAGGAGAATTAAGTAAATTGTTATCTTCTTGAGTGGTCAACTCGCTTAAATGCATCCGAACCAATGCCTCGAATATCACGCTCAACTGTTTCAATGGGTACGACTTCGTCTCAACATACAACTCAATGTTACTAATTGAAGCATGAATAGAAGGAATTTCAAGCATAATGTCTACGTCGCTATCATCAACAATACACAAACGAGTATACTTGACCATTGATGTCCGTACAACCGTAGGATATCTCGTGACTAACTTCAATTGAACTTGTTGTTTATCAAATCCTGTAATAACATATAGTTTATCTAGTAACTCATAATATTTGATCATTCGAGTCACCTTAATAGCCTTTCTTGGTGGATTATCATAACATGGTCCTTCTTCTTCATCAATAATATGTCCATTCCGAGTAGCAAAATATAGGTATATCTCTCGTCGACCATAACCAATCCGAAAAAATAAAATTTAATGTTATATTAAATTTAACAAAAATATAAAATATAAAACTTATATAATTTGTAGATATTATATGGTAATTTATTCTCTAAATTTGTATGTCACATTTTACTAAAATATAAATATACATTCATATTAAATTATTTCAATCATTTTCCCGATCAAACAAGAAGAGATTATTTTAGATGTCGTGGGTCTCAAAATTGATTATCATGCATATGTCTTCAAATTGACATTTGCCTATGGGCATGACATTTAAGATGCAAATGTTGGACGTCTAGAAATAACAAAATCTGTGGTAATAACCGCCTTTGGTCCGTAATTGAAGATGGTTCAACTCGAAATTGTGAAACTGGATCAAATTGGAGGGCGCATAAATCCATAGAAAATTGCTTCTTCGAAGCACAAAGGCAATTTGCTTACTCGGGGATTCACATGCAAGAAGTTAACTAGCATTGTTAGAGAAAGTCGAAGAGCTCAGCCTTGGCCAACTTTGACGTTGTCCATGAGACAACAACTAAAAATTAAGGGCCACAGATGTGGCCGAAACCACAATACCTAGTGAAGCTATAGCCATGCATCCAAAGATCGGTAAAACTTAATTTGCTTCATCCACATCCCGTCTAAATGCCGATAAAAAATCGCTTTTATCAACACAAAGGGACATCATTTCAAGAAACAAAGGCAACTTTATGGCCGGGAGGCAAAGTAAGCTAGAGTATATTACAAGCAAACAAATCGAGACGAGTCATTTTCAATGAAAGCAATCGATCCCACAAGATTTGTATATTACTATCGATTCCCTAATTGACCATATACATATATTACTCGTTACTAGCCGTGAGTTTATTTAAAAAATTTATGACATGTTTAATAATTAATTTGTTTTTTATTCTCATCTCATATAAGTATAAAATTTTTTTAGCATTTGGTGTGAAAAAAGGATATTGATGTTTTTTTCTTAAGAATTGTGTTTTGTTTTTAAAAGTTTTCAAACAAGATTCTTTTTTAATGAGTGGGATTGAACATTTATATGTGCTTATACATTACGAATGCATACTTGCATATGATTAGTTGTTGTACATTGGGAGGGTGAGCCTCTTTTAACTTGTCGTACTAAGATATACTTTTCGAGGAATAAGATTTACTCTCAAAAAAATTAACTACACACCACGAATGACAAGCTCATTCTATTTTTCTATTGATATTTTTATTTGTCCTAACCACCTATTTTATTTTTTCCCGATAATATTTTCTACTATTGTTAAATGTCGACTCCAATTTTTTGAAATGTTATATTGGATATAAATAAATAAAAATGATCATGTTTGGGAGATTGAAATTACTAATTTTTAGAAAAGGAAGTTAATATATGAAAATATCAAAATTTGTTAGAGTTAGATAAAAAAATACTTGAGTTTGAAGATTATGGAGTGATCATATTTTTTTGTTGTACTTTATTTATTCACAACGTTTGAATTTAATTAAAGAAATGCATCACCGAAATGGTATCCCCATTAACTATACAAAATGTACTCGTAATGTGAGCTACAGACAATTAATTGTAGTAGTGTTTATGATGATGTTTGAATTCTCAATAATGGAAGAAAGAAGAGGGGGAAGAGGAGAAATTGAATCTAAGTTGTGAGGATTGACCCAAAATAAATAAAACTTTTGAAATTGTATCTCTATCTAAAAGAATATTCTACTTGGATACTCTTTGTATATTTTTAAAAAGGCATATTAAGAGAATGATTTGGTGAATACTTTTAGCATGTAAAATAAATGATTTGGTTTATATCCTTGATGTGATGGCTTATAAGAGAATAATTTAGTGTATACTCTTCGTGAGGATGATAAGAAATTTATTTCAGAATCATGGATAATAAATCTATTTGCATTCATGCATGGTTACATTTATCGAGCATTAGGTCATTTTATTTGTTTTATGATGTAAGTGAACAAAATAATACTTAAGGACATGTAGATGTGCTAAGGATCACTAAAAAAAAAAAATTCATTTAGCGACAATTAAATGAAAAAACCATTGCTAATTAAACTTACCAATGGTTTAGCGATGGTCTAAAACAATCACTAAAAGGCTTTTCGCTAATTAATTCGCGACAATTCAAGGATTTCATCATGAATTTAGAGATGGTTTATCTATTGCTAATAAATAAAAATCTATCACTAAATAACAAAAAAAAAAAAAAAAGATCGTCAATTTAGCGACGAGTTTTCAAAAATATGCCGATAAATCATCACTAAATTTAGCTTCTATTTAGTGACAATTTATGTAAACCATCGCTAATTATGACTAAATTTAGATTGGATTTAGCTATGGGTTTAAAACCATCACTAAATCAATTTTTTCCTTGGGCAATATTTTTGTCAATTATTTTATCATTCACATGTCTCTAATAAGAAATATAAAATCTAATCCAATTTAACAACTACAATAATAGTATAAAATAGAATTATAGAACATACAAATTCTTTATAATAAATAAAATTTAATCTAATATATATTCAAACACCAAATTATATTAAAGTGTATTAATATTTCAAAAAATAAAATTATAAGAGCAATAAAAAAAAGATAGTGTGATGAAGGGGCTACATATCACATATCGGTATTTTCATCCGACGTATGATGGTCGGTCGGAGGATTGGTGGGGGAACTACGTTTTTGCATATTCGGTAACATCTGTCGCATCTACTATATTATTGCATATCGCTTCGATTATGCTTGTTCCAACCACTTTTGACTTTTTAGGGGCGATGTAACTATACCTTCCAATTTTTGGATCTTTTCTTCTTATCTAGTAGTGTTAGCCTCCACTTCGTTTCGATACACCTCAATATCGATATATAACTACGATGTAGTTGAACTAGAGCATAAAATGACATTTGAGAAATAATGTAAGGCTTGCGACCTAATTCCATATATTGTCTTCCTCTTAGTATCTCCTCCTCCAATAACCCTCTTAAATATCTCGTTCATGTTGATATCGGATGTTGAATTACCCTCCGTCCCTTGTCTAGTAACCCTCTTTTTAAATATTTTATTGATGGTGTCTTACATAATTACATAAATTTTAATATTAAACGAGTAATCTTAATAAGTTATATAAAAGTGGCATACGTATGAAATAATCTTATAAATTACTTACCTCAATATTTTTTCTTGTTGATCAATGAATAAGTACTTATCATCAACTATTTTTTTTATGAATTTTCAAGAGCACCTTATGAGCATCTACCTCATGCCCCAACTCCTTACCCCGAAACAAATATACTTAAATATATATTGATGTTGCAATAATATATATATATATATATATATATATATATATACACCATGTGTATTGCATGCTCTTTGTGTATGATTGGACCGCTCATATGTCTAGATGGACCACCCCTAATGCCACCCATCTCGCTCATGCGATTCTAAGTTACTTGCTCAAAACGAGATCGAGACTCGGGTTTTGCCTATTCCGCCACCATGCATCTCATATCTCTTGTGAGATATTTTTTGGTTAAGGGTGTGTCTTCACATGATAAAGGAAGTTAGAATATCACTTTCGTGCCATACTTTTCCATGCTTTCCTAAAGCTTCGATCGAACTCCCGATCCTACATAAAGAACTTTTGCAAGAACGTTAAAAATATATATTAGTATATTTAAATGAACACTAAGCAACTTAATCAAAATGTAATATCACATAATAAATTAAGCTACATATTACCTTAAACTCATTTCAATAGAAATCTTTAGTTTACTCAATAATTGACGTTCACTTCATTTTGGATAGGTCAACATGCTTGTAGAAAATCTTACCGATTTGATGAGAGCACATATTGGATAGATACAATATGTCAAAAAAGACAATTAATGGTTAAATGAATGTTTTAATATAATAATAAGCCATAAAAAAATAAAAAAATATATGCATATTACATACTCCTTGTCATCAATGAGAGTAATTAGAATATGAGGATCATACGTATAATCGGTAAGTACGGAAGACATACCAAAAGAGACATATGGCGATGGACCATATGCAAATACCGACAATCGTCCTGTTAGAACACGGGCCCTAATGATGATGAAGGTTCATATGTGTAGGCACGTGGTCCAAGCTAATAGAGCTCGGACCGCCACACGTCAAACGAGCATAAGTATGACATGGGGGCGTATAAGGGAATCCACCAATGTTGATGGGAGGGGAAATGCGACCTAGAAAAAAGCAAGACTACACCCACATCTATGACCATTACCATCATCGAGTTTGAAGCACGACGCTCACTATTTAATTTGGGTCACTCGTATGGGAGAACGTCTCCTAGCATGATATATAACCGAAACGAGTATCACATTAATTAGTTAATCCAACACAACAACTATAAACATCTCTATTACCATAAAAAAAATTAAAATACATTTACTTTATGATCAATAAATACTTTTATAATTATATTAAATCATGCATACATATATGTTATTACCTTAACAATTTCAATTAAACCGTTAGGGATAATCCAACCTTATTGTAAATCACTATCCTGGTCATTATTGTTATATTTTTCATTTAAGTCTTCCTCTATATCAATTTCAAATTCAAAATCATTCTCTTCATTAATTTTGTCTTTTTCTAAATCTATTAATGATCCGATTGGATCGATCAACAAGCGACCCTCGTCGACATCAACTTGGATGACATTGTGTTGGGTTTTCATATTATTTTCCTAAAATAGTTCTATATATTTTTTTAGATCGTAACGGATGATTCTAGCACATCCACTACCATCCTTAATTTATACAACCAACCAATCATACTCGATATGCTTCGATGTATATAATATATTTGATGTGCTTGTGTTACTAGGATAAAATGATTGAATCTGTTCGACGTCCTGCGACTATGTGCTTCTACGAGTTTGTACCGATTATGAAACCTTGTACCAATCTCGAGTGAAGTATCATACCAATCGAATTTGAACAATATGATTCTCTTGATTAGTAATATAGGATACTCAAGTTCCGGTATATTAATTAACCTATCATAGTAGTCATTTTCTTCAATATCGTAACTAACGTATTTTATGCACACTTCACTACACATATTGCTCTATCTAAACCATGGCCATTTATGTGAAACTTGTATTCATTCACAATGCATCGCGAGATACGACTTTAATGTAATGATCGAGTTTGGTTATACATTACTTGTGTGTAAAGTCAAAATCCATTCCTTATTGTTAGTATAACATTTCATCATTGAATCTTACTAACAAAATGAATTCAAAATTGATGATACTCACATATTGACAAAACCATGATGCAAAATTATTTTGAAGCCAAGTATCAATCTCGTGCTTCTATATATCGAGATTACTTTGATAAAGTTGGCTTGCGAAATAGCTATCGAAGGAACACAAATTTTAAGATTTTTAATGTGTGTGTGTGTGTGTGTGTGTGTGTGTGTGTGTGTGTGTGTGTGTGTGTGTGTGTGTGTGTGTGTGTATAATTGATAATTAATGAAGTTGCATATTGAAGAAGTATGAATAGAACATTGATATTTCTTCCATTAAATATGCATTGCATAATGACCCTTTAAATCTTGCTTTATTCTTTATATGATTTTTTTTATTTTTTGAAGATACTTTGTATTATGTACCCATGTTAGTTAATAAATATTTTTACAAAATTATTCACGAGGTTCAAAATCAATATATTTACCTTTCAAATGGATACATTTACTAATATTGTATTGGTCTTGCTATTTTTGCTTGATATGCCAAGTAGACTAGAAGATGTTCCATTAAGTTGAAAAAAATCGAGTGGAAATATGTCTTCAAGTTCAAACAAAATTAAAGATATCTCTATCTTGAGACGTCTCATATTTTCAACCCTAATGACGGTAGAAGTTGATTCTTTGAAGAATAAGCTCAACTCAATAAGTGCTTATTAAAAATTTCCCAATAATAGGTCATGAAATGTGATATGTATTAATCTTTGCATAAATACATGATAGTCATGACTCTTCATGCCATGCAATCCGAGGTTGTTCATAACAACACATTTAGCCAAGTTTGACACATATCCATTGGGAAATCGACTTCTTTAAGCCATTCAAGCATTTGTATTTTTTTTATCCATGGTGAACACACTTTAGCGTATTTTATAGAGTCTTCATGTTTTTCTAATTTTAGCCACCGACAATAAAATTTCAAATCTTTTTTAGAGTTGGCATTATCTTTGGTTTTCATAGCATACTCATAAATGTATTAAACACATTGTGAAAGATATTATTTTTCAATGTGCATCACATCCAAATTATGCCGAATTAGATTGGAACTCCAATATGGAAGATTCTAGAATATACTTTGTTTTTTTTTCAACCATAAACTCTAGATATATTGCTATTACACTTCTTGAAATCGTCTTTCGTGACTTTCATTAACCTCTAATTTTCTATTTCATGCAAAATATCTATTCTAGATCGGACTCGAAGGAGCAATGTTTGTTACAACTATATTTCTTTTGAAAGCATTCATGTTTCTCTTAAATGGATAACTTTCTAGTAGAAACTTATGGTGATTATCAAACCAAAAAGTCTTTCTACCATTATAGAGATTGAAAGCATTAGAATTTTTCATGCAATAGAACATGCTTGTTTTACCCACAATACTCCAACCAAACAACATTGAATATGTAAAAAAGTCACCGATTGTCCACATGATTACGGCTCGCATCTAAAAATTCTATTTACCGGACACATATTAGGTAACCACACTAATTTCTCATAAATCAATCAACTCTTTAATAAAGGATTGTAAGTGCACTTCTAATTTGATCTTTGGATTTCTTGATCTTGGGACAATTACGGTTAAGAACATATATTCTTCCTTCATACACTTCCACTATGAAAAATTATAAGGCATTACAATTATAAGTTTTGAAAAATATTATTGTCTAGATAGACCAAATGGCTTAAACTTATCGGTACGGACTCTTAATCCGACATTACAAATTTCTATGAAAGAAGGATATGTTTGATGGAAATGCCTCCATACAAAAGTGATAGAGTAATGACGTACGACATCTACCTCAACTTCATGTTCGTCATGCCATTCATGTCATTAGTCGTGGCATTCTACATATACATCCTCTATAACCACGAGTTAAGGGAAAATAGTTCATTTTTTTATATGAAGCATAAGTTTCTCTAATTGATCCCTACCTAGGACTTCGATATCGAGGATGATCACAAATTTTGTAAGTAATTCTCTCACTTGTCTTCACATAATAAATCATGCATCAATTTATATAGCTATGAATCTGTTGAACTAGTAAAACCATTAGCTCCATCAACTCTTTTGTACTATAAAACTCTTCGACATATATTTATCAATAGTTATCAACTCTGTCATAAGTTGAAGTAAGTCATTGTAACACCTCTTCAAAAAATGATGTTCAAACTTCAAGCATAACAAACGTGTCAATGCAAATAACTATGAGTTGTTTTTTGAATCGAGTCAAATCTCTTTATCAAATGCATTCAATAAATCATAAAATACCCGACAACGGGATTTGGGACTTCGTCGATGTTAGACGGAATAAATGATGGATCACTTGCATCCATCACTATTGTGTGATATGGATTGGCTGGAGGTTCATCAAAGATTTATTCATCTTTAAAAAACTTTCTTGAGTTATCACCACAAACCACCAAGTCACTTTCTCTATGACACTCAATACATAATACTTGAACACAAAATCATTCTCATTAAATGGTACTTAACTATATCATGATCTTCATAACTATGGTTCGACACTCTTTGAGTTTACAAGGATATCTTGTCTTATTTCCGTCCATACACTCAAGATGACTAACGACGAAAGTAATAAATTCATTTATGCCATCAACGAAACACCGATTTAAAATACTATTGGTATATCTATAGTCGATTCATGAACAATTTGAATTCATAATTAGTTTTGTCTACAAATTGAAGAAAAAAAAACTAACTATTATTATTTAAAAATTGTGCATTGGACATCATACAAATGTTTGTTACAATTAATTGAAATTTTAACAATATTTTGATAGTGTTTCCCTATAAACTGAATGTTTCCTAATTAATAGAAAACATAATTAACACAAAATAAATTAATCCCGTCCTCCTATCTCAATTGCAGAGCATTGACACCGACCTTATACCTTCTCAATTTTTTCCCAAGCGACGTCATATTCCTAAGGTGTCACCCTAATATGGATGACCAAACACTTCAATTTTTTTTTCACATTTCAAGTATAACTACATAAATACTTCAATAATAATTTCAATGGAAAATAATATAAAAATGATTTCATACAAGTATGGGCTATAAAATTACACCTAAATAAATAAATTTAATACCTAAATAAGTTTTTTTAACAACTAATTAACTTATTTTAACACATAAATAACTAATTAACAACTAATTAATTAAACTAATGCCTAATTAAATTTTTAAATAATTAATTAATTTAATTAACAACTAATTAACTTATTTTAATGACTAAATAATTAAATTAACAACTAATTAATTAAACTAATGCCTAATTAAATTTTTTTAAAATTAATTAATTTAATTAACAACTAATTAACTTATTTTAATGACTAAATAATTAAATTAACACCAAATTAATTAAACTAACATCTAATGAAATATTTTAAAAAATTAATTAATTTAATTAACAAATAATTAGATTATTTTAACAACTAAATAACTTAATTAAATAAACTTAAAACCTAATTAAATATTTTTAAAAATTAATAAATTTAATTAGAAACTAATTAAATTATTTTAATAACTAAAAAACTTATTTAACAACTAATTAAATAAACTTAACACCTAAATAAATATTTTAAAAAGTTAATAAATTTAATTAAAATTTAATTAAATTATTTTAACAACCAAATAACTTAATTAAAACCTATTTAAATAAACTTAACACCTAATTAAATGTTTTAAAATTAATTAATTTAATTAAAAACTAATTAAATTATTTTAACAACTAAATAACTTAATTAACAACTAATTAATAAAACTTAAAACCTAATTAAATATTTTTAAAAATTAATTAATTTAATTAAAAAATAATTATATTACTTTAACAACTAAATAACTTAATTAACAACTAATTAATTGCACTTAACACCTAATTAAATATTTTAAAAAAATTAATTAATTTGATTAACAACTAATTAAATTATTTTAACAACTAAATAACTTAATTAACAACTAATTAAATAAACTTACACCTAATTAAATATTTTTTAAAAATTATTAATTTAATTAAAAACTAATTAAATTATTTTAACAACTAAATAACTTAATTAACAACTAATTAATTAAACTAACACTTAATTAAAATTTTTTAAAATCAAATAATTTTATTAGTAATTAATTAACTTAATTTAACAACTAAATAACTTAATTAAAAGTTAATTAATAAGGCTAAGAAGTAATTAAATTATTTAAAAAATTAAATAATTTAATTAACAACTAATTAATGTATTTTAACAACTAAATAACTTATTTAACAACTAATTAATTAAACTAGCTCCTAAGTAAAATGTTTAAATAATTAAATAATTTAATTAATAATTAATTAAATTTTTTTAACAAATAATTAATTTAATCAAAAACCAACAAATCAAACCTAAAAAGGAAATAAATTAAACTAAATAACCGAAGGATCATGCATCATATGGAGGTACGAAATAACAAAAAAATTTCCTCCATCGAAATGGTCGAAGTTCATGTTGTTGAATCAACTAATCATATATTTATGAATTAAAGCGATGAATAAAGAATAACCACTTGTAGCATAGATCTAAATTCTTTAGTAGAGAAAGCGACCATCTAGATGTCTAACCTCTATTAATTATTCACGTAGTCCAAGCAACCATAAAGAAGTACTCAAAATTGATATATTGCTAGCTACATCTTTTCTAATTTATTCGAGTGTTTCTTATAGAAATATAATCCTAGTAATTTTATGACAACCCAAGGAGAGAGAAAAAATGTGACGTGCTAAGGTTATGGAGAAAACAATTTTCTCGTTATTTTTTGTTAGCCATGTGCCCTCTTTTTATTTTTTTCTTAGTCGAATTTTCTTTTTGTCCACGACCCTTATTGCCGCATCTCTCCTCCTATTTATAGTAGGAGAGTTTTCTTGTCCTCCAAAGACAAGTAGAAGAGGCGGAAACTTAGTCCTAATTGGACTCTTGGTTGTTGCTTCCTAATCCTCCAAAGATTAGGAGTTATTTAACATGTGAGCTTTTAATCTTTATCTGTAAAATATTCATCCGTATCTAATAAGGTTCATGTTTATCCTCCTACCAAATTATCTTTTAGGCTTTAATTAAACCTATTGGCCCAAAACTATTTTGGCTTGATTAATTAATTTGGATTATCCAAATAAATTGAATTAGATAATTTTAGATGGCCCACATTAGGAAAAAATTTCCCAAAATACCATTAAACATAAATTAGGAAACGAATTTCCATTTTAGATTATTTGCTTCCAAATTTAAAAACTGATTTCTAAAATATAAACTTTCTATTTTAGGAAACTTTTCATTTTCGAAACCTTTTCTAAAATAGGACACTTTCAAAATTGAAATTTTTTTTCAATATCTTTGCTTCTCTTTAATCATATGAATGTTTAAACTTATACGTGTGACTCAATAGGCTCTTAGGTATGTTGGCAATGTATCGAGAACAAAAGACACATTTTTTATCTCTTGATACATAAGTTAAGATTAGCTTCTAGTAAGGCATCATGGCTAATCAATTTTCTAGGAGGATTAATTAATTAGTTATTATCTTTCATGAGCATAGTTATCATATAATTTAGTCCTCATGTCAAGTTATCATAGTGTGATCTAGAACTTGGCTATAAGTCTTGTTCAATTATGATCACATAATTTTTCTTTCAATTTTCAAATGTCTTAGCTTCGAAGTAAACCAACTATGCTCTATTGATGTACTCTTACTATGACCATAGATTTCTTGAGTAGACATTCATCAAAGTGTAATGTGATAACTCCTTTAACATATAAGGAATGATATGTCTTATCTTAGTCATCCACCTACCTCTATTAGATTCCTAGTGCACCCAACGAATCACCCATGTGTATCCCTTTACTGGGTCTATCAAAACAAGTGTCAAAGTGTATAAATCCTTTAGTGAGATAACCATGATGAATTCAAATCAAAGAACTAGTTGTCCCTATGTCATATGAGATTCTCATAAACTAAACCAAATAGGTTCTCATGGTGAGTCAAGTCCACTAATATGTTCTTCAACATAAATCACCTAAGTGCTTGCTTTGGCATCATCATGCCAATAAGTGTGAGATCCGATACTGCTATCGTATAGTATGAGCATTACACTTACAAGTCTAAGCTGTATAGAGTCAACGTCCAGTTTTGACAATGCTATAACTTGTGACATTTAATGATATCATTTATTTGCATTAGTATTTATCTCACATCTTTCGATCACTCATTAATGCAAATGCATACCATGTGGACTTCTATCTAATTCTATTTAATTAATAATTTTAAATGAAAAAATTAATAGAAAGATTTCTTTTATTATAAATAATATAAATAATGTAGTAATACAATTACTCAAACCCATCTAAATATGGTTAGATCTTGGGTACCTACATTAATAATCTCTCACTTGCAAGTAGAGCCAATATGCCTTATCCCTTAGTCCCAACGATCGAGTAAAGGTCTTATGTTTTAGCTATGAAAAAAGTTTAGTCAAGAGGTTAGTTATGTTGTCATCGGTATGGACCTTTTCTATCTTTATGTCGCCATGATTGATAAACTCTCTAATTAGATGGTAGTGTTGCAATACATGCTTAGACCATTGATAAAACCTTGGTTCTTTAGCTTATGCTATAGCTCCATTGTTCTCGTAGTACAATACTATTGGATGAACAATGTTAGGAACCACTTATAGTTCGGATAAAATTTTACGAATCCAAACAACTTCCTTAGTCGCTTCTATGATTATAATATATTCAACCTCGGTTGTTGAGTCAACCACCATTTCTTGCTTGGAACTTTTCCAACTAATAACTCCTCCATTCAACTAGAAAATAAATTTTGACTTTGACTTAAAGTCGACTTGGTCGGTTTGAAAATCAGCATCTATGAAGCCTTTCACTATTAGTTCATCTCCTCTATAGGCTAGGAAAGCATCCTTAGTTCTTCACAAGTACTTTAGAATACTCTTAGAACAATCTAATGTTTTTCACCTGAATTAACTTGATAGCTATTATATATACTCAAAGCATATGAGATATCAAATCACATACATAACATGGTATACATGATAGATCTTATGGCCGACGCATAGGGAATGAGACTCATCTTTTCTCTTCCATTTTGTGTTTTAGGACACTTAACCTTGAAAGTTTTATGCTATGTGATATTGGAATAAGTTCTATCTTGGATTCTTTCATACTAAATCTTTTTAGTATTTTATCAATGTATGTGCTTTAGGAGAGCTCTAACATTCTTCATGATCTATCTCTATAGATCTTGATTCCTAGAATGTAATATACCTTTCCCATGTCTTTCATGAAGAAGTTTTTAGATAAACAATCTTTTACAGATTACAACATAGTAGTGTTGTTGCCAATAAGTAATATATCATCTACATATAGCATAAAAAAAATACTTGAGCTCCTACTAACCTTCCGTACTAACCTTCTTGTACACAAGATTTATCTTCATTTTATATGAAGTTTTTGGATAAACAATCTTTTACAAATTACAACATAGTAGTGTTGTTGCCAATAAGTAATATATTATCTACATAAAGCATAATAAAAACACTTGAGCTCCTACTAACCTTCTTGTACACAAGGTTTATCTTTATTTTATGCAAAGTCAAACTTTATGATCGTTTTATCAAAACATTGATTCTAACTCATCGATACTTGCTTAAGTCCACAAATAGATCTTTGTAATTTACAAATCTTATTTGCATGTCCTTTGGTGATAAACCATTAGGTTATATTATATACATATCCTCATTTAATTTTCCATTAAGGAAAGTGGTTTTGACATCTATCCGTCATATCTCATAATCATGATATGCAACAATCAAATGCATAATTCGAATGGATTTAACCATTGCTATTGATGAAAAAGTTTTATCATAATCAACACCTTATTTTTTACGAAATCCGTTTGCCACTAATCCGGCTTTATAGGTATGTACTTATCCATCCATGTCGGTCTTTTTCTTAAAGACCTACTTACACCCAATAGGTTTGACACCTTCGGGTGGATACCCCAAAGTTCATACTTGGTTAGTATACATGGATTTCATTTCGGATTGCATGGCCTTATGCCATTTTTTGGAGTCAATGTCTAAAATTGTCTTTTCATACATATTAGGTTCGTTATCTTATGTATTAGACACATCTCCATATGTAGAGACTAGAAGGCCATATCTTTCTAGCGCTTGATGAATCCTCTTAGACCTATGAAGTTCTTCTATATGGATTTGTGGGATAGTTATAGCACTTTGTAACTTTTCTACTTAGGGTTCCTCTTATGGAGTGTCGATTTGTGAGTTTTCTCAAAATTTATCGAGTTTAACTTTTCTCCCACTAGTCCTAGTATCCGTAAATTCCTTCTCAAGGAATACAACATGCCTAGTTATGAACACCTTATGTTCTTGTGGTTAGTAAAAGTAATATCCATTTGTTTCTTTTAGATATCTTATAAATTTACACTTTGTTGATTTAGGCTTAAGCTTATCTCCGTCTAAACATTTGACATATGTTTCACAGCCCCAAATCTTAAGGAAAGATAAATTTTCTTTCTTTCCTTTCCATATCCGATATGGAGTCCGATCAACGGACTTTTTAGAACCCTATTCAAAATAAATATCACGGTAATGAGTACATATTCTCAAAATGAAATAGGGATAATTGTTTGAATCGTCATGGATCGGACCATGTCTACTAATGTCCTATTCCTCCTTTTGGACACACCATTCAATTGTGGTGTTCTAGATGGGGTCCATTGTGAGAGAATCCCATTCTCTTTTAAATTATCTAAAAATTTAGTGCTTAAGTATTCTCCACCTCGATCGATAGAAGTGCCTTAATACTTTTTCTTATTTGTTTCTCGACTTCAAACTTAAACTCTTTGAACTTTTCAAACACTTTAGAATTGCATTCCATAAGATACACATAAGCAAAATGTGATCTATCATTGGTAAAGGTTATGAAATAATCATATCCTCCTTTAGCTTGCTTGGACATGAGCCCATATACATCGCTATGTATGAGGCCTAACAAATGAGTAACTTTTTCACTTTTTCACTAAAAGAGGATTTCATCATTTTACTAAGTAGATAAAATTCATAAACATCATAAGATTCATAATCAAATGATTCTAGATATCCATTTTTATGTAGTTTGGATATGCGATTCTCATTTATATGGTTAAGTCAATAATGCCACATATAGGTTTTGTTTAGATCATTTGTTTTGAGTTTTTTCACATTTATGTTATATATAGTTATGTCTATGCTCGAAACATACAAATCATTATTTATATCAACATTTCCATATAAAACATCATCTTTATAGAAGGAACAATCTTTGTTATTAAATAAAAATGAAAAACCATCTTGGTCCAAACAAGAAATGAAAATGATATTCCTTATTATGCTATGAATATAATAATAGTTTCTAATTGTAAGCACAAGTCCGGATGGTAGAGCTAACTCATAGGTGCCTACCGCTAATGGTAAACTCTTGAACCATTATCCATGCGTAAATAAACCTCACCTGAAGTGGTTTTTCTTAATTCTTTTAGTCCTTTCAAATTTGTGCAAATACGTGCACCACATTCGATATCAAATGCTCATAAGATAAATATTTAAGGTGCTTTCAAAACTCTTCTTTTGCACCCCTTCATGGTTCTCTTTATCGTCTATCGCATAGAGCATTTTTTCATATTAGAGGATATTCCTCTTATTCATTTTCTAGCCAAGAAAGTTTATGCCATTTACGACATTACATCTATTAATCATCGATCTCATCGATGTATTACGAGTCATACTATGCAACAATCTTGACATGATAGAAAAGTGTATGGCTAATTAAATTGCATAAAATAAAATAAAGCATGAATTAAAGAAATAAAATCTATGTTCGCTCTCATTATTTTCTTCAAATTCTATAACCTTCAATATAAGACTCGAGAAAGCTTTTTGATTCATTTTCTTAGTAGGTTGGGATCCCATTCTCTAACATGTATTAACCTTGAGTTATCTCAATAACCCATATATGAAGGATTAGGTAGGTAACTCCTTACTAATTACATCTAATGTAATTTCTAATCTTATTAGTATGATAGCTTTGTTTCATATAACATCTTATATGAATACCAATATTTGCCTACAAATTTATTGAATCTTGAGTTATCTTAACAAACCCAATAACTCATTTCAAGTTAGACCCAACATTTGGGGACATCGTATGGCTCATGATTTGTTTACCTCTAAGAAGAAGTCACCTTGAGTTATCTTAACAAGCCAACAACGACTAAGAGAGTTCCTTCCTCATAACGTTAAAGGGAATTAACTTAATATTTTATTTGAAGGATTTAATTTGGTTGGTCTCATGCTAGCATGCATGCTAATCAATAATCATATTATTCCTACCGTGCATACTAACATCAATCACATGATATACATACATCTCATACACGACACAAGGACCGATGGATAGTAATAGATCTCTAATACTAGCCCCCTCGAGCCACAAGAAGACTAATAGGTTAAATACCTAGGTGAAAAATTATTACAAATTCTTCAAGAATGTCTTCGTTTCTTGGCATCTTTTCCTTGCATCTATTCTAATTCCTCGAGTTATATTTGAAAGGAGTAAAATGAGAAGAGAAATACAATAGTATAATAGAGAAGGCAAGATGCGCATGTCCTATTTCTTTAAAAATTACAAATAATCATTTTCATAAAACTAGGTCGACTCATCCATACCATTCACCCATACTTCAATCATATTGATAAATAACATACTAATGAAACACATTTCATTCAGAACTCAATTATAAATCTATGTTTTGAATATTTTATAAATTTATCAAAATTTCTCTAAATTTTAATTTTAAAATTTTTTAGAGCTTTGGGCTCGAGGGCTTTTAGGCCTCGAGGGCCCACGAGCTTCAATACCTAAGCCCTCGCCTTGGTGTGTTCATGTGTGCTCGCCTATGGTAGTAGCCTAGCGTACGAGCACCTAGCTAGTGGCCTCACACGCACGCCTAGCCTACGAGCTGGCACGTAAGTGTTTGGCCTGTGTGCACTAGAGCGCGAGCACCGGCCTAGGCACCTCGCATAGAGGCTTAGCACGCAACGTCCGGTATGCTAAAGCATGGTCTACAATGCCTAGCATATGAGCCTACCCGGTCATGGATCCGGCATGTGATTGGCCTATTGCACGCTTAGTGTATGAACGACCAAGGGTTTTCATATGTATGAGCACTAATGTCTAACATCGACCTTGTGCATCCTTACCGATTTTTAATCTAAATTTCAATTTTAAATTCATATAAAATACTAAAAACATGATTTGTAATCAAGCATAGCTAATTGCGGTTAATCATAATTAACATAACATACAATCAAAGATTTAACGAAGGCTCGATACTAATTTGAGGTTCATGCATCATATGCATATGTGAAACTAAACAAAAATTTTCTCCATCCGAAAGGCCTAAGATCATGCCATTGAATCACCTAATCATATATTCATGAATTAAACCAAAGAATAGAGAATCACATCTTGTAGTGTAGATATAAGTTCTTTAGCATAGAAAGGAGTTGTCCAAATGTCCGACCTTTATTAATTATCTACGCGAGTCTAAGCAATCATAAAGGAGCACTCAAAATTTGTAGAATGCTAACTCCACCCTTTCTGATTTGTTTAGTGTTTTCTATAAAAATCTAATCCAAGTAATTTTGTGACAACCCAAGAGAGAGAAAAGAAAGGTGGCATGCTAGAGTTAGGGAGAAAATAGTTTTCTCGTTATTTTTTCTTAGCCATATGCCCTCTTTTTATTTTTTTCTTTGTTGAATTTTCTCTCTTATCCATGCCCCTTGTTGCCACATCTCTCATTCTATTTATAAGGGAAAAGTTTCATTGTCCTCTAAGGATAAGGAAAGGGGCGATAACTTAGTCCTAATTGGACTCTTGCTTGTTACTTCCTAATCCTTTAAGGATATGAGTTATTTAACATATGGCCTTTTGATCTTTATCTATAAAACATTCATCTTTATCTAATAAGGTTCATATTTATCCACCCACCAAATTATCTTTTAGGCTTCTAATTAAACCTATTGGTTTAAAACCATTTTAACCCAATTAATTAATTCAGAATATCTAAATAAATTAAATTAGATAATTTTAGGTGGCTCGCATTAGGAAATAATTTCACAAAATACCCTTAAACCTAAATTAGAAAACTCATTTTCATTTTAGGTTATTTACTTCAAAATTTGGAACTGACTTTTAAATTAGAAAAGCTGATTTCTAAAATAGAAAACTTTCCATGTTCGAAAACCTTTTCCAAAATAGAAAATTTTTTCTAATACATTTCCTTCTCTTTAATCATGTAAATGCTTAAAATTATGTGTATGACTCAATAGTCTCCGATATGTTGGCAATGTATCAAGAACAAAATACACCTCTTTTATCTCTTGATACATAAGTCAAGATTGGCCTCTAGCAAGACATGACGACATTCTAATTCTCTAGGAGGATTGATTAATTCATTATTATCTTTCACGAGCATAGTTACCATACAATTCGGTCATCATGTCAACTTATCACGAGTGTGATCTTGAACATGGTTATAAGTCTTATTCGATTATGATCATACAAGTTTTCTTTAATTTTCAAATGTCTTAGCTTCTAGAGTAAACCAACTATACTTTATTAATATACTCCTATTATGGCTCTAAATTTATTGAGCGAGACATTTATCGAAGTACAATGTGATATCATATGTTTGTAAATCTTTTTTATGGATTAATGTTTGTCTTGTATCTTTCTATCTATCACTAATGCAAATGGATATCATATGGACTTCTATCTAATTTTATTCAATTAATAAATGTAAATGACAAGAATTAATAAAAAGACTTTTTTTTTAATCATAAATAATGTAAATAATACAATAACTCAAACCCATCCAAACATGGTTAGATGTTGAACATCTACACTAACAATAAGAATTAACAAAAAATTAATTAAACAATAATATATGTAAATATTAAAATCAAAGGCAAAAAAAAAAAAAATCAATAAAAGTATTGAACTCACATTGATTGAATTGGGAGGAGACAATGGAGGAGTTACGCCCATAAATGAAGGATGAGGGGAGGAACGAGCTACCGCCAACTCATGGAGAAGAGGAAGGAAGGGGGAGGAGAAGGATAGGATAGGAAGAAGAAGAAAATGGAAGAGGAAATTGGAAGGGATGGAGGGAAAATAAAAGAAGAGAGATTGGGTGTTTAGAGGGATTAATGATGCCAATGGAGGATTGGAGGGGTGAAGATGTTGACAAAGAAGAAGAAGAGAGAAGAGAAGAAGAAAAAATAGGAAAAATAAGGGAAAAGAGTGTTTGCCACCAATTTTGGGATTTTACGTTTAGCGATGATTTCAAAATCATCACTAAATAGAAAATTCCTCTCTTTTTTTTTAAAAGGTTTTATTTTCCTTTCAAGTTTGATATTTAGCAATGATCTTATTAGATCATCGCTAAAGTCACCTAAAAATGGGAGAAATTAGCAATGATTTTCCAAAAACCATCACTGAAAAATCCCTTTTTTATTGATTTTATTAATGAGTTTTTCTACACCATCGCTAAGAACCAAAAAATATTTGAGGGAATTTAGCGACGATCTATTAAAACCATCACTAATTTTCCTCTTTAGCCATGATTTAAGCATCACTAAATATCCCAAAAGTCTCTATTAGCATTTTTGGGAAGTTTAGCAATGGTCTACTAAAATCATCGCTAATTTCCTCATTTAGTGACGGTTTAAGCGGATTGCCACTAAATATCCCAAAAGTATTCATTATCTTTTTTTTTTTTTTTTTTTGAGAATTTAGCGATGGTCTACTAAAACAATCGCTAATTTTGTCCAAAATGGTTATTTAGCGATGGTTTTGGAAAACTATCATTAAAAACCCTAAATAAAATGGGATTTGGAATGGTCCGACCATACTCGTCGCTAAATACATAGCTTTCTAGCAACAACTTACCTTAGATCGTCACTAAACCGATCGCTTTCATGAGGGTTTTACAAAACCATTGCAAATTTGATTGTTTTTATAGATTGTTTTACAAAAACCGTTGCTAAAAATTCGAAATATAAGGAAATTCATGAGAGTCTACTTAGATCATGGTGAATTCTTTGTCGTTAGCAACAATTTAAACCGTCACTAATCCTATGTTTTGTTGTAGTGGATGCTTGTTGTGAGTTATCAAGTTTTCTAAATTGTGAACTATTTATCTAGATTTAAAGTTTGAAAGCTATACTATTACTAGGTTTGGGTCACTTTTGGGTATTACCTAGTTTTGGGCATATTGGGTTGTAAATGATGAACTTTAAGTTATTTTGGAATGTTAAATTATATATGTTCATGAAATTGAAAGATAATGAAACGTTTATGTTAATTTTGGATATTTGATGAATTAATCCAATAATGGATGCATTGAAACAATTATTGAAATGTTATTATGTTAAACTGAATATGAATGGTTTTAGGCTTGTTGCAAATTGTTAGTTTCAATCCAAGTGTTATAATCCAAAATTTGAGTTATATTTATTTTCTATTATTTTTTCTAGTACTTTTCCACTAATTTTATTCCTTTTATTTTTATTTACTTTATTTTATTTTTCATGGTCAATTTTAAAAGCTTTATTTAGGATTTTATTTTATTTTTGTAAGAAAAGAAAATAAAAAAGAAGAAAAATAAAAAATATATAATAAAAAATACAAAAATTGGTTGACATAATTAATTAAGGGTATAATTGATAAAGTAAGGATCTGAAATTGAAAATAATTAGGAATGAAATTGAATGAAATAGAGGCATAAATGAATGAAGATGGAACTGAAATTGAAAGTTGATAGGGGTGAAGTTGAATTGAAAATAAGGGTGTAATTGTGAAAGATTAAAACACTAAGGGATCAAACTGATAGTTTGGCAATTCACCTATTTTAAGCGCTAAGAGATAATCATTTTCTTCTTTCTCCAAGCATATTTTTTCATAAAAACGAAAGACAAAGAATCAACTAGATTTTCTCTTATTTTTGTCACACACACACACACTACTCTCACAAATGTCCTTGTACCTTTAACCTCTCTAAAACCTAAATAAAAATCCTAAGCCACCTAATGTCCATTCCCTTCAATCCCACTACTACCATACCTATACCAAAAAAAAAAAAAAAAAAGACATTAGCAAGAAAACAAAGGGAGGGGGAGCTTGATGAGTAAGAAAAATAAAATTCTTGGATTATTTCAAATGAAGGGTGAGGATAAAAAAAAAAAAAAGAAAAAAGAAAGGCTATATAAAGAGAAGCAATGGAGGCTAGCAAAAGGGAGGACCCAAAAAAAAAAAAAAACACTATGAAAAAAAAAGAAAAAATTTTGAACTTGAGCTTTGAAAGAGAAAATAATAAGAAGGAAGGGAAACTAGTCCTCAAATCATTCCGCATAGCTTTTGTTAAGTTGTTGCTAAGAAAAATTTCTAAAGGTAAAATCTCTCTCATCTGTAGTTTATTTTCTCTCTCTAAAAATCTCCTCCTAGGCTAAAAAAGATGAATAAAAAACCATTTTAGAGAAAAACTTGTAGTTGTTTGAAGAAAATGGTGAAGTTTTAGAGGATAAAACCAACGAAACAAAAAGGAAAATAAAGGTATAACTATTTTTTTTTTGGGTGGGTTCTTTGTCTCTGTTTCTCTCTAGTGTGTAAGAGGAAGAAGAAGAAGATTTTTACTTGTAAATTTTGGTTCTTAAACTTGTAATCTTTATGTGATTAGGTCTTAATTTGAGGTAAAATTGACAAATGTTTTACGAGTACTTCTTTGAGTATTTTGGTTTGATATTTTTAGGGATTGTACATATGATTGTCCATGATTTGTTAAGTTTCATAATTTTTGAAGTTCATTTACTATTTATTTGATATTTATTTCATATTCTCGCCTTATTCTTAATTGTTATTGTTGCTTATTCATAGAATTTAATTATTTAGATATCTATTTGGTTTTATTTTAATCCATAATTTTTAGGCTTGTTTATGTATTAGTACTTATAATTTAGGTTAATTTTCATAATTTTAAGTGTTTATTTACTATTTATTTTAGATTTAGTTAATAATTTGGCCTATTTTTATTTTTTTAGTATAGTTTGTTTATGTAATTTAGGTATTTAGCTTACTTGTTTGGTTTTATTTTAATCTAATATTTTTTATTGTTTTCACATGTGTTAGTTCTTCATATGTATTTTAATTTTCATAATTTTAAAGGTCCATTTAATATTTAATTTCTATTTAATAATTATTCTGCCCTATTTTAATAATTGGTGGTAAATCACATGTGGAATTTAATCATTTTTCCTAACATTTAGTTTCTGATTAATCTAAAATTTTTTAGGTATGTTTATATGTCTGTACATATTTCATAATTTTTTGAGATCATTTTATATTTATTTATTATTTTTAATTATTCTTCCATTTACCCTAATTATTAATGCACTTTAAGTTGGTATTTTATTTTTATTTCCAATTCCATTTATCATAATAATCTTAAACTCCCGGGGTTTTTATATATGTTTTTTCATGTCTTGTGTTATAATATTAGCAATTTTATAATTTCATTTTCTATTTATTTTGAATTTTTTCTATCATTATACTGCAATTTTAGTTATTAATGTGTTTAGTTTGGAAATTTAATTTTTATGCTTAATATCCTTTGGTTATCTACTCTGGAATTTTTAAAGGTTACTAACTTGTTGATTCATGGTTTATATATTAATTTCCATAATTTTTGAAGTGTATTTGCTACTTGTTTGTGATTTATTTCCAATACGATGATATATCATCAAGTCTCCTAGATTCTAGGGATTGATGATGATTTCTTCTCAAGTTCATCATCATAAAATATATGTCTTCTAGGATATTTAGGAAATCCGAGTCGACCTAACGAGTCTCCTATTCGATAGGGACCAATGACTAGTCTCGACCATCCTAAAAAAATACACATATAAAAAGAAGAAAAAAAAGAAAAGTAGAAGAAATGCTAGGTGAGAATTAACAAAGTCTCCTATCTAATAGGGGCTCATGTTAATCCAAATCAATCCCATTGTAGTGAATAGGTTGTTCTCCGATATATTGGTTATATTAAGACTTAAACCGAGTTTGATATTGAATTTATGAGACTCCTAATGTCGAGGTCCGACAATCGATTTAATATAATGCTACAAAAAAATCAATTGGCTTAGGAAATAAAACATAGAATTGTGATTTAGGATAATTTGGAAAAAATATAATTTTTAAGATAAAGAATTTAGGACTAAACTAGACATAATACCTTTCCTAGGAAATGGTGTCTTTGGATGACCGATATATTCCTAAAGACATATCCAATTTTTTACATTAGAATCTCTAAACTAAGAGGCAACTCCAAAATTGATAATAGCTCGTATTCCCAAGTGAATAAAATTTTCAATAAATAACTTAAATTTTTGAGAGTCTTAGAAAAGTTGGGTAGCAACACCAAGGATGAAAAATAAAATAGTGTAGGATGTTTATAAATTATTTAGGTTGTGCAAAAAATTTGTTAGCCTTAAATGTCAAATTGAAGTCTTGAACTTTAACTCGAATAAGGAATTTTGTTGCGTAATGTGATATAAATCCGGGATAAAGAACATAGTGGTCTTGCACCCTCGGGGGTGACGAGTATAGTAGGACTCTTAACTCCTTGTTGGGCCATGGGCATCTATTTTTCTATTGATATTTTTATTTGTCCTATCGACCTATTTTATTTTTCCTAATAATTTTTTCTAGTATTGTTAATCGTCGACTCCTATTTTTTTTTAAATGTTATATTGGATATACATCACAAAAATTTGGTCATGATTATAAGGATATTGAAATTACTAATTTTTAGAAAGTGATGTTAATATAATTTAATATCAAAATTTGTTAGAGTCGGATGAAAAAAATACTTGAGTTTGAAGATTATGGAGTGACCAAATTATTTGGTTGGACTTTATTTATTCACAATGTTTGAATTTATTTGAAGAAATGCATTATTGAAATGGTATCCCTATTAACTATACAAAATGTCCTCAAAAGTGAGGTATAATAGTTAATTGTAGTAGTGTTTATGATGGTGTTTGAATTCTCAATAATGGATAGAGGAAGAGAGGGAAGAGGAGAAAATGAATCTATGTTGTGAGGATTGACTCGAAATAAATAACTTTCAATGAAATGATATCCCTATATAAAGGAATGATATGGTAGATACTCTTTGTATGTTTTAAAAGAGGATATATTAAGAGAATGATTTAGTGAATACTCTTAGTATGTAAAAAGAATGATCCGGTATATATCCTTAGTGTGATGGCTCACGAGAGAATGATTTAGTATATACTCTTCGTGAGGATGATAGGAAATATATTTTAGAATCATGGATAATGAATTTATTTGGATTTATGCATAGTTACATTTGCTGAGCTTTAGCTCATTTTATTTGTCTTATAGTGTAAATGAACAAAGCAATGCTTGAGGTAGTGAAGATGCGTTGAGGATGCTGGCCGTGAGCTATCGAGTTTGCCAAATTGTGTACTACATGTCTAGTTTAAAGTTTGAAAGCTAAACCATTGCTAGGTTTTGGTCACTTTTGGATATTGCTTAGTTTCAACCATATTGGGTTGCAAATGATGAACTTTAAGTTGTTTTGTTTATTTTAATTTTGGATAATTAATGAATTAATCCAATTATGGATGCATTGAAGCAATTACGAAAATGGTATTAAGTGGGATTGAATATGAATTGTTTTAGGCTTGTTGCAAATTGTTAGTTTCAATCCAAAGATGAAAAATAAAATGATGTGGGATGTTTATAAATTATTTAGATTGTGCATAAAATTTGTTAGCCTTAAATGTAAAATCTAAGAAGTCATGAACATTAATCCGAATCAAGAATTCTACTCGTGTAATGTGATAAAGATCTAAGATAAACGACATAGTGCATTGCCTTGCACTTTCGGAGGTAAGACAGTGCGAGTAGCACTATTGGCTCCTTGTTGGGCTATGGGCATCTATTGTTTCATTGATATTTTTATTTTGTCCTAATGACCTTTTATTTTTCCTAATATTATTAATCTGTCGGCTCCTTTTTTTTTAAAAAAAATGTTATATTGGATATACATCACAAAAAAATATCATGTTTAGGAGATTGAAATTACTAATTTTTAGAAAATGAAGTTAATATAATATAGTATCAAAATTTGTTAGAGTTAGATAAAAAAAAAATTGAGTTTGAAGATTATGGAGTGATCAAATTATTTGGTTGTACTTTTATTTATTCATAGTGTTTGAATTTGATTGAAGAAATGCATCATCCAAATGGTATGCCTATTAAGCTGTATAAAATGTCCTCGCAACGTGAGGTATAACGATTGATCTGTAGTAGTGTTTATGATGATGTTTGAATTCTCAAAAATGGATGGAAAGAGAGAA
The DNA here is from genome assembly GCA_963924115.1 of Dovyalis caffra. NCBI lineage: Eukaryota > Viridiplantae > Streptophyta > Magnoliopsida > Malpighiales > Salicaceae > Dovyalis > Dovyalis caffra. The sequence continues at coordinate 6,862,617 of CAWUPB010001197.1, forward strand.
CGAGAGAGGGAAGAGGAGAAATTGAATCTAAGTTATGAGGATTGATCGAAATAAATAAAAATTTTGAGGTGGAGTCTCCCATAGACATTAGCAGATCATCAAATTAAAATTTACGTTAAAATTGATAAAGTAATCCTATGATAACCCAAAAGGATGCCTTAATGACAACATCAAAATTCATAAGATCATGATTCAAAGTTGACTTTCAACTTTACAACAATTCCCTTATATTATCTTTAACCTAAAAATTCTTTTCTATGGACAATCGCACTAAAGTATTGTCATATATCTCCGCCCAAACTTTCCGTAATTTGTGTCCAATTAAAGAATGTACATGATTGTAAATAAAAAACAAAATTTAAAATTAATATATATGACCGAGTCACATGAATGGGTTTTGGTTTTGGTAAAGGTTATGACAAAACTATATCAACGGCCGTGTGTCTACTTTATTGATATAAAGTTATTTATATACAAAGAATCTTCAAAGTTCTACTAGGAAAGTAAGAGATATACACTAGAAGTAATTTAAACGAGCGGGGACTACGAGATGAAGAGGAAGCTCGCCTCGAGCTGGTCCGTTTGTTGCCAATATGCCCCCTTGAGTTGGAGCATGGAGATTGTAAATGCCCAACTTACCAAATAAGAACTAAAATTGTTGCTTACCCAATGCTTTAGTGAAAAGATCAGCAAGTCGATGTTGAGAAGCAATATATCGACGGATAAGCAAACCACGTTGAATACAATCATGGATGAAATGACGGTCGATCTCTATGTGTTTGGTTCGTTCATGAAAGACAAGGTTATTAGCAATATGCATGGCGAACTTGATTGTTACAATAGAGTTGTATAGGGGAAGAATGAGGCACGGTCAAATCGAAAGCGAGTTGTCGTAACCAAATCAATTCACAAGCGAGTAATAGCCATGGATCGATATTCAGCCTCGCGGAAGAGCGAGAGATTGTAAGTTATTTCTTGCTTTTCCAAGAGATAAGAGAATGACCAAGGAAAATGAAGTAGCCACTAAGTGAACGTCGAGTAACGGGACAACTAGCCCAATCGAGTCACAATATGCTTGCAAGAGATAAGTCATTAGTAGATGATAGGAAAATGCCTTGACTCGGTGCCAATTTAAGATACCGCAATATCCGTAAGGCGGCTTGCCAATGCCGTTGACGAACTTGATTCATGAAATGAGATAAAATATGCATCGAGTAAGAAATGTTAGGTCCGGTTATTGTCAAATATATCAACCACCCAACTAACCGATGATAGGAACCGGGATCATCAAGTGGGTGACTATCATCGAGAGCCAACTTATGGTTCTATTCAATAGGAAAATGACAAGGCTTGGAAGAAAGCATACCGCTTCTTGTAAGAGATCCGAGTGTATATTCCATTGAGATAAGGCAATACCTTTAGGGGAGTGAGCAACTTCGAGACTAAGGAAGTATTTAAGGTTTCCAAGATCTTTGATGGGAAACCGAGGCCTCCGAGTAACGTTTGAGAGCAACAAAATGCAAGTGATCATTTGTGGCAATGACAACATCATCTATGTAGACAAGAATAGCGAGTAAAAGAAGTCCCTTTGTGATTTAAAAACAAAGAACTATCAGCTTTGGATTGAGTAAAACCAAAACGAAGAATGGCGAGTAGAAAATTTGGTGAACCATTGCCTAGAAGCTTGCTTTAAACCATACAAAGACTTGCGAAGGTGACACACACGATCATCATTAGGAGATAAATAACCGAGTGGGGGCTTTATATACACTTCTTCATTTAAGTCACAATGAAGAAATTCATTATGAACATCAAGTTGGTGAAGAGTCCAATGTTTAGCCACAACGATTGCTAAAAGAGTGCAAACGGTGGTGAGTTTAGCAACTAGTGCAAAGGTCTCGGTATAATCTAGGCCTTCCACTTGGGTATACCCTTTAGCCATAAGACGTCCCTTATACCGTTCAATTGTTCCATCGAATGATATTTAATTTTGTAGACCCATTTGCACCCAATGGCTTTCTTTCCTGGAGGCAATTTCTCTAATGTCCAAGTTTGATTCCTTTCAAGTGCTTCAAGTTCACTTTGCATTGGTCTTTGCCATTGAGGGTCTTTACTGGCTCTGTGAATAAGATGTGGGCTCATCATTTTGAGTGATGGCCGTGAGGTAATAAGCATGGGGTGATGAGAATTTAGAATAAGAAAGGTAATGAGATAGAGGATAAGATGTACCCGAGGAAACTATATTGGGATGAGTGTGGGATAAACCTTTATTAGTTCTCGGCAAATTAACATAAAAGTCATTGAAATGAGTTGGTAGTTTTCCGTTTCGAGTGGGATGAGTGGATTTAGTATGAATTATCGAGCCTTGATCAATAATGGTCTCTACTATCTCTATGGTGCTACGTAGAGGTATGGTATTCGTCTCTCGCATCTTTAAGGTTCGGTCAATTGAAGTGGAGGTTTGAGTGGAGTCATATATATCTTGCACATCGGGTTTTATGGTGGGTAATGGTATGGGAATAGTTGGTTCTTGAGGTGTCATTGATTGGTGTGGTCGAGTATGAAAAGGGAGGATGTTTTCATAAAAAAACACATCACGGGAAACAAAAGTTTTGTGGGTTTTCAAGTCATAGACCTTGTATCCTTTTGGCCATAGGGATAGCTAATGAAAATGCATGGTGTGGCACGCTCATTGAATTTATCTTTAGACCTTGGAATAATTGATACATAACAAAGACAACCAAAAACTCGAAGATGCAAGTAATTAGGTTTGTGAGAAAACAAGACTTCGTATGGACTCCTTCCGGAAAGGATAGGTATGGGTGTATAGTTTATCAAGTAGGCTGCAGTTAAGACACATTCACCCCAAAATTTAATGGGTAATTCCGCTTGAAATCTTAAGGCTCTTGCAACTTCAAGAAGATGCCTATGTTTTCGTTCTACAATCCCATTTTGTTGAGGTGTAGAAACACAAGAGAATTGACTAAGGATCCCATTTTGTTGACAAAACAATTGAAATTTATGATTGGTAAACTCTGTCCCATTATCACTACGGATCCGTTTGACATGAAAATTGAATTATCTATATACCATGGCAACAAAGGATATTAAAAAATAGTAAACCTCATTTTTTCTTTTCATTAAGTAAACCCATGTAGTTCTAGTAAAATCATTAACAATACTTAGGAAATAATGGGCATCGGATAATGAGGCAGTTTGATAAGGACCCCAAACATCACAGTGAATTAATTCAAATGCATTTTGAGTCTTAATGGAGCTAGTAGGAAAAGGGTGACGAACTTGTTTTGCTCGATGACAAGTATCATAACACTTATGAAAATGCTTCATACTCGTGAGAATTCAAGCCATCAATGAAAGACAATCTATCAAAAGACAAATGACCAAGATGTTTGTGCCATAGAACAAAACTAGCATCATGAGCGAGAGTTTGTCGAAGCTACGAGGATGTTGATTGCTCAAAAATAATAAAGACCATCCCCGAGTTCACCCATTCCAATCGGCTTCCTCGTGACTAGGTCCCGTAAGGCACAAAATGAGGGAAAAAAATGAGTGGCACAATTTAGAACTTTGGTCAATTTGCTTATGGAAATAAGATTACAAGAAAAGGAAGGTATGTAAAGGACATGGTTTAATTTGATATGTGAATCAATGGTAACATTCCCGCAAGACTTGACTAGAATGAAGGAACCATCCGGAATTTTAACAGGGGAGTTGAGGTTAATATTTCTTTCATCATGCAAGATATTCTTTTGGTAAGTCATATGGTCGTAGCACTCGAATCAAGAATCCATTCAATTTTATCATTGGACGAGAAACCGCCTTACCAGAGAAAGTTAGCCATTGGATTAATGTCATGATCCTTCTCAAGGTTTAACGGAGACATAAGTTGAGTGTACTATTTCTTGGAAAGACCATTGATTGGTGATACAATGGATTGCTCTTCCGTTTCCATGATCCGTGCTTGATTTGTCGACTTTCCTTGTGTTGATTTGGACTTGTTCTTTTCCCACCAATCTGGATATCCATGCAATTTAAAGCATGTATCCTTTGTGTGCTTAGTCTTCTTGCAGTGATCGCAATATAGTTTTGAAGTGTCACAATTTCTCGTTATGGTGCGAGAACCGGTCGGTTTTGAATTACCTCTAGCTGCAAGAAATGTAACGGCTTCAACAACGGTTGTTCCTCTTGATGTCTGTAACCTACGGTTGTCTTTTTCTTAGGAAACACGTGCATATGCTCGTGCTAGAGAAGGTAATGGGTCGGTATCCGTAATCCGAGAACGCACCACATTGTATTTTTCATTCAATCCCATCAAGAATTGATGAACCTTTTCTTTTTCTTTCTCAATTGCAATGGCCTTGGTCGCTCCACATGTGCATATTGGAATTTGAGAATAAGTGTTATACTCATCCCAAAGCCCTTTTAGTTTTGTGTAATACACGAGATATTGACATGTCTCCTTGATGCGTATTCACAATGTCCGTCTTCGATTGGTGTACGAGTAGGGCATTCCCTTGTGAAAAACATTCTTCCAAATCAATCCACATCTCCCTTGCAGTATCAAAGTACGTAACACTATCATGGAGGGATGAGTGAAGAGAGTTGAATATCCATGAGATAACCATGGAGTTGGTTTTAATCCAAGTCGTAGCATTTGGTGAATCGAGTTCGGGACGAGGTAGGGTCCCATCAATAAAGCTAAATTTGTTTTTGGCTAATAATGCATTGGTCATGGCTCTTCGCCATATTGGATAATTTGCTTCTTTGAGAAAACAGGAAACTAGGATGATGCACGGGTTATCGGATGGGTGTAACATGTATGGAGAAGATAAATCATGTGTATTTTGGTTGGAGTTTGTGTCCGTTAATTGGGTGTTCGTAGGTGCGAGTCTTTGCTCTGTTTCTTCGGCCATGGTGAAGAAAAAGAAGCCCTAGTTAACTTGCTCGATACCATGAAAAAATTGTATCAACAGTACGTGTGTCTACTTTATTGATATAAAGTTATTTATATACAAAGAATCTTCCAAGTTCTACTAGGAAACTAAGAGATATACATCGGAAATAATTTAAATAGCAAGGACTCTATTATAGCAGGGACTCCGAGATGAAGAGGAGGCTCGCCTCGACTGATCCGTTAGTTGCCAATAGGTTACGTATATATTCCAGTCGACGCAGTGATTACAAATGGTGAATGAAAGCGATCGCAAGGAAAAAACAAAAACAAAAATTAATTAATACGACCGAGTCACATGAATTGGTTTTGGTGTATGCTACGTGTACATTCCAGCTAAGGCAACAAATCCAAATGGCGCATATGCGGGTTTCATGTGAGTAGTTGGTTGAGGGATCAATGGATCATTCATGGGTACCACTCGTACGTCCGTTGTTTTTTTGATCGGTTTCAAGGCATTATTGTCGTCTTCTTTTCATTAAGTACTTATTATATGCTTTCATTAATTATTATTGTCATAACTTAAAATTTCGTTCATCTTTTATTTATCTATTTTATTTATTATTTTATTTTAGAATGTATACAAATTTTTTTAAAAAAATAATAAAATATATAATATATATATATATATATATATATATATATATATATATTAATAACATCGAGAGTGTGATTTAACAAAACAAAATTGAAATTAAGATAATTAAGGATACAATACAATTAATAGCTCTCATCCTATTAATGGAAACATCAAAACCTATAACAATATCATTTTTTTTTATCACCAATAAAGTTTGAAAATAAAAAATACCTATTTTAATTTTTATAATAGGTTAAAAAAAATCATATCTTTATAGGTAAGTTTAGTGTTACTTTTTAAAAATCCATATTTATTTATTTTCAATTCATTCAAGAGCAAAAACTTGGGACTATAGACACAAAATTATTTTTTTACTAATCAGTTTTTACTTTACTTAATCTCACATTTTTAATTAAAGAACCATAAACCAGAGCTAATCTTAGAAGGACAGGTGTTAAATTGGATAGAAGTTGTGTTTTACGTTCGCGTGCCATGGAAACCGATCTATATGTTCTCATAGATTGTCAATTTGCTTTAGGTAAATCTTGGCCAGCCTCTACAATGGATTTCATTAATATTTTTTGGTTTTGACCTTTGGCAATCCTTTTTAAAGAAAGGAGGTAGTCACATACAAGAGGTAATTATGATGCTTTGGTTCATATGGCATGCGTGAAATCTCAACAAATATGATCGATCTTTAAAAAAAAAAAACCTCTTCTTTTGTTACCATTTACGATTATGTAATGGATGTCATTTATGAAATGTGATAATGCATTGAATTGCTATATAATAACTTGATAAAAAAATCTTATTTGGACTTAGCCTACAAGAAGTCACGCTTCTAAAAAATCTATTACAAGCTTCCTCATGATGAACTATAGACAATTGAGATAAAAGGTCATCTTAGCCATTTTGTGTCGGATTCTTGACATTTGTAGGCAAAAGTTTGGACATTTGAAGACAATACCAAAGGAGGAGAATAAAAGAGCGAGTGATCTTCTATTTAATGAGAGGAATGGACACTAACAAAATGACATAGGCAATGGTCCAAGTAGTCATCCAATTGAGCACAAGAATAGAGGGTTTAGTCAAAAGTGCAATCAAACAAGCTCAATGAAAGTAGCCAGCCAAGAACTTTGAACAAATTGAAGCTAGAAGACACACAAATGAAGAGAAAAAGAAGGGAAACCCATGTCTTGGCGAGTGAAGACCCATACTTCTCTAAAAACTCCATGTTAGTCTAAGTCATATCTTATCAAAAAAGCATGGTTTGTCATGTTATTCAAAATCGACGTGATCTATCATATTAGTCTAAGTCGAATGGTAGGTCTAAGTCGGAATGGTAGGTCATATCTTGTCAAAAAGCATGGTCCGTCATGTTATTCAAAATCGACGTGATCTATCACGTTAGTCTAAGTCAAAGTGGTCGGTAATATCTTGTCAAAAAACATGATTTGTTGTCATTCAAAATCGATGTGGTTTATCATGTTAGTCTAATTTAGAGTGGTCGATCATATCTTATCAAAAAACATGATCTATCATGTCATTCAAAATTGATAAGATCTATCATGTCAATCTAAGCCGAGTGGTAAGGCATATCTTATAAAAAATATGATATGTCACGTCATTCAAAATTGATGTGGTCTATTACATCACTCTAACTTAGAATGTTAAGTCATATCTTGTCAAAAAGCATGGTCTCGCCATATCATTCAAAATTGACATGGTCTATCACATCGGTCTAAGTCGAGTAGTCAATCATATCTTATCAAAGAGCATGGTATGTTACATTATTCAAAATCGGTATGGTCTTTCATGTCCTTCCACGTTAGCATGGTCTCGTCATGTCCCTCCAAATTAACGTGGTCAATCACATCCCTTCAAGTCAACACATTTTGGTGTATCCCTATAAGTCGATGTGATCTACCACGTCCTTCTAAATAGACATGGTCTATCATATCCTTCCAAGTCGATGTGGTATGTCACATCCCTCAAAGTATATGTGGTCCGTCATATCATTTCAAATCAATATGGTCCGTCACATTTTTCTAAATCGATATGATTTGTCACATCCCTCCAAGTCGACGTGGTCTCTACATCCTTCTAAATAGACTTGGTCCGTCACGTCCTTCCAAATTAATGTGGTCTTTCAAGTCACTCCACATCAACATCGTCTTTCATGTCTTTTCAAGTTAAAATGGTATATCATATCCTTTCAAATTGAAGTGCTCTATCACGTCTTACAAAATTAAACTCGGTTTATCATGTCTTGCAAGGTTAGAGTAGTCCGTCACATCTTATAAAATTAGAGTAGCTTGTCACGTCCTATAAGGTCGAGTGGCCTATCATGTCTTGTAAATTAGAGTGGTCTATCATATCCTATAAGATCGGAATGATCCGTCACGTCTTATAAACATTAGAGTAGTTTGTCACGTCTTATAAAATCAAAGTGGTCTATCACATCCATTAAATTAGAATGTCATATGTTACAAACCAATATGGTTAGTCACATCCTTCTAAATTAAAATTGTCCGTCACATTTTTCTAGGTTAAAATGGTACGTAAAATCTTATCAAATCAACGTGGTCGGTCACGTCCTCCTTGGAGAGTGGTCGGTCATGCCTTATCAAATCAACATAGTCTATCATGCCTTTTTAAATTAGAGTGGTCCGTCATGTTCGGAATCCTCCTAAACCAATATGATATGTTATGTCCTTCTAAGTCAATGCGATCTATCACGTCCTTTTAAGCCATGTCGGTATGCGTCTATATCAACCCATGTCGGTATGCATTTAATTTAAGCTATGTCGGTATCCATCTATTTTAAGTCATGTCGGTATACACCAATTTTAAACCATTCAGCATGCATCCTATTTCAAGCCATGTTAGTATGCATCTATATTAAACCATGTCGGTATGTATCCCATTTCAAACCGAGTCGGCATGTATTCAATTTAAGCCATGTCAGCATGAGCCATTTTAAGCCATGCCAATATGCATTCATTTCAAGCCATGCCAATATGCATTCATTTCAAGCCATGTCAACATGCATCCATTTCAAGTCATGTCGGTATGCATCGATTTTAAGCCATGTCAACACGCATCTGTTTAAGCCATGTCAACATGTATCTTTGTTTTCAACCAGTCATGGCTTTTACTTTAATTTCTATGATCGAATAGTTAGGTGCCATTCGAATTTAATGATTATCTTTTTTGTTTGATTGTTGCTTGTGCTTTATATGTTTCATTTTTGCTTTAATTTTCTTTACAAGCTTACTATGTAAGGTAAAAAAAGGTATTTTTTTTAATGACTTTACGTCATAAGCATTGTAAATAGAGGCAATTCTTAGAATCTAATTTCTACTCAAAGTAATTTAATTAAATATATGAGTTTAAAAGAAAATACAAAAATAAGTATGGGAATTATTTAAAAGAAATAATAATTTGGGAGCTCAATAAAAAAAAGTATGAGGATCAAAGAAAAATCAATTAAAGGTGCAATTGAAATGATTAAAATTCAAGATTTTAATTGAAATAAGGGAAGGGTATTATTGAGGAAAGAATTAAATAAATAAACACTAAAATTAAAAATTAGGAAAAACCAAGAACTAAAAATAGTGTTTGCCTCAAATCCTAAATTTTCCTTTTAAATATCCAACTCTTTGAACCATTCAAGCTAGACATGGATTCCCAAAAAAAAAAAAAAAGAAAAGAAAAAAAAGAAGAAAAAAAAGAAAAAAGAAGAAGAAGAAGAAGAAGAAGAAGCAAAAACCTCACAAAACGCCCTAAAGGATCCCAAAAACTTGAATAATTAATCGGGTTACTCGTTAGACCCATCGAACTTCTTCTCTTTAATGAGCTATCCTTCGATCGATTTTAACTCAAACCACCACCACTAATAAATAGCCCACACTCGGATCTATCATTCTTGACTAGATGGGAAAGGAGGAGACATCGGATCTAGCCAAAATCGGAGGTAGAACCACTATGACTTGACCTATTTAACAACTCATTTATATTTCATAATTCTAGCCGGACCACTAACTCTCACAACCACGGACCTAGTTGGCCAACCCCTTAAGTGGTTCCCCTTTGGAATCATGGCCAAAAGTCACCAAAAAATGGACTAATCGATAACGGCTTGTTTTTCAAACTGTTTTATGAAACTCATAAAATTAGCTAATCAAGGCCCAAATTAGACCCTCTAACCACCACGGAAAACTCTCCTTAGCTTTATGAGTTGATTGGTGTCCTCTAAATCCCCTAACTTTGTCAAAATCATCATCGAGAAGAGAAAGAGATCTGATTGAAACTTTGGAGCCTCCGATCTCCCTTTTCAAATGTCGTCTACTTGTTCCACTACCACTCGTTAAGTTTTCAAAGTTCTCATCTATAATATGGGTTGGTTCATATGCCTAAATACCATTGAAAGCTAAATAAATAGTTGGTAGTGGTTGTTTCATCTTTTAGGGACATTTTGGTAATTTTATATATAGGAGGCGTTTTGGTCATTTCATAATTGAGTAGTGGAATTCTAGTCACCGTATATCAACCTCTTCAACGCCCATAAATAGTTTTTTTTTCTTTCTTGGTTGACTAAAATAATTAGTCTTTATTGAGATTAAATGAAAGAAACTGATCCGAGGAAGAAAGTCTTAACATTCTCATGATACTTGGGTAACATTTGAATATATTTGAATTTTTTAAAATAATAAATAAATGTGAAATGATTTGTTATAGCTGATTGTGTTATTAAGTATTCTGTTTGATTATGCTTGAGGTTTTTGCTTGTTGCTGTTTGTTGAAATGAAATTGTTGGTGGCTTCTCACTTATGTGGATGAAGCCACTTCGCTGCTATCAAATCATCTAACATGCCTCTTTGTTTGTCAAAAATAAATTTATTGATGGCTTCCCACTTATGTAGATGAATCTGCTTGCCCTTGCAAATCATCTTACCTCGCCTCTTTCTTTGTTAGAAATGAAGCAATTGATGGCTTCCCACTCATATAGATGAAGCTACCTACGGCTTTCAAATTATCTTACTTGCCTTTTTATTTGTCAAAAATGAAGCTTTTAGTGGCTTCTTTCCTATGTTGACAAAGTTGCTTGCGGTTTCTAAATCATCTTAATCGCCTCTTTGTTTATCGAAATAAAGTCAGTCGGTGACTTTCCACTTATGTGGATGAAGTGCATCTATGGCTTCCAAATTATCTTTCCTACCTCTTTGTTTGTCCAAAAAAGTTATCTCTAACTTCACACCTATATGGACAAAGTCGCTTGTGATTTTTAAATTATCTTACTTGCCTCTTTATTGGTCGAAATGAAACTATCGATAGCTTTCCACTTATATGGACATAGCCACTTGTAGCTTTCAAATCATCTTTTTTGTCTCTTTATTTATCGAAATGAAGTTGTCGGTAGCTTCCCACCTATGTGGATGAAGTTACCTGCGGCTTTCAAATTAATTTACCTACCTTTTGTTTGTTTAAAATGAAGCTATCGGTAGCTTCTCACTTTTATGGATGAAGTCATCGATTGCTTCCAAACTAGTTACACTGCTCCTAGCTCAAGCAAAATAAAGTTGTTGGTCGCTTTCCACTCATGTGATGAAGCTATTAGTAACTTTTTAAATCCATGACTCAAAGTCATTTGAGGCTTCCTTCTTGTATGAGTGAGGTTGTTGGTGACTCGTTGCTCATTTTAATAAAAGGTTATCAATTTTTAAAAACTCGTCTACTTTTCGGTATAGGTCATGTTCATTAAAGATTAACTCGAAATTTCAATTGTCCCTACCTTTTCCCTTTGAGTATGGGTATCGACCTCGGATTGGTCCGAACCTCAAATTACTCTGCTATTTCATCTTGATAAATAAATTCACTCAAATAGATATATACACATAACATAGTAAAACTATATATTTTTTTCACATGCAAACAATGCAACTTACCTCGGGTTGGACGGAATAGTGGTGAAGTTATATCTTTCTCATACATAACCGATCCCTTATCTAGATATCTTTATAGATCGGTGTATTTAGGGTTTTCTAGTTTTTCTCAATTAGCTAGGTAGTGACTCCGTTTTTACACATTTCCTTGGTAGGCCCAAGTTGAAATATGGTTTGATAACAAGATATGAAACACTTGGAATGTGAATTAAGTTTTATTTTCATGAAGATTTAAGAGTGAAAAGGAGAAGGAAAATTAAATATAATTTTATTCTCATGAAGGAAGGAGAATAAAAATAAGAAATGAAAATAAAAATTATTTTCTTAAAACAATAGTGATATATTATTTTTATTTATTGTGTATCAACTACTTTTACTACCATCACCTCCTCTACCTCTACCACCATAACTACCATTCATGGTGGCAATAAGAAATTGAAAATAATAATAATAATAATAGTAATATTTCATCACTACCATCACTTATATTATACACCTACCATTGTCGCCACAATTAATGGTGGTGGTAAAAAAAAATTGAAAAAAATTATTATTATTAGTATTATTTTGTCGTAATTTCTTTCCTACTACCATCATCACTTTTATTTTATCATCATTACCACTATTTCTCTTCTTCCATTGTCACCTTCTATGATGACGGTATCAAATTTTTTAAAATATATTATTATTATTATTGCTATACTATTATCACCACCCTTTTTTCTTCTCGCTCCACCCCTACCTCACAATTACTTCTATTATTTTTACTATTATTATCATTGATGAAGTTATTTTTTAATTATTACTTTTATTTTTCATAAAAACTAAATATTAAAATTTTTTTATTTCATTCTATTTTCTATTACTATTCTAAACACATAATAGAAATGTAACTATCATTATAATTTTTTAATTTTCAATCCAATTCGTTTACATATTCTCATTTCAAATATTTTATTTTTGATATCCAAATAATATTTTAATTAATTTTTTATTGTTGCATTAAATATTTTGTGCTGTTGGCTTTTTATTATTAGTAATATTCTTTCTATTTATATGGTTATATTGATTTTTTTTTCTTGTGATGCTTCATTTGGCGTTTGCTTTTTCAATTAATTGCATTTTAATGTCTACATTAATAATTATGATATTGGATTTTTATCAACGCATTAATTGCTTTTTTATTGTTGCTTATTTAACCTCTATTAATTGGTCTCTAATCTTTTAGGGCTATAATAATTTTAACATGTAGTGAGATTTGTGCTTCTAACATTTGACATGGGTGATGAAGATGAATGATTTTTATTTTTTTATTGTCAAGTCACATTATAATAATTGACTTTTAATATCTTCTTTGGCAAATAGAAAAACAATCAAAATAATATTGATTACACTTAATAATTATGATATTAAATAATTTTAATTAATATTAATACTTACTATAACAGTAACTAGCATGGCATTATTAGCCGTATTGAATTTATTATTCCTTCTTTTTTATATATAAGCCTAATTTCTTTTTTTAGAATTTACAATGACAAGAGATAAAATAATGATGTTTTCTCTTAAAAAAAATATTTTTTTGTTTTTAATATTTTTAAACACAAATTTCTCGGGCATTAAATACAATAATAACAATATTAATTTTTATGATATTAAATAATTTAATTAATATTAATACTTATTAAAACCATAAATAGTTATTATATAATAGTTACTAGCCACGAGTTTATTTAAAAAAAATTATTAGAGTGTAATAATTAATTTTTTATTTATTCTCATTTCATTATAAATATAAATTTTTTATTGGCATTTGGCATGAGACAAAAATAATGATGTTTTATTTTAAGAAATTGTATTTTTTTTAAAAAAAAGTTTTCAAAAACTATTCTCTTTTAATGAGTGGGAATGAATATTTATATATGCCTATACATTTCAAATGCACACTTGTATACGATTAGTTGTTGTATTTTGGAGGGTAAGTATCTTTTAACTTGTTGCACTAAGAAATATTCTTCGAGAAATACGGTTTACTCTTAAAAAGTAACTACACACCATAATCGACAAGTCTATTCTATTTTTTCTATTGATATTTTTATTCTTCCTAGTGATTTATTTTAATTTCCTTATATTTTTTTAATATTTTTAACAGTCGGCTCCTATGTCTTTAAAATACTATGTTGTATTGAGCACTATATTGTATATATAAGTTTAATTAATGTACAACTATCGTTAGTGTTATTTGTGAGCTCATTGTATAGGCTTATAGCTCATATATTTGATTAGTATAAAAGGCTTAGCTTTCCCTCCTTGTAACCGATCTTGTGTAAATTTGAAATAACAAATTACTTCTTTTTGTTTTCCCTCTTCTTTATGTGGTATCAAAGCTAGGGCGCGAAAATTGATTTTCTTCTAGATTCTTCTAGATTTTTTGATGAAATCACATTTTGATTCTTGATTCAGTTTGTTCAACTTTGTAATTGCTTCTATTAAAGGAGAATCCAAGTGCTAATTCATCGAAGAATCTAGGTGTTAATCCATCTGAGAGCTGCAGTTGCAATACATGATGTTTAACGGATTGGTGTACTATCGACTTGCTTGTAGAAGTATGGAAAGATTTGAGGGAACAATTTGATAAGCACCATGGTGCCAAGATATTTACCCGACACAAAGCAATCAACTCTCTTATGCAAGCCTCGACGGTGTAGCAGTTTACTACTCGAAATTAAGGCATCTTTGGGATCAATATGACTCATTGATCCCTACATTGACCTCTCGTATGTTCACGCCTATGACGGTGAGGTTTCTCGGCCTTTTATGGAATATACACGAGCAGACAAGATGATGTACTTTCTTATGGGATTGGATGATCAATTTTAATCTGTAAGGTCATATATTTTGTTAATGAGTCCAATGCCTACTCATTCCCAAGCTTACTTTATGGTATCTAATGAAGAATCACAGAGAAGTATCACACCATATCATGAAGTTTTTGCTGCATTTTACTTTGCTAAGACAATATCTCGAGGGAAGCAATTTAATGACGAAACAAGCGGCACGGAGATATTGTGTGTGATTACTACCATATTTCGGGACATATTATGGATTCATACTACAAACTTCATGGATATCCATATCCTAAAAAAGAAATCTTCCTTCTAATAGAGGCGGAAGAGGTGGAGCTTTCCATTATGGTGCGGATAGGCGGAGAAGTTATCCTGCTGCTAACATTGCCATTAGTAGTGTGGGACAATACCAATCTCGGCTCACTCGTGGTCCGAACTAAAGTCCAGGAGTATATAGGCATTGGAAATACGGATAAGCCGAGCATCCACATCACCATCACCACTAGTATTTTCTCAACAACAATATCAATAAATACTAGAAATGTTATCGAAGGATACGAGTTCGGGGCATATGACATAACAGATTGCACTTGCGAGAAACATGGCTGGTGAGTTTTTTTATAGCTTGATTGATGTGGTTTCTACTCTCGATGAATGAATTATGGATACTGGTGCTAATGTTCATATGATTGGTTATTTTAATTGCTTGATTAATCCCAAGCCTTTAGCATCTAGTTTCATCTGTTAGGCTACCGAATGACAATAGGACTTTCATTACTCATATAGGATCGGTTATTTTTTCATCATTTACTCTAAAAAATATGTTATACCTACATGAGTTTAAATTCAATCTTTTATCATTCAACAAATTCACCCTTGATAACTCCTATTTTGCCTCCTTTTATTCAACCTACTATCTCGTTTTAAGACCTCGAAGATCTGGATAGAAAAATGGGATTGGTAAAGTCAAGGATGATCTATATCATGTCTTGCCTACTTTATTCGATTTTATGTCGGTCATATCTTTGAGTTGTATTAAAAACTTTCAATCTTGTACTCATAAACCCCCTATTAATACTATGGTTTCGGACAGTGTGTCTCCCAAGGTTCATGACTTTTCTTATAATAAAGCTACTCGTTACTCCCTTACCAAGAGATATAAACCTTTGGCATAAACGGCTTGGACATGTATCTTTTTCCGGACTTAAGTTGATTTTAGGCCTTTCTATGTCATCTCCTCATTCCGAATTGTTTTGTGAGATTTTTCCTTTTGCCAAACAAACATGAAATCCTTTCCCTCACAACACATCATTCACTCATTCCCCCTTTGATCTCATTCATGTTGACATATGGAGGCCTTATAAACACCCAACTTATAACCAAGAAAAATACTTTCTCTCTATTGTTAATGATCACTCTAGAGGAACTTTTACCTTTCTTATGAAAGCCAAATCACAAGCCTTTCAATTACTAGAAAAGTTCTATATTCTTGTGTTAAGCGAGTTTCAATGTCATATTAAGAGAATTAGGACGAACGGGGGATCGAATTTCTCCAAAAAGTCCGTCAAGTATTTTTTACTTCTAAAGGTATCATACATGAAACCTTTGTTCCTTATACACCTCAAGAAAATGGTGTTGTGGAAAGGAAACATAGACATATTCTTAATATTGCTAGAGCACTCATGTTTCAATCCAACATTCCAATCGGATTTTGAGAGGATTGTGTGTTAGCTTTCACTTATCTCATAAATAGAACACCTATACCTTTACTTCGAGGGAAAACTCCATATACCATACTTGTTTAATAAACCTCATGTTTTTTAATCATCTTAAGGTGTTCATTTGTCTTTGTTATGCCAAAGTGTTACCTGTTTCTAATAAGTTTACTTTTCGATCTCGACTTTGTGTTTTTTTTTTGGGATATCCCTACTCCCAAAAGGGTTACAAAGTCATGAATTTATATACTCAACATATCTTTGTGTCTCGAGATGTCTCTTTTCAATAATCCTTTTTTTCTTTCATTCTTCCTATGTTTCCAATGATACATCCAATTCGCCTCATACTTCGTTTCCACACCTACTTGTTTCATAATAGATATATGATGATGATGATCCTTCTTCATCTTATCCCATTTCACACTCTACTCTCTCCGTCCCTTCTCCACCTATCGTCACTTTACCCTCTTTGATTCTCGATCGGTCTTCTTTATCCCTTATAGTTTCGATATAGTTTCTCTTCGTAGATCTACCGGATTACCTAAAAAACCTTTTTGGTCTCAAGATTACTCTTGTCCTACTTTAGCTCAATCTAATTCCACTTATCTCAATGCCAATATTCCATATCCTATCATTGATCATCTTTCCCTTCATTCCTTTTCTTCCTCTCATTCAGCATTTTTTGCTTCTATTTTTTTAACTAGAGAACCTACTTGACATTCATAATCCATTAGGGATCTCCAATGGATAGAAGCTATGGCTAAGGAACTTTAAGCTCTTGAATTAAACCACACATGGACATTAGTTCCTTTACCACCGGAAAGAAACCTCTTAGATGTAAATGGTTTTATAAGGTAAAATACAATTCGATGGCGAGTTTGAATAATATAAGGCAAGATTAGTAGCCAAGGGGTATACTCAATAAGAAGGAGTGGATTATAGTGAGACTTTTTCTCCGGTTATTAAAATGGTGACTTGTCGGATTTGTAATTGCCTTAGGCTGCTATACGGAATTGGCCTTTTTATCAAATGGATGTTACTAATGCTTTTTGCGAGAAGATTTGCATGAAGAGGTTTAGATGAATCTACCATTTGGTCTTAGTAAGCTTGGTAAAGGTTTGGTGTGCGAGTTACTTAAGTCCCTCTATGGTCTTAAGCAAGCTTCTCGACAATGGAACTCTAAATTTACGAGAAGATGCTTCGGCAGTTTTCACTCGATCAAGACATGATTATTCCATGTTTACTAAAGTCATTACTAATAAAATTATTGTTTTGTTAGTATATGTTGATGATATACTGATAACAAGGAATGATGTAGCTGGTATTCGACTTTAAAAGGCTTTCTTGCAAGACAACTTTTATATAAAAGATTTAGGTGACTTGAAATACTTCTTAGGCATAAAAGTTGCATGATCCGATCATGGCATTTGTTTAAGCCGGAGGAAATACACCATGGATTTGCTACATGATGCTGGTTTGCTTGTCGCCAAACTTGTTGAGATGCCTATTGAGCATAACCTAAAGTTGACTTCACATTAATTTGATGAAGCACTTTCCACTGTGACCTTTGATTCCTTTTTGCCGAGCCTACTTTATATCAACATTTGGTGGGCAAGCCGATTTACCTTACTATGACTCATCTTGATATTTTCTATGTTATGTAAATAATCGGTCAATTCATGTATCAATCGAAGGTTTCTCATATGACTTTTGCTATACGAGTCTTACGATACCTCAAAGGAGTCCTGGTCTTGGCATTTTATTATCCTCTTCCCCGATGTTCAGCTCGAGTCTATTATGACTCGGATTGGGCCTCCTGTCTAATGTCCAGGAAATCCTTAACTAGTTTTTGCATTTTCTTGGGTAGCTCTCTTATCTTTTAGAAGGCTAAGAAGTAGAACACTATCTCTAGGTCTTCCGTGAGGCTGAATACGAGGCTATGGCCTCGACCACCTATGAGTTGGTTTGGTTAGTTGGCCTTTTGCATGAATTGCGAGTTACTTCTTTAGCCACTCGCTCTCCTACATTATGATAACAAAGCAGCAATCCATATTACTTCCAACCCCGTCTTCCATGAGAGAAAAAAGCACATCGACATTGATTGTCATCTCGTTCGTGACAAAATCAAGTATGGGTTACTCAAACTTCGTTTTTGTTTGTTATGAAGAATAGCTTATTGGCATTTTCACTAAGGCTTTAGGTAGCAAGGTTTATCATTCTCTTTTGTCCAAGTTAGGTGTTTATGATTTTTATAAACCCCTAACTTAAGGGGAGTATTGAGGACTATATTGTATATATAAGTTTAATTAATGTACAATTGTCATTAGTGTTATTTGTGAGCTCATTGTATAGGATTATAGCTCACTTATTTGATTGGTATAAAAGGCTTAGCTTTCCCTCCTTGTAACCGATACTTGTGTAAATTTGAAATAACAAATTACTTCTTTTCGTTTTCCCTCTTCTTTACATATTAGATATGCATAAAAAAAAGTTCATGTTTAGGATATTGAAATTACTAATTTTTAATCAAATGAAGTTAATGTATTATAATATCAAAATTTATTAGAGTTAGATGAACAAATTATTTGATTATGTTTTTTTATCCATGATTTTCTAATTTAAGTGAAGAAATGCATCATTGAAATCGTATCCCGATTAACCGTACAAAATGACCTTGCTTTTATGACAAAATTTCCCCGTTTTATTATTATTTTGTAATTTTAGGCCTTTAATATCGGTTTTTGGCCAAATCTTATCCAAATCTATTAATTGTAATGGTCAACCTAGTTGATCATTAACTTTTTTGTCCGTTGTTATTTTTGTTTACTATTATTTAAAAAAATTAAAAATGCTTTTCCTCTTTTTGTCAAGAGATTTCTTTCGACTTGTTTACCTATATATATATATAAAAAATTCATTAAACGTATCATTAAATGTTCTTTTAGTTCTCCTTGAAAAAGAGCTTTCACTTTTTGAATCTATCTTTAAAAAAATAAATAAAATTAGAAAATTTTTGAAAAATAGTTTTCAATTCTAAAAATTTTAAATGCATATTACATATCTGAATCAATTGAGAGAAAAAAAAATCTACACAACAAGTGAAGATAAAAAAATATTAAATAAATACAACTATACTTGAAATTTAATGACTAACAATCATAAAAATAAATTTATTGGCTTGAAAAAAGAAAATTTTTTGTTAAAATCAATTATTTGATAATTTCAATTAATCAAATTCAACCAATAGATATTTCTATTTTTCTAATTACGAAGTTGATTGTTTTAATAAATAATGATACTACACAAAAGTTATTTTTTAAAATTTTAAAAAATTATATGCAAATAACAATTTGATTGACTATGAAAAATAAAAAGGCATTAATATGTGAACATTTTAAATAGAAAGAATAACTTTTGAAAAATGGAGGAAAATATTTTTAACATTTTTTTTAAAATTAACAGCAGAAAAAAATTAATGATCAACTTACAATTAATGGATTTGAATATGACTTGTTCAAAAATTGATATTTTGATATTCAAATTATACAGATTGATAATAAATGCTTGAAATTACTAAATTGTAATAGTATGATGGCAATTTTTTCCATTAAATCGTTAATTGTAATAGCGTTCATGGTGATGCTTGAATTCTTAATAATGCATAGAGGGAGATACAAAAGAGGAGAAGTTGAATCTAAGTTGTGAGAATTGATTGAAATAAATAAATAAATAAATAAAACTTCTGAGGTGGAGTCACCACATACAACATGTCGTGTGCCTTTACCCTTTCATTTCCTCTCCTAAAGAATTAGGTTTTAGCAGAAATGATTGATTGAAAAGGAGAGAAGGGGAGAGATTGAGAATATATGGTTTTCAGGGTACCTAATTCCCTCTTTTATGCTTGTTATTCTAACTGACGTAGTTTTCAGGGAGGAGACGTCAAGTGCAGATGAACCACTAGCACAGGTAGCTTGATTTTAGGAGATGCTCTTCCTTTATCCATGTAGCTCTTGAAGATGTAATTATGAAGTTGAGGGCCATTTTGCTTGTGTAATATTTTGATGGTCAATTTGTGTTATACTAGTCGATGCTATTGTTATTGTCATGCCGAAAAGAATGTTGATATTGGCTAGACTATGAAATGCTGCTTTCTTTCTCTTATAGGATTATGGGCTTTTCTACGTATTGGGAAAAATTATATATAGAACTTCTAACAACTTGTTTTCTACTTGAAGCTTACTTGGGGCAATGTGATTGAACTTTTCTTTTGTGGGTACGGTTGAACTCGCTAAGGGAAGACAGAAAAGCCCTACATTACAGCAATTTATTTCACTCTGGGTAGGAAGAGAAAGCTGCAAGCGAAAGAGTTCACTTGAATGCATATTTTGAATGGGTTTGATAAGGTATTTGTAAATTTGCTTCAATTTAGGGGCAAACACATTAATGATTGAAGCACTTTATTGCAACGTATTTATCTTTACCATTCCCTACAGATATTCTCAAGAGCACTAGGAGAGGAACTTAAAGGATAAAGACAGTTCTCTCTGCTTCAACTAAAAAAAAAATTAAGTAACGATCAATTGAAGCATTTTATTGTAATGTATTTATCTTTACAATTCCCTGCAGATATTCTCAAAGCACCAGGAGAGGAACTCAAAGGATAAAGACAGTTCTCTCTGCTTCAACTAAAAAAAAAATTAAGTAAAGATAAATTTTGATCGTTACAAATAACAAAAATTAAATAATTTAGATCGAATTTACTTAATCTCTTGGATTTTAGAATTCAAATTATGTAATTTCATACATTGAATTCGAAATTATCAAAATACAATTCTTTAAGGATAAAAAAATGCCGGAATATCTTTATCTCTCCATAGTGTCTGTAATTTGTGTCCAAAGAATGTGATCGTAAGGAAAAAACAAAAATTAAAATTACCTAATACGACCAGGTCACATGAATGGGTTTTGGTATACGTTACATGTACGTTCCACCGGACGCAACAAATCCAAATGGCGCACATGCAGGTTTCATGTGAATAGGTGGCTGAGGGATCAGTGGATCATGCATGGTTGCCACTCGTACGTCTGTTGTTTTTTTGATAGTTTCAAGCCATTGTCGTCGTGTTTTCATTAAATACTTATTCTATGCTTTAATTAATTATTATTATTATTATTAAGATCAAGCTAAAAGACAGTACCGGTACTGTTTTTACCACAAAATTTCTCTTAATTTTCCATCCACACCTCGGCTTACGTTCCAAAACTGTCTGTCTCCAGAATTCTCTTAATTAACCAAACAACGGTCAAACCTATTATAATATCATTAAATTTGAACTTTTCCGTTCGAAAGTTCTCGTATCCTCGCATTACGGTTTGTGCGGGGCCATTTATCAAGCAAGTCAACCTTGCTAAGACCAGTCTGCATCTAATAACGATTTTTCTTTTTCTTCTTTAGAAAAAGTTGGATTGTAGGGCTCTATCGCCCGATAATGCTCTACCATAGCAGTAAGATCGTTTGGATTAAAAAGGAAGAAAGAAGAATCAAAGAAAGAGTGCACGAAATTTCCTCTGCAGTTTGTCCAGAATAATATTTTTATAAATACGAGGTAATGTTTGCAAGTGTTTGCCCGATCGATTTATAGCTCGAAAGTAGCCGAAGTTTTCCCAAGTTAATTGGTAGACTAATATTGCCATTGCTGAAATTCGTTTGTTGATCATATAGAGAGAGATAAACCGTTTCTGATACAAGAAAGAAAGAAAGAAAAAGCAGATACTATTGCAAAAGGATCATGGAATGCACAATGGTAGCTGATGAAGCAAGGCCTAAGAGATCGATTTAGTGTAAGCTCCAGGAATGCAGAATTTTATTGCGGCGATTTGCCATCGGGTTTGAGCTAATTACAGAGATGGCTCCTCCAAGAATGTTTAATTGATGCCGCCAATGCTACCTCCAATTTATTACAATTTTGATATGCATGCTAACATCTTATAATTATAGTAATATGTTTATTCATTTGGAGTAGAACTAGTTAAACAAACTAAGGGTTTTAAGTTTAAAATCCAATTTATTGTCTATTTTTATTTTTAGACTTTGTTTCTCTAATTTATATTTTAGGTTTTTATTGTTTTTGAATGGTTGGGATATTTTACTCGGATGGATCAAAGTGAAACTATTTTAGGTTCTAGGGTCATAAGTAGGGATGACAATGAATTGAATATAAAACAAATATCCACTTTACCCAGTCCAATAAATACCTATTAAAAATATTTAATGAATATATTCTTAATGGGTAGTGAAGTGGATAACGTTAGAAAAAATGTATACCCATTAATATAATTTCAGGATATAAATACCCACTCTTTACTCTATTAATACTTACTAATTTATTTAGATTTTTTTATTAATACGTAGAGATTTAATTGCTTAAAATTAAGGATCAAAATGTTTTTTCGAAAACTTTTAGAACAAAAAAAAAAAAAACTTATAAATAAATGAACAAAATGCAAAAATAAAATAAAAATTAAATTTTAAAGATCAAAAAAACCTTTTTAAAAATTTTTAAGGATTAAAATGAATATTTTTAACAAATTAAATTTAGCAGGTATTTAATGGATACTAAATTGGGCGGGTAAATTAGCATGGACTCGTTATGGACTGAGTAAAGATTCATATGATGATTTCTTAATGATATTGAATAGGTTACTATTTTTATGATTAGGGTAAAAAATTAAATTAATAGGCCAGGTATTCGTCCATTGCTATCCCTACTCATAAGGGTCGTCTCTCTAGAACTCGTCAAAATAAGAGTTAATACCCTCACTTGTTTTTTATATAATAGATCAATTTTTTAATATGTTTCTAAAAAGAGTTTTTAATCTATCGTTATATTTTGAATTGGTTTCTAATGTATCAATTTAGTTAAAATTTTTGACTAAATTAAATCAAATTAATATATGATTTAACAAAATTATCTTTATTATTCAACATGAATTATTTATATCTATTAATATAAAGATTAATTTTTAAAAATTAATCGAAAATTTTGACTAGAAAAATAGATTAGAAACAAAGTCAAAATATAAAAACAGATTAGATACTTTTTTTTCATATAGACAAATTGAAAATTTGTTTATTATGTAAGGACATATAAAGATATTAATCCAAAAAATAAAATGAAAAACCTTTGAAAACTTCCTTCCTTTAGTCGTATCGAAGAATCATTCAAACGGATTTTTTGATATCCGAATCTCTTGATAACCGCTTCAAGAAACAATTGTCTTGCAGGAAAGGTAAAACCAGCGAGCGTTCTTTGCTATTACTCATTTTATAAAATGCCATTCTGGATCTAAGTAAACACACTCTTTGACTTTTAAATTATTTAGGAATAGAGGGTCTTGTTTTGATAGACTTTCTAATTGTTTTCATCTATCAAAACAGAATATAATTTATCATATGAATATTATGTGGTAAAAAATAAGAATATTGCATGCTACTCCAATATAGGAAGTCTGTTGCAGCTTTTAAATGAAAAACCCAGTAAATTCACCCAAAGAGCTTTTGCAAAAGTGTGCCATCATCCTTTTGGTGACTTGTGCGCATCATCATTCAATTGGATGAAGAATGGCATATATTAAAAAAATTTGAATTTAGAATGTGCTCAAAGATAAAACTTAAGAAAGTTGTTAAGCATTTTTAAAGATAAAGAGCATATATATATAGCGATTGTTCTTCTTCTTCTTCTTCTTCTTTTTTAAAGAATAGGAAATTATACTTGATGGGAACATAACAATAAAGTTATTTGCTTATTTATTGTCTCTCTTCATGATTAGGAAATATCAACTTGTCCCTACATGAACAGCTAGCAATTCTGAAGTGGCTTCCGTATATCTTTACTTTTATCGTTCTTCTTTTCGATGACATGTAAAGTAGGTTTAGCAGTTCTACTTTAGTTGCTAAATTGACCAAAGGGTACTTTCATACGTGTTTTATGTTAATTTTATGATTATGGCATGTTATAATGTGAATAAAAAATTATGTTTAAAAAAAAATGCATATAGAAAACGAAAGGAAGAGGAAAACAAAAGCCAGCGTGGAAAGGTTAAAAGCTGAGATGGGAGAGATTGTTGAACAACAGAACCATAATAGAGAAGGGCAAAAGGAAATCAGAGAGAAGTTTAACGAGATTGAGTTTGAATGTGATCAACTCAAAAGGGAAACGTTCCTTATATGGCAACAGGCTGCAAGCAATCAGCAGCGCCTCAATCTTATGTTGAAAATTTTGAAAGCACGAGACGAAAACAATTTTCATGAAGCTTCTAAACTTTCTCAGTCTCTTCGGTTAGTTTCCCCTAAATCTTCTTTATTTTTGTTACACAAAATCCTTATGGAATTTTACTAAAACAACAAATCGAATAAGCTTAAATCATCCCCATCCTGCAAACTTAGTTGATTGTCAGTGCCCCTATCTCCCCTGGTTCTATATATGCCCTCTGATCTTAGAACATATTAATTGTTATTAATAGACAATTCAACCAAATCTTTATATGCTGCAGAGGTATATATGTTGTAAGCAATTTTTTTTTTTTTTCTAAGCATAAAGTCCTCACTCTTTCAGTTCTGCTTGTTTTATTGCCAGAGAATGCATGATGAAGCAAAGCACGAAGAAGAATCCTTCAGTATTTGCGGATGCGAGTGGCACATATAGTTTGAAGAAGAAATGAAGAATAATAGGTATCCGCCATTCATAATATTCAAGATCACTGGAAGTGGCTTTCTGCTCTTGCTAAGTTATTTGTTTTAGTTTATTAGTTTGTTTGCAATTAATATGGTTTGTCGTATGCGTAATATGTTGAGATCAATTAATAGCTTTCAACTATTAGTTTCTTCTAAGTTTCCCATTGAATCTGCCACTTCGATTGTTGCATGCCAACGCTTCTCTGGAGTCTTGCTTGGCTTATTAGCTAGCTAATGGAATGACCTAAAAATTAATCTCTGTTACCAGGTAGTGTGAAAAATCTTCTGGATATATATTAATATATGATACTTCCATTAAGCTGTTGCCACTAACCTGTTTTTGGTAATTAGTATCTGGATTTGTTCTGTATCTATCTATGCCTGGGAATATATATATTTGGAAAACCATATTTTGGAAATCTTTAATCTACATTTCTAAATTAAATTTGGTACCTTTCGATTTCCACTAGAGTATTTCTTTTCCACAAAACTATGACCGACATTTAATAAAGAAATCTCAAATTGACGTGAGCATTCCATACTGATTTTTTTTCCCTCCTACCATCAGATACTGGACACTGATTTTTTAAAGAACGCATTGAACATGAGTTAATTATAAATTAGTCTTTGTAGTTTTTTAAAATAACTGATCAATCCTGATTTTATAAATTATATGTTCAATCTTTATATTTTTAAACCTATTCATTTCCATCTATGCCATGATCCAATTTTTTTTGTCTTCTTTCTACTAAGAAATAGAAAAGGGAAAAAAGAAAGAGGTAAAAGGAGGAGAATTATTGAGAAAAAGGGGAAAAAAAACTAATAATTTAAGCATGGTTGACAGTCAACACTAATCAATGAATTATTTTTGATATTATAGGGATTAAATTATTTTCCTCAATAAACAAAAATTACTAAGTTATAATCAACTCCAAAGCATAATTATTGTATAGTCTCAAAATCAGACATAAATAGTAAATTTCGATTAAAACCCCAAAGTAACTTAGAGAGAAAACAAACATTAAAAATTCAAAATTATTAAGGAAAAAATCTTGAAAAAGGTAAAAGTTGATTTTGAAGGTCTAAACGATTTATTTATTTATTTATTTATTGTCAAAATTACCTCTAAGTCATCGGTAAAGTCATATGTTTTGATCGTTGGCTTGTTTGACATTAAATTAGATTCAAAAAATCTTAAAATTGAGCCGACAATATTTCTTTAGTTTCTACTACGCTTATATTGTTTCATGAATTTCAAAGTCTATTGGTTTACATCAAAGATGAAAAAACATCTGGACTTTTGTTTCCTATCTTATCAATTAGCATCAACAAGAAAATTTTGTATACATTTTTCTATGATTCTTTTGTGGGATTTTTTTTTTTTTAATCATATTTGAATTTTAAACATCTTCCATATCACATCAATGTCTATATATGTCTTCTGATCATAGATAGTGTTGCATTGTCACGGCTTTATAAATTCAGCGTTGGTGTGCTGAGCTACGTAATCTCTTTTCATGTAGTCAACTATATAAATTTCTAACAATCTGCAATGGTAATATGATAATTTAAAATAATGTAGAAAAAAATTATTTCAAAGTTTTTAGATAAATCTACTTTATAGAAATAAAAAGTTTCATATTGTCTTTTTATCAAATAATAATAAGAAAAAAATATATCAAATGATGACTGGAATAAAAAATATTTTGTGCAAAAGAATTATTTTTAAAAAAAGACCATGCAAAAAAAGTACAAAAAAACATTTGTGAAGTTAAAAAATATAATATTACTAATTATTACTTAATACAATTAAGCATTTTATTATAAACATATATAACAACCGATAATTAAAATAACAATATGACGACTTATTGAATCTTAAATTATCATAATTTTTATCATTTTATTTATCTATAGTTTATTTGTCTTGATATGATCAAACTTATTTAATTAAAAAAAAAACACAGAAGAAAATAAAAAAAATCACTAAAAGCCAAAAAGAACATAAAAACAGTACAAATAAAAAGCTCATTATTCATAAGGTAGGGATAAAAATCACACGGAATAAAATTTTAATGATCAAAACAAGGTAAGGTCCACATAAATAATAATAATAATAATTACCTTAAAACTTTAGCTAAAAGCCAAAAAGGGCTTGCAAATAGTAAAATTTTGGAGATTACATTATCTCCATCTAGAAATAAAAATTTTAATTTAATCTTTTATTAGGTGTTTGGTTTTATTATTATTTCATATTTATGTTTGATATCAAAACTTATAAAAAGTACAAAAAAAAAAAAAAAAATTATAGAATGCGGGGCCAAAAATGTTTTGATCAAAATTCAAATGAACAAAATAGGTAAGATTACAAATAAGAACCAAAATAAACAAAAATATCACCATTAAAAAAAAAAAAAAAAGCTTATCTAGTGTGAAATTATATTTAGTTTTAGTATATTTACAAGGGTCCCTCGCTCATGAGCCATTGAGTTGCAAAATTCTATTTTACATGACATTACAACTCTAGAGGTCCTAGACTGGGAATCTCATCTCATAGAATTTTAAAATATTTAATGATTAATAATTATTTTATAGATTTATTTTTTGGGAAAGAGATAAAAAAAAAAATTACATCCAAATTCATTAAAAATGATAAAAAAAATATCTATTGAGACATAATTTTTTTAAAAAAAATTTTCGTTCTTATTTCTCTTTTCTTTTTGTGTCCATATTTCTGTTATAGTGTAAATTACACTAATTATTTCATAAATAATATAAAATTCCTCCTCATATTTTATATGCCATGGAGATTGTGTCCATCTTTCTGTTAACAGGCGCATCATATTTTATATGCCATGACAATTTCCAGGCCATGGAGATTAGATCGTAGTAGCTTGGCACAATGGTGTGACTATAACAGACTTTAGCATTGGATGCCAAATCCCAAATGGTTTTTGTTACTTGGCTTCAAAGTTGTTATTAATATTGACAAGAAGTAGCTTCAAACTAAAGTAGACCCAAACTCACGTTTCATGATATAATTGGTCTTTAAGAGGTGTAGTTAGCCCACGGTTGTGACCTATTGCGGACCACCGACCCAAACCTTAAACTGACCATTCAATGACTGATGATCAATGATAATTACCTTCCCTAATGGCTAAGGTTTCTCATAAATAGGACAACAACATCATCCAGCCGATGGGTTCTTCTTATTAATATTGAAAGAACTTTCACATGCAGACATAGCTTATAGTATAGTATCAGGTGGGTCCTACACCAAATCCGATTAACCTGATTTAAAAGACTGAGTTTATAAAAATAATATTGAAAGATACTTTCTACACCCTAAGGTTGGTAGTTAGGATTAGGTACATTATTTTTATTAATTTTTCGCTTCAGAGGTGGAATATGCATAAAATATTAATTCCTGGGACAAAAGGTTTAAAAGGTTTTGCATAGATTTAATGAACTTTCACATGCAGACATAGCGTAGAAGAACCTGCCCTCCCACCGCCCCCGCCCCACCACCCCTCCCCCCCCCCCCCCCCCCCCAACACACACACACACACACACACAAAAGCCGTAGCCGAAGAATGAATGATATGGTCCACAAAGTTGAAGCATAGTAGGCATCTGGAAGTTCAGTGTTCTAACGTACGTATCCTTGCGTTGAATCTGGACATTCAAACCATTTAGCCCAGACCGTCACCAAGAATGCATACATGCATGCATAGCCTGAAAAGTCAAAACATGAAAAGAATCGATGATATGCAGAAATTCTGCTGAATGACCCACAGCAGCTGAGATAAGCTTATTATTTCCCGCATGAAACATCCGAGATTGCAGACCACCCAAGACTGAGGTTAGTATACCAAGCCAACCGATCATGGCTTGATGAAGTCCAACAGGCGCTCCGGCTGAGTGGGTTCGAGAAATAAGGCTCCAGTTTTTAGCAATTAAGCATATTATCTATCAACATTGTAGCGGGTTTGGAGTTATTGTCAGCCTACCGTGCAAATTTGTAGAGTTAACATGGGCCGAGTTAAGCTTCCCTACGAAGTGGCGCTTTGCCTCTAATGCCACTGTCCAAGCAAGTATTAACAGTGTAATCCTAACGAAAAAAGGATTTTTTTCTTTTAAGAATACCAGCACAATACCCGCACATTATCGCATATAAGTTTATATAATATTTTTTATTATTTTAAATAATTTAAAAATTTAGAAGTAATGTTGATACCCAATTTCTCCATCATTATTTTCCTTTAATTGTTCTAAAAAAATATAATAATAAATAAATAAATAAAAGAAAATAAATAACCAAAAAAAAATGAAAAGAAATCAATTAAAATAAATATCTTAAATTAGTTTTGAGAGGTTTCATTAAAAGAAATAGGAAGTTTGAGAACCAAAAGAAACTCGATTTAGGATAAAATTAAAAAACCAAAAACCCCAAATACTTAAATAAAAAAAAAAGAGGGATGTGATTGAAAGAAATTTAAGAAAAGGCTCGATCAATTGCAATTTGGGATGCCATTAAAGTTCAAACAACCCAAATTATATTTAATCCGAAGAACTAGGAGGAATCAAGGATTGAAATTGATTTTTACCTAAAAAACCCTAATTTTCACTTATAAATACTCATCTTTCTCCCCACAACCACTATCCATCATCTCTCAAAATTTTCTAACCATCATTTTCCTCTCTACCTAGATTTTTGAGCTTGCACCATCATCCAAAACCACTCCCAATTATCATCCCCGATCATCTAAGCTACCATCACCCATTAAAACCGCTATGAGCCTTTCCTTTTAACTTTGCCAACCACCACAACACCTCTACGCCTAGCCACCCTTCATCACCCACACATCAACCATAAAAAACGCCCATAAAAACCTCCATATAAAAACACTAAAAAAACAAAAGAAACCGCCAAACACACCTTTACCCACCCACCAAATCCGTTTATTCGCCGGACTCGATCAAAGTTCCCCTCTCAAATCGACTATCCTTCAGCCGCTATTGCCTCTAACCACCACCACCAATGGATAACCCAACTCTAGATTGACCCATCCCATCGGTTAGAGGAGAAGAGGATGTCAAATGAGGGAGAAATTGGGGGAGAACCATGGCTACTCGACTCGATTCCATACCTAGTCGAATCTCTCATTTTCGATCAAACCATTGCCTACCACCACCACAAAAGTTGTCTTTCTCCTTCTAGAAGTGGTTCCCTTTTGAAGCCATGACTCAACGAGCATCAAAAAATGATGAATCAACACTAAGCCCATTTCTCAACGAATCAACACCGAAAATCGGTTAATGAAGGCAAAATCGGACCTTTTAACCACTACGGAAATACTTTTCATAGCCTTCTTAGTTGATTGGGGTTCTCAAAACCCCTTAATCTCATCGGAATCTTCATCGATAAGAGAGTGAGATTGATCAAAACTTCTAAGTCACCGATCTCCCTCATTCATTAATAGCAACGATCGACACCATCATAGACGAGTAGGTGATAGCCTTCTTTAGTATACGGGCTAGTTCACACACTTGAAAGACCATTGGATGGTGATCGGGTAGTTAACAATAATTGTTGGGCTTCTAATGGAAGTTTGGTTACTTTATTGTATAGGGGTGTTTTTGTAATTTTTATGTGCCAAGGCATTTTGGTCATTTTACAACCAACTAAGGGCATTTTCGGTTACCATGCAATAGCTTTTCGACACCAACGAATAATTGTTTTCTTTTTCTCGGTCGACTAAAATAATCGGTCTTTATCGAGATTACAAAAAGTAAAGCCGATGCGAGAAAGGGACTAATGCAGGAGCATAAGTGTTGCAACCTCAACTTCTTCAATTTCTTTACCCTATGAGTCTTATTTATGTGTTTGAATAAACATTGCTTGAAGTCTAGTAGCCTTCATAGGACGAGTGTGTCTCATCTTGGAAATATGCCGGTCTTAATTATTAGGGAAGTGCGTTGGACGTATTTTGTTTTATGTATTATTTATATGTGTGAAATTAGAATGAAAAAGGGACTTTTCCTTTTAGTATAAACATTTCTCTAGTAAGAATCCTTGCTGGGAGTTGAGTGATTCATCCTAAACCAATCAAGTGTGTGACTTGGTCTCATCGAGTGGCTTCGCGATTAGTAGCTTTGAGTGGCATCCACTACCCCCGGTCGAGTGACATCTCGAGACTACCTTACTTACATATTAACCCCCCTTTTCCCTTTTAATTTTTTTCCTATCTCTTTCGCTGGTCCCCTATACCGACTCGCATCAAATTGATATTAGAGCTTTGGATGAAGATATTCCCAGTGCGCTGCGTCGATTCTAGTGTGACTTCTTATATTAAAATGTACTTATTGATAGGTCTTTACAAGACTTTCTATATACCTTTAGAAAGCTCTGTCTATCTACTTTCCAACAAAAAAATGGTGTTTAATTCTGAATTTTATTCCAGGAGATATTTGCAATCAATTGAGTGAAGGTCAAGCTACCAACTCGCTATAGAATTTTCATTCTTGTTCCTTCAAATATTCAAGATAGAGAAGAAGAAACATTGAGGAAGTATATTTATGGAAGGAAATGGATCTATTACGCCACTTTAATGAGGTTCTACAACAACAAGTGGTCGATCTTCTTTGGAAGTTTCAAAGACCTCCAAGCAGAAGTAATAGCAATGCCGAAGTGATATTGGAGGTAACAAAGCCGATTCTTTTAGTTTAGCAATGAACTCGGAACCAATAGCTGGTGATCTTTAGGTTATGAATTAATTATTACGAGCACTTGAAGGAACGGATAGAGGTATACAAGTAACCGTACCGGATTCGAGGGAAGACTCAATGCGGATGAGTATTGCGATTGGATTGGTTCTTTAGAAGCCTTCTTTGAATGGAAAAATCTTACCGATGCCGAAAGGTTTAGTATGTGAGGAAAAAATTAAAAGTCCATGCTTTAATTTGGTGGCAAGATTATCAAAGGAGTCGGGATCAAAGAGGTGTTCCAAGAATCAATGTATGGGCTAAAATGAAGCGCCGAAGCTAGATGAAAAGTTTCTCCCTTAGGATTATCCTCAAACTCTTTACCGAAAGTTTCATCAATTGCACTAGCATAATGACCAATCCGTGGCTGATTATACTGAGCAATTTTACAAACTAATAAGTCAAATTAGCTTGAATGAAAATAATGATCAGCTCATGGCTAGATATATGTGTGGGTTAAAGTTTACCTTGAATTCGGAATTGATGATGCATTCCATCCATTTCTTTGGAAGAGGCTTACCAAATGGCACTTCAAGTCCACGTTTTGGAGGAAGAAACGAGAGAATAAAGCAAAGCTGGCACTCCCTTGAACACCAAGTGTTTTCGATGTGGTGAAGTTAGCTATTGCTCTTATGAATGTCCCGAGAAAAAAAGCGAAGTTAACCTTACAATTGAAGAGCAAGAGGAGGAAGAGAAAGAGCCCATCTTTGACAATTATCAAGATGATTTTAAAGAAGAGACTCGTGAACCGGATTTTGATGCTCGAATGCCTTGTTATTCAACATGTCTTAACTATATAAGAGGAAGATCAATGGCTAAGAAATAATATTCTCGGAACCTACTCGCTTGTCACAAGGAAAGAAATGTATTTTGATGATTGACTCGGGGAGAGTGGAAAATATGGTCTCAAAATCTATGGTGGACAAATTGAAGCTGAATTGTGTTCATCATCCTACACCATACAAAGTGTCTTGGTTTAAGAGAGGAGGAGAGGTTATGTTGAATCGGAGGTGTAAATTCAAGTTCTCTGTTAGGAAGTATGAAGATGAACTTCACTTTGACATCTTGCCTATGGATGCTTACCATTTGCTCTTTGGTAGACCATGGCAATTTGATCGAAGTGCTTATCATGATGGAAGGAAGAATACTTATTCTGTTGTTAAGGGTGGAATGAAGTTTGTTTTACAACCTTTGAGAAGAGTCCCTAATAGTGCCCGATCCGAAAATTCCATTCATTATATCCGATGGAAAGAACTTGAGCAATCCTACAAGGAGGGAAAGACTACTTATGCTCTAGTTTCAAGTTGAATGTGATGCTTCTAATATGGGGATAGGTGCTTGTTCTCATGCAAGAGTTCAAGCCAATTACCTACTTCGAGTGAGAAACTCAATGATGCTAAGCTAAACTATTCAACTTACGATAAAGAACTATATGCGGTGGTTCAAGCTTTACGGCATTGGGAGTGTTATCTTATTGGGGTGGAATTTATCCTATACTCGGACCATGAAGCCTTGTGATTTCTCAAAGCTCGGAGGAAGTTAAATTCTTGCCATGCCAAATGGGTTACTTATCCGGAGAAATTCAGCTTCCTACTCAACTACAAGGCATGTTCATCAAATAAAGTTATTGATGCTTTAAACCGTAAGTTTAACTTATTGATAACACTTTCCTATGAGATTACTTGGTTTTGATTTTATATGAAAATAATAGAGATTACGTGCTCATGAATAACTATCTCTTTAAGGGAAATTAGTTTTGCCTATCGGAAGGGTCATTATGGCTATTTGTCATTGAAGAATTGCATAGTGGAGGACTTGGAGGCCATTTTAGGATAGATAAAACTAAAGCTCTTATCAAATAAAGATACTTTTAGCTAACTTTAAAGAGAGATTTTACCCGTTTTGTACGGAGGTGCTTTGTTTGTCAAAGAGCTAAGGGAGGAGTTCGGAATACTGGTTTGTATCAACCCCTTCCTACTCCAAACTTCCTATGGGAGGATCTTTCAATGGATTTTGTTATTGAACTACCAAAGACATAATATGGATATGACTGTATCTTTGTTGTTGTTGATAGATTTTCTAAAATTGCTCACTTCATCCCTTGCAAAAACTCTTTTGATGCCTCACATGTGGCGGACTTGTTTTTTAAAGATGTTGTGCGTTTGCATGGAGTTCCTAGGTCCATTATTTTTAATCGTGATGTGCGATTTGTGAGTCATTTTTGAAAGACTCTTTGGAGGCCATTAGGCATTAAATTACAATTTTCTAGTGCATATCATCCTCAAATGGATAGTCAAGCCGAGGTGGTAAATCACTCTTTAGGAAACTTACTAAGAATTCGATTGGTGAAAATCCTAAGTGATGGGAATTTATGCTTTCTCAAGCTAAATTTGCATATAATAGCTCACTCAATCGGTCAACAAAGAAAGCTCCATTTGAGGTGGTTTATGGCAGAAATCCTCAACATGTTTTGGATCTTATGCGGCTAGTCAATCAACCTCGAGTCGGCATAGAAGCGAGAGGAACTTGCTGCCCACATCAAGTCCGTACATGATCGGGTTCGAGACCATTTAAAACATGTTTCTCATCTTTATAAATCTAAGGCGAGACACTTACGGAAGAAGAATTGAGTTTGAAGAAGGTGATCTTGTTATGGTTTATCTTTGGAATGAGAGGTTTCCTACAAAAACATACAACAAGCTTAAGCAACTAAAGTTTGGGCCTTACAAAGTAATCAAGAAACTTAGACATAATGCATATCGTGTGGAGTTACCCGATGGATTGGCAATTAGTCCGAGTATTCAAGGTGAGTGATTTATATCCTTTTCATGGTGATGAAAGCAAAATTATGATAAAGCCAAGTAAGATTGTCACTACGGGTACCAATTCAACTCGAGAATTTATTGATGTGTTGGATGTTTGCAGCATTACAACTAGATGTAGGAATTATACTCAATATTTAATTCATTTTAATGGCAAGCCTAGCTCCGAAGACACATGGGTTGCGGCTCACGAACTTAAGAATATAGATGAAGCTCTATGGCAAGATTTGGTTTTAAACTCTCACTTGCATTCTTTTCAATAAGGTGAGAATAATGTAGGAGCATAAGTGTTGCAACCTCAAATTCTTCAATTTCTTTATCCTATGAGTCTTATTTATGTGTTTGAATAAACTTTGTTGAAGTCTAGTAACCTTCATAGGACGAGTGTGCTTCATCTTGGAAATATGTCGGTCTTAATTGTTAAGGGAGTGCATTGGACTTATTTTGTATTATGTTTTATTTATATGTGTGAAATTAGAATGAAAAAAGGACTTTTCCTTTTAGTACAAACATTTATCTAGCAAGAATCCTTGCTGGGAGTTGGGTGATTCCTCCTAAACCAATCAAGTATGTGACTTGGTCGCGTCGAGTGGCTTCCATAATTAGTAACGTTGAGTGGCATCCATTACCCCCGGTCGAGTGGCATTCGGGACTACCTTACCTACATATTAAGCCCCCTTTTCCCCTTTCATTTTTTTCCATCTCTTTGTTGGCCCCTAGACCCAGCTCGTATCGGGGACTCATAACATTTTCATAATATTTAGGTAATTTTTGAATTTATCTACATTGTTTGAAATGATAAAATGAATGATAAAAATATTATATTGTGGATGATTGAGTTATCAAATACTTTTTCCGATTGTATTTGAGACTTTTACCTATTATCTCGCTTGTTTGAATTGAAGTTGTTGATGGCTTCCACTTATGTGATGAAGTTACCGATAGTTTTGAAGTCATTTTACTTATTTTCTATTTATCCGAATGAGGTCATTTATGACTTTTCACTCTAATTGACAAAGTCACGAGTGGCTTTCCAAACCATTTAACTCGCTCCTTATTTGAGCAAAATGTGATTGTTGGTGTCTTCCTCCTTATGTGATGAAGTTGTTAGTGATTTCCTAAATTCATAACTCGAAGTCATCGATGGCTTCCCACCTATGTGAGGAAAGTTGTTAGTGACTTTCTATTTTTGTCAATAAAGGCTTTAGAAACTCATATATTTTTTTATATAGTCCTATTTGCTAAAGATTAACCAAAATTTTAACCTTCCTCATCTTTTCCCTCTAAGTATGGGTATTGGCCTCGAACCGACTCGAACCACCGAATTACTATGTTATTCTATCCCGATAAACTAAATTTACTCAAACAAACATAGAAACATAACATAGTAAAACTAAATTTTATTTTCACATGCAAACAATGTAGCCTACCTTAGGTAGGACGGAATGATAGTGATCTTATATCTTTTCTATACGTAACCGATCTCTTAACTAAATATCTTTACATGCCCGTATGTTTAGGGCTTCTTAGTTTTTTTTCTAAATAGCTAGGTGTTGACTCTTGTTTTTGCGTTTTCCCCCTAAGCCTCCATCGATAGAATTGGCGACTTCACTAGGGACTAATGCCATGCTTAGGGTCAAGTTTTTAATGTTTATGTTAATGAATCTCTATTTATCTATTATGCTTCTATGTCTATCTGTTTGGAGTGAATAATTGACCTTTAATTATTTTCTTGTTTTACGTTTGGTTTTGGATATATTTGTTTTTTACTTTAGAGATTTTATTCGTTTAATACTTAGTCTTTAGTTCTATGCATATTGTTTATTACACATACTTATCTTTAGATTTAGGGAAGAATTACTAGTGCCTCGATAAATTTTTTCTTAGGTAACACTCACGAAACCTTAAGTCTTTTGGGAAGCTATCACTATGGAAATAGGTAACCGATGGTCTCTACGGTTATCACTTTTACACTTGGTCGGCCTCAATTCTCCCGAGTTGAAAGGGACCCTATTTGAGACTTTATAGATCTTATCCACTTACATAATGAATATGACTAAAACCTAAGACCATCTTTCTTATGTAAATTCACTAGGCAAGTAGAATGTGTTGAGACCTTGATCAAACAATCTGGTCATAAATGTTTCGGGATGGATGATAAGAGAATTTAGACCCAAATCCATATGGTGTCCAAATTCAATAAAAATTATGAGGCTTTGTAACAAAAAAGAAGGGGATTACTTATGAATAAAATTTTAGAGTAACCACAAGAAGACCACATACTTCTAATCAATGATTAATGACACCAAAAGTAATTTGACTCGTTGAGGAATGTTGAGTATTAAAGATCGATACGAGTTCCAAATCAAGCATGGGAATCTCATCGTCTTCGTTGGAAGTACCTATTTAAAGGCTCACTCTAAAGGCTTTGGCTTACTTATAGGACCTCTCTTATAGATGTTTCACTTTAGAAGAACTAAATGTGACCTATACCTTGGAGGAATACCATCAACTCTTGAACATGTCAAGCACCTTATATACCAAAGATGACTAGATGCCAAGAAATGATTGAAAAACTAGTTAGGCATAAACATGAGTCGTGACAAGGCTAGTGGTAATAATAAGGGATGGCATTATGAAAGTTGGTTATATATGTTTAAACAAAAGCTGAAATATCCATATACTAGTTCTAAAGGGATCAAAATTCTAGGAATGATGATCTTTGGGTTTGTGTTCTTTCCTTTATTAGTAGGCATAATTTGTCTAGATAAAGCCAATGTCTTCATCAAGGTAGAGAAGCATTCTATAAACCATACTACTACCACCCTAGCTGAAATCTTTTCCTTACCGAGTCATTGTAGGAGGCTTGGAAAAAGGAGAATGAGATGTTATGTTTAACTCGTTGTTTGTATGGATAATCAATTATATTAAAGCCTATAAATCAGTCTTTAAAACATAATAATGGATTAATCAAGAACCTTTGAAGGAATTCCTAACTAATAAATGGGAAGAAAAATATGAGTACGAGTGGTTTTCATTATTTTTAACTTTTTCAATTAAATGTTTTCTATGGAAGATAGTTTGGATGAACCAAAGACCATATCTCGCTTATTATGGAACATGACTATGGGTCCATTTAATTGAAGCAATCGAGTATACTTGCTATGCTCATTTCATGGTGTCAAGTAATGTGGCTATGAGCGAGTCGTCTCTAAAACTACGAGCTTAAATAGATTTAAAGGAAAAGTGGACGATATGCCCACTCTTAAGTTTCATGAACCGGTTCTACAAGACTAGTTAACCCCTGTCATCACATAAGGTTAGTAATAACTGAATGATATCCTTATGGCAAGCAAATAGGGTAAAAGACTACAAGTATCTTACTAGCCATCACGAAGCTATAAGATTTGTATCTTCAAGCTAACCTACCTAAGGAACTAAGTTGATCCCTCTATAAGTTTCAAGCACCTTCCTAGCCGATCTAAAGGAAAAAGAAAGAAAATAAATGATCCTTTAGAATTGACTCCTCTAAACCATCATGATCTTATCAAAAAAATTAAGTTGCTCAAGAATGAGAATTAAAAATTGACTAGTAACTTGGCCAAAGAGAAAACGAAAAGAGAGAAAGATAAAGGAAAGAGACTAAATATGAAGCAAGATTTGGAAACCCGACAAGGCATAACTATGAAGAAAAATATTAAAAACCACTTTACCACTAAGTTTAAACAAAATTAGACCTAAAATACACTAAGTTTGACAACTTGTAATTATGATATGAGTAAGTTAAGCTTAAGTTTGAGAGTCTAAGGTTAGAAGTAAAAAATCTTAAAGAAAATAATCTTAAATGGAAAATGTCTATAGAAGTTGATCGTAGTAACCACCAAGAATTGATAGAAAAAATAACGGAGGCATAAGGCCAAATTGCTTGTACTTAAGAAGGAAAACTGACATTTAGAAGAAGAGCTACTTAAGCTATCCTCATACTAGGCCACCAAACATAATAATTTGACTCAAGTTAGTAATGAGTGAGACCAACACTTGGTTGTATTGCCAAGCAAATCTAAATTAATTTGATGGTTATAGAATGAGAATGGGTTTTTGTGATTGATCTTATTAATGTAAATGCATTGGAATTGCCTATTTCTACTCTCTAAATAAAATGGCTCGACTATTTAAAAAAAAAAGCATCAAATATCATTATAACTTGGATCCAACTAATAAAACATAACTCCATTTTAAACATGTCATCTATTAAGGCAATCCCTCCTATTGGAGTCCTTGAAAGTTACTGGTGAATTTGAATTCATCCTTAAACTTAAAAGGATCAAAGAATCAATGACTAAATTCTCTTATCAACCTTCATATGAAGGTTATCTCATATCTAGTCTCAATAGTGGTCATTTATGGCAATATGCTATTTATGTACTATATTTCATTTCTTTTTTATCTGTATAGAAATATAGGTCTTACTACCAAAACCATAAAGTTGCAAGGCTTTCTACCCTGTTTGAGCGAAGCATGCAAGTATTGGATTATATGGGCCTCCCCTAAATCGTGAAAGAACTTAGTCATCTGCTGCCCTTAAAACACTATTCGCCATCCCTTTGCCCACTTCTCAGCCCCAACTCAAGTGCCTCGGTTCTTTATGCCTCACTGAGAGAATGATGCTACTACCAATTTTGTAACAAATCGGTATTTAGGGACATGCTTGAGCTATTTCCTCTAAAATCTTATACTATCACTTTCTTGCAACTACATATGTCTCAAACTCGAATAGCCTCCATTATTGATCTAACTACTAATGATTTGGGGAAAGACAAGATGACTATAGAGTATGGTGAAAAAAAGTTCACTCGCTATTAAAGAACAACTTAAAACTATTAAGTTCGGTAGATGTATATGATCCTTTTTTGATAATGGATAATTACTTTGTGTCAAAGGTGGTGATCCCAAAAAAGGTTTGACTCGCTTGAGTTTCCTAAGTATGTCGAGGACCTATGTTAGTGTGTATTTGAATAAAATGGTTGAAGGTGGTGATCCCAAATTATAAATTCACTTTTCTCAAAAAGGTTTAGAAAGGTTTACTCTCACTTAGTTCATCGATTTAGATTGGACCAAGATCACAAAATCGAGAGATTTGGTTAAGCTTTCATAAGATAGTATAAGTTCAACTCTGAAAAGAACCCTAGATAGGTCTAGTTTATAGTCGATGGAAAAAAGTGTTAAAGAGTCTCTTAGAGAGTATGCTTAGAGGTGGTGAGAAACTACTTCAAGAATTTAGCCACCATTGCTAGAGAAAGGGTTGGTTACACTTTTCATAAATACCTTTAGGCTTTCCTATTATGACTATCTATTGAGAAACATGTATAAAAATTTTGTTAAGATAGTATCTATAGCAAATTATATCGAACAAGCCATTAGGTAGGAAGAGTGGCTAATTCTACTCGAATCAAGCTATAAAAAGATCAAATTTAGAAGGAAAAAAAGATATAGGTGTACACTAAGTTGAAGCACTAATCTTTTGTCTAAGAGGTCGTTGGGACACTCTACAAAAGGCTAATAGTTAGTTTTTCCTATGAGGTAACATGGCTAATCTTGCCACTTAATTCATAACGTCGAGGTGCATTATGCATACTAATATTATTGGTTTGAAAGATCGAGTCTCCCATTTTTATGCAAACTATTAATAAGAACACACTATCATAAAGTTTAATAGCCAGCAAGTACTATTCAACCAAAATGATGAATATTGGGTGGGTAGAATATAGAAATATCTTGCCACCTCTATATATCTTTCTCAATGATCTTTTTAAGAATCTAGTGACCATTGGTATGATAACTTCAATACACATACCAAAGGTGAATGAGACTTATAAATGTCATAGCGGTATAACTTGACATAATATTAAATGTTGTGTTGGCTTTAAGAAAAATGTTAAATCATTGATTGACTAAAGATGAATTACATTTGAAGACACTTCTAATTCTTTAAATATGAATTCAAACCCATTGCCAAACCATACTATCACTAAGGGGATAAATATGGTATCACTCGATGATGTGGCATACAATAGAGAAAGGTCAAGTTTGAAAATTTCTATGTCTAATGTATTTGACATGATGAATGTTATTAATAATGATATGATACCTTCTAATTCATAAGCTTTTATTTATCCTAAACATTTTTATAAGTTCCACAAGACAGGAGGGCATGATATTGATTGGTGTGTTGAATTGCACCACCCGGTTCAAACTATGCTAGTATTGGAAACTCTAAGGGCAAGAAGAAAGAAAGAAATTCCAAGATGAATGTGTTGTTTTAAGAAAATGATATTGATAATTCTACACCCCTCGGATATGAGTCAATCGGAATGGGTCATATAAAGCTGGTTTTAAAAACACTTACACTCGTAAAGGTTGATTATCAAGCTATTCCTTATAAATATGGATCTTTCATTTACTCTAGTAAGTCACTCGTTGTTTTAAAAATCTCTTCAATGAAAAAATAAATATCAAAAGAGTTACATGTATAAGAGGGTGATCCATCCTTGAGGAACTAAGAGTGAAGAAAAGAAAGGGCATGAAATCTATCTATTTAAATATAAAAAAAGCTATGAAAGATAAACGAGTCGAACCATCTCTTATGAATTTTGAGATGAACATATCAATTGAGGATGAGAAGGTTGTGGAATTTCTAAAGATGATGAAGAACGAGTGAGTATGGTCTAGTAAACCAATTGAATAAAACTTCGGTATATATATCTTCTATCACTAATCTTGAGTTCAGAACCTTATTAAAGGATTTTTAAAAAGTCCTCAACGAAGCATATGCCTCATTAAATATCACTACTAGCTTGATAGAGCATTTATTAAGGAGATACAAGCCACCAATTACTTATACTTTACTAAAAATGAATTAGAACTTGAGGGAACCGGTTATAACAAGACCTTGTATATCATCATCAAGTGCAAGGATTATATGATTACAAAGGTGTTAATTGATAATGGGTTCGCTCTTAATGTGCTAGCCAAAGTACATCTTAGTTCATCCGTCGGTTGATTCTTCACTCATGATGCTAAGCAAAATAATGGCACGAGCTTATGATGGTATCTCTCATAGAGTTATTGGAGACATAGAGATTGATCTAGGTATTGATTGTATCAATTCTAAACTACTCTATAAGTGATAGACATCTATCTTTCTTATAGTATGTTATTAAGAAAGCCATAGATCCATTCAACAAGAGCTATCATATCCTCATTAC
Organism: Dovyalis caffra; assembly: GCA_963924115.1. NCBI lineage: Eukaryota > Viridiplantae > Streptophyta > Magnoliopsida > Malpighiales > Salicaceae > Dovyalis > Dovyalis caffra. Next base: position 6,904,261 of record CAWUPB010001197.1, read on the forward strand.
ACCAATTGATAAAGTATATAGCTGACGTAAAGCTAATCATTGTGAAGCTTACGAAGTCTATAACCATGGCTAAAAACATATCGAGTTTTATACATTAAGGCAAAAGAAGTTGATGATAGGACCTTGTTTGCTTTTAAAGTAGTTAATGTTAAGTTAGTCTATAAGAATTTGGAAATGAAGGGCCTTAGGTTGTTTAGTGTTGTAAAGATGTAGCAAAGTATATGGTAAAAGCTAGATTACCATTGTTTTACATGGATAATGGCTTGCCGGATAATTTTAAACTTGTGAAGTAGAGAATGACCAATTAACACTTTAGGCTAAGATACAAGCCACCCAAAAAGGACTATAAGAGGATGAGTGAAATGGAGAAAGAGAAAGATTAGGCCATATTGAGTGGCAAGATCTTGATTATAGAGAATTTGACATCCTTCATATTCGTACAACATTTCCATAACCTTCACATGTGGCTTTTTTGGATGATGAGGATCCGAACTTGGGATACATTTTTTTACGACATGGTAGTCTATACCCTAAGGACGGTAATGATCGATAAAAGTGACCAATATGCACCATCAACATCATCATCAACCAACTTTGATGTGATGACTCTTTTATAGCTCAACATCAACATGATAGAGAAAGAATTTTAACATTGACAAGGTTATTTGAAAGTGTGCTAAAAATGAGAAGATGACCAATTAGTCTAAGGAAGGAAGTACCAATCATCTACAAGGTTGAGTAAATCTCTTTTTATCATGTTTTTCTTTGACCTTCTAGTTGAATTCGGCTCAAATCCTTAAAAAAAAAAACTTTTTATATGGAGAGTCTTATCTTGTTCATATATAATAATAATACATCAAACTTTGTAGAATTTCTCTTTTGAAATTTTTTTATTTGCATTCTTTTTCTCATAATTTTACTTGTATTTTTATTTCATTTTAAAAACATACATTATGATCAGCTCTTAAAAAATAAAAATAATTGTAAAATGATTGGCCTACATTTGTTGAAAATGTAATTGTAATGGAAAAAAATAGTAGGGTCGGGATGATATAAGAGAATTTATAAAACTAATAGAATTATCGGAACAGCTATCAACCCATACCAAGAAGAATTAGAAATGATAAATATAAGGATTGATAAGAACAAACGATAGCTAAAGGTTAGGATATTGATGGAGGATATTGAAAACAAAAGTCTAGTTTCTCTCTTGAGAGAATACTTTATTGTATTTGTTTGGTCATATGCCGACATGCTAGGACTAGACACCGAGATAATGGAGCATAGATTACCTTTGAATCCAAGGTATAAGCTAATAAAGTAGAAGTTGAGAAGGACAAAGCTACATGTTTTACTTACGAGTGAAACAAGAGATTAAGAAATGAAGGTATACGGGATTCTTGAAAGTGGTCATATATCCTTAATGGGTGTCAAACATAGTGGTAGTGGATAAGAAGGATGACAAAATCCAAATGTGTGTTAATTATAGAGATTTAAACAAAGCCAGTCCAAAAGATGACTTTCCATTACCATACATCGATGTCCTAGTCGATAATGATATAAAGAATGCCATCTATTCATTTATGAATGATTTTTTATGGTATAATCAGATCAAGAAGGATGTGGATGATAAAGAGAAGATGATATTTATCATGATTTAGAGAACTTACCATTATAAGTTTATGTCTTTTGAATTGAAAATTTTTAAGGCAACTTACCAAAGAGCCATGGTTACGTTGTTCTACGATATGAAGCATAAATAGATTGAGGTGTGTGTAAATGATATGATTGCAAAACCCAAAGAAGATGAGGATCATACTCGATCTTGAGAATGTTATTTGAGGGATTAAGGAAATATCGACTAAGGTTAAATCCTGCGGAGTACATTTTTAGTGTGAGGTCTATGAAAATGCTTAGGATTATAGTGAGCAATAGAGAAATTAAAGTTGATCATAATAAAGTTAGAGCCATTCAAAGTATGCCTTTATCGTTAATTGAGACAAAGTCAAGAGCTTTCTAAATCATTTGAATTATATTGCTCGCTTTATTTTTTAATTAACCAATAACTACAAGTTGATATTCGACTCGTTGTGAAAGAAAAATCTAAACGTCTAGGATGATGATTGCCAAAAAGCCTTTCATCAAATCAAACAATATTTACAAAATCCACCATTATTGATACCTTTGGTACCAAAAGAACCTTTGATTTTGTATTAATCAATGACAAAAGTAGTAGTGTAAAGTGTTATAGGCAAGTATGATAAGTCGAGAAAAAAATAAGCCATTTATTACTTGAGCAAGAAGTTCACCGATTACGAGTCAAGATATGATGAATTAGAGAAGATGTGTTATGGCTTAGCATGGTGTGTATGAGACTCAAATAGTACATGCCCTATCACACAACTTGGCTAATTTAAAAAATGGACCCGTTTAATATATCTTTGAAAAGCCATACCTATCTATCCGAACCGCCGGATGGGAAGTCATGTTATCCGAATATGACATTGTATACATGATAAGACAAGCGAGTGAAAGGAAGAGTTATAACCGATCATTTGGTAGATAATGCAATAGAGGATTACGAGCCTTGAGATTTTATTTTCTCGATAAAGCAATTATGATAGTTAAAAAAGAAGAGTTTAAGTTGAATGATGACATTTGGGTCTTGTACATTGATGGAGCTATTAATGTGTTAGGAAATGATATCGGCTCGACCTTGATTTCACCAAAAATAAAATATTTTTTATGATAGTTAAGTTGTTTTGAATGCACGAATAATATTACTAAGTACAAAACATGTGTGCTTGGTCTAGAAGTAGCCTTAAAGATGAAGATAAGCAAACTCAATGTATACAATGACTTACTACCATAATTACTCAAGTGAAAAGAGAGTAGTTGATGAAAGATAGAAAGCTAAAATCATACAAAGAATATCTAACAAAACTGATTGGTTAGTTTGAAAAAATCGAATTCATCTATTTAGGTAGAGAGAAGAACCATTTTGTTGATACTTTAACAATCCTTACTTCTATAACTCGAAATCAAATATGGTGTGAAGATTTAGTCCATATGCATAAAAAATAAAAATGTCCCAACATACTATTATAGTCTAATTGAAGAGGAATTAGATGGAAAGCTATGGTATTATGGCATTAAATAATTCATTAAAAATCATAAGTATCCGAGTTGACGTAATAAAGAATTATGCTCGAAGGTTGGCTATGGACTTTAATCTTGACGATGAGATTCCGTATATAAAAAAAAGTTTTGATGGCTCTTTGTTGAGATGTTTGGATAAGGCCGATGCAAAAAAGACTATAAGAGAGATCCATAAAAGAATTTGTACTAGTTACACTAGTGGATATATGATGACTTAACGATTTAGTAAAGCGGCTACTTCGGAAAACTACAAAAAAAGATTGCATTAATTATGTTAAAAAATGTCATAAGTATCAAATTTATGTCTATCGGATACATGTTCCACCGATAGCTCTTTTCAATACGGTATCACTTTGGCTATTTGCAATGTGGGGCATAGATGTCATTAGATCAATAAACCCTAAGGCAAACAATGAGCACCACTTTATCCTATTGTAATTAATTATTTCATAAAGTATGTTGAAACTATTTCTTTTGCACATGTAAATTAGAAGGTCGTATATCGATTTATAGAGAAAAATATCATCTACAAATATGGCTCTCTCGAAACTCTAGTAATAGATAATGCTCATAAATTTAACAAAAAAATGATAATGGATTTATGCTAATATCCGAAGATAAAGCATAATTTTAACGCCCGTCAATCCAAACACCTCATCCGAAGGGTCATGATCAAATGGGTCGTTACTAAAACTTATATCCTTTTTATTTTTCTTAAAAATAAATTTCTAATTTAATATTATTAAAATATGTTAATTTAAAAATACAATTAATAATATATAATCATAAGATTTTCTTATTAACATAGCAAAAACGTTATTTTAAAATTTCATATTTATAAAGCATCTATCACCATAATTAACATTTCTAAATAATCTTGTCTCAACATTCATACCCAAATTCTAAGTAAAAATTTTCAACATTCATAAGTTTAACATCATTACACTTATTATTTTAAAAATAAATATTCATTTAAAGCATAACCTAATTGTTAGGAACATGCAAAGGCAAGCACATAAGTCATTGGTCACTAGAAGCGAGCATCAACATCCTCAACATTTGCATCATTACCTACACCATAGAACGGATGTGAGATACAAATATCCTAATAAGTATAACATGTATGATTTTACATCAAACTTTTTGTACATGAATGTCTTTAAAAATTTTTTCCTCATTTGAGCCCACTAGAAGATACTAACACCGATTAGTAGGGTCTAGCCTCAATAAAAAAACATGCATAAAAACATTAGCCTCATTATTTAATAGTCAAACCTCAACCTTTATACCTCGATAGACAACCTCAACCTTTGAACCTCATTATGCATCAAAAAAATAACCTCATTTGTTTACTTAAAATATTTTCTTTCAATCGACATGTAAAACATATGCATGCGTATGAATCCACCTCAAGACCATCACATCACATCAATCACATAAAAATGCATAGCATTTACGTCTATAATGTAGGTGAGTTACACTTACTTGATTTGCTTAGAACCATTGTTTATCTTAACCTTCCTCTAAAAATCGGTACCTCGACTTGATTCAAACCTTGAACATACACACCATATAATATAAGAAATTGAATATTATTATTTTATCTCTAATTGTTTAATTTTTATTAATTCCTATTCCTTTCTTGTAATTTCTTTTAAATTAAAAATCCTAATTAAATCATCAACTCACTCTAATTTATTCAATTCTCTTCTAATTATATTCATATAATCTAATGTTATTAAATTTTAACTTAACCTATTCTATTCTTATTTAAATACATTTAATCATAAAATATTCTAATAAAATTTAAGATTTTAATAGTAAAATATAATTTTTACATAATTAATCCTAAATCATGAAATTTCAAACTCAATTCTACCTAAAATCATATGGAAAAAAATAATTAAATTAAATATTTTTCTTACCTTAAATATTGAATTACCAAGACTTGAATCTTCTTCCAAGTACCTTTGACTTCACTTCTTACTCAATTATATTCTCGCTCTCTCTCTCTCTCTCTCTCTCTCTCTCTCTCTCTCTCTCTCTCTCAATATATGCTTGTGAAATAGCTTTCCTAAATGAGGAGAATGACACCCTAAATATAGGCATGAGAAGTTGAAACATTTAGGAATTTTAAGTACATGAATTAAAAATAATAAAAGACTACTAAATTTCTTCTTTTATGGCCATTAAGTGGCTTTCTTTCATGATCACTAACCTTCTTCTTTTATGGCCACTAACCTTCTATTTTTATGGGCACTTTCTTTTCTTTCATGGTCATTCATGTCTCCTCTTTAATTTTAATATATGTTTCAAAAAAATTTCTCTTCTTTCATATCCACTAACATTTTCTTTGAAAGCTAGTAAAACTTATTATTATTTCATTATTATTTTATTAATTATTATTACTATTTTAATCCTTTAATTCCTAATAGCTTAGGCTAAGATTGTAGGATTAATTTCTATTTATAAAAATACTATCTATAATACCTAAAAATATATATAGTATATCCTAAAACTCTATACCTAATCACCATATCATCTAATAACATAAAAATATTAAATTACATACACAAATAAAGCACATATGCACACATATACACATCATATATTATCATACAAAATTTTTGGGTATTACAATCATGTTTCCTCTTAATATAAGCCTAAGATGAATAAGGTTGTAGAAGTACTAAACAAGAATTTAAAGAAGATTATCCGGAAGATGGAGGTGACTTACAAGAGTTAGCATGAGCTACTAGCATCACCATTGTATGCTTATTGAGCAACAGTTAGAACTTCAACATGAGCAACCGTTACTCTATATATATGGAATGGTGACAATGATGCCTTTAAAAGTTGAAATACCTTCTCCGATGGTTCTAAAAGAAGCGAATTGGAAGAATCTAAATAGGTAAAGATTCGATATGAATAGTTGAATCCGATAAGTAAAAAAAGACTTATTGTTATTTGCCATGCCCCAATTGTATTAGAGAAGAATGGCCGGATCATACGATGAATAAGTGCATCAAAGAAGTTTTCAAGAAGAAAAACTTGTGCTAAAGAAAGTTTTACGGATACTAGGTTTTAGATCAAAGTAAATGAGCACCTAATTATAAAGGTCCATATGTGGTAAAAAAAAAAAAAAAAGCATTCTAAGGAGGAGCTCTCATTCTAACTAACATGGATGGTGATGATTTAAAAAAGCTAGTGAATTCAGCTTATTATAAAGAAATGTTACACATGAATTATGACTCTTTTTGTTCAAAGTAATAAAGTATTTATCAAAGTTTTGGCCAATCTACTTTATGTGTTAGCATTTTTCTTTGCTTCTTATTATTTTTTTTATTGCCTCTCATCATCAAATATGTGAATTTCTAACTCTTTTTCAAAATAACATTTTCTAACGTGATCAGTCTCTAAAAAACCCTTCATTGGTCATTAGCATAATGATGTATTAATATTATCTATAAAATATGAAAAATAATTTAAATAGTAAAAAAAATGATATGATAAGAAGGTTTATCAAAATTCGTTATACAATGGGGCCTTTCATATCATGTTTGTTAGAGGAAGTGAATCGTGAGATATTATAGGCAATTATAATAAGTTAAAAGAAATTTGCATAGGCGGTAAACTCAACAAAGTAAAGGGAAAAATTAAAGTTTGAAAAGGAGAAGTCACCACATTACTAAATAGTAATAAGATGATATAGATATGATCCGATGGCTTATGTAAATAATTGTGACATAATGAGTAGATACACCAACCCGAGGAAAGCGATAAACCTTGCACTTCAATTTCGGAAAAAAAGATGACACCAAAGGAAAAGATGAAGTATGGTTTGAATGGTCGGGACTTATATTTCTAATAACAAAAAAGTATGAATTACAAGCTAGGAATGCATATTGAATAATAACCTCTTAGTTCCACTTAGCTATGTCACCGACAAAAGGCATGTCATCCTAAATAATAGGCTTAAATAAAGGTGTATGTTTTTCAATCTATGCCTCATCCATTTCTCTTTGTTCTTTTTTTTCACAAAGCTTCCTATGCATAATCAAAATCGAGTGGTCTATCACATCTTGTTAAAAAACATGGTCCGTCATATTAGTCTAGGTCGGGGTGGTCTATCACATTTTATCAAAAAAATAGTCCATCACTTCATTAAAAACCAATGTGTTCTGTCACATCTTTTTAAGTCAAAATGATTTATCACATCTTATTAAAAAAATATGGTTTGCCATACTTATGTAAACTAATATGGTATGTTACGTCCTTCTAAGTTAGAGTGTTTGTTATATCCTCATAAATCAATGTGGTTTGTCACATCCTTTCAAGTTAGAGTGGTCTATCATATTTTGCAAAATCAAGGTGGTTTTTCATGTCTTGAAGAGTTCAAGTGGTCTATCACGTCTTGCCAAATCAATATGGTGTGTCACATCTTTCTAAGTCAAAGTAATCTATGACATTTTGCTAAATCGGAATGGTCAATCATATTTTATAGAATCGAGTGGTTTTGTCATATCTTATAGATTCGAAGGGTTTGTCATATCCTGCCAAATCATAATGGTCTATCATGTCTCATAAAACTAGAGTGGTCTATCATGTCTTATAGAGTCAAAGTGGTCTATCACATCCTACTAAATCGAATGGTCTATCACATCTTGTAGAATCAAAGTGGTCTATCACATCTTATAGAGCTAGAGTGATTTTTCATATGCTACCTATTAGTGTAGGTGCTTAATATTCAACTATGTTTGGATAGGTTTGAGTTATTGTATTATTGCATAATTTATTTTAGTAATAATAAAGAATTCTTTTCATTAATTCTCGTGTTTTATGTTTATTTATTAAATAGAATTAGATAAAAGTCCTTATGATATGCATTTGCATTGATGGTTGATGAAAAGATGTGAGACAAACACAATGCATATAAATGATATCATTAAATGTCCCATGTTGTAACATTATTAAGAACGGACATTGACTATATACGAGTTAGACTAGTGAGTGTTATACTCATACTATATGATAGCAGTAGGAGATCTCATACTTATTAGCATGATGATGCCAAAGCAAGCACTTAGGTGATTTATGTTAGAGAACATAGCACTGGACTTGACTCACCATCGGAACCTATTTGATTTAGTCTATAGGAATCTCATATGAGATGGGTATAACTAATTCTTAAACTTGAAGTCATTACGGTTATCTTATTAGAGGATTTGCGTACTTTAACACCCGTTTCGATAGACTTAGTAAAGGATTGCACATGGATAATTTGTTGGGTGTACTAGAAATCTAATAGAGGTATGCAGCTAAATAAGATTGGACATATCATTTATTGTATGCTAAATGAGTTATCTCATTACACTTCGATGAATATCTCGCTTAAACAATCTATGGCCACGGAAGGAGTACTCCAATAGAGCATAGTTGGCTTACTCTAAGAGCTAAGATATTTGAGAATTAAAGAAAACTTGTGTGATCATGATCGAATAAGACTAATAACCAAGTTCGAGATCGCACTATGCTAAGTTGATATAAAGACTGAATTGTATGGTAATTATACTCGTGAAAGGTAATTTTGGATTAATTAATCCTCTTAAAAAATTAGGTAATCATGATGCCTTACTAGAGGCCAATATTGACTTATGTATCAAGAGATAAAAGTTGTATCTTTTATTCTTGATACATTGCTAACATATTTAGGAGTTTATTGAGCTATACGCATAAGTTTAAGCATTCATATGATTAAATAGAAGCAAAGATGTTAGAAAAAGTTTTCAATTATTAAAGTTTCCTATTTTGGGAAAGAATTCAAAAATAGAAGGTTTCTAAAAATGAAAAGTTTCTTCAAATGGAAAGTTTTCTAAAATGGAAACTTTTCTATTTTAGAAATCGGTTTTCTAATTTGGAAGTTAGTTACAAATTTGAAAGTAAATAACCTAAAATAAAAATTAGTTTCCTAATTTAGGTTTAAGGATAATTTGAGAAATTTTTTCCTAATAAGGTTGATGTTTATCCTCCCACCAAAATTAACTCAAAGCTTTTAATTAAATCTAATGGGCCAAAACTATTTTAGCCTAATTAATTTATTTAGACTATCCAAATAAATATTCTTAGATTAGTTTAGCGGGGTGTACATTAGGAAATAATTTTTCAAAATACCCTTTAACCTAAATTAGGAAACTCCTTTCCCTTTTAAGTTCTTTATTTCCAAATTTGAAACTAACTTTCAAACTCAAAAATCAATTTCTAGATAGGAAACTTTCCATTTTGGAAATTCTTTCCAAAATAGGAAAATTTTATAATTGAAAAACGTTTATAATTGAAAAACGTTTTTCAATATCTTTGCTTCTCATTTATAATGTGAATACTTAAACTTATGCGTATGACTCAATAGACTCCTAAATATGTTGGAAATGTATAAAGAATGAAAGACTTCTCTTTTATCTTTTGAAACATAAATCAATATTAGCCTCTAGTAAGGCATCATGACTACCTAATTCTTTTGGAGGATTAGTTAATCCATTATTACCTTTCATGTGCATGGTTACCATACAATTCAGCCCTCATGTCAACTTATCACAATGTGATCTCGAACTTAGTTATTAGTCTTATTCGGTTATGATCACATAAGTTTTCTTTAATTTCTAAATGTCTTAGCTCTTAGAGTAAACCAACTATGCTCTATTGGTGTACTCCTACTAGACATTTATCGAAGTGCAATGTGATAACTCTTTTAGCATACAAGGAATGACATATCCTATCTTAGTCATGCACCTACCTCCATTAGATTCCTAGTACGCCTAACGAATCACCCATGTGCAATCCTTTAATGGGTCCATCAAAACGAGTGTCAAAGTGCATAAGTCCTCTAATGAGACAATCGTGATGCCTTCAAGTCTAAGGACCATTTGTATCCATCTCGTATGAGATTTCTATAGACTAAAACTAAATAGGTTCTCATGATGAGTAATGTCCGAGTGATATATTCTCTAACATGAATCACATATGTGCTTGCTTTGGCATCACCATGTCAATAGGTGTGAGATCTCATACTCGCTATCATATAACATGAGCATAGCACTCAAAAGTCTATCCGTATATAATCAATGTGCATTCTTGACAATGCTATGACTTAGGATGTTTAATGATACCATTTGTGTGCATTAGTGTTTGTCTCACATCTTTTTATCAATCACTATTTTAAATGCATATCATAAGAACTTCTATCTAATTCTATTTAATTTACAAAGATAAAATATAAGAATTAATAGAATGACTTCTTTATTATTATCAAAATAAATAATGTAATGATACATTAACTCAAGCTCATCCAAACATGATTGGATCTTGGGAATCTACACTAATAACCTCCTACTTACACTAGAGCCAACTAGCCACACCTTAATCCCGATGATCGAGTAAGGGTCTCATGTTTTAGTTATGACAAAGGCTTAGTCAAGGGTCTGCTATGTTATCATCGGTGTAGAACTTTTCTATCCTTATATCGCCACGCATGATAATCTCTTTAATCGGATGGCGGGGTCGCGATACATGCTTGGACCTTTGATGAGACCTTGGTTCCTTGGCTTGTGCTATAACTCCATTGTTATCACAATATAATACTATTGGATCAACAATTCTAGGAACCACTTGTAGTCTAGACAAAAATTTACCAATCCAAATAGCCTCCTTGGTCGCTTACGTGACTATAATATATTCAACCTCGGTTATTGAGTTGGTCATTGTTTTTTGCTTGGAACTTTTTCAACTAACGAGTCCATTGTTCAATTGGAAAATGAATCTTGGCTGTGATTTAAAGTCATCATGGTCAAATTGAAAACTAGCATTTGTGAACCACCGTTATAACTACTTCATCTCCTCCATAGACTAGGAAGGCATTCTTAGTTCTTCGTAAGTACTTAAGAATACTCTTCACAACAATCTAGTGTTTTTACCCAAATCGACTTGATATCTACTACATGTACTCAAAGCATATAAGACATTAAACTACGTACATAACATGGCATACATGATAGATCCTATGCTCGACGCGTAAAGAATGCGACTCATCCTTTCCCTTATGCTTTATGTGTTGGGACACTCGGCCTTGGAAAGTTTTATGTCATGTGACATTGGAATAAGTCCTCTCTTAGACTCTTTAATATTAAACCTCTTTAGTATTTTATCAATGTACGAGCTTTGGGAGAGACCTAACATTTTTTGTGATCTATCTCTATAGATCTTAATTCCTAGATATCTTGCGTCTCTCATGTCTTTCATAGAGAAATTCTTAGATAGCTAATCTTTTATAGATTGCAACATGGTAATACTTGTTGCCTATAAGTGGAATGTCATCTACATATAGTACAAAAAATATAATTGAGCTCCCACTAATCTTCTTGTATACACAAGGTTCAACTTCGTTTTGTGAAAAATTAAACTCTTTGATCATTTCATTAAAACGTTGATTCTAACTCTTAGATGCTTGCTTAAGTCCACAAATGGACCTTCGTAATTTATAAATCTTATTTGCATGTCCTTTGATGACAAAACCATCGGGATGTGTCATGTACACATCCTCATTTAATTTTTTATTAAGAAAAGTAGTTTTGACATCCATCTGTCATATCTCATAATCATGATATGCAACAATTACAAGCATAATTCGAATAGATTTAACCATTGCACCTTGTTGAGAAAGTTTCATCATAATCAACACCTTGCTTTTAACGATATCCTTTAGCCACCAATCCGGCTTTGTACGTATGTACATGTCCATCCATATCGGTCTTTCTTTTAAAGAACCACTTACACCCAATAGGTTTAACACCTTTAAGGCGATCAACCAAAGTCCATATTTGGTTAGTGTACATGGATTCCATTTCGAATTTCATGACCTTATATCATTTTCCGAGTCAATGTTTAACATTGCTTCATCATAGGTATTAGGTTCATCATCTCGTATGATAGATACATCTTCATATGTTGAGACTAAAAGACCATATCTTTTTAGCTCTTGACGAATCCTTTTAGACCTACAAAGTTGTTATGTATTAGTTTATGAAGCGAGTTACAACGCTTCATAACTTTTCTACTTGAGGTTCCTCTAATGTAGTGTCAATTTGTGAGTCTTCTCGAATCTCATTGAGTTTAAATTTTCTCCCATTGGTCCTAGCATCTATGAATTCCTTCTCAAGGAATGCAACATGCCTAGCAATGAACACTTTTTGTTCTTATGGTTGGTAAAAGTAATATCCATTTGTTTCTTTTGGATATCCCACGAATTTACACTTTATTGATTTAGGCTCTAGCTTGTCTCCGTCTAAACGTTTGACATATGCTTCACGACCCTAAATCTTAAGGAAAGATAAATTTGCTTTCTTTTCTTTTCATATCTTATATGGAGTCTAATCAATAGACTTTGTTAGAACCTTGTTCAAAATAAATATCCCAATAACGAGCACATATCCCAAAAATGATATTAGGATATTAGTTTGACTTATCATAGATCGGACTATGTTTAACGGTGTCCTATTTCTCCTTTCGGACACACCATTTATTTTTGGTGTTCCGGGTGGGGTTCATTATCCGATAATCTCATTCTTATTTAAATGATCTAAAAATTCAGTGCTTAAGTACTCTCCACCTCGATCCGATCGAAGTGCCTTAATGCTTTTGTCGACTTGTTTCTCGACTTCAAATCTAAATTCTTTGAACTTTTCAAAGGCTTCGATTTGTGTCGTTTGAGATACACATGACCAAAACATGATCTATCATCGGTAAAGGTTATGAAATAATCATATCTTCCTCTAACTTGGGTGGACTCGTGCCCACATACATCACTATGTAGGAGGCATAACAAATCAATAGCACTTTCACCTTTTTCATTAAAAAGGGATTTTATCATTTTGCCAAGCAAACAAGATTCGATGACATCATAAGATTCATAATCAAATGATTCTAAATATCCATTTTTATATAGCTTGGATATGCGATTTTTGTTTATATGGCCAAGTCGACAATGCCATAAATATATTTTGTTTAGATCATTAGTTTTGAGTCTTTTCGTAATTATATTATACACGGATGTCTATGTTCAAAACATATAAATCATTATTCACATTAACACTTCCATATAAAACATCATTTTTATAAAAGGAACAACTTTTTTCGTAAATAAAAACAAAAAACCATCTTGGTTCAAACAAAAAATGAAAATGATATTCCTAGTTATACTAGAAATATAATAACGAGTTTCGAGTATAAACACAAGTCCAAATAATAGTGCTAACTCGTAGGTGCCTACCACTAATGGTACAACTCTTGAACCATTACCCACGCATAGGTCAACCTCACCGTAAGCGGTCTTTCTAGTCTCTTTTAGTCTTCTTAAGTTTATACAAATATGTACATCACATCCAAGTATCGAATACCAATATGTTGGACTAGAAGTAGAAAAATTTACTTTAATAACACGAATACTTAAGGCACATCGAAAACTCTTCTCTTGTACCCCTTCATAGTACTCCTTATCATCTATCGCATAACCATTTTCCATGTTAGAGGACATTCCTCTCATTCAATTTTCAGTCAAGAAAGTTTATGTCATTTATGGCATTCTTTCCATTAGTCATCGATCTCATCGATGTATTGCTAATCATACTCGTGTGATAACCTTGACATGATAGAAAAATGTATGGTTTGGTTACTTAAAGCATAAATTAAAAAAATAAGATCTATGTTCACTCCTACTATTTTCTTTAAGTTCTATAACCTTCAATATAGGACTCGAGAAAACTTTTCGATTCGTTTTTCTAGTGGGTTAGGATCCCATCATCTAACATGCATTAGCCTTGAGTTATCTCAACAAGTAATACATGAAGGATTAGGTAGGTAACTCCTTACCAATTATATATAATGTAATTCCTAATTCCATTGATATGATAACTCCTGGTCTTTATCACATCTTATGTGAATACCAATCCTTGCTTACAAGTTTATTAGACCTTGAGTTATCTCAATAAACTCAACAACTCATTTAAGTTAGACCTAACGTTCAAGAACATCGCATGGCCTATGATTTGTTTCCTTTGAGGAAGAAATGACCTTGAGTTATCTCAACAAGTCAACAACAACCAAAAGAGTTCTCGTCTCATAATGCTAGAAAGTAATTAACTTAATATTTTATTTAAATAATTTAATATGGTTGGTCTCATCCTAGCATGCATACTAAACAATAATCACATTATTCCTAATCATGCACATTAACATTGATCTCATCACATCCATACATCTTATACATGACTCAAGGATTGGTGAATGGTAATGAATTTCTAATACTAGCCCCTTCAAGCCACAAAGAGACTAGTAGGTCAATTCCTAGGTGAAAAATTATTACAAATTCTTCATGAATGTCTTCATTCCTTAGCGTCTTTCCCTTGTATCTATTTTAATTCTCATCTTCAACTTTTACATTTATTCGAAATAAGAAACCTCAAGTTAGATTCGAGAGAAGTAAGATGACAAGAGAAATACAATAGAGTAATAAAGAAGGTAAGACGCATAGGTCCTATTTATCCAAAAACTAACAAGCATTCATTCATAAAACTAGGTCGACTCATCCATACCATTCACCCATGCTTCAATCACACTAATACATAACATACTAATAAAAAAATTTCATTCATATAATGATTATTAATCTATAGTTTTGGTCATTTTATAAATTTATCAAAAATTCTCAAAAGTTTGATTTTAAAAAATTTTTAGGCATTGAGCCCACTTTGGGCCCATAGGCCTTTAAGCCTTGAGGGTTAATGGGTTTCGAAACCCAAACTACGAGGTTCGCGTGCATGTTGACGTCCGTCTATAGCCAACGACCTAGCATGAAAATGCCCGGCCAATAGCTCGTTGTGTTGCCTAGGCCCCTAGCATCGAGTTGGGTCGTCCAGCATGCTTGGCATGTAGTGCACGGCTTAGGCGTTACACGGTTCGTGCGCCTAGTGCACGACCTAGCGAGCCGACGGCCTTGCTCGTTGCTTGCCTAATGCATAGCTCGACGAGGCTTACCTACCGTGCGCCTAGCGCATTGCTTGGTAGTAGGGCTACCGTGCACGCGAGTGTTAACGTCCAACGTTGACCTTGTACGCTCTTATTGATATTTAGCCAAAAATTTCAGTTTCATATTTATATAAAACACCAAAAACATAAGATTTATAATTAGGCATAGTTAATTCATACGAGTTAATCATAATTAACCAATCATACAATGGAAGATTCAATAGAGGCTTTAATACTAATTGGAGAATCATACATCCTATGGAGGTGAGGAATAAACAAAAACTTTTCTTCATCTAAGGCCCTAAAATCAAGCCGTTGAATCTACTAACCATACATACATGAATAATAAGCTATAAGTAAAGAATTACCTCTTATAGTGTAGATCTAAATTCCTTTCCGGAAAAGTCATCTAAGTGTCCGACCTCTATTGATGATCCGTGTAGTCCAAGTATCCTAAAGAAGCACTCGAAATCAATAGGGTGTTACCGTCACCTTTTTTTATTTAATATTTCCTCTATAAATCAATCCTAGGTAATTTTGTGATAACCTTAAAAGGGGAGGAAAGAGTATGACTTTTTAGGGTTTAGGAGAAAACTATTTTCTCTTATATTCTCTTTTGGTCGTGTGCCACTAGCTAATTTTTAGGGCTCGTAGAAAGTCTCCCACTTCTCTCTCTTTTTATGCTTGGTTGAATATACTCTTTTTCATTAGCCCTTTTATGTCGCACATCTCCTCTTATTTATAGGGGAGTTTCCTTATCCTCCAAGGAGGGAGAGGGGCGCCCTCAAGTCCCTATTAAGACTCTAGGTTGTTGCTTCCTTATCCTTCAAGGTTAAGGAGTTATTTTATATATGGATTATTTGATTATTATCTTTAAAACATCCAACCTTATCCAATAAGGTTAATGTTTATCTTTAAAACGTTCAACCTTATCCAATAAGATTGATGTTTATCATCCCACCAAAATTATCTCAAAGCTTTTAATTAAATCTAATGGGTCAAAACTATTTTAGCCTAATTAATTTATTTGGACTATCCAAATAAATATTCTTAGATCATTTTGATGGGGTCCATATTAGAAAATAATTTCTCAAAATACCCTTAAACCTAAATTAGGAAACTCCTTTCCCTTTTAGGTTTTTTATTTTTAAATTTGAAACTAACTTTCAAATTAAGAAATTGATTTCTAAATACGAAAATTTTCATTTTAAGAAACTTTTCATTTTGAAAACTTTTTCCAAAATAGAAAAATTTTATAATTAGAAAATTTTTCCAATATCTTTGCTTCTAATTTATAATGTGAATTCTTAAACTTATGCGTGTGACTCAATAGGCTCCTAGATATGTTGGCAATGTATTAAGAATGAAAGAGTCCTCTTTTATCTCTTGATACATAAATCAAGATTGGCCTCTAGCAAGACATCATGACTACTCAATTCTCTAGGAGGATTAGTTAATCCATTATTATCTTTCACGAGCATGGTTATCATACAATTCAGTCCTCATGTCAACTTATCACGAGTGTGATTTTGAACTTGGTTATTATTCTTATTTGATTATGATCATAAAAGTTTTCTTCGATTCTCAACTATCTTAACTCTTAGAGTAAATTAACTATGCTATATTGTTGTACTCCTATTATGGCCATAAATTTCTTGAGCAAATATTTATCAAAGTGCAATGTGATAACTCATTTAGTATACAAGGTATGACATGTCCTATCTTAGTCATACACTTACCTCCATTAGATTCCTAATGCACCCAATGAATCGCCCATATGCAACCCTTTAATGGGTCAATCGAAACGAATTTCAAAGTGCATAAATCCTCTAATGAGACAATCGTGATGGCTTCAGTAGAAGAACCATTTGTATCCATCTCATATGAGATTCCCATTGAATAAAACCAAATGAGTTTTCATTGCGAGTCATGTCCAAGTGATATGTTCTCTAACATGAATCACCTAAGTGCTTGCTTTGGCATCACCATGCCAATAGGTATGAGATCTCATACTGCTATCATATAGCATGAGCATAACACTCATAAGTCTACTCACATATAATCAATAACCATTCTTGACAATGCTATGACTTATGACGTTTAATGATACCATTTATGTCCATTAGTGTTTGTCTCACATCCTTTTATCAATCACTATTGCAAATGCTTATCATAAGGACTTATATCTAATTATATTTAATTTATAAAGATAAAACATAAGAATTAATATAATGACTTCTTTATTATTATCAAAATAAATAATGTAATGATACATTAATTCAAGCCCATCCAAAAATGGTTGGATCTTGAGCACTTACACTAACAATACGTTGATTAATTGTAACTTGGAGTGCCATTGAAGTTTAAACAACCCAAATTATATTTTTTTCGATGAATAACGAAGAATCGAAGACCAAAATTGATTTTTACCTAAAAAATCCTAATTTCCACCTATAAATACTCATCTTTCTCTCCACACCCACTATCCATCATCTCTCCTAAAATTTTTCAACCACCATTTTCCTCTTTAGCTGGATTTTTTAGCTTACCCCATCATCGAAAACCACTTACCACTATCATTCAAGCTACCACCACCCATTAAAATCACCATTAGCTTTCTCTCTCAACTTTGCCAATCACCACAACACCTTCACACACCTAGCCACCCTCCATCAACCACATATCAAATATCAAAAATCTCATAGAAACTACCATAAAACCTTCAAAAAACACTAAAAAATCAAAAGAAACTACTAAACACACCTTTATCGATCCACCAAACCCATTTACTCGCCAGATCAAATCAAAGTTCTCCTCTTAAATAAACTTTTCTTTAACTACTATTGTCTCCAACCACCACCACCAATGGATAACCCGACTCTAGATTGACCTATCCCCAATGGTTAGAGGAAGAGAGGTTATCGGAGGAGGAAGAAATTGATGGTAGAACCACAATGATCGGCTTGATTCCATACCTAATCAAACCTCGCATTTTCAATCAAACCACTAGCTACCACCACCACGAGAGTGGTTCTCCTCCTCCTAGAAGTGGTTTCCTATTGAAGCCGCTACTCAACGACACCATAAAATGATGAATTGACACATAACTCATTTCTCAATCCGTTTATGAAGACCCGATCAAATTAACTAATCAAGACCAAATCAGACCTCCTAACCACCAAATGAACACTTTTATAGACTTTTGAGTCCATTGGTGTCCTTAAAAACCTTTAATTTCACTATAATCTTTATCAAAAATAGAGAGAGAGAAATGGCCAAAACTTCAGGTCGACGACAACGATCGCCACCACCACGGATAAGTCAACGACAACCTCCTCCAATTTGCAAGCTAGTTCATACACTTGAAAGACACTAGAAGGTGATCGAATAGTCATTAATGATTGTTGGGCTTCTAGGGGTAATTTGGTAATTTTATAATATAAGGGTATTTTTGTAATTTTTAGGTGTCGAGGCATTTTGGTCATTTCACAACGGACAATAGGTAATTTATTCAACATATAGTAGATTTTTTAACACTAATAAATAATTACTTCCTCTTTCTCGATCGATCGAAATAATTAACCTTCATCAAGATTGAAAGAAGTAGAACTACTGCAAGAGAGGGACTTGTAACATTTTCATGATATTTGAATAACTTTTAAATTTATCTAAATTATTTAAAATGATAAACAAATGATGAGAATGTTGTGTTGTGGATGATTGAGTAATCAAATATTTTATCTAATTATGTTTGAGACTTTTACATATTGTTTGTTTATCCGAATTCAAGTTATCGATGACTTTCCACTTATGCAATCGAAACTACTTGCAACTTCCAAATCCATTTATGTGCATTTTTATTTGTTAGAAATATAACTGCTAGTGGCTTCCTACTTATGTGATGAAGCCGCTAGTGGTTTTAAAGTCATTTTACTTGTTTTTTGTTTGCTTGAAATGAACTCGTTGTTGGCTTTCCTCTTATGTGATAAAGCCATCGGTGGTTTTGAAGTCATTTTACTTGCTTTCTATTTATCTAAAATGAAGACATCATTGGCTTCCCACTTATGTGACAAAATCATTAATGGCTTCCCAAACCATTTATCTACTCTTTATTCTAAAGAAATTAAGTTATCAATGGTTTTTCACTTATGTGATGAAGTTATCGGTGACTTCCTAAATTCTTAACTTGAAGTTATCAATGGCTTCCCACATGTATGAATAAAGTTGCTAGTGACTTTATTTTCATGTCAATAAAGACTATCAATCTTTAAAAACTTACCTATTCCTCGATATAGGTCTTGTTCACTAAAGATTGGCTAAAATTTTGACTTTCCTACCTTTTTCCTTTGAGAATGGGTATTGACTTCATACCGACCTCGAACCTTAAATTAATTTGTTATTTCATCCCGATAAAATAAATTCACTCAAATAGATATAAAAATATAACATAGTAAAACTATATTTTTATTTTCACATATAAAACAATGAAGCCTACTTCGGGTAGGATAGGATGACGATAATGTTATATCTTTCCTATACGTAACCAATTGCTTAACCAAATATCTTTGTAAATTGATATGTTTAGAGTTTCTTAGTTTTTCTTGATTAGCTAGGTGGCGACTTTTGTTCCCACACCTCTCTTGTAAGCCTTGTCAATAAGTAGAATAAAAATTAATTGACACTAATTGTGAGAATTTGTTTAATTTAATATATATTTCATAACTGAATTTAAATATATGCTAAAAATATTTTTAACAAGCTACACTAGAGTCAAAATATAGTCATCATCAAAAGGGAGTCATCTTTAACAAGCTACAAGTTTCATAACAAGAAAATTATGAAATAACGACAAATTGAAGTTTATCGTTATTTAGCAATGGATTAGAGAAACAAATTGTTACCGTTATCCCGACATGGGTTTCAACTATAGAGCACTAATAGACTAGCAACAAATTGTTAGTGACGAACCGAACTTTGAGGGAAATCAATGATGAAATCTTAATTTCTTCACTTTTTTTTTTTTTAGTTTTGGAGTTAGCGACAAAATTTTCATCACTAATTTCATATTTCCTTTGCAAATTAACTACTAAAATTCCATCATTGATATTGAAAAAAGAGAGCAAACTAATCAATTCAAAATCAACGATGAAATCGCATCCATCACTAACCCTAACTCCCTAAATTTAGATCCCTTTTCTTCTTTCCTCTTTTTCTCTTTTTCTCTCCCTCTCCTCCCTTTAACCACTAGTTGCAATCCCTTTCCAAAACCATCACCAAACCCAACTCCTCCACTCTCCATCAATCCCCACCCACTTTAAACTCTTTTCTCCCTAAAAAGCCATGAATTTCCTCCTTCCTCCCCATCTTTTCCATTTGCTCCCTCATTCTCAAAGGTAAGTTGTAATGCCCCCGTCCCGGTCATATTTCTACTACCCAAGTAGAGTACTAGACGAAGCGCGTACGCGGACATACCCTAAACTCTAAGTAGTTCTCTTATGATATTTTTAAAACTTTAATAGCAGATTACGTAAATAACTCCTTAAGATAAAATTTACATCACATAATTAAATATATTAATAAAACATTACGAGCAATATTCAATTTCTCACGAACTCCATACCTCAAATTTACGGATAAAATAAAAACTAATATATGGTGCCTCACATGAGCCGGTTAGGAGGAGCCAACCGCATCCGTACCAACTTGTCCTTTTTCCGTCACAACATAAAAATAACAACGGGGTGAGCCGAAGCTCGGTAAGTAGGGTGATGCACGTGATATGCAATGTTATTTTGACTTCCCACCATACTCATAAATTTTAATCTCGGGTACCCTAGGTATTAGCCGATCTACTTTATTTATCATCCGGGTGGTCCGTAGATCACCTTCTGCTAGAACGAAATTATCCCTCGTTGTAACTACGTTAGCGAAAATCCATCGTCTAACGAGTGCAAGCACATAGCTTGATTTCATCCGGATGATCCTCGGATCATCTTCTGCTACAATGGAATTATCCTTCGTTGTAACTACTATTAGCGGTAATCCATCGTCTAATAGTGCAAGAACACGACCTAGAGTACTTGGACTACTAATACCCATTTATTCCAGTTAGGTTATCAAACCTAAATGTATAAACCATTTCTCAATCAATTGACTTGTCTTAAACCACCCACTATGCACATGATGCACGTGATGAGATATTTAATCACATTCAACCAAATTCGAGTACCAATCCTTCATTCTCATGCCATACTCACGGTCCAATCCACACTCGGTATTTACCCATTGCTCACATACCAATCATGATACTCATAGCGGGAACACAACCTCCGCTCATTAATATTGTTCATTAGTTTCATTAATATTTAAAAGAAGGTCCAAGTCCATTTACTTTAATCCAAGCCCATTAACTTTATCCTAAGTCCATTTACCTTATTCAATTCTATTTTATTTAGTCCAAGCCCATTTAGTTTATTCTCAATCCATTAATTTTGTCCAAGTCTAATTCTTTGGTTTTAGGGTTTATTACCGAGCAACTCCTAATCGAGTAAATAATTTTCCAATTTTAGAACATAATTAAATCTTACCTATTTTATTTTAGATACTAGACATATTTATTTATAACATAACCAAAAATTAGGTCTAAATACTAAGTACATAATTAATTACAAATTTTGAAACTTAGGGAGCAATCTGCCTAGTAGTAGTTTGTCTAGAGCTATCTGTACTAAATTGGGTATAACTCTTTGTACACGAATCCAATGACCAAGAAATTTTAAAGGCAGTTATTTGAAACATAGAGGAACAACTTTTATGCTTTAAGTTTCACCTAGAAATCGATCTAAAATCCTTGAAAATACACCCCAAAATTCGGACAGAATTTACTCCTTATCAACACTAGTTTATTAGTTCATTCCAAGCCAACTTTAAACATGTTTTAGTTCACTTAAATTTAGTCCAAGTTCAATCCAACCCATCACCACATACTTAGGATAAATAAAAATATTAATAAGCTGAGTTAATGTAATTAGACAAAATTTCTTTCATAAAAAATTCGTAAATTTCCATTTTTAAAATTCAGAATTTCTTTTTCTCTAAAATTTCAGCAGTGTTACCTCCTAACCCATCTATACTAAAATGTGCATAACTCTTTCTATATGTATCCAAAATTTATGAAATGTTATAGAGAGCTAGTACACACATAGACAAACAACTTTTATTCTTTACATTTTTCTCAAAAATCAATCTAACAGCATCAAATAAATCTCACAAGATTCGAGCGGATTCTTCTCCCAAAATTCCAGCGAGAATGCATTTCGAAACCACCCTCACTATAATTGGTATAAATCTTAATGTATAGGTCCAAATATTATAAACATTATTACAGGCCTATTAAACAGATAGATGAATAACATTCATTCTTTAAGGTTGACCCAAAAATTACTCTAAAGGCCTCAAATAATTCACACCAAAATCGGGCGAATATAGTCCTTAAAACACCGATTTTGCATATTTGATTTCTTTAATAATTAAACCATTAATCTTAAGCACAATAACTTTAATTTAACATAAATCACATATTTCAAGCATTAATTTCTCATGATGAAATGATAATTATACTTACTCTTAATATACATATATATAGAATTATTCTAATACACGTCGCGTTACGAATAAGGGTTTTCACGGGGGTTACATAAGTTCTCTCTCTCTCTTTCTCTCTCTCTCTCTCTCTCTCTCTCTGTCACACACACACACACACATAAAAATTTATTATTTAATTGTTAATTGGATGATTAGTTTGTCGAGTTTGGTATTTTTCTTAATTGATAGGTTAATTTATTAATTAATTATTATTTAAAATTTAAATAGGTTTGAATTAGGTTTAATTTGCTTTGATTATTTTGAGTTAGAGTTAAATTAATTAGGCTAATTTTGTATTAATTGGATGATATAATTTCATTTACATTGCAAATTGTTAATTTTTTGATAATTAAAATTTAATTAGGTTTGAATTAGATTTAATTAAGTTAATTTGATTTATTTTTAAATTAATTAAGTTAATTTTGATTAATTGGTTGAATTTTATTTTTTTTATATTTAATTCTTAATTGGTTGATTAGTTTTTTAATTTGTTAATTTTTTTAATTAATTTTTATTAAAAATTTAATTAGGTTTCAATTAGCTTTAATTTACTTATGCATATTTGAATAAGAGTTAAATTAATTGGGTTAATTTTAATTAATTGGATGATTTCAATTTTATTTATATTTCAATTCGTTAATTAATTTTTATTTAAAATTTAATTAGGTTTGAATTAAATTTAATTAAGTTAATTTTATTTAGATTTAAATTAGTTAGGTTAGTTTTGATTGAGTAGTTCATTTTTAATTTTATTTATATTGTAAATTGTTAATTATCTCGTTATTTAAAATTTAATTAAGTTAATTTTGATTAATTTTTTCATTTTTAATTTTACTTATGTTTTAATTTATTAATTAATTTTTATTTAAAATTTAATTAGATTTGAATTAGGATTAATTTAATTAGGTTAATTTGAATTAGGGTTAATTTTTATTAATTGATTGACGTTTAATTTCATTTATATTGTAATTTGTTAATTATTTGTTATTTAATATTTAATTAGGTTTGAATTAGGGTCAATTTAATTATTTATTGATGATAATTGAAATGTGATACATTGTAGCGTACCGAACCCAAGAGGTCGAAGAACTTTAAAAATTGAGGAGAAATAAGATTGGTTCAATGCTCTGCAATGGAGCTGAGAAGATGAATTTGAGATTTAACTTTAAAAATAAGGTGTTATTTTTATTTATTTACTACTACCATTAATATTAAATGGATATTAATTTATATAAAAAAATTTCTTCATTTAACAATGGATCGATCGGTGATTGAATTAGCAATCAAAATTAAATCTCTTTATGATGGACACGGATATGATTGCTAAATAATGATGGATATGGTGATAGATTTGTGAGGAAATTTAGAAAGCATAGTGATGGCAATTTCATCGCTAAATAGTGTTGGAAATATGAGAGATAACAATGGTATTGCGATAGATTGAAGACAATTGTTTACTTCAATTTGGTGATGACAATCCATCCCTAATCAACGATGGATAGAAATTTCCATCACTTTAAAAAATAGCAACGACTACTTGAAAAATATTGTCGCTATTTCATCGTTATTAAATCCGTCACTAAAAGTAAATATTGGCGAGAGAATAATGATTTAGCTATGAAAAATTCCATTGCTATTTCATTGTTTTTTTTTTTTTAGTGTTTGAGTTTTATTTACCATCCATAAATGACTATATGTGCCTTGTAGCTAGTTTCTCTCTATATCGAGGCACTTATTTTCTAGATGAAAACAATGTAACAAAACAGGAAGATAGAAAGCTATTTATTGGAAAGATAAAATGTGTTATTGATCACACTTGAAAAAACAAATTACATTTACTGAATTTAAAGAGCTTATTTAACAAACTATCCTATAAAGGTTCCAACTACTAGCATAGGATAATACCGAAACTTATCCGATTTATTTGCATAACAATAGGAAAACTAATCACACCACTTTAGGGATAAGCATTGACTTAAACAACTACTACAACTATTGATCGAAACAACTAATTGTAAATAAATATCCGGGAAGTTGCACTAATTTTTAACACTCCCCTTAGTGCAAGCTTTCCATCAACGACTCCTAGAGCATCTCGAAAGCATTGAAACTTAGGCTTCACCAAAGCCTTAGTGAATATGTCGGCCACTTGATCGTTGGTGCGAACGGTTGTTAGCTTAATTTCTTCACTTAAAACTTTCTCACGAATGAAGTGATGTCGGACCTCAATGTGTCTTGTTCGAGCATGAAAAGCTCGGATTTGATGCAAGTTTAATAGCGCTTTCGTTGTCACAGTTGATTTGTACTCGCATAATCGGCTTCACCCAACATGTCTCCAATCGGCCTCTTCAACCAAATGCACTCTTGTGCAGCCATGGTTGCTGCCACATACTCGGCTTCGGTGCTAGACAAAGCAATGATATCTTGCTTCGTCTGCACCAAGAAACTACTGCTCGAACCGAGTGTTAAAACAATAACCCGAAGTTGAGTGACGATCATTTGTATTTCCAGTCCAATCGAGCATCGGTAAATCCACTCAACATAAAGTTGCTTGCACCTCTTGTATATAAGACCATAACCAAGAGTTCCTTTCACATACTCGTAAAATCCTTTTTGCGGCATCTAGATGAGGAGTTCTAGGACTCGCATAAATTGAGAAATAACACTAACGGAATGTGAAATTTCCGGCCTTGTAATGGTGAGATAAATTAAGCTTCCAACAAGTTATCGGAACTTCCTTGCATCTTTCAATGGCTTCCCTTCATCTTTCTTCAACTTAAGATTTGGCTTCATTGGAGTAGCCTTTTCTTTCGACTCCCCCATGCCAAAACGCTCCAAGAGACTATTAGCATAGTCTTTTTGAGAAACAAAATAACCTTGATCTGATTTTTTCACTCTTAGACCAAGAAAACATCCAATCTCCCCCAAATTTTTCATCTCAAAACGAACGGATAAGTCATTCCGCAAATTAGAAATTTCGATTCATTATCTCCGAGTTATTATCATATCATCAACATATAATAATACCAAGAGATGCATATTTGATTCAGATTTTATAAATAAAGTAGAATCCGAATCAAAAACTCTAAAACCACAAAAGATGAGGTATTGAGCAACTTTACCATACCAAGCTCGTGGTGCTTGCTTTAAGCCATAAAGCGCTTTCTTCGGACGATAGACATGATTCAGAAATTGTTTAGAGACAAAACCATGAGGTTGCTCCATAAATGCTTCACGATCCAATTCTCCATAAAGGAATGCATTCTTTACGTCAAGCTCGCCATAATTTCCAACCTTTAAAAGCAAGCAAGTGAAATAAGTGTCCTCATTGTCACCATCTTTGCTACGGGCTGAATGTTTCCCCATAATCCAATCCATAGCTTTGTGAGAACCCACGAGCAACTAGACGGGCTTTAAACCCGTCAATGGTGCCATCCGATTTTTTCTTCAAACGGAAGACCCATTTGCAAGTGACTCGGCCGACACTTATAAAGTTTGGGTACCGGCTCCCATGTCTTATTTTTGTCCGAGCATCAATCTCTTCTTGCATTGCTCTTTCCCAATTTGGACACCCTTTAGCTTCTTCATAACATGTTGGTTCTTCTACGGCTAATGCTCCCGTAAAGAAACATTCGGTAATAGAACAATTGTTAAGTTCTACCTCATAATCTTTGAGATAGCACTGTCTGTCTTTTCTTCCTTGTTGACCTTCTCACCTGTTTGTTGCTCATCCTCTTCTCTTTTTGTGATGTTCGAACTTGGGATTCATTTTCCACCTCTTCATTACAAGGTGCTTGCATATTTGCTTCAAGAAATAGGAACTCCAAATTGTCTTGATCATCACCAAGAGCAACGAACTTTTGAGCGAGAAAATAGAGATGATACTTCATCGAATACCACATATCTAGAAGTAGTAAACTTCTTTGTCTCCGGATCCATACACCTCCAGCCCTTTCTATAAGAGTCATAGCCAACAAATATACACTTTCTTGCTTTTGGGTCTAGTTTGGTTCTATTAGATTTGGGAACATGAACATAGCAAATTGAACCAAATACCCTAAAGTAATTCACATTTGGCTTTTCACCATATAAAATCTCAAAGGGAGATTTTTGTGTACTGGCCAAGGAGGCGACCTATTTGTCACATAGCATGCGCATTGAATGGCTTCGCCCAAAGCTCCCGAGGAAGATTTTTGTCATGCAACCATGAAAAACAAACCGAAACAAGATAGCCAAACTTCCTTTCGCAACTCCATTCCGTCGTGGAGTGTCTAGACAAGTCATTTGACGAAGAATGTTGTTTTCATCACAATATTGGAAGAAGTTATCCGACATGTATTCCCCACCATTATCACTCCGAAGACATTTTATCTTTTTCCCGAATTCTTTTTCAACGAGCATTTTTGAACTCTATACACTTGGATAGAGCTTCACTTTTCTCTTTCAAGAATTTCACCCAAGTGAACCTCGAATGATCATCCACCAACACCATAACATAACGATGCCCGCTATAACTTAGTGTTCTTGTTGGTCCCATCAAGTCCGTATGAACCAATTCGAACAATGTGGATCTCCGATTTGATGAATTTTTGAAAGGAAGACAATGAGCTTTACCATATTGACGAGTCTTGACAAATCACATCTTCACATACATTCTTCAAAGTTGGCATACAATCTACCAACCTCTTAGAAGAAATTTGCTGCAACATTTGGTAGCCTACATGACCCAATCGAGCATGCCAAATTGCGGCATTGTCGGTTTGGCTTGTTTTCTTCACATAGGCTTCACTCGCCGACATAACGAAAAAGAGCCTTTCTTCTTGCCAGTAAAGATAATATCAGCGAGATATATCTTTCACATTGTCCGAGTACTTTCACATCATTTGGACCAAACAAGACATATTTTCCAGAATCGGTAATTTGAGGAACCGAAACTAGATTTTTCGTCAAACCCGGAACATGATAAACATTATGCAACTTGATACTTCTAGTTGTATCATCAGCAACATCTATTGTCACAATACCTTCTTTCGCTACTTGGATAGGTTGAGTTATCTGCAGTAATAATAACTCGATCTCCATGGTGTTCCCGCACCTCGGAAAATAGATTGTCATCTCTAGTTACATGGTGAGAACATCCCGAATCAATGATCCACTCTTCCTTCTTATTGTTGGCATAGTTGACAAAAGCTTGGGTCGACTTTTGTTTGACGGTTTCAATGGTAAAACATTGCTCCCATTTGAGTTGATCATCTCCTTTGCTTGTGTAAGCAACGTTAGCTTTGGCAATCTTCACCCAACAGTTCTTCTTGATATGCCCAATTTTGCCGCATCCGAAACATGTAATAGTTTTCTTACTTTGATGGCTGCCACCTTTCTCTACACTCGGAGTCTTCTTCTTTATTCTTGTTCCAGGATGTATTCTTCTTGTTTGGTTTCCCCTTCGAAAAAGAACAACATCGGATTCGAAATTCTTCGCCATTTGTTTCGCTAAAGCTTCCCGATTAGAGAGCAAATTCTCTAACTCTTCTACGGATGGTTGCTTTGACCACCCTTGAATAGAGGTGACGAATGGCCCGTACTCCTTCAATCCACGAACAAGATAACGACGTAAACGGCCTTCGCTAATTTTCTCATCCACATCTATCTTTGAAATTTCAGCACAAATACTTTTAACTTGTAAGAAATATTCTGAAATTGACATACCTCCTCGCGTTAGCATTGCCAACTTGTTCTCCAACAACCGCAACCTTGCAGTATTCTTCTTGGTAAACGACCTTTCAAGCGTTTCCCAAACTTCCTTGGGAGAGTTAACATCACGAACATGATCAATGAACTCTTTGCTAATGGACGTTCTCAAGGCAAAGAGAGCCTTTCCGCACTTGATCTTCCACTTTCTTTTGGTTTAGCATTCTCTAGAGTATCAATAGGAATTTTCGAATCATGGCCATCAACAAGTTCTCACAAGTCCCGACCCCGAAGATATGCTTCCATGCACATTCTCCAATACTTGTAGTTTGTTCCTACAAGCTTCTCTACACCATACCGTGCAGCTGAACTATTTCCTCCATTTCTAGACTCCATAACAACTTAATGGATTTAGAAAACTTGATCTTCTCCAACAAGTATGCTACTTGGATAGACAAGAAGACTTTTGAACCTTAACTTGGCTCGATACCATGTAACAAAACAGGAAGATAGAAAGCTATTTATTGGAAAGATAAAATGTGTTATTGATCACACTTGAAAAAGCAGATTACATCTACCGAATTTAAAGAGCTTATCTAACAAACTATCCTATAAAGGCTCCAACTACTAGCATAGGATAATACCGTAAACTTATCCGATTTATTTGGATAACAATAGGAAAACTAATCACACCACTTTAGGGATAAGCATTAACTTAAACAACTACTACAACTATTGATCGAAACAACTAATTGTAAATAAATATCCGGAAAGTTGCACTAATTTTTAACAAACAAGGTTGCGTGGCTTTGGTCGTTCAACGACATTTCAAAGTTGTAAGGTCTCAATTATTTGCTTCGACTACTCTATCTAGAGCCTAAGTAGGATGGTGATTGCAATGACCGCCACTTCCTACATCTTTTTTGCCACCCGAAGTACTTGCTCGTAAATATTGTTATCGATAAGGTTGTAGATCTTTCGATTATGAATGGATGGATGAGTTCTCCGCTTGATCGATTGAATAGTGATGAAAAGTCCTAAAGTTTTGATCTTCATGATAGTATCTACAAAATAAAGTCCTCTTCTTGGCTTTAAGAGGATCCTCCTACAGTTAAGTTAGTGTATGGAGAGAGGCGAATATAGCCTCGAAGGCTTAGTTGTGTCAAGTGTGTATAATGCCATAATAGGCTTATGGAGAGTGTTGTATATCGTGTATAATGCCTTAATAGGCTTATGAACGAGTGGTGTGTATTGTGTATGATGCCTTAATAAGCTTATAAAGAGTAGTATTCAAGGTAGGATAAGGAAGATGTACCTTCATTTTGAGATCTCTAGACTTGGTAATATAACAATAATGTTCTTTTTGCGCTTTTTATGTTATTGATATCTTCTTTTCTTGTTAAATTCCTTCCTCTTTGTTGTATTTGAGGTCTTCCTTTTATAATCGTTATTGGGTGTGGCTTGTATGGAGATGGAAGGCATATCTTTCATATCTTTCCTCCTCATAGGGATGGTTTGGAGTTTCTTTTTGTCATGGTTACCGATGAGTGCGATATTGATCCTTTCTAGAAGGATGTTCTTTCTATAGTAAGTCGTGTCCTTTGAATTCGGAGTGATAACTTTTATTTAATGCTTGTCATATCAGTCTTCTTTCATGGTGTTCGGGGTCTAGAGTCATATAGTGATGAGGGTACGAGTGAATCTCGTTTGAGGAAGCCTCCATATAGGTTTTTTTGTGATCCCGTATGGTCATCCTAGTGGAAGCAAGAAGCTCACTACGTTGGATAGACAGGTGTCGATAGTATTTTTTTCCCCATATATATTAGTTATTAATAGTAATTGTGGTGATGAAGGCATGAATGTAAAGAGAATTTGCATTTGGCAACTTAATTTCATGATTTTGACATGGTATTAACTCGCTTGCACCAGCTCAAAATTTGGAAACCAAAAATATTCAAGCATCTGAATCAGAGCATGAAAAAAGCATGTCAAACGTTGTTCACATTGATTTGTTCACAATAGCTTTGAGTTTGTCAACCATATTCATTCTCGAATTAAACTGCAGGAATTGGCAATCCTTCTCACACTTGGTAGCAACTATTTGAAGTTTAGTATTGACAACGCATAGTTAGCTTTTTCATGGTGCGAGTGTTATTGGATGTGTGTCTTGTGTGATCAACTTTGATGGATGGATGGAATGATATTATAGGCCAAAAGAAAAAAAAAAAGTTACCGATCTAAATCAGACTAAAAAAAAGGGTAAGGATTAATTTTTTATTGACTAAAAATTAGGGTAGCTTTTTATCACTTAGACGGAGAAAAAAAAAAATCATATCATCACTCGAGCGAAAAACAAGATAATCTATCCTTCAAAAGAAACCATCTCAGTTCATTTTCAACCCTCACTCATCTTAATCCAAACCCCAAAATACTTCCACTCAGCGTTCCACCTTCTTCAGACCCCTCCTCACATAACAATGGCACCCACGCACACTCGTAAATCTTTCATTGAGTCAACTCAACTGGTTGGATGGCAGAGACAGATAAACACTCTTACCCACTCAGCCTTCTTTATTCACTGAATCATCACCAAGTCGTATTAGTGTGTAGACACCGAGTTCTTCGCGTATTGTGTGCTTCCAGCTTCTCCAAGGATCTGCTTCCATCGAGGATCTGATGAGAAAGAGGGTTTTGGAGATTTTTTAAAGTTTGTACAGGTTGAGGAGGTTTCGGCGTTGACCGTGATGAAAGAATTAAATTGTTTATCAATTTTCTACAGAGATCAAACGTGTGCATACTTTAGGAAACCCGCCGGCAAAAGAAGTTATTATTATCTAAAACTAGGATTAAAAAAAAAAAAAAAAAAAAAAAAAAAAAGAAAACTCTAGGAAAACTAGGATATGGTTTATATTATTATCTAAATAATGCCAGTGCTGCTGCTAAATAATGCCAGTACTGTTGCTTAACATCCCTTTCACATATTTTACAGAAAATCGGAAAAAGAATTGAAAAGAAAAGAGAGAGGGAAAGAATGGAACGACTGAAAGCAGATATGGAAGAGATCAGCGCGGGACAAAAACGCATCAAAAAAGGGCAAGAAGAGGTAAGACAAAAGTTCAGAGACATAGAATCTGAATGCTACAAACTCAAAGAGGAGACTAAGAGCATAGCCAAGCAAAGTGACAGCAACCAAATCAAGATCAATTTGATGTTTAGCATTTTGGAAGCACGTCAAGACAACAACTTTGCCCAAGCTGATCACCTTACTCAGCTCCTACGGTTTGCCAATTAATTAATTTCGTCCAAGTTTTTTTCTTTTTCTGAAAAAAATATAATGCGGGAAATGGAATTGGAATTTTCTTGGAAATTGGTCTACGAGTTGATACCGAAGATGGGAAAAAACAAAAAAGAGGAAGGCAGATCTTCGTGAAAATGGAATGCAGAACATCAAGATTAAAGCATTTATTAAGGCATCATGAACAATTCAAAAGCCTGCAATTGATGAACACATGATGCTTTTTGTTTTTTTATGTTTTTTGTTTTTTGTTTTTTGTTTTTTTTTACTTCACATAGTCAACATGAAATGTTAATATGGTGTGTCTTTCATGTTCAATTTGTTGTCAGTGAAGAAATAGAAAAACAGAAGCCTTGCTGATTGTTCATCCCAGGGAACAACTAATTAAGGAACAAAAACAACAGGCGTTTTGTATTTTCAGCGACTTTACTCGTCCTTTTTAAAATCAAGCCAGAAGCTTTGAGCCTGTGATCTTACTCCTCTCTTTCTTGTACTTCGCTTCTATATGGAGAGCAAAACTAACTTTACATAATGAATTTACAGAATTACGTGTCCTACAGCTTTTCAATGACACGTCGTTTTTTTTTTTTTTTAATAATCCTAGTTTTAGATAATAATTGAAAACCATATTATTAATTATATTTTTTTCAGAAAAAGAAAAAAACTTGGACGAAATTAATTAATTGGCAAACCGTAGGAGCTGAGTAAGGTGATCAGCTTGGGCAAAGTTGTTGTTTTGACGTGCTTCCAAAATGCTAAACATCAAATTCATCTTGATTTGGTTGCTGTCACTTTGCTTGGCTATGTTCTTAGTCTCCTCTTTGAGTTTGTAGCGTTCAGATTCTATGTCTCTGAACTTTTGTCTTACTTCTTCTTGCCCTTTTTTGATGCGTTTTTGTCCCGCGCTGATCTCTTCCATATCTGCTTTCAGTCGTTCCATTCTTTCCCTCTCTCTTTTCTTTTCAATTCTTTTTCCGATTTTCTGTAAAATATGTGAAAGGGATGTTAAGCAACAGTACTGGCATTATTTAGCAGCACTGGCATTATTTAGCAGCAGCCTACAATATTTGAAGGAAAAGGAAAACATTATAAATGAAGTTATTGGAGATATCTTGCGTACCAAGTCCTGTCTCCGTTGCGTTGACATAGAAATTTTGCGGCGTCTCTAGGCTGAAACCTTCAACTCCGTGATCCTTCAATGATTAAGATATTGTTCGTCTCTCCTCCTCGCCTAGGAGAAGTTCAATTCATCCCTAGGCCCAGACGAAGCTTTCTTCCAAATTTTGGGTTTATATAGGGGAGACTGTGACCCTGTATTTCCCATACAACGCGGTTTGGTACTGGAACATTACATATTATCCGTCATGATTTGTGCGTGACGCCAAAGGCAAGAAAAATAAATAAAAAAATCTCACGCTAGTATCATGCTGGAGATCAAGCGAGATCGGCGTGCTTCTTGCTTTTATGTTCGATTTCGCGAGGCAAATTATTCAATGTTTTGTTGAAGCACAAAAGTCATTAATAACTTTGTATTTTTACCAAAAACAAATCAATCACAAATTTTACTTTTATTCTAATGTAATTTAATAATTTCGGGTTCATAATATCAAATCACATATTTTGAATTCTAAAGTATTAAAAATTAAATAAGTATGATTCAAATTTCTTAATCTTTGTTATGTATAACGATTAATCCAGATCGATTGTTATTTAAAATGTCAAAATTTAATTATGTTTTTTTTAAAAAAATAAAAATATTTTTAACCCTCTAATATTGAACTTAAAAAAAATTATATAAAATATTATAAATATTTGATTAAATTTTTTTTAATTTATAAAATTAGGGGGCCAACCTTCTATTACGCTCATTTTTAATTTATAAAATGTTTTTTTAAGGCATAAAATTGTGTATTGTTAATTATGTTTTTTTTTTTTTTACAATAGCATTTTACAAAAAATAAAAAATAAAAAAAATTCAAAATTAAGGTGTTAAAAATATTTATACATTTTTTAATTATTTTATAAAATACTTATAATATTTTATAAATTTTTTTTTTAAAAAAAAGTTCAATATTAGGGGATTTAAAAATATTTTTAAATTAAAAAAATAATTAATAACGGAATGTCAAAACAACGTCGTTTTGGTATAATTCCAAATAATCGGTCAACTCGGTCAATCCAGTTGACCGTTACACATTCCGGTTGATCGTTACACATAACGAGAGATTAGAGAATTTGGATTATGTTTGCTCAATCTTTAATACTTCGAGATTCAAATGACGCAATTTGGTACTATGGATATGAATTGCTAAATTACAATAGAGTGAAAGCAAAATTTATCACTAAACTTATGAAAAACACTCAAAGAGTTTCGCGGGAAAGGGATCAATAAAGCAAAAGTGCTTGTGAAGGAAAATTATAAACCAAAAAAAAAAAAGCAACATTATACGAGGGTATTGCTAAATTCACCATTGAAATTGTTATTTACATCATTTTTTTTTTTTTTTTGAGAAAATTACCTATAACTATATATAAAAAATATTAATGGAGGGTGTATTGGTATTTTTTTTCTTTAAAAAATGATGGGAATAACAATTCCATAGGAGAATTTAGTAGTACCCTAAAATTTAATATGATCCGTTAAAATCATGCATATCGCTAAAATCATGTGTATTCCATGATTCAAAGGTAATAAATTATATATATATATACTATGAGAGAAAATAACACAAATATATGTTGAGTTTTATTTTCAAATCTAATCTCATGTGCAAATTAATTTATTTTTTTCATAAAGTACTCCAATCAAATTTAGCGCTAATCAAAATTGCTAAATATCAATTATATGACAAAATAAGTAAATATATTGCACATCAAATTGATATTTTAAATATTATTATCGATTTATGAAAATGGTTCATGAAAAATTATATTATTGTATTTATATTATGGAGATGTTTTCTTAAATTTTGATGTTTATTCTGAGGGAAAGGGGAAAAAAAAGCATTAATTCATCGGCATACACTACTTTATGACCCTTGAAATTAGGACTCATTTATGTTTTGAATGTTTTATTTTTTCGGAAATGTTTTTGATGTTTTATGAACACAATATATTTTTGGGATAATTACTAGAAAAACCTTATAAAAAAATCTTCTATCTAAAAAATCCACAAATTTATTTTTGAATCTCTCAAACCCAAAATAATATTTTTTGTACCAAAAACACCTAATAATTAACACTAGTGTTAACTAGTGGTTGTTTTGGTAAGAAAAATATTATTTTAGGCTTATGAGATTTAAAAATATTATTTTGTGCTTGGGAGATTTAAAATAAAATAGTGATTTTTTTAGATTGAAGATTTTTTGGAAGGTATTTTGGTAATTATCCCTAGTTTAAATGAAGTCATTATCTTTCAAGATATTTATTTCCATCATGGATGATCATGTTTATTTAATTAATGCACTAAAATATTCTATACATTCATCTTGTAATTTAATTTACTTTTCCGATAACAAATTTTGAGTTTTAATTAATTACAAATTAGTATTACCAATGATGCTTTTTTTCCTTCCTATCAATATATTAGGATTTAAGAAATCACTAATATTTATAATCATACATATTTTATTTTTCTTATTTGTATGATAACATTTTGATTAAATTACAAGAGAATGACAAGAGTCTCATTTCATCAATATCAATTACTTATTCTAAATAAAAGACCCAATAATTAACTAGTGTTAATTTAGAGGTTAACTATTGAGAGTTTTGGTAAGAAAAATATTATTTTGGGTTTGAGATATTTAAAAATAAATTGATGGATTTCTTGGATATAAGATTTTTTTAGAGGGTTTTTGTGATAATTATCCCTATATTTGTTTTTTCAAATTTGACACATTACATCGATAAACTATTATAATTTATGTGCTAAATTTTGGTCGTTTGATAATTAATAATACATTTGGATTTTGAATAACGGTTTAACGTAATTTAAATAAATATTATTAAATAATAAAATTAAATTTTATGAAAAAATACTTTATTTATCAGAACTAATCCCATAAGAATTCGATAATACAAAAAAAAAAAATGAAAAAAAAAATCTAGAATCATATTATAGGGGGAAAAAAAAACTTTTGAGATTGGAGAGAGCAGAAGGAAAGCATATTATATATCATACTAGATTATAAATTAGTCCTGTTAGTTTTGTAAAACAAATTAACCAGTCTCTTTTGTTAATTTCATATTCTTTTTTCAATTTTTTTTTAGGAAATCGAAAAAGTAAAAAATAAATATACTTTATGAAAAGATTGTATCTTTTAAAATAAATTAATATTAAATTAAAAATATTCAACACTAGTAAATGCACTAATTAATTAGTTTTTAAAACTTGATAAATTATTTAATTGATTTTGCAAAAATAAAAAGGCTAATCTATAATTTAGTCAATGATAAAAAAAAAAAAAAAATCAAGAGATGTGCAATGATACAAGAGAAGAAGAGAAGAAAGGAAAGAAAAAAAAAGTATCAAATAGAGAGAAAAAGAGAGTTAGGTTGTGGATTTGTGAATTAAGGAGTGGTGGTAACATGGTGATTTGGTCGTAGAGAGAAGCAAAAAAATAAAAAATAAAAAATAAAAAATAAAAGAAAGAAGAAAAAATTAAATAAAAAATGGGTTTGGACATGTATCAATATAGACAAGCTAAATTTTCCCTTAAGGATAAAACAAAAATAATTATGAAAGTAAAGGACTGATATTGTAAAAAATAGACGTAAAAGGATGAAACATACAAAATTAAGAATATATGAAGAAAAGAAGCTTTTTAATATTACATAGTTATTTTTCATAAAAATAATACTCTAATCTTTCTTTAACTATACCCATTTTAATCGCACAAGGTTGACAAGGCATGCCCACATGGGGATGATACATGAATAGTGTGCCAGGTACGTTCGCAATCTCTAGCCTTTCAGCGCTCTTCGTTGTCGTAATTATCTCACCTAATCAATGTAATCACTTGTGTTTTACCAAAACACTAATAAGTTTTTTCATAAGAAACATTCCCCCAATTAACATCTTTTTTGCACGATTAGAGCAAGAGATCTCGCGAGAGTGCGAGTCTCCGCTGAATAGGAATGGGAAAAACAAGTCACGAGCGTTATCATGGCCGTTGAACAAGAAGTCTCCTAACTTTTTCTTTTAGATTTCGTGGAAAGAGTTTCAATTTGAGATTTAGGTGAGGCTGCTTAGCTTAATTAGCAATCATCTTAACTCGGTGGTAGACGAGTCGAAGCATAATTCTCCTAAGTTGCAATACATTCATATGAAAATCTTGCTTTTGAAGGAAGGACACGATCGGAATTAATTATAGACAATGGAGCGTTATCATGATCGTTGACCAAGAAGTCTCCTACGCCAAGTCACGAGCGTTATCATGGCCGTTGAACAAGAAGTCTCCCAACTTTTTCTTTGAGATTTCGTGCAGAGAGTTTCTATTTCAGATTTAGGTGAGGCTGCTTAATTAGCAATCATCTTAACTCGGCTGGTAGACGAGTAGAAGCACAATTCTCCTAAGTTGCAATTCATGCATATGAAAATCTTGCTTTTGAAATAGAAGAAGAAAGAAGACAATCGGAAT
Organism: Dovyalis caffra; assembly: GCA_963924115.1. Classification (NCBI taxonomy): domain Eukaryota; kingdom Viridiplantae; phylum Streptophyta; class Magnoliopsida; order Malpighiales; family Salicaceae; genus Dovyalis; species Dovyalis caffra. The sequence continues at coordinate 6,941,761 of CAWUPB010001197.1, forward strand.
TATATACAATTAATGGAGTGTAGAAGGTATGCGGTAACTGAAGAAAGCTCTAGCGGATCGACTGGGAACAATGCTCAGGTATGTGAAATTTTTTATTGAGGCCAGTAAAAGCCTGGGATGAAGGGGAAAATGGCTCCCAGAAAAAGTTTTGAAGCCCAATATCAATATCTATCTAAGCATTCGATCTCTTGAAAATCTCATGTGCCCTGAGCAATATTGTGATCTTAGAATTTAATTATCGTTTGCAATTACTTTCAATCCGTGATCTGTTTTTGTTTTCAGATTTTATATATTTTATAATTTTAGTTATTTTTTTAATATATTAATGGCTTTATAATTTCGCAGGTCAATTTCTGTTTTTAATATAATAATGTGTTTATGCGGATTTGATTACTTATATTTTATTAATCTTATAACTATGGTTCTTAGGGTTTTGTTTTGTTTTTTTTTTTTTAATTGCAATTGATTGGTAATCTTGATAGTTTCTATTATGTTAAGCAGGTTAATAAATAAATTTTATTACAATATCGTGATTTTCGCCAAACCAGAAAACGCATTGAAGCTACTTTGATAAAAATAAATAAATGAATAAATAAATAAAATAAAATTATCGGTTTATCTTGAAATATTTTTGAATTTTATTTTATTCATTTATTTATTAGGTGGGCATTTTTAAAACCATTTCACATTTGGGCCAACTGTCTTATTTCTATGTTCTTTCTAACTTTTTTTTTTTTTTTCCTTGAGTTTGTCGTAGTCCTGCTTTCATTCTTCCATTTATAAATCATTTCCTTTTTAAGCCCCTTCAGTCATATCCTTTTTATTCCATCTTATTTAGTTTCTACTAATTTTTTTTGCCTGCACAACAACATGGATAAAATATATAAAATTATTTAGAAAAATCATTTTAGTTTGATAGTTTTTTTTATGGTGTGAATATATAAAAATATAAGAAAACAAAAGTAAAAAAATATATATATATATATTTATAATTTTTTAATAAAAAATTTTGTATTTAACTATTTACATTTCAGAAAAATAATATATATCAATCATGTTACTATAATTTAAAAATTATCTAAATCTATTTTCAAAAAAAAAAATAATTATGTTCTAAAAATTTATTCCAACATCCATACATATAGAAAAATAAATCAAAACTCGTTAGTAAATATAATTTAAAATTAATTGGATGAGAATTTAGAAAAAATGACAAATTAAAGTAGTAAATTTTAAATAATTAAATTAATTAGCAAAAAAACACTAAATAAAAATGGAACCAAAACACAATACAATTAAAGTTTGAAATTGAAAAAAAAATGTATAGAAAAATTGAAGAGCATATAATTTTAAATTAATTGGATGAGAATTTAAAAAAAAATGACAAATTAAAATAATAAATTTTAAATAATAAAAATAATTAACAAAAAACACTAAAAAAAAATGTGACTAAATCACAATATAATTAAATTTTGAAATTGAAAAAAAAATTTTAAATGACAAATTAAAGTAGTAAATCTTAAATAAAAAATAATTAACAAAAAATACTAAAACAAAATGGGACCAAATCATAATACAATTAAAATTTGAAATTGAAAAGAAAAGGTATAAAAAATTTGACGACCAAAGTGTTAAAAAAATACCATGATTAGTGAAAGGAATATTGATTTGTGAGTGTGTGAATAATGATTTGTGAGTATATGAATAATATTTCAAATAATAAATGAATAATAAAACTAATATTTTTACTTTAGTTTTTAGTATAATAATTCCTTTTTTTCTTTTCAGCCTGAGGAAGTCCAAAGTGGGCATCTTATTGTCATTGCTTAGATTTTTTTTTTTTTTTAAATGACATTATAGAAGGTTTAGTGGATGATGACCAGGGATGACAATGGATTGATATCTAAGCTATTAAAATTTTTTTTATCCTATTTTCTACCTAGCCCACATTAGTTTACTCATCAAATTAGTATCCATTTAATGTCGGCTAAAAATAATTTAGCAAAAATATTTCATTTCAGTCTTTTTAATTTTCAAGAAAAAATTTTTTGTCATTAAAAGTTATCTTTTTACATTTTGGTCATCTCTTTATAAGTTTTTTGGCCATTAAAGTTTTTTTAAAAAATATCTTAGTTCTTAATTTTAAAAGTTTATACAATTACATCCCTATATGTTTTTAAAAAAATAAAATAAATTAGCGGGTGTTAATAAGATAGGGAGTGAGTATCTATATATTGAAACCATATTAACAAATATATATATACCTATTGAATATTTTTAATAAATATTTATTGAATTAGATAAAGTGGATACTCACTTTATACTCAGCTTATTGCCATCCTTAACGATGATCACATGAATATGTACTCTTTACAATTTTTAATATATAGTATCAAAGAGATAACCTTTTTATACCTATTGACGGTAATTAGAGAAGTTCGATTTAAAAGAGAGAATTGATGGTTGGGTTCGGGCACAAATATAGTACTTTTAAGTAACTTGTAGCATTCATTAGAAATTATTAAAAAGTTAAACTTTCTTTGCAGTGAATTTAAGAATATTTGATTTGTATTTAACATTTACATTTATTTATTTAATGAATGCAGAAAAGGAAAGGAACTGGCAAAATTAAAGCAAGCATGAAAAGACTAAAATCAGAGATGGAAAAGATTGGCGAACAACAGAAACGTATTAAAAAAGGGCAAATGGAAATCAGAGAGAAGTTCGAAGAGATTGAATTTGAATGCAATCAACTTATAAAGGAAATATTACTTATATCACAACAAGCTGTGCTAAATCAACAACGCCTGAATCTAATGTTCAAAATCGTTAAAGCACAAGAAGACAAAAATTTTTCTGGAGCTGACAAACTTACTCTACGTCTTCATTTAGTTCTGCCTCACTCTAGTTAACTCTCTCTCTCTCTCTATATATATAAAAGCTACTCAATTTTATTTTATTTTATTTTTTTAGCTAAAATGTAAAAAAAAAAAAAAAAAGAAAAAAAATTTAAATCCAACTTGATATTTATCGATTTTCTTTGTCAAAATTTGATTAACTTCTTATGTACTCTCATTATTACAAAATGGAACTTTAGTAGTAATTGTTCCATAACTATACCAACATTTGAGTAAAATGCCATTATAAGTACATGTTATGATTACAAATCTAACAATTGTTACTATACATGTTTAGAAGCTTTTATTTAACTTTAAAAGCATTTATATCAATTTTACTTGTAATTACAATAGAACTTCACCAATAAATGCTTTTATATCCAATGTTGGAAAAAATATACCACAATTCTCACTAAAATAAAGAAAAAAACTGCTAAAAAATATAGTAATGGCAATTATGAAAGGTGTGACGACCTCATGAGTAGGCCATGATTAGTACGAGAATCGAGAGATTCGTGAGGCCTTTCTTAACTCAAGCAAGCCTCGGATACTAATCTAAAATTCTCAAATATCATTTCATCTTATAATATTCTTAATTGATATTCATCACATTACATTTCCAACACAAATCATAACTTAATGCTATCATTGTATTTCTCAATTAATATTCATAATTAATTCCTAATACAATACCCATAAGCGATAATTGCGAGTTTCTAAGAATACAACCGAATAGAACATAGGTTCTAAAAAATTATAAGAAAATAGATAAATGGCACGACTAATGTTCCGACTTAAGACAAGCATCAAATGAAAGCAAAAGGACGATCCCTCAATATCTTGCAAACTAAAATAATGAGAGGTGAGCAATCAATAGCTTAATGAGTAGACATTATATAACATATTACGAGAGGAAAATAGACTAAAGATGATTACTTAAAACTCGAATCAAGATGCAATGCTTGTTTCTTCCAAAAAAAATACACATCATAAATCCAAATCATATATTGTGATTTAAATGGTTCAAAATCATTTCGTATCAAATCATTGAAATATTTATAAATGCATATATCATAATCATACGAAATCACATATTTAGATTTTTATACAGTACGTGGAGTAAATAATATATCATTGGATGTGAACACCCATAGGTCACACCCCGTGACTAGGTTTCTATATGTTGATCGACACACAAGCTAGCACTCTACCTCTTTTGCTAGCTGAAGCCTCGTATCATTAAATTCAAAGGCTATGCCCTCCGTAGCTAGGTTCCCTAGTGGTCTCGAAAATATTTCAAAAATCAAATAACTTGTACTTATTTCCAAAATCCATTTTTCAAACACAATGCATGCCCAAAATTTACTTGATAATACAATTTCAATATTAAATAAGCATTTAAAGAAAATATATAAATAACCAAAATAACGATTATAACATATTCATATTCAAATTTGAAATCACATACCATTTTAATAACACATTTTTTTAAATACATATTCAAATCCCTTTTCAATTCATATCCAATCATTTTTTATATGAAATCGTTTTAAATATTCATGGAGTCCGTTCCCATCTAAGTTCTAACGAAAGACTTTTAAATCATACTTTAACCAATGATGTATAATGAACATAATCGAGAGGAATTTAAAGCACAATATACTATATAATATCTACTCAAGTACAATAGAGAATCGAATGAGTTGAATGGATCAAGTTTGTTGTGAAGGAGTCACCCGCTCCGAAGAATATAATACACATAATGATGGAACAACTATCAATATCATATATTAAAGAATAAGTCAAAACAATTGAATTATTCTAGAATCTAGAATACAAGATTCTCAATAAAAATGGAATTGATCAAAAGGACTCAAATCGATAGCCTTAATTAAATTTTATAGTCTTTTTAACAATTCTAAACAATTGCCTAATCATATCCCATTATCAATCCTCAATTCAATCAACCATCCTACATATCATCTTTTCTTAAGTTTAATATAAGCCTTTTAAATATTCAAGTTTTAATTAAATGATAAATTTCATTCTAATTCACTTAATACTCATTCCATTCATCTCTAATTGCATCTATCTAACTTAATTCTTCACTTTCCATAAATTCTTTTCAATTACAACCTAAATTTTAGATTTTTCACTATTCATCATCGCAACCTTTCAATAACTCAAATTTACTCAATTCCACTTCAAATTAACTTCATAAACCACTCACCCAAAGCAATTAAATATCATTCAAATAGTTAGAGTCATTTAATCAAGTTCTTCCCAAATGGATCTCAAAACCCGTAACCTTAATCTAATCAATTCTTCAAGCAAACCAAACCCAATCTGATTCCATTTTAATATCATCATTAACTACATATAAACATCATAATTTAAAGATCAATTCATCAAAAATCTTACCTTTGAGAATTTGTCCTTCAGCTCCCAAATCAATCCTAGTTCTCTAAGTTTTCCAAGCTTCAATGTAGCTAAGCTCCACTTATATATACTTGTTTAAGGTTTTCCTAAGCTAATTTAACAATGATTTAGGTTAAAAATTAAAGAAAGGAATTTAGGAGAAAATTAGAGAGAAAATGACATGAGGGAGGAGAGGAGAAGGAGAAAGAAAATTTTAGAAAGGGAGTAGCTCTTTTATACTAGCCTATTTTTTAACTTAAATATTATTTTTAGATCGAGTTATTACATTCTCCCTCCTTAAAAAAATTCATCCTCGAATTTAATTCTAATCATTCCTTAGTAATTGAACAAGTGAGGATACTTCCTCTTTATTTCCTCCTCGGCCTCCCAAGTAGCTTATTCGATCGAATGATTCCTCTAAATAACCTTAATCGATACAATCTCTTTATTCTATAATTTTTTAACTCGACGAGTATAATAATACCATCGGGTGCTCCTCATATGACAATTCGGGATTTAAATCCACTAATTGTGATTCTAGGGTATGAGATGGATAGGGTATATATTTCCTTAGCATGGAAATGTGGAACACAGGATGCACACTAGAGAATTATGGCCGTAATGCCAACTCATAAGCCACTACTCCAATTCGATCAATAATCTTAAATGGACCGATGTACATCGAGCTCAACTTTTCTTTCTTGTCAAATTGCATTACTCCCTTTATCAAAGCAACTTTAAAAAATACAAAATTACTAATTTGAAACTCCACATGTCTCTTATTAGGATCTACATAACTCTTTTATCTACTATGTGTAGTCTAAAGGCATTCTTGGATTAACTTCACCTTCTCAATAGTGAGTCGAATCAATTTTGGACCTTAAAGTTCTTTTTCTTCGACTTTCACCTAACATATTAGCAATCCACACTTTCAGCCATACAAGGTCTCATATGGTGCCATACCGATACTAGAGTAATAATTGTTATTATAAGAAAACTCAATCGATGATAAGTGATGATCGCACTTATCTCCTAGATCCATCACATATGCTCTAAGCATATCCTCTAAGATCTAAATTGTCCTTTCTCACCGACCATTTGTTTGAGGATGAGATGCCATACTAAAGTCTAATATTATACCAAGTGCCTCCGGTAATTTTCTCTAAAATTGACGAGTAAACCGAGTACCTCAATCTAAAATGGTGAAGATCGAAGTGTCGTGTAAGGACACTATTCGATCGATATATAGTTAGGGATAGTAAGCATACTCATAGTATAACACCCCCAACTTAGGACCTAATAGCTTGAGAATATTATCTTCGTTAACCTACTTTCAAAGTGCAATGAATGTAAGCTAACAAGGCACTATGACTTATTTATAATACATTTAGGTGTAAATTATGCTCGCGAAAGCCTAATAATGACCAAAATAATTCATACACTTAGAGTACCTAATTTAATTATTTTAACTTAAAAACACTATTCCTACACATAAGAATTTTAAATAAAATATACACAACATAGGAGAAAATTGATACAACAACATAAAATAATTAAACACCCTTCTAACAAATATTCTAAGCAAACAAAATATTTTTCATGCACATGTAATATGCTCAAAATAATTAATTCACATAAAAATTACTATTCATGAACCGTAAAATTAATAAAATATTCATTAAGCATAAAAGGACTATTTCAACTAATCTAAATATTCTTTCAAGCCTTTAAAGATTATTTTATACCTTCAAAACATTTATCATATATTTTTGAATATTTAATTTTTATTAAATTTTAGTTTTTGTAGGTGTCGGTTATTACATCCTTCCCTTCTTATAAAAATTTCATCGTCAAAATTTCTACCGAAATAGTTTAGGATACCTAACTCGCATTTTCGTTTTTCTTTTGCAAGTGGTTTCTTCAACTTCATAGTTTCTCCATAATATTTTTACTTAAGAAACCTTCTTACATCTACATAACTTCTTTCGTTAACTTTAAGCTATCTTTATTCTTAGACAAGCAATCTAAGTCAAACATGACGTCAAAATCTTGAATACCTAAGATCATAAGATTGACATATAAAATGTAATGTTTTGTTTTTTTTTTTAGTTTACGTCCTTTTAATGTAACATTTTTTTCTAATGATTCTCTAAATAGGAACATCACCTCATAAATAATATCTAATACCTGGAGGTATCATACCTAATTGCCTATATAATGATTGCATCATAAACGAATTTGTGGTACCTAAATCTACCTATACACATGTAAATAGGTTAGAGGTTGAGATGTTACCACGTATATCTTTATTATGTCCCTTATTTGTTTCCTTTCATGTTAAGGTACATACCCATCCAGGAGTTCATCACTCTTCCATCGATTTCCTTTTGGGTCAATTATTAGACAAGTGTCTCACTTTTCAACAAAAGTAGCACACTCCTATGCCAACCGACCAATCTCCAGAGTGTGCGGATGACCATATTTAGGACAATTTGATACACTTCGTTCTCTCATATTTTATAACCTCATTGGTTATTTTTCCTTTCTTATTACCAGGATGTCCATTCTAAGTAAAAGGTCTTTTTCTATCGGATTGGCCTCTAAGTTTACCGGGAAGGTTTGTTGTTTTAACCGCATTAGAAAATGGTGCTCGGATGCACTCTTTCTAATCTATTTGAACTCCAAGTGCCTTTTTTATCGTATCTTTATAAGTATCTGCTAACATCCGAACAAAACTCCTTATCTCAACATTCAATCCTTGAAGGAAGTGCTCTTTTTTCCTTTTCTCATTTTCATCAATAAAGGTGGCATAGCAACAGTTTCGAGCATATTTCGTCACATCATATCACCTTGTACCACTTGGAGAAACTCCAAGATTTTTCAAGACCTTACCATAACTGAAAAATATTTCTCATTAAATAATTCATTAAATCAATTCCATGTGAGTTCCATCACATCAAGAAATGCTTTCATCATTTTCTACCGGCTTCGAGCATCTCGGACGAATGTGGCACATGCTACTCGATCCGTGTCACTCAAACCTAGGTATTCAAAAATAACTTCTAAGAATTCAATCCATTCTTTTGTACTATTAGGATTTGGGCCACCTCTAAATTCTTTTGGATTAAATCGTTGGAAATGTTTGATTATCTCTATCCTCTATGGTTGATGGTCTCAACTCGGTCCATCTCAAGTTGTTTCTAATATCCACTACAATTGTTCCTCGTGCCTTTCTTGTTGTAGCTCCATCATATCCTACCGCTTCCTAAGCAACTCCAGTAATTCTTTTTCTCGATCACCCAACACATGGCTCGACCTCATATTATTACTAGTATTAATATTATTAGCTCGCTTTGACGAAGATAGTATTTTCCTTCTTTACTTTACAAGCACATATAGCATATGCTAAGTCATTTATGTCGTATTATTTCATAACATTTCACAAACATGACATTCAATCACATTATAATGCATGCCATTCACATCAATAACAAATACCTCAAACAATAATAACAATTGCTCAAGAAACATACTTACCGATTATCGAAGATCTTCGTCCATGTATCTTGGATGTGATTGGCAAAACTAGCTACGATACTATATCCGTAACACCCTCAAGCTAGGACCTAATAGGTTGAGAATATTATCGTTGTTAACCTATATTCGAAGTGCAATGAATGTAAGCAAACAAGGCACTATCATTTATCTATAATACATTTAGGTGTAAATTACACTACGAAGTCTAATAATGATGGCTATGTTCTATATTTAGTTCAAAATGCACTATAAATTTTTCATATTTTATTATTTTATTTACATTCTTTGGATTGAAATAATCGAATATGTGACTCTCGATTTCCTCAAATTTCTTTTCTATTAAATTAAATAAATTTATTTAATTATAACTCGTTACTTGATAATTACTTAATTATTTTTTCATTAATTACCATTTAAATATATTATTATCTACTTCGTTACATTGTCTTATTGCTATGGTGATGCTATCATGAAAATAAAGAACTTAAAGTAAATTACATTACCTACTATTCTATTACTATTTTACTATTAGGTGTCGTTTGGTAATCGAAATAGAGTGGGAATGAGAATAAAAATTTACACATAACTTCATTCTCACATAAGATATGGGAATAAAAATAAGGAATGAGAATGAATTTTTTTTCAAAATAATAATATATTTTATTTATTTATTGTCTATTAACTATTTTTATCACCACCACCACCACCATCAACACAACCACCACCACCACCAACATAACCACTACCACCATGACAACTACCACCACTATCACAATCACCATCATCATCATCACCACCACCATTCATCATCACCACCATCATTACCACTACCATCAACATTACCACCACAAACACCACTACCACTACCGCAACCACCAACCCCACCACCACCACAACTAGAACCACCACTATCATTTTTATTATTTTTACAACTATTATAGTTTGATAAAATTATTTTTTATCATTATTTTTATTTGTATAAAAAATCGGATATTAAAAAATTTAAATTGCATTCCGATTCCTCATTAGTATTCCAAACGAGTATGAGAATACAAATGTCATTCCGATTCCTTAATTTTTCCTACATTCTCATTCCCACCACCCTATTCTTGATTACCAAATAGCACCTTAGTACTTTGATTTCATACAAACTACTATTTACATACAAAACCCATTTAATGCCATCTACTATAAAATTGAATTATTAGTTGCCTACATTCATTTCTTTTAGTCATCCATCTACTATTTCATTGCTTTAACTATTACATAAAAGAACACAAATATGGCTAAAAAGTAAGCTAAGATGGCTAAAAAGTAAGCTAATATATTAAGTATAATGATCGCTATAGTGTGTATGAGATCCACCCTCTAACCATATCCAATGTCTACATAAGGGATAGATCCCTTAGTAGTCAGCTCAAAATTGAGAACACCATCTTTATTTGTGTTAGCTACACTACAAACATACAAGTGAGCAATAGCTCGGTAGTTTAACTAATGCATTCTACGCATGTAGATGGAAATACATATACAAATCATTTGCATGCTCATGTGAAAAACCTTTTTCATATCATAAACACTTTTCGTGATTGATCTAAGAATACTTTTTCCATCTTTAGACATATCCCATTATAGGCACTTTAGTGGTTTTCATAATATATGTTTAGTGAACTGCACCTGTCTCGTGGATGCACCGTGCCGAGCCTCTAAAAGTGTACGCCCGCACTTGCCTCGGTCCCGAACCATTACCATTAAAATATGAAAAACCCATGAAGTCCTTTCTCATAAAATTTCTCAAAGTCATGAAAATCCTATTTTTTAAAACATTTTCGATCGCTATTGGGAAACCATGACGTAAAAACACATATTCATGACTTTAAAGCATCTTTCATAAAATTAGGCATGTATATGCATTTTATTGAAATGCATAACTATTCATGCTTCATGAAATGCATGCCATGATAAAATGCATTTATGCCATGATATTACATGGTTTAATAATATAAATGTACTCTAAACTTCACCTTGATAAAAATCATTACAAGATAACCACATCAATACATAACATAAACATTATCATAGATATCCATCCATGTTATCATTTTCACATCTCAAATTCATCCATTTGCATTCCAAAATTCAAAGAACACATATATACAAAATCATAAAAGTCAATTTTCCTAACCTAGCTAATTTATATCCTATCCTCACTTAACCAATTTCTTTAAATTTTTAACAACCAATTCACATTTAATCTTTCTCAAATTCATCCTAATTTCATGACTAGTCTATGCATGTTTTATTTAATTAATTATATGCTTAAATTCCATTTTGGGCCTTATTATGCCTAAACCCCAACTTTACTAATATAAGCAAATTTTTTTTCAATGAATTTTATCATTTTTATTCATCTCATTATATTATCCCGAGTCTAAATTGACTAGTTTAAGTATTAAGGATCAAATCAACTCAAACCCTAAAATTTCTCTAATTAGGCCGAATACCTTACCCATGCTAACCCCATTATTTTCGTCTCTATTCCTTCCTAAATTCTAATATCAAGTCATTTAATCCTACATTAAAACTATGGTTCAATTTAACTAAAATTTCTAGGACAAATTCATACCTAAACACTAAATGGGGCTAAGCTAAATTAAGCTATTTTCTTCAACTTTCTTGGAATTTTTCTTTTCTACTCAACAAATAATACTCATTTAACTACCAATTGACTAATAAATCATGAATTTGATAAAGGAAATCCAAATCCTAAATTGTTAAGTTTAGGCCCAATATGTACCCTAATAATTTCATGAAATCTTCTTCAATTTGAATGAAATTTATCATTCCTAAACACTAATTAAAATCTAATTAAGTCATAATTAAGCTTTAAAATAACAATTACATTAAGGGATCAAAAACTCCCAAATTGCTCATTTAGGCTAAAAGTTTACCCTTATCTAACCCTAGGAATTTTTTTGTTTTAAACCTCAAATTTAAGTTTAATTAACCTATTTCAACCTTAATTTTATGAATTTTAAGCTTGATTTCATTTTTCTCAATTTTTTTTCACCAAGAACCCTAACCCTAATTTTTCACAATTTATGCAATAAAATCAAAATTGAAGCATTAAAAATGAAATTGATATGAAATCAAACTTTCTTATGCTGTAGGTGAAGTTAAATTACCTAGTTGAGCTCTAATTTAACCTTGGAAAGCTAGGTTGCTTGAAAATTCGTTTCCTCTTTCTTTTGCTCCTAAATTTGGATTAATTCCTTAAATTTTCTCCTTAGAAACCTTTGGCTCCCAACTTGAAATTGAAGCTTATTCTAATGATTTAAAGTGTTTAAAATTGGTTAGGAATATTTTGGGTGGAATTTAGGTAGAATTTTTGCAAAAGTTTCCCTTTGTATTTTTCTATTTTCTTAGCATTTTTAATTTTTCCTCACTCATATTTTTATACAAATTTTGTAGACATGTTGATTTATCTTCACCCTTAATTTGAGTAAATCTTAGCCTCTCGATTCAATTTCCAATCCTTTTTTTCTTTTCGTTTGGCTAAATTTTTGGCCATTTATCACTCTTTTTGTTTAAGTTTTCCATATCGCTTGATTTCTAGCATAATTTTTATTGAATTCATACTTAATTGTGGCTCTAAGTTGGCAAAACCAAGGGGGAAAGTAATTAATTTTAGTCCCTCAAATTGCTAGAGTTTTTATGGCATATTCTTTCCTAAATCCTTTTTTTTATTCAAATAATCACTTTTAACCCTTCCTTTTTAGTATTTAGGACCAATTTTTTACCCTTAAAATTTATGCATAATTTAATTTTAAATTTTAAACTTTTAATTTTATGCAATTGAGTCCCTAACTCCAAAATTGCATTCCATACCTTTCGAAAATCTAAATTATCTTCATAATAAATTCAAAAATTTTAAAATAATTTAATCATTGTTTACATTATTTTATATTCTTATTTAAGCCTCTAAAGTAATTATTTAGTATAAAAATTACACTATTTCCTATGAAAATTATTCATTATATTTATAAAAATTCATGAAAATATATTAAATACTCCTACACGTCCTAAATGATTTTTCTATATCCTTGAAAAACATTTCTTACTTTTTTAGTGTGCCTAATTGAATTGCTTTAACTTAAAAACATTATTCCTACACGAAGGATTTTAAATAAAATATCCACAACATAGGAGAAAATTCATAACACAATATAACATAGTTCAACACCACTCTAACATATATTCTAAGTAAACAAAATATTTTTCATGTACATGCAATATGCTCAAAATAATTAATTCATACAAAAATTACTATTCATGCATCGTAATATTAATAAAATATTCATTAAGCATAAAAGGACTATTTCAACTATTTGAATATTCTTTCAAGCCTTTAATGATTATTTTATACCTTTAAAAAATTCCTAACATTTTTTTAACTATTTAGTTTTTATTAAATTTTAGTTTTAACGAGGTTTCGGTTATTACACATAGGTAATCTTTATAGGTAGAGAATGAGCGAGACTTAGTTAGTCTATCCATAATTACCCCAATTGAGTCATAACCCCATTGGCTTCGACGCAAACCTCGCACAAAATCCTTTTTTACTCTCTCCTACTTTCACTTCAATAGTGGCAAATCTTGCAACATTCATGTCGACCTCTAATGCTTTTATTTCACTTACCGATAGGTCAAACATAATACCCTTCTTCATTCTAGTTCATCAATAATTCTCACGAAGATCCCGATACATCTTAACATAATTAGAATGTGCGTAATAAGTCGTGTTGTGAGCCTTTATTAAAATTTGTTCTCTTAGCTTCGATTCTTTGGCATAAATAACCTTCAATAAAACCATAGAGTACCTCTATTATTCACTTTAAAACCTAAAACTTTTCATTCTTGCATCTTAATGAAAATATTTTGTATCTCCTCATCATTTAATCGAGCTTCTGGATCTAATCCACCAAAATTGGCGTAACTTTATTATAAGCCAAATGATTACCCGACTCACTAACTCCAAACACTCGTTTTAGAATCTCATAATTTATTCATTTTTTATGCTAGTTACCACTTCTCCTCCAATAAATGAGCCAAACTCCTAACTAAATGCCTACTCAAATCATTGACTACCACATTAGCTTGATCCGGATGGTATAATATAGTACAATCATAATCCTTCAGTAATTCCATCACAATCTATGCCTTAAATTCAGATCTTTTTTATCAAATATGTATTTTAGACTCTTATGATCTATGTAGATCTCACAAATCTTTCTATATAAATAATGTATCTAAATCTTTAAGAAAAACACCACTACTCGCTAATTTTAAGTCGTGTCTAGTGGTACTTCGTTCATGTTTCTTCAAAAGCCTCAAAGGATAAGCTACTACCCTACCATGCCGCATTAACACACATGCTAACCCCATTATCGAGGCATTACAAAACACCAAGAATCCACCACTTCGAGCAGTAAAGTAAGGACTAGTGTCGTAGTCAAACACGTCTTCAACTTCTGAAGCTCTCTTCACACTTATCCGATCATTAAAACCCATATTCTTTTGAGTTAACTTAGTCAATGGTGCTAAAATCCTTGAGAAGTCTTGCATAAACCTTTGTTAATACCTAACCGGACTTAAAAGCTACCAATCTCTATCACTAAAGTAGGTCTCAACTAATGGGTTATCATCTCTACTTCATTTTTAGATCCATCGTAATCCTTTCGAGACACAATATGTCCTAGGAATGCCACATTCTCTAACCGTAATTCACATTTCAAAAACTTGGAATACAACATCCGATCCTTTAATGTTTACGGTATTTGCCTTATATGATTCTCATGCTCCCGCTCATTCTTAAAATATGTCAAAATATGATCAATAAATACTATTACAAACTTATAGAGGAAGCTATAAAAAAAACCTTTTTCATTGATCCATAAAAGCTATCGGAGTATTAGTAATGCCAAACGACATCATCAAAAATTCATAATGGTCATACCACGTCCTAAAGAAATTTTGAGGAATAGCCTCCCCTTAATCCTCAATTGATGGTAACTAAACCTTAAATTAATTTTAGAGAAATACTTTACACCTTGTTACTAATCAAATAAATCATTGATCCTTAGTAGTGGATATCCATTCTTAACCATGACTATATTTAGCCAACAATAGCCAATGCATAACCTCAAACTCTCATTCTTTTTCCTACCAAACAAAACTAGAGCACCCTATGGAGAAAAGCTCGATCGGATAAATCCCTTATTCAACAAGTCTTGAAGCTAAACCTCTAACCCTTTCAATTCAACTGGTGCCATTGTTAGTGTAAGTGTCTAAGATTCAACTATGTTTAGATAGGTTTGAGTTAGTACATTATTACATCATTTATTTTATTAATAATAAAGAAGTCTTTTTATGAATTCTTATGTTTTATGTTTATTTATTTAGTAGAATTAGATAGAAGTTCTTATGATATGTATTTGCAATAGTGGTTGATCCAAAGATATGACATAAATACTAATGCACATAAATGATATCATTAAATGTCTCAAGTCGTAGCATTGTCAAGAATAGATATTGACTATATGCGATTAGATTTACGAGTGTTATACTTATGCTATATGATAGTAGTAGGAGATCTCACACCTATTGGCATGATGATGCTTAGATGATTTATGTTAGAGAATATATCACTAGATTTGACTCACCATGAGAACCTATTTGGTTTAGTCTATAGGAATCTCATACGAGATGGGTATAACTAGTCCTTAGACTCAAAGTCATTACGGTTATCTCATTGAAAGATTTATGTACTTTGACACTCATCTTGATGGATCCAAGTAAAAGATTACACGTGGGTGATTCATTGGGTGCGCTAGGAATCTAATAGAGGTAGGTGAATGACTAAGATCGGACATGTCATTCTTTGTATACTAAAGGAGTTATCATATTACACTTTAATGAATGTCTATTCAAGAAATCTATAACCATAGTAGGAGTACACTAATAGAGCATATTTGGTTTACTCTAAGAGCTAAGACATTTGAAAATAGAAGAAAACTTGTATGATCATGATCGAACAAGACTAATAACTAAGTTTGATATCACACTATGATAAGTTGACATGAGGGCTAAATTGTATGACAACCATGCTAGTGAAAGGTAATTATGAATTAATTAATCCTCCTAGAGAATTAGATAGTCATAATGTCTTGCTAGAGTCCAATCTTCACTTATGTATCAAGAGATAAAAAAGGTGTCTTTTATTCTTGATATGTTACTAATATATATAGGAGCTTATTGAGTTACAACATAAGTTTAAGCATTCACATGGTTAAGAAGAAGTACGGATGTTGAAAAAAGTTTTCAATTATGAAGTTTCCTATTTTGGAAAAGGTTTTCAAAAATGGAAGGTTTCATAAAATGAAAAGTTTCATAAAATGAAAGTTTCTTAAAATGAAAAGTTCTTATTTTAGAAATTAATTTCCTAATTTGGAATTTAGTTCCAAATTTGGAAGAAAATAACCTAAAATGAAAATTAGTTTCCTAAGTTAGGTTTAAGGATAATTTGAAAATTATTTCCTAATATGGTCCTCCTAAAATTATCTAACTTAATTTATTTAGATAGTCCAAATCAATTAATTAGGCCAATAGGTTTAATTACAAGCCCGAAAGATATTTTAGTGGGAGGATAAACATGAACCTTATTGAATAAGGATGAATATTTTATAGATAAAGATCAAAAGCTCACATGTTAAATAACTCATAATCCTTAGTGGTTTAGGAAGCAATAACCTAGAGTCTAATTAGGACTAGTTATTGCTCTTCCTTGTCTTTAATGAATGATAAAGTCTCTCCTATAAATATGTGGGAGAGAGGTATGACAAAGAGGAAGTTTTTTAAGAGAGAGAAAATTTAGCAAGAAGAAAAAAAGGGCATACGACATCAAGTCAAAAAAGGAAAATTAGTTTTCTCCTAAAACCCTAGTACACGCCACCTCCTTTCTCTCTTTTGGGTTGTCACGGAATTATCCCGATTAGATTTATATAGGAAACACTAAACAAGTTAGAAAAGGTGATCTTAGCACTCTATCAATTTTGAGTGCTTCTTTTGTGGGTGCTTGGACTACATGGATTATTGATAGAGGTCGGACACTTGGACGACTCTTTTCTATGAAGATTTACATTTGTGTTATAAGAGGTAATTCTTACTTAAAGCTTTAATTCATGAATATATAGTTAGTTGATTTAATGACATGACATAGGGCCTTTTAGATGAAGAAATTTTTCTGTTTTATTATGCACGTTAATACGATATATGATCCTTCGACCATCTAATAAAGAGGTATAGAAATAGGTTTAGTGCTCGAAAGTAGTTCAACACCAAACAATATTTCTCTATCTAGGGGTAAACCAGGTAATTCATCTATAAATATATTGAGAAACTCCCTAATGACTTAGACTTGATCCAAACTAAGCATATTATCATTCATCTCCTTCACATAAGTTAGATAGGTCACACACCTTTTTCTCATAATCTTACTTGCCTTAATGGCAAATATTAGATTAAAAGGAGCTACACTCCACTCCCTTGAAAGGAAAATTTATCTTCTACTAAATCCCTAAAATGTACTATCTTATTATAGTAGTCTAATTAGGCATGATAATTCGCTAACCAGCTCATTCTAAAATCATATCAAAATCATTTATCTCCAATAAAATCAAATACATAAGTAAATTCCTACCTATTAGCTAAATATCTAGTTTTTAAACACCAAATCACCTATTATGTATTCTCTCGTAGGTGTTAACACCATCAAAGACTACTCTTATATACACGATCTTACATCAAATATTTTAGCAAAATATGGTGACATAAAAGAATGGGTTGCCCCTAAATCGGATAGCACTCTTATATGACATGAAAAGATTTGAAGGATACCTAATACAACAGCATTAGATGCTTGAGCATCCCGTTGAGTGATACAAAAACCCAAGCCTTACCACCACCACTACTTTTCTAACCTTGACCTCCTAAGCCATGATGACCTCTCGGTAGTTTTTGTTTGACCTTGTTAAGCTCTACCACCAAAGCCTTAACTAACCATCAAATCTACCACCATACTAACTTAGGGATGGATTAGCAATAGGAGGAGCCTATGCCCCTCCCGAAGTAGTAACACGTGCCATGTTATATCTAGAGAAATCTAGTATCAAATATCCTTATTGATGGCAAAAGAAACATGCTCATGTCCTTCAGAGCATATACGTAAATGGGTTTTACCATATACCTAACAAACAGAGTACCCTCTTCCAAAAGCCCGATGAGCCGACCGAGGTAACTCGACTAAGATGACAAGTTGACTCATGTTCATTCATGATCCACCATGACTACTCTATCTAAAAAATATCCTTTAAAGGCTAGAATAGTTCTTCATACTCATAGCTTGACGAGACCCACTACTCGACCTTTAGGCCCATTAGATGATGAAGCATCGCTTTTGGCCTTCTTTTTTTCTTCTTTGTTGCTCTACTCTCCATCCCTTTTATTTTGAGCTTATAAGCACAAGCAATCACTTTGGAATAACTCTAAAATATTTAGGAAAATAAAACTATAAAGTGTGGATTTATTAGCCCATTCACAAATTTTTTTATCCTTTTTTCCTTAGTCGGTATTATTTCTAGGTTATATTGACTTAACTTTGCAAACTTTCTCTTATTCTCCAACATTGTCTTGTCAAAAGTTTGCACTAGCCTCTCAAACTCCTTTGTCTATTCTTTCCTAATACTCTTAGGTAATTGTTCCTCTAAGAAAGCTTTCTTATATTATCTTTAAGACCAATCAAGTTTCCTATCCTATTTATACCAATCACTAGCCTTCCCTTCAAACATGAATATCGCTAGTTCAACCTTTCTTGTCTCGGGACATCAAAGTTTAACTAATATCTTCTCTATCTCATTAATGAATTGTATAGGATCTTCATCATCTCTATCACCAAAATAGTTTGATAGCTTTAATTTTAAAAACTTCATCACATAAGAGTCAAACCCTACTAATGTCGATTAGGTACCACATACTGAAGTATCGATTCCACCCGATCTTTGATTGGTAAACACTAACCCCGCCATCCTCAACCATTATCTCTACAATATGTCGTATAGCATAAAACCCGATCATGATGTCAATTGGCATCATCATGACATAATATACTTCTTTCCTAGCATTAGATCCGCCATGAGATCATGAAGGTCCGGATGATGCCTCAGCCTTGACACCTCCTCTATGTTCACCCGATCTAGTCCTCACCATAATAGCCTATACGAAACATAGTTCAATTTTAGCACAATTCAAAATGATTAATTTCAAGAAGGTAGAATACTTAATGTATAATTCATATAAATTTATTCTCTCTTTCATTAGGTTTGCTTATACTTAAGAATAAAATAATAATTTTTGGGTTTATAAGAAAATAACAAATTAAAATGAGTAAACCCAAACCAAAACACATATAAGCCCAAAAGCATGAAGGATAAAACAAAATCAACATGAAAAAAATAACCAAATTAAAGAAGGAGCCATATGGGCGGAAGAATTAAACATAACTTGAAAAATAATTTGGCATACTCATACGTGTTTTAGCACAAGAAAACACATGAACAATAGGGGTAGATATGGCTTGAGCAAGAAAGTGACACGCTTGTGTATGTTTTTTCCATAAAGAGAAACATACGAGTAAAAGGGGTTAAGCATAGTTTGCTTTGAAAAATTAACATACATGTACATGTATTAGCATAAAGAGAGACATAAGCAAAAGGATCAAACATGGTTTGTTCAATAAATTTGACACATCCGTGTCTCACTAACAAGGTTGTCATCTAAGGAAGGAAGAAAAAGCCACATGGGTAGTTGTTCATAGTACACGAGTCGAAGGGCAAAAGTGGCACGATCCTATGTCACTATAAAATTATTCAAGGAAGAAAGAAATGCCATATGGGAAGTAGCTATTAGACATAAAATGAAGAGTAAAATTGACACAATCATGTATCAAAATTAAGTAAACCATGTGAGGGATCTTATGCAATAAAAGCCTACTTCTCACATGTAATTTAGGACTATAAACATAGAAACAAAGGAAGACACTAGCTAATTGATCCATGTAATTCAAGGTAAGAACATGGATTAGAATAAAACCTCTACTCTATAGCTATCCTAGACTCTAAAGCCTAAACTTTGATACTAACGAGTTGTCACAACCCTAGAAGTAAGCCATAACCAAGTGTAAGAATCGAAGGAATCACGAGGCCTTCCTTGACTCAAGAAAGCCTTGCATACTAATCTAAAATCCTCAAATATCATTTCATCTTATAATATTATTAGCTAATGTTCATCACATTATATTTTCAACACAAATCATAACTTAAGGTTATCATTACATTTCTCAATCAATATTCATAATTAACTCCTAATTCAATACCCATAAGTTATAACTACGAGCTTCTAAGAATACAACTATTTAGAATATAGGTTCTAAGAAATTCCAAGAGAATGGATCAACTGCATGATCAATGTGTTAACTTCAAGACAAACAACCAAATGGAATCAAAAAGGTAATACCTCAATATCCTATAAAAATGAAATGATAAGGGGTGAGGAATCAATAGCTCGAGTGTGTAGATATTATATAACATACTATGAGAGAGAAACGTACTAAGGATGATTACTTAAAACTTGAATCAAAATGCAATGCTTATTTCTTCTAAAACAAATGCACATTATAAATTCAAATAATACATCATGATTTAAATGGTTCAAAATCATTTCATATCAAATCATCAAAACATTTATACATACGTATATCATAATCATACGAAATCACATATCTAGGTTTTTATACATACATGGGGTAAATAAAATATCATTGGATGTGAACACCCAAAGGTCACGTCCTTCATAACTAGGTTTTTGTATATTGGCCAATACACAGAGTTAGCACTTTACCTCTCTTACTAGCTAAAGCCTCATATCATTGAGCTCAAAGGCTAAGCCCCCGTAGCTAGGTTTCCTAAGGTTTCAAAAACGTTTCAAACACATGCATGCTAGAAATTTACTTGATAGTATGATCTCAAAATTAAATAAGTATTTTAAAAAATATACAAATAATCAAAATAACGATTATAACACATTCATGTTCAAATTTGAAATCACATACCAAATCTTATAACACATTTATTCAAACACATATTCAAATCCCTTTTCAATTCATATCAAATCCTTTTGTATAAGAAATCATTTCAAATATTCATAGAGTCCGTTCTCATCTAAGTTCTAATGGAATGCTTTTAAATCATCCTTAAATCGATAATGCATGATGAACATAATCAAAGGAATTTAAAATAAAATATGCTTTATAATATCCACTTAAAGTGGAATAGAGAATCGAATGAGCTGAATGGATCAAGGTTGCTATGAAAGAGTCGCCCACTCGAAGAATCTAATGTGTATAATAATGGAACAAGCATCAATATCATATATCAAAGAATAATTAAAAAAATCAAATTATTCTAGAATTAGAATACAAGATTCTCAATAAAAAAGAAATTGATCGTAAGAAGTCAAATCGATAGTCTTAACTAGATTCTATAATCTCTCCAATAATTCTACACAATTGCCTAATCACATCTCATTATCAATCCTCAACTCAATCAACCATCATGCATATCATGTTTTTTCAAATTCAATTTAAGACTTTTAAACAATCAATTTTTAATTCAATGATTAATTCCATTCTAACTCACCTAATACTCATTCCATTCATCTCTAATCACTTCTATATAACCTAATTCCGCACTTTTCCTAAATTCTTTTTAATTAAAACCTCAATTTTGGATTTTTCACTATTCATTATCTTTAACCTTTCAATTACTCAAATTTACTCAATTCCACTTTAAATTAACTTCATAAGCCACTCACCTAAAGTAATTAAACATTATTCAAATACTTATAGTCACTTAATCAAGTTTTTCCCAAATGGGTTTGAAAAATTCTAACCTTAATCTAATTAATTCTTTAGGCAAACCATAACCCAATCCGATTCCATTTTAATATCATCATTAACTACACATAAACGTCATAATTCAAAGATCAATTGATCAAAAATTTTAGCTTTGATAATTTGTCCTTCAAATCCTAAATCAATCCTAGTTCTCCGAGCTCTTCAAGCTCTAATCTAGCTAAGCTCCACTTAAATCTATTTGTTTAAGATTTTCTTAAGATAATTTAACAATGATTTAGCTTAGAAATTAAAAAAGAGAATTTGGGAGAGAATTAGAGAGAAAATGTCTAGTGTTACAACTTCAACTTCAATCCGATTCCATTCAAATGTCTTTAAAATTTATTTTATTCATTTGTTTATTAGACAAGCATTTTAAAACCATTTCATGTTTTAGGCCAACTGTCTTAATTCTATGTGCTTTCTAACTATTTTTTTTCCTTTAGTTTGTTTTAGTCCTACTTTTATTATTTCATTTATACATCATTTCCTAATTGAGCCACTTCACTCGCCCATATCCTTTTTCTTCCATCTTTTTAATTTCTATTCCTTTTGTCTTTTCAAGTGTGAGGAAGTCTAAAATTGGCAACTTATTGTCATGGCTTAGATTTTTTTTATCACATTATGGTGGGTTTACTGGATGATGATTAGGGATGGAAATGGGTGGGTATCCAAACCATTAATTTAATTTTTTATCTTATTTTTTACCTACTTCACATTATTTTACCTATTGATGCAATATCCATTTAATATTCACTAAAAATAATTTATCAAAAATATTTTATTTCAATTCCTATAATTTTCAAAAAAGAAAATTTGTCTTTAATTTTTTTTACATTTTGGTCATCTCTTCATAAGTTTTTTGGTCCTCAAAGTTTTTGAAAAAAATACTTTGGTTCTTAATTTTTAAAGTTTATACATTTAGATCCTTATATGTTTTTTAAAAAAATCAAAATAAATTAGTGAGTATTAATAGGATAAGGTGTGAATATTCATATCTTGAAATCATATTAATGGATATATATTTTTTTACCATTATTCACTTTAACATCTATTAGATATTTTTAATGAATATTTATTTGAGTAGACAAAACGGATACTCGCTTTGTACCTAGCTCATTATCATTCTTAATGATGATCACATGAATGTGTACTCTTTACAATATTTAATATATGGTATCAAAGAGATAACCTTTTTATCCCTATTGGTGGAAATTAGAGAAGTTTGATTCGAAAGCAAGAATTAATGGTTGGGTTTGGCGGCCATAAATATAGTAATTTTAAGTAATTTGTCGCATTCATCATAAATGATTAAAAGTTCAACTTTCTTTGGAGTGAATTTAAGAATATTTGATTTGTTTGTAACTTTTACTTCTTCTTTTTCTTTTTTTCTTTTTTTATGGAAGCAGTAAAAGAAAAGGAATCGACAAAATTAAATCAAATATGAAAAGACTAAAAACAAAGATGGCACAGATTGGTGAACAGCAAAAATGTATTAAAGAAGGGCAAATGGAAATCGAGAGAAGTTTGAAGAGACCGAATTTGAATGCAATCAAGTTAGAAAGGAAACATTACTTATATCACAACAGGCTATTCTGAATCAACAACACTTGAATCTAATGTTCAAAATCGTTCAAGCACGAGAAGACAACAATTTTTCTAATGCGGACAAACTTACTCAATGTCTTCGGCTAGTTTTCCCTCACTCTATTTAACTTTCTCTCTCTATAGGCTACTCAATTTTATTTTATTTTTGGCTAAACGGTAAAAAGAAAAAAGCACCAAGTTAAATCTAGCTTGATATTTATTGATTTTCTTTTTCAAAATTTGATTAAATTCCTATGTACTCTCATTCCTATAAAATAACACTTTAGTAGTAATTTTTCCATAACTATACCAACATTTGAATAAAATGCCATTATAAGTACATGTTATAATGACATTTCTAATAATTATTACTATACATGTTTAGAAACATTTATTTATCTTTAAAAGTATTTATATCAATTTTAGTATTCAAAATGAAATTTTAGTAGTAATTGCTCTAAGTTACTACCACATGAAAGTTTAGACAAACAATTACATGGATTTGAATACTTAGCTAGCAATAACTAATATGACTAAACCACTAGTGTGCACTCTAATTAATTTAATCATACAACTATGAACCAATCATATAGAAAAATATAAAATACTTAATAGAGATAAGTTTAGAAATAAAACCAATAATCTCATAGGGATTAACCAAAAGCTTTAACTTGATTCAACTAAGAATGAAGTATAGTTGTTCATAATAAATTACAGAGAGAATTTCCATGAATAGTAGAGATTTAAGAATTAGAAGAGAGGGGAATAGAATGCCAAAAAATATCATAGCTTTGCTATTTATACCGAAAATTAGGGTTACATCATGTATGTGTCATCATCACATGGCCACACGACTTGATATATAAAGTCAAATGGTTTATTGTTTGATATCACATGGTTTGAAGCCTTGAAAAATAAGTGTTACATGGCTTGCTAACTATGGTACACAATCGTGTAAATTTGTTCTTCATTTCATATTGTCAAGCTTCGCCCGTGTAGATTTCTTCTTCAAATCATGTTGAATTTCTTCTACCCGTGTATACCTTCTTTGCCATAGAGACACGGGTGTGTGACTTTATACTACAAACCATGTGTAAAGCCTACTACTTGTGTGGTCTTCTTTTTTCTTAAGTTTTGCCAAGTTAAATCACCCATACGGTCGTGTAAGATTCCTTCCTCTAGCCATGTGGAATGCTTCTACTCACATGGCTTGTTATGCTTGAGAATCCACATGATTTGTTCTTTTAATTCATACAATCAGTAGCTATTTCCTTCATTATTTCACATGGTCGTATGACTCACCAAAGCCTCTTTGAAGTTTCTCTCTTTCTTCTTTAGGTTTTGGGTTTCCTTACTCTGATTTGTCATCTTTTTTAAAAAATCTAAAACCATCATCTTATTCTTAAAAATATAATATTATGTAATAATTACTAAAAAACTCAATGTAATAGAGTATAAAAATCATACTAATTATGCACTCATCAAATACCTCTATACTTAAACTTTGCTAGTCCTTGAGTAAAGAAAATAAAATAAAGTGTAACTCACTTTTATAGGAATCATGATTGTACTTAGCACATGTAGCAAGCCTTTAAACCCCTAGGTTACCTCCAATGGAAGAGTTATGCCTCGTAAGAGTTTTCGGATGATAAACCCATAAAATTATTCAACAAATGTCATGCCAGTTGATTGTTTTTCAAATATTGATGCTCAATTTAGAATTCAAGAAAATTCAATAGTCATTCGATCATGTTTAAGGTATTATTATTATATCAATGCATATCTCTAAATTGACTTATGCATCTTCATAGCCAAACATAATTCGTGCATGTAACACTAACTCTATCTTTTACCCATTTTCCACCACTACAAGCAAGGTAATAAACAAAGATTTTCCTTAATCAAGATTTTTTTCATCTTAAGCATCCCAAGTTCTTTTTTTCATTTCAAGGCCTTAATAGCTTTTTTTCTAAGTGGTCACTTACCGTTTTATGCGACTATCAACATTAGTTATAAAGGTAACCGAGCTACTTAGCAAGTCATCAACTTAGAGTGCTTTGCATACTCATAATTTGAATCATTATTTGATATAAAAGAAAACATTTATGATGAATACTCCTAGTTACTAAGCAACTCAAATTATTGGAGTATAATTCTTAATTACTTAGGATAATCCATAAGAGAATGCTTTTCCTATTTCTTTCTCAAATAAACATTAAAAAAATCCCATTTATTTAAATCATGCTTAGGTCTAGTTTCCAAAGAGTTTGCTTCTCTTTTAAAGTTAGTATTTCTTCCTAAATTATATTCTATTAAGAAGACACATAAGGTTCTCTAGCACCCATGCACTTCTATAACAATAATATCCCAAACATTCTTATTTATCTCATCGATTTCATCAAATTCAACATTACACATCAACCAAGAAGAACATCATATTGAACATGGCATTTGTTTCATTTTTTATATATAAGGGTACAAAATAAACACATAAATTACATAAAACAAAAAAAAACAAAAACAACAAAAACCTAATTGCTAAACGCACCCCAACACTTAAATCGTACATTGTCCTCAATCTATAAATATATTAGCAAATTAAAAATAGTATAAAAAGATAAAGATAGAGAAAATAAAGAAAACTTGGGTGGTCACCTTTAGTATGAAGGTGGTAGTGGTGGTGGAAAATGCATTTCGAAGATAGTGTAGAGACGACCAAGCCGAGCATTAACCGTTATGAAGCCAACTATGGTATTGGCGTTTGTAGCCTCGAATTTGCTCATTCAATGCTTCAAATCAACTATTTGCATTATGATCTATTATCTACACTTATTCGTTTAACAGAGTTAAAACGATTATTGATGTTGATTTGGAAGTCATCCAACTACGATGCCAATTGTTCCACCCTTTCGCATATCCACTTGAGACACTTACTTTGGCTACGGGTTATGCCTCATCCTTGCCTCCACCATCATTATCACTTTCAGCCTTCCGTCTTTATCTCTTGATTGGCTAAATGAGATATCTTTTTTCTTTTTTCTCTAACAAGTAGATTGTTATCAACTTTTCAAGGGTCAATCGCTCCAATCCTTTTGTTTGTTTTAAGGCTATGGTGGTCCTATTGAACATCTTCACTTTTTTTATAATTTGGGTGATGAACCCACTCATGACAATTTATCCATTAGTCAACTTTTTAACCGATGAGAAATGGTCCTCCAAAATAAATGTGAAATTGATCTCGCACTTTTTGAAAGATGAAGTATAGGATTGCCAATTCAATCTTACTAACCACCTCATTACTATTCTCCCTTCCACATAACATCCATGCTAGTGATTGGTGTATATATATCAATAAGTCGGGTTTATAATCATCGATGCTTTCGATCCTAATGAATTATAGACCTCATGTGGTAAACTAGTAATCTCCCTCCAAAAGGATTTCTCAAAACCTATATGTGATAGCTTTACATCATCATATGGCCAACCAAAAAAAAACAAAAAACAAAATCTACCATCGCGTTCATATCCACACTATATATTTTATTCATCATCTAAAATGTGAAATAATCAAAAATCGATCGCTACTTCTCTATTATTGTTTCCATCCGAAATGAACTTAAGAACTCCCATGTTAACTCCTTGTAAGAAATACCTTAATAAATTCATCTAACCTATAAGTTCTAGCATCTCCCTCACTTCCCTCAACAAACCCACAACCTCTAGAGCTTACACATTCATGTATCTATTTGCTATCATGTTTCTCTCCTTTAACACATTGTAGTGTGCTTCTTGCTCTTCACTTTCAAACTCTATTCTTAGGTTAGATCCGGAAGGGTCGCCTTCCATTATGACCGGTTCCTTCCAACGAGTGCTCTTTTCTTGTTGTGCTCGCCACTTGCTTTCCTTTGTCTCTTAATGTAGACATTTTTGTTTTTGGAAAAGCTTTAGAGGAAGAAAGTGTGAGGGTTTTTTAGTTGAATGGTGAAAAAGGGGTTCTTTGTGGGTTTTGATGGAGTGTAGGTGTTGATTTATTGAAGCATGGTTTGTAAAGGTGATTTAATGGCTAGTTATGTGTGAGAGGTGTGCAAATTTGAAAGAGGAAGAAGAATAGAGAAAAAGGGCTGGCGTATAATTTGGTTTTTGAAGAAGATGAAGTTACATGATTTAGGATTTGGTTTATATAGGGGTAGTTTTTAAGAGGGTAAATTATATGAATTTTGGCCCGGAAGGAGACACATTCATGTAACATTAGTGTGAAAACTATGTATTTTTTCTTCTATTCGTATTCCTCTTCTTTGTGCCAACCAATGTAACGCTTTGAATTTCGGATGGCCATATGGAAATCTTACTATCAACCATGCCAAGACCATTTTACCCATGTAACAAAACTCCATTCAACTCACATGATCGTGTAAAATTTATGCACAAACCATGGGTACCCCACTCGCTTCGTGTCGTCTCTCCTTTGGAATTTGAATTGAGTTATATGGCATTGTAAAATTTATTACACAAATCGCATAAAACACTACTATCTCGTGTGTTTCTCCTATGCTCTTCAAAAATTTAGCAAAATCTACACACCAAAGTACTTATGTCGCTCATCCTTTTATTTAAGTCAAGTATAGGTGAAAACTAAACACGAAATTAAATAACTAACTTAAAATGTAAATCAAAACAAAAAATTTATAAGAATCATTGGGTTGCCTCTCATTAAGTGCTTTTATATAATGTAATTGGCTCGACTTTACCTTTCCCCATCGATGGGGATCTTTCATTGTTAAGCTCGGCCTCGAGCTTCCTCGTATCTTAGTATTATCCTTATCAAAAATGTTGAACCGAATCACCTCATCATCAAACTCTATAATGAGAGCTCCCTCATGGACATTTATATTTGTTCTTGCTATCTTTAGGAATGGCCTCCCTAACAAGAGAGGTGTGAGGTTATAGGGAGATTTATCTCTCATCTTCAAGATGTAGAAATATACTATGAACATAAATTAGTTCACCTACATAAGAACATCTTCCAATACCCCTTTGGGGTATGCATGAATGTGATCGATCAATTGTATGATCACATTTGTATTTTTCAAAGGACTAAGATTCAATGTAGCATATATAGCATATGGCATCACATTAATTTATACACCTAAATCTAACATGACCTTGTCTATTTTCTTACTATCAATTTGGCATAGGATAGTGAACTTACCCGGATCCGTGCACTTGGAAAGGATTTGTTATTATAAAACCACATAAATGTTCTCCCTCATTCTTACCTTTTCTTGCTATCGATTTTTTATCCGTTGATGCACAAGTCCTTCAATAACTTGGCATAATGAGGCACTTGTTTTGTGGCCTCTAGTAGAGGTATGTTCACCTTTATTTTGTTGAATATCTCAAAGATCTCCTTCTCTTTTTTCTTCTTTAATTCTTCTTTCCTAGGCTTCTCATACCTATTAGGAAATGGTACATGGTCAATTAAAAATGGAGTAGAGGGATTAGGAATTACCTTAGGGCTTGGTGTAGCCCTATCAATGGTTATACCCTCCTTTTCTTCCTTTACCTCTACTCTTTCTTTTTTTGATGATTCGGACATCCTCTACCTTGGTTGTTCCAACCAAACACCACTCCTTAAGGTCATTATACTCATATTCTTCTTGGGATTTATCACAATTTGGAATGGTAATTTTCCTCTAATTTGAGCCTCTAAATGACTCGGAACAATAGCTAGTTGACTCATTTGATTCTCCAAATTTTGAATGCTTGATCTAGTCTCATACTAGAATTATTTAGTGATTAGCATAAGAGACTTCACTCGTTTCTTTTAGAGAATTTTTAGAATATGGAGGAGGTTGTTGTTGAAAAGGCCTAGGTTGGTACCCTTGGTGCCTTTGTTGATAAAAGTTTTGCCTATCTTATACATTCTCCCCATACCTTAAGCCGGGATGATCTCTTCATTCAGAATTACACGTGTTAGAATAAGGGTAATATGGCCTTTATTGGCCACCTTCGAATTTTCCAGCCATATGTACCTATTCTATGTGCCTCTTTGCAAGGTCAAGCATGCATCTATCATGTGTTCGACAAGAGAACAAATTCTATAAGGCTTAATAGCTTGTAGATTACCAACCTCCATCTATCTCACCAAAAAATTTAAATCTAACATTTACTACTCTAGAATCAAAATGTTGACCTCATTACCTCTTTTTGATGTGTGATCTAACCTTATTCAAAATTGCTATGAGTTAAAAGCCATTTTTGATATCGAACCCTAATAGCATCGGGGGTTTTGTTCATCGGTGCTCCTTCACTCATTATGTCAATCAAGCTTCTTTCCATAGGCAAAGAAACCTAGTAGAAATAAATGATAAATATCTAATTTAAGATCCGATGGTGTGAGTAGTTGCAACTCAACTTTTTGAACTACACTCAATAATCATAAAAGGTTTCTCCAACAAATTGTTGAATCTCATAGATCTCTTTTCTTATGCTTCGCAACCCTCGAAGTAGGAAAATACCGCATTAGAAATGCTTGATTCATTCTACTCAATGAGTTGATTAATCCTTTAGGGAGATCATATAACCAATCATTGGCATCCCCATCCAACAAAAAAGGGAATGTCTTTAACTTAATCCGATACTTTAATATTCTTATGGTCTCATGGTTGAACGGATCATATAGAATTTCTTTAAATATTTATGGAGGTCTTCTTCGACTAGAGCTCAAAATTTGGAAAGTAGGTGTATCACTCCCGATTTTAGCTCAAATGCCACCTCTAGATTTAAGAACTCGATGCATAAGGGTTGTTGATTAAGATCATAAGTAACCAACTCCTTTAATGTCCTATTTACCCCGTTTATAGCCATATCTTCTTCTTTTGAGTCACTCGATGATAAAAATTCAAGAAATATGGTTATACCTAGTGAAACCACTCTTTTAGATGATTAAATTTTCTTAATTAAAGCTAACCTTACCTCTTTTCTCAACTTGCTCAATTATTTTTTCAATTCGAGATTGAAAATCAGCTCTCTCGATTAAGATGTGGTCATATACCATAGATAACCAAAACGAGAGGATAATAAAAAATATCCAAAATCAATAAACTTCAGTTGTAATTTCGGCAATGATGTCAAAATTTGATCGCGTGTCGTACCACTAATAAATTAATTATTTATATTATCCTTATAGAGCTTTTAATCACGCTTATGTAATCGGGATAAGTAAGGGTTGAACCCATAAGAAAGGGGAATCGATCAATTGTTTTAGTTGTTTGAACATTCTTACGATGTAAAGGGGGTTTGTGTATTTGGAATGCTTGAAAATGATATAAAGTATTAGAGAATAATAATATGAGAGAGGCCTTGGTTGAACTTCAACATCCATTTTTGGTTTGGTCGCTAATCATTGATTAAATAATTAACTTATCCTAACTATGAATATTAATCGTAAGACAACAACATTTATATTGACCTCGCTCTTTCCTTACCTAGTCGTTAACCGAATATATGATACCCAATTAATTTTTTAGCTATTAAATAACCTATTAAACACTAAATAGATTTAATCTAATAAAAGCATTAAGAAAAAAAGACAAAGTGAAGCTAAGCCACCTTCCTAAGTGCTGTAGAAGATGTAACCTAGTTCTATATTTTCTAAGGAGTTGAACGAAAACATCATATAATCATCAACCCTTAGTTAGTACCACGGATAAGTTTAGAAAAATAATTACATGGACTTGAATACTTATCTAGCAATAAGTATTATGACTAAACCATTAGCATATACTCTAATTAATTTAATCATACAATCATAAACCAATCATATAGAAAAATATAAAATACTCAATAGAGATAAGTTTAGAAATAAAACCAAGTGATTAACCAAAAGCTTTAACTCGATTCAACCAAAAATGGAGTTTTGTTATTCATAATAAATTACAGAGAGAATTTTTAAGATTGGTGACTTTTTAAGATTTAGAAGAAAGGAGATAAAATGCCAAAAAATACTCTAGCTTTGTTATTTGTACCTAAAACTAGGGTTACATCACATATGTGTCAGCATCATATGGCCACATGGCTTAATACATAAAGTCATATGGTTTGTTATTTGATATCGCATACTTTAAAGCCTTGAAAAATATGTGTTACACGAGCTTGCTAACTATGACGTACGACCATGTAACTTTGTTCTTCCTTCGTGTTCCCAAGCTTCTACCCGTGTAGATTTCTTCTTCAAACCATGTTGAATTTCTTCTACCCCTGTATACTTTATTTTCTTTAAAGACACGAGTGTGTGACGTTACGAGTGTAAATCATGTGCTAAGCTTACTACCCATATGGTCTTTTTCTTTCCTTGAGTTTTTCTTAGTTAAATCGACCACACGACCGTGTAAGATTCCTTTCTCTAGTCATATGAATGCTTCTACCGTGTGGCTTATTGTGCTTGAGAATCTATATGATTTCTTCCTTTAAGTCATGGGGCTAGTAGCTATTTCTTTTGTTATTTCACACGACTCGTGTAACTCATCTAAGCCCCTTTGAAGTTTCTCTCTTTCTTCCTGGTCTTGGGATTTCTTGCTCCGATTCATCAATTTTTTTTATAAAACTCAAAATCATCATCTTATTCTTAAATAAGATAATATTGTACAATAATTACTATAAATTTTAAGATAATATAACATAAAAATTATGCTAATTATGCACTCATCAATTAGTAAAAAACTCGAATAAAATGATCGTAAATTACCTTAGGGCTCGGTGTAGCCCCGTCAATTGGCATGCTCTCATTTTCTATTTTCGTGTCCAACTTTTCTTCATTAGCTACCTTAGTTATCAGTTTGCTTAGTTTCTCTACTAGAGCATCGTTTCTCAAGGTTATAGCACTCACATTCTCCATCGGGTTTATCACCGTTTGAGATGATAATTTTCCTCTAGCTTAAGCCTTTAGATAACTCATAGTAGTCACTATTTGACTCATCTAATTTTCAATGTTCTAAATGTTAGACCAATTTTCCTCTAGCTTAAGCCTTTAGATACACCATAGTAGTTACCAATTTTTCTCAAGGCAAGAAACTTTATCATTTTTTCTAATGAATTATATAAGTGTTGGGGGGCATGTTACTTAAAAGGCTTAGGTTGATAACTTTATTGCATTTGTCGGTAGAAATTTTACCCTCCTTATCGGTTGTCTCCGTATCTCCATTTAAGGTGGTCTCTCATACTCGAATTGCATTTATTAGAGAAAAGGTCATAGGATATTGATTAACCACCCCTAAAATTCCCAACATCATTAACATGTTCAGTGTGCCCTTTTTGTAGTGTTGGGCATGCATCCATGGTGTGACTTGTAATCAAAAAATTTCACAAGCGTTAATAGCTTGTAGACCATTCGCCTCACTAGTGAAGTCAAGTCAAATATTTATTGCTTCAAACTAGATATATTGACTTCATTTACCCTTTTTGGTTTGTGATCAACCTTACACTAAAATACTATGAATTTATAACCATATTAGATATCGAAGCCTTTATAATATAGGGTGTCTTATCTACCAATACTCCTTCACTAGCCACATTTATCACACTCCTCTTCATAGGAAGTAATCCCTCATAAGAGCATACAATCGGTAGTTGATCGAAATCTAATGGTATAGGCAGTTGGCATATAACTTCTTGAATTACTCGCTAATATTCATACAATGTCCCTCTATTGAACTATTTAATACCATATATTTCCTTTTGTATACTCGTAACTCTCAAAGTGGGAAAATATTTCAATAAGAAGGCCTACTTCATTTTATTCCATGAATCAATGCATCTCGTAAGGAGATCATATAACTAGTCTTTAGCATCCCCATCCAATGAAAAAGGGAATTTTCATAATTTAATCTACTTCTTTGATACTTCTGTGGTCTCATGGTTGAGCAGAGCACATGGAACTCTTTCGGATGTTTATAAGGGTCTTCTCTAGCAAGGCCTCAAAATTTTGGCAATAAGTGTATCGACTCCGATTGTAATTCAAAGGTAATATCAAGATTAGAAAACTCGATACATAAGGGTTGCCGATTAAGATCGGGGAGTAGTGAACTTTTTAAAAGTCTTGTTTGCCTAATTTTCCACCATTACCTCTTCTTTAGAATCACTCGATGATAGAAATTTGAGAATGGTAGTTATGGCTAGTAAAGCAAAAACTACTCTCTCGAGTGGCTTAATTTTCTCTATCGAAGCTAGTCTAGCTTCTCTCCTCAACTTGCTTAATTCTCTCTTTGGTTAAGGATTGAAAATAAGATCATCTAGTTACGATTTGATCATATACCAACTTGATGAAAACACAAAAATAGTTAAAATACCAAAAAACAAAATTAATTTTAATATAATCCTTCCGAGCAACATCATAAAATTTGATGACATGTCATTCTATCAATAAATTAGTAATTTTTTTTTTATAAAGCCTAACCATAATGGTGTAAATAGGGAAAGCAAAGATCGAACCCATAAAGAAGTGACTTAATTAATTTTTTCTCCCGGTTGATTGTCCTATAGTATAAAAGCGATAGAATAGGGAGTTTGTGTTTAAGGTGCTTATATGTAATTAAAATAACTAGAAATAACAATGATAAGAAAGCCTTGATTGAATTTTAGTATCCACTTTTGGTTTAGTCACCGATCATCAATTCAATTATTAACCTATCCTTAATATGAATATTTACGGTAGGACAATAACATGTATATTATCCCTAGTCTTTCCTTACCGAGTAGTTAACCAAATATACAATACTCGATAAATTACTTAGCTACCGAACAACCGACTAGATGTTAGATAGATTTAATTTAATAACTTTAATTAGAGAAAGACAAGTGAAGCTAAACCACCATCCTAGATGCTAGAAAGATGTAATCTAATTCTATATTTTTTCAAGAGATTAAAAAAATACAAAAAAAAATCATTAATCCCTAGTTACTATAACAAATAAGTTTAGACAAGCAATTATACGAACTTTAATACTTAGCTAGCAATAGATTATGATGATCATGCAATTAACAAGTACTCTAATTAATTAATCACACAATCATAACCAAATCATGTAGAAAAACATAAAATACTCAAAAAGAATATGTTTAGAATTAAAACCCATAATATCCTAGTTTTTTAACTAAAAGATTCAACTTTATTCAACTAATATGGATGTTTAGTTGTTCATAGTTGATTATAAAGGAAAGTTTTCTATCTATAATGATTATCGAGTTGGAATCCCGAAATAAAATCCTAACATCACTATTTATAGCTAAAAGTTAGGATTACATCACACACATATCAGCCCCATATAGTTACACAATTTTCTTAGTAAAGATACAAAACTTATTCTTCATTTTACACAACTTAAAGCTTTGGAAGATTGGTGTTGCACGATTTCATGGGCATAGACACACAATTGTATAGGTTTGTTCTTCATTTCATGTAACTTCCTTTTATCCATGTGGAATTCTTCTTGCTTTATGAGACACGGACGTGCCTCTCTTTAATGTATTTCATTTGAAATGCCTTCCGTCCGTGTTCTGCTTCTTTTCTCTTGAAAGGTATTTTGGCTTTAATGTATGCATGGTCGTGTCACTTTTCTTCCTCTAACCTTGTGGAAAGCTACTGCTCGTGTGGCTCTATTGCTAAGCAATCCACACAATTTCTTATTAGTTTCATACAACTAATAGCTATTTTTCTCTTATAAGTTGCATTCCAGTGTGACTCTTTTAGGCTTCCTTGATTACTTTTTTTCTCCATACTTTGGTTTGAGTTTTCTTTGCTTCAATTCATCATTTTTCCTGCAAAACTAAAAATATCATCTTGATCTTAATTAACTAAATATAATATAAGAAACACTAGAAATTTCAATGTAAAAAAGCATAAAAACCATAAATTATGCACTCATCATAAATATGTTTACGATCCGCAAATGTCTAGGTAAAAATTTTTATTTAATCACTCTTACAAGCAACCTTTTCTCAAAAAATGGTAGTCAATTTTTATGTGTTTTGTTTGCTCATAAAAATTTTTTTACAAATGTAAGTGCAAAATTATTATCATAATGAAGCTCAACTAGTTGGATATTTGAATGTCCAAAATCTAATAATAAAGACAATAACCAAACCACTTCACCTGTTGTAGATGCCATGAATCTATATTCTACCTCGATTGAACTTCGGCAATCAAATTTAGTTTTTTAGATTTCTAGTTTATCAAAGAATTTCCTAAGAATACATAGAAACATGTTACTGAATTCTTTGTATCTTGGCATCCTGCCTGATCATTATCCGAATATGTTGTCGGATGTGGTCTTAAACTAGATGAAAACAATGGGCCTTATATTAGAGAATTCTTAAAATATCTCAACACTCTATGAGTAGCCTACATATGTAGAATTGTTGGTTTATTAAGGAATTATGATAGAACTTGTATTGTATAAGCAATATTAGGTCCGGTGAAAGTTAAATACAATAATTTTTTAACTAATTATCCGTATTTTATAGAATCCACATAATCTAAGTCAACATTCTTTAACGAGTTTATGATTTGGATCCATAGGTGTAGATACTAGTTTAGAACCTATAAAACCATACTCCTCCAACAAATCTATGGTATAGTTCTTTTAACATATTGAAATACCTTTCATTGCTCTTGCAACTTCAATGCCAAGGAAATATTTCAAGTATTCCTAGTCTCTTAGCTTCGGTAGAGTTGCTTGATATGACTATATCATCCACATAGACAAGTAAACAAAGAAAACTCTCTCTTTTTCTTTGAACAAAATAACGAATAATCTGATTTTGATTGAACAAGTTTAAATTCTTTGAGTGCATCAGTGAACTTACAATTCCACTATTTAAATGCATGTTTTAGACCATATAGAGACTTATAAGCTTACAAACTAGAAGTGAAATAGGTACCAAATCCCTCCGTACTTGATAACCCAATGGCAAATCCATGTAGATTGACTCTGCTAAATCTTCATAAAGAAATGCATTACTAACTTCTAATTACAAAAGATGCCAACATGCATAGTTACCAATGCCAATAAACCCTAACGAGTAATATATTTAGTCACAAGACTAAAAATGTCTTAATAATCAAACCCTTCTTTTTTATTGTATCATTTAGTCACTAACTCGGCTTTATACCTTTTAATATTGCCATCGATTTCAACTTAATTTTATAAACTCATTTGCAACTAATGGATTATTTATCAAAAGACAAAGGTACTATAGTCCAAGTGTGATTATCCTCCAAAACATCAATTTCGGACTATATAATCTCTTTTCATTGAGCAAAATTCGGAGCTTGAGAATATGTTTGTGGCTTAGTTGTAGAAGAAAGTAAATTAGTGAATGATTTATGTGAAGAAGACAAATTTATGGTAGAAACATAGTGACATAAAGGATAAGGTACAATATGAACATTAGAAAAATAATAAGTAAATATATGTTCATAATCTTCAAGATAAATAAGCGATTGAGAAGTTCTAGTACTTCTTTTCAATAATGCAAATTATGTTAGACAATAGGAGAAACATGATTATAAACATAAGCATCATCGGATCTAGAAGAAGAAATATGATTATAATTAGGATTATCAATACAAGTAGAAGTTTCATGATCATGTAAAGAAATGAATAGAAGAGTAATGGAGTACCATTATTAACAAGCTTATTTTTGATATTATTGTGCAAAAATCAAATAGTGTATGAATGAGAAGAACCCGGAGAAACGAGTAGGATGACTTGGAAGAATTATTAGAGTAAGGGAATATATCTTCATGAAATATATCTCTATAAATGAATGTAGTATGTGTATGAAGATCATATAGCTTATATCCTTTAACTTTAACTAGATAGTTAATAAAAATACACTATTTGGCTCTTGGTTCAATTTTTTTCTATTATGAGCAAGAGTAAAAGCAAAGGATAATGAACAAAAGACTCAAAAGTGATTATAATATGGAGCTTTATAGAAAAAAACTTCATAAGATGAGATATTTTAGAAAAAAAACTATGTAGTTTGTTAATGATATAAGTTGCTATCATAACTGTATTTCCCTAGAAGTTTATAAGAAAAGATGCTTGAAATAGAAGAGATCTAGCTATAACAAGAATGTATTGGTGTTTTTTTCCACTACTATATTTTTTGAAGTGTATTGACATATGATATTTGATGTATCATGCCTTTAGAATGATAAAAATAAAAAAGATTAAATTCTAGATCATTATCATATCTAAGTTGCAAAATCAAACAACCAAATTATGTCTTTATTAAATTATAAAAAGAAGGTACAAGATGGGTACATCAACTTTAAATTTTGTTAAGAACACCTAAGTATTTCTACTATAATCATCTTCAATGGTGAGAAAATATTGAAAATGACCAATAACTAGCACTAAATATGGACCCCACATATCTATATGAACAAGCTTAAAGAATTTAAAAGTATTTCGATATGAGTAAGAAAATGTAATCTTTTTTATTTTGCTAGTGGATAGACCATATAAGGAAAGCTTGAATCACAATGAATGTTTGAGTAAAAGTACTCGTAAAACTTTTATATTATCGACTGAAGTATGTTGTAGCCTCAAAGGCCATAAGTAAAAGGACTTATTGACAAGGCTATTTATATAGACATTGATAGGATATTGTTTAGAAAATGAACATATAGTAGGTTGAGTAGATGATCTTGTTTGCAATAGAAATAGTCTCGAATGAAGCTTAGCCAATCCAATCATTATCTAGGAATGAAGGTCCTCAATCGGACAAGTATTGCTAGTGAAAATTAATCCATATCATTGTGATAAAACAAGCTTATTCATAGATAATAAATTATAATGAAAGGTAAAGACAAACAACATATTAGATAAGATGAATGAAGGAAAGACTATGACTTGCCTAATATGTGTGACTTTAACCTTTTCTCAAATAGGCACTTATGCAGTTAGATTATTGACAATAGGATATGAATCAAACATTTCTAGGGAGGAAACAATGTTATCTCGTTGTACTAGTGTTAACTATCTAAATGTATTTATTTAGATGAGCATTGGATGAAGAATTCATAGCAAATGAGGTTACGTTTGAAGAGTTATTACCTACAACATTTGATGCAAGATGAGGAGTATTAGATGAGGTAGCTATTTGTAAAGAAGATGTCATTGAATTTTGTTTAATACGGATGGTTATATGTTTCGAAATTGATCATTTGTTAAGGACATTTATGTAGAAGTAGCTCCACATGAAATTGTAGTATCATGGACTTTTGAGTTAACAAAATCAGTTGTATTATTAATCATATATTGATCTATAGGCTTGCTCTTAGCAAATTTAAAGTCACTTAGAAATCCAATCAATCAAAAGTTTTTTTTTTTTTTGTCCATTCTTGCCACTCGTGGCTACACACAATATTTGTCTTAAACCTTCTCTTCATACTTGTTGTCTGCTACCATCACCGTGTTTTTAGTGAAAGATTGACATGTTACTTATATTAAGTTCTAATTCTCTTCTCTTAATACAAGATTATAGACCTTATCTAGGTAAGGAAAAAGTTTCATGACAAGGATTTGAGATTTAAGAACATAATGAATCCCACTAAGCCTATTAATAAATAAATAAAAATGATCTTTTTTTGTTATATGTTTATAAATTTATGAAAACATGTATCATTTGTATCCTCCACATGAACAAGTGAGGTAATGGGCAACAATTCCTTAACTCTTCTTAAATACCATTTAATTTTTTAAAGTATTATCAATCGACTTATCTCTTTGGAAAATTATACATGCACTACTTGAAATCTGCCATTTAGTGATGAAAACTAGTGACGAATAATATTTCCTCTTTAATTTATGATAGCTTTATGACGTAATAGCTACCAAATCAATTTGACATGGATTTGAGATCAAATAGCAATGAATTTTTAAAGTTCGATTAACTTTGATCGGTAATTTAAAACCAAATATAATTAGCGATGGAATGGTGATGGTTTATAAACGAAAATTAGGATCGAATTTATATTCCATTGTTAAAACACAATTTTATTAACTTGGAATTTATCCGAGAAATTAGCATGATAGAATGGCAATGGATTTGTTGTTCCATCGCTACTCATTGATGGATTAGCAACGGATTATTCATTTCATTGCTAATATGTCACCTTACCCATTTTACGAATTGATGTCTAAAATAAAACAAGTAGTAGTGACATATAATAAAATCCACCACCGAATAGAAACAGAATAGCGATGGAGTTTTGGTTTCCATTAGTAAATTATAATGTTGACCTTTGATTAGCAATAGACATTTTCTTCGATCACTATGTTACAAGGGATTAGCAACGAAATCAAGTCCGTTGCTAAATTTGAATTCCTAAATCGGACAAAACCTCTCTTCTTCCCCATTTTTCTTTTCTCTTTCCCTCTTCTCCCATCCTCCTCCCGCTCTTACAGCCGATGAGTGCCCAAACCTAATTACACCAACCAAGGAGACACAAGTTCCTCTCCAACCTCCTCAAACAATCGTGGTGCTCTTCTCTCTTTAAAAAAATCAAGTGTTTCTCCCATTAAATCCATCGATTTTCCTTCCCCATTGTTAGTTCTCTCTCTACCTTTTTTTTTCAAGTACATTACCTATTTATATTAATTGTTAACCTCCTCAAACAATCGCGGTGCTCTTCTCTCTTTAAAAAAATCAAGTTTTTCTCGCCATTAAATCCACTCGGTTTTCCTTCCCCATTGTTAGTTCTCTCTCTACCTTTTTTTTCAAGTACATTACCTATTTATATTAATTGTTAGCTTAGTTTTGATTAAATTGTTGTTTTTTTTATTTTAATTACTTTTATGTTCATTAAATAATTAATCCGAATTAATTAATGTTAATCTACCTAGTTAGGTTATTTTTCAATCACGTCTAATATAAATTTGTTATGAGCTGATTAATTAAGTTAATTTAATTAGGGTGAATTTTTTAAGTTAAATTGAATATAATTTGGGTTAATTAGGATAAATATAGGGTTAACTATGATTAATATCAATTAGTTATTAGTTGATTAATTAAATTTATTTAAATTACGTTTATAATAATTATGCTAATTTTAAGAATTTTTATGTTAATTAAAATAACCAATCCTCATAAGTTAGTGTTAATATAGTTATGTTCTTTAAATTAGGTTTAATATAAATTAGTTATGAGTTAATTAATTAGGAAGAGTTTTTAAAGTTAAATTAAACTTAAATGTTGGCTTAATTAGGGTTAAATTTGGGTTAATTATGTGAAATATAGGATTAATTATGATTAATTTCAATTATTTGTTTGTTGATTAATTACGTTTATTTAAATTAGGAATATAATAATTATGTTAATTAAAATAATTAATCCTTATAAATTAGTGTTAATATAATTAGGTTATTTTCAATTAGGTTTAATCTAAATTAGTTATGAGTTGATTAATTATGTTAATTTAATTATGGTGAATTTTTATGAGTTGAATTGGATTTTAATTATGTTAATTAGGGTTAATTCAGTTAAATTTAGTATTAAAAGAATTTAGTTAAAAGATTAAATTATATTAAAGATAACAAAAAAAAATTAATTTTTTTAACTTTATGCTATTTGTTCTTCTTGCATTCATGTACATATTTAATTTTGAACTCGGGTTGGAATTTACTTTGAATTATTGCTCACATCACAAGGAAACCTTCAAAAGCTCTAGACCCAAGCTAAAACCCTATTATGATTTAAATAGAAAGATCTGGAGGCAAGTATGAAAAAAATCTATTGATGCTCTTTCGAACTCTTGTTTAGGCTGGAACTTATACTATGCAAAAGAAATGGTGGAATAACCTTTCCTTAGCTCCCGGTGCATAAGGTTATAGGTTGAATTTTCCCACTCGAAAATTTAGATAGTCTAAAAACTTGAAACAACTTCGGGAGTAGACAAGCTTTGCCTAGACCATAGAAAAGCTAGAAAATTAAATTTATTTTTATTTTTCTTTTAATTTGATTTATATACTTTAATTATTTAAATGTGTCGAGATACATCGTAGTGTATGAAACTCAAAGAGTCCGAGACCCTCGGGAATTAGGGAGAAATAATATTGGTTCAATTTTCTATGATGGAGTTAAAATGACGAGTTTAGAATTTAATTTTGATAGAGTATCCAAGACAATTGTTGGTCTTAGTGTGTGTAATATTTATATGATTCTTTAGATTATTTATTATTTGGAAAATGTTCAATTTACAAGGGAGACTCGCTAAAAATTTATCGGATGTTTAGAAAAATTATTAATTAAGTAATTTAAAATTTGAGAAATGTCTAATTTAATTATATGATTGTTGATCAAGAATTGGTTGCATGTGTTGTGTAATTTTTGTAGACATTTAAAAAAATGAGATATGAATGGCAATGGATGTATGCTAGGTTAGTTCATGGATTATTAAATGATGAGTTTGTCAATAGAGTTGGACAATTTATTACATTTGCTTTAAATCATCCGGAATATATGGATAAAACAAAAATATGTTGTCATTGTAATCACGAGTAAGTGTAGAATAGAAATTATGAGGAGGTTGAAATGGTTAAATACCATTTGTGATGTAAGATTTTGTGCTATGATATTATGATTGGATACATCATGGAGAATTTGAGGCATACATGGCATCTTGTAGTTCTAGGTGTGATTTAGTTATTAGAAATTATCATGTAGGATAAGGTAGTTCTAGTAAACCTCAAAATTCATATCAAACAATGGTGATGGATGCATCTAGTCCATCTTTTGACCTCGTCCGGCATGGATGAGGAGGTGCCAAATCCCAAGACTCAAGCCTTTCATGATATGTTGGATGCATCCCATATAGAGATTTGGATTAGATGTGATAATCACTCATAATTTTCAATTATTGCTCAATTGTTGAATCTAAAATCGAGTATCATTTTCTTGAAAAATGTTACGACTAGTTATGTGGCTTGATGAAAGAGTTGACGCCCGTTGATAATTTTATGATATGTAACTTCTATGCAACAAAGAAGCTAGTTAAGGCGATGGGTTTACCGATGAAAAAGATATATTATTGTGAGAGAGATTGCATGATCTATTTGG
The DNA here is from genome assembly GCA_963924115.1 of Dovyalis caffra. Taxonomy (NCBI): domain Eukaryota; kingdom Viridiplantae; phylum Streptophyta; class Magnoliopsida; order Malpighiales; family Salicaceae; genus Dovyalis; species Dovyalis caffra. The sequence goes on from CAWUPB010001197.1 coordinate 6,984,388, forward strand.
GCGAAGCTAGTGAATTAAAAAAAATACAAGTTTTATAGACATCCTCGATATCAAATTATTTTTCGAGGATTGAGATGAGAAAAACTTGCTTCGATTAAAAAAATATAATACATTTTGCTCCCCTTATGGTTACGGAGATTGTATGCATCAAATGTCACAACCGAACACATGACGTGGCAAGTCGAGCATGACGTTAAGGATGCAAGAGTAATGAAACATCCCTTTGACTCTATTACATGGCAAAGTTTCGATCATATTCATATTTCTTTTGCCACTGAAAGAAGGAATGTCATTTAGGAGTTTACACTAATGGGTTTCAACCATTTGATCCATCCGAGGCCCAATATTCTTCATGGCTAGTAATTATTACTCCTTACAATTTGCCACTATAGATATGTATGAAGGAGGAATATATGTTCCTAACATTGATTATTCCAAGTCCAACAAATCCAAAACATAAGTTGGACATTTACTTGTAACCTTTCATTGCTAAATTGATTTAGTTATGGAAAGTGGGTGTGGTCACATACGATGTCTTTCATAAGTAGAATTTTATATTAAGAGCCATAGTGATATGGACTATCGGTGACTTTCCTATATATTTGATGTTATCTAGTTTAGAGTATTGTAGGAAAATTAGCATTCCCTTACTACATGGAAAATTCTAATGCTTTCTCCCTTCCTAATGGAAGGAAAACCTTATGGTTTGACAATTATCAAAAGTTTCTTCCTTAAGATCAATCATTTAGAAGAAACAAGAAAGAATTCATCAAAAAAAAGTTGTTACATAAGGCCTTCCTCCAATCTGATCCGGTGTTGAGATGTTATAACTAATGAAACAATATGGGTTATTGAAGGTGATAGAAGAGGATGCAAATGATCATAATAACAAAATCTCTCAAATATGTGAATGAAAAAAAAAAGAAGTATTTTCTCGCATTTACCTTATTGGAGTACAAATCTCATTCGACATAATTTAGATGTCAAACATATTGAGAAAAATGTGTTCAACAATGTTTTTAACATAATCATGAGCGTGTCGGGTAAAACTAAAGAAAATGCCTAATCCAAAGAAAACTTGAAAATTTTCTACAATAGGCCAAAATTAGTAACGGATGATACCTCTCAAAAGTACCCAAAAGCTACATTTACCCTTGCCAAATAACAAAAAACAAAATTACTTGAATGGATCAAACAACTAAGGTTTTTCGATGGATATATCTCCAACCTAGCTAGATGTGTTGATATGAGGAATGAAAAATTATATGGGATGAAAAGTCATGAATGTCACGTCTTTATGCGGATGTTAGTCCTCAATGCATTTCGAGAGCTTTTGCTCGGAAATGTTTGGCAAGTATTTACTAAGCTAAGTTTATTCTTCAAGCAATTGACTTCTATGATAATAAGAAAAGAAGATACGATGTGTTTTAATGATGAGATACTCATAATTTTGTGCAAACTAAAATATATATATTCCCTCTAGCTTTTTTAACTCAATGAAAAATCTTCCAATCCACTTGGCATATGAAATATCTATTGCGTAACTCCGTGCAATATCGGTGGATGTATCCATTTGAAAGGTAATGAAATTGAATTTAAATGTTAAATTAAATGAACATGTAATTATCAAAAACTAAATTAATTTATATTATAGGTACCTTGGCAAGCTAAAAAATAATGTGAAGAATAAGGCTAAAGTGGAAGGGTCAATCCGCAATGCATATTTGGTCGAATAAGCCTTTTTGTTTTGTTTGCACTATTTTGAGCCTCATATACATACCGTGCATTGAAAAGTGCTACGTAACATTAAATGTGGTAGAGATGAAAGCAACCACATAACAAGGATGCTATCCATATTCAAACAATAAGGTCAACCAATTGGTTGACACACAAGTCAAATATTGACAAAAGACAAGTACAAAGCAACCCATCAATATATATTATTGAATTGTGAAGAAGTAAAATCTTACATTGAGTAAGATTACCAAACTTCTATGTCAAAATTATACATATTTAATTATTTATTATAATATTAACTATCGTAATACACATACTAACTTGTATGTTGTTATTTTTTGTTAATGGATTCATTTTTAAAGTGCCACAAAACAATCCCTTAATCCCCAAAAATAAGGTTAATACTCTTCTTAAAACCGAGTTTGCTCGTTGATTTACTCAATATGTGAGTATCGTTATTTCACTTGTGTTTTGTTAAGAACTAGCATTAATTAAATAGTAATTTAACTTTAAACAATTTTATGTCAAATTTTCGGACAAAATATGCACAAGTAATTTCCATGATAAACCAAGTCATAAAAGATTTAGCACAAGGCCCTTTACATACTATGAGGTTGTACCAAGGTTATATCGTTAACGAGTATAAGTTTTTCGTAGTTGATGAAGGCTCAAAAACAATGAGCTTCAATAGTGGTGTGTGCATTAAGAGAACAAATTACAATGTAACCGATAACAACCGCTATGAAATATTGATAGAAATTTTACAAGTAGAGTATCCTACATTACCACTCTAGAGAACAATGTTGTTCAAATATGATTGGTTCGATCCTACTTTACAAGAAACAAAGGTTTATCCACAAGTATAAACTAATAGATGTTAACTATAGAAAAAGGTTAAGGAATTACAAACCCTTTGTCCTAGTATCACAACCAGCTCAAGTACATTATGTCAAGTATCCTATCTCGAGGTAGGATAATTGAGATTGGTGGGTTGTTTGTAAGATAAAAGCTAGGTTTGTGTTTGAGTTATCCGAATCATCCATAGTAGTCAAGCAAAATACTAAACCATTTCAAGTAGGATCCGACACGATTTGATATAGGAAGTCAATGATGATTTATTATTGAATGATCTAAATGGATCATTTATAGATATAGAATTAGATGAGGCTTACGAAGAAGATGATAATGAGTATGAATCCGAGTCGATACGAGAAATGAAAACTTAAATAGTGATTATGATGGTAGTAATTAATTATTAATTTTATTAGATACATTAGTAAGAATTGATGCATTATTTTATTGTTTTATTTATTACAATATATCATATTAACTTTCATATATTTTTTAAATGTTTACCGTGTATTTTTGTTATGTTGTGTCTTACGCATGGTACGTATCAAGTGATTAGAACATATCTAATTTTCCAAAAACATTTTTGTAAATGTTATTTCTTATGCTCATAATTGATATATATATAGTATTTTGTTAATTGTAATAGGTGATAGTATTAAGCTATGATACGTGGTTCGCACCGACCCCCATACCCCTTTAGGGATCACGATCGGGTAGTCTTGGACATGCACCACTACTCGACGATAGCAGACATGGTTTTCAATCGGACATCAATCATGGTTCTCGCACTCTTTGTTGGTTCATCGATATTGGACATTTGACTAATTCCTCTACCAAAACTAGCAATTCAGGCCTAGTTTTTACATCTCTATGCATGACCATTCCCTAGCCTCCTATAGGGAGTTCATCATCTCGTTGATGTATCTATCGATTCGAAGAGCTCCCGTAGCTCCAATATTCGACAACCAATTTTGATCGTTAATTATCGGTAAGTAATTTACTTCAAACTTTTTTATTTTTCAAATTTTAATATATTATTTTGATAATTATTATAATTTTTTATGTGTTTGATAATTACGTACCGTGTCAAAGAGATTGCTCAAAAAGGATAACTATAATTTTTAAAAAGTAGTTGGATGTCGGTAGCTTAGCATGGAAGTCTCGTTTCAAAGACAAAAAACTTTTACTACAATGAGTTTACGGTAATGTATTATTTATTTATTTGTATTTCATTTAAAATATTAATTTAACATGAAACAAACTAATATTAATTTTTTTTATTCATGTAAAATTCTTTTTACTAGGAACCAATTATCGAGGCACAAGCTAGAAATGCTTGGGAGGCTTTGACTAAAAGGCACTACTTTGACTTCCCGCACAAGCATGGTATAAATAACCAAAAGCCTTTTTTTTATTAGGCGAAAGGTGTGGGATTCATAGATAAATGATTTTATCACATTTGATCGTCGATTACGTTCCCAAGCAAGCATCGAGTAACTAGATGTTAGAGACCGATGGCCTAGTTCAAACTATCCAGGCATACAGGAGGGTCCATATCTCGCTTCGAGCATATCCGTCGCTTAGTAAATCCAATCATATATTATAAAATGTTTAAGAAATTAATATTTACATCTCATATATTATTTGTGTTAACTTTTTCCAGTCGTGAAATTGGACCGTCAACTTACAAATTTAGAGTTATTTTGGGTCACTCACAAGCAAAGAGATGGGAATTTTATCAATTTATGAGCCTAGTCTTTAATGGTAAGTTTAGTTTCATTGTTATATTATACATATGAAAATATAATCTAACAATTTATTTTAATTTTATAGTAACATTATATTTATTTTTATTATGCAGGAGCGTATGGAAGAGATGATACAGGAATCTTGAAGGAAGCAGCAAAAGGTTAGAATTGAGGAGCGATAGGTCGACACGGATGGTATATACTTCGATGTTGTAGGAAGGGAGGAGAAAAAGAGGCTTTATGGAATCGAGTCAAAGGAAGACCACTATTTATCCCAATTAGTTAGCATCGCCTACTCCTCCGTAGCATTATAGGATCACGACCTCAATACTATTAAACAACCTCCATCTCAATATGACGAGATGATTAGGGCATTGGAGGAGAAGTTATAAGATTTCAACAACATTATAATGTGCAGCAGATAAAGATCTAAGGGATGGAGGCTAAAATGTATTCAATCTCATTGATGTTCGAGAGAATGGCACGGTCTACTCCTTTGCCTATTGACCCCTCCACTAGCCGATGATGACACACTCCCTCCTAGTGAGCACTTTGCCACCATCGTCCCTCCTATCGAGTCTCAAGACAACACTCTTCCTCCTAGCGAGTTCTAAGATTCTATTATCCCTTCCACCAAGCTCCAGCATGATGAGAGGCAATTACATGATATGTAGTGACATTTACCTTCCTTTTATGTTTTAATCTTTTTATGACATTCTAATGAATATTTTTTAAAATATAAAGTTTGTTTTAATTATGTTACTATTGTGAATATCCAAATTTTTTAAATTAAAAACATTAAAAAAATTAAATTAAAGAAAATAAAATATATTTTTGATGGAAACAATGATGGAATTACGATGGAATAACAACTTAATACCAACAGATTAGCAACGGATTGTTATACAAAAAGTAAAATTCGATCCAAAAATACAATGACACAATATGCTTATATTGCAAATTACACACTCGCTTACGATTGCAAATCACACACTACTTACGATGAAAATAGCCACGGATTAGTGATGGATATTAGCTTCAAATTCCAGCGATGGTTAGTTGGTCATTATATAGTGACGGATGTTGCAATGGATTGGCAACGCTTCTTAATCTTCTCCTATTGTCATTTCACGAGGGATAATATTTTGTTGCGATGAAATTTTCATTGCTACTATAGTGACGAGCACTATTAAATTCATCATAAGGATTAACGACACTAATTTTGGTTATGAAATTTTTTTCATAGGAATTCCATTACTAATGTCCTATAGGGACAAATTTGTAACAATTAGTGACGAAGTTCTTATGGCTAATTTACAAATTTTTTTTAGTGATAAAGATAGCTGCAGGTTACAAATCCTTACATCATCCGGCTATGAAAATCTCTTTCTCAAAGTCTCTAAATCTTATAGGTTGAGTCAATATAAAAGATAGTAAATACAATTGTTGGTGAACTTGATCTTAATAACCATGCAATAATCAAATTATTGCATCTTGTCCATGCATTATACAAAAGATCATTAGTAGTAGGAGACTTAATCGATCCATCCATAAAACTAATCCTATTTCTAATTGAAAAAGCCAACGTAAATGACATGCTCCATGTAGCATAGTTACTCGGATATAAGTTCAAGAGAAATTATGACAGATCCATGATGATCAAAATGATGAAGGAAACAAGGCAGAGAAAGATCTTCTAATGGTGAAAGATGAATAACATTAAATAAAGAATCAACTATTCTTCCTCTTGAAGCCATTGATGAAGATGAATTCTAGCAAGATTCTAAAAAGAAGTGAAACAAAAGATCTTACCACGAATTTGATGAAATTGATTCAATTAAGATTGAAATCAACAAATTAAATCAAGTAAGAAATAGATGATGATCATAGCTTAAGCTTAAAACTCTAGATCTTTTAATGCTCTAATACCATATTGAACATGAACTTTGAAAGAGAAACAACTAAAATTGAATTTGAGTTTTGGAGAAGAAAAGTTAAAAATGAATTTTACTTGTTTCATTGACTTGCAAAGAATGAATTACAAAGTGATATTTATACTACAATAACTAAGTAGGCTAACTATAGCTATTCTAGCTAATCAGCTTAGTGATAGAATAAACTAACTAACTAACTAACCGAGTAGAAAGCTAACTAATTAACAAACCAAGTCTACTTCTATTTTTTCCTTTTACACCTAACTACAAGTTTACATCATTGAGTAATGTGGCACTCTACTATCGAGTTAAGCCAACATTATACTTCTTGAGTTTCGTAACCATCTCTAGATAAGGCAAGATTGTGGTTTGATTGGACATATCTAGTTGAAAGGTGATCCGAAGGTGTTTAGGAGATGGTTTTTATGGTGGAAGAATTTTTCCAAACCAATAATTATCTTTCTCTCTACACTAGGTAATATCGTTGTTATTGTGAATTAATTTAAGATTAATGGTCCCGAGTTCAAATAGTTGTGCTAGGAAAAAAATCATGGTAGTTTACAACCAAACTCACTTTAAGTTGTTCAAGGCACATCAATGTATATTAATAGTGATAGTGCTACAAATGAAATTAAGGAATGCTACCCGGTAGTGTTTCTAATTAATTGGTAATGGGATTTGGACATTTACCTTGTGAGATAATTGGCACCCAAAAGTGCTCTTATCAAAAAATTTACATAAGAATCATGTCGAAGTCGTTCTTACTAGTATCGAAGCTATAACATCCTCGACTTGAAACCCAAGTTGGTCGAGAGTATTACCAGCAATGCCTCATATTCCAACTATAATGAATGCGAGACACTATTAATATTTACTACGAAAGCTTATTTAATTTAATATTCGTGTCCACTATTAATATAAAAACTAGTCCATAATTTATTTCATAATAAATTCATTAAATGGAAATAGTCATTATAACCTAAAAAATCATTTCAATAAAACTTATGAATATATTATTCCAAAATATACTCAAAATCTTATTTATGTAAAACTCGGTTTAAATATTTTAAAATAATACATTGTTTTAAAATATAATGAATTGCCCCTTAAATTTTCTCTAAATATTTTCCTAAAAATTCAGATTAAATATAAATTAATCAATTTAATCTTGGTTAATTTAGTAAACCAATTAAATATGTATCCTAGTAAATGATTAATTTTATTATTCATTCATTAAGTTATAAATTTCTCTAGGTACTAAGATTCGTATTATAAACTTCCAAGTTAATAGGAAATTCATAGGTTAAAATTCAATTAATTACCTTAATTAAAACCTCAATCTAAGATCTTTGGAAGATATTTGTCATGTTGAGCTCCTTGGAAGCTAATTTAGGTTTGTAGATCATTAAATTATTCAAGCATTAAAAACCGATTAAAACAATTTAACTTTTAACCTTTATGTGAATTAAAGCATTTTATTAACTTAAACTCTAAATCTCATTTTATTAAATTAATTACTTTTATTGAACCCTTTAACTAACTTGCTAAATCATTAAATTAATTTATAAAAATCTCAAAACATTTATTTATTTATTCACGTTCTAAATTGACAAAAGTACCTAAACCATAAAAAGATGGAATAGGTCTAAACCTATTATTTTTAGATTATAATTACAATATACATTTACCAAGCTCTATTCCTTCCAGATTCATCATCAACTTCACACCGAGTCCTTACATGTCAATGATTTACCTACATCACAAGATAAATAATGAGTTAATGCTCGGTAAGTGTAAATATGTATGCATGATGCAAAGAAATACATTTTTGTGACTTTGGAAAACATTTTAAGTGATCGTGTGCATCCCGTCAAATATATATATAAAGCCCTCAATGAAAATCATGAAAAGCACTAGACATATCCCTTTTGAAGCCTATGATTAAGCATGTGATTTTGGACATGTTTAGCCATTTTCTTGAAAACCATACACTTGTCTTTGCCTTTCAATGCATAAAACATCGCATTCTATTAAATTAATTGCTTTTATCCAACCCTTTAACTAATCTGCCAAACCATTAAATTAATTTATAAATATCTCAAAACATCTATTTATTTATTCACATTCTAAATTGACAAAAATACATAAACCATTAAAGATAGAGTAGGTCTAAACCAGTTATTTTTAGACTATAATCACAATATACATTTGGCAAGCTTTATTCCTTTTAGCTTCATCATCAACTTCACATTGAGTCCTTACATGTCAATGATTTACCTACATCACAAGACAACTAATGAGCTAATACTCAATAAGTGTAATTATGTATACATGATGCAAGAAAATACATTTTTGTGATTTTGAAAAACATTTTATGTGATCGAATGCATCTTGTAAAATATGTGTGTGTATGTGTGTGTGTGTCTAATGCTTTTCATGATTTTCACAATCATGCTTTTCATTGAGGGCCATAAATACATATGTATATATATGTACATGTACATACATATGTATATACATATACATGTATATATGGTAACATACAATGACATAAAATCCATGAAGAGGAGCATAATGGTAAAGGAGTTGACTTAACATACAAAGAGGTTTCGAATTCACCAATAAGTTATTATTCAGTAGTAAACAAGTTTGCGTACAATCGAATTTTTTGTTAATGTTTAAGATTCGAATTTTGAAATTGTATTTATTAGGAGATGTTAAAATTTATCACTCTCCTTCTGAATATAATTAATTATATCTCCAATGTAGAATAGAGATACTTAGGTGAAAAAAAATAAAAAGTTTTGAATTCAAGTACTATCCTTTAACTTGTGTAAATAATTTTTGTGAGTTACTATGAAGTTTCTTCTTTAAAAAAAAAAGAAAAAAAAAAAAGCTTTCATTGATTAAAATACCAATAAAACTTAATACAATCAATCCCAAACTATAAAAGACTATTTATAAAAGCTTTAAAAAAAAAATTACTATTGTAGTTTAATGGCAAAAATTGCCTCCGTTCTATTGCAATCTTGCAATTTTAAATCTTCATTATTAATTTATGTAATTTGAATCATAAAATATCGATTTTTAGGCAAATGTTATCCAATCGTATTTTCTTCGTTATTTGAGTTTACCGTTAATTTTTAATTTTTATTTTTTTGCTGTGAATTTCTTTCGCTATTAATTTTAAAAATATATATTAAAAATTATTTTCCTTCATTTTTCAAGAGAGATTATTTTTTCACTCATTTACATATAAATAAATAAATAATTTTATTAAATTTATCACTAATTAAACTTTTTTTTTGTTCTCTCCGAAAAAAACTTTCACTTTTTGAACCTATCTTTAAAAAATTAAATTAAATTAAAACGTTTAAAAAATGGTTTCGACTCTAAAAATTTTAAATGCATACTATATATTTGAATCAATTGTAAGAATACAAAACCCTATAAAATATGTGAAGATAAAAAAAATAAATAAATACAGCTATATTTAAAATTTAATGATTGACAATCACAAGAACAAATTTATTGGCATGACAAAAGAAAAGTTTAAGTTAAATTAATTGACCAAATTCAACCAATAAATATTATATTTTATTAATTATAAAAGTTTATTGTTTAATGGATATATATATATATATATATATATATATTTGTGTATTAAAAGAATTATACACAAATAGTAATTTGATTGACTATGAAAAATCAAAGGAATTAATATGTAAAGATTTTAAATAGAAATAACATCTCTTGAAAAATGAAGGAAAAACATTTTTAACGTCTAAAAAAAATAATACAAAAAAATTAACATTCAACTAAGTTGACAGTTATAAATAATGAAAAAAATACAATTTGAATAAGATTTGCTCAAAAATTAATATTTTGATATTTAAATTACGTAAATTGATAATAAAAATATGAAATTGTCAAATTATAATAATATAGAAGTATTTTTTGCCATTAAAATACTATTTATGAATATAGAAAACAAACAACTAAACAAGCATAACGTTCAAAGGCTTTGGGCCCAAAAGTGGACAGCATCCATTTTCTTTAGAGAATGGAACAGCATCCAAATTCCAAATCCTACCTATGGCCTATGGGATAAAAAGGAAAGCAATGTTTCATCAAAGAAAATTCTGCAAAACAATATACGCTAATAAGTAATTCTATATTTAAACGAAATTATTAAATAAAAATTAAATTAAGAAAATCACATAGTCTATTTAAATAATAATTTCATACTACAAAATATTCCAAAAGTACTGTTTTATAGTAAATATATCAAAGAAGTTTCAACGAGTTTCAAGAGATATGGAAGTACCTGGCTACAAAAGAGGGCAAATTTGAACTTATAAAACTAATAAGAGGTATTATAATATCTATATATTTTTTTTAATATAGGGCTAACTGCATCCTTTTCAAGGATAATTGGTCCTTCTATATTAAAAGAATCTTCATACCAGGTAACGATGTCATAAAGTGTATTTTCAGAAAGTGAAGATCATCCTACTATAAGTTTAATGATAAAAATTTAAAAAAAAAATACCTTTGAACTATTAGATTATAATAATTTAAACTTTACTATCAATGTGAGATATTTAGATCCCAAATTGATTTTTTTTTTAGCAAATGTTATCATTTGTCTATTATTTTTCATGGTCAAAACATTGACCCATTAACTTGAATGTTTCAACGACATCGTTTAAGCATTTCAATTATTTATTTATTTATTTATTTGCACTTCTAACATTTATGTTTTTCTATAACAACATTTCATGTTTGATTTCATGTGAATAAGAGGGAAAAAAAACATGAAAATGAATCAAACATGAAATGTTACTATAGAAAAGCATGAGGTATAGAAATAATCTCAACAATACTTTAATTAATAATGGCATCATAAAAAGCATATCATCACATATTAGGATGATATGTCGTCGATAATAAATATTTTTATATTTTTTTAAAAAAATTAATTTTCTTTTTAAGAAAAAAAAAATTGTTTATGTATTCAAGTGAACTCGTCAACATTTTGACCATCAAAGAAAATAAAAAAATAATAATATTTGTTCAAAACATAATAGTTTAGGATCCAAATAATTTAAATTAATAATTAATACCTTACGTTGCTATAATCCTAATAGTTTAAGGTAATTTTTGTCATTAAGTATTCAAATTAACGATCAATTTTTTTAGCATAAAAAATAACGGAAAAAAAATTAACCTCTATGAATTAAATAATTCAAATTGATACTAAAGACTTTAAATTACCACAACTCTATAATTATGAGTAATTTTTGTCATTAAACCCCCTACTATGTTATAGAACAATGGAGGCAATTTGTACTAAATTATTTATCATTTCTCTTATAGGAGTTTGCTTTTGTTGGATTGTTAATGCTAATTTCATTGAAATTATTTTTTCCGGAAATTAGTATCTGAAAAATCACAACCGTTTGATTTGCATTATTCGTTGATTTAACAGACGAGATTATTAAGAGAGAATAAAATATCACTGCTCCCTAGAAAGCAGGTGAAAATGGGAAGAATAGCAGATAATACGTGTCGACCTTTCTTGCTATAATTAAGGGCAAGAGATTCTAGGCCGAGATGAAACTTGGGCCTATTGTCAATTTTCTCTTTCGGTCTTGTTCGGCTAAGCATTTTGCACTGGATCTTGACCAGTTACAGAATAAATCCATTGTCTGAGATTGAAGTGAGAGAAACGTGAGTTCACTGAACTTATTCCGTGTCGGAGCTATTTACGGTGAGGAAGAAGAGCAAGAAATTGACTTCTCAGTGGACTGGCCAAGAAGTCGAAGACTCACCAACTTACCAGAAGGGATACTGTGAAAAATCCTATATTTTCTCGATATCAATCAAGCAAGCAGTTTAAAATTCAATCCTTTCCGGGCAAAGGAAATATCTCTGGACTTATCTCCCCTACCTTAATTTCGTCAGCGATTTCTTCGACGGATTGAAATCATTCGAGAAATTTGTCGTTGAATTCTTGGCTAAACGCGAAGGAAATTCGGCTTCCTTTGCCGTTATGAAGTTGGTCCATCCCTTGCAATTGCAGTTGTCGAGTATGCCGTATCACATTAATTTCCTATTTGGTTATGGAATTTATGGCCTGCCTCGGATGGTCAGGTTCTCATCGTTGAAAACCGTAGAAATCCGTAGCTTCTATTTACGTGAACCATTTGCTTTCATGGCACACACAACTTTGCATCCCGTGTTATAAATATTTTTCAGTTTCTTAGTTGTCCGTCTCAATCGGAGTTTGTTTTTAGTGGTTTTAATTTGTTTTAAATTTACCTAGTCTATAGGAGGATAAGTAGCTTTAAGTGGTTTTATTGGAGTCTCTAACATGGTTTTGCATGAGAGCATTTTATTAGGAGTTGGTGGCTGCACTTCCTAGTTTCAAGCACTTATCCATTAGTTTTAGCTCTATAAATACAGCAACTTCTTGTTATGAGAATGCGTATCAGATTCATCAATAATAAAAGTTCAACTCTTTGTTTCTCTCATTGTCTTTCCCTCCTCTTTTTTTAATAGTGGTATCACAGCTTGAAAGTGATATAAGAGAACAGCAGCTTAGTAAGAGTGAAACACACGAGAGCAGCAGTTGAGTGACAGTGAAAGAGTGAGACATGAAAGCATAAAAACATAAAACACACGGAATAATGACTTCTTCAGAAAATTTTGTGCAACCAGCAATTCCACACTTAAATGGTCACTATGATCATTGGAGCATGCTAACGGAGAACTTCTTGAGATCCAAAGAGTATTGGCAGGTTGTTGAATCTGGAGTAGTAGAGCCAGCAATCGAAGTTACAGTGTCGGAGACGCAAAAAATGGAGTTGGGAGCGTTGAAGCTGAAGGATCTTAAGGCCAAGAACTATCTTTTCCAAGCCATTGATCGAGCAACTTTGGAGACAATCCTTACCAAAAATACTTGTAAGTAGATTTAGGATTTCATGAAGAAGAAGTATCAAGGGAACTAAGAGTTTCTAAGAGAGAAAAATATTTTATTGAAACTATATATTGAGGTAAGATTCTACATATTTATAGGTAAAGATCTTTTCCTAATCTGCTTCTTTAGGAAAAACATATAAATCTCTAAATTATAGTGACAACTACTATTTAGGAAATTAACTCCAGATACTTAGGAGACTAATGATCCGCTTCCTAAAATAAAATGATTTTTAGAATAGGCTAATCATACAAGATCTTTCTATGCTCTCACTCAAGCTAGGGCATGTATGTTAATTATTCCCATCTTGCTTACTAAATCTTCAAAGCTTGGTTTATGCAAGCTTTTAGTTAGAATATTAGCTTTCTGAATTTTAGTAAGGATATAAACCATGCAAACACTTTCACTCGTTAATCTTCTCTTTGATGAAGTGTCAATCAACTTCTATGTGTTTTATTCGATCATGATGGATAGGATTTTGAGCTATACATACTGCTGCCTTATTATCACAATACGAGTTCATAGGAAAGTCGTTAGATATTTTCGGTTCACTAAGCAATCTCCCTAGCCATATTCCTTCACAAATACATTGAAGTAAAGCTCGAAACTCGACTTCTACACTCGCTTCTAACAACTACGAGTTACTTCTTCAAGTTACAAGATTAGCCCAAACATATATGCAATAACCGAAGTTAACCTTTTATCCTGGGGAGAACCCGCCTGATCTACATCTTTATAAACTTTTATCGTTCTATGTTCACCTTTCCTAAAGAATAAACCCCTACTAAGAGTATTCTTTAAATACCTCAAAATTCTATAAGCTGCATTAAAATGTTTATTAGATGAATGCATAAATTAACTAATCACATTTACTAGAAAAGCAATGTCCGGTATTATGTGTGACAAATAAATCAACCTCTCTACAAGCCTTTAATAATGTTCTCGATCAACTTCTCTACCTCCTTCAATATCTAACATAGTATTTGCATCAATAGGTGTCTCAGTTGGTCTACCACCCAACATACTTGTATCTTGAAAAAGATCAAGTATATACTTTCATTGTTTTATTGTAATCTCTAATTTTCTTCTAGCAACTTCCATACCAAGGAAGTATCTTAGAGCCCCCAAGTCTTTCAATCCAAATGCTTCGCTAAGTACTTTTTAAAAAAGTTAATTCTATATGATCATCTCCTGTTAGGATAATATCATCCACATATACTATAAGAATGGCTATTTTTTCATCTTTAGAGTGCTTGTAAAACAATGTGTGATCAGATTATGCTTAAACAAAACCCCTACTCTTGATAACTTGAGTAAAATTTTCAAACCACTCTCTAGGAGACTATTTCAACCCATAAAGAGATTTTTTTTCAATCTACATACTACCTTCTCCTTTCTTTCAAATCCAAAAGGTGCATCCATATAGACTTCCTCATGTAAGTTACCATTTAGGAATGCATTCTTTGCATCCAATTGTTGTAGTGGCTAATTAAAATTACGAAGCTAAGGAGAGAAGAACTTTTATTGTATTTAACTTGGCCACTTGGAGCAAAGGTCTCTTGATAGTCATTTCCATATGTCCGAGTAGAGCCTTTGGCCATAAGCCTAGCTTTGTATGGACCGATGCTACCATCGGCATTGAAAGTCACTAAAAGAACCTACTTATAACCCACTCTCATGTGCCACTTTTGTTAAAGACGCATATTTCTTCTTGAATAGTTGCTCATCACTTCGGGTCGACAAGTGCTTCTTGTATTTTTTGGTACCTCTATTCTAGATAATGAAGTAGTTAAAGCATGAAATTCAAGATACGACCTTTCATAATAGACAAACCTAGATATAGGATGTTAGGTATAAGACCTAGTTCCTTTTCTATGAGCAATTCGAATATCCAGGTCTAAAATATGATTTTAAAGCTCAATATCATGCTGAATAAATTCACTAGTACCTTCGGTAACGGGACTCGGATTCTGGTCAAACTCTCGACCATATTGAGTTTCGGGGTTCTCTCCCTTTTGAGAATATTTCCTATGTGAATAAATAATTAATTGTGGATGGGAGTTATCTCCCATGTTTCTAATGTTTTCTTGTGTCTATTAAGTGGCATAATAGGTCGAGATTCAATATTAAGGATTGGGGTTAGAATTGAAGAGGGAAACACGGATTCAATATTAGGAATTGGAGTTGAAATTGAAAAAGGAAATAGGAATAGGGATTACTGTTTCAAGTATATCCCATGACTTATCTATTTCTAAGCTCTCCCCTTGAAGATAAGTATTCTAGAAAAAAGATTGAGACTCAAAAAAGAGACATTCATGGACACAAAAACATAACGAAGTGATGAAGAATAACACTTATACCTATGTTGAGTGGGAGAATACCCAACGAAGACACGTTTGACTAATTTTGATCTAGTTTAGAATGATTTTGAACGTGTACAAAAGCTATACAATCAAAAGTCTTAAGTGGTATGGAGGAAATAAAGCGAAAGGTTAGGTAGGTTTTCTATAAAGTTGACAAAGGGAAGTCAAATTTGAGAACTCGAGATAGCATTCTATTTATGAGATAAGAGGCTATTGGAACAGTTTCCCCTAAAAGATATTTTAGGACATACGTGGTAAACATTAAGGCTCTAACAACTTCAAAGAGGTGATAATTTTTTTCAGCCACACCATTCTACTAAGGTATGTCTTGACATGAACTTTGATGGATTATTCCATTAGTTTGAAGGTAGTGTCCAAGAACTACATTAAAATATTTTTTTCATTGTCGGATCTTAATATTTGGATAAAGATGTGAAATTGGGTTTTTGTCATTGAATGAAAAGTTTGAAATGTTTTTGCAATCTCATATTTTTCTTTAAGTAGATAAACCCAACAAACTCAAGTATGTTCATCGATAAAGGTGATGAAACACTACATATCATAGATATGTTTTACATTAGAGGGTCCACATATGTCACTATGAATTAAGCAAAATGGACGAGACTCTTGGTATGGTTGGATTGGGAAGGATGTATGAGTATGTTTAGCAAGATGATAAATTTCACAACTGAAAGAACTAGGATTTTTATTGATAAATAACCTTGGAAACGAGATGTTTGAGATAATAAAAGTTGGGATGTCCTAACCTAGGATGCCATAACATTATTGTATTATTATTAGGAGCGAAGTATAGTCATTCTCAACCATAGTAGCTTGCTTAGTCACGTATTTGTCATCCCTAAAATAGTAGAGTCCACCTTCTTATCTAGCATTGCCAATCATCCTCTTTGATTCTAGGTCCTACATTATCCAAGAGTTATAAAAAAAGACAAGCAATACAATTAAGCTCATTGGTAATCTTGCTAATAGAGATCAAGTGACAAGCAAGATTTGGTACATAAAGAATAAAATTCAAAGAAATCTCATTTGATAGATGGATTAAGCCTTTTTCAATAACGGGAGAAAAGGTACCATTTGCTACTTTAACTTTGAAATTCTTGTGACAAGGAGTATAGGTTGAAAACATAGACGAGTTACTTATCATATGGCCAAATGCCCAAGAGGCAAGCATCCAAGTATTTGTATTTTTTGCATAAAGAGTTATACCTTTATGGGTAAAACCACTAACGACGAGTATTACTCATTGTTTGATGGCTTCAAAGACAGGATACTAGAATAAAGATTTTTTAGGATTAAGCAATAGATTGTCAATCTGGATAACAAATAGCTGAATAAAAGAACTCGGCTTTGATACTATGAAAGTTTCTATGAGAGAAAAATATTTTATTCAAGCTATATATTGAGGAAAGACTGTACATATTTATAGGCAAACATCCTTTCTTAATATGCGTCTTCAAGAAAAACTTATAAATCTCTAACTTATAGTGACAACTAATATCTAGGAAATTAATCCCAAATACTTAAGAGACTAATGATATACTTCTTAAATAATAAGCTAATCATACAAGATCTTTCTCGAGAACGCAAAGGCAAAGTCTGGTAGGTAAATATCTTTTCCTAAGTCGCTTCTTTAGGAAAAACATATAAATCTCTAAATTATAGTGACAACTACTATTTAGGAAATTAACCCCAATAGATAAGAGACCAATGATCTACTTCCTAGATAGAATGATTTCTAGAATAGGCTAATCATACAAGATCGTTCTACAAGAACGCAAAGGAAAAGCTGGTGTAACTTCAAGGACTTCGTATCGAATTTGAGACTTTACATATGAAGTCAAGCGAGTTAGTTATATATTTGTTCACAAGAATGATGATAATCACCGACAAGATGAGGATCCATAAAGAGAAACTAGAAGACGTCTTCATTATTGAAAAGATTCTTCGATCAATGATACCAAAATTTAATTTTATTGTATGCTCTATAAAAGAATCAAAAGATATTGATGCACTTTCAATTGATGAGTTACAGAGCTCTTTGCTTGGTTCAGGAGCAAAAAATTAATCAATAAGAGAAAAGAAGCAAGCATTGAAGGTCCCAACTAAAAATCACTCGACACCGAAAGGAGAGAGGAGAAGGTAGAGGCAAAGTTTAAAGAAGAGGAAACAATGATCATGGCAACTAACAAAAACAACACCAACACCAAGAAAATTAATATCAAGAAAGAGGATAAGGATAAGGATGAGGAGGCCATCACTCAACAACTCATACACCAAAGTCAATAGACAAGTCAAAAGTTGAATGTTACCAATGTCATAGGTATGGCCATTATCGGTCAAAAAGTTGAACTAATTGGATAAGAAAAATGGAGAAAGAACTAACTTTGTAGGAAAAAAAAAAGGTGTCTCTTTTGATGATGTGTCACGTGAATGAAGAAACTCAAAAAAACTTATGGTATTTAAATACTAGCTATAGTAACTATATGTATAGAGATAAAAAGGCATTCTCTAAACTAGATGAATCTTTTTGCAATAATATCAAATTTGGTGACAAATCCACAACTTTGTTATCGAAAAAGGAAAGGACACTATCCGGACTAACGAAAACTTCATCCACACAATCTCTAATGTTCTTTTTATTTCAGATTTAAAGACCAACTTACTTAGTACGGGTTAGTTGTAAGAGAAGGGATATGAGATTTCTATTAACAATGGAGTTTGTCGAATTCAAGATATAAAACTAGGTTTAATTGCTCAAGTTTCTCACTTTATCTTCACAACACCATTCATTCATGCTTCTTAGCTAAACCGAAGGATATGGCATGGTTATGGCATTTTTGCTATGGTCACCTAAATTTTGGTGATTGAAGGCTCTACAATAGAAAAATATGGTGGTCGGCCTTCCTCAAATTACTACTTCATCTCAAGTTTATGAAGAATATGTTGTTAGTAAACAACATCAAAATCAATTTCCATAGGGAAAGTCATAGAGAGCAAAGAATTCATTAGACTTGGTGCACTCGACCTTTGTGGCCTAATAAATCCACCTTCAAATGAAGAAAATAGATATATAATTACCTTCATTGATGGTTTTAGTCGAAAAATTTAAGTATATTTTTTATAAAAAAAAATTTGAAGCCTTTAAAGCTTTCAAAATTATGAAGTGCTTGGTTAAGAAAGAAATAGGTAGCTTAATCAAAGTTCTTCGTACGGACCGTGATGGAGAGTACAACTCATAAGAATTAGCAAATTTTTGTGAAACTCATGGAATCAAGAGGCAACTAACGAGCATCTTACATACCTCAACAAAATGGAATTTGTGTACTATTTTGAATATGGTGCAAAGCCTTTTGACGATGAGTGGTATTTCAAAAACTTTCCAGCCTAAAATAGTTAATTAGAGCAATCATATTTTAAAATAGAAGTCCCACACTTGTTGTTCAAAATATGACACTGAAGAAGCATGAAGCAAACGAAGACAAACTATAGATCATTTTAGGATTTTTAGGTGTGTTGCCTACGCCTATAGTCCGGACCAAAAGAGGAAAAAGCTAGATGACAAGGGTGAGAAATGCATTTTTTTGTGTTAGTGATTATTCTAAAGCTTACAAATTATATAATCCTATCACTTAGAAAATTCTCATTAGCCGAGACGTAATCTTTGATGAACAATATTTATGGCAATGGAATAGAGATAGAGCTTAATAACATACTCTTATAGAATTTGATGGAGAAAATGTAGAAGAAGAGTACCAAATTATGGAAAATTTACAACAACCAATCATTACTCAAGATCGCAAGTAGTAGCTCAAGACTCACCTATAGCTATAAGAGAGTCTAGATCACCATGAATCGAAGGAGACCTACATGGATAAGTGACTATGAGGTAACATGAATTGATCAATCTGATGACCCATTTATATACTTTGCTCTTTTTATAGATTATGATCTTGTAAATTTTAGAGAAGTCATCAAATAATTAAAATGGAGGATAACAATGGATGATGAACTTGCAGCCATATAAAGAAACAATACTTGGGAGCTAACTAAACTTCTAAAAGGGTAGAAAACCATTGATGTGAAGTGGATTTATAAGATGAAATTAAAAGAGAATTATGAAGTAGAAAAATACAAAGTCCGATTGGTCATAAAAGTCTACAAGTAAGAATTCAACATTGATTACTAGGAAATATTTACTTCTATTATAAGGCATGACACGATCAGATTGGTGATTGCATTGGTAGTAAAAAATTCATGGCCTATTTTTCAATTAGATGTCAAGTCAACCTTCATGCATGGATATTTGAAAGAGTAAGTATTTGTCAAATAACCTCCTAGTTATGTGAAGCTTGGAAGTGAAAATAAGGTTTATAAAATTAAAAAGGCATTATATGAGCTAAAACAAGTTCCACTCACTTGGTATAATCATATTAAAGCTTATTTTTTTAAGGAAGGTTTTCAAAAATATCCATATAAGCATACACTCTTTGTTAGGATTGGTGAAAAAGGAAAGATGCTTATTGTATGCTTATATGTTGATAATTTGATTTATACTAGAAATGATATTGCTATGTTTGAAAAATTTAAGTAATCCATGATGCTTAAATTTGATATGTCCGATCTTGGAATGATTACTATTTTGTTGGCATTGAACTGGTGCAATCTATAGCTAAAATCTTTATTTCTCAAAGGAAGTATGCCTAAGAAATTTTGGATAGGTTTCAAATGAAAAATTGTAATTCCGTTAACACACTTACTAAAGTGGGTTTGAAACTTATTTAAGATCCTGAAGGAAGGAAGATTGATAGCACACTTTACAAGCAAATTACAGAGAGTTTGATGTATTTAATAGCTACAAGGCTTGACATAATGCAAGTTATAAGTCTTATAAGCAAGTTTATGGAATGTCTAAAGAAGATTCATCTCTTAGCTATAAAAAGAATCTACGGTACTTGCAAGGGACTACTAGTTATGGGTTGTTCTACAAGAAAGGTGAAAAGTTGGATTTATTTAGCTTTATGAACAGTGATTATGCTTGGAGACCAAGATGATATAAAAAGCACTTCAAGATATATATTTATACTCGATTCAAAAGCTATTTTATGGTCGTCGAGAAGGCAAGCAATTGTCACTTTGTCAACATCAAAGTAGAGTTTATGCCTAAAATAACTCTGTATCTGTCAAGTAATTTAGCTAAGGATAAAACTTGAAGAGCTATATTTCAAGCAAGAGGGAGCTACTAGAATTTATTATGACAATAGTTCCGCCATCAAACTCTCTCAAAATCATGTTAAACATAGAAGAAGCAAACATATAGATGTGAATTTTCACTTTCTAAACCTCACGAGGGATCGAACAATTGATATTTTCTACTACAAAAGTGAAGATCGGATTGCTTACATGATGACCAAGGCATTAAAGTTGCCTACATTTCATAAGCTAAGGAAGTTGCTTAGAGTATGTACTTGATAAGTCTAATTAAACTAAATGATTGAAAACTTTTGGTTTAAGGGAGGGATTGTTAGAAATATTTGTTTAGTTTCTTAGTTATATGTGTCAATAGGAGTTTGTTTTTATTGGTTTTAATTTATTTTGAGTTTACTTGGTCTATAAGAGAATAAGTAGCCTTAAGTGGCTTTATTGGATTCTATTATGGTTTTGTATGACACCACTTTATTAGGAGTTGGCGGCTGCACTTTCTAGTTTCCGGTATATATCTATTACTTTTAGCTTTATAAATAAAGCAACTTCGTATTGTGAGAAGTTGTATCGGATTCAAGAATAATAAAAGTTCATCTCATCGTTTCTCTCATTTTGTCTTTTCCTCCTCATTTTTAACATCTTAAAAGTTGTTCATTCTATTGCGAGAGATGGTGATAATTCTATTTGATGTTATATTCCATTACAAAAAAATGAAGTTTAGAGATGAAATATTTCGTCGCTAAACGCCCCAATTCCGTCACTATTCATGAATAGCGACGAAATAGCAATAAAAAATATTTTGTCACTATTTCACTTGTTGTTAATTTTTCATGATGGAATACTCGGTTCTTTGAAACATTTAGCGATGGAAAATCCATCGCTAAACCAAAAAATCTATCGCTAATCTTGTCGTCGGATCGATCATTTTCCTAATCCGTCGCTATTCCGTCACTAATTTTGAAAAAAATCCATCGCTAAATCATCACTATTTGGTCGTTAATTTTGAAAATATATCCATCGCTATTCTCGTCACTATTTTGAAAAATAAAATTGTCACCAATCTATCACTAATTTCAAAAATAATGTTTTCACAATTCCATCGCTTTTGTTGATATTTTTTGAAATTAAATTATTAATATGAAAAAATAATAAACAATTATAAGTAATTATGTATATATAAAAAATAAAATAATATTAACGGAATCATTATAAAATACATTCCACGAAAAAACAACAAAACAAACAAAGTGACTAAATATTACATCACTCATCCCGCTCGTCTAATCCTATATCCTCATCCTCATACTATGTGTAGGTCTTGACTGGAGGTAGAACTAGAGGCCGAGTGGAAGGAATAGTAGATTGCTCGAATGATCGATGGATCTATAGACAACCTCGGATGTTTGTGCCATCCGCATCGATAAGGATGCCATTACATCATATTGAGACTTTATACTATAAATAGTCTAATTTTTCTTTGAGATCCGGCTTTTAAGCTTGGTAATCTCTTCCTTCATAGCCTCGAAGTCCCTCCGAAGCTCTTCGCTAGTCGGATCAACGATGTATTGCGATGTCGCAGAGGAGGAGCTGCTGCCACCTAACGGAGACATATAATGCACCAACTGTATGCCTATACCATAAAATCTTTTCTTCTTCTCCCCAATAGCCTACGGGTATATGGCATGCTAGTCTACTTCGGGTCCAAGATTCCCGCCTCCCTCTAAGCCTCAACTTCCTCATTGATAAGTCTGCTACACGAGTCTTGTGTAATCAAAATAATAATATCATCATTATAGGATTAAAATAATTTTAGATTAAATTTTCATATTTAATATTTGAAATTGAAAAATACTAACCTTTTTTCCGTTGAGAGCACATATCGACAAATGAGCCATCGTGTTTCTTGTAAGTCCTCTAGAACAACTTAAAACTCATTGGTCGAAGTCCCAATTTTACTGCCTAAAAAAATCATTATAGAGAATATGACAAGTCCCAAATTGAAATATTCTAAAATAAGTAAATAATAATAAAGAGTGTAATTTACCAAGCAACGTGCATGCTCTCATGGAGATATTAAGCCCCATGTATGTCTAGAAAGACCTAAACTAGGACCATCGATTTTTGACAATCGGCTCCGCGATGCTTGCTCCGAATGAGCCATGCAATCGAGTTTCTTGAAATCAACTTGCCACGCATCTTATACCTGTTGAATCATATATACGGATGGCTTATCCATCAAAATGATCTTGTATACGAAGTTAGAATAGTGTTTCCTAGCGACACCCTCCCATGTCGCTTCTACCAAGCGCATTGATGTCCACATCCCATTCAAAAAATTTCTATACAAGCAAAAAAAATTATATAATTTATTAGATGATAAATTTCTTATTTTAATTATAAAGAAAATTGATAATACGTTACTGGAAATTCACTAAAGTAGAAGTCTTTAGTGATGTCGGGGACATCCTTCCAAGATGATCCTTTCTTGTCCATCCATTTCTTAAAAATCCCATAGATCCTCATAGAATAATCTCTATTATACGGAGTCAATTTATCAAACAAACAACAAAACGATGAAATAAATATTTTAAATATAGTAATTATTGAAAGTACATGTTAAAAAAATAAATAAATACGAGTTCATGTTTGACGAAACAATACATTACCGATCGATGTGTTGTGAGAACTCTCTAGAGTGTCGGACATGTGAGCGAAAGGGCCACTCTTGGAGGACGAGTGGTGGAACCTCGAGTGTCAATATAGGAACACTTGTCAATACAAATGTGCTAGCTTCATGACTCGTTGGAGCTTTAAGATCCATGAAAAAATCCTGTCGTCCGAGACTCACGATCGATATTGGTAGGGGATCCTAACGGACTATCCTCCGGCGGTGATGCTCATCCATAATTATCGAAACGTGATCTAATAGTGACTATGGGAGGACGATGCAAACCATGATTATCACGAGTCATTGTTATATGATCTAACATTAAATAAAAAACAAAATACAATAAATATATTGTTAGAGTCCATTCATGGGTAAATAAATTAAAATAAATCATTTATTATGGATATAAAATAATCAAAATCTACAACGAACATTTAGTGAAAGTAGAAAAACCAAAATTAATAAATTAATAAAGAGACCAAAATGATATAATTTCTTACTAATACAATAAATGAAATATAAATTTAATTAGAACTATCATAATCATTGTTTAAGTTATCATTTTCATCATCCGACATATTATCATAATCATTTTCTTCGTCAACCACACCGACTACTATATCCGCAAACGATCCATTTGGATCGTTCAATAAAGTGGCATCTTCAACTTTCTCTATCAATTCTTGTCGGATTTTTGGATTGTCTTGTTGAAATGGTTCAACATTTTGCTTGACGGTAGCTGATGAATCAAGAAAGTCAAACACGAGACCTAGCTTTGATCTTACATATAGCCCACTAATCTCAATTGTCTCGTGTTAAGCTAGGGCACGTCATATAATACACTTGAGCCGACTATGATGCTACCGCAAATGGTTTGTAATTGTTCAAGGTTCTTTTATATTTAACATCCATAAGTTTGTAGTGTGGATGAATCCTTGTTCCTTGTGGTGTGGGATCGAACCAATCACATTTAAAAAATATTGTTCTCTTAACTAGTAATATAGGATACTCTACTTCAAGAATTGTTGTTAGCATCCTGTAATAGTCATTCTCGGTTGAACTGTAATTACTTTCTTTAATGCATACACCACTATTGAAAGACCACGTTTTTGAAGATCCCTCAAGTGTGCGAAACCTATAACCATTAACAAAATAACCATTGTACGATCTAACGAGTTAGCAATTGGCCTTGTGCGAGATCTTTTAAGAACTAGTCTTTCATGTAAATTGCTTATGCATTTTATGTTTGTAAATTAAACATAAAATTCCCTCTAAGTTTAGTTATCTTTTAATTAATGCTATCAATAAACTAAACATATAAAATGCTAATACTTACATATTGATTAAATCATGAGGCAAACTCATTTTCAATTAGAGCATCAACCTCATTTTTTAACATGAGCGGATTGTTTTGTTGCATTTCGATAAGAAATCCACTAAAGATAAGAGAATTAATAAAAAATGTGAGTTAGTCTCTACTATATTCCTAATATTAATTATTAAATGTAATAAATATGTATGATATAAATGTTGAATTTTGATAAACTCACTCAATGTAAGGTTTGACTTCTTCACAATTCAACAATATATATTGGTGGGCTACTTTATGTTCGAGTTGTGTCAATTTTCTTATTTTGTGTTGACCAATTGATCAACCTAGTTGTTTAAATATGGATAACATCCCTTCAATGTGGTTTTCTTCTTCGTGTTTAAAGTCAAAGTTATACGGCACTTTTCGATGCTTACTATGCACATGAGGCTCAAAATAATACGAGCAAAATAGAGAAGCTTCTTTGACCAAATATGTATTGGATATTAATCCTTCCACTTTAGCTTTATCTTAATATTATTTTTTAACTTTCGCGAGATACTCGCAACTATGAATTATTTTAACTTTTTAAAGTTAAAAATTTATTTAATTTTACTTTTAAATTGAATGTCAATACCTTTCAAATTGATGCATACATCGATATTGCACGAGTCCCACAATAGATGCCTCATATAGTAGATGGATTAAAAGATGTTCCATGGAGCCAAAAAAAGCTGGGTGGAAATATACATTCTATTTTGTACAAAATGATGGGTATCTCATATTAAGTTGCAACATATCTTCTTGCTTTATAATTATAAAAGTCAATTGCTTGAAAAATAAACTCAACTCGTAAGTGATTGCCAAAATTTCCTAGAAAAAACTCCCAAAATGCAATTGGAAGTAATCTCTACATGAGGTCATGATAGTCATGACTTTTCATCCCATAAAATTTATCATGCTCGCATATCAACACATCTAGCTAGATTGGACACATATCCATCGGGGGACTCGAGTTATTTTATCCATTCAAGCAATTTTCTTTTTTTTTTTTTTTGATAGAGTAAATGTAGCTTTAGGATACTTTTCGGACGTATCATCCTTTGCTAATTCGGCCTTTTACGGAAGAGTTTAAAGTCTTCCCTAGAGTTGGCATTGTCTTTAGTTTTTTTGACACATTCATGATTGTGTTAAAATATTATCAAACATATTTTTCTCAATATGCATTACATCTAAATTATGCCGAATGAGATTTTTACTCTAATAAGGCAAATCCCAAAAAATACTTTGTTTCCTCCATCCGGACATCCGAGAGATTCTACTATTATAATCATCCGCATCATCTTCGTCACCTTCAACAACCCATACTTGCTCGACCAAATGTAACATCTCTCGTTCTAGATCGGATTGGAGGAGGACTAGATTTAACAACTTTTTTAGTGGTGAATGCTTTCTTGTTTCTTCTATATGGATGATTATGAGGAAGAAAATTTTGATGGTAGTCAAACTAGGAGTTCTTCCTTCCATTAGGAAGGGAGAAAGCTTCGAATTTTTCATACGAGTAAGGATAAGCTTGTTTTCCTATAATAACTCCAACCGAGACAGCATCAAGTCACTAATAGTCCACATAATTACAGCTCTTAATAAAAAATTCTACTTACGAGTACACATCCTAGGTCATCACACCCACCTCTCGTAACTCGGATAAACTCGGATATGAAAGGCTACAAGTAATCTAACTTGTGTTTCGATTTGTTGGACTCGAAATAATCACTATGAGGAATATATATTCCTCCTTCATACTCATCCATGGTGACAAATTCTATGGAGTCACAATGATCGACCGCGAGGAATATTATGCACCGGATTGACTAAATGGTTGAAACCCATCGATGCACACTCCTAATCGAATGATCCTTATTTTAGCTACAAAAGGAAGATTAATCTCATTGAAATTTTTCCATGTAATAGAATCGAAGGATGACGCATTACTCCTATATCATCTCCCCCATGTTCGAGCAAGCCATATCATGTACTCGGCTATCGCATTCAATGCATACAATCATTGCGAGACACGGGATTAGAGGAAAGTAGTATATTTTCTTATTTGGAATAAGTTTTCCTCTTCCCGATCCTCGACGAGAACTTCGATATCAAGGATGTTGACAAAATCTGTATTTATCTAATTCATTTTCTTCCTTCTAATAAATCATGCATCCGTTCGACAACAATGAATTTTTTCTATCGGTAAACACATCCTCTTTATCAACTTCTTTGTTTCATAAAAGTTATCCGTCATACGATTATCAATCGACATCAACTCACATAATTAGTTGAAACACTTTTCTAGAAAATGATAATCGACTTTCGGAGTTAATCATTTGAGCAACTGCTAACAATTACGAATGTTCATCATAACTAGGCCAAATCTCTCTACATGATGCATTCAACATATCATAAAAGTGTTGGGCGCTAGGATTAGGAACCTCCTCTGTGTTGCCGGATCAAAGGATGGATCGACTGCATCTATTAACATACTTTGATATGGGTTTTAGGGCTTACTGCAACTACCTTCGCCTATATAATAATTTTCATAAACATGTCGACTCCTAGAATTTTCGGATATCATATAGGTTTCAAATTAACCATGATGCACCCAATCATAATATCCTGGCACAAATGATATTTGACCATGTCAATCTCTTCATAATTTCAATTTTGACACTTACCGAAATTACAAGGACACCTAATTTTGGTTTTGTCCATGCATTCGGGATGCTCAATAGCAAAACCTAAAAATTGTTCTACATCTCTCACAAAGTCATCATTTAACAATCCGTTAATTGATCGAAAATTCATCCATTGTCGATTAGTTCTTATTTTTATAATTGCTTGTAAAAATGACACAACCATTGTAAACAATTACTTGTCATCATTCCTAACAATTTTAAATAAATATTAAGCACATATATTAGTTGTATAATTATTTCTAATTAGTTAT
This sequence comes from Dovyalis caffra, assembly GCA_963924115.1. Lineage (NCBI taxonomy): Eukaryota > Viridiplantae > Streptophyta > Magnoliopsida > Malpighiales > Salicaceae > Dovyalis > Dovyalis caffra. The sequence goes on from CAWUPB010001197.1 coordinate 7,012,205, forward strand.
GAATTTTGTTTAAGAATTTAACTTCCTAATTAAATAATTATTTAAAGAATAATTACATTTTTTAATAAATACTTAATTTTTTAACATTCAATTATTTTTGGTGTAATTTTTTATATTTTCTACCTTAGTTCCAATATATAATAACGTAAACCTAACCTAAACCAAACATTTAACCTAATTTAAACTACCTTAGGTAATTTAAGGTAATTACATTATCATTTTTACTTAAAATACATGAAATTTTATATTTTTTTAACCTAAAAACGTCAAATTACATTATCATCTAATTAGTTTATGAAAATATTCAAATAAATTTATTTTAATTAAACCCTAAATAAAATATTTATTTAATTCTATTAATTAATAAAATATTTATAAAATTTTAACATTTATTTTAATTTTTTAATTACATTTTTAGTTAATTTTTTTCAAAACTATCAAATCATTATGCATGTTATCTTATTTCAATTTTAATAATTAAACTAATAAAATTACTTGTAAAATTTACATTCGAAATGACTAAACTACGTCAAAAATTATATAATTTCAACCAAATTTAACTAAACTACGTCAAATTCAAAATTAAGTTTGAGCAAAGAACTAACCAAATTAACCTAACACTAAAAACAAATAAATATATAATTAATTCGCTTAATTAAAATAACAATTTCGGATTAAATAATTAAATTTTAATCTAACTCAAAATTAACAAAATTTAAATTTTTAAGATTATGTTAACATACAAATTAATCTAACAATTAACATAACAACAAAATAAAACTTAACAAAATTAATCTAACCGTTATAAAAATAAAATAACAACTAACAAATTTAAACTACTACATACAACTTAACATAACAAGATAATTAATAACATTCAAAAAATTAATAAACTAACAAATAATAAAATTTAAATAAAAGTTTGTAACATTTATCTAATTAAAAAAAATATAAGAGTTAGAGAGAGAAAGTTTTACTCGATAGATCAAGGATAGAGAACACGGATACGATCCGATTTTGAGGGAGAAAGATACCCCTCACTTTGTTGAATGGTTTTGAAAAAGATTTAGTAGCGTGAGATGACGTGGGTGGGCATTTTTGTGGGCGGCGGCGGAAGGGGAGGTACGGTGGAGGTGGGGGAAGCACATGGATAAGAAAAAGAAAGAAGAATATATAAAGGTAAAATAGGGACGGACTCGATTCCATCGCTAATTAGCAAGGGATTATGGGTCCGTCGCTCAAAGTTTAGCAACGGATGTGACGTTCGTCACTAAAAGTCGTTGAGGTAACGATGAACTTGGCATCCGTCCTTTCTCGATCGAGATTTTAGGAGGAAATTTCCCCCAAAATCTCTCGACCCGAGTCCGTCACTACCTAGTGACGAACGCCAAGTCCATCGCTAACTTTGGGCCATTTTGGGGGAATCTCCCCCAAAAAGGCACAAAGTAGCGACGGACATCAAGTTTCGTCACTAATTTTGGCTTTTTTTAAGCCATACATCAAGATTAGCAACGGATTTCAAAATTCATCGCTAACTTCACTAAATTTTAGAGACAAAAAAAATTCGTCGCTAATTTTTTCATTTAACGACCACAAGGCCGTCACTAATCCATCGTTGATTTTGGCATTTTTTTCCCCGCCTTATTTAGCAATGGATTTTTTACCGTCACTAATTATCCCTCATTAGTCCGTCGCTAATTCGTAATAAAACACAACCTTTTATAGTCCATCGCTAATGTATAGTTAATTGATATTTTTCCGGTAGTGATCCTTTTGTGAATTCTCTCCATTGAAAGAATTTGTGCTTAATGGGTTGTTATATTAAAGGATTCAAGGTGTTTAAAATATCGAGAAATCGGCTACGAACGTAGCTCTTAAGGTATTTAAGTTGGAAAATTCGCCTCAAAACTTATATTTTTAAATAAAGAAACTCGGGTATAGACATTTTCTCTATGAATAACTTGCCTTCGTACAACAAGTAGATATTGATATTTATATGCCAAGTGGAATGGTAAGAATGTATGCAAATGGGAAAATTATGGTCGACTACAATCTCAATGTGTTCAAATTTTTCCATGGGATTCGTAATGCACAATTTATCTACACCCCACGATATGAGCACCAAGGTATATTTATTTTTTTCTTCATTACCAAAATGCAAACACAAATTTATTTCTCTAACATGGAATCTTTATATCTCTCACGGTTAGACTTTAACATAACATCTTGAGATATTAGAGCAACAAGCTTCTTCGTTTGGTATATTGAAGACCTTAAAGATAATAACGAATCCTACAAGCATCCCAACCAATAATAGTGAATCCTATAAGCATCCCCACCTTCATGACATTTGTAAAATTGATGACTTACCTTTTTGGCGGCTCTACATGTGCTGAAACCAACTTTGTTAAGTGCCTAGAGGTATTAACTTATCCATATTGTTGTTCTTGTGGAATAGTATACAAATTTATATCAACATAGTTGAAGTATGGAACGTAAATTTATGGTCATCATATTCAAATCTGGATTTGCATAGTTTTTATGTTGTAATTAATTATAAGTTCATTTGTAACCGCCATTAAAGAAAGGTGTTATGGCACAATGCGATGGCATTTTTCAACCGAACTTGCCAATCCAACTTCGACTCATCGACATAGGTTAAGCAATGCTACGTTGTTGTAAAATCACATTCATAATGATTTAGTTAATGTTATTTGGAATGCTCAACCTGTTCGTTGCACCATAGGGAAAAGTTAGGGTTACTATTCGGTTTTCCTTCTATCCAACCATGCTTTACCTCTTTGATAGAAAGTAGATCATTAATACCATCATCAAAGCCGAGTCATTTTTAACCACAAAGTGGTATCACGCTGGTAACCAAGCATTAATTTATAAGCTATATATGCTAGATCTAGACTTCGATCCTTGTGAACGGTACTCATGAGAATTTATTCTCAAAACACTCGATGTCATGCGTTGAGGAATGCCCCTTAGCAACATCTACGGAGGGATTAGTCTTTGAGATATGCAAAAGCTTATCTAAGAACACCACGCTCGCTGAACTAACAAAAAAACTTAGTCATTTTTTACAAGCTAGTTCGACCTTGGTAAAATATATTTTGGTCATTGACGTTTCTCAACTATATTTGTGACTTTAATTTTCTATTTTGAATCATTTCACTATCTTCAGATAACTAGAGGCCTCGCTTACCTTTGGCTTTTATAGGCCATTTCAACAATAAGCTATCATAATAAAGATGTAATTGTATTCTTATTTGTGTCACTCATTATCCGGAGGTTACCTCAATGATTGTGGAGACAACCATTTCCCCCACTCTTTTTTGCATCGAAAGTTCTTCCATGTATGGTAACCTCACTCGGTCAAGACATGCATGTGCGGAGAACCGATATTTATCAATGTTTCCCGATTTTGACCTTATAGTAATCTTTTGTAACAATTCTCATTTTTTTTAATTAGAAACAATTTCATCATTACATGTAAGCATTTTGGACTTGGAGCATGAAGAATTCATAGTTAAGCATTGTTAACGAGTGGTTCGTCTATAAGAGATGAAATTTTCAACCATATTCAATCCGATATGAACTTCGGAATTAGCATTTCTTTGGCTTCATACCTTTTGGTCTTGGTAGGTACTTTAAAGTTTAGTTTCAAGAACTATAGCAAGAAATGTAGCCTTTTCCATAACAAGAAAGTATTATTAGCTAAAAAACCTTTGGCCATGCCTATGCACTCTTATCATAGCTATGATTATAATTTTTTATTTTCCTTCTTTAATTGATCTAAGTAGTTATCATGTTTTCAAAGTCATATACTTGTGGATGTGCCGTGGGTTATGTTGGTTGTTGATGTTCCCAACCATGGGTTTTGAATGTTGGAATGTGCATAAAATAATTCATTTTGGCCGAAGCGGTTCTATCTCTTTACTCTACTTAGACAAGTGGCTTGCTTCTTAGTAAATTTGATGTATTTGGCATGTAAATGATGGAAAATATGAAAAAAGTGGAAGCTTGTTTGGACAAAAACTTAGAAGTGGTAATTTTCCTTGTCCAACTATAGTGGGGGCTTTTTAAAAATTGATTAGACGACTAGTCGACGGACCGGTTAAGAAGCAAAGAGCTAATGTTTTGACTTGTAGAAACAATTTTCAACCAACCATGTAGAAAAGATGTAAATAGTAAAAAGCATGGAAGGAAAAGAAGACAATGCTAGCAAAGTACAAGTCAAGTGGCTAACAAGTGGGCCGTCAAGGTCCAGCCAACTGGAGTTTTGGATTTTGTCTAGTGTGTGAGTTGGAGAGCTTTGCGAAGAAGAGTTCAAGTGCTTTTTTTTTTTTTTTTTTTTTGCTAAAATTTTAAAGTTCTAGAATAAAAAATTCTTTGATGCAAAAGTTTTAAACCCTCAAAATAATATGAGTCATCGACTTTATTCTGAGCCCACCAAGTTAATATCTCTAATACATCCAAAAAATAAGACATGGACATTGGCTTTTTTAGAACATCCATGTCCATCCTTGCAATTCATGATCACATAGGGTTAAGTGAGGCTCGTCTTCAATTCAATTTATTTGTGATATAATTTGAGCCTATGTCAATAAAAAAATCAAAAAAAATAACATGAATTAGCATATAACAAAAAAATTAGCTAAGTTATTTAATTAATTTCTTTTGAACAAATTGAACCAATACCCACACTATTGTTCTAAAAATGCTTTTGGATGTCATTTACTTCGTTTTTATTTTTATCTACATAATCAGAAACTGTTTTAGGGCCTGAATCTTTAACAAGAGATATGTTGTGCCATAACCCACTGTTTGGTCTCATTTGTATGACATTACAAGAAACTGAGTAGGATTTCCTTTTCTCGCACTGATATAGCAATGCTCCACTATTATAGAAAAGGTATAAATATATAATGCTAATGCCTGGATGCTGTTAGCTGCCTATTGTCAACATTAAATTAGTTGACCATAAGCTTGACCGAATGCTCTTGGTGTATTTATTGGGTGGTCTTTAGGGGCTTGTCATAGGTGTTTTTGGCACCTGGGATGAGTGCTTGGCTAAAGTAGCATTTTCTTCTATCTCCTGATCTTTCAAGTTTTGTTGACATTTCATGAATTCAGAATGAAAGCCAGACGCGTGCTTATAACATCCTAGTCTCGCTTGAGTTTGTTAATATCAGGAATAAACAGATGAAACAGAATAGGATCATCTACAGTTAAATTTTGTATATGATTTACAGGCTCTGTTCGGAAGGTGATATTAGCATTCTCCATATGATGGCTGCACTCTTTAATCTCTTACACTTTGTTTGTTTGTTTTTTTTTTTTTTTCCATTGTAAAATGACAAAATTATCTTGAATAAAAATATTCTATTTTGTCACACACTCTCTTATTCTTTTCTTAGTGCTGCCACATAAATCGAGTAAATATATTTTTAAATATGTTTCTAACTTCTTCTTCCTTTTTGTTATTTTTCAATTTATTTTGATAGAATAACCATTGTTAATTGCTCCTTGAATACCATAAAATTTCCCTCAATGTTATGCAATATTTGACATCTTATTTATATGGTCAAAAATGTTATTAAATTAAAAAGAATACATTTTCTAGAACAAAGGATTGTTAAGTTAACAATGCATTTGTTTCTCGTCAATAAATACTTTTACTTATAATTTTTTTTCATTTTTTAAAATAAAAAATTAAAATAAATTGAAAAAGATTAATTTTTTTTATGAAAATTGAGGTTAGATTAATTAGAAAGAAGTCAACGGACAGGTAATAAAAGTATGAGACATAACAAAAAAGGATAAAAACTATAGAGCAGAAAAAAAAAGTTGTAAATAGATTTGAAAATATAGGAATTAATTAATTTTTGAAACTATATGGATTATTTAATTTATTTTAAAAAACTAATGGATTAATTTATAATTTACTGTTTTCTATGTCACCGCTCAACAGAAAAGGAGGGACTATGATATTTAAGGCAGGATGTCATTTGACAATAAAAGAAAGAAAATGAAAGGGGTTAGGAAGCATAGGTTATCATACCGGGGGTGCCAATGTCACCTCCTGCGGTGTTTCCTTGCAAATGTGAAGAATTATTGCTGTAATTGTAGTGGGCCAAGTTCTCATATGGTTCGCCTCTTGAGATTGACTGTAATCCAGATCGGATGTTTGCATTTTTTCCTTCAATGAAGTCACTTTTATACAATTTCAAAGCCTTGAGGGCCTGAAATTATTGGATTTATTGCACACTATTGTTCACCTAGAGTTGCTCTAGCAAGACAAGGCTATGGCTTCAACATCTGATGTGAAGCTTTGATTACTGTTATTTGCTGGTTACGAGTCTTTTTTGTGCTCCTGTGGTGCTTTATTTCTGTCTCTGCTGTTCCATTGTAAGAGTTGCTACTCATTCATGGTATTTGCTGCTGGATTAGAAGGGACGATGAATTGTATTTGCAACTTGATTGGTCTGGTGTTGCCTAGATCGTGGGAAAAGTGTGTCTGTACCATTATGTTCTCGTTCCTTCTGGTATTTACTGCAATTTGGCAATTTGTCTTCAACCTCAACTGTCTTTGGTTATTGACCTTTTCCTCTAAGATTGGTTTAGTGTTTCCAGTTTTCTTTCCTCTGCATTCCACCGTCACTATTAAGTAGAGATATAATAGGATATGTGTGGATGCAGTTTCTTGCCTTTTGTCATTACTAAATCAATTGGGATTAAGCCTAATCCATTACTCTAATCAGTACTTAAAGACAAACATAAACCATCGTATTCATTACATTTTTTACTTCTTCTATCTCAATGCATCACTAGGGAAGGACAACCTGTACTTGATCAATATTCTCCATTATTTTCATTTTCGGGCTGCCTGCATATGGTGCCGGCAGCGCCATAGGATCTGCGTGATTTGCATTAGGGAAAAAGTAGAGTGGACGCCATTAGATTACAAAGCCCATTGAAAATAGAAGATTTATTTTGATGCAGGACTTTAAGATATTTCTACAATAATCAACATTTCATTATAACCACAAAGAAACATCCATCCAGAACACTAATGAAACTTTGAAAAAGAAAGAAAAAAAAACAAGGAGAAAATCCACATTAAAAAAAATAATAATAAATAAGAAGAAGCAGCCAAATACTAAAAATTAACAAGCCGAGCAACACCATCTCTAACCAAAAGTCAACATTCGGGCACTGGTAGGTCCTCCTCACCTGGTGGAGCCAATACCCACTCCTCATCTTCATCTCTGACCATTCCTTTGTTCTTTTCTACCCACCATACTCCCGGCACCAAGCACTCGTCTTTCAAGAACTCAGATGACTTGTTCACCAATGCCAAGCTCCTCTTCACTTTCAGCTCAAACTCTTGCTCCTCACCGTTCCACCCTGCCACTATGTGCAACATGGCCTGCAAATTATGCCAATCACTCGGATTCTTCGAGTCCTTCAAGCTTGGAGATTTCCTCGTATCAATTTCTAACTCCGTTCCGGTATATACATACCCCATCAATCGCCCTGGATAGTGCGGTATTACATCAATCTTATTTTTTATATGCAAAACCTTGAGATTCGGATACTTTTTAAACCTCTCGTTGAATGCCTTGTTTCCAACTTGTGGGCTGCCAAAGACAAAAGCTGCTACCGGGATATCTGTAATCCCATTTTCCACAAGATCAAAAGCACTCAAAATAGATAAACTAGCACCAAGGCTATGACCAGTAAAGATAATGCTCAGATCGTCATCTTTATACCGCTCCCTTAGCTCTTTCACATGGGCCAAAAGCTGCGCCCTCGCACTTAATTTGGTGAAAGGCGATTTTGGGTCGTCAGAAATATACATCGAAAGCCAGCCTAGCATCACCTTAGGAACTTCATCATCGTCATCTTCACTGCTACTGCTGCTGCTGTTTTCGTGATCATAAGTAGTACTAGTAGCACCCCTTAACAATGGTTTAGCAGACTTGAGCTTTGCGCCTAAAATGTCAATCCATTCGTAATTTCTTGTGGTTCCGCGCAAGGCTATGTAGATCTCACGCCTGCCAAGAGTTTTGGTGTATTCATCGGAGGTGACAGCGATGTAGCCAATCCAGTTGGTTTCACGGTCCCAGGAATCACGAGACAGAGAGTGGAGAAGGAAGGCTTCTGGGAGACTGACACGAGCAGTGGCGTAGAGGAAAGAAGAGACTAGATAGTTTTCGGGGTTGTCAAGCATTACTTTTTGAAAGAAGTTGTGCTTGCCGTACCTGCTAGTGCCACAATACCTGGAGTTTTGGTCGTTGTTGAAGGCATCATAAGTGGCCTGGCAGAAGTCGCCACATCGGAGGATGAGTTTGCGGAGGCTGAGGTCGAGAGGGTCAAGGAGGTTGTCCCAGTTATTGCTGCCAAGGATTTCCGGCCATCTTGCCTCACTTGTTCCGTCCATGGGAAACTAGCTAGAGGGTTGACCAGGCTTCTGGGGCTGGCTGCTGTGAAGAAAATGGGGGTGCCCGATGAGGAGTTAGTTGGAAAGAAAAAGAAAAAAAAAAAAAAGAAAAAAAAACATATGGTGTTATGACACTTTGGAAGAATTAGTATTGGTGGGACCTTGTAAAATGGAAAAGGAAAAGGCTAAGTGGTGGATTGATGATAATGTTGTGATTGCGAGCCACCATCACTATGCATTTTCATGGTTCAAAATTATTAGTGGATAGAAACGGATATGCTGTTTTCTGCAATATTCTTAATTTGTTCCCTTCTTGGAGTAACACAGCATCAAAAGTTGGTATTTCTCGGTGTACCAGCGACTAGATCAAGCCTCGAGACGAAGCGAGAATATATTTGACTATTTGATGGTCTGACTTCGAAGTCCTAGGCCGGATTCCGGCAAAGCCTGCTGCCGGAGAAGATAAGGCTGCCCTTGTTTAGTATCTAGGATCAGGTGGGGTGGGCTGAGGTATTGCTTTCTTTCGTGGGTTTATTCGAACTAGTTTTTTGCTAGTTAGTTGCCGCTTATGCTGCTGATGGGACCAATTAGATAAAATTAATTTAAAAATTATTTTAGTTTGATAATCTACGAAATTTATTAAGATATATTGAATTAAAATTTTTATAAAATTTTATTTTTTATTTAATTTTTATAGTTTTTATGAATTTTGTAATTAAAAAACATGATTTTTTTTATATACATTAATTTTTAAATAAAAACTTATAATGATTTAAATAGAAAATTTAATCTAAAATTTTAAAAGTGTTTTAATATTTTTTCATAATATTGTAACAAAAAATAAAAAACAATTGATATAAAAATCGTTATAAATATTAATAGATGGATGTTTTTTCCTTAATCCATGAGAAGATTATTTTTAAAAAAAAGTACAAATATTAGAGAAGAAACGGATAGAGCAAACGAAAATCCACGCATATAGACAGTAAACCATATAAATCAATAATCCACGCATATGGACAACAAACCATATAAATCAATGATTCACCAACCTCCCAAGTCAAACAATTTTCTACATCAAATGCTAGAGGCGAAGCAAAATGGAGGCAAAAAAGAGAAACCAAAACACATTCCTTGCATCACCATCATCAATTCATCATGCAGCATTAAGTGCTGTAGTAAAAAAAAAAAAAAACTTTGCCAAAGGGATTAAAAAGATAGGAATGAAAGGAAACAAATAGAGGGGCAAATAGGTAAAATGACATAAAAATAAATGACATATAAGAAAATTGGCTCAAAACATAAGAGTGAAAAAAAAAAAACCCAACTTGCTCGGCGCAAATTCTAAGAAAGAAATGTAAAAGAGAGCAAATGAAAAATACATTTTAAAACATATTAGAAGGAGCAGATGAAGAATTGCATCATCAAGCAACATGGGCCATGCACACCACCAAAAGAACAATTCAGATCCATGCAAAAAAGCAAAACAGTGCAGCTGAGTGATAGTCCACAGCTTCTTGAGTCTGCGAGAATAGTCTAGGAACAAAAATATCACCACACACTACAACAAAATGGATAATTAACAATGGATATTAGCGATAGATATTATTCTATCTTTAATTGAAGACAAGTTAATGATGAATTAGCAACAAATTCGAAAAATGAAATTTTTGGGAGTAACTAGTGACAGAATAGCAAGGAAAATTCAAGGATGGAATAAAAATCATCGCTAAAAAACGCACCACATTTAGCGATAGAATAACGAAAGAATTTCGTCGTTGATTTAGCAACGGAAAGGAAGTTCGTCGCTATACGTCAATAATTTATGATGAAAAAATTTCATCGCTAAATAAAAAGCTGTGGGGAATACGAGGGTTAAAAATTGAAATTCAAATTAGCGAGGGAATATTATTCCGTCACTAATTTGAATTTTAAATAGCGATGGATGACCAAATCCTTCATTAATCGGGCAACTTTTCCAAAAATTTCAAAGACTTCAATGCTCGTTTGGAATTCAAATTAACGACGGACACTTATTTTTGTCACTAATTAGCAATGGAATAGCGATGGAAATGCATTCATCGCTAAAAAAAACCTATAACTAGATGGTTTCTCTTCTTCTTCTCCATTCAAACTTTCCCTCTCCTCCACAAAACCCAGCCGCTGACCCCAAAACACCTCCCCACCCTACCCCACACCAGCCATTGCATCCCCAAACCATTTAACTCAATGAGGCACATCTTTCTCCCTCAAACTCGACACAATCTCTCTTCTCTCTCGTTGATCTCTATGGTAATTATTTCTCTCTCTAACTCTTTTTTTAAAATTGAATTAAAGTTATAAGTTTTATGTTAATTTCGTTATTTGTTAGTTGATTAATTATTTATTTAATTTTGTTATTTATCGAGTTTAATTTTTTTAATAATTGTTTGAATGTTGTTAAATTTTATTATTAGATTAATTTTTAATTATGTTAATTTGTATGTCAATTATTAGTGTAAATTTTTTAGTTATTTATTTAATTTTTTTAATTGTTAGATTATTTTTGTTAAGTTTTAGTTTTTAATTATGTTAATTTTTAGGTTAAATTTTATTTATGCAATTTTTTTGTAATTTAGTTAAGGTTGATTAATTGTTAATTTATTTGTTATTAATTTTTAGGTTGAAATTTAGGTATTTAATTGTTAATTATTATTTTAAATTTTTTAATTAATTATTTATTTATTTGTGCTAATTATTAGTTGAATTTTGTTAATTGTTTGTTTGTAATTATATAATTTTTTGGGTAATTTAGCTAAATTGTTTTGATTATTTCTTAAGTTATTTTTAATTAATCGGTTTGTTAATTTTTTTAATTTATTTTTAATTTTTTAATTTTTAATTCATTATTTTTAAATTTATATGATATTTAAATTTGGATTAATGTAATTAGTTAAGATCAATTTAATGTAATTAATTTGATTCATGTTTAGTTCGAATATAAATGCTAGAAGTAATTGTTCTAGCTTGATTATTAAAAATGAAGGAAGATAACATGCATAATGATTTAATCGTTTGGGAAATAAAAAAATTGGAATAAAGATGTAATTGAAAAAAATTTGAGATCGTTCTTTAATTAAAGATTTAATCAAAATCGTTCTTTAATCGAATCCTATAATTAAAGATTTAATTGAAAAAAAAATCATCGTTGTGATATACAAATATTAACTCGATTGCAATAATGTTAAAATTTATAAACATTTTATTTAGGATTAATTTAATTACATTTAGTTGAATTTAGTATTAAATTAATTAGAAAATTTTAATAAAGATAAACGTTTTTAGCTTCAATATAGATAACTTTTCATTAATTAATAGAATTTTCAAATTTTTATTTATTTAATTTAAAATATTTTAAATTATGGAATATAATATTATTTTTTCTAGGGTTCTTTTACTATAGAAAATAAAATTTAATGAAAGTGTTTAAATGGTATAATAAAAAAAAAACCACTTATCATAATTTAATAAAAAAATTTCTTTGAGTACTTACTATAAAAAATAATTTAGGATGGAAGTTCCCTCCAAAATAAAATGATAAAATCATAATTTAATAATACTGTAACAAATAACACATATCTTCATCAAACAATAAAATAATTGGTAAAAAATGAAACGAAAAATGCTTAGTTGGCAATTTAAAAAATAATATATTCAAAAAAAATAAAAATTATATATTCAATTAAAAAATATTAAAACTAAAAAAATCAAAGTTCAAGAACTTGATTGAAATAAAGTGAAAATAGGTGTACTAATAGCAAGTTAAGGTAGAAAATGTAAAAAAAAAAAAATTACATAATAAATCATTGAATATTATAAAATTAAATATTTAAGAATAAAAAAAAAGATATAATCATTCTTCAAACAAAATTCCTAATAAGTAGCGTTAATTTTACACAACCAATATATATGCTTAATTTTTAAAAAATTCATTAGAATGATGATAAATAATTTTTTGCATGTGTTGTGTAATTCTTATAGTAATTACAAAAATGAGATATGATCGACAATTGATGAATAGTAGGTCGGTTGACGGGTTGTTAAATGATGACTTTGTCAAAAGGGTATAATAGTTTTTAGCTTTTGCTATTGAGCATCCTAAATGTATGGACGAAACCAAAATTAGGAGTACTTATAATTACTTATAAGTGTCAAAACATAAATAATGAAGAGGTTGAAACGATAAAATATCATTTATGCCATAAGGGTTTTGTGTCATGATATTATGATTGAATACATTATGGCAAATGTGAGTCCTACATGACATTTATTGATTCTAGAAATCATTATGTTTCGAAAATTATTATATTAGGCGTAGGTAATTCTAGTGAACCTTAAAACCCATATCAAACTATGATAATGGATGCGATCAATCCATCCTTCGATCCGTCTAGCACGAGAGGAGGTTTCAAATCTCGATACCCGAGCACTTTTATGACATGCTTGAATGGATACGTAGAGAGATTTGACTCGATTGTGATGAGCGATCACAATTTTCAGCAATTGCTCGAATATTAAATCTAAAAGTCGAATATCATTTTTCGGAGAATTGTTTCAATCGGTTATGTGAGCTGATGAAAGAGTTGATGCCAATTAATAAGCGTATGATAGATAAGTATTACGAAACAAAGAAGCTAGTTAAAGGGATAGGCTTACCAATGGATAAAATTCATTATTGTCATAACGGCTATGTGATCTATTAGAAGAAAGACGAGTGCATTAGATAAAAACAAGTTATACTAACATCGTTGATATCAAATTTCTCATCGAGGATCAACAAAAGCAAAACTTGTTCTAATAAAAAAATTTACTACTACTTTCCTCTAACCTCACATATGCGATGATTGTATGCATTGCATGTGACGATTGAGCACATGACATGGCATATTGAATATGAGGTAGAAGAAGTAAGAGTAATACGTCATCCCTCTAATTCTATTACATGATAAAGTTTTAACTAGATTAATCTCTCTTTTGCAATTAAAATAAGAAACATTAGATTAGGAGTGTGTAGTGATGGGTTTCAACCATTTGGTCAATTCGGTGAGTAATATTCTTCATGGTCGATCATTGTGACTCCATATAATTTGCCATCATGGATGTGTATGAAGGAGGAATATATGTTCCTAACATTGATTGTTACGAGTCCAACAAATCGAAACATAAGTTGGATGTTTACTTGCGGCATTTGATATCCGAGCTTATTCGGTTATGGAAAGTAAGTGTGTTGACCTACGATGTATATCGTAAATAGAATTTTTTATTGAAAGCTATAATTATGTGGACTATCAATGACTTTCTTGCATATTCGATACTTGTCCAATTGGAGTATTGCAAGAAAACAAGCTTGTCCTTACTATATGAAAAATTCAAATGCTTTCTCTCTTCCTAATAGAAGGAAGACCTCATGGTTTGATAATCATCGAAAGTTTCTTCCTCATGATCATCTATATAAAAAAAATAAGAAAGCATTCATCATAAAAAAGTTATGAAATCTAACCATTCTCTAATTTGATCTAGAGCGAGAGATGTTACATCCGATAGAACGAGTGGGGGTTGTTGAAAGTGACGGAAGATGTTGTAGATGATTATAACAACGGAATGTCGGAGATGTGTAGATAGAGAAAACAAAGTAATTTTTAGCATTTTTCGTATCTGGAGTATAAATCTCATTCGACATAATTTAGATGTCATAAATATTAAAAAAATATATATTTGAGAATGTTTTTAACACAATCATGAATATGCTTGGGTAAGACTAAAGACAATGCCAACTATAGGGAAGATTTAAAACTTTTCCGTAAAATATCAAAATTAGCAAAGGATGATGCATCTAGGAAGTATCCTAAAGCGACCTTTATTATACCTAAACAACAATAAAAAATTGCTTGAATGGATCAAATAACTTAGATTTTTTTGATGGATATGTATCCAATCTAACGAGATATGTTAACATGTGGTATGACAAACTTTATGGGATGAAAAGTCATGATTGTCACATTTTCACACGGAGGCTACTTCCGATTGCATTTTGAGAGTTTTTGTTGAGAAATGTTTCGCAAGCACTTACAGAGTTGAGTTTGTTCTTTAAGTAATTGACTTCTACAATGATAAGGGAAGAAGATATGTTGCGACTTAATGATGAGATACTCATCATTTTGTGCAAATTAAAGCGTATATTCTCACTCGGCTTTTTGACTCCATGAAACATTTTCTAATCCATCCGCCAAATGAGGCATCTATTACGAAACTTGTGCAATATCAATGGATATCCTTTTGACACATAATGACATTGAATTTAAATGTAAAATTAAATAAATTTTCAACTATCAAAAATTAAAATAATTTATATTACGAGTATTTATGGAAGCCAAAAAAAATAATATTAAGAATAACGCTAAAGTAGAAAGATCAATATGCAATACATATTTAGTCGAAGAAGCCTTTTTATTTTACTAGTATTATTTCGAGCCTCATGTGCAATTGATGGAAAAGAAAGTGATCATATTGAAGGGATGTTATCCATATTCAAACAACAAGGTCGACTAATTAGTCGACACACGATATGAAAATTGACACAAGTCGAATAAGAAACGATTCTATCAATATATTGTTAAACTATGAGGAAGTAAAATTTTACATTGAGTGAGTTTGTCAAAATTCAAATTCTATATCATACGTATTTTATTACATATAATAATATTAGTAATCATAGCGAGATCGACTCACATTTGTTGTTAATTCTCTTTAGTGGATTTTTTTATTGAAATGCAACTAAACAATCCCTTCATGTACGAAAATGAGGTCGATGCTCTAATTAAAAATGAGTTTGCATCCTAGTTTAATCAATATATGAGTATTATTATTTTATTCGTATTTATTATATTAATAGCATTAATTAAAACATAACTAAACTAGGTGGGGATTTTATGTTTAATTTATAAATACAAAATGCACAAGCAATTTTCATAAAAGACCAATTCTTGAAAGACCTTACACAAGGCCCATTGTTTACTTGTCGGATCGTACATCGATTATTTTGCTAACGGTTATAAATTTCATACACTTGAGGGATCTTTGGAAATAAGGCTTTTCAATAGTGGTGTCCGTATTAAAAGAAGCAATTATAGTATAATTGAGAGTGGCTAGTACGGGATATTGATAAAAAATTTTAAAGTAGAGTATTACGTATTACCAATTAAGAGAACGATATTGTTCAAATATGATTGGTTCGATCTCACACCATAAGAAACAAGAGTACATATGTAGTACAAACTTATAGATGTTAACTACAAGAGAAATTATGAACTATTTATCTTAGCATTACAATCGGCTCGGGTGTATTATATCGAATACCCTAGCTTGAGGTGTGAGAATGGAGATCGATGAGCTATATGTAAGATCAAAGCTAGATCTGTTTTTGACTTGCTTGATTCATAAGCTTTTGTGAAACCAAATGCTGAACCATTTCAATAGGACGATCGAGAAATCTAACATGAATTGATAAAGAAAGTTAAGGACATTACTTTATTGAATGATGTAAATGAATTGTTTATAGATATAGATGCGAGTGTACTTGACAAAGACGATAATGAGTGTGAATATACGTCGAATAATGAAGATGATAACTTAAATAGTGATTATGATAGTTCTAATTAAATAAATATTTTATTTGTTACATTAGTAACAAATGATATAATTTTTGTTTCTTTATTAATTTGTTACATGCGATAAATAATATCGATTTTCATACATCTTCCAAATGTTCGTTGTGTATTTTGATTAATTCATATTAATAAAAATGATGTATTTTTTATTTTCTTATTGATTTATTCTAATTATATATTTATTATATTTTATTTATTTACTTAACATTAGATCACACAACAATGACTCGTGATTTGCGCCACCCCAGATGGTCAATACGGGATCATTTTCGATAATCATGGATGAGCATCATCAGTCGATGGTAGTCCACCGAGATCCCCTACCGGTATTAGTCGTGGATCTCTAACTACGGGCCTTTTATGTGGATGTCACGGCTCTCACAACCATGGAGCCAACACATCCATAGTGGCCATTCGGGATGCCCTTCCCACACCGGTGGCATATGTTCCTACATCGGCGGCAGATGTTCTCGCACCGACACTAGAGGTTCCATCATTGAACTTTGAGAATGGCCCATCTACCGGCGCATTTGGCTTTTCAAATAGTTCCTAGAGCTCCTCCAATTGATGACGTATTTTTATCGCTCGAGGAAAGTATGTAATTATTTTTTTACTTGATTATATCATTTCAATAATTTTTGTATTTTTTTAATATCTCTTTTTTTGTTTTGATTTTCAATAGTTTTACTTCATTGAGTAGAGATTATGTCACGAGGATAACTATGATTTTTAAGGAGCGAGTTGAAAGTTAGTGGATCGGCACGGAAGTCTATCTTCGATGTCACTAAACAATCCTACTTCGGTAAAACATATTATCAATTTTTTTTATAATTAAAATAAATATTTTTTATTAAATAAAACTATTGATATTAAATTTTTTGTTCGTGTAGAAATATTTTGACCGAGATTTGGCAATCAAGGAATTTGTGAGAACGAGCATGGGAGGTTATGGCAAAAAAATGCTATGCCGACTCCTTCTATAATAGTAGTTTGTTGGCCGATCGACCTATTTTTATTAGTCGGGATGTTTGGGATACATGGCAATCGGATTTCACGAGACTCAATCGCATGGCTCGTTCAAAGCGAGCATCGCGAAATTGATTGTTAGAGAGCGATGACCACGGTGCGGATCTCTCCGGGCATACAAAGGGGCTTAAAATCTACAAAAGAGCATGTTCATCATTTGGTAATGCATTTTTTTATTATTAATTATATGCTTTAAAAAATTTTAATTTTCATCTCATATTGGTTGTAATGCATTTTTTTCGGGAGGCAAGATTGGGTTGTGAGCCAACGAGTTTTAAGTTATTTCATATGACTTACAAGCGATGAGATGGTTCTTTCGTTGATCTACGCTCCTTGCAAACAAGGGTAAGTGTTTTTCAAATTCAAATTTTAAATATGGAAAGAATCTAAATTTTGTTTTAATCCCATAATGATGATATCATTATTTTGATTACGTAGGAGCATGTGGAATAGCTCATCCAGGAGGCAATTACAATATAGCAAGTGGAAGGAATTTTAGAGCCGAAATTGACAAGAATGCCATATACCTCGAAGCTTTTGGAAAGAAAAAGAAAAGGCTATATAGTGTAGGCACACGGGCGGTGCATTATCTATTCTAGTCAAGTGGAAGCAACTCCTCTTCGTGTTATTGCATGACACTATCAACCTTGCTAACGACGAGCTTTGAAGAGAATATAAGGCTACAAAAGAAAGCGATGAAAGGGATACGGATGAAACAAGATGAGCTCCAAGACATGGTCACGGAGTAGCAAAGCACTATACATAGGCTTAACTCTTAGTACAAGACGATGGCCTCCTTAGTGATGAGGTTAACATAGACAATCGGGGTGCCATAGATCCGTCGATCGGTCAAGACTTCACCATTCTCCCACGCAACCTTCCACCGAGCTGCCCACGAGTATCGGGAGGAGGATATGGGATTAGCCATGTAGGATGAGTGATAACACATACATTTTATGACTTTGTTTTTTTATTGAATGTACTTGCTAAATGCTATTGTTAATATTAATTTATATTTAATTTATACATTTTTACTTGTAATTGTCAATTATTACATATAATATTATTTAAAAACAAAAAAATAAAATGTATAAAATATTATATTTTTTTGTCTAAAAAAATAACGATGGATTAGCAAAAAAATCTTTGCTTATAACGATGAAATATCAATAAATAACAATGACGAGTTAGTGACGAAATAGAGACAGTTTAGCTATGACTACACTTAGCTTTGGATATTAGTGACGAATTATGGATTGGTATTCGGTGAAGGAATTAGCGACGAATTAGCGACGTCAATCACGATGGGTCTCACGACAAAACGGTGACGGATTCTTAAGCGTTAGCGATGAAAATTTCATCATAGATATAGCAACAGAAAGGATTTATCCATCGCTAATTTTAGCGATACATGATTTAACGATGAACATATGATTCGTCGTTACTCCGTCGCTAAGCTTCTTTAGCGATAGATTTTGGCCAACTAGAGACGAGAATAATCCGTCGCTAATTGTGTGTTTTTTTTGTAGTGACCTATTTTAGTTGGTTTTGTTTTGTTTTTTTTTTTTTTTTTTGCAATTTGGCTTTGCAAGACTTGAATTTACTTCTATCATCTCTCATATATCACTTGTATATTGTATCATTTTATTTAATAAACATGCTTATTTGATTAAAAAAAAAGGTTGGTATTTCTTTATTAATGACTTAAAAAACCAACTTGCAAGTTTCAACCGCACTTCATGGTTTTTCTCTCTTCTAAGTATGTGTGATTGGGACCAACGACAACTTATTATGACATTTTTTGTAATATCCTCAAACTAAAAATATATATTTGTATGAATAATTAATTTAATTATTCAATATATAATTATTTAATTAATATATGAATTAATGTTTATGCATGTATAGAAAATAAATTTATACTTGCATGAATATTATGAAACAAGGAGGAGTTATTACATGCATAATGTAATGAGTTTAAAGTATTAATTGTTATGGTCGTATGAAAATCTAATGGTGCAATTACAAAACTTAAGAGTTTAATTGCAATAATTAAAAATTTAGATACTTCATTAAAATAATTAAAAAATATAAGTAACCACTACAAGACTTGAAAAAAATCTAGATTAAGGGCTTGGTTACGAAAATTGAAAGTTTAGGGATTGAAATTGAAAGACCTAATCAAATTAAATTAATTAGGAAAGTTTGGTGACCAATATGTAAAATTTTGATAATTTAAGAGACTAACTAATTTAGTTGGTTAATGAATTCCGACCAAAATTAAGCAAGAAACTAGAGTGAAAGAGAGGCCAATTAATTCGGCCATGTGAGAAAATTAAGAGAGAAAAATATCTAAGGAAAAATCAAAGAAAGAAAAGTAAAGAAAATTAGAGAAATCTCTAGAAAAATGAATGGACGAGGGAATTGAGAGGATGAATCCTAGTGTACCACACTTGGCAAAATCTCAAGGGAATTTTTCTCTATATATATTTAGCCAAAGGAGGAAGAAGAAAGGTGATAAAGAATTGAAATTCCAAGGACAAACAACCTGATTTCAAGCCAATTTCAAGGCAAATCAAGGCAAACCATCACCTAAAAAATAAAAAACTACCCTAAATAGATCTCAAAATCATCCTAAAAATACTTGAGGAAACCATAAAGAATGAGAAAAAAAAATCAGATTTGGGCCGAAACTTGAAGTAAGAAAAAGAGGAGGAGATTTCAAGCCATCAAGGTAGAAATTCATCAAGTGTCAATTAAGGCTAGTGTAGTCCTAACTATACCACAAGAAGTTGTTTTGATTCTTGATAGATGATGTTTTGAAATTTTAGAAGTTGTGAATTCAATGTTCAATTATTTGAGTTTTGGTGAACTTGTTTCATCTTGATGAGTTATTATTGAGATCATGCTTTTAATGGATGAAATATCATGTTTGAGAGCTTAATTGAGATTGAATTGAAGAATTAAAATTGATGAA
Source organism: Dovyalis caffra (assembly GCA_963924115.1). Lineage (NCBI taxonomy): Eukaryota > Viridiplantae > Streptophyta > Magnoliopsida > Malpighiales > Salicaceae > Dovyalis > Dovyalis caffra. Next base: position 7,032,366 of record CAWUPB010001197.1, read on the forward strand.
TTAAGGGTGAAAGATTCGGCCTAAGTCTTGAATTGGATGAAAATTATTAGTTTCCATGATTTTGTGTTATTTAGGTATTATTTAGATTGATTAAGTATGTTTAAATGAGATTGATTGAAAATTTATCATGGATTTGGTGGATTAGAAGTTTCGGCTATAACCATGAATTTGGATTAAATTGGGTTAATTGGTGTACTTGATTTAATTAAATATTTATATATTGAATTAGATAGGATTAAATGTATTTAAATGTGTTTAATTGATGAATTTATGTTGGTGGCTTTGTTATTGTGGTTCGGCCAAAACTTAGGATTAGGTGTGATTGAATTAATTGATGTGTAATGTTGTTTTATTGTTTAAAAGAATGAATGAATATGGGAATAAGTGTTTAAATGGAAAAACTCACCTTGGTTAGGTGAAGTGGATAATTTGTCTAAGTTCAATAATTAGGACTAATATCTTAACTTTATGAAGTTATAATCAATGCTTGTTAGGTTAATTAAGAATGAATTAATGTGATTGTGGCTTGAATTGTTTATGGTTGCATGTGATGGATATGTTTGAGATATTTTGACTAAATACTAATTTTCATGGTTCATGATATTTGTTTGATTGATTGTTAAATTCATACATGCAATGATTTATCTAGTGCATGTTCATATTTAAAAGGTTATGTAACATGTACACAATGTTTGATTAAGCATGCATGTTCATAAAAAATTGAGGTTATGCATTTCATTTAAATGCATATTCATATCATAATCATGAAAAAGAATTTTCTTTCATGATTTTTGATGAAAAGGAAAAAGGAAAAGGCATGTTTTTAAAGAAAATGACTATGTACCTTCAAAAGGATTGCAAGAGGAATGATCACTCTCTTATAAGTAAAAGGAAAAGAAAAAAGTAATGGAAAAGAAAAAGGGAAGGTACCTAGTGCTTTTGTGATTTTTCACAATTGTATATTTTAAAGGAAGGCCGATTATACAAACAATTAGTAGGTTACACCCAAGAAGAAAAATAAATTTCAAAATGCACGAAAAGGATTTTTAAATGCATCACGAGCATTATATGCATGGACTACATTTAATGAGCATTGCTCACCTTTTTTCTTGTTATGGTGTAGGTGAGAATAGTACTAAATGACGGTGTGCATCAAGCTAAAGATTGTTGTCAAGTAAACATCCGACTTGCCTCCGAATGTGCTTAATTACTAGGAGTGAGTTAGAAGACTTTACTTTTCCTTTTTATTGTGTTTTGGATCTTATTGTTTGTGCTAGGATTAGCACTTGTGGTTTGTAAAATACTAATATACTTAGACTCACCATAAATGTTAAATAAGTATATGTGTTTAATTTTAGTTTATTGAAGTTTTTGTGACTTAAATTATTGGTTAGATTAATAAATTGGTCCAAATGAATAAATGGATCAAATGAAGAATTAAATTGGATTTCATTGGAATTTAATAAATTAAGGATTAAATGGTTTAATTCACCTAAGGCTATAATTTAGTTTAATTGGCTTAATGGCTAGGATTTATTTGGCATGAAATAATTGGATTTAATTTTTAAGAAACAATTGAATTTAATGAGTATGGAATAAATTCAATTTAATGTATTAAATTTAATTGACATGGAGTATTAATTGGATTTGGTGTTTTCCTAACCTAAGTAGCCTCCAAAAGGCTTATAAAATTATTTAGCTTTCAATAGGCTAAATAAAAGGTTAATTTGAATCAATTAATTGAATTTTTAATTATAAGAGTTTTTTCTATTAAATTGGAAGTAACAACAAACTAAGGATGAAATTAATTATTAATTGGAATCTATATATTCCACATGGTAGTTTATTAATTAGGGTATAAATGATTATTTTTCTTAAATAACCTGAATTTTTAAGAAAGAAATTATGGGAATTTTATTTAACTGATTTGTTAAATTAATTTATTATTTCATGATAAAGACTAATTTAATACTAATTTTGTAAAAATAATTAAGGAACATTAAAGAGGCAAATTACTTTATTATAATCCGTTGTATTTTATTAAAGTATGTAAATTAAAATTTTCAAAGATAAGTTTTTGGCCATATTGTATGGTAAATAAATCTATATATATTATTAAAGGGTATTTTTATGAAAAGATTTTATTTTGGAAAATTATATAACTAATTTTAAATAAAAGATGGACCTAATAAATAAATCAAAAGAGCGTTCGTAACCAATATTAATTAATTAGATAGTAAAAAAAAAAAACGGAGTTGATGTCTCGTATTCATTGTACTAAGAATGTGAGGTATTGTTGAAAATATTCTCAACCTATTTAGATCCTTAGTCGGAGGGTGTTACATTTACGTTGTTTGAAAACTTTAGAATAGGGTAGAAATGAAATTAATTTGACATCTTTTATTAAATTTTAGTGTTTAGAAAGTCTTAAGCGACATAAATGAATTTTATAACTAATTAAAACTAGAGATTATGAGTGGAGAGGTTTTTGAAAACTAATTAAACAACTGATTGGTAGACTAGTTAGGATACACGGAGAATCTTGTGATTTATAAAAAACAATAGTCAACAAACCATATGGAATGAATGAAAATAGTAAAAAGTATGAAAAGAACAACATGTAGTGCTAACAAAACGCAAATCAAAGTGGCAAACATATAGATTCTAAAAGTCCAAATAGATAAATATTAAGGTGCAAGTTAGAGTCACGGGCATATAGATGGTCAAAGTCCAAATAAATAAAAATTTAGGTTATTTGTGGTTAAAAGTATAAATAGATAGAGATTTAAATTATATTTAGTGTGAGAGTGAGAAGTTTTAGATGTTTTTACTAAAAATCAAATATTTAAGGTTGGTATTTATTGTAAAATGAAGATAGCCCATAACATCTAGGACCGTGTCATGTCATCTATATTTAAATGGTCAAATTTGAGTTACAAAAAATAATTTTTTTTTTAAGTTAAATTGCTTTAACTTGCTAACAAAAGTTAATAAAAGTAAAAATTAGGTATTTTTTTAGCGGATTCCGCACCAAACCTACCAAACCAATCTTTGTAATGCTTACCAATGAGAAGGTATAGACGTTACCTCTACGAGAATAAACGTGTCCATGTTTGAACGGTCCAAAATCTTGTGTTGGACCAAATTCATTCTCAATCTAATTTATTTATTATGTAGTTTGGACTCATATCGAAATAAATAAATAAAATAACGAGAGAATAATATGTAATTAAAAAAACTAAAATTTTAATTAATTTTTATATACAAAGATTTTTGTAGATTTTCAAACCACACTATTCATAATTCAGCCCTTAAAAATGAATCTCCTCAACACACTATTCACAATTCAGCCCTTAAAAATGAATCTCCACAATATTCTTGTCTCTCCTTCTATCTCTCACACATACGCTTAGAAGCTGTTTTAGGACGATAACAAGTTGGGTGAGCGATGTATTTTCACTAATTCAAGTAAAACGAATTCCACAATTCTAAGCAATTCAATTCAATTTACTTAAATAATTAAAATCAATTTTAGTATAGAATTGATTCCAAACAAGCCGTGGGTGTTCCAACCTTTGTTCTGTAAAAAATAAATTATAATTAATTACTATCTATTTTCACCTTTTTACAAAAAAAAAAAAAAAAAAAAAAAAAAAAAAAAAAACACTCAAGTATTTGCTTAAGTAATATTACCGTAAGTAAACCCAAATTGCACATTGCAGAGGTGGCCTTCCCTTTCTCTAATATGGAATTAGTAGTTCCTTTTTAAATAAAATAAAATAAAATAGTTCTTGAAAATGGTTGGAGGAAAAAAAAAAAAAAAAAAAACTACCAGATTACAGTCAGAGACTGTCCTTAAAAAACATTAAGGTATGTTAAAAAAATAAAAAAAAAATTCAAAAGACTGTCTTGCCTTTCCCACAATGGTCATGGGCTAAGGCTTTTGGGCTGAGTTGAACCTTAGTATGCAGACTTTCTTCTTGTAAATCTGGGCATATTGTCAAAAGTTAGGCTTCTGGGCCGAGTTTAAATAGAATTACATTAGTTGGTTTTATTTCAGTTTAGTAATCTGTATTATATTATCAATCTACGAATATATATTAAATTAAAAATAAAAGATAAAATTTTATTTGATTTCATAATTTTTTATGAAATTTTTATTTCATTCATTCATTTTATTTTTCTTTTTTTAGATTTTGCTGTTAAAAAAACAAGATTTGTTTTGTGTTATGCATTCATTTTTAAATAAAAATCTACAATAATATAAATAAAAATTTTAATATAAAATATTAAAAATTCTCTTAATATTTTTTCATAAGATTGCATCGAAGAAAAAAACAATCACTAGAAAAAAAAATGGAGTTTAGCGATGGAATATTCCGTCGCTATTCGTAAATAGCGATAGAAAATATTTCGTCATTACTTCTCTTGTCACTAATTTTTTGCGACGGAATACTTAGTCCGTCACAACATTTTTCGTCGCTAAACCAAAAAAATCTATCGCTAATCTTGTCATCGGATCGGTTATTTTGTTCTTAGCTAATATGTCGCTATTCCATCGCTAATTTTGAAAATTAATCCGTCACTAATTTTGAAAAACAAAATTGTCACTAATCCATCGCTATTCTATCACTAATTTCAAAATTGATTTTTTCACAATTTCATCGCTTTTGTTGACGAGTTTCAAAATTAAATTATTAATATGACATTTAATATTTAATATTTAATAATAAAAAATTATAAGTAATCGTGTATATATGACAAATAAAATAATATTAACAAAATCATTCTAGAATACATTTCATAAAAAACAACAAAACAAATAAAATGGTTGAATATTATATCACTCATCCTCGCTCGTCTAATCCCATATCCTCATCCTTATACTATGTGGAGGGCTCAACTGGAGGCTGAACCGGAGGCTAAGTGGAAGGAACGATCAAATCATTATGCATGTTATCTTATTTCAATTTTAATTATTATACTAATAAAATTACTTATAAATTTTCCATTCGAAATGACCAAACTATGTCAAAAATTATATAATTTCAACCAAATTTAACTAAACTACGTCAAAAATTATATAATTTCAAAATTAAGTTTGAACAAACAACTAACCATATTAACCTATCACTAAAAACAAATAACTATATAATTAATTCACTTAATTAAAATAACAATTTAAGATTAAATAATTAAATTTTAATCTAACAACTAAAAATTAAAAAAAAATTAAATTTTTAAGGTTTACATTAACATACAAATTAACCTAACAATTAACATAAAAATAAAATAAAACTTAACAAAATTAATCTAATAGTTATAAAAATAAAATAACTAACAAATTTAAATTACTACATACAACTTAAAATAACAAGGTAATTAATAACATTCAAACAATTAATAAACTAACAAATTACAAAATTTAACTAAAAATTTATAACAATTATCTAATTAAAAAAAAAAACATAAGAGTTAGAGAGAGAAAGTTTTACCGATAGATCAATGATAGAGAACATATATCCGATCTGATTTTGAGGAAAAAAGATACCCCTCACTTTGTTGAATGGTTTTGAAAAAGATTTAATGACGTGGGGTGGCATGGATGGGCGTTTTTGTGGGCGGTGGTGGAAGAGGAGGTGTGGTGGAGGTAAGGGAAGCAAATGAAGAAGAAGAAGAAGGGGGTATATATAAAGGCAAAATAGCGACGGACTCGATTTCGTCTTTGATTAGCAACGGATTACGAGTCCGTCGCTAATTTGGGAGGAACTTTCCCCTAAATTCTCAAAGTTTAGCAACGGATGTGACGTCCATTGCTAAACGTCGGTGAGGTAGCGACGGATTTCAAAATTCGTCGTTAACTTTGGGCCATTTGGGAGAAATTTCTCCCTAAAAAATGCACAAATTAGCGACGGACTTGAAGTACATCACTAATTTTAGCAACGGATTCCAAAATCTTCGCTAACTTTCGACCATTTTAGGGGAATTTTCCTCCCAAAAAAGACACAAATTAGCGATGAAATTAGCGACGGACTTGAAGTCCATCATTGGTTTTAGCGATGGATTCCAAAATTCGTCACTAACTTTGGACCATTTTGGGGGAATTTTCCACTAAAAAAGGCACAAAGTAGCAACGGACTTAATGTCCTTAAACTAATTTTAAAGAAGGATTCCAAAATCCATCACTAACTTCACTAAATTTCAAAAATTCTAGCGACGAAAAAAATTCCATCGCTAATTTTGGTGTTTTTTTCCCACCTTATTTAGTGACGGATTCTTTGTCGTCGCCAATTATCCCTCGTTAGTTCGTCGCTAAGTCATTGCAAAACACAACCTTTTATAGTCCATCTCTAATCCGTCGCTAATTTGTCGCTAAATAACAACGAATTTTAGCTAATTTTCGTCACTAGTTGGTATTTTTACTGGTAGTGAATAATTAATTTAAAAAATTACATAAAAACAAATCCTTTTTAACTTTTTGAAAATATGTACATTTGATATATATATATATATATATATCGCAAAAAAAAATCAATAATACTAATATAAAAGATGTATTTGAGTTATTAAGTGGTCCTTTTAAAATATTATTTTAATTAATTAATTTAAAATAAATTAATTTTAGAATATTAAAAATAATTAATAGAAAATAGTTGGTATTATGTGTGTAGATGTATAGTTAATTTCTAATAAAATCAAAGATTTCAATACTTTTTTGTATACGTCATCCTCGGTGAGCCAAAATGCACAATATAAATTAAAAATATGTTTTTTTAAAAAAAAACTTAAGTTGCAAGGAATATATTGAAGTTAATAGAGTGCAATAAAAACAACTAAAAAATTTATTCCCTAAAAAAATTAATTATATAAAAAATAAGCCAAAGAAACACGTGAATTCTATTATTTATTAAAAAAACATTTTGAAAATTAGGTAAAAATAAATCATATTTATTAACAAATAACATTACATAAAAAAATTAAAAATTAATTTGATGAAAATTTTTACAATAAACAAAAAATTTAAGAGATTAATTTTAAACAATAAGAAAATATAATCCGATACATGTGTTTGTTCTAAAATTTAAAGAAAAAAATGAAAGGTAAAAAACATTTAAAAATATAAGAGACTAAAAATATATTTTGAAAAAAAATAAAAGACCAAAATGAACTAAGATAAAAACATAAGGTGTTAAAATATCTTTAAAAACATGAGGATTTAAAAATACATTTTGAAAAAATAAAGGATAAAAATGAAATAAAGTATAAAATTCGTAAGTGAATGTCCAAAAACTACAAAAAAAAAAAAAAAAAAAAAAAGTCAAAAACTACTATTATATACAATAAATGAATAGTCATTTAAGACGTTAGTGTTTTACTTAATTATGAATGACACTTATGTTGATTGATGAACACAGGTCAACAGTCAATACCAAGAAGTTTTCAATTGCTATTTGGCTTTATAAAATGATTTTATTTCTTATGTGGCTTTAAATGTAGATCGACAGAGGTTGTGATCAAAGCTTATACATACTGTGATTTTTGCCACATTCAGAGTCATGTAGGGAGTATTTGTCGAAAACGGCATGCAAATAAACTAGGAGAAAAGTAGCAGCATAAGACGATGGGTTCTAGAGAAGGAACATTGTAGCAGTGGACATCAGTCTCTACGTCACCTCTGGTCCATAATTCGCAAAAGGAGCTGGTATGGCAAATAGCTAGACACAAAACCAATAAAATAAAAAGCATATCGTCTAAAGCATTGATAAGCACCATGACAGAAGGTTTGGACTACCAGTCGAAAGGGAAAGAAAAAGTTATAGACTATCCCATAATGACCCAAGCCAATCAGAATCATAGAGATCACATAAAAGTTGCGTCCTCCTCTAGCACCATGTTCCTAAATGAGACAAACACTAACACCACACAATGCCAACAAGGCAAGCTAAAGAAGAACAGTGGCATGCAAATTTCTGAAATAAGAAACGGTGTTGCATCGGATCAGAAAGGGGCAGATGTGAATGGTAGAGTCGTATTGATGGAAAATAAATGGGTCACTACTATGATCTCTGAAAGCAATGATCAGTCTTATATGGATTACCCATATGAACAGCACACAGAAAATAGTAGAAGACAAGATAATGGGGTGAATTCTAGACCTTGTTTTACAAAAATGCAAGTTCAACCTGATCAGTTTCAACAGCGAGTCACGGAAACAAGTAAAGCAACTATAGTCTCTAGAGGTAAGTGTGGCATAAATCATAGTGTGCTAGCAAGTGAAGTTATGGCATTAGAAGGAAACTCAACTACGAGGAGTATAGGTGAAACTCAAAGTATGGCAGATTTGGAGGAGCTGGTCATGCACAATTCTTTTGACAGTCTGCATGGAGTTAACCAAAACAGTATGGACGATGTGAATATCAAAGATCACTTGGAACCTAACCTATCGCCTCATGCAATTTTAGAGCCAAGTATGGATAAGCATAGTTGGGTTGAGGTAGAGTATTATCAGAAAATAAAAGGGCTGGAAGCTCAAGGCCGCAAACTATCGAATAAGTAGAAAAAGAAGATACTGAGATCGTTGGTTCAAAGTAAAGGCACAAGGGTGACTAGATCAGTGGGGGATCACAATAGAGAGCCTTTCTTCTCCCGTCCATATGAAAAGCATAATATGGAATATTAGGAGTGTTGACGCCTTGGAGAAAAAGAGATGTCTACGTAGACTAATTCATAAACATCAGGTCTCTCTTCTTATTTTATTAGAACCTAAACATGGAGGTCATAAATTACCAAAGTTGGCACGTTACTTGAATTTTTTGGGTTTTCTTCATGGAAATCCAATTAATTCACATGTATGGATATTATGGAAAGATGTTCTGTTAGTAGGCATTCGGTATGTTTGTTCCCAGTCAATAACTATTCTGGTGTAAGACCCTAATAGTAATTCTAGTACATTAGTTACAGTAGTGTATGCAAGTTATAATACGACTGAAAAAAAGAACTATGTGGAATAATTTGCATGCTCTGAATATATCTTAGCCATGGATAATAAGAGGGGACTTTAATGTGACAGCAGATGTTTTCGAAAAAATTAAGGGTCTTCAACCTGATCTAAAATTAATATTTGACTTTAATAGGAGCCTCCAGCTATTGGGGATGTAGGATATTGGTTATATAGGAAGCAAGTTCACATGGTGCAATAACCAAATGCGATGGGCACGTATATGGAAGAGATAAAATAGGGTTCTAGTTAATCATAATTTTTTATCTGTCTATCCACGACTGACTTGCTCTCATCTTGAGAGGTTGCACTCTAATCACTATCCTATGTTATTGTCTATCAAGCAATCAGACCTAAAGCCAGCTAGATTTAGCTATAAGAGAATGTAGGCATCACATGGGGATTTCGTGCCCTTTGTTCAGCAAAACTGAAGTAATCAAATGAGTCAGGTTCCATTTCTATATTTACACCTAAAGCTAAAAAATTTCAATATGAGCTAAAGGCTTGGAACTGGAATATTTTTGGAGACATCAATAGAAAGCTAGACCATGCCAGAGATGAAGTTATGTGTTCTGAAGTAACTCTATAGGGATTCTGGAGTGAAAGGAATTATGAACAGTTGAAAGCAGATAAAGAGAGACCGGCGGCATTAGTTGATCAAGAGGAACTGTTTCCTTAGAAAAAAATCTAGGGTCAAACGGTTTTAACAGGAGATCGCAAATCCACTTTCTTTCATCAAGTATGAGAAATGGGACGATAAAAGCTACAATGACCCTCACATTAGATGATGGCTCATTGTGTATGAACACTAATAAACTAAAAAGCGAGGCAATGATGCATTTCAAGAAAACATTGGCTAAATAGAGGATTCTTTCTTGGATAAGATTCCTAATTTAGTAACGGATATGCAAAATAATGATCTCATGAGTATTCCAACCATAGAAGAAATCAAAGGTTCTACGTTTGAACTAGATGATCAAAGTGCTCTAGGACCCGATGGTTTTACGAGCTGCTTTTTCAAAACATGTTGGGAGATTATTAGTAAGGATGTGGTTTTAAAGGTGTAGGAGGTCTTTCGAGGAGGGGAAATACCAAAGTGGGTTATGATAACTAATCTAGAACCAATATTGTTGTGTCGGATACCCTTTAAGTCTTTTCTTATGATGCAAAGGTATTATTTGATTCAGGGGTAACTTACTTTTTTATGTTATCGTATTTTGCTAAAAGATTTTATATGAGTTCAAGTGTTTTAAAGCAATCTTTGATGGTGTTAACACCTATGGAAAAGTGTATGATAACTAATTTAATTTTTAGAAATTATGGGTGTGGATGATGATAGGTAAAAATCTACTTGTAGATTTGATATTGTTAGATACGAATGCTTTTGATGTGATTTTAGGAATGGACTGGTTAATGAATCATCATGCTTTATTATACTTGCTATAATAAGGTAATGTATTTTAAAAATTTAGAAGAAGGCTGGTTTTCTTTTAAATGAGAGTGGAGTGTAGTTCCCTCTAAACTCATATCTATCATTAAGGCATGTAAGGTGATGAAAAGGGGGTGTATGACTTATTTGGTATATGTGAAGGAGATAAATAATAATGTGGTCGGTTTAGACTAAGTCCTAATCGTTAGAGAGTTTTTCGATATGTTTCTAGATTAACTACCTAGTTTACCTCCAAATAAAGAGATAGAGTTCGATATTGAATTCCTTTTAGACACCGAACCTATCTCTAGACCTCCCTATCGGATGACACCCACCGAGTTGAAGGAGTTGGAGATTCAACTTCAAGACTTATTAGATAAGGGTTTTATCCGACCTAGTATTTCTCTATGAAATGCCTTGATTTTGTTTGTCAAGAAAAAGGATAGGAGTTTGAGGCTATGTATTGATTACCACTAACCGAATAAAATGACCGTAAACAATGAATATCCATTGCCAAGGATCGATGACTTTGTTGATTAGTTGTAGAATGCAAAACATTTATCCAAAAAATTTTGAGGTTTAGGTACCATCGATTGAGGATTAAGAGGGAGGACATTTCTAAAACTACTTTTAGGACACGATTTGGCCATTTTGAGTTTTTGGTAATGTTGTTTGACCTCGCTAACACTTAGATGGCTTTTATGAACTTGATGAACATTGTGTTTCATCGCTTCTTCAATAAGTTTATGATAATATCCATTGATGATATTTTAGTGTACTTTAAGAATGAGAGGAGCATGAAAATCATCTAAGGTGAGTGTTACAGACCATTAAAGGACTATAAGTTGTATGCTAATTTTTTAAAATATGAGTTTTGGTTGGAGAATGTGACATTCTTAAGACATATTATATCTAAAGAAGGAATTATGATGGATCTAAAAAAGTAAAGAAAATAACCCATTGGTCGAGACCTGCTTTGGTGATCGAAATTCATAGCTTATTGGGTTTAGTTGGGTATTACCGAAGGTTTGTGCATAACTTTTTAAGAAGCATGACACCATTGACTAAGTTAAATTAAAAGAATATGAACTTTTGGTGGCTAGATAAGTATGAGGAGAGCTTTTAGAAGCTAAAAATGTGCTTGACCTCAACACTCGGTTCTTACTTTACCTTAAAGAAATGATGGACTTTTCGTATTTTGTGATGCCTCGATAGTAGGGTTAAGATGTGTGTTGATGCAACATAATAGGGTAGTAGCTTATACTTCAAGATAACTAAAGAAACATGAACAAAACTACCTTACACATGAATTAGAATTTGTAGCAAGTGGTTTTTGCCTTAAAAATTTAGAGACATTATTTATACGAAGAGGCTTGTGAGATTTACACGGATCATAAAAGTTTGACGTATGTATTTGACTAAAAGGATATGAATTTAAGCTAGAGGAGGTGGATGGAGTTATTTAAAGATTATGATTGTATTATTTTGTATCATCTAGGTAAGGCTAATGTTGTGGCCAACGCCTCGAGTAGGAAGTCAATTTGGAGTTTGGCTTATTTATCGAAGGAGAAGTGATCATTAGTGTCGAAAGTGTATAAATTATAAGATTCTAAAGTGTTGTTTGGAGTTAATGAATCGAGTGTTCTTTTAGCTCATATTGAGATTAAGCTAGTTTTAGTGGATTAGATATGGAAGGCCCAAGTGAATGATGAAGAAATACAAGAGATTTTTACTAAGATACAAGAAGAAAAAAGCCTAAGGTTTAGAATAGATGGTAGAGGTACTCGTGATTTCATCGAAGTTGTGTGTGAAGGATCATGCATCCTATAGAGGTATGAAATAAAACAAAAAATTTCCTCCATCTAAAGGACCCAAGATCATACCGTTGAATTAACTAATCATATATTCATGAATTAAAGCGATGAATAGAGAATAACCTCTTGTAACGTAGATTTAAACCTTCATAGAAAAAAGTCGTCTAAGTGTGCAACCTCTATTGATAATCCACATAGTCCAAACACCTATAAAAGAAGCACTCAAAATTGATAAAGTGCTAGCTCCATCTTTTCCGACTTGTTTAGTGTTTCCTTAGAAATCTAACCGGGGTAATATTTGTGACAACCTAAAGAGAGAGGAAAAAGTGGTGTGCTAGGGTTAAAGAGAAAAAAATTTTCTCGTTCTTTTATTTTTTAGTCGTATGCCCCTAGCTATTTTTTTCTCTTCGTTAAATTTTATCTCCCCTTAAAAAATCCTTTTTGCTAAATTTTCTCTCTTCCAAAAATTACTTATGTTTGCTACACTGTCTCTCACACATATAAGGGAGAGGCTTCCTTGTCCTCTAAAGACAAGAAGGAGCGACAATGAGTTCCTAAAGAACTCTAGATTGTTGCTTCCTAATCCTCAAAGGATTAGGAGTTATTTTGAGTGTGAGCTTTTGATCTTTATTTTTAAAATATTCATCCTTATCCAATAAGATTCATGTTTATCCTTCCACCAAAATACCTTTTAGGCTTTTCATTAAATTTATTGACCCAAAACTATTTTGACCTAATTAATTAATTTACACTATCCAACTAAATTAAATTAGATAATTTTAGAAGGCCCACATTAGGAAATAATTTTTCAAATTACCCTTAAACCTAAGTTAGGAAACTAATTTTCATTTTAGGTTATTCATTCCAAATTTAGAAATAACTTCCAAATTAGGAAACTAATTTCTAAAATAATATAATGTATATTGTACGGACTTTGATCTAATTCTATTCAATGAATAAATGTAAATGACAAAAATTAATAGAAAGACTTCTTTTATTATAAACAATATAAATGATGTAATAATATAATAAGTCAAACTCATCCAAAACAATGTTGGATCTTGGACATATATACTAATAGTGTATGCCAAAGAATGCGGAGCTAAAAGAACAGATTTTAAGGGAGGCTCATAATACGACCTATTCTATACATCCTAGTTATGTCTAAATGTATAATGATCTTCGTAAGCATTATTGGTAAACTAAAATGAAGAAAGATATTATGGCGTTTATTTTATGGTGTTTAACATTTCAATGAGTAAAATACAAGCATTAGAGGTTGGCGAAATGTTATAGGAGTTGCCACTATCAAAGTGAAAGTAAAAAAGAGTGCCAATAGATTTTATGACATGTTTACCTCAAACCCAAGGAGGGTATGATTCAATTTGGGTTATTATGGATAGACTAACTAAGTTAGCTTCCTTCCTATCGATAAAGACCACCTATAGGTATGCTCAATATGTCCAATTATATATTGATTGGATAGTGTCCTCACACAACATTCTTGTTTTCATCACTTCAGATCAAAATACTTAGTTTACTTCTTAATTCTAAAGGAAATTACAATAGGCTTTTGGTATAAGATTAGACTTCAATATGACATTCCATCCTTAAATAGATGGTCAATTAGAAAGAACGATTCGGACTTAGAGGATATACTTAGAGCAAGTATAATGGATCTAAAAAGTAGTTAAAATCATTTACAATTGATCAAATTCTCATATAATAATAATAATCATTCTAGTATCAGTATGGCACCGTATAAGGCTTTGTATGGCTAAAAGTGTAGATCACTAATATGTTAGGTAGAAGTTCGTTATAACCGAAAAAAAAAAAACAACACCTCCATTTTTATTAATATATATATATATATATATATTAAAAAATACAAAAATATATATATATAATAATAATAATAATAAAATTAAAAAAGGGAGAAAAAGGAGGAAGGAAACAGATTGAAATCTATCCTAAATTTTTAAATTTTAGTTATCTCGGGTATTAGCTAATCGGGATCACATTTCGATAATGTAGTCGAGTTCAATTTGGATAGATAAAAAATCCGAATTTTAAGGCATTTAATTTAAGATGAAACTCAAATTTGAAAGTGTTTAATTTGAGATAAAACTCAAACTCTCACTAGCTATAAAAAGGGTAGCATCCTAGGTAGAAGGGAGGAGGGATTTGAGGGGCTTTTGAGCGATAACATTCTTCCGCATTCCGTTTCCTGGATAGAGTTCTTTAGGCTTTTAATTCTAGGTGAATTATTCTTCACTTAGAGGGGGATTCTAAGAGAAAGAGAGGAAAGAAAAGACATGAGGGGAGTTCTAGTTTGCATAAAAAATATCATAAACAAAATAGGAATTTTGGTCTTGGAGCAGTAGCACTCTGCTGCAATCTTTCCGGGTAGTGTTCTTTAGCCTTAAATTCTAGGTTTTGGCTTCTAGTATATCGTTTTTTATTCTTCCGAGTTCCATCTCATTTTACACGGGTTTCGAACTTCACTTTTCGAATTTGCGGTTCCATTCTTCATAATTCGGGTGCTCCATTTAAGAATTCAGGCGATTCCGTGAGTTTCTTCATAGCATCGGGGTTCTTATTCTTTCGATTTTTAGATTTTCTTTCTTTCTTCAATTCCGCATCCGATTCAAACGTTCAAGAGCCGACCAAAAGTCCCTTAATCCTCCCGAAACTTTCCAAGGTCCAATTCCAATCCATTTCACTTCCAAAATCACAATCCTCAAGATTAACAATCCAACCAAGCACTTGCAATAGAGGACTCCAATATCATCACACCAACATAGTCAATTCTTGCAGTTCATCAAGCTCCACCTAGATATCACGTACATCAAGTTTTCAAGCACTCGCAAAGGAATCAAACACAACAACATGAAGAAATTCAAATAGCATAAAGTTCTTATTGGCTTCTCTCATTTTGTTGAAGCCGCACTCGAGTAAATCATCTCCCTCTAATTTTTTTGTTCTCAATTTCCACTAAAATGACTCGCTTTAATCTAAGAAAAGAGAAAAATGATAGTAGTTAGGCTTGGGTTTTTTTTGTCAAAAGTTGTTCAGCTCTTGCGGGATGAATTTCATTCGAAAAATAAAAATGGGAAAGTAGTTGGTTTTGATATCTAGGGAGAATGTGAAAAGGGAGAATAAAGAAGAACAGGAAAAAAAGAATTAGAGAAACAGGTGCCAAATGGTGGTTTGTGGGCTTGGTCTTATTGAGAAGCTTTTAAATAAAAAAAACGTGGGTTAGGCTTAGACAAGAAGTTGGACTTATTTCGAGTCCGGACTAACCCTAAGTCGTTTAAAAAAAAATGCAAAGAATAGAGGTTGGATCGATTTCAGCCAGATCACTCCAAATTCCATTTCCCCTCTCCTAAAAAAAATATAAAACGAAAGGAAATGAGGTCTGGACCGTAGTGAGTCCGACTTCTCCTATACATGTATATATAATAAAGAATAAAATAGGAGTAGAGAAGAAGAAAAATAATAAAAAATGTTTAGCTATAATCTAAATTTGTTTCTTCATGCTTAGCATTTCGTAAATGTTAGAATTTTCTTTTTATGCTTAGCATCTTTGTATTCAATTCGAACATTTAATTATTTTAATTAATATAATTTTTTATTTTATTTTATTTTATTTATTTATTATTATTATTATTATTTTGCATATATTTTAGAATTATCCGTAATTATTTTAATGCAATTTTAACCTTTAACGAAGTCTCCTATCTAATAAGGTCTCGTCGTTTGAAAAATATAAAAAAAATAATAAAATTCTCAACGAAGTCTCCTTCGATAGGGATCGTTGTTTTGTAGCGAGGTCTCCTATTTGATAGGGACCGTCGTCATAAAAAATCATTATTTAATAATCGGGATGTCCTCCGACACACCGGTTGTGTCAAGGCTTAAAGTGGATCCGATGTTTGAACCGACGTATCGCCCGATTGAGGGGACCGACGATTGTTTCAATACGATGCCACACCCAATATAAAAAACTTAAATTTTGTTTTAAAAATTAGAGTTAATAAATCAAAAAAAAAATAAATTGACATACATAAAATATTTTTAGGAGATGAATTTAGGACTAAACTAAACATTGTACCTTTCTTAGGAAAGGGCGTCTTTGGGTGATCGATATCTTTCCAAAGCATAACCAACCCTTTACCATAGAATCTCTAGACTAGTGTTATTTTTAGGTTCCTAGTTCCTTAATACTAGATGGTGACTCCAAAGCTCCGTAAATAAACTTGAAAACATTAATCACATTAGCATTTAGTTTTAGGAGTCTCATCCGACGTCCGGTAATGACGGAATGACGACTCTACTAGGGACTTAGAGTTAGGCCATAGGTTTAGTCCATTTTAGTCTATCTCCTCTCGTTTATTTTTGCTAATTATTTTTCAAGTATTTTTTTGATTTAATTTTGAGTTTTTTTCTTGTATATATTTTAATTTTTTTTTTTGCATCATGTACATATTTAATCTTGAACCAAGTTAGATGCTTATCGTGAATTGTTGCACATACCACGAAAAAACATACAAAAGCTCTAAACCCGAGCTAAAACCTTGTTAGGATTTAGATAGAGAGATTCGAATATAAGTATGACGAAAGTCTATCGTTGCTCTTTTGGACTCTCGTTTGGACCGAAACTCATCCTACGTATAGAAAATGGTGGAATAACATTCCCCTACCTCCTTGTGTATAAGGTTAAGAGGCTGAATTACCCTACTGGTAATTTAGATAGTTCATAAACTTAAAAAGACTTCGGGATTAGACAAGCCTTACCTATATCCATAGAAAAGCTAGATCTTATCCATTAGGATTAACTCGATTAAGACACGAATCATTTCCAAATGATATTTGTTCTAACCCTTGACTCTTGTAGGATGTTAAATAAAGAAAGGTATCTCACCCGGTTCAAATCATACATGTATATACCGTATATTCATTGTATATATGTTCTTTGTGTTTTTTTTTTCAAGATTTTAAAACATAGATGGCTCCACCAAAGCTCAATTCCCCCGCACATCCACAATACTAGATTAAGGACTCGCCAAATGGAGAACGAGGAGAGAGCACGACAAAAAAAAATTTATCGAGCAAGATTTTGAGTCATCGAGAGAAAAAATGGCCCAAATAAAGGCTTTACTTGCAGGAAATAAGGAGAGGTAGCTTAAATGGGGGACGAGAAAAACTTGAAATGCCACATGATATTTCATTTCCCAATCAATCCGAGCCAACAACCTATCGTACGGTATTTCATGTTAAAGCCTCACATCTAGCTAGAGCATGTGCCTATCCAATGGACCCTCGAGTCCCACCAATGCCACCTATGCCTACTATGGATCCTATAGAAGAAGTAACTCAAGATCATAAGGTAGTCGAAGGACCATGTATGGACGATTAGTAGGTCTCGAAGAACGCCTAAGAGAAATAGAAAGGGAAGACACCTATGATCCTATCAAAGCCTCCGAGATGTGTTTAGTGTCCGATGTGGTAATTCTAAAAACTTCAAGGTGCCGATTTCTCTAAATATACCGGAATCTAATGTCCCATGACCCAGTCGAGGATTTACTGTAGAAAGATGGCGAAGTGGTTCATGAAGGAAAACTGCTTATACATTTCTTCCATTAGAGTTTAGGCGGATCGACACTTTGTTGGTGTATGAGATTGGAAGGGTCCAAGATCGGAAAATGGAAAGATCTAGCCGATGCTTTTCTCAAGCAATACAAGTTTAACATGAAAGTGGCTCCAACCCGTTTAGATCTTCGAGGATGGAAAAAAGGGCTAAAAAGACCATTAAGGAGTATGCACAAAGATGGCGTGAGGTAGCGGCTCGAATCCATCCACCATTGTAAAAATATGAGTTTATCTCAATATTTTTGAATACTTTCAAAGCCTCCTACTTTGAGTATTTGATTGGTAATATTTCAACTAACTTTACCGATATTGTTATCATACCTAAGAGGGTGAAACAAGTAATTAAAGCTGGAAAGATTCTCGAGGGTTCGAAAAAGCAAGGAAGTAGTGGTAATAAGAGGATAGATAGTGAGATATATCGGGTTGAGACCGGATCTTATCAATTCAAGATTCGAGGGAGTAATAGAGGAAAATATGACAATCATAAAAGCAACCCCTAAAGACCTTCATTCACCTACCATACCCCGAGCCTAACAAACACCATGAACCAAACATACCTATCAAATCAACCAAATCTATCCTATAAACCTCACTAAACCTACCAAATAAATAAATTCCCTCAAGCTACTCCATATTTCCAAAATCCACCAATTCGAAATCAAGACCATAAAAAAAAGCTCGAACAACTACCACCCTTAC
This sequence comes from Dovyalis caffra, assembly GCA_963924115.1. Taxonomy (NCBI): domain Eukaryota; kingdom Viridiplantae; phylum Streptophyta; class Magnoliopsida; order Malpighiales; family Salicaceae; genus Dovyalis; species Dovyalis caffra. The sequence continues at coordinate 7,050,958 of CAWUPB010001197.1, forward strand.
CTCACTCATTGAGTGAAATGTTTGAACACCCGGTAAGTATTAGACGGATCACTCCGGTCCCTACTAACCCAATGCGCCCTCCTTACCCTCCCCGGTATAAAGAAGATGAAAGATGTGAATATCATTCTTGTGCAGCTGGGCATAACATCAACGATTGTCCTACCTTCAAGAGGAAGTTGTTGAGCTTGATCAAGCAAGGTTGGATCGGTTTCGACAATGATCTACATTCTTCTAATATGAACATGAACCCCTCCCGAACCACGGGGTTGCTAATACAAGAGATGAGGAGACCGAGTGAGTTTGAAGTTATGGAGACGATGCATGTTTATAATTTACAAGTTTGTTTTCGAATACTATTTTATGAATATTTTGGCCATGCATGAACTAAGTCATATCTTTGAATAAAATTCTACTTTCCGTGATAATTCATATTATTTGAAATCAAGAGATGTTCATTTGAAAGTATTATTTGGCATTGTATTTTCCTTCATTAAGGAAATATAATGGCGAATTCATTCAAAAATTTTCACAAAAAAAAATGATGATCAAATTTCAAAGGATGGCAGATGTATGCTTGAGGTAATTCTTTAATTTATGAAAGCCATGATACACCTTGCTAAAAATCTTCCCGAGCGGAAAGTAATCGGACAATCCTCTATTTTGTTGAAAGGAAACCAAAAGAAAAAGAAGAAATTCGTTTTTATTTCTCTAAACCGAACCTTTGAAGAAAAGTTTTGCCTAAGAAAACATCATGAAGCCTAAATGAAAGACTAAATGATTGATGTCTTAAGTAATGATAAACAATATCCTCAAGTCATGATCTCGGGTAAATTATCATCTTTCAAAGGAGATTAATGTCTAATGAATAGGTGAATCGATCTTTGAGATGAAGAAAGATCATCTTTCATAAATCTTATAAAATCTTTATCTCTTGTCGTCTCACTTTGAGCTTGATGATTTCTTTCACAATAACCTAGACTAGGATCACCCCTCACATTGAGGGCGGAATGTACAATCCATGAATGGTCGATGAAACTCTCAATTTTTTTTTATTTTTTCAAAAAAATCCCATCAATGATCCTAAAAATAAAAAAAGAAAGAAAAAAAGATTTCTATAGTACCAAAAAGAAAAAGGGTCAAGATGGTAGTCAAGATCTAAACAAACAAACAAAAAGAGTTGAGACTAGAAAAAAAGTTAACGATCAAAATGACAAAATCCACGTGACAAAGCCTAAAAGGAAAGTTTTTCTCATTGCAGTTCAACTAACGGCTAAAGTGATAGAGTCCGAAAGACATGACCTAAAGAGATTTTCATGAACAACAAAGTGATCCTATGTCGAGAAAACCCTTAAACACTTTTTGAGCCTTTATATCCGTCTTTCATAAGCCCGAACCATAGCCTATATTACGTGCTTGTACAAGCCCTTTCGATTAAAGGCGAGTTCACTTAAGTTGTTGGATACTAATCTCAAAAAGAAGACATAACCGATCGGTGTGTTGTTCGTCATTCTTTAGGACATCAAATCATGAGTCTTCATCAACTAACTTGGGGGCAAAATAAATAGAATCAAAATATTCTAAGGCAAAATTATCCTTCAAAACCATTTTTTTCAAAATACTTTCCGCTCAAAACTTTTTCATTTACCCGAAATGGACTTATCTTGGACCAATTACCTTCAAATGTCAACTTTTATGCAAACTTTTCATAACCCAAACACTTTCTTTTTGCTTGCTTAGCTCAACTTTCTTGAAGATATTGCATCATAACATTTGAATGTCATGTTTTAACTTTTGATCAATAAGTTTAAATATCTTTATGAATGAAAGTACTTTCATCGAACATCTCTACATTTTGTTCAAATAATCCGAATTGTTTTAAGAGAATTTTTCAAGTATATGGCTTGATCCATAAAAGTCAAATGTCTATTCGATGTCCTTTTTAAAAAAAATTCAAAATCAATTTGTAAATTGTGACACAAGCATCGAAGATAAGCATTGAACCCAAGCCATGATTATGTTGGGAGAACTATAAATGGTAATCGTTAAATTGAAAATACTTGAGGGCAAGATCAAGAATCTAGTAGCTCTAATCGAGTTCAACAACCGATCAAATGATGATGGTATTACTATAGTAATCTGGAGGAACGGAGGCTGAACAATAAGCTTTTGAGCATAAATCAAAACGAGTTAAAGCCATCAAGCTAGTGGGCAAAAAGCGATCCTAAGGGAGGATAATGACTCGACCAAAGTTTGGCAAGCAATCAAAGCAATTGAGTATGGCTTCACAAGGGAGGATCACAACATGTGGTGGGTTATTATCTCGATTAGTTGGAGAAAGTTCAAAAAAATAGTACTCGAGTTTCATAATGAATAGTGATCTAAGCTCGGGGGTAAGGAAATTTTGACAAGATCTGCGAGATACAATTCGTACGGAATTCAAAAATGAGGTGCCAACGGGGAGTTGAGTGCCGAAAAGGTGGGCGACCTATGATTCTATCGGGTAAAGAACTAACCATTGCTCCATTTCGGGAATGACGACTAAAAAGAAAAGATAGAACAATCATTAAAGTTCAAAAAAAAAAGGTTTACGTTTCACACATTCTTTTAGGTAAGGTCGCCTAACAATAAACCACTCTCGTATTTAGGTAGGTTCGTCTACCTTAGTTTCTCATTTTAGGCAAGGTTGCCTATCAATCATTTTCATTTTCGGACAAGGTTGCCTAATTTAGTCAATCACTTAGGTAGAGTTACCTAACGTACATTTTCGAGCAAAGTTGTCTAATTTAGTCAATCACTTAGGTAGAGTTACCTAACGTGCAATATCGAGCAAGGATGTTTAATTTAGTCAATCACTTAGGTAAAGTTACCTAACGTACATTTTCGAAAAGGTTGCTTATTTAGTCAATCGTTTAGGTATGGTTGCCTAATGATTATTTCTCGAGCAAAGTTGACTAATTCAACATTCAAGCAAGGTTGCTTAGTTAGTCAATCATTTAGGTAGAGTTACAAAACGATCATTTTTCGAGTAGAGTTGCCTAATTCATCATTAAGGCGGGGTTGCCTAATGACCATCTTATTTTTTGGCAAAGTTGCCTATTTAGTCAATCGTTTAGGTAGAGTTACTTAACGATCTTTTTCGAGCAGAGTTGTTTAATTTTAGTTCATCATTCGAGCAAAGATGCATAATGATTCTCTCATTTTTAGGCAAGGTTGCCTATTTAGTCCGTCGTTCAAGCGGGGTTGCCTAATAATCTTCATCGTTTTAGGTAGTGTTGCCTAGCAATCACGAGCATATTTAATTTTCGAGGCAAGTCGCCCTCCAATTTGGCCATATACTCGCATGTTTGATTTTCGAGGCGTGCCGCCCTTCAATTTAGCCCCGCATCGCATATTTAATTTTCGGGCGGTGCCGCCCTTCAATTTGGCCTCGCATTGCATATTTAATTGTCGTGCGTGTCGCCCTCCAATTTTGTTCATGTATCGCATATTTAAGTTTCGAGGCGAGCCGCCCTCCAATCATTCCCATTTTACTTTCGATTTAAAAAAAAAAACCTAAAAAGAAGAAGAATAATTCTTTACAAGCTTATTAAACAAAGTCATTGAAAAACATATTTTTCACTCGACTTTGCACCATAAGCATTTGTAAAGAGGGGACAACTCGTTATAATCGAAAAAAACAACACTCGCATTTTTATTAAAAATATATATATATATATATATATATATATATATATATATATAATAAAAAAATAAAAAAAGGGGAGAAAAAGGAGGAAGGAAACAGATTGAAATCTATCCTAAATTTTTAAATTTTAGTTATCTCGGGTGTTAGCTAATCGAGATCACATTTCGGTAACATAAGCCGAGTTCAATTTGGATAGATAAAAAATCCAAATTTTAAGGCATTTGATTTACGATGAAACTCAAATTTGAAAGTGTTTGGTTTGAGATAAAACTCAAACCGTCGGTAGCTATAAAAAGGGTAGCATCCCGGGTAGAAGGGAGGAGGGATTTGAGGGGCTTTGAAGTAGTAACATTCTTCCGCATTCGTTTCCGGGCAAAGTTCTTTAGGCTTTTAATTATAGGCAAATTATTCTTCACTTACAGGGGGAATTCTAAGAGAAAGAGAGGAAAGAAAACACAGGGAGGGAGTTCGGTTTGCATAAAAAAAAATATCACAAACAAAATAGGAATTTTGGTCTTGAAGCGATCGCACTCTGCCGCAATCTTTCTAGGTAGTGTTCTTCAGACCTTAAATTCGGGTTTTGTCTTTTAGTCTATCGTTTTCGATTCTTCCGAGTTCCATCTCATTTTGCACGGGTTTTTGAACTTCACTTTTCGAATTTTGAGTTCTATTCTTTATAATTTTGGGTGCTCTGTTTAAGAATTTTGGGCGACTCCATAAGTTTCTTCATAGAGCGGTGGTTCGTGTTCTTCCCAATTTCTGAATTTTCTTTCTTTCTTCAATTCGCATATGATTCAAGCGTTCAAGAGCCGACCAAAAGTCCCTTAATCCTCCCGAAACCTTCCAAGGCCCAATTCCAATCCATTTCACTTCCGGAATCACAATCCTCAACATTAGCAATCCAACCAAGCACTTGCAATAGAGGACTCCAATATCATCACGCCAACATAGTCAATTCTTATAGTTCATCAAGCTTCACCCGGATATCACGTACATCCGAGTTTTCAAGCACTCGTAAAGGAATCAAACACAACAACACGAAGAAATTCAAATAGCATAAAGTTCTTGTTGGCTTCTCTCATTTCGTTGAAGCCCCACTTAGGTAAATCATCTCCCTCTAATTCTTTCGTTCTCAATTTTCACTAAAATGATTGCTTTAATCTAAGAAAAGGGAAAAATGATAGTAGTTAGGCTTGGGTTTTTTTTTTTTGGTCGAAGTTGTTCGGTTCTTACGAGATGAATTTCATTCGAAAAATAAAAATGAGAAAGTAGTTGGTTTTGATATCCGGGGAGAACGTGAAAACGGAGAAGAAAGAAGAACAGGAAAAAAGAATTAGGGAAACGGGTGCCAAATGGTGGTCTATGGGCTTGGTCTTATTGAGAAGCTTTTAAATAAAAAAATGTGGGTTAGGCTTAGACAAGAAGCTCGGACTTATTTCGATCCGGACTAACCCCGAGCTTTAAAAAAAAAAATACGAAGAAGAGATCAATCCAGACCACTCCCAAATTCCCTTTCCCTCTCCTAAAAAAAAATAAAAGTATATATAAAATGAAAAGAAATGAGGTTGGACCATAGTCACTCCGACTTCTCCTATATATGTATATATAATAAAGAATAAAATAGGATTAGAGAAGAAGAAAAATAATAAAAAATGTTTGGCTATAATCTAAATTTGTTTCTTCATGCTCGAGCATTTCGTAATGTTAGAATTTTCTTTTTATGCGTAGCATCTTTGTATTCAATTCAAACATTTAATTATTTTAATTAATGTAATTTTTTATTTTATTTATTTATTTATTTATTATTATTATTATTATTATTATTATTTTGCATATATTTTAGAATTATTTGTAATTATTTTAATGCAATTTCAACCTTTAATGAAGTCTCCTATCCGATAGGGACTGTCGTTTGAAAAATATAAAAAAAATAATAAAATTCTCAACGAAGTCTCCTTCGATAGGGACTCGTTGTCTTGTGGCAAGGTCTCCTATTTGATAGAGATCGTCATCATCAAAAGTTATCATTTAATAATCGGGATGTCCTCCGATACACCGGTTGTGTCAAGGCTTAAAGTGGATCCGAGTTTGAACCGACGTATTGCCCGATGGAGGGGACCGACGATTGTTTCAATATGATGCCACACCCAATTTAAAAAACTTAAATTTTGCTTTAAAAATTAGAGTTAATAAATCAAAAAAAATAAATTGACATACATAAAATATTTTTAGGAGATGAATTTAGGACTAAACGAAACATGGTACCTTTCTTAGGAAAGGGCGTCTTTGAGTGATCGATATCTTCCCAAAGCGTAACCAACCCCTTATCATAGAATCTTTAGACTAGTGTTATTTTTAGGTTCCTAGTTTCTTAATACTAGGTGGTGACTCCAAAGCTCTATAAATAAACTTGTAAATATTAATCACATTAGCATTTAATTTTAGGAGTCTCGTCCGAGCGTCGGGTAACGACGAAGCTAAGGAGAAGGAACCACTTAAGGCCGAGTTGATTCAGCTCATTATCAAAAAGGTGAAGTCGATCTAAGAACGCTTTAAGACTACACATGATAGATAAAAGAGTTATGTAGACTCTAAGAGAAGACATGTGGAGTTTCAAAATGGTGATTTTGTATTTCTTCAAGTTTCTCTAATGAAAGGAGTTATAAGATTTGGAAAGAAGGGACGGTTGAGCTCCGGGTATATTAGATCGATTAAGATCATTAGTCAAATTGGAGCAATAGCTTATGAGTTGGCATTTCCATCATAATTTTGGAGTCCGCATCATCTATTCCATATTTTCATGCTAAAAAAAATATACCCAATCCATTTCATATTTTAGAACTATAATTGATGGATTTAAATCCCGACATGTCATTTAAGGAGCAACCGGTGGCAACAATAGATCGTCAATTTAAGAAATTATACAATAAAGAGATTATGCTCGTTAAGGTGTTTAGAGGAACCATTTGACCGAAGAGACGACTTAGGAGGTCGAGGAAGAAATGAAGAGGAAGTATCCTCACTTGTTCATTTACTAAGGTATAGTTAGAATTAAATTCGATGATGAATTTTCTTAAAGGGGAGGATGCAATAACTCATCTTAAAATGATATTTAAGCTAGTAATATAAAAAATTTAAATTTGAGCAACATATAAAAAAATCGAGACGAGTTAAGTATCCTTCATTTTTTTTCAATTTCCCATCTCATTCTCACTTAAATTTTCTCCCAACTTCCTCTCAATTCCCTTCTCCAATTTATAATTTAAAACCTTACCCAATTGACATAGAAAAACAATTAAACAAATTGATTAAAGTGAAACTTAGCTAGATTAAAGCTTAGAAGGCTTGGAGAGTTTAGGATTTCAATTGAAGTTGAAAAGCCAATTGTCAAAGGTAAGAATTCTTATCAATTGATCTTTAAATTAAGATATTTATATGTATTTATTAAAGATTTTAAAGTTGATTTGTATTGGATTTGTTGTTAAAATGAAGAATTGAGTTAGATTAGTGTTAGGATTTTGAGATCCATTTAGGAAAAAGTTGATTAAGTAATTTTAATTGATTAAATGATGCTTAATTGCTTTGGGATAGTGATTTATAAAGTTGAATGGAAGTTAAATTGACTAAATTGGATTAATTTTGAAAAATTGAAGATGATGAATAATAAAATCTGAATTTTTAGATTTATTAGTTAATTGTTGAATGGAGAGTTTAATTATGAGTTTGTTGATTGGAGTGGAAGATTTATGATGGATTATATAGGTAAGTTATGTGAATAAGTTGAATTGAGAATTGATGATGGATAATTGGTGTGTTGGAGAAAGATTACGGAATAAACTTACAATGGTTAGGCAATTGTATATAATTGATTGACTAAGAGTTTAGTTAAAGTTATCGGTTTGAATCTTTCCAGTCAATTTCATTCTTATCAATAATATTGTATCCCTATTTCTAAAATAATTCATTTGTTTTGAATTATTCTTCGATATGTGATATAGATGATTATTCCACCATCTTGTGTTATTAGGTTCTTCGAAGTGGGCTACTTCATCTCATCAACCTTGATTCTATTTGATTCTTCGATTGTACTATGAGTGGATAGTACATAGCATATTATGTTTTTGAATTCCTTCGATATATTTGGCATGCATCATTGGTTTAACTATGATATAATCATATTCATTAGAATTAGATGGGAACGGACTCTTTATGCATTTCAAAATGATTTTATATCGAAAATGGTTTAATATAATTTTAAAAAGGGATTTGAATATACGTTTGAATAAGTGTTTTAGTAATGGTTTGATATGCGATTATGGATTTAAATGTTAATTTACTTTATATTATTATTTTTATTATTCATATAATTTTTATAAGTGTTTATTCAATATTGAATTGCATTATCAAATCTAATTTTGAGCATAAATTGTATTTCATATGTTAGATTTGGATATTGTTGAAATATATATAAGTTTATATGATTTCGATTTGATTAGTTATCTTGGGATACCTAGTTATAAGGGATGTAGTCCGTAAGCTCACCGATATGAAAATGGTCTAGCTAACAAGAGAGGTGTAGTGCTAGCTCTGTGTGTTAGCCAAGTATATGAAAACCTTGCTATGGGGGCGTAGCCTTTAGGTATTTGCATCTAATGATACGTTATGCTTGATTCACCCCAAAAGTAAATTTATATATTTGATTTGATTTGATAATTATACGTATAGATTTTAATGATTTGATGCGATTTAGTTTTTGAACCATTTAAGATACGATATAAGATTTGATATTTATGATGTGTATTTGATTTGGAGAAATAAGCATTGCATCTTGAGTAGAATTTTAAGTTATCATCCTTAGTCCATTTCCATCCCTTAGATATGTTATATAATATCTATTCACTAAGTCGTTGATCCGCTCACACTCCACCATTTTAGTTTTGCAAGGTTTGTGAGATTGCCTTTTCACTTCTAAAAGATATTTGTCTTAAAATCGACACATTGATTGTGTGACTCGGTTACTCGTAATCTCTTAGAACTTGACTTTGATTTTGTTCTATCTTTTAGAAGCTCTACAATTATATCTTGTGGGAGTTGTATTAGAAATTGATTATGGATATTATTATGAGAAATACAAGAATGTTATGGAATTATCATTGTATTGGAGTTATAAAGTATAAATTGTTAGGTTGTGATATTGCAATTAGAAATGATGTTTAATGTATTACGGGTTTAAGTATTATAGTTTAGATATCCGAGGCTTGTTTGAGTCAAGATGGACCTCATGGTTTCCTCCATTCTTACGCTAGTCATGGCCCACTTCGGGGATCACTACTGGGGAACTTCGCCGGATAGCTAGGATACTTTATCTATAATGCTTGGTTATTCTATTCCGGATAGTTTTTTTGACCATCCAATATTAAAGATAATTTATTCAATGAAGAAATAGGACAAAACAAAGTGATAGTAAATGATGCACAAGCTCTTGTCATAAAGAATAAAGGAAGAAGTAGGAACATAGAATTTAGTGGGCACATTAATCTAGATACATATCATAATTTAGTGTTAGTTTTAATTTTTATCAATGTAAAAAAAAGTCACATAAAAAAATTGCAATGCAATTGTAGAAAGAATATGGAGAATCAAAGAATAAAAAGGAAGATGATGAGAACACAATTATAATATTAACTTCAAATTGAAATGTGATAATGCTTTCAAATGGAGATGATAAGTATAATACTTGTCTTGAATGAATTGCTAAACTTATTGGATACATATCGTGTTAGTTTTATGAATGAATTCTTTATTATGTATAAAGCGAAGGATTTAGCAAAGTAAGGATAATAATAGTTATGTTAATTTATAGAAATTGGTGATATACGTATAAATACATTTACGGGTTGTACACTTACCTATTAATTTTTTAGCTTAAAATAAAAAATATTTTTTTTATATAATATCATATCTCTATAGTGATATTTTCCTTTTAAAAAAAATTATTATCTTGATTTTTTAGGTTAAAATCATATAAATAAAGTTTTGTTTTCTATAATATGATATATGTGTAATGGTTTTTTTTGTCTTTATTTTTTAAGGTTAAAATTAGGAAAATATTTTTTAAAAGAAAAAAATATAAAAAATCTCACACTAGATTTAATTTATATAAAACAAAAGTTTTTATTTTTTAAACGAGTAATACCTATTTAAGTCTACTTATCTCTTACCTTGTTCATCAACCCATTTAAATTGTGTTACTAATTTTGACTAAGTTTATGATTCGACTTGTAGGGACTTAGTTAAAAGAAAATTAAGTAAAAAAACTAAATTATATTTATTGTAATACAATTACAAAAAAACTTTCAGCTGATTTTTTTTTGTAAGAAAACAAAAATATAAGGACCAAATTATTATTATTATTATTATTATTTTGAAAATCAAGAAACGAATATCGTGGGTGTTCATTATTTGGTGAAAATTGAAAAACCGAATCGAACCGAACCATATCGAAATATCAATTTTGGTGCGATTTATTTTTTAAAAAATTGAATCAACATATAACCGATTTTTTATTTCGGTTTCAGCTTTATTTTTTAAAAAGCTGATTAACCGAATAACCAAATTATTAAAAAAAAATTAAATTCATGAGTGAAATATATTTTGAAAATTTTTTAAATTCAGCTCGCATGATATGCTCGGGAATAATGATACTTTTACACGCTTGGTTTGAGGTTTAAAAGCCGGTAGAATAGAGTAACTTTTTTTTTTGTTCTATTTGATTAAAAGGTGATAGAAAAAGATTGAAATTAGAGAATCCCGTCTTAATTTGCTTGCCCATAGAAGTGGCTATATGAATGTTATTTCCGTTCCATTTGCTTGCCGCTTCAAAAAAATGGAACATTGATTCTTTAATTCCGTAGATGGATTTTATTATACTACTTAACATTCCTTATTACGATGGATGTTATAGATTTTATTTTAAGCCAATGTAATCGGAGGCATTTGTTTTGTGCAAAATATTTATTAGTGTTCGTTAAGTAATAATGTGAAAATATGATTATAGTACAACAATAATGATATTGTGGTGATGAGGTGGCGATTGTAGTGTGGTGGTGGTGCTAACGGCAGTAAATGTTGTGGTGATTGAAATAGTTGAATGATATCTTGAGTGGATTCATGTTCAAAAAATATTTTATGAAATTGAAGTAAATTATATATTAGTTCACTAATCAATGTTGATCATGCTTAAATTAATATTAATTTATTTTAAAAAATTTAAAATTTTCTCATCAATTATTTCGTTTTTTTTTAACTTTTTTTAATTTCTAAAAACAAAAAATCAAAATAAATAGTAAAAATATAGAGACTAAATTTGTTTCTCAAAACTAGAGGGATTAATTTATCATTTATTTTATAAAACTTCAAGAGTTGAAAATGTTCTTCAACAAATGAACTAAATTTAAACATTGACCATACAATATTTTACGTTGACCAATTTAATTGTAAAATATTTTATTAGAAAAAATATAAGAAAATAAAAAAAAATCTTGAGTATTAATTATAGGTGAAAATCGAAAAACCGAATAAAAAACCGATAATTTCGAAACCGAACTGAAAAACCAAATAATAATTTGATTTGATTTCGATTATTTTTTTGAACAATTTAATTAATCGAAAACCGATCAAAAAATTTTAAAATCGAACCAAATTACCGAGCGATAAGAACATTTGTCAATAAAATTTTATATTTTAAAAATATGACACGTGTCAATTTTAACAGTGTTACTAGCATCAACTTATGGATAGATATGATGATAACAAAAATACAAGGCACGGAGTTGATATTAAAATGAAAAATGGGAGAGGTACATTTTAAAACAAAAAATATATGTATATATATATTAAAAATGTAGCGTATATCTGGCAACTCTGTCGTTGTAGTATAGTGGTAAGTATTCCCGCCTGTCACGCGGGTGACCCGGTTCGATCCCCGGCAACGGCGTTTTTGGTTTTTTTCATACTCAGGAATTAGCTGTTTAAGTTGGCCTCCAAATCTCCAAGTTTGGATCCCCTCCTAAAGACCCCATAAAAGAATAGGAAATGACATGATCACTTGGGAGTCCCATTTTGTACGTTTATTGTCAATTAATTTCAAGGGCAAGTAGAACACGCACCTCCAGTTCATACGAAAGACGTTTAAAGGTTGTACACTAATATTGTTTCTTTATAATGTACATATATATATAATGAAGTTGTTCCTTCTTCTTCTTCTTTTTTTATTAATTTTTTAGCTTAAAATTAAAAAATATATTTTTATATAATATCATATCTCTATAGTGATATTTTTTTAAAAAAAAAATTATTGATTTTTTAGGTTAAAATCAAATAAATAAAGCGTTGTTTTCTATAATATGATCTATTTATAACATTTTTTTTTTTGTCTTTATTTTTTAAGGCTAAAATTAGGAAAATATTTTTTAAAAGAAAAAAAAAAATCTCGCATTAGATTTAATTTACGTAAAATGAGAGTTTTTATTTTTTAAACGGATAATACCTATTTAAGTCTACTTATCTCTTACCTTGTTCATCAATACATTTAAATTGTTTTACTAATTTTGACTAAGTTTATGATTTGACATGTAGGGACTTGGTTAAAAGAAAATTAAGTAAAAACTAAATTACATTTATTGTAAGACAATGACAAAAAAACCTTTCAACTGAGTATTTTTTTTGTAAGAAAAATAAAATATAAGGACAAAAGTAATTTTTTTGAAAAAATCAAGAGCCAGAACATACGTCAATAAATTTTTATATTTTAAGAGCGCACGTGTCAATTTTAACGGTGCTACTAGCATCAACTTATGAAGGGGATATGATGTTAACAAAAATATAAAGTACAGAGTTGGTATTAAAATGAAAAATAGGAAAGGCACATTTTTTTTTAAAAAAAAAACGAAGGGTACATGGATTCGGGAATGCATTCTGTTATATTTAGATATTACTACTTGTATATCCATGTTATACTGCGATCGAATAATTATTATATACATAAGATCAATAATTTATATAGTACAGCATGAATAGAAGTTTTGTCTCTATTGATTAATGTAAATCGAATTTATTTGTTTAGTAAAATCATTTGATTTATATATATTTATTAACAAAATAATCAATAAAAATACATATAAAAAACTATATTTTAATAACTAGTAGATTTTTTCAAAACATTATTTCAATTATTTTATTTGAAAATATTGATTTTAGAACATGAAAAAAATAAAGAATAAAGAATAAATAATTGATGTTATGTGTGCGATATATAGTTAACTTTCAACAAAACGAATGATTCAAATGTTTATAAAACAAATAAAACCCGTGAATTTTATTTTTTTAATTGATTATTTAATTTTTTTAAAAAATCAAGTCAAATTATATAAAACACACTTTTAGCCTAACAAATAAGCTACTCTCGTTTAAAAATTCATCATATAAATTATAATAATATATGTAAATATATAAAATAATCACATTCTAAATTTTTATTTTAAAATAAACATATAAAAAGACCATACTCCTTAAAAAATAAAATTATATCAAAAAATTTAAAAATAAATTTATGAAAATTTCGATAAGAAACGATAAATTGAATAAATAATTTTAAATAATAAGAGTAATATAATATAATATATATGTTCAATCTGAAACCTTAAAATATATTATATATTTTTTAATTATCATTAAATTATACATAAAAAATAACGATATATTTTCTATAATTTTCACACCCAATTACATGAAAAAAAATATAAAAATAAATTGTTTGAAGAGAGAGGAAAAAAAAAAAAAAAGACCAAACCTGTACTAGGCCAAGGCAGCCCGCCTAGCCGCCTAGGCCTGCTTCTACAAGCTGCATGCGAGCCTAGCCCCACTTGGGCGTGATTCTCCAACCCTTGGGTCCTGACTAGCCCTAAAAACAAATCTCGATCAAAATAAAAAGCTTGAAAATATAAGGGACCTAAACGTAAAAGATTTTGTATACAACTGCCCAAGAAAGAAGCAAAAATTACACCAAAACTAGACTTCAATAAACAGTGTTAATAGGTCAGCAGCTACAGTAAATAAATAATTAAAAGTTCAGTTCTTTTAGTTTTTTTTTTAAATATATATTCCACAATCATTCAAAAATTCTTAGAATTCATGGTATACTATATCAATTTATTCTTTAAAAAAAAAAAGAGAAAAACAATCATATTTTCAAATTTTATTATAAAATCTAAATAAATAGAAAAATAAATTATATATATTAATAAATAAAATTTTATATAAAATAAAAAATTAATTGAAAGAGATTTTTTATAAAAAATGACAAATTCAAATAATAAATTTAAAATAATAAGAGTAATATAATCTAAAATATAAGTTAATTTTAAAGTATAAGAAGATATTATATATATTTTATCATCTCCATGCTGTGCGAAAAATCCAAATAATTACGTTTGATATTCCATAATTTTTGCTTAAAATTTCTTAATTAAAAAAATTAAAGAAAAAAAAAAAACAAAGGTGCAAGCTTGTGTGTTTGGGCCAAAAGCTCCTAGCCTGCGCGCGTACAAGGGCACAGAATACACAATTCGACTCCCAGGCACGTGCAATGAGAGAAAAGAGGAAAATGAGATTTTTTCTTAGTTGTCAAAGACAACAGCATTGGCAAATCAGGCGCCAGGCGGTTAAGCATAAGCCATGTCAGACGCGTAAAAAAAGGAGCAGTCCAAATGCATGCAACATAGCTACACAGTAGCATGGAGTCACAATCCACAGTGAGATGAGTCTGTATATACAGTGAAGAAATAGTAACTTCACCATATGTGTAAGTTTTTTTTTTAATTTAAAAAAATGATATTTTATTTAAAAAAATAGAAGTTTAAAAGAAAAGGAAAAAAATAAAAATTAACCTTTGCGAAATAAAAGTAAGAAAAAAAGTAAGAAAAATTTAAAATATCAGTAGAGGGATTTATTTGGACATTTTTTTTTTACATTTTTTCATATATTAAAAATGTAAAAAAAAAAAAAACAGTTACAACAAAAAATTGCTAAATCATTATATATGCAACATGTGTTCATCTGGTTTTCAATTTCTAAAAGCAAAACATGCTTGAAAAAAGAAATTAATTTTTAAAACATTTCATAAATTAGAAAAATGAAAAAATAATTACAAAAGTAAAAAAAACTCCAAATAAATCCCTCTGCTTATATATATATTACACGTGTCTTATTTTTTCCCTAATATTAAAAAAATTAAAAAATCCAGATGAATCTCTCTATTAATAAATTTTTTAAAAAAATTTTTTATGTTTTAAATGTCATTTCATCAAGGTAATTTCTTTTTAAATTTTTTTTATTTTCAATTTGTGAGAGAATAAATTAATGTTAATAGCATTTAGAAGAAGAAAAAACTTAATTGTAAATAGAATACATTGTAAAGACACTCTAATAATCATATTAGCAGTAAAAGGACATAATCAATCAATCCCTAGTAATAAAGGGACTTTAGGATAATTAACGCAAGTAGAGTGTATAGAAGCGGGCTGATTTGTTTGCTAATAATCCTTGAAAATGAATTATCAAGAGGATCCAAATGGGTGAGAATGCAAAAAAAAAAAAAAAAAAAAATGAGGAGATAATAACTTTTTAAAACAAGCTGGTGTAACACCATCATTGTGCTGCGTTAAATACATAGAAAAGGTGGCCAATAACGAAACTTACAAAACAGGGTAGAAAAGGCGGCCAATAAAGGATTGAAAATTAGGGCATTAAGGTAAGTTCATAAGAACATTGAATGGCGTAAATATAAATAAAGGTCAAAAGAAAGGGTATTAGGCAGGCCTAAAGAGGGAGAAAGAGTGAAATAGCGAGAAAATTATTAGCAAATCAGATGGCAGCAACAAAGCCACTATCGATACACAAAAGAAAGGACGGTTGAGATGCAAGCAATAGAAGAAAATAGTAGTATTGAGTCACAGTCTACAGTTATTTCGGTCTACATATACCATAAAAGTAAAATTCTTATCTATTTTAGTTTTTTTTTTTTCTATAACATGTAAGTCTATCGTTGTAGTATAGTTGTACCTACTAGGTTTTCACCCGTAATATGCTACGGATTGAACAAAACATGTAAAATTATTTTAGTTTTATGATTAATTATGCCACATTATAAATCAAACAAAACATATTGAACACATAGATTAAAAAAATCTATTCAATTGTATTATTTTTTATTAATATTTTACGTTTAACTAATTATTCATTATATTTTTCATAATTTTTTTGCAAAAAAACATATTTATTCTTATTTATTTAATTCTTAACTAAAAACTTGTAATAATCTAAAAAGAAAATCTAAAACTCTATGAATTTTTAACTAAAAATTTATTTTGTAAATTAGTTTTTTCAAAAAATCTAATAAAAATTCTCTGATTTTTTTAATATATATATATATGCTACTATCATTTAAAAATTTTAAGAGTTCATCGAATAAATTATAGCAATTTTTTTTTAAATAAAATAATCACATTCTAAAATTTTATTTAAAAATCCATACATAGAGAACAATAAATAATATTTTTAAAAAATAAAATTTTAAAATAAAAATTAATTGAGTGGTAATTTTTATAAGAAAAGACAATTTGAAGAACTAAATCTTAAATAATAAAAATAATATAATTTAAAATATATGTTTATTTTAAAAAATAAAAACATATTATATATATTTGTTTCTTATCGGACTACATGAGAAAAAAAATAGTTTTCGACATTCTAGAATATTCGCCTAAAAATATTTTTAAAAAAAATGAAAAAAAGAAAAAAAGATGCCCAACTAAGAACCGGGCCCCGTGCTTCGAGCATGGAGGAGCAAACCCTATCAAGAAAGATTTATTTTTAAAAAAAGCAATGAAATTTCTAGCGAGCTAGTGTTCAACAAAAACATTGTCGAAAAATTTTATTTTTAGTTTTTGGCTTCCCCGAGCCAAATTCAATCCTATTTTTTTTCAAAAATAACTTACAATCACAAAAATAATGTCAAAAAAACTATTTGAGTCTCAAAATTCATTTTAATGCACACAAAACACATAAAAATTCAAATCAAACTCACAAAACTTAAAATATTTTCGAATCATTATCTACATTTTCAAGCCATGTCATGACTTGTAACCATCACTAACAAATTGTGTTCTTCAAGACGAATAAATTAGTGGTAATATTGATGATAGATGTGGCGAGAATGGCCTTCGCTTCTCTCTCTCTTTCCTCTCTTCTCTCTCCTATAAGCATTCAAGGACCATATGACAATACAAATAAAGTTTGGGATCAAAATTTTTTTACTAAAAACATGAGAGATTATTAAAGTGTAAAATACTAATATTAGTGAAAATAAATAGCAAAATTTAGTGATAGTGAGCGAGTGCAATTGGGTGTTGTGAATTAACATTCTCTCTTTAGTGTTTTAATTAATAAAACTCTACAACTCACAATCATTTATTTGGCACTCAAGAATTAATTTTAATAATTAATAGCTAATAGTTAAAAGAGTAGAAGAAACAAAGTATTATTAAGACATTTTGAATTTACAACCACTATAAAAAATGAAAAATTAATTATAAACTAAACACTCGTCAATAATTAATTACAATGCAAGCTCTGTCCATTCATACAGGTCGATCGAGGGCACACTTACTCAAGAATTCCTCACCTATACAACAACAATACAAATTAAATGAGTCTTCACTCTTGGTTATTATACATGTATAGTTTGTTTATAATCCAACAAAATATAAAATTATTAACTACCATAGATATATTTATTAGCTAAAAAAATCTTGTTGTTGATGCAAATTATATATTACTTGTACTATTTTCATGTATTTGATGCGAAAATAGTGATAGATAAATTATAAATTAGTCTCTCTTGCTTTGAGGAACGAATTAATTAGTCATTTTGATTTCAAAAAATAATTATTTAATCTTTTTAATCAGTATTGACTATAACTAATTTATTTTTTTATTTTTTAAAATCTCTTCTTTTCTTATCAATCTTTTTCATATTTTTATCTATCTTTTTCTTTTCTATTTCTTAAAACAAAAAGTAAAAAAAAAAATTGAAAAATAACAAAAATGACAAAAACATTAGTTTTTGAAACCAGATGGACTAATTGATTTGTTTTACTAAGAAAGAGGGACTAATTTATAATTTGCTCTTGAATAGCAATTTACTCCTCTCCCACAAAATGAAGAAGAAAAAAATGTAATTGTGAATTTTCACAAATCCACTAAGTGGCGATAAGTGTGATTAATAGTTAAAGAGAATGTCATTTATAATTTTAGGAAAAAATGAAAAAGGAAATGACGAAAAAGGATTAGAGAAGAAAACTAAAAAGAGAATTAGTTAAGAATAATTGTGAATTTTCACAAATTCACTTAGTGACATTGAGAATGATTACGAGAAAAAAAGAAATTATTCATAACACAAATGCCAAAAAAAAAAAAAAAAACAATTCAATCCACTGTATATTTAGGTGAGAGTGAACAGTTTAGTAACAGTAAAATTACCACTTGATTTAGTTTTTTTTTGTCTCGATTGTTACCCGGATGATCCGGGTTCGATCCCCGGCAACAACACATTTTGTTTTTTATGTACTCAGGAATTGGCTATTCAAGTTGGCCTCAAAATCTCCAAGTTCGGATCCCCTACTAAAGACCCCCATAAAAGAATAGGAAAATAAATTAAGTGTACATGGAAATGACATGACCACTTGGAGTCTCATTTTGTAAGATTATTTTCAATTAATTTCAAGGACAAAGAGCACGCACCCCCTGTTCATAGGAAAGTATTCTGAAGTACTAATATATACGAATATAAATGTAAGAACAAGAAAACAGTAACAGAAAGAAGGAAAAAAATATCAACGTCATTAACAAGTAAGAAATGGTAAATGGGAAGGTATACGAAGGCAAGTGGCAACCTTACCCAGATGCTTCCTTCCTTTTTTAAGGAAAGACGACCCAATCCGAGGCATGCTTTCGTGCACGTTCAACACCTAACCACCTTACTTGAATTCGTGGCGCCACCTTAACATCAAATCCAGACACCTCATCCCTCACCGAATATTCTTATTTTACACTTTTCACAAGAATTTCAAATGAAAATTTTATTCACGAAAGATAAGATAGAATATGTTGCCACCCACCTTACTATTTCAAATCACACAATTCATAATTGCTGGTCCCAAATTTGGTGCCGACATGAAAGTTGCTTGGAATGTGTATTTTTGCCGCTGAGATTCCTCATGCCGTAAATGAAAAATATCTATGTATTAGTAATTTTAATCCTCTGTATTTGCTTTTCCTCAAAGCAAGATCAGTAGATCACTCTTTCACGTTTTTTCAACGAACCAGGAACCTGGTTAGAAGTTAGAACATCAATTTTAGAGAAATTTTATGTTATTCATAAAGTAATTAGTGCTCTTTTTAATATTTTTATTTTTATTTATATCGATTTCAAAATGTATGTCTAGTCAGAATTTAAATAAAATATTTTTTAAAATACTTTTAATTGATAAAGAAAATTATTATTTCTTTTATTTATTATTTTTCACTAACATAAAATCAATATTTTTTACATTTTTTTTGTACATACAAATATTTTAATATAAAAAAAATCTAAATTTTTTTTTGTTACATGAAAAATATTTATTATTGTAAAAACTTTACTACATGCCGAAATTTTAAGAGTAAAATATTTAAATTAGTATGATAATTTTTATTATTGCTTTAAATTTTTATCACTAATTAACTTAACGACTTTTTATTTGTTATCTTAATTTTGGATAGATTTCCTCTTGAAATTAATATTAGTTCATGTGATGCATAATTAAATTTTATAACTAACAATTTCAATTAAAAAAAAGTATTTTAGAAAACTATGAGCAAAAATTAATGATATAACATAACAATTAATAATTTTTTAAACCGTATGACAAGTCAAAGAAAATTATCTATTCAAAACACATATATTAATACTTACATAGTTATGTAATAGAAAGATAAACATAAAAATGAGAGATAATTAGATTTAAGTGAAAATATTTTTATTATTTTTAGTGTATCTGCATATATTTTATTTCTCTTTTTTGGATGCTTGTCTCTCTCTTCAAAATATATGAAGTAGGTATACATATTGCTAGTTACTACACGAATATTTTAAAAAATTCATCTATATTACGTTTTTTTCAGTTTTTATTGTTATTAAGTTTTTCAGAAATAGAAACTCCCCCTACTCATCATCAGTCATGCTCGATTAGAAACCAATGGATTATTTATGTTGAAGAGGATGAATTGTCACCTTAAATTTTTGTAATTTGCCGATGGTGGTTTCCAATTATCATAAAAAATTAAGTATATTTTATATTAAAATATCAATCAAAATAACCACTACTTGTAAATATTGTAAATATTAGAAAACAATAAATAACAATAATGAAATAGATTTAGAGCGTGCTTGTCAAAATATAAATGAGATCCGAATAGGTTATTACAACGTGTTTGGAATCCTTTGAATTGAATTTAATTTAATTAAGAAATTTCAACGAAATTTCATATTTGAAACCAATTTGAATATCAAAATTTGTGACAGTGGTTCTTGTAAATATAATTAGAAATAAATAAATAAATATAAGGAAATAAATTGGGTTTAGAGCGTACTCATCGTAATATAAACGAGATTTGAATAAATTATTCACAAGGTGTTTGGAATCTTCTAGATTGAATTAAATTTAAAAATTTTAATGAAATCTCATGTTTGAAACCATTTAGAGTGTCTATAATTCAATTAAGAGATTTTAATGAAATCTCATGGTACGTTAAAATCATTTCGAGTGTCAAGAATTAAATTTCTGCCAACCTTAATTATAAGAGTAAATTAGAGGCCGACCTTTCCATTACAACTTCAGTTGCCCCACCACCAAAACACTTTTCTTTTTTCATCTATCATCCCATCCCATCTCATATGGTTGTCCTCAATTTCGTGCCTTGCGTAGCTTTGATCAAAAAAGGGCTTTAGAGATGGTAGTTTAGTTTGATTTTGTGGGTTATTTATGGTGGTTGCGGTCGAGGAGAATTGGAAGCAGAAAGAGAGGTTATAATGGTTGAAGGAGATGAGTTCTTTTTTCTTGAAAAAATTTGAGAGATTTTTCGGAGGAAGAAGATGGAGGAGTAATATAGAAAATAAAATAAATCAAATTCAAAGATAGAATATATCTTCCAAACACTTGAATTCAACTTAGGCATCAACCGAATCCACTTTGACCACTATAATTGAATTCAATTTTCATAGTAAAATGGTTCCAAACAAACTGATACTTATTGAAAAGAAAAAAAAGATGATAGAGGAAAAATCAAATCATCTCAAGTAATTTTCTTTTCATTCAACGATAAATAGTATTTTCTAGTTGGTTCAAAAATGCATATCTTATCTTATACTAGCCATGCAAATTGATTTCAAGATTAAAAAAATAAAAAAAATTACTTTTCCAACCATCAAAATCAATTCCGTACAGTCCGTCCAAAAGCTATTAAAAAAAATTACAATTGACCAACATGTTACTTTTTTCTCTTTTACAATTAGGGTAAAAATAAAATCAATGTTTGGTGGGCACGGGACAATGGTCCCAGGTAGACAAACAAATGAAACATATGATACCATCCTCTGCCGCTTCATAGTTTCACACCATTTTTAAAAAAATGGTTAATGATTATAGGAGGTTTTTTTTTCCATCTTTATTATGTTAGTCTACTCCTTTTCATTTTATGTTCGATTTTTTATATTGATTTCTATGTCATTTTATTAATTTTTTTACGTTAAATTATGCTTAAAAGTAAAAATAAAA
Organism: Dovyalis caffra; assembly: GCA_963924115.1. Lineage (NCBI taxonomy): Eukaryota > Viridiplantae > Streptophyta > Magnoliopsida > Malpighiales > Salicaceae > Dovyalis > Dovyalis caffra. Next base: position 7,072,576 of record CAWUPB010001197.1, read on the forward strand.
ACTTAGAAAAAAAATTGAAGGTATATTCGACATTTTAACAACTTTTGAATGAATATTTCTGAAAAATCTTATAAAATTTTTATTTCTATGCTTAATTTAAATTAATAAATTCATAAAATAAGTAAATTATAATATATTTTTTTGAAGTATTATAAAATTTAAAAAATTTAATTAAAATGCTCTTGAAATTTAAAAAAATATTCTATACTCAAAATTTATTTACTGTCATAGAAATAAAAAATATTTTGGATGAAAAATTATATTCAATTTTTTAAATTTTTAGAAAAAATAACTGGATATGTCTTTTTTTTGTTTTATAAATTAATTTATTTAAATTTAGTAAATAACTGGATTAAAAAAGGAATAAATAAATAAAGTCTGACACGTGTGATAAACCTGTAATGTTAAAGATGTAATTTAACATCATTAATATAAAAGATTTGAAAAATATGATTATGATAGAAATCAATCATAAAAGAAGAGATTAAGATAAAAAAACAACAACAAAAATAAAATAAAAATCCAAACAACACTACAACCATGAAACCGTTTTAAAACTCAAGGATGCGTAACATAAGACCATACGTAACGATACATACAATAGTGAGAAAAACCTTTATTTTATTATTATTATTTATTTTAAAAGGAAAATCGTAAAAACATGAGCCAACAGCAGAGGAGAGATAAAATGGCCCACCAGCTTGACATAGAAATTAGGTATTTTCTTGGTAAGCACGAGAAATAAAAGGAGAAAAGAAAAAGACGAGGAGGATATTATTATTTGGTGGCAGCGAGCGAGCGAGGGTGAGCCTGCAGTTTTGTTTTGCAAAAATTTGGTTTCTCACTATAGAGAAATTATCTAATATATAGAGAGAAATAGAAGCTCTGGATTCCTTCTCATCCGTCCTCAGCGACGGTTCTTATGCCCCTTGGCTTTCAGGTTTTAACCTCTCGCACTTTCTCTCAATTTTTTTTTCTGTTTTTGTTATTCGAATTGGTTAGGATCTGATCAGATCGGGTCAGATCTATTCTCGGTTTGATTTGTGATTTATTTGGTTTGAATTAGGGTTTCTGATTAAATATATGTGAATTCTCAATTATTAGGGATTTGATTTAAGTGCTTTGGGGATTTGGATTCTAGTTAATTAATAATGTTTTATTTTAGATAAATCAGTTTGTAGGTTCGGTTTAACTGAAATGTTGAAATATGTTGTTTAACTTTCCGGGTTATGATTTTTGTTGTAGGCTCGTTTTTGCTGTTAGCACTTTATTATAATGTGAATCTATTGAATTTTTATTGATCTGGGTTCAAGTTATTTGTATTTTGAATTGATTGAAAGGAAAAGGAAGGAATTTTGGCTTTTTCACTTTAAATGAAGAAGAAAGGAATATAAGACGAAGTAATTCTTAGCTTAGAGCATGATGAATGAATGATATGCATCTCGTCTCAAGATAAATCCAACATATATGTTGATGTTGGTGCATTCGATTTGTCCTTGGTGATTGTTTATGTGCTAGTGTTTTTATATGCTGAGTGCATGTTATAAAAGACCAAGTTTTCTTCTTGGAGTTGTATACTGCTGATACTGATAGTAGGCATCCTTTTCTTTTAGGTTCTGCTGGGCTCAGATTTAAACAACTTAGTTTCCTTCCTTAAGACATGGAGAAAGTGTGCTACTGGTCAAATTGCTTCCAGCATCGGGTTTTTTCATTCCAAGAAGTGCTCGATTGGCGGTTTCTCATCCTTGGAGATTTTCTGTTGGTTTCCTTTGTTAATTGCACTTAGTGGTTGCTTTCTTTTTAATGAACAATATAGGAGGCGTGATGCAAAATTTTTCTGAGATAGGTGTTGGATCTTTAGTGCACTTGGTCAAGTAAGCAATCTGTTTGTTACCTTTTACCAATGCCCCATTCTAGGTTTTGTCTAACAGATTCTTTCATTTGTAGTGCATTGCTGATACCATATCCAGTTGAAGTTTTTGGCACGCCTTCCGGGGTATATCATCTGTTTGTTTGTTTGCTAAGTTTATCTACCCGGTCTCATATTGCTCTAACCTCTATGATGTTATTTGCAGGGCTAAAGTCTGCGAGGATTCAGTCTAAAGCTGCTAGGTAGTCAATTAGATAAACCATCACGTCAAATTGCTGCAGACTGTATAGTTCTTAGCTATCATTTCTTCTCGCTGCTCCTGATGGGTACTGGTTACATTGTTGAGTCATCGGTTCACTGAACGATTTCTACATAGTATAGATGAGTTAGCTTTTTTTGTGTTTGAACCCTTGGGTGACTGTCTTCAGCTTAGGGGATTGTCCTGTTGGCTAGAACAATCATTCTGGTTGGTTCTGAGTTTGGTCAATATGATTTGTGGTTTTCATGTGGCTCTGCTGTCCATGCCTTCATATTGTCTCGAAGCTGTGGTGCTATCAACGAATAAGGCCAGGAAGCTCGTTCATCCAAAACGTTATTGTTTTGTGCTCTTGTTTGTCTCCACAGAAAATTAGCTGGACCAGCAAGGCAGCTTGTTTAAATTTTACAGTTTCTATTATAGATTATCTACCGTAAATGTCGTATAGCCTTTTTCAAGTTTCATGCTATCCGTGAATAAAGAAAGAGCTCGTTTTTTTTCCACAAGAAATATGGAAAGGTATGTATGTTCCCATATGGCTTTTACTTTAAACTGTGTTGATTGTCAATTCCCTGGTAACTTTTTGGGCACCTGATATAGGTACAAGTTAATCAAGGAAGTTGGTGATGGAACATTTGGGAGCGTCTGGAGAGCAATTAATAAGCAATCTGGTGAAGTCGTAAGTGCATTGCTCCTTCTCATTTCTGCTAAACTGGTATTAGTATTGCTCTTGAAAAGTTAAAGATTATAATGATTTAACCAAAATTTGTGTGCTTGCTAACTACATATAGGTGGCAATTAAAAAGATGAAGAAGAAATATTACTCATGGGAAGAGTGTGTGAATTTGAGAGAAGTGAAGGTAGTATGATCAACTCAATACCCTTTTGTTTTTTGTGTTTTGCTATATTCCTTTTATCAACGAATGGTCTCTCCTTGTGACAGTCATTGCGGAAAATGAATCATCCAAATATCGTGAAGCTCAAAGAAGTAATCCGGGAAAATGACATTTTGTATTTTGTCTTCGAGTACATGGTAAATGCTTTTTACCTTTTTTGTTCATTTTGGGATTTCTTGCTTGTTATGTAAATTAATTTTTTGTATGGCTTTTATCCTTTTGTTTTGTTTCAGGAATGCAACCTTTACCAGCTTATTAAAGACAGAGAAAAGCTATTTGCAGAAGCTGATGTGAGGAATTGGTGTTTCCAAGTATTTCAAGGTCTTGCCTACATGCACCAGCGTGGGTATTTTCATCGTGACCTTAAGCCAGGTAACTATTATTGGTCTGGTCAAGATGTTGCATTTGGAATTACAGTAGAGAATGGCAGAGCTCGTTGAATGTTCCATGTGAGAAACTCCACATTGGACATGATTTTTTTTTCTCTTTAATATTTCAAGCATTACGTGTTCTCAAATAGGTCCCAATTTAGAATAACCCTGATTAAATTCATAGTTCTTATATATATCCATTTTTGTTTGTGTTTCATCTCAATGCTCATCACATGAGAGTTTGTTTCCACCTCATCATTTTCACCTCTGCACTATTGTGCTTTTGCTTCAGGAGTTTTCCATTTTCTACTGGCAAGTTGGTGACTGGATGTTTTTTAAGCTTTCACATGCTTTTTTAATTGATATTGCTTTTTATTCTCGTGGTCTGCTCTCAATGCTGCTAGTTTTTGTAATCAACATCTGGACATTTTCTATTTGTGCACCTTTTGACAGAGAACTTGTTGGTCTCAAAAGCCCTAATTAAAATTGCTGATTTTGGTCTTGCACGAGAAGTCAATTCACAACCCCCATATACGGAGTATGTCTCCACACGGTGGTATGTCTTCTTTTACCTTCTCATTGTTTTTTTAGAAGCTTTGCTTCCATGGAATTGAAAATGCACATGGCTGCTATTGTTTCTTACTGCTCTCTTCTGTCTTGAAATGCTAGGTATCGAGCACCTGAAGTGCTGCTTCAGTCGTACCTCTATAGCTCTAAAGTTGGTTAGTATTGGATGGACATGAGATTATGTTTTAACATTAATTATTGATTACAAATGACTTGCACATAATATTACATAAAGCACTGATATATATATACACACACACTTAGATATGTGGGCAATGGGTGCTATCATGGCTGAGTTACTCACTCTCCGGCCGCTTTTCCCTGGTACCAGGTATGGATCTGAATTGAATAATAGTTGACAATTACTTAGTTGGTGATTGGCTAGTCGTTTTCTGTGTGTTCAAACTTTTCTCTTTCACTATGCACACAGCGAAGCAGATGAGATCTACAAAATATGCAGTGTGATAGGCAGTCCAACAAATGGCACTTGGGCTGAAGGTCTCAATCTCGCAAGTGCTATCAACTACCAATTTCCTCAGGTCAAAGTTTCTTATTTCTCTCATCTAGCAGTGGTTCCTTACATTTGTCTATGTGGTTGTGGTGCTCAATGAGACGTGTGAAATCTATTGATTAGACAAAAACTATGAGTAAATGATAGAATGATGGCTTTTGTAAATTGCAAATTTGAATTGTGCTAGTCTTTGTTACTATCAGTCAAACATGGTGAATATATAATCTATGGCTTGTACATGATTCTTAGAATAATACTAATTTTTTAAAACCATCCTTGTCAATTTATGAATTAACTTTTATATCCGAAGAAAAGAGTCTGAAGTTTCATAATCTAATTTGAGACTGCAGTTTGCTGGTGTTCACCTTTCTGCACTTATACCATCAGCAAGTGAGGATGCAATCAACCTTATCACGGTTAGTACTATTTGTAGAGGCTATGGTTCCTCTTTATTCTTTGCAAGCAGGCACTATATTCTTAAATAATGATATTTTATTATAAAACAATCCGTAATCTTCCTTAGTGGCTTGTTCTTTCTTGATGGTTCCTTTTTTTTTTTCTTTTCTTTTGAATGTAGTCTCTCTGTTCCTGGGATCCCTGCATGAGGCCTTCGGCTGCAGATGCTCTACAACATCCCTTCTTCAAGGTAGCCTCTTTTGTGTCTTCATATTTTGAAACAAGATTTCCATCTATTTGTGTGCTTGTGCATGTGTTATTTTTGCATTGGTGTGCACTTTGTCATTTCAACAACCAAATTCATTGGTATAATATGTTTTGGCAGAGTTGTTTTTATGTTCCACCATCCCTACGTCCCAGAGCATCCATTTCTAGAACTCCTCCATCAGGTTTGTCTTGTATCCTGCACTGTTGGTTTCATGAAGTTATTTCCTTAGTTGAGTTCTTTGCTTCATGAATCTTACATGCACAAATGTAATTCTTGACTTCTATTCAGCTGGAACAAAGGTAGGATTGGAGCAACAATGTGCTAGGAGGTTACCAGGGGCTTTGTCTAATTCAAAGCTTACCAACACTTTTCCTTCTCCAAAGTTACATGCTTCTTTGAGTTCAGGTTGGTATAGTTTTTATGATTTCAGAATCCCTTTGTCTAGCCAATTTTTTTCAAGAAAACATGAATACCAATTTCACTATAGTACTAATATAAACATTAAGATGATATAGTTTAGATCATTGTGTGATAGTTTTCATTGCTTTGTTACAAAATTTGCATAAAGTTCAAAGCAAACCATTAGTTGCTCAGCAGGTCTTGACTGAATTTGTGGTATGTTATATTCTAACATAAAGATGATTCTTTTTTTTCTTTTTTTGTCAGGAGTGCAACGCAAGCTGGATATGGTTAACCAGGTATGCATCTGTTTGTTGTACCCTAAGGAGTGCGTGTTTCTTCCATTGTCATTTGCATGGTCAATTATTTTTTCTTTTTGGAAGTATTGCTGCTCAAATTGTATCTGATTTTGATATCGTGGTTACCAGTAGACCTGTACTTCCTCTTTGTTATGCACCATTGGATTATCGATCTTTCACACAATAGTTAGTCCTAATTAAAGGACTGGTTCTTGGCTTCTACAAAACTGATTTAACATAGTATGACTACTTACCTCCTGACTTGATCAATTAGGAATCCTGGTCATCAATGAATTGATAATTGCTTTTAATCATCTGCATTGACCATTAAGCTGTGAAGATTTTTAAAATGAGTTAGTAGATTAGTGGGGTCTCAAGTCCCAAGTCCCACCTTTCACAATTCAACTCTAATAAAATATAAAATTGGAGCGCAATCAAAAACAAAATATAAGAAGTTGTGAAGTCTTATTTGTCTTCTTGTCTGAACTTTAGAAGAAACCCCATTCAAAAGCCAAGTTAAATTGGAATGTCTTACATTTGATAAATATTTATTAGAGTGTTGGGTACAATCAATCAAGATGGGAGCGAATTGAGGTCTTTGATTGGGAATTCATGGTTGAATAATTTTGATTATTGTCTTTATCCTTAAGAGATAGCATTGCATTTATGCCTTCTGTATTATTGATTTGGATTTGCTATATTTATTGGCAGGATTCACATAAGCCTGATAAGTCCTTGAAGAGCTCTACTAAACCAAGATATCAACCACCAGCGAGGAAAAGCCCAAGTAATTCTATGACCGTAAACATTGGATGAATTAGAACTTGTGCCAAAGATAAATATTTTGAATCCCATTTGATAATCGACTAATCTTTTGTTTAACAAATTTGTATACCTCAAAAGTTGACTTGGTAGCTATGTTGATTGGCAGCATCCATCGGTAGAGGTAGAATTGGGCGTGGAGTATCAGATGCAGCTGATAAGTTTGCAAGCATGACGATTGCTTCTCATCGGCAGTCTGTGGGACAGCCTAAGCCACCTCCTATGAAGGCTGGAGTACAGTGGACTGGTGAATCTGGTGGAATGTTTCTTAGATCAAACCAACAATTTCCACCCGGCAGAAATTATCCAAGGAAAGTTGTGGGATGAAAAAGACAGGCTCTTTTCAGAGATTATAATGTGTTGTGTTGGAATATCCTTAATAAGAAAGTTTGAACTCGTGCATAATATGTATTGGAGTGTCTCAAAGCAAACCTACATAAGAGTGGTGGTCTATTGTTCTGTTTTTTTTTTCTTTTTTCTTTTTCATTCTTGTTTGTTTGCTGTTATGCTGATGATATATTTACACTGGTAGTATTAATAAATAAATGGCGTGTTTTGCCTTCATGAAGTATCAATTTGTTTTGGCAGCGATTTTTGTTTTGAGATGACTAGTGGATCTCGTATATTTGCCAACCGTAAAATCCCCTAGAAAATTTGCCTTCTATTCTGCGGTGGAACTTGGAATTAACTCTAGCACTCCAGGTTTGCCCACTACTTAATAGATTAGGAAAAAAAAGGGTGCTAGATGTTGCTGGAAATATGGTGTTGAACGTCTTTGGAAGGCAATGAGTGATGTCCAATCAGGCAATGAAAGTTGGTGCGTTTACTACTCTCTGTGACCGATTTGGTTTTGTTGGAAGTTCTTTCGAAGCAAAACTTTGTGTGTATGTGACTCTATCTGGTTGATCGACCTATACAAGTTAGGGACCATGATTTCCTTTTTTGAGCAATACAAGGAATCAATTACAAATTTGTGTTCGTATCTTGATTAAAGTTCTGCTTCCTCGAACCTGTTTTGCAACTTTACCTAAATGTAAACTTTGCCTTCAACTATGTTCTACTTCTATGTTAGAATCGGAGATCTTTATAGGAATGTAATACCTTGAGTTTTTGGGAAAAGATACAGAGACCACTACCAAGAAGCCTGGAGATCAGAACTGTCGCCTTAAGAAGAAAAACGTGATTTAACGGGTTCTCGCTGTAACATTAGGTTGAGAAAATAGCACAAAGGAATGCCTTTCACTAAATCAGTTAATGTAGGTGAATTGCCAAAGGATAAAACTGACAACTTAGTTGAACATTTCTTTCTGTGCCAGGAGAGCAAGATGATATAAATCCTTGTCTTGACAAAAGGAGCTAAATAATCGAGACATAAAGGTTACCTGGTTCAATTAATGATCACACTTTGTTTGGCAAAGGTTTTACCACACACTACAAGCGAGAGGACGCAAGGCACAAAGGTTGCTCTTAATCTCTTTAACCACGTTACACCACAACTAACCCGTAAATTCTACAAGAAAGAGTGACTCAAAAAATGTAAAAACAAAAAGACATGATTCCATTCAAACAAAGAAATATTATTGAAATAGCTCCATCCCAGAGGCCAGAACCAATGGGAGATACAAAAACCTTATGCCAAAGTTCTCATTTGCACTGAAATTTACTAATTGATCAATTTAAATCAATGAGTTGCTCTCAATTAAAATGATGCACTGGAAATGTCAGCTTTCAGTTATGTTGGTAATCTTCTTGCTTTCAACAGTGCACACCATTAGAAAAGTAGTATTGTAGAAGGCTTCATTAGCGTCGCAATTAAACATGCATAATCTTCTAAAAACAAATGATCTCAATTCCATTCCTTTAGTTATAACAAGTGTGTTGCAGAGAACAAACTCTGATAGGTAAGTTGAGAGCCAAAAAACCCCAGAAAAGCCCAAAGACTAGTGGTACAAGTCTTCCAGGAGGGAAAATTAAAGGAGGCCCTAAAAAATAAATGTTGTAATAAAATGGTAACCAGGACAACAATAGAGACAAAAATTGGACACATAAGGACATCCCAGGGGAAATGTTCCATTACAAAAAATGGATTCGTCACCACAAGTGATGGTAAAATATGACTTGGTCCAGAGTGAAGAAATACCGCGCAGTTCAGTGGTGTAACCATCCAAAGTGGTGGCAAGTCCATTCTCTGTAAAGACAGCATGCCAGGAAAAACAAAACTGACATGAGTTTTGTTTTTTCTTTTGGGGTAAAAGGATATCCAGCTGCACCCTGAAATCTTTACTGCAGCAATTTAAGTTAAGTAAAAACATACTTTATAGGTATTGAGCTTGTATTCTTTCTCTATTCTGTTCCCACCAGGATTTTGCGTGCACTTCTCCGAATTGTTCACGACTGTGAATCAGAAAGAAAGACAAAATGTCAACGAAATATAAACATTATATAAAGGTAGAGTTATCAAACTTGATTAAGATGAAGCCATCCCATTTAGTTCACAACGAATGCAAAATCATAACACCAACTAAAAAAGAAAACCAGAAGAGCAATTTTCATATAAATACAAGCAATAAATCCTTTCTTAAAATCTAATCTTATTTTTCATGTTGTGTATGTGTATCAGGTGCTCATGAAGGGAGAAAAGAAGATAAGGTGATGATATATAAACTTTAAAATAAGTTTTCCTTCAATAGTTTAGCCACTGAAAAAATGCAACTTAAAAAGTGAATAATAAGGATTTCCATTACCTGAATCTGACACGCCTGAGCTCCCTAGTGCCATCGGCTAGTTGTCTGATTGTGATGTAAACCCCTGGCTCATCTTGCTCAACCCATTCTGCCTCCAGGTCACTGGCATTGCTAACTGAAATAGAAGGCTCATCTCTAGATGATGTCGTTGTTCGTGATGCATCTATAGAAGTTGCCTCACCTTTTGGTCCACCCATTCCATAGCCACTTGAACCAGCATGGTAGTGATAGTTGCCACCGTGATCCATATTGTCAGATGGGAAATAACCTCTGCTTCCAGCAGGTTTGTAGTAGTTTCTTGGGGTAAATGATGGAGCCATAGGGCTTTCCCTTGCAGATTCCATCCTTGAGTAGGAAGAGTCTCTTCGCTGATTAAGAAAACAATTATCTGTCAGTAAATTTTTCAAGATACTAAGGGTTTTTTAAGATGACGAGGAACTCTATATATAGTAGTGTTGTGAAAAATCAAAAGAATATATATTTTTTTATTTAGAAGAAAAAGACAGAAAAGAGGGAAAGCATGAACGAGGCATTTGCTGCAATAATGTCTCCAAAACCATCTTTTCATAGTAAGGTTCTGGTATGTCATTTATATTCCAATGTCTTATCAGCTGTTTCAAGTTGACAGCAAAGAGATTGGATACAAAAAAGGGCACTAGAATCCCTTAGTTCAAATGCTTGAAGCTCATTGCTATTCTTTGTCCCTCGTTAAACTGCTCTTTCCACTGTCAAGTGCCATCAGTGCATTGATGGAAGTCTAATGAATACATATTAAATTGAGAAAGAAAGAACTCAATAGCTTTAAAAGGAAGGTCCAGAAAGCGCCAATCTTCATACTGCTTTAAAATGGTCAAGGCTTAAAAATGATTATAAGAAAACATTTCATGATCAAGGAAGCTGGAATTGGAAATGTTTTGCAACCCGACTCCTAGATGCACTATTATTTCTAGAGATTCTTTTAAGCAGCATAATAAGATAGAAGGGTTTACCTCATCCTCAGACCTTGGGGGAGTGTGAAGTGCTTGACGATTAAATCTCTGGACATTATAGAGCTCCATGATTCTGTCGTAGTTCTCTCCCCACCATCGCTGAGCTTGCCACTTATTAAACATCTCTCGGCTTCAAAACCCAAATGCCTGAGTAATGTCAGTTTGTGCTTATACTAAGCCAACTTGAGTTTTATAAAAAAAAAAAAATATTTCTGTATATTTGCAAAACCCTATTTCAAGGGTTCTCTAATATATTTAGTTCATCCATCTGTTTGGATTTTAACTAACATATACTATTAGAAGTGAGCTCAAGACAGTTTGTTAAGGATAGCTGATGCACACCTGAAGCGAATACGCTTTAGATCATTTCCTCCATCAGGGAGAGACACGAAAGTAATGTGAACACCTGGCTCCACCTGTGCCATCCATTCCTTGGGCTCAACCTCATCCTCCAGTACCACATCACAAGACTGTGCTGAGATAGACTCTGCTCCACCAGGGGTCCGATCACCACCATACAATGCAGAAAATCTAGAGTCAGCTCTAGTGCCTCGATGATGACTGGGAGTAGTAAAATCCCATGCAGGGGTTGAGCTTGAGCTTCCACCTCCAGAATAGGGGTATGGAACCCCTTCTGAAGCTGCATCGAAGTCAGGGTAGGCTCGCTGTCCTTTCCTGTGGCTGCTGGGACCTGGGAAGGGCTTGCATTGCTTATAAGCGCCAGACATTTTCAGTGCCATATCCTTGATCTGAACATTATTGAAATCCTTGGTTGATTAGAATTCCGAAAGAGCTTATCATTCATTAAAAATAACAATTAAGTTTTCAATACAGATGTAAAATTGTGAAAGAACAAAACTTAAGGGAGGTCATGAAAAGGATTGCAATTCCAAATTCATTTATATTTATTTCAACACGTTTGTTTCACGTACATACATCCTGAATATAACTCATGCACCTAGCCAAAAGAATGCACCGGGTTGCTTCCGTTAGATAGTCATAAAATGCCGAGATAATGATGCAGCTGCATATAGGCTCGAATGCATATATAGGAAAGAAAAGGAATTGGACTTTTTGTCTAATGGAGTGATGCATTGTCATTTGGCAGGAGATCAAGTTGATGCTTGTAGAAATATCAGAATTAAAACAGAAACATTAGAAATATCAGAATTAAAACAGAAACATCAGAGGGGTTGAATCCAATTTACAGAAATATCAGGCGATGCCTGTTTTCTGTTGAGAATATTGAAAATCTCAGGAAAGACTCATTTTAAATATTCAAAGGACTGCTGTGCGTTCTGAAAGCATTGAAAATCTCAGGAAAGACACAACAGCAAGCCTACAACAACCATTTCTCATTTGAATAAGGTGCCTTTGTTCCAAAATGAACTGTATTGCCTGTCGCAGAAGATGACAGGAAAGTGGACACTGAACCATCTCATCGGATGAATAAACGGTCACTGGCCCGTACTTACGGATAGTAGACAGCCACCGAGACAGGGGCAAGAGGCCAAAAAAGGGGAAATTGTTTTTGAAAATGCAGCAGTGAATACTGCAAGGCGAAAACCAGAGTCAACTCTAGTGTCTTACCAAATCTGAAATGATTAGCAGAGCAAGGCAGATTCTTGTACTTTTCTGCTGCATACTATTAGACGCTAGCCTCTCATTTCATTGCCCATTAGCAGAGCACGGCATATTCTTCCTTTATTCATTCTATTATATGATATAATGAACTTTTGAGGTACAGTGGAAGGACAAGAATTCAATGGTGGGTCAGATCAAGGACAATTAAGTGTCTTCTCGAAAATATCAAGAATCTTTTCCTAAAGATCCCCCCTGTTGCTCAATGTGGAAATATGTTGTTTCATTATGTTGACCTTCATTTACCTATTTTATAGCAAACTTGGCCAATACAATGTTACGAGTATTTTGAAAAAAATTATATTTATTTGTTGAGAGAGCATTTCAGGTTTTTTTTTCCCAAAAAAGAAATTGAAAGGGGAGTAAATTATAAATTAGTCCCTCAAGTTTCACAAAATGAATTAAATAGTATTTTATATTTTAAAAATTAATTAATTAATCTCTTGACTAAAATAGTTAATTTAATATTATTTTGTTTCAAATAATGCTTTTTTTCCTCCTCAATCTTTCCATTTTTTTTTTACTATTTTTTATTTTTTCTACTTCTTTAAAAAAACAAAATAACTTGAAAAAAATAAAAAACTAAAAAGATTGAGTTATAAATAAATTTAAAAACATAAGGACTAATTAATTAGTTTTTTAAACTAAGAAATATTTAATTCCTTTAAAAAAAAAAAAAAACTAGAGAAAACAATTTATAATTTACTCATTGAAAGTGGGTTAGCATTGGGTCCAACCCAAAATTCCTGGAATCATTAGACTTCTAAACTACAATAAAACAACAAAAGGATCCGAGGTCTGAAGGAAAGGCTAATGGTAAATGGCATCTTAATTGATGGTGAAAAAGATGTCACCGCTACCAAGCTATAAATTGTGGTCAGATGGGTTGGCACCACTCCATAGAAAGAAAGCTGTATTACAGTCTTGTGAGATTCTTAACGTCATTTTTACTGTTTACTGCAGCACTGCTTTTGAGTATTCAGTTTTGACAGCTGCTGTAGAGTAGGCACAAGGTATTCAGAGGTTTTTTTACCAGCTATAGGCACCAAAAAGTGGAATAGGGTTTTACGGTTACAAAAATCTATTTAATAATAATAATAATAATAGCAGTCTTAGGAGACCATGTATGGAAAATAATTCAGAAAAAGAGAAAGCATCCAAGTAAGCAAGCATCAGGTAACCACGCGGGACCAAAAGGAAAGAAGACCACAAAATATTTCAGTAGTCCGTACTCACACAAGAAATCTCTCTCTCCCCGTTAGTATATTAAGTTTGAGGGGAGACCATAGACAGACAGATGTAAACGTGAAAGATGGCAAAAGAAAGGAAAGGATGGTCCCACACTGGACCCCACTATATCAATCCCAACTGCATAAACAAGGAAAAAGAGAAAACCACAAAAAGCAAAACACATACGTGCTACACCCACCGTATGATGTGTAGAGTGTTTGTCTTTTTCTCTCTGTGCTTTGCAAGCGAGGTGTTATTATAAGGATAAATATAATTTCTGTCTTGTAGATTTCTATCCTTATGGTTTAATATTTTCCAACACACACACACACGTGTATATATATATATATATATATATTGGAGCTTCAAGTTTTACCCTTATCACTGAATAGCTAATGAAATACAATAATGAACCCACTATCTGATTTTCATTTACATCTTAATAAAGTAACTAGTAGAATAAAATTTTGAAAAATTGAAATTTCCAAGCTACATTATAAAATTTTAAATTATAGGAACGGAGGTGGAAAATTGGTGAGCTTATGGGGGATAAAAATGAAATTTACCCTTATTAGAATAATGTAATGGATAATATAAATTGTACCTGTGAAGTAAGGCTTTTGACGGCTTCTTTTGTACTTGGGGTGCCACTTCCACGAGCTCCTCCTTCTTCTCCTCGTCCATCCTCGGCCGCTGGCTTGGTGCACGCTATGCACGTCAACATCTTCTCTTTTTTCACAAGTTTTTAACCCTGCAAATTATATAACATTACACACTGTGTTGTTATTATATATATGCTGACGATGATTTCTATTTTTATCTCCCTTTGGTTTTTTATAGCTTTATCACTGTTTTCAGAAACAAAGTGAATGATGATGGCAATGTGTTTGACCAGAATCTTGAATAAAAATACGGATTTGTAGCATGTGGTCATAAGATCAACATCAACTGTAACAGCATTTAAAACCAACTAACTTCAATCCCCAGAGAAAAATATAAAAAAATTCAAAAGCTGATCATCTGAGCTGATTAAAAGTAGTGTCAACTACATACAAGACGTTGAATTTATTTATTAATTTTCTACAGATTTCGTTTATGGCAACCGGTAAGTATCCAAGTGGGGTATTTCATTGGATGGTACAAGAGTCAGATTACCATTACAGCCAATGAAGGTTGGATTATGCAAAGGGTATACGTGGTCAAATTGATCAGGTATTAGAACATTCTTGTATCCATTTGATGATGCACACTGTCTTCTCTGGGCCCTAACCCCACGACAAATTAATACTACTCCATATGTTACTGTTTTATTTAAAGAGGGGCAGATAGAAAGGTATAAGCCGATGCTGCTGCTAGGTTCATGCCCAAAGAAACAACAAGGGCAAAACACACACGAATCAGTCCAATCCGAAGGAATTAGGTACCAAAAAAGACAAACTAATCATGATTTCAAAAACAAATCATGGTGACTTAATCCAAATGAAGTGAACCATCATAAGAAAGAATTTAACGATTTGATTTTTATTCTCAAATATTAAAGAAAAATGACGTTTTTCTGGGGAAGGACGACAAAAGGGCAAAAAGATAAAGGATGGAGCTCGGGATCGGAGAAACTAATAAAGAAAGAAAACGTAGGGATAGAACAGTGAGTCAATAATGGAAAAAGAAAACAAAATGGAGACATAGCCCCATTTGAAAGCGGTCTGATTAGATAGACTGTGTTGCTCGTGCTTTAATTTACAAACCCAATAAAGAATCAAATTTGTGTAAGCCGAAGTTTCTGACAAACCCTTTAAAAAGCGACAGAGCATTGAATCAGTTGAACTACTTAGCTGGTAATACCAATCAATAATAATCTCTCAAAAAATCAAAAGGAAAAAAAAACCTCAAAAAAGCAAAATGACGGACCAATCAACTAGTGCAAAAGAAATTGATAAAAACAAAAAGAAAACCAAACATATGTATGAAAGCGGTAGTTGAATAGACAGGGAGACAAGGGAATATTTAAGAAGGGAAGAGTAAGCAACATTGATATTTGTTCATGCCGGATATAACATGAAAAGGAAAAATAAATAAATAGGAAAGAAAAGAGAAGAAAAGAAGTATTGTATCATTATTATTCTGAAAACGACTTACCCAAAGCAAGATGACCCCCAAAAAAACACCAGAATGCTGCTGTTGTTCCTGTTTCTCTCTTAGCTGTCTACTTTATGCAAGTACTGATCTTCAAAAACTTGATCACACCTTTGTTTCCAGATAGATAAGTGCTTAATTCCTTGCTTGCTTTCAAGTCTCTCTGTTACTCAGCTCCTTTCAAATTTCACCAACTAAAATAAACTGAGATAAAACAACATTAAATCAGTCAAAGTTTACACCGCTCAACCAAAAAAAAGAAAAAAAAAAGCGCAGAAAGAGAAATGCATATAGAACCAGAAAAGCCACATAAAAATGTTTCTTGAAAACTAACAGCAGCACGATTGGAGATCTTTTGGGGACTAAAATGGATGAGTTTGATTCTAAATCATCAGAAAAGCAAGGAACTCACAGATAGACAAGAAATACAAAGAGTAAAGTCATGCTCTGTTTGGTTGCTAAGAAAGTTCAGTAAGAACTATCAAAAAAGGAAAAAGTAGAATTGAAACCTCCAAATGTTCTACAATAAAACTACTTGCTCAGAATATGCGAATAAAAAAATCTTTAAAACAAAGTACTAAACCCAAAAAAAAAAAATGCTATGTTTTAAACGTTGAGAAAGTGAAGAACAAAAAACCCAGAAAAATAAAATAAACGAAAACTCTTACCTCCTTCTTATCTCGTAAAAATCGATTCTCTGTTGCTTGTGAGAGTTATCAGCAGCTACAAATTCTGGAAAATGAGAGTAAAACAAAGATGAATGGAATGGCTCTCTTAGTTAGGCTGCGCCCCGACCCGAGTCCCCACGTCCTCTTTCCCTTTTTAACAGATTGCAAAGAGATAGCATAAAATCCTCTAACAAATCTTCATGTAATCAATTTTCTCTTCACTGCCAACAGCCATAATCCCTTTGATTTCGCTTGTAATTTATAGAGTACTAACTCAAAAAGAAAAGGAACACTCTTTCTTTCTATATAGCTAGATAACTTGCTAGAAGAGTGAAATAAAATATAAGGGAAAGTGAAAATGCCTCCACCGATACAAAATGTAGCGATATATCGGCGAAATGTATCGATTTGGAGTTTCCCTCTCGATTTCAGTACGTTTTCAACGAGTCTTTTGTGAGGATTTGAAATGATAAACTTACAGACAAGGGAAAGGAACAACCAGCGATCCTCGTATTTATACAGGAGAGAGAGGAAAGTGACGCCATCAATTTCCTACGTTACTTAACGGCTAATGTGTATCCACGGAGGATAATGAGTTACTCTTGTGTCGATGAATAAAAAAGAATAAATTAAACTTGTAGACCATCACGGCTCAAATTCTTTTCTTTTCTTTCTTCTTTTTCTTTTTATGAAGGTTCAAACTCTATTAGCTGTTATGGTCTTCCAGGCTACGAAAATTTAATTACTTCCTAATGCTTTAAGAACTTTCTGAGACTTAGGGCCAAAAATATGATATTTGATTTTACCAAAAAAAGAAAAATCACTTATATATTTACCGATAATTACAAATATGTTAAAAGTAAACACCAATATGCAATTATAATAATTTGATTTATGTACTCAAGGATTATTCAAAACAATTGTGTCTATCTTGATTATGCTATTTAGATCATATTATATGATACAATTAGAATTTGTTAATTCTATTGAAAATAATGCCATAGGAATCATGGTATTTGTAGGGAAAAGAAAAAACTAAAACCGTTGAGTTTCCTTTTAAAAAATGTTTTGAGACAGAAATTATTATTAAAGAAATGGTCTCGATAAATGAGAACATACGGGGCCCGCATGTCTAGGTGATGTAAGGAGAGGGGATCTCTTACGTGTATTGTAAGTAGCTTAGGTGGCATGGTGCGATTGGACGGAAACCATATGGAGAGATTGGTAAGGCTGGGATTTGATCGTAAGATATTTTTCAGGCTGAGACCTGAGATGGAGAACCAATCCCGTCGACGTTTTTTACGGAAGGGTGGTAGGTAAATAATTTTAAGTTGATAACCAATCCCGTCGAGGTATTATTATTATTTTCTGTAAAAGAAAAGATGCAAAAACAAGAAAAAAATTGTAAAAAATGAAAGGTTTTATAAGGTTTTACTCCTTTTATATTTTAAATTTAACCAAATCTATTTTATTTTATATACTATCAAAATTAATACACATGTTATAAAGATATCATTCAATCTATCTCAACTCGGGCATTGTAGGAGGAGAAAAAAAAAAAAAAAAACTAATCTCTCTCTCAGTGGGTCTGCATGCAGTTGAAATTCTATGCAAGAAAACAGTCAATCACGAACGAAAATCTACACTATCAATACAAAACCAAAAAAAAAAAAAAATTATATGCAGACCATGTTAAAATATTTTTTTCTCTTATATTATTAGAAATAAAAAAAATCAGTTTTACTCTAATTTTTTTTTAAAATACGATATTAATCAGGGGTTGCTATAATGGACACGGGGGCAAACACCTATGCCCTTTGATAAAAAAAAAAATTGTTTAACGGGCAAAAACATGCGTTCTAGACTCAATAAATAATAATTAATTAACTAATATGAGGGCCACACATCTGTTATTAAGTTCACTTGATATTATCTGCTAAAATTGTAGACTGAGGTATTTGGCTCCTTTGATACATAGTTCCGAGTAAAAGAATTATATTAACATGATTCTGACAGAAGATCTCTTTTTATTTGTACAAACTCAATATTACATTTATTTCTATCTTGATTGCGTCAATGTTGTTCCATCTCATCATAACATTAGCAAATCGTCAAATTCAAAAGCGCTTATGAAAAATGCAACGGTGGTGATCTTACCATCTCGCATGCAACTAATAAAATTTAGTTACGCTAAAACCGACCCGAAATATACGGACGATAAGAAAATTATATCTTTGAATCGCCTTACAGAATTAAAAGATCGAGAAACATAAATTATTGACATCGATTTATCAAAGTAGAGAAATTATACACTTTGAAAAGTGTTAAAAAGGCGTTGCATATGTGTTACAATTTACCAATGACTCAATAAAGCTTATTCTAGCTACTTCGTAGCTAGGTGTCGTGCGTGCCAATGGTGATCTATCTGGTAGCATATGATCCAATGATTCTAAACTCGATCGAATGTGAACCTTTTCCATTGCTTTCTGTAACGGGCTTTATTCAAACTTGATAATTTTACTAAAATCAGCGAGATCTCTCGCATAAAGGTTTGTTGTGGATTTATTGATCAGAAAGAGAGAGAGATCAAAATAGATGATCTCCATTGAATCCCTTCGATCACAGTACCACTTGTACAATGGGGCATGAAAAGTTGGCTTGCAAGAGAAGTTAATTCCACACCAAAAACAGGGTCCCTATATTTATGCAACATGAAAATTCATCAGCAATTAAGAAATGAAATACTGGAAAAGTCCCAGGACGTGCAAGAGTCCTCTCCTGCAAGATAGGAGGCAGACGCTCCTATAAGAGACGTACAGTGGAGTAGTAGGTTACCTCCTAGGAGTGGCGAGGACAAGACTATAGAGACGCACGCCTGTTGATCAGACAACTTTTTCTCTGTTAAAACACTAGAAAGAGAAGCAATACGTACAACGAGGTGTCTACACCTAATTAATATTCAGTCTGTAGTTTATTTCTGCCAGAGTCACATGAACTTGGCATGTACGTAGACAATAAATCGAAACATAAACCGCTAATTTCGTAGATTGAAGTTAAATTTGCGTAGTGCTTGGATAAAATTTTTCTTCCTTTTTAGTACCTCTACTTAGATAGAAATAAGTAGCATGGCCAAAAGCAAAATAACACAATATATATGATAGGATATCTCAAAAAACGTCCAGGCACAGTATTGTGCACTAAAGGAGAAGGAATCCACGCTGTTAAAAA
The DNA here is from genome assembly GCA_963924115.1 of Dovyalis caffra. Taxonomy (NCBI): domain Eukaryota; kingdom Viridiplantae; phylum Streptophyta; class Magnoliopsida; order Malpighiales; family Salicaceae; genus Dovyalis; species Dovyalis caffra. Next base: position 7,091,864 of record CAWUPB010001197.1, read on the forward strand.
CATCCAAATTGGAACCATGCAAAATCTGTGATCTTGTCAAAGGATAACAAATAGTTGGTTCCGAGAATCTAAGAGGGAAAAAAACAAAGAACGCAAAGATCTAGTTTTAGCTTTGCTAAGAGATGTCTTATTAACTGTATTATAATCTGACTAGAAATGATACGGTCAATGTGTGCAACTCAAAGAACCAGCTTTGTAAATCATTGGACAGTGAGATTTAGTACGGTTAGTAAACATTTCGTCACAGACTAACCGGTTGTGAGCGGTGACTACACATGGCAGGGTTTCCGTTTATAAATCTTGGGCAGTGTCCTCTACACCACGGAGATGTTCACTGGCTGTTGTCGGTTGTCAGCAGTAATATATGGTTGCTATTTGCTGCTTTCACAAAGAAGAACGAAAAATAATATATATGTGTGCGTGTGTGTTTTTTTTTGCAATATTATGTCTATCGCAAGCTTGTGCTTCCATCGCTTTAACTTTAAACCCCTTCTGTTTTTTGTCCTTAGCTTTATTCCTGTCCTAGGGCTGGGGCTAACTTGTCTTTAAGCAAAGAATGCCTGGAATAGAGGGACAACAAAACAAACCCCTTATTATCTCACAATCCCTTCCTTCTCTCCCTAAGAACCACACTTGCTTCCACAATATTCTCTCTCTAGCTAGACTGTCATCAAACAGGCTTTTTTTTTTTTTTTTTTGATAGCTAATATGGGTTTTCTCAGTATGATGAGTGTGTTTTTGCCACGTGGTAAGATACGGAGAGTTAATCTTTACCTAAAGATGTTCTCACAAGATCTTCTCAAGCAAGAAAAGCATAGTCAAGGTCCAAAGCCACTCCATTCCACCCCCTCATGCCCACCCATTACCACATCAGTTTTTTTTTTTTTTTTCGGTTATCTTCTTCTTCTTTTTTTTTTTTTTTTTGTTAGGAAGCAAATTCAAAAATCCATCACTTTAATTACAACTTTTTTTTGTTATTCTTTCACGTACCTTTATCTAGTATCTATGCGTAAAAAGAAAGATCAATATTGGGAAAACGAAGGTATACCAATTTACTAGCACAGTACGTTAGACCCATCGGAGCCATAGGATTGATCGATAAATATATATATAATGATGTTTTTATTTGCTCCCTCAGAGCGGAGTTGCTCTTGTAAATTGTAATGCATGATAGTAACAAATAATTAATGTGACTTAACTATTTCACTGTGTTTTTTTCCCCCAATTAGTCTACATCTTGTATTACACAATTAATGATCATGGTTTTGTTTTACACAGTTAATGACGATGATTTTGTATTACACAATAATCATGATGATGATGAGTACAGAAATTCAAATCGAAAGTTTCAGATATTTTTTTTTATATATCTAGACATTACTTCTACGTCTTGGCAAGTAACAGTATACCTTACATAAAAAATAGTTGACTTGCGGTACATGGTTCTACAAAGAAGATTTAATCACATTGCTAGGTAGTCCAATTAGTACTGTACGTATGTCATTCTAATTAATATTCGAGATACAAATCATTTTTCTCTCTTTCTAAGAACAAAAAGGCATCATGCAAATCTTCCAATTAGGACCGATAATTATTGGATTTGCTGGAAAAGAAACCGTCAAGCTATGTAGATTGTTGATTAATGTGATTTCTGTTTTATTTAAATACTATTCAATGATTAAGGTATAAAAAAGTCTCCCTCCCATCCCAAATGAAATTCTAAGTGAACCACCTGAATCTCTTTTTTCCAAAGCATTAAAAAAATGGTATGAAAGGTAAGGTTGCGATTAGACTTTGTTTTAACGTTAGGAATGTTGGGGTGTTGAAGCAATGATATATAAATATGATGTGTAATTTGAAAAGTGATTATAAAGCTATTCAGCGATCCACTCTCCCTAAAGCAAAGATATCTCTATCTCAATCCCCAAGTCTTTCCCTGTTTCCAATGTTTGATTAACTTTGATTCTGCATATGTTTCTTTTGATTTATTGTTTTTTCCGAGACCAAAACATATACTATGCTTAACCCATGCTGCATGTTAAAAGAAGAGACCAACTGGATTGTTTCGAACAAACTAAGCTTTTACTACCGTATCCGTACATCTTCCTTGCATGCATAAGGTGCTAAAAAAACAAAGCATATTTGGATTCATTAACGGGCATTTTTGCTTGAAGAATTGAAATAGAGAGGTTTGTGTGGTGTGATCATTTATGATTTTTGTTTTCAAAATTTTGGTAGTTATATATATATATATATATATATATATATATAGAAAAACACAATCAACAATTAATGTCATAAATTCGAGATTCATTTTGTTTGATTTTGAAAATTTTAGCAAATAGTTAGTTTTTCAAAAAAAATAATAAACAAAAGCTTTTTTTGTTTCCATTTTCAAGTTTTTTTTTTTATAATAATAATAAAAATATTACTAGACAACTCCTTGCCTATTATCATAAAAGCAATTAAAATCATTTAAATTCAGGAATCTGATCAATTATGCTCATGTTACTTGATTCGTTTACCCTTTGATCCTTGTGACCACAGAAACTATCCACGGTGAAGTTACAAGAAGCCAAGGCATCAGGGCAGGAATTTCGTTTACTTCCATATAAAAGTTGCACTCCAGATACTTGGCTGAAACACTAATAAAAGCATATGTTCTCATTTTTTCAACCTGACTTTGAACAATATCCTATTTTTGTGTTCCTTGCTAACTCGTGAATTTTTAGTAAATAAAAACTCCGAATTACAAGTGTTCCAAACAAATTACTTATGTTAGAAAAATTAACAACTAAGTTCATATTGCTCATTTTAACAGATTTTAAGTAAGATGGCTATCGATCGTGTCCAAGGAGACACCATAAGGATTAAAGTTTAAAGTTCAACGACAAAATTCTGCGTAGGGGAATATAGTGGTGGGATAGTCTCATGTTTGACGAGAATTATCACACATGAAACGGACGCATAATTTGGGTGGTGGTGGTGGGGGTGGGTGGGTGGAATTCAATTTTGGGCTCATGACAAGCCAGAACATTTCTGAGGCCCATGCATGTAACAGATCCCACATGGGCCTAAAAGGATACGCCATATCCTTAGCTGCTCATTTGATTGGTCAAACAGAAAACCACGTCAAGCCCATAATGCCTCTTCTGAAAGCATATGTTGAGTTCAAATATTTTGGTCAGATGGATAACTCTTTCTGAAAGAGGGATGGAAGTACAGTGTGGATGTCTTAAATATGAACTTACAGATTCATTCATGACTACCAAAATCGTCTTATTTTTTTCAGTACAAAGGATATCCAAACAGGGCAAGATATAAAGAGACAAGAGCCTACTTCTTGCTAGGTCTCCCCCGGAGAGACTGCCAAAAAACAGGCCAGTTCTTTTTAGCCTCCTTCCAACCCCAAAATGATCCTTCTCTCATTGGATCCCAACTGGAGGACACAATACCATAACTCACACCTAGTAAGGCAGACCCGAAGAAGAAGAATGACACAATAAAAGGCACCCATGTAGGCACATCAATCTTCAAACCAACTTTGAGATAGTAGAAGAATGGGAAGAACAACAGCCCAACAAACAATGGAGCCCCCACTGAGACTCCCATCCTGGTCATCATCCTGTTGGTCACAACTTCGGGTATTACCCCAGCATCTGGTTCTTCTTCTTCTTCATCATCATCGTCGTCGTCATCTTCATCTTTGACTGGCTTTGATTTCTTGGTCTTTTTGCTTCTCTTTGGAGGTTGACCAAAGCCCCTTGCGCTATTCAAGGTTGCATAGAGGGCCGAGGGATGTGACAAGCAAGATTGATTTTGGCAAAAATTTGGCCTGGGAACTGGAAATTGCAAGGTTTGTTTGGCTGGAATAAGCGAAGAAGGGGAGTTTAAGGCTTGTTCACATATACGATCAATCTAAAAGCCAGATGCAAACCATAATTAACTAATTGTTAATAGACAAACTATCACAGATTCAAAGAAATTCAGCACGCTAACAAATCTAAATGATGTTTGAACAAAAGATATCAAACTTCTAGCTAGTTTGATTAAGAAATTTAATCACACTGAGCAGAAATGTCTTGGAAGAAAAACTAATTGTCTAAACCTCATCGGACATATATAGCATCACAATTTCACAAATTGCATTTTATTCCTTGTATACTTTTGGTTCACAAAGCTCAACTAAATCAAAGCTGTAATATCAAATCTTGTCCAAAATTTTTAACCAAGAAAGCGCCCCAAATAAGTCTTTTCTTAAATGCTGTCTAATATTTTCTCTATACTCTCTCCTCAAGAAGTATCTGAAAAGCTTAAAAGTACTGTTTAATTCAATTACTCGTTGTGCTTCTAATTTTTCATAGCGACGCACTATATAGATTGATATGCAAACTGGTATTCCTACGGGGCAGAAACGCAAACTTTTGAAGTTTTTTTTTTTTTTTTGTCTGAAGAGTCCTGGGCTTTCTGAAATATGTAATGTACTTATTTTCTTCCACCCACTATAAACATAATCTTTCACTGATTATTCAAGAAGAACCTAAATGCAAAAGAGCATTACTGCAATGACCTTTTCAAAAAAAGTTCCTTGGTTGGTTCCTAACCAGAAATCCATAAAATCCCACCAGAATTGAACAAGAACGATACACATTCGTGAACCCAATAACAATACTGACCAATAAATTAAAAGCAAAAATTGAAAATGACAAACTGTATCCAACAATAAATAAGAAAGAAATCCTTGGGCTTGATAAACAGATAACAACATCTTCTCTCTATAATCTACAAATTATGGAGTTTCCAGGAAGAAAGATTTCAATACTTTGTAATTATTACCTTGGAAAAAATTGACGTTGAAGAGAGTTTGTAAGGCCAAGAAAATGGTGATGTTGAGGATGATAGTCTCACAACTCCAGCTGCTATTTCAGCCATTCACTTCTTCTTTATCTCTCCCTCTCTCTTGTTTTTGTGCACTGAGTCTAGATAAGACAATTTAGCTAATACTAAACCTTAACTTCCGCATCGAGACATGGATGCAATCTTGTTAAGCTCTTCCTCAAAAAACAGTCGCACATAAACAGAGGGGCTGAGTGTGGTGGAAAGTGGGAAAGGATAAGCCTACTTGCATGTTTGATGTGACTTCATGGCGAAACACTTTTTGATTTTTCTTTTGAGCCAACCACAGATCAGACCACCAAGGCCCCCATATGTTCTGAATTTCAAATCATATCCTCCATTACAAACTTTCTTTTAATTTTACCACTCAAATATTTCTCTTTGTATTAAAAGATTTTTTAAGAGCTCAATTTTTTCTTTACCGTGACAAAATAGTATTCTTTTTTTGGCTTTTAAGAAAACCGATGTTTGTAGGGCTTAAAATATAAAGTGAACGTTTATTGAGTTGATATATTTTTCATATTATCATTAAGGATTTGATCTCATAAAAAATTAAAAAAATAATTTTTTTGTGGATACATCATTTTAAGTATGGATGATATGTTTAAAATTTTAAAATCTGATCAGAGAAGAACTTAATATTAACATGAAAACACAGACCTGAAGCTTAATTAGACATCTAAATACTTAAGATTATTAATTTCAAACAAAAAGATAATTTGACATTAAATGCTTGTAATTTGAAATAAAATGTTAGAACCATCTTTTTGTTTTTGGCCTTTTAATATAAAGTATATATATATATATATATATATATATATATATATATATATTTCAAGCTGTAAATAAATAAAATAATAAATATTTTCATTTTATTATTTTTTTCTTTTTTCATACTTTTTTCTTTTTTTACCTAATGCTGTATTCAATTATTTTGTTGCTCACAGCTCAGCTCTGCTTTAGGCTCCACATCAATTGAATTGGTGTACACTCCATAACGAATCCTTCCATAATTTTTCAGAGCTTACTGTTTCAAATAAAATAAAGTTTCAAACCAGAATTTTATATGGAACTAAGATTACAAAGCAAATTGGTAATGCTTTTTCCATCCAAGATTGCTACTTATGGGAGCGACAAAGACTAGTGCTTTAACAACGAGAGAAAGACTTTTTTCGGTGTCTAATCTTTCTTCTTTTTTTTTCTTTTTCTTTTTTTTTTTCTTTTCTTTCTGTTTTGGTATCTAACAGTTAGATTTTTTTATGATTGACTACCCAAATTCTGATTTTTTACTTGTTTTATTATCAATTCACCTTAATCATAATCTTATTGAAGTATTCGACGAGATATACGAGTGTGACAAGAAAAAAATATCATGTGATAGTCAATCTTACCACATCAATATCTCATACTCTCATGTAGCTATGGACACTAAAAAAAAAAAAAAAAAAATGAAAGTTGGGCACTAAAAAAAAAAAAAATTAAAGGCTAGATATCAAATAAGAATTTTTTTAAAGAAATTTATTGTCTTGAGATAGCAAAATTAGTCCAACAATTTCTAATAAATATTTTTCATATCATACTCGTGGTATTTTTTTACCTATCAATGGTAATTTTTAGTCATCTGTATCATTTAAAAATTATTTTTTAAAAATTCTAAACCCTTTTACATGTATAGACAAATTTAAAATTATGTCATTTAATCCAAATATATATAAGGTCCAGTTAAAATTAAATTTAGAAAAATAAAAGACATATAACATTTAATTATGATCTAATTATGATTGTCATTTGTAAAATAAAAGACATATCATGGGTGACATAACTTTGTTGTAACCAATAACTTACCGAATTTCTTATAGTAAGTTGAGATGAGATAAAATCGACATAAATAAGTTTAGTGATCAAGCTTTTTGATTGGAATGTTTAAAGTGCAATATTTTTTATAATGATGACGGTAATGATAGAAATAAAAAATAAACTATGAATTAAGGTAAAAAGTATATGCATTGTTAAAATTGCTTGTGCAATTAGTTTAATAATAAGAAAATATGCATGCATATGATTGTTGATGTTTTAGAATTTAAAATTATATGATTTTTAATATAAAAAAAAGTTTTGAAAAATTATATATATATATCATGGAAGCACAAAAAATGCATGAAATTTATTTATAATAAAGAAAAGATATATAAAATAAATTCCTTGAGAAAACATATTTTTTGTGTCTAGTATATATATATATATATATATATATTATGAAATCATAAAAAATGCATGAAATTTATTTATACTAAAGAAAAGATATATAAGATAAACATTTGATATGAGAAAAGTAAAATAAATTCCTTGAGAAAACATATTTTTTGTGTATATATTTTTTTCTATTTAGGTGCCCAATCGTTATTTTTTTTTTTTCTATTTCAATGCCTAACCTTTGACTTTTTTTTTTCTATTTGAGTGCCAATAAATACCTAAAAGTATAAGACGTGGTAGGGTTGATCTGCCATGTCGTAGATCTTGTCGGACATATCAATAAAATTAGGATTCGAGTAAACTCGGACACCAAAATGAACAAAAAAATCAAAATTTGGGTAGTTAATAATGAGAAATCAATGGTTGGACACCAAAACAGAAAAAAATTGAAAAAATTGAAAGGGTGGACACCAAAAAAACATTTCTCTCCTTTAACAACAATAAGGAGGCTAGATGAGATAGTGATTGAATGAGTTTGGATTTGAAGCTATTTTTGAATTTAAGTAGGGATTGTGCCATAATGGTGGGTAGGTAATGTGTGATGGAGGTTTTATGGCTAATCCGGGTTTTTTGTATAGTGGAGGTTACAACAGTGACCGTGTCGTGGTTGGTGATTATAGTTGTTCTTATGCTTTTTGACAAAACCAGTCTAGATCTTGAATATTGTTTGATTATGTTGATTTCTAGGGTTGCAAATTTATGTGTCAAAAACAACTTGAAATCTACTTTACCAATAATACCCTAATTTGGTGGTCATGCTTATTTTCGGGATTGTAAACTATTAATTGTTCTCCTCATAAATATATTTTGTTCCTCAAAAATTTCATATCAATGTTAATCAAAATTTTAAAAAAGTGTTGACTGAATTTTTACATTGATTTCTAGGTTTTTAACATTGTAGATCGTTGAGTATTTAGGAGAACATTTTTTTACCGCTATTGATATGTCTTCATTTTTGTTATTTATTTATGTATTTATTTATATAAAAAAATTATTTTAAAAAAATGTTTTCAAATATAAAGAAAATGAAAGAATAAAAAAATATGGGTAAACAAAATAAAGAACAAGTGTTGAATTATTAGTACAATTATTACTTTTCGTTACGCGATATTAACCAAAGAAATATGTCATATAGTGATCTTTCAAGCAATCATATAAATATTTTTTTGAAAAATAAAAAATAGAGTTGCCACTTAATTTTTTTTAAAAGGTAAAAATTAAGAAAAATCTAATAAACTAATCTAAGATTTCGAGCTACGGATGTTGATTACACAACTAGAAAAGACTACGATCACTCTAGTGCGCCTTCGTAATGAGGTTACCATTCAAATTTCTAATCCATGAAATATTTTTTTATGCAAAATCCAATTATGTGCCCACTTTTCTATCCTCATTTAAGACTTTATTATCAAGTCTTTTCTAACCGATCTTAAGTAAAGTGATTTAGGGACAGAAATAAAACTAAATCTCTCACTTAAGTTGTTATTAGGCTTTAGAGCTCAATTAAAAGAGTGGAAATTAGGGCTTAAAATCCATTTTCAAATTAAAGACCTCAAATCCTATACAAAGGAATAAAATATATTGAATTTAAAATTTTGGTCAAAGTTCACTTGTCAAATCACACTCGTAAAAATTACAACACTAACAAAAAAGAAGCGAGTTAGTAATAGTTTAAACCATCACTAAAAGTATTGAGTGATGGTTTACCAACGATTTACAAACATTTGGAAAAGCTTTGTTGCCAAGTGATTACCAATGGTAAAACCGTCGCTAAAAGTAAAAAAAAAAATCGTCATAAAATTTAGACAAATTGGTGACTATTTTTCAAGAAAGCTAAATCCATTGCTAAATTTGAATAATTTAGTGTCCATTTTTAAACCATCACAAATTATCAATAATTTGGGATGAATTTTGTGATGATTTATTATAACCAATGCTAAATATAAAGGTAGCGATGGTTATAAACTATCACTAAATTCGTATGATTTTTTTTAATTTTCCAATTATTTATTTCATTGTTTAGAGGAAAAGTTTAATCTATTCCAATTTAACAACTAAAAAAAATGCTATAAATAAGATTTTTCAATATTACAAAATCATTATAATAAATAAAATTCATTAAAATGAAATATATATTAAAACATCAAATTATTAAATTATTTTAAAGTCTCTTAATTTTTTTTTAAAAAAACATAAAAGTTAGGAGTTATAGGTAGGGTTGTCGATCGGAGGATTTGGATGAACTCGCCTCTTTGCATATTTAGCAATATCTCGCCACATCCGTTGCATCATCGAATGATGCTCTCGAGTATACTTGTTGCAATTCATTTGTAGTAGCTAAGAGGGATATAATAGTTCCCTCTAGTTTCTCGATCTTTTCTCGCTTGTCTAGAATTATGAGCCTCTATTTCCTTTCACTATGCCTTAATATCTACATGGAATCGCAATGTAATCGAACTAGAGGATGTATTAACATTAGAGTGATAATGAGAAGCCTATGATGTGAGTCCGTACATCCTCTTCCTCTTACTATCTCCTCCTTCAATAGCCTTCTTAAAAATCTCATTCGTGTCGATATCGGATGATGAATTACCCTTCATCTACCAACTAGCGACCTCCTCCTCGAATATTTTGTTGATGGTCTCCTGTATAATTGCACAAATTTTAATATTAAATAACTATCTCAATGAGTTATAGAAAAGTGACACATATATTAAATAACCTTATAAATTAATTACTTACTTCAAGAATAATGCCCGTTGATTGATGAATACGTATCGATCATCAACCTTTTTCATGTGAGTCCTCAAGAAAACTTCATGAGCATTGGGTTCATGACCTAACTTATTACGCTAAAACAATATACTTAAATGTTTAATTAATGATGTTGAAATAATTTTTTAAAAAAATTATATATATATATATATATATATATATATATATATATATATATATATATATATATATATATATATATATATATATATACACACATGAGTGTTATGTGCTCTCCGTGGGTGATCAAACCCCTTGTATGTCTAGATGGACGGCTACGATGCCACAGTCTCCCTCTTGTAGTTTTGGGTTGCCATCTTAGATCGGGCATGAGACTTAAATTTTGCTCATTTCTTATGCCATGTATCCCATATCTCCTATGAGATATATGTTGGTTTGGGGTTTCTCTTTACCCGATAAAGGAAGTTGGAATATCGCTTCCGTGTTAAACTCTGCCATGCTTTCTTTATGCTTACCTTAATATTCTGCTCCCACTTGAAAGACTTCGCAAGAACATTAAAAATTTTATTAGTAAATTTAAATTAACATTAATGTTTCTTAATTGAAATGTATAGTCATGTTATAAATTAATTAAGCTAAAAACTACCTTGAAATCTTTCCAATATAAGTCTTTGATTTTCGGACTAATTGACTTCTACGTCAATCCGGATATGTGAACATACTTATGGAATGTCTTATAGATATGATGAGTGTAAATATCAAAAGGATACAAGCTATCAAACAAGACATTAATTAATATTTAATTATAACAAATTGTTTTATAAAAATATGCATAATATGTACTCCTTGCCATCAATAATAGCAAGCATAATCCGAGGATCAAACATAGATCCGACGGGTTTAGAAGTCAAATTGGGAGGGAATTTTGGTGATGAGCCATGTTTAGGAACATGATGATCGTCCTATTGGGGCGAGGGCCTTGTTTATAATGAAGGATCGGATGGGTAGAGACGTAGAGGTCTATAATAATGCGGCTCACACTCGAGACATGTCAAACATTGATGGGTTTAATACGGTGGCACCAAGAAGATGGTATACGGACATGTCGAAGGGGGATCATCCAACTAGGAACGAAAGTAGGACTATGCCCACGTCCATGGTCACTACCATTATCAATGTCCGAACAAATAATTTCATAATTAAATTAAAATAGACACATATACGCATACATATTTATATGTTACCTTAATTAATAATTTGAAGTAAACTATGTAGGATAATCAAACCCTATCGCTAATGACTATCCTAGTCATCATGGTTACGATCTTCTTCTAAGTTTTCTTTAACATCCGTTTTAAATTCAACTTCATTCTTTTCGTTAGTTTCACCCCTTCTAAATCTATTAATGCTCTACTTGGATCGGTTAATGATCGACCTTCATCATCATTAACTTAGATGATATTGTGTTGGTCTTCCTTTTCATTTTCTTAAAATGGTTCCATAATTATTTAGATCATAACAAACGATTTGGGCACATCCACTACTTGGTCGGGATTTTACCTTACATATAACTAACCAATCGTGCTCGATGCATTTCGATGTAGAATATGTTGTATAATACATCCGATGTGCTTGTGTTGATAAGATAAAGGGATCAGATTTGTTTGATGTCATATGATTATTTACTTCTATTAGTTTATAGTGATCACGAATTCTTGTACCAATGCCGGATGTAGTATCAAATCAATCATATTTGAATGATATAATTTTCCTGATTGGTACGGCGGGATACTCAAGTTTCGGTATATAAGTTAACCTATTGTGATAGTCATTTTCCTTCACACCATAACTAACTTTTTTTACACACACTTCATTGCACATTGTTGTTCTATCCAAACTATGACCTTTGATGTAGAAGTTGTATCCTTTTCATAATGTATTGTGGATATGACTTAGCTATTTGTAATCGCCCTTTTGCAAGATCGTTAATGTCATGGTCGGTTATCGTATTAGGTTGTGTATTACTTACCCGTAAAGTCTAGATTCATTGCTTAATGTTAGTATAAAATTTCATAATACCATCTTAATAACAAAAAAAAATTTGAAATTTATGATACTCACATATCAACAGAACCATGCTATAAATCCTATTTCAAGCCAAGTATCAACCTCAATTTTTGATATGTTAGGATTACTTTGATAAAGTTGGCTTACGAAATATCTATGGAAGAAAAAGTTATTTTCAGATTTTTATTGTCTTTAATAAAAATAAGTGATAATTAATGAAGTTTAGTATTGAAATTTTTACTAATTATAACACTTATTTAGTGGCAAGTGTCACCTCATCACGGTTAAAAAAAAGGTATGGGATGCAAGCTTTTCTTGATAAGTCAACACATGTGATTTTGCTCGATCAAAAGATCGACCTTTCGGTTTAAATATAGCAAGCATTCCTTTAATGTCGTCACTTGGTTTTCGAGGACACTAAAAGGTTTGTGGCACTTTTTGATATCTAGTATGGACATGAGGCTCAAAATAATATGAACAAAGCATTGATGCTTCTTCAACTAAATATACATTACATATTGACCCTTCAAATTTAGCTTTGTTCTTTACATTAGTTTTTAATTTTCAAAGATACTTACTTCATATACATACGTTAGTTAACAAATATTTTTTAAACATAAATGAATAAAGGGTTCAAAATCAATATATTTACCTTTCAAATGGATACATCAATTGATATTGTACTAGCCATTATTTTTGCTTCATAAGCTAAGTAGATCGAAAGATGTTTCATTAAGTAGAAAAAATCAATAAAAATATGCACTCAAGTTTGCACAAAATTAAAAGTATCTCTATCTCAAGACGAGTCATATCTTTAACCTTAATGATAGTAGATGTCAATTCTTTAAAGAATAAGGTCAACTCGGTTAATGCTTACCAAATATTTCTCGATAATAGGTCATGAAATGCAAAAAGTATTAACCTCTATATAAATGCATGACAGTCATAACTTTTTATGCCATGCAATCCGAAGTTGTTCATATTAACACACCTAGCCAAGTTCGATACATATCCATTAGAAAACTTGAGTTGTTTAATCCATTCAAGTAATTGTATTTTTTATTATTTTTTTAGAGTGTAATACACTTTAGGCTATTTTTCAAAGTTTTCATCTATTTTTAATTACGTCGTCAATAATAAAGTTTCAAATCTTTTCAAGAGTTTGCATTGTTTTTTGTTTTTGCTGGCACATTCATATCCGTATTAAATACATTGTCGAAGATATTTTTTTAAATGTGCATCACATCCAAATTATGCCAAATTAAATTAGAACTTCAATAAGGAAGATTCCCGAATATATTATGTTTCTTTCGACCATAAACTCTAGATATATTATTGTTAAATTCTTCGAAGCCCTCTTCTATGACTTTCAACAACCCCTAATTTTGTATTTGATGTAATTTTTTTTTCGAGCATGATCGAGATAGCAATGTTTGTGAAAACTAAATTACGCTTGAACACATTACTATTCCTCATAAAAGGATGACTTTATGGCATAAACTTATGGTGACAATCAAATGAAAAAGTCTTTCTCGCCATTACGGAGACTAAAAGCATCGGATTTTTTCATGCAATACGGACATGTTATTTTACTCACAGTACTCCAATCTAACAATATTTAATATGCAAGAAAGTCGTTGATTATCTAAATGATCGCATCTCACATATGAAAACTCTACTTACCGAACACATCATAGGTAAGCACACTAACTTTTCATAATTCAATCAACTCTTTAATTAAGGACTCGTAAGTACATGTCTAGGTTGATCTTTGGATTTTTAGGTCTTGGGATAATTACACTTAAGAACATATATTTTTTTTCATACACTTCCATATGACAAATTGTAAGGCATTATAATCATAGGCCACGAGGAATATTTTTCTCCATATTGACCAAAAGATCGAAATCCATCGGTGCGGACTTCCAATCTCACATAATTTTTAATGCAAAAGAAAGACGTTTTTGATCAAAATGCCAGCATGTAAACGACTTAGAACAATGACGCAAGACGTCTAGCTCAACTTCATGTTTGGCATGCTAGGTCATGTCACCAGTTGTGATGCTCGACATATATATCCTTTGTAATTGTAGGTTTAGAGGAAAATAAGACATTTTTTTATACGAGACATATGTTTCTCTAACCGATCCTTATCTAGGATTTCAATATTGAGGATGGTTACAGATTTTACAAGTGATTCTCTCACTTGTCTTCATCCTAATAAATCAGGCAATCATTTATACGGCTATGGATACGTTGAACTAGTAAACCCATCATTTCCACTAAATTTTTTCATACTATAAAATTCTTCTAGCATGTAGTTATTGATAGGCATTAATTCTTTCATAAGTTGACAAAAATCATCGTAACACCTCTTTAAAAAATGATGTTCAAACTTGAGTCGTAACAAATGGGCAATTGCGGATACTCGTGAGTGGTTTTCTAAATCGAGCCAAATCTCTATATTTGATGCATTCAACAAATCATAAAATGCTTGGGCATTTGAGTTTACGACTTCGTCTATATTAGACGGATTAAATGATGGACCGATTGCATCCATCATCTTTGTTTGATATGAATTGGTCGCAAGTTCATAAAATATTTATTCATGTTGAACAAAATTTATTGAACTATCATCACAATTAACCGACTCATTTTTTCCATGACGTCTCCATACATAATATTCGAACACAAAATCATATCTCATCAAATGATACCTAATCGTATTAGGATTTTTATAACTATGGTTCCGACACTTTTAAGTTTACAAATCAACTTATTTTATTTCCATCTATGTACTCCGAATGACTAACGACAAAATTAATAAATTCATTAATCCTATCTACAAAACGCTGATTTAAAAGACCATCACCTAGTCTATAGTCAATCCATGAACGATCCAAATTTATTTTAAACTAAATGTAATTAATTTAATAAACAACTAATTTACTTTAATTAACAAATACCAAACTTATTTAACAACATTAATATTTAAGTTAATTACCTAATTAATTGTTTCAATCAATAATTTAATATTTTAATAAAAAATAGTTGACTTAATTAAGCAATTTAAAAACTAAATTAACAACCAAATTAATTAAACTAACACATAATTTCATTTTTTACCTTAATAATTTAATTATAAACTAATTTACTTAATTAACTACCCGATTAATTCTTTTAAAAATAATTTAATAATTTAGTTACCAACTAATGGACTTAATTTAACAATTAAAAAAAAATTAACAACAAAATTAATACATGATTTTATATTTTAAATTAAATTTTATTAATTTAATTATAAACAATTAGTTTTCATAGTTAACTACGTAATTGATTATTTTAAACACAATTTAAAAAAAATTAATTATAAAGTAATTGACTTAATTAAAAACTAAAAAAACTTAACTTATAAAAAAATAAATTAAAGTGATGTGTAATTATATATTTTATACAATATTTAAATAATATAATTGTAAACGAATTTTCTTAATTAACTACCTAATTATTTATTTTAAAATTTTAATTAACAAATAATTAATTTACTTAATTTGAAAAATATAAAATTTAATTAACACCTCTATATATAATTAAACTAACAAACAATTAATTTCATAAAAAAATAATTAATTTTTTTACCAAAAATTTAATTAATGTTATAACACATAAATCACTTATTTAATAATTAATAAATTAATTAAGGAAACTAACACCTATTAAATGTTTTAAAAACAATTAAATTTTTTAAATACGAATAATTATACTTAATTTAATTACCAAATATATGAAAATTATTTAACACTTAATTTTTTAAACTAACACTTAAATAATGATTTTATCAAAAAATTAAATTAATTAACAAATAATAAATAATAAATACTTATAAAAATAAAATAACTAAAAATTAACCAAAAAAATAAATTAGTAAAATACAGTAATTAAAATTCAATTTCTTAAATACCAAAAAATAAACTTAATTTAATTAACAAATAAATCAAAATTATTTAACACATAATTTATTAGACTAATAGTTAAATAATTCTTTTAATAAAAATATAAATTAATTAACAAATAACAAATATTTATAGCTAACTAACAATTAACCAATAAATAATTAATAACAATAATTAAACTAACTAACGAGTTAACCAATAAATAATTAACAATAACAACAATTAAGAATTAATAACAATAATTAAAAATTTTAAATTATTGAAATAAATAGAAAAAAAATACTTAATGAGTTTCAGCCAAAGAGGAGGTGCTACTTGTCGTGGCACTATTCATGGAGAAGAGGAGTGAAGTGAGGAGAAGGAAATGAGAGAAAAAGAGAAAATGAGGATGGAGGAAAAAAAGAAAAAAAAAGAGAAATGAGGAGATTTAGAGGGAGTTTCAGCCAATATTGAAGGAGCAATTAGGAAGAAAATGGAGGAGGTGCAATTACTTGGAAGAAGAAGAAGAAGAGAAAGAAAGAAAAATTTAGGGGAAAAATTTATGGGGCAATAGCTTTTAGGGATTAAGATTTTTAACAATGGGACAACCCGTCACTAAAACCATTACTAATAACCCGAAAACATTCAAAATTATCATTTTCCCTTCATGATCATAAATTAGTGATGGTTTTCATAAACCATCGCTAATTTCAATATTTAACGATGGTTTTCATAAAAAAACCATCACAAATTCCCTTTCCACATCCGGTTTGGGAATTAATTATTTTTAATGATGATTTTCATAAATTGTCGCTAAATATCCTTGTTTAAACAAGATTATACCAATGATTTTTGTAAACCATCGTTAAAATCTAATTTTTTTGAATTATCAATGATTCAATTAAATCATTGCTAATTCTAAATAAATTAACTAATAAATAGCGACTATTTTACATAAACCATAGCTAATTTCAATCATAAGTGACCGAATTAGTGATGGTTTTGCAAACGGTTGCTAAATTCCATTTGTATAAGGGTATTTGTGACGGTTTTATAAATACTATCGAATCATTGCTAATCCGAGTTTTTCAATCGTGCAAATCCATACATAACAATCCAAAAATATAGACACGAGTTTGAAGCCACTACCCTATCATGTCATATTAAAATTCTAAACCGAGCCAATGGCTCTAGGTCTAATTTAAAGAGAGAATTACGAGAAGATAAAATTAGTGGCACCAAAAAAGTAAATTGAAATTAATATCAAACTACATAAAAAAATAACAATATTAAAAAAATAAAAAAATGAAAATGAAATAAATAATAATAAAAAGATCGATATTTTAGAACAAAGTCTGTCTTAGATTCTAAACTTACTCTATCTAGACCGATCTAGACCGACATTACGTAAACAAATATGCAGATGCAAGATAAAAAAAAAAAAATTAAACTAGTAAAGATCATGAGTCATGTAAAGATGTCTCTATAGAAAATAAAATAGCTAATAGGTCTCCATAAGATTCTTCGCTTATTAATTCATATTGGTTATTTTATTTTTTTTAAGAAAATTTTGCTAGCCTATTATTTACTTT
The DNA here is from genome assembly GCA_963924115.1 of Dovyalis caffra. Classification (NCBI taxonomy): domain Eukaryota; kingdom Viridiplantae; phylum Streptophyta; class Magnoliopsida; order Malpighiales; family Salicaceae; genus Dovyalis; species Dovyalis caffra. Next base: position 7,109,340 of record CAWUPB010001197.1, read on the forward strand.
ATTAATACCCAAATTTCCCCTATTATTCTTATTTCTATTTTTATTCCAAAAATACCAAAAAAAAAAAAAGAGAAAGTTTGAAAAAAAATTGAGGGCCTAATTAAAAAAATTCAATACCTTATTTAAATTAAAGAAGGGCATAATTGAAAGAAATTAAAAAAACCTAATTAATTGAAATTTAAGGGTCTATCGAAACAAAAAATCAAAATCAAACTTAAATTGATGCATCATGGAGAGCCGGAGACCAAATTGGACCTTTGCCAAAAAAAAAAAAAAAAAAACAAGCTTAAAAAACACCTATAAATTCCTTCACTTGTTTTTTTTTTTTTTGGTATCGTACACTATTCATCCACCATCTTTACAAAACTAGTCGACTCTTCTATTTTTTTGCAACCAAAAACTCCACCCAAAACATCCACACACCGACCTCCTCCCACACCAACCAGCCACCTACTTGCTCCAACCCAAAGCTATAATCTCTTACTATTTATTCACCATCTTTGCAAAACTAGCCGAATACAACAACGAAAAAGGCTCACACCTAAACTCCCCTCTTGCCATAGTTGACCACCTTAAACATCCAACAACCACAACCTTTGATCTATTTTCCTATATTTGGCTACAACAATAAAAAGGAAAAGGAGGAGGTAGCCACACTTTATCTTCCTCCTCCCCCGCCTTTAGCAGCCCCTCTCTTTCACGTAACAACCCCCTTATTCTCTCACACCCTCACCTATAATGTCTCTCATAAAATACCTTTGTCTCGCTATAGCTCCACTCTCTCATGCACAACCATCTCCTATAATAGCCATCTCTCACCCTACGACCATCCGCCCTCTTACAAGCCTCTAATAGTTCACCTCGAAACAGACCTCATAAGTGTGCCGATCCTTCCGTAAGAAACCCTCTCTCCACAACTTCTTGCCCAACCTCTTTTGCAAGCTCTCGCACACGTACCCCATAACCTAGGTTTCCCTTATAGCTAGCGACGCACCTAACTGACTCCCCTACTTTTGGCTTCCCCTCTCATTTACCTAACAATTCCATTACTCCCTCACTAACGCTTTTGTGCTAACCTTTTTTTCACCTAATAACTCGCTTTTAGCAACCCCTCTTTTTCACGTACTAGCTCATTTTCTCCCTCGCAAACCCTCTCTCACAAGCCAACCTAACAATAGACCTCTCACAAGCCTAAAATGAATCTTTGGAAACTAGAATAATGAAAATCCCTAAACATCTACGGATGGTTAGGTACATGATATGGTGCTTGTCTCATGTAGTTTGGATTGGGAACTTTGTAATTGTTGTTGCATCTCTTAGTTTAATTGAACACCATTTATTTGGCATTTGGAATGGAGACAAGAGATTAGCAATAATACATAGGGTGGCTTTTAAATATGTAGAAAGGCAAACAAGCATAATCTCATTTTTAGCTATCTTTGATGATTGTCTAAAGTTACCTAAAGATTATTATAGGGAATTTTTATGGTTTCCATATTGGTTGATTACCGCATTGACTTTAGGTGCATACTTTACGCACTTACTTATGTAGACTGCCAATTTTCAGCTTCATTTGTAGGGTATTTCTCATTTATTCAAGAAATTGGATATTGATTTCTTGGACACAATGGATTATTCGAGGCTTGGAAGTAATCTTTTCAACCATAGATTTTGTTTGCACTTTACAGGTGTTCAATCAAGAACGAGACACCTTTACTATATAGTCTAGTCTTTGGGGAAGGAGTGGTAAATAATGCCATATCTATTTTCCTTTTCAATGCAATCCAGCGGTTTGACTTCTCTCACATCACCTCAAGTAGCACTATACGGTTGCTTGGCAATTTCTTATATATTTTTTTTGCTATAAGCATATTGTTTGGGATAGTAGTTTGATTAACAAGTGCTTATATCATAAAGAAGTTGTATTGGCGGGCACTCTACCGATCATGAAGTTGCTCTTATGATTCTTATTGCATGTCTTTCATATGCTATGACCGAATTGTTCAATCTAATGGCATTCTCACTGTCTTCTTTTTCGGTATCTTGATGTCACACTACACCGACATAACATGACTAAAAGTTCAATAGTCACTACCAAACATGCTTTGCAACAATGTCATTTATCTTAGAAATTTTCATCTTTCTATATGTTGGTATGGATGCTTTGGATAATGAGAAGTGGAAATTTATTGGCAAGAGTCTAGGAAATCAATTAGTGTCAGTTCAATACTTTTTAGGCTAATTACTTGGAGGAGAAGCTTCCATATTTCCATTATCATTCATAGTCAATTTGACAAAGAAATTAGAGAGTGAAAAAATTGGGTTAAAGCAGAATATTGTCATATGGTGGGCTAGGCTTATGCAAGGAGTTGTATTTATGGTACTTGCTTATAATTAGGAAAAAAACAATGGTAAATTTATTGCTAAACCCTCTAAGTTATAGGAACTTTGAAAATTTAAAGAGTTATTATGAAATTTATAGTAAAGTTTGGTAGCAACATTGACCTTGGCTATTTACATCGACTTAGGAGAGACTTTTGGTTACTTTGATAAGACCCATACGATGTTTTGATAATAAGTAACTATTCCCCTTCTTCAACTAACTAAATAATTAGTTATCATCGGGGGTGAAGAGAGTATAACCAAATAATAAAATGTTTTAGATAAAAATTTTAAAATCACTACACTCCTTAAGAATATGAATGATGAAATGACTCGCATTCCTTTAAAATATAAATGAAATTGTTGCATGGAATTTTATTATTCATGGTTTAAATATTGATGAAGTAAATATTATTGTAAATGGCCATTTAGGACAAACTTTCATGTTTTCCTATTTTATACCTGTGTGATTAACTTGAAATTTGTGCTTGTTTTTGAGATCCGATTGCCTTACCATGTCGAATTGTAATGCTGAAATGAAGTTATTGGTGGTTTCAAAACAACTTTATCTATTTTTTATTTACTTGAAATAAAGTCATTGATGGCTTTTCACTTATATGGATGGAGTCACTAGTGGCTTTTGGATCAATTTCATTTAATGTCTACTAGTCTAAAACGAAGTCATCGGTGACTTTTTATTTATGTGGCGAAGGTCTCATTGGCTTTTAAATAAATTATCTACTCCTTACTCAAGCTAAATGAATTGGCCAATAACTTTTCACTTATGTGATGAAGTTGTTAGCCTTTCAAATTCTTGACTTAAAGTTATCGGTGGCTTCCCACTTGTGTGAGTGAAGTCACTAATGACTTGCTGGTTATGCCAATAAAAAGCTATCCATCTTTAAAAACTCTCTTATTTTTTATAATAGGTCGTTTTAACTATCGACTAGCCAAAATTTTAACTTCACCCACCTTTCCTCTTTGAGTATAGGGTATTGGCCGTAGACAGTACCTAAACCTCCAAACTACCGTGTTTTACATCCAAACATCTAAACAACCTTATTTTCATATTTTAACAAAATAAACTCATTCAAATAGATATTGAAATATAACATAGTAAAAATTAGATTTTTTATGTTCATAGGCAAACAATGCGACCTACCTTAGTTAGGATGAGATGATGGTAATATTATATCTTCGCCATACATAACCAACTCCTTACCTAAATATCTATACAAATAAGTACATTTAGGATTTTCTATTTCTCCCCGATTATCTAGATGGTAGCTCTTCGTTCGCGTCACCTTATGGGGTCGACATTGATATTATGCTAGGGTTAAGCTTTGAATGCTTGTGTTCATAAATCTCTAGTTTTGTTATACCTCCATGCCTATTTATTTTGAGTGAGTGATGTCATTTGATTTTTTTATCTATTTTGTTTTGTGTTGTGAAAACATGTCCGTATATATATGTGCTGTTTGTGTTTTTTTTCCTACGAGTGTTAGTTGTTTAATTTTTTGTAACCCCCGTAAAAACCCTTATCCGTAACGCGACGTGTATTAGAATAATTCTATATATATGTATATTAAGAGTAAGTATAATTATCATTTCATCATGAGAAATTAATGCTTGAAATATGTGATTTATGTTAAATTAAAGTTATTGTGCTTAAGATTAATGGTTTAATTATTGAAGAAATCAAATATGCAAAATCGGTGTTTTAAGGACTATATTTTGCTCGAGTTTTGTGTGAATTATTTGAGGACTTTAGAGTAATTTTTGGGTCAACCTTAAAGAATGAAAGTTGTTCATCTATGTGTTTAATAGGCCTGTATAACATTTTATAATATTTAGACCTATACATTAAGAGTTATACCAATTATAGTGAGGGTTGTTTCGAAATGCATTCTGCTGGAATTTTGGGAGAAGAATCGCCCAAATCTTGTGAGATTTATTTGATACTTGTTAGATTGATTTTTGAGAAAAACGTAAAGAATAAAAGTTGTTTTCTATGTGTGTACTAGCTCTATATAAAAGTTTATAATTTTGTGATACATATAGAAAGAGTTATGCACATTTTAGTATAGATGGGTTAGGAGAAACACTGCTTGGAATTTTGGGGAGAAAAGAAATTCCAAATTTTTAAAAATGGAAATTTACGAATTCTTATGAAAGAAAGTAGTTTTAGTTACTTGAATTAAGTTAATTAATGATTTTAATTAGTCTAAATTTTATATAGACACCTAAGTAAATGCAATAAATGAATTTAATGCCAACTCACCCATTATGGATTCCAAAGCGACCGACTTTCCTCATGACTCACCCATAACCTTTACACCTTATCCCATTAATTTCTAACACTTGTAGCTGAATGAAAGTAAGTATATATATATATATATATATATATATATAGCAAGTGTTAAAATAGGAGAAAAACTTTAGTAACCCGTAGGTACCGTAAATTGAGAGAGAAAAGGCAAGAAAGAAAAGAGAGGAAGAAAAACGTGAGGAGAGAAAGGAAAGGAAAGAAAAAGAGGAAGGGAAAAAGGAAAGAAAAAGAGCTAAGAAAACTATAATCAAACCTAAAAGAGGTAAGTAGGTTTCATTTTTTTGGCTGATTAATGTCTTAAATTATTTTTTTAAGTTATTTTGTTAGTGTTTATTTCATGGGTTGTAATAATTTTCAATGGTTATATGCTTGATGCTTGGGATAAATCTATGTATGGTTGCCTTGTTGTGATGATTTATGATATTATGATTTTTTGAAAAATGTCCAAGTAGTGGTGATGGGTTGGATTGAACTTGGACTAAATTTAAGTGAACTAAAACATGTTTAAAATTGGCTTGGAATGAACTAATAAATTAGTGTTGATAAGGAGTAAATTCTGTCCGAATTTTGGGGTGTATGTTCAAGGATTTTAGATCGATTTCTAGGTGAAACTTAAAGCATAAAAGTTGTTCATCTATGTTTCAAATAACTTCCTTTAAAATTTCTTGGTCATTAGATTTGTGTAAAAAGAGTTACACCCGATTTAGTATGGATAGCTCTAGATAAACTACTATTAGGCAGATTGCTCCCTAAGTTTCAAAAATTTGCAATTAATTGTGTACTTGGTATTTAGATCTAATTTTTGGATATGTTATAAATAAATATGTCTAGTATCTAAAATAAAATGAGGAAGATTTAATTATTTTCTGAAATTAGAAAATTATTTACTCGATTAGGAGTTGCCCGGTAATAAACCCTAAAACCAAAAAAATTAGATTTTGACAAAATTAATAGGTTTGGAATAAACTAAATGAGCTTGGACTAAATAAAATGGAATTAAATAGAGTCAATGGACCTAGGATAAAGTTAATGGGCTCGGATTAAAGTAAATGGACTTGGACCTTCTTTTAAATATTAATGAAACTAATAAACAATATTAATGAGCGAAGATTGTGTTCTCGCTGTGGGTATCATGATTGGTATGTGAGCAATAGATAAATTGCGAGTGTGGGTTGGACCATGAGTATGGCATGAGAATGAAGGGTTGGTACCCGAATTTGGTTGAATGTGATTAAATATGTCATCACGTGCATCATGTGCATAGTGGGTGGTTTAAGACAAGTCAATTGATTGAGAAATGGTTTATACATCTAGGTTTGATAACCTAACTGGAATAAATGGGTATTAGTAGTCCAAGTACTCTAGGATGTGTGCCTGCACTATTAGATGATGGATTTCCGCTTATAGTAGTTACAACGAGGGATAATTCCGTTGTAGCGGAAGATGATCCAAGGATCATCCGGATGAAATCAAGCTGTGTGCTTGCACTCGTTAGACGATGGATTCCCACTAACGGTAGTTACAACGAGGGATAATTCCGTTGTAGCAGAAGGTGATCTCGCGGACCACCCGGATGATAAATAGAGTAGATCGGCTAATACCCGTGGTACCCGAGATTAAAATTGATGAGTATGGTGGAAAGTCAAAACAACATTGCATATCACGTGCATCACCCCGCTTACCGAGCTTCGGCTCACCCCGTTGTTATTTTTTTATGTCTTGACGAAAAAGGACAAGTTGGTACGGATACGGCTGGCTCCTCCTAACCGGCTCATGTGAGGTACCATATATTAGTTTTTATTTTTTCGTAAATTTGGGGTATGGAGTTCGTGAGAAATTGAATATCGCCCGTAATGTTTTATTAATGTATTTAATTATGTTATGTAAATTTTATTTTAAGGAGTTATATACGTAATGTACTCGTTAAAGTTTTAAGAATATCATAAGAAAACTACTTAGAGTTTAGGGTATGTCGCCGTAACGCGCTTTGTCTAAGTACTCTACTTGGGTAGTAGAAATATGATCAGGGCGGGGCGTTACATTTTTAGTCTTTAATTTCGTATTTTTGAAACTACATATGGAGTCATGCCTTCATACACTACATTGCATAATTTTAACTATCATTCATATTCGTCTTAGGATCTCCGGAGTTAGTAGCGGTGTCTCGATGGGTTTTGCCTTCGATAAACACTCATAAAACCTCGAAGCCTTCTTACTAGCTACCATTAATGATGCATAATCGATGATTTTTCATAATTGCTAATACCATCGTGGATAGCCATAATGATTCTTCCATAGAATCACTAGGCTAGAAGATACCCTTTTGAGACTTAGATAGAGCCCACCTACTTATGTCATTGCTAGAACCGAACTCTAGGACCATATCTCCTTATTTAAAGACATCGAGCAAGTCGGATAACTTAGACTAAAATAATTTGGTCATGATGTTTCAAGATAGGTGACAAAAGATTTCAAAATCAGTTCAAGCAAGTGCCAACCAAAGCATTGAAAGGTTACTTATGTGAATAATCATATCATTAAACCTACCGCAAGTAATCTCGTGGGTGAAGAAATTAAAAAAAGGAACTTTTTTGTCACCCTCCATAGATAATATCTTTATTTTATATCTATATTATTTATGTTGTTGTATTTTATTATTCTACCTAGAGAAGCATAAGTCATTATGTCAAAGCTGCATTTCTCCTAAGATTTAACAACTCAAGTCAAAGTAAAAATAGACAACGAAGAAAGGGCTCAACTTGAGTAAAACCATTAGAAGGAGTTAAGTATTCTAAAAGTAGAAGTGTCTAGGCTTGTTGCATTACTTGAGTAAAGTTTACAAACTTATGTATCTACTAAATCGCTTCCTAGTTAGTAAATGGGCCAGTCATCTACTATCCCCGAGGTGTTCATTTCCATACCGATACCCATTGCTCAAGTGGTAATTTTTATGCCATCTTTCTCCACTCCCACAAAGAGGTCATCGGTATTTTAATCTAACGAGTCACACTACACTTGAGGGCATGTATGAGCCAATCCATCTCAAAATCTTAGGCTCGACTCCATGTTAGCTAATACTTTACAAACTCAAGTAAATTCTATGGTTGATTTGGCTACTCACGAAGAGTTGAAAGGAAAAATGATTTTAGAGATTGAAACTGAAATCTAGGACCATACCTACTTATGTAATTGCTAGAACCAAACTCTAGGACCATAACTCTAGGGATGGTAATTTGCCCCGCCCTTGTCAATTTTCCCTAGTCAACGCGAGGATTTTCTGCGTTGACCGAGGAAAGGGACGGGCGGGGATGGGATTTGCCTACCCCGCCCCGTTTGCCCCATTTTTAATTAAAATTATAATTATATCCCATATAAAATCTATAATTAGTGACTTTTAAGATTTATTTTCTATATAAATTATTATTTTTTTGCTATAATTTAAAATTTGATAGTAGAATTGGATAAAATGAGACAAAAAAATAAATTTTACCCCGTTTACGCCTTGTTTGCCCCATGGGGATCCCCGTCCCTGTTTGGGGCGGGGATGGTATGAGAAATTTTACCCCGTTCGGGGCACGGGGTAGGGATGGGAAAAGTTTTTCGGGGGCGGGGGTGGGGACGAGGATGGGGATCCCCGTCCCCGTCTCGCCCGTCCCGTTGCCATCCCTACATATCTCTTTGTTTGAGGACACTATGCAAGTCAAACAACTTAGACTAAAATAATTTGATCATGATGTTTCAAGATAGGTGACAAAAGATTTCAAAATCAGTTTAAGCAAACGCCGACCAAAGCATTGAAAGGTTATTTATGTGAATAATCATATTATTAAACCTACTACAAGCAATCTCGTGGGTGAATAATAAAAAAAGAAACTCTTTTGTCACCCTCCATAGATAATATCTTTATTTTAGATCAATATTATTTATGTTGTTGTATTTTATTATTTTACCTAGAGAAGCATAAGTCATTATGTCAAAGCTCGTATTTCTCCCAAGATTTGACAACTCAAGTCAAAGTAAAAATAGACAACGAAGAAAGGACTCAACTTGAGCAAAGCCATTAGAAGGAGTTAAGTACTCTAAAAGTAGAAGTGTCTAGGCTTGCTACATTACTTGAGCAAATTTTACAAACTTATGTATCTATTGAAGTGCTTCCTAGTTAGGAAATGGGTTAGTCATCTACTATCCCCGAGGTGTTCATTGTCATACCGATACCTATTGCTCGAGTCATAATTTTTATGCCACCTTTCTCCACTCCCACTAAGAGGCTATCGGCATTTTAATCTAACAGATCACACTATACTTGAGGGCATGTGTGAGCCAATGCACCTTGAAATCTTAGGCACGACTCCATGGTAGCTAATACTTTACAAATTCAAATAACTCCTATGGTTGATTTGGCTACTAATGAAGAGTTAAAAGAAAAAAATGATTTTAGAGAATGAAACCGAGAAGGTTAGTGCCATTAAAGAACATCTCAAAGCCATTATGGGCACATACATGTACAACCCTCTTTTGAAAATAAACAAATACTTGATTATGAATATCATGATGCCTAAACAATTTAAGAGCTAGAATTCTCCAAATGCATTAAGAGTCAATATCCAAAAACTCATCTTAGAATTTACCCAAATAAGATGACCGAAGTCCATGATGAAAATTTTCCGACTTCTTTCCACACCAATGTTCACTAGGTTAGGAAATCTACTTTCAATCTAAACGAGTCATTTGAATCATTCTCAACTATCATAGACTTTTTATCAAAATGTTCAAGCAAAACATCCTTCATAACTTAACCATAAGCGAGAGAGAATTCGATCAAGATAACCAAGGAAATACGAGTCATAGAAAATACTAATATGTCTTCTACCGACCAAGCAACTTCGTGATAATCAATCCATAAAAACCTTAATTTTCTCACTCGGTATAATCCTAATGAGTCCTGCGAGTATCATAACTACATGATTGGTCATAATATCAAAGATTGTCTAGGCTTTAAGAAGCATGTTTGCTCATTGATTGACCAAAACTTGATTTCATTTGATGATGCTACGGACACTCCAAATGTGAACACTAATTATCTCTCTAACCATGTTATCATCAATGGAGTAAACATGTTTTCATTAGGTATGACAACAAAAAGATAGTTCTGAAATTTTTATGTACTCGTTTCTTTGATATGTTATCAACTATCAACATTAACAAGAAACTAGCCAATTCTCAAGCTCTTATTCATGCCAAGTCCTCCCATAAGTTGAAGGATCATGTATCTTATGAGGTGTGAAACAAATTTTTTTCCTCTATCTAAAGTTTTCAAAATCATGCCGTTGAATAAACTAATCATACATAAATATGAATAAGATAATAGTGAGTGATTACCTCTTTTAGTATAGAAATCAAATTCGTGAAACTATCTAAGCATTCGATCTCTACTAATTATCCAAGCAACTTAAATACTCTCATAAGATGCAACAAAATTCATAGGTTGCTAGCTCTAACTTTTTCTATGTATTAAATTTATTTATTTCTTAAGAAATCCTTTTAGGGTTTCTTTATGCCAACCTTAGAGAAAAAGAGAGGATGGTAAATTTTTTAGGGAGAAAACACTCAACCTTTTCTTTTATATTGTATAAACCATCCCTCTCTCTTTTCTTTATTTATAAGGAGGCAACTTCTCATTGTAGGTCAAGGAGATGTTTCTTATATGAGTTTTGTCTAACCTTATCCTTTTAAACCCCGAGCCTTATCCAATAGTGCTTAATTTTATCCCTTCATAAAAATATCTTGCGAGCTTTTAAATTAAATCTATTAACCCAAACTCTTTTGGACCAATTAATTACGAATTAATTTAGATCATCTAAATAAATTAGGTCAAGTATTTTAGTAAGGCCCACATTAAGAAATAATTTTTTAAATTGCCCTTAAACCTAAATTAAAAAGCTGATTTTTGAACTGACTTTCAAATTAGAAAAATAATTTCTAAAATAAAAAACTAATTTTCATTTTATGAAATTGGCTTTCCAAAATAGAAAACTTTCCAAAACAAAAAAGATTTTTCAAAATAGGAAACATTTTCCAAAACCCTTTGCTTCTTTTTTATCATGTGAATATTTAAACTTATTTATGTGACTCAATATGCTCCTAAATATATTAGCGAGTGTATTAAGAAGATAAAAGACATCTCTTTTATCTCTCTATACATAAATCAAGATGGGCCTCTAGCAAGGCATCATACTACCCAATGCTCTAGGAGGATTAATTAATACATAATTACCTTTCATGAAAATTATTTTCATATAATTCATTTCACTTGTCAATTTATCATAGCATGATCTCAAACTTAATTTATAAGATGTTCGATTATGATCACATAAGTTTTCTCCGATTTTCAAATGTCTTAGCTCATAAGTAAACCAATTATGCTCTATTGGTATACTTTCATTGTGATAATAGATTTTTTTAGTAGACCTTCATCGAATTACAATATGATAACTTCTTTAGCATATAAGAAATGACATATCTTATCGTAGTCATCCACATATCTCCATTAGATTTTTAATGCACCTAATGAATTGTTCACATATAACTCTTTATTAAGCCTATTAAAACGAGTGTCAAAGTACACAAATCTTCTAATAAGATACTCATGATGACTTCAAGTCAAATGATCACTTGTACCCATCTCGTATGAGATTCCTATAGACAATAATAAATAGGTTCTCATGACGAGTCACATCTAATAATAAGTTTTCTAATATTATTCACTTGAGTGCTTGTTTAGGCATCACTTTGCTAGTAGGTGTGAGACCTCTTACTCGCTATTTTATAGCATAAGCATAATACTCATAAGTCTTATCGCTTGTTGTTAATGTCCATTCTTGACAATATTATGACTTGAGATATTTAATAATATTATTTAAATATACTAATATTTATCTCACATCTATTGATGAACCATTAATGCAATGTATATCATCCGGTCTTCTATTTAATTCTATCAAATTATAAATAACAAGAATTAATAAAAGGACTTCTTTATTAATATTAAAATGTAATGATATAATACATCAAGCCATCTAAATAAGTTAGATCTAGGGCACCTACACTAACATAAGTTTCACAAAAAGAGTGGACATGATATTGATGATTACCTTTAATTTCATCAAAAGGTAGAAACCATGCTAGTTTTGGGTATCTTGAGGATAGAAAGAGAGGAAAATAAATCATAAAAGCCTTTGTACATTGCTAATTTACACAACAAATAACTAAGTTTGAATCAACCATCTTACTTTATGGTAGTAAACATTTTGAGGTCGAGAGAAGGTCGATGCTAAGAACGATGTCATGCGGCACTAGGTTAGTGCGTGATCGTTCAAAAATTATCGTGCTTTTTGCCAACATATTTGAAGATATCTTTGATGAAGATCAGTTTATCTATGAGATAACCTTAGGGAAGGAATTGAATGACTAGTTTGATGAAGAAATGTCTTTTGGTTTTCAAGGCCAAGTAATTTTCTTATTGCATTTATCTATCATGCTTTCATATGATGTCAATTTATGAGATCATGTAAATCTTCTTCTCAAATTAACACATTTTCCTTCTTTTTTTTATTGTGTTATGACTCTCATTTTCATCTTATTTTTAGGACATTTAATATGATCATATCTCAAAAATAAAAATACCATGTGATTGTGCTAAAAAAGAAGGGATTAGTATAACTCTACTTATAATGTTCATAATAATGAATGCAAGGAAAACCTCTAAAGCTTGTTAGAAAAGTATGAATGAGTCTTGATTTTTTGAATGAAATATTACCTTATAGAGAATTTTTAGATTTCATCTCGCAAAAATATTGTAATTTTCATGGATTGGGCAATTTCTTTGAAAATGAAATTCTTATTATCTTGGCATGATCTTATTATCGATTTGAAATCAAGAGATGCTTATTTGAACATATCATTGTCATTTTATATCATACAAATGAAAGTGAATAAAATGGAAAACTCATTTAAAATATTTCAACATTGATCAAATTTCAAAACATGTCATGCAAATGTTAGGGAGCAATCCTTCTCTTTTCTAAACTAAAAACATTCCTCTCATATTTCTGAAAAATCCTTCCAAGATACTCTTACCTAAGACGATACATCGATGCAAAACAAAACAAAAAATCAATCAAAAACCAAACAAAGTGATTTGGTGTCCGAAAAATCCTTCCAAGATACTTTTTCCTAAGACAACACATGTCATGTTTGTACTCATAGATTTTCACAACCCCTCACAGACTTTTGTGCATAAGATATCCACTAAGCATATTTTGAGTATAGTACATGCGGCACTAAACGACCCTAAATGGATCTAAGTTATAACCGAAGAAATGACAGCTTTGTAGAAGAATGATACGTGGAAGCTTATGACTTTACCCCAAAGGAAAGAAAACCATGGGATGTAGATGGGTGTTCTCTATCTAACATAAATGTAGATTGGTCGGTAGAGAGATACAAGGTGAGACTTGTAGCTAAGGTATATACCACGACATATGGCATAAATTATCAAGAGACTTTTTCACCAGTAGCAAAGTTAAAAACTATCCGAGTTTTGTTGTCTCTTCGCTGCAAATTTAGATTGGTCACTACATCAATTTGATGTGAAAAACCCATTTCTTCATGGGAATCTTAATAAAGAAGTGTACAAAGATGTTCCTCCGAGCTTTACTCGCCTTATCACAAATTAGGGTTGTATGTAAGCTGCAAAAGTCACTATATGGTCTAAAAAATCATCGAGAGCATGGTTTGGACTGTTTAGCTCTTAGCTATGGGGAAACATGGTTTCAAGCGAGTAAATTCTAACCACACTCTATTTTTGAAACATTGACTTCGGATGATGATAGCATTGATTATTTATGTTGACGATATGATAATTACAAGGAATTACTAGAAGGAAATCTCTAGTTTTCGAAAACATCTAGCAGATCGAGTTTGAAATGAAGAACCTTGAGGTTTAAAATATTTTCTAGGTATCGAGGTATCTAGATTAGTTCAAGGCATATTTTTATCACAACGAAAATATGTTCTTGACTTGCTTGTTGAAATAGGAATGCTTGAGTGTAAACCGGTCGATACACCGGTAGTTCGGAATTATGGATCGGGAGAATACTCGAACCAAATTCCAACAAATAGAGAAAGGTACTAGTGATTTATAGGAAAGCTAATTTACTTATCTCATACTCTATCGGATATTGCATACGCTGTGAGTTTGGTGAGTCAATTCATGCATAATCCTAGTGAAGATTGTATGAAAGCCGTTTTTAGAATCTTACGATACTTAAAGTCATCTCCAAGAAAAGGGCTTTTGTTCAAAAAATATTATCATCTAAATATTAATGATTAATGGTTATACAAATGTTGATTGGACGGGGAGAACTACCGATAAAAAATCTAAATCGGGATGTTTCACCTTCGTGGGTGGAAATCTAGTCACCCGGAGAAGTAAGAAAAAAAAAGTGGTCGCATTGTCTAGTGTAGAGGCCGAGTTTAGAGGTATGGTTAAAGGCCTTTGTGAGCTTCTTTGGTTAAAGGAGTTACCGAGAGAAATTGACTATTTATTCGAGTATGCATTGAATCTTTTACGCAATAATAAGTCTACTATAGAAATTGCACAAATTCCGGTTCAATATGATCAAACTAAACATGTTGAGGTAGACCGACATTTTATCAAAAAAAAAAAAAAAAAAAAAAAACCTTGAAGCCAAGATAGTACAATTTTCATTTGTAAAGTCCGAAGATCAATTGGCGGATGTTCTTAGAAAAGCGATCTTAAGCGAGGTCTTTTATAACTCACTTGACAAATTGAGCATTGGCGATATCTATGCATCAACTTGAGGGCGAGTCTTGGCGTGAGTTTTTATTCTTCTATAATTCAGTACATATGCTTCCTAATTAAGAAACCTTATATTTTACTTCCTAGGATAGGACTCTGTATAGGCTATACAAGTCTAGCTTTTCTCTTATACTCTGTATCGAAATATATTGAAAACATATGCAGTTTTAACAATGTTCACACAAGATAATATTGTCAAGTGGGCTAAGAAGCAATTACAGAAGCTTCAAATTAATAACAGAACTTTTAGAGCCTGTTTTGCTTGATCTAACCTTGGATCGTCAGAGAGGAAAGAGTTCTTTGCACTGCACTAGACCCTCTTGATAGACCCACAATTCCTGATATTCTTTTCATGCTTGAGGGTTGCCGTGATATTCCATCCTCAACTGATCCAACCTCACAGCTATCTCCTGCTTAATGACCGACCCAAATCCCAAATAAACCAAAAACCCGAGAAAGTTTGACCATTTTTTTAGTAAATTTTTAGAACCTTTTTCTATTGTTTGTTTCTCTTTTACATTTTGGCCACTTTCGTTTTTTATGCTGGCATGAGACTGAGAAAAATTGAGGCCTAAAAGTTTGATAAATTGTGGTCAACGATTGGGACAAGGCGAGGACTGTCGGTGTTTAGTAACATAAGTTGCGGGTACAGCTTCAAGGTGAGTTCTAGGGGCTCTCTGCTAAAGCTATAAGGGGGTTCTTTTACTGCTCTTCAGTACTGGTACCAAGTTTCTATGTTTTGTTGTTTACAGATTTAGTTTTCGAAAAGAATAAACTCTATCTCTTTGTTCGTTTTTTGCTTTTTCATCATTTATGCAGCTGCAATCCTACAACCATAAAGATTCTCCTCTCAATAGCTAGCTGAAGCTAAAATAATATAATTGTTGAACACTTGTTGCTTTTTTAAACAATTGTTGTTCCTATACACGGGAAATTGTTGAAGATGGAAAGATTAGAAATTTAAAGAGAATGATCGAAAAATTTGAGAGTTGATAAAAAGTAGTTTTGTAAATTCTCTGATTTTTTTTTTAATTTTTCCCTGTGATAACTTTATCTTAACATGTGATGTTATGTTGTATATTTTTTTATACTAATTGTCAAATTTAATTAAAAAAAACAATCAGAATAATCGAATTAAGAAAAATTCAATAATAATGAAAAGTGATAAATAATAATAATAATAATAAATAATACAAGAGTCACGTTAAAAAAAATTAAAAAAAGAAGTAAAAAGATGTTTCATGGGATTTTTTTTTTGGCTCTTTTCTCAAGGAGGAAATTTTTAATCACCTATATATAGGTGATTGTTTTGTAACATATTGTGTGTCAGACTTCTTCTCTAACACTAAAATCGATAACTTTTCCGTGTACTTTTGTAGCCATAATTTATTGTAGCATCATCTTATCAAATAACTCATCATCATTAACTTTGGTTTTGAAAAATGCAAAGATAGGTAAGCTATCTTATTAAATAACTCATCATCATTTGCTTGACAAGAAATAGAATATGATTCACAATTAGACCTGATTTCCTTGATAGTAAAACATGCGAAACAGAACAAGAACTATACTGAGTTAATAACCTACACTGCATAGATATTGTGTTTGCATTTTCATATCATCTTAAAAAAATTCTAACAATCAAGCTCATCATCATCACTCTGTAGATCAAATCCAACAACATTCCCATAAAAAGAGTATTCACAATCAAAGAATCATAAAACCTGCAAATTTCAAAAGATTTTTAATTTAGATATTCTAATGAGGTATAAAATTTGGATTTCTTCTTAAAATCCATTAAAGTTAGATCTTTTTACAATTATGGATGCTTTGTTTTATGACCTCATAGTTACGTGACCCATCAACTTTTTATAGAGAGTCATCTTCCTCTATCTAATATTTAAATAATGTCTAAAATACTCGATTTAACCATTAAAATGGTTTTGTCCGACAACCTCTCGTCTCCACTAACACCGATGCTTCGCTCCATCATTGCAAAACTTCAAAGAATACCACAGTTATTTTTTCATTCTCCTCGAGGAGGTTGAATAACAAACATAATCAATTTAGATGTTGAGCTCTCATGCACATTTAGTGGTGCCATATGTAGAGACTAGTCAAAAAGCTCATTTCTCAAGTCTTCATACAATCTCTAAGTTTCTTCATGACTTTTTAAGCCTCCAATTCAGTAATAGTGATGTCCTCCTTCTACTCATTTGTCTCGTCAAACTTTTAAATCTCTACACAAAAAAATCAAATTTGGTTGTACAATATATGCTTCACCCAAGTGTACATAAGTGAGATGAGATAATATTTTCTTAGTTTAAGAAATACAATACTTAAAAAAATAGAATAGTAATTTATCATAATCATGACCTCCTAGTAAAAAGGATGAGCAATTTACTTATTTATGTTATCATTTTATATTTTTCATACTCATGTCCTTTTGAAATAGTATTAATTTGTATTACATGACATATATGTATCCAATTGTCTAAACACCTTCTTGGAGAAGGTATCAAATATTGGTTTTATCAATATTTTATTATTATGGTGAAAGAGATGTTAGAATGGTAGAGAGATAAGACCATCACATAGCCATGCCTCCATTTGTAGGACAATTTTGATTTGACACCCATTTTATTAATTTTTACAAGTATCAACCAATTATGCAAATCAAATGTGATGCCTAACTCCATTCATTATCCATTACTTGAGATAGATCTAGTAAATAAAAAGCAACTCAAAAGACACATATGGATGAACATGATCAACAAATGTCCACCACCTAATGTAAACTCGAACAAACCAAGCTAACAAAATCGATACAAAAGGCCGATGCAAAATCCAATAAATATAAAAAAAAAAAAAAGAGAAAAGAGAAGAAAGAAAAAGGAACAATCCAATCGGATAGAAACTGGAGGCCCACCATCACCACGTGTTGGACGATCAAATTCATCTTACGAGATGAATCCAGCACCACTAGTTTTGCCTAGTTTCTTCATCAAAGATTGTTCCATGTGTCGAGAGTGTGCAAAGGATGTAAATCATAAATTTTATAATTCTATATAGATCGATCCTTAATTTTTCTAATGCTTCATAATATCATCCCCGATTGTAAAACATAACTCTAATTCAATTATCAATTTTAGTCGACTATCAATATCAACCCTTCATCCACTCGGATAATATGATTTTATGACCATTTAGTCATATTTAACACCTTCAATGTCAAATAATTAAAAAAAAAATCAGTTTACCTGGATGGAACATAAAGTCCATCCCTATCCGGGGATTATCTCCCATATTCAAGATATCCCATCCCTTTTTAGAAATTCCTCTTCCATGTCTAGGATCCTCTAGTCTTTCTAGGAAGTCCATTCCTCTCTAAAGATTCCATTTTTCGCATCTAGGATCTTTCTCCATCTATGGATTCCATCTTTATATCTAGGATCCTTCTCCTCTTAGGGAGTGCATCCTTTCCTAAAGATTTTATCTCCACATTCAGGATCCTTCTCCTTCTAGAGAGTCCATCCCTCGAGGACTCCATCTCCACATCTAGGATCCTTCTTCTTATAAGGATTCAATCCCTCGAGGACTCCATGTTTATGTTTAGGATCCTTCTTTCCTTAGGGAGTCCATTCCTCTTTAGGAACTCTATATCCACATTCATGTCCTCCTCTTTTCAAAGAGCCCATCCCTTTTAGGGACTCTGTCTCTATGTCTAAGTTTTATCTCTTTCTAGGGACTCTATCTCTCTTAAGGGTTGCCACTTTTCTCCAAGGAATCCTCATTCTTTTAAGGAATCCATCCCTCCTTAAGGATCTCATTCCTCTCAAAGGGATCCTCCTATCCCTAGGAAGTCCATCCCTCCTCATGGGTTCTTTTTCTATGTCCGGGATCCTCCTCTCTCTAAAGAGTCCTTTACTTTTTAAAGACTCCATCTTCATTCTTGGGATCCTTTTTTCCTTAGAGAGTTCATTCCTTCTTAGGGACTCTATCTATGCATTTGGATCCTCTTATTCCTAGGGAGTCCATTCCTCTTCGACTACTCTATTCCCATGTTTGGGATCTTTTTTTTTTCCTCGAGGGAGTACACCTCTTCTTAGGGAATTTATCTTAATGTTTGAGATCCTTCTTTCCTCAAAGAGTCCATCACTTATTAGGGATCTCACTTCTCTTTAAAGGATCCTCGCTTCTCTCAAGGAGTCCATCCCTCCTCATAGATTCTACCTCTAGAAATCTATTCGAGAGTTCTAAATAAATAAAAGTATAGATAATTAATTCAGATCCAGTCCAAGAGTTTAAGAGGGAAAAATATAGAAAATAGATTCAAATTTAGTTTAAGAGTTCTAAAGGAACAAAAGTGCAAGTAACGATTTGAATTCACTTTGAAAGTTCTTGAGGAACAAAAGTGTAGATAATATATTTGAATCTAGTCCGAGAGTTATAGAGGAATGAAAATATAAAATAGATAAGACTTCAAACTCTAAGGATTTCAAAAAAAATGAAAGGACAAAACAAGTATATTCTTTCAAGAATCTCCAACTCCTTCGTGGTCATACAAATAAATTTTTTCAAAAAACTTATGATAACATTCCTTCAAGAATATATATTACTCTAGGAAAACGTTCTTTTAAGATTTAAGAACCATTTTTTCTCTAAAAACTCTATTCTATCCGGATAACTCATTAAAAAAATTGGTTAGACAGTTCAAATATGATGAGTTGTATCTCTAAAGCCCCAATTTGCTCAAATTACATCATACCATAATATTATTCTATCTCAAAACCGAGTGAGCTTCGTTTTAAGATAGGGGACAACTAATGATATGAAACTTGGGCTTTCCTATAAAGCCTACCAAAACTAGGCCTTCTCACAATTATGAGCCCTCTTTATGATGGTCTTATAGCCATATGGTCTAACAAACCAAAGATATGCCTTATACTTTATATTTTCCACTATATAAAAGAAGTCATTCTTTTATTAAACACAACTTCAACCACACAAATATATACATATATTTGCAAGGAGCATATCTCTCTAATATCTACATAATATGCCCAAAATATTAACTTAACCATTAGAGTGGTTTTGCCAATCACCGTTAACACTAATACTCGTGCTCTATGCTTGCGGGATTTCGGAAGACTCTACCACGATTTTTTCAATCCTCTCAAAAAGGTTGACCAACAAATGCAATCAATCCGGATGTTAAAATCTCATGCATCTTCAAATTCCAAATGACCAATGATGTTATATGGAAATCAAAAAAGGAACAACTCAAAGACACATAGCTCCATTGCAAAGAGCATATACATACATACATACATACATACATGATGTATGTATGTAAGTATGTATATGATTAATAATCAAATGAAAAGTCCCTCTCGCTCTTGATATTTTTTTAATGTAGCATCTTTACTTTTGATTATATCGCATTTATTTACTCCTTAAATTTTTTAATGAGACCCCTCCTATCATTTTTCCGCCAATTTTTTGAGCAAATATGATATATGACCCGCGTAATGCCATGTCAAATTAACACATAACACAAAAAAAGTTTAAAAAAAGGAAAAAAAGGCTAAAAAATAAAGAGACACAAAAAGAGAGGCATAAAAATTTTAGGAGTAGAGAGACGGATAAAAAAAATAAGAGTAGAGGGGACACATTAAAAAAAAAAGATGAGTAGAGGGATGCTTTAGGCGATTAATACTATATATATATATATATATATACACACACACACACGAGTAAATAGGTCAATACATCGTTATATAATAGCCCGAGTCTTCACTTTGTCTCTATGTTTCTAATTATATCTATTATATTTAAGTTCTCCTTATTTCATTTCAATCAATTTTCTTACTAGTAGTAAATTTTTTGTTCGAAATGCCCCTAACTAAAATGTCAAAAAAAAAAAAAAACCTTCACCTTTATATATATATATATATATATATGAGAGAGAGAGAGAGAGAGAGAGATTGATTTCACACAAATGCATTGTACATGTTTGAATACTAGTCTAATGATATTTTTCTATTGAAGTACCTACGGAAGCCACATCATGCAGTGAGAATATAAATTAATAACTCTTGCGGAACATGACGGAGATTTTCATATTTTCCTCAAATGCTCATTAATCCCAAACTGACAGATACATAGAAACATACTTAATAACGAAACATATAAATTAAATATAAAAATACTACCGAAACAAAAAATCAAACAAAATAATTAATTAATCAAGCAAAACCTCTCAATTTGTCCGCTACAGGCTCGCTGCAGTTGTTTTCTTTCTTTACTTTGACCATGAATGTCGATGCACAGCAACCCTTTCATTCCATTTCGTTTAAGTCTTCACCTACGTACCTTTTCCAAGATTTGAATACAAGACTTTGAGGGTAGAAGGTGAACAACATATCTCATTCTTCTCGTGATCATGTGATCAAGAAACTCTCCTTGTCGAAATCCATAGATGACTTACAAGAAGGCGGGAGGGAGTACCTGGATGAGAAACCCCTTCCCAGAAGATCATCATCTTCGTAACGTCTTGAACCCTGGTCGAAGTTAAGGGCATAGCTTATAGGATCATATTGGAATTTTCCATTTTGAATGCCACCTCCTGTCTTCTTATTAAACTTCCGCAAAAATGTTTTCCATTTGGGGCCTGCAACTTGCTCTGACCAATCCCGAATTTTCATCCATTCCCGAAACCACCATGATTCTTGGTCCGCTGTGCAGTCGACAGGCTTGATTCGTTGCCAAAAGGCTGATCCAACAGTACCGCTGGATGACGTTGGATCTGTGGTTGAAAATGGGATCCAACAGCAACCTCTTTTCGCAAAAGCAAGGTCATGGATATCATCATTATTACCATAAGAAGAAGGGGAAATATCTGGGGTTCGAGAGGACATTTGATCAGGGCTACCAAAGGGGTTTGCAGAGGAAGAGAGAATCAGAAAGTTAAGCCTCTTCTCTGCAAACCCTAGCCCTTAGTTCTTTTTAGTTCTCATGATCTCTCTCTTAATTTAATGTAAGAGGGTTATTGTTGGGTTTGCCGTTTATTTTGGGATGCTTTCTTGCATCTGTAGGCTGTGACAGCAGAGAGTGCGGACTTTTGAAGGGGAGTACATTCAATGTGAGGTTGTTTTCCGTTTTGATGCATCTTTTGGTATGAAGCTGTATCCTTTTCTAACATCAAGGACGCTTCGATGTAAAAACAAGAAAAACACAAGCAAAAACATTTCAGATGCCAGTGTACCTGTTTAAGGAGCTTTATGACCTGTTCCTTAACCAAAAAACGATTCTATTTTTGTACATCCTACTAAATAGTGTGCTGTCTGCTTTTCCTTACCAACAAATATTCCCTTGTTTTTTTTTTTTTTTTCTTCAAAACATACCCTTCGTAAACTAAAATCCCTTGTCAAACTCCTTTATGATGATGATGCACTTGATATGTTAAAGAATTTTTATGAAAAAAACATTTGTAAATTTTGTGTTTGTATTAAATTGATAAATTAGACTTTGTTTAATAATTTTACGAATTCAACTGTCCTAGTATTGTTGTGATGAGTTACAAAAATTCATTATTTGCTATTTTAAAGCTTTGGTGAAGTGAAAAAATATTAGTTTATGGTACACATTTTTGGCTAAGATGCCTAATCCGAATTAATGAAAACTATTTTTTTAAGTAAATAAACCAAAAAGATTTATGGGTTCATCTCAGTTTTATTTGCTTTATTTAAAAAAAGATTGATTTTTTTAAAAAATCAATCTTTTTTTAATCATTTTAGTAAAAAATTGTATGTTATATAGCTAATATTTTCCGCATCATCAAGCTTTACTAACGAATTAATAATGACATTTATATTGAATTATCTAAATATAATGAATGTATTAAATCCAAAAAATTATTTATGCTGGATTCAAATTGCTGACTAAAAACAAACATAAGACCTCAAACGAAAGTTTTCAAACGTTAGATACAGATGGCTTTGGAAAAAAGAAAAAGAAAAAAACCTCTCAATCAAATTCAATTTTTTTTTTTAAGGTACGAAAATGCATTGAGCCATACCCATACTTAGGTTGTCCGCTTGTCATAGCCGAACATCGCCAAATATGTTTGTATCCTATGACCGATGCTTATATGGTATCGTAGTCTTGTTGACTAAATGGTCATGAGTTCAAATCTCATCATTCTCATTTCTCTTCTAATTAATTAAGCACAAGGTAGTGTGAGTTTGTGCAAGTTTCAAATCCAATGAGCTTTTACACTACGAGGTGTATTAGAGAATCATATAAAATCATTCTTGAGGCCTCACTTAACAAGTTAAGCTTTTGGATTGAGATAGTCCTTTGACATGATATTAGAGCTTGATATGGTATTAGAGCTTGTCTTGTAGCAAAAAGGTATACTTAGGTAGAGAGCATTGATTTTTATGAAACATTTTTACCATTTGCCAAACTAGTCACTATTCAATGTCTTTTTGCCATTGCTTACGTACGCAATTGAGAAATGCACCGGTTGGATGTCAACAATGCCTTCTTGCATGGTGATCTCAAATAAGAAGTTTATATGAAAATCCCCGGGGATTTTGCTAAGAAAAGGGAGCAACGGGTTTGTCTTATTCAAAAATCACTTCATGGACTCGTCGAGCATCTTGAAACTAGTATCAAAAGTTTACTCGGTCTTTATTGGTCGTGGGCTTTCGTCAATCTTCTTCGATCATTCCTCATTTACCTTTTTTCAGCAAGGTTCATTTATGGCGGTTTTTATTTATGTTGATGACGTGATCATTATGGGTATTTACGTGGCTAAAATCTCTTGGTCGAAAGAATATTTGGACACTTAGTTTCATACCGAAGACTTTGAAAAACTCAAGTATTTTTTAGGTCTTAAGGTTACACGCTCACCTGCCGGCATTGCTCTCGATCAACGTAATTATGTAGTTGATATTTTAGTCGAATATGGATTAACTTGTTGTAAACCCTCCTCTTCATCCATGGATCGGTAGCATAAACTTGATCCGCATTCGATCCTCTTTGTGATGATTCTAGTTAGTATCATTGTCTTGTTGGCCGCTTGATTTATCTAACCATCACTTGTCTTAATATTAGTTATGTGGTTCATGTTTTGAGTCAATTCATGCACGGACCACGTCGACCATATTTTAATACTGCTATCAAGGTTTTTTGCTATCTTAAGGGTGCTCCTAGATAGGGCATCTTGTTTCCTTCTTATGGTTCTTTAATCTTGAGGGGATACTCGTGATGCAGATTAGGTCGATTGTTTGGTTACTCGTCGATCTACCACCTACTACATATTTTTTCTAGGATCCTCTCCAATTTTCTTACGATCCAAGAAACAATCCATTGTCTCTTGTTTGACGGTAAAACCGAGTATAGAGCTATGGCGACTACCGCTAGTGAGATTGTTTGGCTTGTACGACTACTTTCGAATTGAGCATTCCTCATCCTAATTTAGTTCTCTCTTTTGTGATAATCAAATTGCTCTCCATATTGCTCGCCCATCATATTTTTCATGAATGCACCAAATATACTCGAAATCAATCATCACTTTATTCGACAACACATCCAATCCAAGCTATTACTATCGCGATCAATTTCTACTCGCTACCGACTAGCCGATATTTTTACCAAAGCCCTCGAACGTGATCACTTTCACGCCTTGCTACACAAGTTGGGTATTTTCAATTTGCATGCTCTAACTCGAGGGAGAGTAATAATGGAAATTAGTTTATAATTAATTTTGTACAAGATATTCTGTCATTATTGTAGAATATTTTGTCATTATTATAAAATAATCTATATTAAATGTAATCTTTATACATATGGATATTTCCATATTTCATAGGTTTAATATAGGAAATAGTTGACCCATACTCGTATAAATTTTGTATCTTTCTCTATAATAAAATATATAGTGGATTTCTCACTTCTCTTCAGGACTCGATCAAATCTTATTTTTCGATCTAGCATATGCTTCATTCCTACCAACATGAAATTTAAGAAATAATTAAAGCTCTACCATACAATTCTTTTAATTCTACCTTTAAACTAAATTAAATGTGTACAAATATATAATCGCAATAAAAATTAATAAAATATGTATCTCTTGTTATGATTAACTAAGTGTTTAAACAATTATCCAAGAAAAACTGGTACCATAAAAAAGAAATGGTCTTCTAGTCTATGCCGATATTTCAAGTTTTTTATATGTGAATGGATGACACAAAACTTTACGTAATATTTATATGATAAGACTAGAGAATATTTTTTTAACCAAACTTTTGTACTTCCATCCATCATGAATATGCTTATCCCATTGCTAAAGTCTAATGGACTCTAAGCCTTTAATTATTACTTGTAGATTTGATTAAATATTAAATATATATTAATAAATAATATTAATTTAAACAAGAAATGGTATATGAGCCATGTTAAGAGATATTTTTTACATTCTCCTACTTGATAAATATGACACCACTTGAAAAGTGACAAATCCTTTATAGAGTCTAGAATAGTTAGGAATTGGAAACATTGACATTTAGATCAAGAATACAACATATGTATCATAGTGGTCTTACTTTATAACCAAGTATTTTCTTTCTTGCATTGCAATATATTACATCATCAAAATAAACGAGTTAATGAAGGAATAAACTTTAGGAATAACCCGTTGATAAGTTATTTGGGTCCAACTTTATGTATCTCAATATATATAATAAATAATACCTTATGTGTATAAAAATTATATCAATATCTAAGAATAACATAAAAAAAAAAAAAATCTAGACAATTAACGTAAAGAATATGAAGTCAAAACATCAAATAGGTTAGCTAGACTTATATGATCTATATACTTGTTTTATCGACATTGTTTCAATCATGGAATCTCGCAACCATTAGCTCAATGCTAATATGCTTAAGAAACATTTTATGTTCTTTTACTTTCTCTCTCACAAAAAGGCACTTTATCTTGATATGTTTGTTTTAACTTTCACTCTTATTATTCTAGAAAAGAAAACTATAACTGAATTATCATAATAAATATTTACTAGTCTTGATATAAAATCAACAACTTTTAGGCTAGATATGAAATTTTTTTATCTAGATAGCCTAAGTTGTTTCTTAATATCATGTAGTGAATATATCTTAAAGTAGACAAAACAATAATATTTTATTTAGTACTTTCCAAGATATAACTCCTCCACTAAAGAGAAAAATATATCTTAAAGTAGACTTTCATGTGTTTACATAACCAAGTAAATTCAAATATGGATAACCAACCACCTTAAGATGATTAATATATATGTAAGTCAGTTTGTAATCTTTAATTCTTTATAGATACCTTATGACTTTCTTAAAAATTTTCTAATTTTCCATTCCAAGATTGTTTTGGAACCTTTCCAACATTTCTCCAACAAATGCCAACTCAAGTCTTATTCAAACCTAAGCATACATCAAATTGCCTACCGCAAATGCATAGGAAATGTTGCTTATCTAGTTTTTTTCCAATGTATTTTTTGAACATTGATCTTGATTGAATTAATGGGCGCTACTATAGATGCATAATTTGGCATCTTGAATCTTTCCAAAACCTTTTTCAACACAGGTTTTTTGAAATAATTCTAATATTTTTTTAGATTTGTCTCTGTGAATCTCTATACCAATGACATAAAAGACTTCACCCAAACCTTCATATTGAAGTTTTGATAAAGAAATTGCTTTGTCTCATGAAACAAACTCAAGTCACTACTTACAAATAAAATATCATTTACATATAGGATAAGAAAAATATAATTGCTTTCACTAACTTTAAGGTATATACATTGATCAATATTTTTCTCAATAAAATTACATGAGAAAATAACGTTATGAAATTTAATAAATCACCGTCAAAAGGTTTGCTTTAGCCTATGTACAGATTTTTTTTTCCTTACAAACCAAGTGGCTACTTGTGTGTGTGTGTGTGTGTGTGTGTGTGTGTGTGTGTACCTTTAGGTTGATTCATGTATACTTCTTCATCCAAATTTTCATTATTTAAAAATATTATTTTTACATCCATTTGATATAGCTTTAAATCGAATGAGCTACCAATACCATTATGATTCTAAATGAATCTTTCTTAGAGATTAGAGAGAGAATTTCATGGTAATCTATGAATTTCTTTTAGTTATAACTCATAGCTATGAGTCTATTTTTATATCGCTCGATATTATTAGAATTATCTTTTTTGGTGTTATAAATCAATTTGTAGCTTACTACTACAGATTCTTTCAATCCATTTCTTCCTTCATGGTATTACACCATAAAGTGTACTTGTTCTATTCAAAGCAGGTGAAAACAAGTTTTGGTCATCTTCGAATCCAACATCAAAGTTAGACTATTAAAGATACAACGTAATCATTATAAATTTTTTATCTTCTTAATCTTAAGAATATCTTTAAGTCAACTTATTCGTATGCGTTTATCTAATCAAGAGCTAATTGCTCTTGCATTGGTTGTTGTTCAATATTATCTTATTGATAATCTTGAATATTAAACAATTTTCTAGTATCTTTATGTAACTTAGTTGAATCTTGTGTTTTCTCAAATTCTATCTTCTAAGAAAAATTACTCCCACTAAAATCAAATTCTTAATAAATTTAGCATTTCTTATCTTTACTCTTCTTATGTTATGAAAAAGACAATAAAATCTCTATCTTTTAGAGTTTACTCGAATAACTAATAAAATATCTATAAGTTGTTCTTAGGTTCAATTTTTTTAATTGAGAATTATAAATTCTTACCTCAATATGATAACTCCATATATGTGTATGATTTAAAGTAGATTTCTATCTATTTTACAACTCAAAAGGTGCCTTAGAGATAGTCCTAGATGAAACCCTAATTAAAATATACTAACAATCTTTAATGTTTCACTCAATAATAATGATAGATTACAATTACTAATCATGCTTCTCATTATGTCTATAAAAGTATAGTTTCTTCTTTCAACTAAACCATTTTGTTATCATATGCCAAGCATTCTATATTATATAATAACACCATCTATGCCAAGCATTCTATATTATGCAATAATACCTTCTCGTTCAAGGAACTCTACAAATTTATCTAGTATTTATGTCTTTTCGAGTGTACTGGCATAATGTTCACCCACCTTTATATGACTTTACAATCTTGATGGTCTTTTTCTTTTGTTTTTTATACCTCAACCTTAAAAGTTTTGAAAGCATCAAGTACTTTAATCTTATAAAATAAAAGATGGAGATACATAAATTTATATTGGTCAGCAATAAAATATCTCTAACTATTTAAGCAAGAAGTATTAAATAATTCACAAATACTAGTATGTATGATTTTTTAAATTTTTTAGCTTCTAGTGGTACCTTCAATGGTCTTGTTAGTTTACTTTTTCTTTATGCAACTCAAACAAGTATCAAAATTAGTACAATCAAGAGTGTTAAAAATGCCATTATTTACAAATCTCTTAATTCTTACAATTGAAATATGATCTAATCTCTTATGCCACAATATAGATGAATTCTTATAAATTTTCTCCTTTAAATACTAGTATCATCATACATCAATAAATCATTGATTTTTTTAAAAAAGAGTCAAAATACTTTTATATAAATCATTAATTGATATTCCAACATCAATATAATTTTTTTAAAATATAAAAAATAATTCCATCAAACAAAAATTCATAGCCAAAACTATGAATTCTAGAAACCGAATCAATTTTTTTGAAAATGATGGAACATAAAAGATATTTTTTAAATCCAAAATGAATCTAGATTTTAAAATTAATCTAAAAGCTCTTACAACTTCAACTTTGGAGCACATCCGATTCTCGAATAAAGGCCTCCTTCATTTTTTCTTTGGCTTTCCTATATTCAAAAAGTCTTGCATGATATCCATAGTTAATTGAAGCCTTAATGAAAAAAAATTATGACGAATAAAAGGATGAGTTTTCATTTTGTTACGAGTCATTTTTTATACTTAGGACAATCTTTCTTAACATTTTCTCATTTCCTCCGGACTAAACTTTTAATATTACTTATATTTTATTTCATTGGCACATTTCTATGTTTCTTCTCTTTGAGGCCAGTTTTACCCTCTTTGGCATTTTTTGTAGTTTGAGAAACCAAACGATTACTTTTAAATTTCTCAAGTTTCAGCCTCTCTTTTCTTGAAAACACAATGTAGTTCATTAATTAACCATTTTTTCTTATATGTGTTATAAAAAATCTAAAATGGACTATATTCTATAGGAAAATAATTCAAAATGACATGTACCAAGAATGATTTAAAAATCTCCACAAAGAACTTTAATTAAACGAGTAATGTCCATCATTTCCATAATGTGCTTGGCGCAAATTTTTAGAATGGATAAATAACTTATCCGGAAATCTTTTCATTAAAGTACTAACAAGTGCTTTATGAAAATGAACAAATTATTCATCTATGGCCTTCAAAAATCTTTTGCGTGAGAGGGATATAATCCCTAATACTCTAATTTATAAAGGATTTTTTGACCATTAAACTTAAGCTATTATATCACTTCCACCACTAATAATCAATCTTTTTGTGACATTACTTGATTCCATGGGGATGAGTGGTTTATCCACACATAAAGTCAAATCTAAATCCACACATCCCAATGCATAGAGGATATTATCTTCAAATCAACAAAATTATCACTATATAGTATTAGAATATTAGATTTATCAATAAAATCAATAAAAAAATCAGCAATAACTAAGAAAATACTTTAATGATATAAAAAAATACTTTTATCTAAATTAACTAATGTCAATTTAATAATAAGTTATAACTTTTCTATTTATAGAGGTTGAATCATGCATAAAATTTATTAATTTTTAAATAATAAGACTAATAAATAAGATATCAAGAATAAACTCCATTATTAATATCAAATTTTTATCTTGTTTTAATTAAATCATAAAAATAATTATCTCTCTATAGGGCCAAATCATTATCTCTCTATAGGTTGAATCATGTGTTATGAAATAATGAATGTTCATATAAATGTTCATATGCTTTTCATATTCCCACTACTCATAATTCTTAATGTGATTCAATTTTTCATTTAATATAAAAAATTAAAAAAGTGATGCAATTGATTCAATAATTTATGTACTTTTAATAGTTCATAGTCCCTTTTAATTCTTATCTTAATCTTGAAGCCTATAAATTGACTTGATTATTCATTAGTTTGTGTACAAGTATTTTGTAGAGATTGAGATAATCATTTGAAGTTATTATCTTTTGTATTCACTTTATTTCATAGTAAAATCATTTCTTCATCATTTTTCTCTCCAATTCTATCATTATTACTATTTCTTTTATAACATGTTATTAACATAAAGGTCTAACCAATTGAGATAATAGACCATAAGGTATGTATCTACCAAAAGACTCAATCATTTTTTCCAATTATTGAATTGTTTTTCTACACGAGTACTCTACCAAAAGATCTAAATTATCTAGATCATTAAGAGGTATGTATCTCATTTATCATATACTTTAAATCTAATAATACATAGAATATACATTTGAAAAACTTAAATAATTTAATATATATATATATATATATATAATCTAATGATCTAATATATATTGTTTGAAAAGTTTAAATTCTATTATTATATTTTTATTTAAATTTTATTATTATATTTTGTTCTTATTTTCTATTATTATTATTATTATTATACTTTTCATTATAAATTTTTTTATCATATCAAACCTCACAAAAATTGATTTTGTGGCCTTTGACATCTCGGATAAGAATTATTGATTATGGGTGCTTGATGCTGAGTAAATATTCTTTACTTTTCACATCTCGAATATGCTCCTATAGTATTAATATCGAGAAAAAGATTTTAAGAAATATTTTGGATCGATTTCATACTTGCTTGTGGCTAAATAAAATAATGAGCTATTGATAAAAAGTAATAAATCCCAGCCAACTTGATCTACTTCATTCCCTAAAGTGAATGTCACAACTTAGAATAATTTTTTGCCCGAACGAAGATGTGGTCATATTCATGGATGTGGTCGGAATAATTATCGTTATAATCATGATAACCATAATAATACACCTACTCCTAGAAGTGGATAAAGTATGGGAAAAAAAACAAGAAAAGAATAAAAATGGATGAAGTTAGTATTCTGAAAATGAATGTTATAGATGTGGTATGAATGAACATTGGTCGCATACACCAAATCACCTCATCGAGCCTTATCAAGACTCGTTGAAAAAAAAAGGTAAAATATTTGTATATATCAAAATAATAATAATTGAAATCAATTACTTGTTAGCTTTTTTATTTACAAATAAAATATTTTATATTTCTTATAATTTCTATTTTATAGTAATGGTTACAAATTTATTTTTTTATATATATATTGATGAAGGAAAATATTTATTTGTTTTGTGTTTATTTAATTATTTATTTTGTGTTAATATTACGTCCGATTGTATCAATCTAAAAGAAGACTCCAAAAAAGAAAATATATTATTACTTGAAAAGATAAATTTTTTAGACTCTAGAAGAACGAATATATTATTACTTGAAAAGACAACTTTTAAAGGCTCTAGAATAGCGAATATATTATTATTTGAAGTGACATAATTTAAAGGCTCCGAAGAGAAAATATATTATTATCCGAAAAGATAAATTTTATTATAAATGATATACTATTCTCTCTAAAGTCTCATAGAAATTTGTTGAGTTTCAAAGATATTCATTTAAATTGATATCATATCAAAACAATAAATGTAAAAAATATTGAATACTTATATATTATAACTATTATACCGGGTAGAAAATATGTATTAAAAAATTTATCAATTTTCTCTTTTGGTCTTTATTATAAATATTTGAATGATTGAAACAAATGGTATGGTAAACTAGAAGTTTACTAATTTAAATACTTTTATTATGTGACACAGAGCTAGGTTAGGTTATCCCGGGTCTTTCATGATGCAAAAAATTATTGAAACTTCATATAGACATCTATCAATTTTCAAATATTGTTGGTGAATTTATATCCCGAACATTAAATGATTATTGATTGGCTATTAGAATAAAGGTTGAACGACTTGTTGTTCATGTTCATACTCGAAAACATTTATATCCCGAACATTAAATGATTATTGATTGGCTATTAGAATAAGGGTTAAATAGCTTGTTGTTCATGTTCATACTAAAACAAATTTAGCAAAATCATTTATCAAAAGGCTCTAATTGATAGCTAAACCATTTTTTAAAAACAAAACTCCATGTTTATGTTTGGGGACATGCAATCTTATATGCAATAATACTTATTCACATCGGATCCATAAGTTATCAAAAATTATCCCTTTTTCAATTTGTTAGTGGTCATGAGCTAAATATTTCTCAACTAAAAATTTTAACTCGTTAGTATATATTCATAGTGCTCCTCCACATCAAACTTATATTCATAGTGCTCCTCCACATCAAACTAAAATGGGCACTTAAAAGAGATTAGAAATATATGTTGGATTTAAATCTTCTTTGATAATTAAATATTTTGAATCATAAACAAAAGATATTTTTACGACTCGATTTATCGATCGTGATTTTGATGAAATAAGCGATTGAAAATGTTGAAAAAAGAGATTACATGAAGTACTCTATCTTTATATCATCTTGATCCTCGTATAAAATAATGTGAATTAGAATTTCGGAAGATAGTTTATTTACAAGGTATTGCAAACCAACTATCATATGTATTCTCGGATCTTAAAAAAGTAACTAAAATGCATGTCTCCACTAAGAATGCTCCTATTAGAATTGATATTCTTAAAGATAATCTATTAATTTTATAGCAAATAAATCTAAAACACACTCGAAGCGTGCATGATCGATCGATTCTAAAGACAAAAATTCCCAAAAGAAAATGGTAAATAATCAAGATGAAAATATAAAAGATGCAAATATTCACAAACGAGTCCAAGATATTTTTGATAATATGCTACCAAAGGAAGTCCAAATGCTTGATAACAATCAAGAGACTTTGTTAAATTATGTCAATACAGAGAGAAAATAGAATCGAAAAGAAATATTTATTGATAACATTGCTACATATAATATTGCTATTGATATTTTAAATAAAACTAAGGATCCCGATCCTAAATTTATTGAAGACTCGTCGACATAGAGATGATTGGCCTAAATGAAAAAAGCAATCCCTAGAGAATCATATTCTCTTACAAATCGATAGTTTTTGAACTATAGTCAAAACACCTAAAAATGTTTAGCTAGTGAGATATAAATAGATAGTTATACAAAAAACAAATAAGAAAGATGAGATTGTGAGATACAAAGTAAGACTTATAACATAAGAGTTTTCATAAAAACTCGACATTGACTATCAAGAGATATATTTTTCCGGAATAGATGCTATTACATTTTCTTATCTTATTAGCTTGGAAAAATATATAAAAAAATTCCGATGCATACCTTTAATGAATGTGATCACAATATATTTATTCACTTAAAATGATATCTATATAAAAGTTCTAGAGAACTTAAGATGTTTGAAGCATGTAATACATATTATTGAGAAGTGAATTCAATCAAATTATAGAGATCTCTATCATGATTATTTTAATATTTTTTTTATTATTTTAGTTTTTAGAAATTCAATTTATGCTATACTTTTTATTTATTTTTTATTTTTTAATATTTACTCTTTGATACTAACTTGTGTGCATGTGGTATAATTATTTCAATAATTATTTATTGAAATAATGTTGTAAAAATAATCATATTTGTTCATATATTTTTATAAAAAAAATAGAAAAAGGATTTGTGATAATTGTTATATATGTTGATGATTTAAATATTATTGAAACTCCCGAAGAGATTCAAAGTACCATAAGTTATCTAAAAAGATAATTTGATGTGAATACTTTACGAAAATAAAATTTTATCTTGATCCGCAATTCAAGCAATTAGAGAATGATATTTTATTCATCGATCAATTTATATAGAAAAAGTTCGACAATTATTCTCTATAAAGATCATCCATTGACTAGCTCAATAGTAGCCCAATAGTAGTTTGAAACTTAGAGAATGATATTTTTATTTTTTAGTCAATTTATATAAAAAAAAGTTCGACAATTATTCTCTATAAAAATCATCCATTGGCTTGCCTAATAATTTTTCATTCACTTAATATAAAAAAAAACCCTTTTTGGTCTTGAAATGATAATGAAAAACTACTTGATTCGAAGTACCATTTCTTATGTCACCGATGCATTGATATATCTTACTAATACTTGACATAATATAGTTTTTTCTATAAATTTATGAGCAAGTCATAGTTCTACTTCAATACGGAGACATTGAAATGAAATTAGGCATTTCATATCTTAGTGTCACCGATGCATTGATATATCTTGCTAATACTCGACCTAATATAGCTTTTTCTATAAATTTATGAACAAGTCATAGTTTTACTCTAATACAGAGACATTGAAATGAAATTAGACATTTCATACGTTATCTTTAAGAAAAAATTGATATGATATTTATTTTACTCAAATAAATCAAAGTCGAGTTTAATTGGTTATACGAGATACAAGTTATTTATCTGATCCATATAAAACTTGATCATAAATGCTTATGTATTTACACTTGGTGATACAGACTCTATCATGACATTTTATGAAGCAAACTATAGCTACTAGATATTCAAACCATGCAGAAATACCAATTCATTAGGCAAGTTGAGAATGTATTTGGCTAAAATCAACGATTCATTACATCCGAGAGACATGCAATTTATCTATCGACAAAAAAGTTTCAACAATATTATATGAAAATAATGTTGTTTGCATAATTCAATTGAAAGAAGAATATATTAAAATGACAATCTAACGGATTTATTCGCTAAGGCATTACCTATCATAACTTTTAAGAAAATGATTCACAAGATTGATAAGCATCGTCTTAAAGATCTTAAATGATGTTTTCAACGGGGAAAATCCAACATTAAGATTAATGTATACAAAGAATATTGTAATCTTTTCTTTCATTAGGATTTTTTTTTCCACTAGGTTTTTTCCTAGTAAGGTTTTAACGCTATATATTCCTTATACAATGGACATTAAAAGATGAGTGTCATGAAATAATGAATATTCATATAAATGTTCATATGCTTTTCATATTTCCACCACTCATAATTTTTAATGTGATTCAATTCTTCATTCAATATGAGAAATTGAGAATGATACAATTGATTCAATAATTTTTATACTTTTAATGATTCATAATCCCTTCCAATTCCTATACTAACCTTGAAGCCTATAAATAAACTTAATTGTTCATTAGTTTATATACAAATATTTTGTAAAAATTAAGAAAATCATTTGAAGTTGTTATCTCTTATATCTACTTTATTTGATAGTGAAATCATTTCTTCATTTTTTTCTCCAATTCTATCATTGTTACTATTTCTTTTATAATACTATGTACTTTTTAAGCATAATAATTTAGTAAATTTTAATATGATCATAAAAATAACTTAAAATAATATGACTATTTCTAAATCAATTGACATCACAAATTCAACACAGTATTGTTAAGCATCAACTTAAACTTTAAGTTGATATACCATAAAAATCATATAAACCATACAATGATTTTTCTTTCATAATTTTCTTCCAATAAAAAAGCTTAAGATACCCGAAATATACTAACATGTCCCAAATTATCTACTATATGCAGAAAATTATGATGCCATAATTTTTTTATTTCTCGATCAAATTGTTCTGCTTGGTTTAAAGTAAACAGTTTGCTTGATTATTATCTCTACTAGGAAAAAAAAATTGTTATCTCACCCCTAACCAAATCATACCACAACAATGTCAAAAAAGAACAAAAAGAGCTCCGAAAAAACAAAAAAGGAAAGAAAGAAATCATTTCCATTTCAATCAAAGTTGAAAAGGAATCTTATATGGGCAAAAACCATTAAAGCAAAGATAATCCTTTCTTCCAGTAAATTATAGACTATAAGCGATTATCTATTAGATTGTCTTTCTAAACGAAGCATTCATCAGTTACCGGATTAGAATAAGAGATGGCTGAAAGTTGCAGATCATTGTCCTCAAAAAAAAAAAAAGAAAAAAAAAACACTTTCCTAAGCAACACTGATGTGGCGCTTAATCTGTACATCTTTACTTGTTTGACGATGGCATCCAACTGAGTTACAAATCTGGATATGTACGACCTGAAGTGAAGTGAAGAGTATGGGATATATTAACTTCAGAAAAAATTGAAACCGTACAAAAGATAAACTGCAAAAAGAATAAGATAATGTTAATTGAAGAAAACATTACAACAGATAAGAGACCCAACTGTGAACAAAATATCTGCATAAATGACTTAAGGCAGTAAACCTGCTTTAATAGAAACAGAAACCAACTAAGCAAGATGATCTCGGATAACCAACACCTCAATCTGTCAATCTGTTAACTGTTCATAGATTTATTGTCTGTGAAGAGTTGGTAATTGAAGTTAGATGATAATATATTGCTTTGAATGCCAATGCAGCATAACTCCCGCCCAAAAAGTGCATCGCCCACTTCCCTTAGAGCTATAAATGACTGATAGTCATTTTCGTTTTAGAAATGAATCAAACAATCAAATCACTTGATGCCAAAACAGAAAGTTTTACAACTAAGAAAATTATCAAAAACCTTTAGTTTAGACAATCAAAACCAATCAATCAAGCTACATTCAATGCATTACCCAAACAGAGAAAACACATCAACTACTATTTGCTAAAAAATCCCAAGCAAATCAAATACAATCCTCAACTTCTTTTAGTTAGAGAACAGATTTACATAAAAAAATGAGCTCAGCTGAAGCAAATTATTTATTTGCATCACCACCACTACAAGCCAGTTTTCCTTCTTTCATCTTGGTAATTCCTCATGCTAATTGCAAAAACATGAAGTGACAAAAAAATGAACCATATATGGGCTTTCGTTATTGCCATTTTAAAAGGAATGGCCCAATACAGTTTTCCTGCTATGGCTTCTCAATTGTAAAGTATTCACAAAGCTAACTGTCTCATAAAGGGATGTGGAATAAACAAAGGAAATTAGATGATCTTATAATTATATTCATTCCATTACCAATCACAGCATGTTTGCCATGATTTATTAGCTGTCTTTTTTTATGACTGCAAATTAAATTAGTAGTTATACAATACATGGATGGATAAAATAAGGGGAATATGTTTCTTCTCAATACTCTTTATAGTATTAGACGCTGCTCCCTTCATAAATTTAGAGTTTAAAAACCTAGCAAGAGAATTAATAATTTCAAGCAAGAAATAGGGTAAGTGGTACTTCACAGAATCACAAATAGAACAAATGCACACCATCTACCAATAGCAAAAGAGGCATCAAGAAAGAAAGAAAGAAAAAAATCAATGATACTTACCGAGAAAATCACAGCAAATGGTCAATTTGATGGAATACCAAAGCGGCCTTGGAGAGCACCAATGGATTTCTCAAAGGACTTTGAAAGCTCAGGGATTGCGGTTTTGCACACTGAAAAAAGTTCAATAGATCGTAAAAAGGAATCAGATGGTATGTGATGCATTGCTGAAACTTACTTAGTCCGACCTTTCTAATTAACCTGCAAAACTTCCAGTTATTTTAGCCTAAGTAACTTCTCACTTGATGCTAGAGACATCTACAAAATAGTAGTTCTGGATTGTAACCCTCCTCTCACACGGAAAAATAAACAAATGAAATTCACTCATTCTGTCATGCTTGCTAGTGGATTCGGTGTTCATAGACAAGTAATCAGATTCAAATATCCAACTAACGGCTGCAGTCACAACACCAACTACTGTATATAGTAATCTCTTATTAATTCTTTGGATATCTGTGTTTGTAAGTAATTAAGTAATATATTTAGTTCAATTAAAACCATTAATATTCTTCAAACAAAAAGAGTTTTTGCTTTCGGAAATCACCTGCAAATTTAGTAGCAAAACTAACCCGGGCACTTTCTGAAAACATTTGATACCCCATACATATAGTATATGTAGTCTTCTTCAACATCAGAACTACGGTTAGAACACAGAACAAGAAACCAAAAAAGACGAGATACTTAAACATACCACGGGATGCGGTGGCTTGTGCTTCTGCCATGAACTCTGCGTATGTCTCCTGCAGTCAGTAGGAGTGGGCGAGAGAATCATTGTATTATACACATAAAATTGGTGAAGTTACCATGAGTAGAAGTATAGAACTGGTTACTTTGTGATTCAAAAAATACAACAGTAGAAGCTTTTTTTTTTACCTTCATTACTTCAGTGGTTTCAGTAATCCGTTCGGTCATCTTCTTAAAATCCTTCTCTCCTTCATCCATCAGCTGCTGGCATGTTTGGCTCTGAATCTGGTGAATTACAAAAAGCATAAAAAAGCACTCAGTTAGTTTGTCAAGAAAAAAAATGCTGGCCTCTTTTGCTGTCCTGTGTTTATAATAAAGGATTTGATAGCGTCAAAAAGCAAACGCGTATAAATCAAACGCGACGTGAGATACTCTAACCCTAGAGATAGATGCGTTTGTTTCTTTGTCAAATCTAAACATGGTATAAACGATTTCGGTTTCTATTTTCATTTTCTTTTGATTTCTCTGCAGCCACACAAACTGATCATAAAGCATGCAACAAAAAAAGAAATCATTGATCGAAACGAATTTAGCATAACAATAAAGCGATTAATTCCTCTAATTGAAGCTAAATTGTAAATTAGAAAATAAAAGAGGCACAATAAAATCAAAAGGAGATCTATTTTTAAAAAAGAAGGATGAATTTCTAATCAGTTCAAGAAAAGACGCAGATTGAATTGACAAAGAGTGAAAAGTTGAAAAGGACCTTGAAGCGTTTATGGAGACGAGAGTGAGAAGCTTCAAGATCTTTGATGATCTCCGAATGAGAGCAATCGATGAGACGGCACTTGATATCTTCGAAGCGAGAAGAGGCTAACTCTTTGAGATCGGAGATTGAAGCTAGGGTTTTGTTAAGAGA
The DNA here is from genome assembly GCA_963924115.1 of Dovyalis caffra. Classification (NCBI taxonomy): domain Eukaryota; kingdom Viridiplantae; phylum Streptophyta; class Magnoliopsida; order Malpighiales; family Salicaceae; genus Dovyalis; species Dovyalis caffra. The sequence goes on from CAWUPB010001197.1 coordinate 7,148,069, forward strand.
TGGCGGTGGCGATGATCTCGAAAGACCAGCAGCGGCAGCAACATTTGCGATCGGTTTCTTTTTCTTGCTGCTGTTGAGAATCCTTGATTTTGGCTGCGACGGAGATGGTGACGATGTCGTAGGCAATGGCGATTTTCGACTTTTCACTTTCTTCATTTTCGTTAAGAGAAATCGGAAGTGTGAGTGTTTTTTTTTTTTTTTTTAGAGTCAGAATTTATGAGAGTGCAAATGAATGAGAAAGTCAGTGTTTGGTTTTTGAAATTATCGTGGCGGGGGTTTTTGAATTTTGGAATTCTGCGCGTTTTTGGGAAATGGTTAAGGGCATACTTTTGCTTATCGGAATCACGTGCTTCCTGTTTCGTTTCGTGACACGTGTAGCAAGGATATTTTTATCTTAGTGAGGCTCTGGCAGCTCCTCTCTCCTGCGAGAAGCTGTTCGCCTTCTGTGTGAAAGTTCAATATATATATATATATATATATATATATATATATATATATATATATATATATATATTTTTTTTTTTTTTTTTTTTTTAACTTTGGAAGGATATTGTACATTTCAATTAAAAAGAAAAATCATCAAATAGGTAAAGAAAATTATAAATTAGTATTTTTTTAGTTTCAAAAAATAAATTAATTAACCCTTCTTGTTTTAAAAATTAATAATTTACTCATTTAATCATTATTGATAATACTTAATTTAATATTATTTGTTTCATAAAATATCATATTTGTTCATCAATTCTTCTATATTTTTTACTAAATCTATTTTTAAAAAATTTTCAATTATAGAAAACACTACATTTTATATGTTCGACCATATGTTAGATGGAAATGAAATTTGCTTTAAGAGATTTAATTATAGAAGAATACACCTAGAATTAAGAAAGAAAGAAAGAAAAATCTTCTAACAAATGATTTGTCGTCTCTAAAGATCTAAACATCTATTCTATCAATCGGTATCTATTTATAGATCACCAAAAAGATTATTAGACCATAAAAACACCGCAATTAAAATTTTAAGTCTAAATTGTTCCGTGCTATGTAATCTCATACCCAATGCAAACAAAATGATGTGAGACAACAAATCTTAATATCAAAAACTATAAATTTTATATCACTCCAATAGTTATGCTATAATTCTATTTTGAAAAACAAATAAATAAATAAGAGAAAAAATTATGATAAATTTCATTAGAAGTGATCCGAATTTCCATCTACATCAATAAATTTTTTAATTTTCTTTTTTGTTATTTTATCTATCTCCTTTGCATTCATATTATGAAATGATTGTGATCCACTTTCAATTTAAATATTTGTACAAAAAAATAATAATTTATAAACAAACTTTTTACACTACATTTCTATATGACGAGTCGGCGTATGAGTGGTAAAGTATGAATCTCATAAATTTAAATGATTGACCCCCATTAAATAATGATCATATATATATTTGCATGAAATTTTTACATGAAAAACATGTTTGCATATTATTATTATTATTTTAAATAATAATGTAGCATTTTTCCTAAAATTTTTGACAAAAATCATGTAGAGAAGAAATTTCAAAGTAATCTCTAATTCAATATAACAACTTTTCTAGTTTTTGGACCAAAATTGAAACTTGGATAGATCCATCTAGAACTTAATTATGAATATAATGATCAAATAATATCTATTTTTTTTGCTTATAATCCTGTGATCCAAAAATGACGACTAGAAGTGGCATTATGTTGCTCGGTGGAATTTTGCTCGTAGGCGCATGATAGAGTAGATAATTATAAATTAGTCTTCTTGGTTTTGTAAAATAGATTAAATAGTCTTTCTAGTTTCAAAATCTAATTAATTATTAGTTTTTTTTTCGTTTCATGTTCTTTTTTATTTAAGAAATACAAAAAAGAAAAGAAAAAGTAAATGGCATGGAAATATTGATAAGTGTTATAAAATAAATAGAAATGATAGGAGAATTGAAGAAAAGGATGACAAGAAAATAAAATCACTATAGTGTGAATATGAGTGATAAGAACTTCAAAGTTTCTCTTATTCTCTCTAGGAAACTTGTACATCAACAAATGAATAATCAAGCCTATTTATAGGCCTCAAAATTGAGATGAGAATTGGAAAGGACTATGAATAATCAAAAGTACATCAATTGCATCACCCTTTCAATTTCTCATATTGAATAGTGAATTGAATCACATTAAGGATCATAGGTAGTGGGGATATGAAAAGTAGATAGACATTCATATAGACATTCATTATTTTATAACACTCCCTTTGAATGTCCATTGTACAAAGAATATGCCTCGTTAAAACCTTACTAGGAAAAAACCCAATGGAAAAAAAAATCCTAGTGAAGGAAAAAGAGTACATTATTCCTTGCACACATTAATACCCATTTTGGTCTCCCCTGTTGAAGCCATTAGTTAAGATCTCTAAGATGACGCATTCCAATCTTGTGAATCATCTTCTTAAAAGTTGTGATATGTAGTGCCTTAGTGAACAAATCTGCTGGATTGTCACTTGATCGAATTTGTTGAACATTAATATCACCATTTTGTTGAAGATCATGTGTGAAAAATAATTTTGGTGATATATGTTTTATTCTGTCACCTTTGATATATCCTTCCTTTAATTGAGCTATGTAGGAGTATTGTCTTCATATAAGACTCGTTGGAACTTCCTTGCTAGTGGATAAACCACATGTCTCTTGAACATGATGGGTCATTAATCTTAACCAAATACATTCTCGACTTGCTTCATGAATTGCTAGTATTTATGCATGATTTGAAGATGTGGCAGCTATAGTTTGCATCATAGAACGCCATGATATAGTCGTATCTCCATATGTAAATACATAACCGAGTTTGAGATCGAACTTTGTGTGGATCGGATAAATAACACTGCATCCGCATAACCAATTAATCCGATCTTTGATTTGTTAGAGTAATATAAGCCCATATCAATTGTTCCTCGGAGATAACGTAATATATGTTTAATTTCATTCCAATATCTCCGTGTTGAAGCAGAACTATATCTTGCTAATAAATTTATAGAAAAGACTATATCGAGCCGAATATTATTAGCAAGATACATCAATGCACCGATGGCACTAAAATATGGTACTTCGGGACCAAGTAGTTCTTCGTTATCTTCTCGAGATCGAAAATGGTCTTTTTGGATATCAAGTGAATGAACTATCATTGGGCTAGTCAATGAATGATCTTTATATAGAATCATTGTAGAACCTTTTTCTATATAAATTGGTCGATGAATGAAAATCTCATTCTCCGAGTGCTCGAACTGCGAGTCGAGATAACATTTTGTTTCTCCAAGATATTCACATCAAATTCTCTTTTTAGGTAACTCATGACACTTGGAATCTCTTCGTGAGTTCCAATAATATTTAAGTTATCAACATATACAACAACCCTTTTTTCAAATAAAAACATATGAACAAATATGGTTATTTTTTTATAACTTTCTTTCAACAAATAATCATTGAAGTAATTATATCACATACACACGGGTTAGTAATAAATAGTAGATATAAAAATAAAATATAAAAAGTATAATATAAATTGAATTTCTAAAAAGCAAAATAATAAAACGAATACTAAAATAATCCTAATAAAGATCTTTATAATCTAATTGAATTCTTTTCTCGAGAATATGTATTACATGCTTCGGCATGTTAAGTCCTTCTAGGACTTTCATACCGATATCATTTCAAATGAACAAATAAACTGTGATCACATTCATTAAATGCATGCATATGAATGTTTTTCATACATTTTCCCAAGCTAATGAGATAACAAAAGACAATTGCATCCACTATAGGAGAATATGTCTCCTCATAGTCAATGTCAATTCTTTACGAAAACTTTTATGTTAAAAGTTTTGCTTTATCTCTTATAATCTCATCTTTCTTATTTCATTTTCTCATAAATACATATTTGTATCTCACTAGCTTAACATCTTCGGGTGTTTTAGCAATGGGTTCAAAAAACTACTCTTTTATAAGAGAACATAATTATGCCTATATTGTTCTTTTTATTTAGGCCAATCATATTTATGTCGACATTCTTCAATAATTTAGGCTCGGGATCCTTATTTTCATCCATAATATCAATTGCAATAATATATGTAAAAATCTTATCAATAGATGTTTCTTTTCGGTCTTATTTTCTCCTCGCATTAATATAATTTATCAAAATCTCTTGATTTTTCTCAAGTATTTGGACTTCTTCTAGAAGCCTATTATCGAAATATATTGGACCATTTTGTGAATATTTTCATCTTGCCCTTTTCTTTTAGGGATTTTTATCTTTAAAACCGATCGGTCTTCCACGCTTCGGGCGTGCTTTAGATTTATTAGCTATAACATTAATAGATCGTCCTTCGGGACATCAATTCTAATATGAGCATTCTCAACGGGGACATGCATTATAGTTATTCATTTAGGATCTAAGAATGCATCTAGCAGTTGGTTTCTAATACCTTATAAATGAATTATCTTTTGAACTTCGATTCACATTATCTTGTACGAGATTCAATATGATATAAAGATAGAGTACTCCATGTAATCTTTTTTTTTCAACATTTCCAACTCGCTTATTTTGCTTATTCTCTCCCCTAATGTTGAAAAAACTATTTCATCAAAATGACGATCAATAAATCGAAGCTGTAAAAATTTTCTCTTATTCATGAATTAAGAGATTAAATTATCGAAGAGGATTCATATATTCCTAATCTCTTTTAAGTGCTCATTTTATTTCATTATAGAGGAGCACTAAGGATATACATTGCAATGCCAAAAATTTTTAAATAAGAAATAATTGGCTTATGACCATAAATCAATTAAAGAGGAGAGAATTTCTAATAACTTATGGGTCATATGCGAATAAGTTTTGCTGTATATAAGATTGCATATCCCTAAACATAAACGGGAAGTTTTATTTTTAAATAATGGTTTAGCTATCAATTGGAGCCTTTTGATAAATGATTTTGCTAAACCTTTTTTAGTATGAACATGAGCAACAGGATGTTCAATAGCTAATCAATAATAATTTAATGCTTGAGAAATAAATTCATCGGCATTATCAAGATGACTTGTTTTAATGACATAATTTGAAAATTATGCTCAAAATTAAATTATTTGCTAGCAATCTCGAAAACGTCGAGTTTCGACTAGATAATAAGCATATATGTGACCATCTTGTGGACGCATTTATCAAAATTGTAAAATATTTAAATGATCCACATGGTGGATGAATTAATCCACATATATCACCTTGAACATATTCTAAAATACTAGAGATTCAATCTCAATTTTACTTGATGATGGTTTAATCATCAATTTTCCTTGGCAACATGCACCACATGAAAGTTCATTAAATTGAAGAATCTTCCGGCTCTTCAATAGATATCCATATGAATTTTTAATAATTTTTCGCATCATGAAAGACCCAAGATAGCACAACTTGGTCATGTCACATAATAAAAGTATTTGAATTAGTAAACTTCGGTTTACTACAATATTTGTTTCAATCATTTCAATGTTTGTAATAAATACTAGAAGAGAAAACGGATAAATTCTTTTTTTGATAGATATTTTCTACCCGATATAATGATTATAACATATAAGTATTCACATTTGCTATATTGATATGATATCAAATCGGATGAGTATCTTTGAAACTCAAAAAATTTCTATGAGACTTTGAAGAGAATAGTACATCATTTATAATAAATTTATCCTTTCGGATAATAACATATTTGCTCTTCTCGGAGCCTTTAAATTAGTCACTTCAAGTAATAATATATCGACTCTTCTAGAGCCTTTAAAAATTTTCTCTTCAAGTAATAATTTATTCACTCTTCTAGAGCTTCAAAAATTTATCTTTTCAAGTCATGATATAATCGCTATCTCGGAGCCTTTAAAATCTATCTCTTTAGATAATAATATAGTCGCTCTTCTGTAGCTTTCTATTATATTGATATTATCATATATAATATTAACATAAAATAAATAATCAAATAAATCAATACAAAATAAATAAATCAATATATGCCTCATAAACATAAACAAAATAAATAAATAGTAAAATAAATTTGTAACCATCAATATACGATATAAATTATAATAAATATAAAATATTTTATTTATAGATAGAAAAACTAACAAATAATTAATTTCAATTACTATTACTTTGATATATAAAAGTGACCTTCATATTTTACTCTTTATTTTTCAATAAGGCTTGACAAGGCTCAATGAGGTGCTTTGGTGTACGATAGGTACGCGATCAATATTCATTCATTCCACATCTATAATATTTATTTTTCGAATACCGACTTTATCTATTTTTATTTCTTTTTTTCATAGTTATCCACTTCTAGTGGTGAAATGTAATATTATGGTCATTACAATTATAATGATCATTATTTTGACAACATTCATGGCTATGACTACATCTTCGTCCATGTCTAAAATTATTATAAATTGTCACATTCACTTCGGGGAATGGAATAGATCCAATTGGACGAGATTTATTCTTTTTCATCAATAGCTTTTCATTTTATTTATCAATGAGCAAATATTAAATCGATTCAGAATATTTCTTAAACTCTTTTTCTTGATATGCTACTGCAGGAGCATATTTGAGGCATGAAAAGTAGATGATCTTGATATGCTATCTGCAGGAGCATATTCGAGGTATGAAAAGTAGATGATATTAACTTAGCATCAAGCACTCATGATCAATAATTCTTGCCCAAAATGTCAAGGGCCACAAAATTAAGTTTTGTGATGGTTGATAAGATATCATTAAAATTGTATAATGCAAAGTATAATAATAATGTTAGGAAATAAAGATAAAATATAATAATAAAATTTAAATAAATATAAATATAATAATAAAATTTGAACTTTTCAAATAATATATATTAAATTATTACATTCTATATATTAAATTATTAAAATTTTTCAAATATATATTCTATATATCATTAAATTTAAAATACATAATAAATTAGATACATACCTCTTAATGATCTAAATAATAATTTAGATCCAATCGGTAAAGCACTTGTACAAAAGAAATCCAATGGTTGAAACAATTGATTAAGTATTTTGATAGATACATACCTCATGGTCTATTATCTCGATTGGTTAGAATTTCGTGCTGATAACGTGTTATAAAATAAATAGAAATGATAGGAGAATTGAAGAAAAGGATGACAAGAAAATAAAATCACTATAGTGTGAATATGAGTGATAAGAACTTCAAAGTTTCTCTTATTCTCTCTAGGAAACTTGTACATCAATAAATGAATAATCAAGCCTATTTATAGGCCTTAAAATTGAGATGAGAATTGGAAGGGACTATGAATAATCAAAAGTACATCAATTGCATCACCCTTTCAATTTCTCATATTGAATGGTGAATTGAATCACATTAAGGATCATGGGTAGTGGGGATATGAAAAGTAGATAGACATTCATATAGACATTCATTATTTTATAACAATAAGAAACATTTTTTTTAAATAAAATAATATTAAATTGAGTATAATTAATACTACTAATTAATTAATTTTTAATTTATTTTGCAAATGTAGTTTTGATTGGATGGATTTTGTTTAATGATTAAATAAGTCAATATGTATCATTGGTTAGTGGTAGGTTTTAGGAAGAAAAAGAGTCGGAGTCAGAATTGATACCAGCCACGAGAGAAGATAAAGACAATTACAACAAAAATAAATGGTAAAGCGCAAGTCTATTATCCCGCAATTTAGATCAGGCATCCAAATTTGCTAAACACTTCTTTTAGTTTTTTTTTTTCTCTTCACTGGTTTTTTTAAGCACTTCTTTTTTGGAATATAAAGATAAAAATTTGAATCGAATTATGGGATGGAGATTTAGAAATTCTTTATAATATCCAATACCCACGGAACAACAACAACATATAGAATTGTGGCTGTTTTAGGGTGTCACGATCTCATCTTATAATGGTTTGTTCTACTTCTAATAGTGCAACAGTGTAATTCTCTTACCACATATATTATACTTTTGATTTTTATTTTTGTTTTTGGTTTCCTCTTTTTGAGATAGAGTAATAGCTAGATTGATAAAGGTGGAGCTTAAGAGATCGAGAGATCTCACACCAGATCTCTCTAGTTTTATAAGATTACAATGAATGATTAAAAACTGTAAAAAAGTACTACTAAAAAAAAAAAAAAACAAGAACAACTAATTACGCATCTAATTGCTAGCAAGTCTAGCTAATTTCTCATCTCACCTAATAGTCTTGTGCTGCACACGATAGACCTTATTCTTACTATATTTTATACGCTGATCAAACAAGTAAAATGAAAGCTAATGGTACCATCAATCCAATAATAATTATCAGTATTCTTGCAAATTAAACGAGGCAAGAAATAATTATACTAAAAACTAAAGTAAAACTATTGATTTTACTATTTATTTACTATTTAAAACACTATTCACACATTCATAAATTACTATTCTTTTCAATATTCATGGCTTTTTTTTTAATACTTTGGTCCTCAAATTTTTTATACTTTTTTTTCAATTTCAAACTTTAATTGTATTATGATTTAGTCCCATTATGTTTTAGTGTTTTTAGTTAATTATTTTTTTATTTAAGATTTACTACTTTAATTTGTTATTTTTTTAAATTCTCTTTTTTTTTTCAATTTCAAATTTTAATTATATTATGATTTGGTCCCATTTTATTTTAGCGTTTTTTGTTAATTATTTTTATTATTTAAAATTTATTACTTTAATTTGTCATTTTTTTTAAAATTCTCATCCAATTAATTTAAAATTATATGCTCCTTAATTTTTCTATACATTTTTTTTTCAATTTCAAACTTTAATTGTATTGTGATTTGGTCCCATTTTGTTTAAGTGTTTTTTGTTAATTATTTTTATTATTTAAAATTTACTACTTTAATTTATCATTTTTTTCTAAATTCTCATCCAATTAATTTAAAAGTATATTTACTAACATTTATTTATTTATTTTTCTATATGTGTGGATTTTGGAATAAATTTTTAGAACATAATTATTTTTTTGAAAAATAAATTTAGATAATTTTTAAATTATAGTAGCATAATTGATATATATTATTTTTCTGAAATGCAAATAGTTAAATACAAACTTTTTTTAAAAAATTATAAATAATTTTTTTTACTTTTGATTTCATATATTTTTATATATTCACACTATAAAACAAACTATCAAACTAAAATGATTTTTTAAATAATTTTATATATTTTATATAAATCGCAACATAACGCGAGTAAAAAAATTATTTTCTTCTAAAAGTTCGAGATAACTTCAAATCATTATAGAAAATGATCAAGAACACGTCACATCAAACCTACACAATGAATAGGAACAATAATCCTGACTCAAAACAAGCAATAATACTAATATAAAAAAAATGAAAAGAAAAAACGGCCTGACCAGGTAGAAATCACTCAAAAGCCAATTGCTCCTCCCTACGAATATGCAATTCTTCTTCAGGACTAAAATTAAAAGAGATGTTTAAATACTGGCGTATCTCCCCTACCGACATTCCTTGGATTTTGTCCGCGACAGCTTTGCAAGTCAAAACCAGCAAACCTTTAATATTAAGATAGTCATTAAGATAGTTTGCAGCAAGAACGATTTCAAAGAGTGTGTCTTTATCGACCTTGACAAAATCACCGTCCGATTCCAACTTTTCAATACCTTTCTCATCCTCGTCACCAATGTGTTCGTTGCAGTACTCAATGACCTTGGCAAGGATCCTGCCTGTTATGTTTGGTAGTGGGATCACGTTGTCTGGCCAGTCTTCTAATTCCATTAGGTGCTTGATTGTTTTAGATTCTAGGGCTATTTCGTCTAGAATCTCGATGGTTCCCCCATCTAAAGTTTTGAGGATGATCTTCTTTGATGAGGACATGGTACGTACGTGTTGTTGTTGGCTGAGAGTTTTGATGAAGAGACTGAATATGGATAGAGATTGTTAAAACCCTAAGCCAAAATATGCAGAAGTGAGATTTATATATTAATTATATGGCTTTCGAGCCCTAACTTCGATGAATGTTAATTTTTGTTTGGAAATTGGATTCGGATAGGGATTTTATTACAAAAAATTAGGCAATTAGTCAACCATCTCTAATTTACAATGTATTTTATGACGGAGTTACGACATCGTTAATTTGAAATGGAATTGTGTTGGTATTGCGATGGAAAAATAGTGTCGGACATTGTTCGTCGCTAACTTGCAATGAGTCAACATTAACAACGGCATAACGATGGTATAGTGAGGCAAATTAGTGATGGAATATGAACTCCATCACTAATTCACATTTGTCTTTAATTTAGCGAAGGAAACGATAATCCATTGCTACTTAGCAATGGCATAGCGATGGATTATTGTGTTCCGTCGCTGATTATATACCGAGGTCAAATTGAAAAAACATTCAAAAAATAAAACAATCAATTTAACGATGGAAAAGAAAATTTGTAGCTATATTAGGACGACGTAACGACGAATTTAGTTTTCCCATAAATTATAAATGTTAACTCGTTTCTGAAAATATATGAAAAATAAAATGATCGATCTTAGAATGTGTTAGCGATAGACACTTAAATCCCTCATTAATTAACAAGGGATTGATGATGAAATCATGTCCGTTGCTAATTTTGAATCCCTAAATTGATAAAAACTCTTCTTCTTCCCCCATTTTCTTTTTTCTCTTTCCCTCTCCTCCTCTCGATGCCGCTAATTGCCCGACCCCAAATCAACACCCAAGGTGACATAATTCTCTCCCCATCATTCTCCAACCGATACAATACTTGCTCTCTCCCTAAAAAATCATGTTTCACCCCTTTAATTCCTCTCCTTTGCCTCCACAATTGTTACCTCTCTCTCTCTCTCTCTCTACTTTTTTTCAATTCACATTACTTATTTGTATTAATTTTTATGTTAGTTTTAATTAATTAGTTAATTTATTGCATTTGTTAATTGTTAGGATTGGATTTTTATGTTAATTAAATTAATTAATCTGAATTAATTTTAATTTAGTTAGGTTTTTTTCAAGTAGGTAGGTTTATTATAAATTATGGTTAGGTTTTAATTATGGTTAATTAGGTTTAATAAAAATTAGTTATTAGTTGATTAATTAGGTTAATTTAATAAGGGTGAATTATTTGAAGTTAATTTGAAATTATATTAGATTTAAATATGATTAAATTAGGATTAATTAGGGTTAAATAGGGTAAATAAGGATTAAATATGGTTAATCGTAGTTCATCAAGTTTAATCGGGTTTTAATTAGGGTTAAATTAGGTTTATTTAGATTTAATAAAAATTAGTTATTAGTTGATTAATTAGGATTGTTTAGGATTTATTTAGGGTTAAATAACGGTTAAATTAGGGTTAAAATTTTATGTAAAATTATGGTTAATTAGGGTAAAAATAAGGTTAAATTAGAGTAAACTAGGGTTAATTTAGGCTTAAGTATTTTAATATTGATTAATTAGTGTTAATTTGAATTAGTATTAATAGAATTTAAATCAAAGATTAAATTATATTAAAAATTTTTACAAAACAATTTAACTCGTATGTGATTTATTTTTCTTACATTCATGTACATATTTAATTTTGAACAGGTTTGGATATTTACTTTAAATTATTGCCCACACCACAAGGAAACATGCAAAAGCTCTAGACTCAAGCTAAAATCCTATTATGATTTAGACGAGAGAGATTTAGAGGCAAATATAACGAAAGTCTACCGATTCTCTTTTTGATTCTTATTTGGACTATAACTCATCATATGCATAGGAAATGGTAGAATAACCTTCCTTTACCTCCTCGTGCATAAGTTTGGAGGTTGAATTACCCTATCGGTAATTCGGACGATCTAGAAACTTGAAGGTACTTTTGGACTAAACAAGCTTAACTTAGACCATAAAAAAGCTAGAAAAATAAATTTATTATAAGTTTTTTTAATTGGATTTGTATATTTTAATTATTTAATTTATATTATTGAAGTGCGTTGAGATATGTCATAAAATATCGAACCCGAAGGGTCGAAGACCCTCGAGAATTGAAGAGAAATAAAATTAGTTCAATGCTTTATGACGGAACTAAAAGGATGAGTTTTGGATTTAATTTCGATGGAATATCCAAGATAACTATTGGTCTCGATATGCGTAATATTTACATGATTATTTAAATTATTTGTTAATTGAAAAATGTGCAATTTATAGAATAGACTCTACCAAAATTGTATTAGATGTTTAGAAAAATTATTAATTAAGTAATTTGGAAATCGAGAAATGTTTAATTTCATATAAGAATTTTGATCAAGAATTGTTTCATATGTTGTGTAATTTTTATAGATAATTAAAAAATTGAGATCCGAATGGCAATGGATGAATCTTAGGTTAGTTGACGGTTGTTAAATGATGAGTCTCGTCCACGGTGGTAAAAGATTTTTTTACATTTACTATAAATCATCTAGAATGTATGGACGGAATGAAAATAAGGTTTCCTCGTAATCACACTAAGTGTCGTAACAAAAATTTTGAGGAGGTTGAAATAGTTAAATACCATTTATGGTATAAGGGTTTTGTGTTAGAATATTATGATTGGATACATTATGGAGAATTTGAGTCATACATTACATCTTATAGTTTTAGGAGTGATTTTGTTACTAGAAACTATCGGGTAAGTGAAATTAGTTCTAGTGAATCCTAAAATCCATATCAAACAATAGTGATGAATGCGATCGATCCATCTTTTGATTATTCTAGCACGAATGAGGAGGTATCGAATCCCAATGCCTAGGATATGTTGGATACATCACATAGAGAGATTTGGATTGATTGTTATAATCACTCATAATTGTAAACTAATGCCCGATTGCTGAATCTAAAATCGAGTATCATTTTTCTAAAAAATATTACGACCGGTTATGTGAGTCGATGAATGAGTTAATGCATGTTGATGATTGTATGACATATAACTTTTATGAAATAAAGAAGTTGGTTAAGGGGATGGATTTATTAGTGGAAAAGATTCATTGTTATGAAAGAGGCTACATGATCTATTGGAGTGCGGATAGTGAATTAGATAATGTAATTTTTATGCACATCCTTGATATCAAAGTCTCTATCAAGGATCAACAAGAGAAAAACTTATTATAATAAAAAAAAATATACTACTTTTCGCTCACCCCGCGGTTATAGAGATTGTATACGATGCTTATGGCATCTCCATCCATGACCATTCATCCGGCTCCCATGATCGCCAACCTTTCCCGACCTCCCACAGGGGATCCCTCATCCGTCGATGTATCTACCGATCCAAGGAGCTCCCGAGGCTCTAATATTCGATAGCCAATTTTGATCGTTAATTATCTATAAGTAATTTACTTAAAACTTTGTAATTATTTTTTTAATACATCATTTCAATAATTATTACATGTCTTTTTTTGTGGTGATCGATAGTTTCCTACTTATCGGAGAGATTGCTCTAAAAGGGTAATTATGACTTTTAAGAAGTGGTTGGACATCGGTGTCTCGAGCATGAAAGTTTGTTATAAAGTAGATGAAGCGGTTCTATTACAATGAGTTTAAGGTAACGTATTATTTATTTATTTATATTACATTTAAAGTATTAATTTAATATGAAATGAACTACTATTAATTTTTTTTCATGTAGAAGTTTTTTATTAGAATCCGACCATAGAGGCGCGAGCCAAAGATAATTGGGAGGTTTTGGTTAAGAAGCACTACTTTGACTTCATCCACAAACATGGTACAAAGGAAGAAAGACCTTTTTTGTTAGTAGGAGGTGTGAGATTCATGGCCGTGAGTTTTGCCACATATGATTGTCGGGCATGTTTAGAGCGGGCATCGCATAACCAAATGTCGAAGATCGATGATGCTCGGTTCAAGATCGTCCGGGCATTTAGAAGGGTTCATATCTTCTTTTGAGCATACCCGTCGCTTGGTAAATCCTATCATATATTATTAAATATTTAAGAAATTAATATTTATATCTTATATATTATTTGTGTCAACTTTTTTCAGTCTGCGAAATTAGATAGTCGACTTACAAATTTAGAGTTGTTTAGGGTCATTCATAAGCAAAGAGATAGAATTTCATCGATTTACGAGTCTAGTCTACGAGTGGTAAGTTTTTTGTCATTTTTATTTTATACATATGAAAATATAATCTAAACACTTAATTATTTTATACGTTATAATTATTTTGATTACGTAGGAGCATGTGAAAGAGATGGTATATGAATGCAGTAAAGAGGCGACGAGAGGCTAAAATTGAGGAGCTATAAGTTGACATGGATGCCATATACTTTGATGATGTCGAGGGGAGAAGACAAAAAGGCTTTGCAGGATTAGGTCAAAGATGTCTTACTATTTATCCCAATCAACTAGCTACTTCTTTGCAGCATCGTAGTGTCCCGACCCCAATGCTACCGAACATATTCTAACTCAATATGCAGAGACAATAAGGCCATTGCAAGAGAGGTTAGAGGAGCATAACAATATTATCACGTAGTAGGAGGTGAAGATCTAAGGGATGAAGACTTCGATGCATTCCATTATATTGACTTTAGAGAGGATGACATAGTAGACTCGCTTGCTTACCGACCTCTCTACCGGCGACGACTCCATAATCCCTCCCAACTTTATAGTACTATTCCCACCAATCAATTCGTTGCTCTTATAGCTACTTATTCTCTTCTTTTGAAAAAATCAGCTCAATTCATACCCTAACTCCATTCCGAGCAATGCTAAGACCTTAACAAATATGTTTAGTTAGAAAAAACTTTTGAATTAAATCAAAATATTATGTCATAATTTTTGTTTATTTTTTTATTATTTTTTTTACATTTTTCTCTTATTAGATCTAATTTATAACACTCGCATGCATTCTTTATAAAAGTTAGTTTAAGTTATGTTTTTAAAAGACAATTCTAACTTAACTCATTTATATTGTAAGTTGTTTATGAAAAATAATTTTTGAATTGGAAATAATCAAAGTCAAATATTATTTTTCATAAGTCATGCCAAAAGTAATAACTCTTAATCTATATGGTAATTGAATTTGCTATATAAATTGTCTAATGAAATAACCATGATGATTTCAAGTCAAAGAACCAGTTGTACCTATCTCATATAAGATTCCCGAAGCTAAACCAAATGGGTTCTCATAACAAGTTAAGTCTAGTAATATGTTATCTAACATTAATCACTTTAGTATTTGTTTGGCATCACCATGCCAATAGGTGTGAGATTTCCTATTATTATCTTATAACATGAGTATAGTACTTACAAGTGTTATCGTATATAATTAATATTCATTCTTTACAATACTACGATTTGAGATCTTTAATGATATCATTTAAGTGCATTAATGTTTGTCTCACATTTTTCGATTAATCATTAATGCAATACATATCATATGGACTTCTATCTAATTCTATTAATAAATATAAACAATAAGAATTAATAGAAAGATTTCTTTTATTAATAAAATAAAAAATATAATATTACAATAAGTCAAATCATGTAATCAAGTTTGGATTTTGGGCACTTATACTAATACCACCGTCCCTCCCATCGAGGTCCAGGAAGATGAGAGGGGATTACATGATACAGAGTGACTTTTACCTTTTCTTTTATGTTTTTTTTTTAATCTTTTTCTTATGTACTAACAAATATTTTTTAAATATTAATTTTAATTTAATTTATAATATTTTAAATTTAATAAAAATTTTATTTTTTATAATATATTGTTTGTTCTAATTATTAACTATTATTGAGAATATCAAAATTTTGAAATTAAATAAAAATTAAATTAAGTTAAAAACCGTTGCTAATGATTATAAATTGCTGCATAATACAACAATAAAATCACCGCCAATGATTATAAACCACTGCATAATATTAGATAAATCATTGCCTTAATTGATTAAAACTATTTTGTAAAACATCTCAATAACCATTGCATATATTATAAGTACCGTTGCATACGTGTTGACTTAAACCGATGCCATATCATTCTCGAAACCACTAGCTAAAGTAATAAGGTAACAGTTACAACCGAAGGATATTATGCAATGAAAAGTGTTCCTTCGTTATTGTATATGGAAACCACTGTATTAATCTATTATAGCGTTGGTTGAATGTAGCAGCTGGTAAACTATTGCATTAGGTTAAATGCAGCAGCTTTATGCTCTTTTGCAGCGGCTTTCAACGGTTGTATAATGCTTCATATGTGGTAGTGATTGTCCCCGTCCAGAAGGAACAGTAGTCTAGTTCCTATAGTTATTCAACCAACGTTTGTTTTTGTTTCTTGGACATATATGCAGTTGGCCTGTGTGTGATGTTAAAGGTAAAGTCGGTCTTGAGCTTTTCCTTTCGTTTCTTTCAAGTGTTAAATTACCCTGAAAAGCCAGAACTTAGAAAGAAACTTCTTTTGTATATACTGCTACCAACTCGGCAGCAAATACTTTTTGAATTACTCCATGTACTCCCCACAATCACAATCAAAATGAGTATGATGCAATTTCTAATCCATTGTTTTTAGTTTTTTCTGTTACCGAGGTTAATCCCGTGAGAAAGGTATATATAGTAATATTTTGTGCATGAGAACCTGTTTATCCTGCAAAGTGCAAAAGATTAACGAAGTTTAGAGCATAATGCTGTATATTTTTGCTTTCTCCCTCTGAGAAATGCGAGTTTCAATCAACATGTGATGTTTTATTGCATAAGCGTTTGTTTTAATGAACAAATTGTCCTTTGTTGCTCTATATTCAGTTACTGAATATAGCATTACTGATGAAAAGGGGAAAAAAAATACATGGTGAGATGCAGTTTTTTCAGCTAACTGCTGAAATTTTCTCAATGACTGTAATAACAATTAAATGCCAGAAAGACGAGAAAGAAAGACGACAGATACCTCTCAATCCATGCAATATTGCACCTTTTTTTTTTCAATTATATATGGAAATGGTCTTGCTTGTATAAAGGAGGCAAATTTTCCAGACCATACGTACAATAAAGATGTCGAATGAGTTGTTTCATATAGCAATTGAAGCAAGTGAAACATTATTATGACAGCATTTGCTCTTTAGACTTTCTTCTTTTATGAATGAAAGAAAAGAATTTCATATGTCTAAACCAACCAAAAACAAGAAAACCTGTTTACGAAGGAGATTTGAAAAAACAATTAAAAAAATCCAACTAAGCTTTACAAATGTTCCAAAATCACAAAATATTGTCTAACTTGGGATTATTGATTACTTCTAGCGAGCAAAATTTTAGTATCTTGTAGCCTTAATCGGACAACTTGAAGAACACTATTATTAATAATATTGCCTTCATCTGATGAATTTGCTGTATAGATTTTCTAGTTTCCTCAGTTTTTATCACTTCATTTAATAAAAGAGATTGTAGTTCAAATAATTTTAGTTTTATTTAGTTATTATATAATGGGACATGATTGTTCTCCTTATATAATACAAGGTCAACAGACCTTCCAGCAATAATAATAATAATAAAATCATCTTTTCTTCTTCTTTTTCTTTTTCAAAAACAAATAATCAAACGATAGTGCTATACAATCCCCAAAACTTGCTCAAAATGGTAGGTAATTTCGAAATTTTCTAGCGAGGAGCAAGTTTAGGATTTATTTATTTATTTTTATTTTGGGTTGGTATTATTGGAAAATATCTTCAGTAATTCATGAGTATCCACCCATCATATACTCCATCTGTTTAAGTCCAGCCATATGCTAATTGATATGACGTATTCAAGTTGATATCATTTTCATTTTTATTTTAATATATTGTTTCTATTTATCTAACTCACTTAAATAAAATTAATTTAATGTGATTGTCAATCCGTAAATATGTAATACCAGGTGATGCGTATACTTGGAATAATGGATTTTCGGTATTGTCATGTATAAAAAAAAAAAAAAAAAAAACCTAAATAAGCAGAAATTACAAAACTGGGCCAAGAAACAACAGCAATCCATTTTAAGACGCCAGCCCAACAAAAGGAAAGATAATGAACTAAGTCCTGAGGTCAGAAACCACACAAGCCCACGAGATCTCTGATTCTCAACACCGTACACAAAAAGTCGCTAACCCAACTACCCAACTCCCTCACTCTCTCTCAGTCACAGAATCAAGAGAACTGGAAGACAAAGCTTGACGTAAATTGCAGCAGTTTTTGTCTATGGGTATTCTTTATATATTTTATTTATAAAATAATTCATTTTTCGCCCTTGTGTTTTTCTCAGGTACAAATGATAATAAAAGGGTTGTGCAGGAGATATGAGAGATGGAACCCAGTGCATCCAACTTCTGGAGCATTTTGGGGTATGGGAATAGGCATTGGTTGTGGTGTGGGATGGGGTCCTGGGTTTGGTCCAGAAGCAATTGGGTATGTCGGTGCTGGTTGTGGTGTTGGATTTAGCGTGGGCATCACTTTTGTTGGTTTTGGTATTGGCCTGCCTGCTAATTACCTCTTTCAAGTTCCTTATAATGGTACAGCATTAAATTTTCTTTCCCTTTTTGCTTAGTTATTAAAACTGTTTTAATTCATGTCTAAAAGAGAATTATACATGATTCTTTGGAAAAAGATTGGAGTTGATTAGTTGAATTCGATGCAATGCTTGATCTTTTTTTATTCTTCTTTTTTTTTTAGCTATTTTGGCAACAAGAAGTGGTGCATTAGCGATTGCCAGATCAAATGGTCTTCTTTCTGCTAAGGATGTTGCAGGGGAAGGATGGAATAATGTTGCATCTCGCGCTTATCTATTGCAAAGAGAAACCAGCGGAAGGTTGTCTAGCTTTAACAAGAAAGTTTTCTTGGACAATGGGGTCGACTTGGTTGACATGAAGAGCAAACTGTCTGCCAATGCTGGATCGTTGTCAAAAGTCTTGGAAACATTTTCCAGTCGATTCTTTCCTCCTGGAAAAGGTACGATGGCATTGCTACTTGATTTTTTAAGTTATTGTAATGATTTTACTATTTGGTTTGAATTTTAATTTTTGCTGCTTACTAGATTGGTTTGACCCTTTTCTACTTCCAGCCTGTTCTCTTCCTCATAGCTTGCAAACTTTTACTTCCATCATTCTGGTACTCAATTGAATATATTTAATGATCCTATCTTCTTTAGTATCAAGGCTAACTGCTTAATGGGGAGTATTAGTAGGTGTTCGGCTTAACATCAAGTAGTCACATTTTTCCAACTTTAAATGATGTGCTGAAGTTGATGCTACTTCAAAGTGCATGTGTGCATATGTTGCCATGGGATTGGCGTTGTGTATTGTGGACTTGTTGCTTGTGGTGATAGGAATCTTGTTTGTAATTTTCTTGTTTTTAATTTTTAGGAAGGAAGCAAAAGTTGGTAGTAAAGAACCAAGAAGCAGGGAAAGTAAAATCTTATAGTTGTCATCTTTATTGCTAGCTTCTTGCTTATTACTTGCAATTATGTCATCGGATGTAATGTTGTTGGGTCTCCATACCTCACAACTTCAATCAACAACGTGACGCCGAGGAGATATTAAGACCACCTTGTAAGTTTCATCACATTTTTAGCCTGCTATATTCTGCCACAAGTATTGAGTTGTAGTTTTTCTTGGCAAATGTGTCAGGATGATAGTGATAGATTAAAAGGCATTTTATAGTCGTTGAAATCATATCCAATTCTGAGGCTTAAAAGTTCCCAATAATTGACGTGGGGATGTCTCTTAGACTCAGGTTATCTGTTTTTGCACTCATCAGTTTTATGGGGATTGGGATCACTGGTTAGCGGTGGGTTTAGTGACAAATCCTGGATAGATGGTGAGAGGCTGTATGGGCTTTTAGGGAAGTTAAAATCAAATCCGTTTTGGAGCTCAAAGTCTTCGATGATTAAGGCAGGGTTGTCTCTTAGACTCAGGGTTTTCTGTTTTGCATTCTTCTTTTCTACGGACTATGTGGAATCATTCATGAGCAGTGGGTTTACTCATAAATTCTGGAGGATTGATTTTTTTCACTAATCTAGTTCATTTAGGAAAAGAAGATTGTAAGAATTTTTTATGCTTGCTATATTCAGTTTATTGCTGTGATGGTTGGAGATAATATCAGAGTTTAAACATCAATGCTTCTTTATTTTGGGATTGAGCCATTTTTCTACCTTAGCACTGAGTTCTGTAATGTCAGCGACGTCTGTTACTTGTTATAACTCATAAGCCAAGACCATTTCATCTAAGTCATATACATTGTACCCATATGGTTCAAACCACAACCCCCTCTGTTGCAGGATTAATTCTATTATAATAATGATCTGTTGTTTCATGCAGGTACAAAAGATTGACATGACAGAGTGCTCAACCTTCATTTACGTTGAAAAAATTGTAAGCGGTGTTAAATTATAAGCATAGTGGCATTACCTTCCCTCCTCTTTCATTAACTGCCTTGCATACTAAATTTGAACCTTTTTTTTTTCATCTATCCTCGTGAAAGAAAAGGATTATACTGAGAAAGAAAAGCAAGCTTTCTGCAGTTTTGGTATCGATTTTGCAGGTTGTATCTGTCAGACAGAATGAGAACACAGACGCTGTGAATTACTGCTAGAGCTGTATGCTAGATTACTACTTCAGCTGTCTTCTATACCAACATTAAACAAACAGGAAAAAGGACCTGCATACTCTCTTCTGTTTTTTCCCACATACCAACAACTTCTTGTTCCTTGTAAGAGGAGGTTTGTGCAATAACCAACATCAAGAAGTGAGATTGGAATTCTAAGGATTTAATTGGTATATGCAGAATATTTTTTCATTTCCAGTAAAGCAAAGCTTGATTTTCTGTTTTGTGGTGGTGGGTTGACTGTTCTAGCAGTGTTGTGATTGATTCAATTTTTCCAGTGACTCGATGTTGCTTTGTAACTAGAAATACCAGTGCTTGCAAAATCAAGTTTTATTCTTACTATTGATTATTTGTTTCTTCTCTTATTTGCTGTCCAACTTAAATTGCCTAATGTCCTCGTTAAGTTCCTATAAAATACGAAGCTATTTTTTTCTTGAGTAGAATTTCTTGTGAAAGTTTTTTAATTTTCACATTCATGGATTTCTGAAGTGGTCTCCAAAACAACTACTTCAGACAGTTCTCGTTATGTAGGCCAGAGATTCTAGCTCCAGAGAAGACTGAAAAGGACTTTGCCCTTGGACACTGTTATTTTACCTGAAAAGAGCCCGGTTTCACCTACTTTTTTTCGGAGGATGCTTTTGTGAGAAAGAAATTTATCCTCCAATTTTGTCATTTGCATGTCTGTGAGTGAAACATTGCGGACAGATACGACACCAAAATTACGTAGCATTTATTCTTTGCTTAATTTCTTAGAACTCACGTTAAGCACAAAGACGTTTGTTTTTCTGATTTGCCCAGCAAATGGGGATAATTTGATGGATCATGGAACAGGGACGAATCTAGAAATATTTTTTACTGAGGGCAAATCATAAATTATAAATTTAGCCAAAAACCAATGACACAATTACAATCTTTTGTAACATATCATAAAATTACAATTGCTTATAACGAGATTTTATATTTTGAAATCGTTGAATAATATTTTCATTATTGATGCTATTGAATATCTCCTTCTCAATATATGTAACTAAACAATCATTCAACAAAGCATCTTTTAAGCGATTGCAGAGTCGAGTTTTCACTATCTTCATTGCGAAAAAACCCTCACTACGAAGTAGTAGACATTGGTAAAATCAAAACTAGTTTCAAAAGTAAATAAACTAAAGGATATAGTTCATTCTTCTTTGTTTCAACTAGCTTTTTAGCAAGATCTCCAATCCCTTTAAGGCCAAAAAATTGTTCATTAGATCTCACATCAATGATATAATTCTCAAGTTGATCTTCAAGTTTAACAAGATCCACCTTTGACAAATCAGATGGATAAAATGTGGCAAGATGAATCATTTTCTTCCTATCGAAAGCTTGAAAAGAATCAATAGGATTTAAACAAGCCACACAAAGAAGAATTTTTATGTTCACCTCCGTAAATTGATTGTTCAACTCTTGAAGCCGCATGTCAATTACGAGTATAAAATAACTCAACTTGGTAATGATGCAAGTTTGTCACTTTTTAAGCATTTCTTCAAGGCCTCCCTGGAATAACAAACATATCATCCATTTTTGGAACAACAATACCATGAACATCACAAAAAGAAGATGCCTCAAAGAGTAAAGATGTCCATCCACTATCTTTCATCATTT
The DNA here is from genome assembly GCA_963924115.1 of Dovyalis caffra. Classification (NCBI taxonomy): domain Eukaryota; kingdom Viridiplantae; phylum Streptophyta; class Magnoliopsida; order Malpighiales; family Salicaceae; genus Dovyalis; species Dovyalis caffra. The sequence goes on from CAWUPB010001197.1 coordinate 7,170,412, forward strand.
GAAGCCGCTTCTTTGACACATTAACTAAAGTCACTCGCATTGATGATGTTTTGATCTTTTCTTTAAAATGATTGGGACAACTCATTTGTAATCCACAATATTTTTTTCATCAAATGCAAGTTGAAAACAAACTCAAAAGACTACATTAAATTAAGAAAGGCATACGCTTCACCTCTTTACTCGATTTTTTACCTTCATTCTCAATTATCTCAAGCACTCCAACTACGGATGCAAACATAATAATAAGATTCACCAATGATCCACATCACTTACTCATTGAAGGGAAGTTTCTTGATTTAAACCCTCGCCACTTTGAATTTCACCACTTTAAAGTGCTTCAACAACGTTGCTATATTGTTTTTCACGAAGAAGATCTTTTCTTTTACTTGAAGCTCCAACAAAATTTGATAAATTAAAAACGAGTGTTGAATAACAAAGCAATCCGAGCATGATTTTTCCCACGAGAACAAGAGCTAATTGCAACCGATGAGCAAAATAATGGATATAAAATGCAATTGGATTTTCTTTCATGATCAATGCCTTTAAGCCATTAAATTCACATTGCATGTTGCTAGCTCCATCATATCCTTGATCGTGCAAACAAGACAAACTCAAAGAAGGTTTAGAGAATAATGCTTCAATTACCAACTTAAGTGAGAGAGTCGAAGTGTCACTAACATGCATAATACCAAGAAAATGTTCAATTACACATTATTTAGCATCTACATATCACAACACAACCGCCATTTGTTCTTTCACCGATATATCTCGACACTCATCAATTAATATAGCAAACAAATCATCTTGAAGATCACCGATGATGGCATTAGTGGTTTCAATTGAAGCAAGCATGCACAATATCCTTTTGGATCTCGAAGCAACAAGTTTGACATTACCACAAGCATTTTCTAAAATCACATTCTTTATGACTTCATTATGATCGGCAAGAAAGTGTAAAAGGTCTAGAAAATTACCTTGATTATCGAATTTTCCGATTCATCGATTGCCACAAAAGCTAATCCTTGACATAAAAGAAATCGGATGCAATCAATTGTCGCGAGTTAGACGAATTCGATAATTTCTTCGAGATTGATTTGATTGAGCCTAAAAAATGACATTAATATGTTGTCTTTGATTCATTAGATTTTGACATTTCCTCCAAGCTTCATTGTGAGCACTATTGTGGCTTTCAACATGAATTTAAAATCTTTCTTTCTTTTTCCAATTAGTAAAGCCTTTAATAGTAAAATAATCGCCATTTTCCTTCTCTCTAATATCAACTCCATAAAGATAGCAACATAGACAAAAGGCAGCATCTTTAGCTATACTATACTCCAACTAGGTTTTATACTCCTTAAATCAAGAAGGAACAAATCTCCTTAACATCTTTCCAATCCTTCTTTGTGAGAAATCGTGTTCATGAGATTGACATGGACCCTTTTGCAAATAAGCTCTTCGAATTCTATCTTGATAATTTGGATGATAATCTAAAATTTGTTTTCTTAATCCAAGATCTAAACATAAATCATCCAAATCAATTTCCAAACACGATTGTTTGGAAGAACTTTGCTCTTCTCTTATACTAGCACTATTGTCGCTTGATGGTTCCTTGATAATTTGTTTTCTTTTAAAAAATTTCTCCATAACTACATCATATAAAAATAATTCAATAATGAGTTCAAAAGAATAATATATATCATATATCGGTACAAAAGAATAATATATATATAGGCATAATCTTAATAGCACCATGGAAGTTAATAATTAATTTGAACCAAATTCAAAATTAATTGAATTGAAATACTACCACATCAATCTCATATAGCATAAAGCAACAAGTTGAAATAGCAATGTAAAACAATAGGAGTAACAAATTAATAGAATGGTTATTAGGCAAACACCTTTTATAATTATAACATCAAAATTTCATATACTTTCTAACTTTTGTTATATTTTTTTCCTCTAAATAATTAGAGCCTAAAAATGATGGGTTTAATTCATTAATTATAGACTCGCAAAAGAAAACCAAGCCAACATATATAATTAATGCAACATCTCAATTTATCCTTTTTATTTATTTATGAATCATGACCCAAGTTTATCATGAGAACTATAATTAATTATCCTTACAAACTTATGGAAATATGGCCAAATCTAATCATAAAATTCATATGAATCATGATCCTCCCTATTCTCAAACATGCCATCTTCACCTTCCAAAAAGACAATTATTCTAAATTGATCATTTAAACTAAAAAGGATTTCAATTACATATCAATTTAACCACCTCACTCGATTCTATGGGTAATGTGCTCCTCAATGTTTCTCTATGTTAATATTATAGAAGTTAGATATCAAAAATACATATACATATATTAATATATATTATATGATAAAAAATTAAAAATAGATAATTGAGAAACAAAAAAAGAAACTAACTCGATTTTCTATTGAGATCCAAAAGCTCAATCTCCACTTCACTTGATTTTTCAATAACAAAGATATAAGCTCTTGACTTAGAAAAGAAAGAAAGAAAGAAAGAAATATAAGTCGTAGAAGAAGAAAACAAGAGAGAGAGTTAAAAACAAAAGATGAAAAGGTAAATGTGAAAAAAGAAGAAGAAGGAAGTCAAGATTACTAGAAAAGAAAAGAAAGACATACATGTGGGTGTGCCATATGGGCAAAAGTTTGAATCCTTTCTCTTCTTCTAAATTATATATATATAGTTTTTGATGGGACCTTGCACATTTGTCTCTGCATATAAGGGCAAAATGACTTTGATTATCCCTTTTTCTTCTAAATTATATATATATTTAATTTTTTTTTAGTGGGGCCAGTGGGGGCACCCATTATGTATTCGTCTCTGCCACGAAAATTGTATATGTGTTCAGCGATGAGGTCGTTGTGGATCTTTATATCGAATTAGTCCATCTCGGGCTAAACTCGTATTATTTATTCGAAAATGCTTGACGACACCATGGTGACGGACATCATTTCCAAAAATAGAAAGTTTTTAGAGGTAAATTTGAAAAATGAAAAAGTTAAATGACATAATATCCACTCGAAATAAAGTATCCAACTTTTTTTCCTTCTTTGTATCCCTAAAAAAAAAAAAAACACTATCCTTATAAAATTTTGATGATTTTTTTCTTTATACCATTTATGTCATATAGCATTACTCTTATTTATTTGTCTAACCATAGATTCATGTTGGATGGTGGACACTAAAAGTACAAAGAGTTTACCAATATCTGACATTTTTCTCATAGTTTAAACACAAAATTTATTTGTTAATTAGACTGAACATTCATTATGGCAAATATGATGACATTTGGGTTTGCACCCAAAGTCACCGAAGTCAGAGCATTAAACAAGGGAGAGAACATTAGAGTAAGGCAAAAACAAAAGGGAATATGGCGTTTTTATGGACTGACTGAAAAATAAGGCAAGCTAGGTGCAGACTTTCTAGAGGCTCTCTCTAGCCATCTTGAATCAGCATGCTAGTTTAGAACCTAGAATACCATGCACATGATATTTAACCATTAATCAAATATGAATTGGAAAATGTAAAAAACCCAAAATCTATTGAATTTAGATATCAAAAATAAAATAGGAATCTTCATCATCTTTGAGTAAGCATTTTAGTACGATATCCATATTATGTAGTTCAAAATCTATTGAATTTGGGCAATATCCCAATAAATAAAAGATAGTAACATATAAACATGTTCGCTACTTGTCCAAACATTTAACACAATCTTATCGTGATGAGTGGCATGCTATGATTTTCGAAGTTAATTTCTTCTATGAATTAAGCACTGATTCTATGATTTTTTTTTTTAAAACCTCAATAGGCCACTTCAGAAATTTACACATTCTCGTCTTTCTCAAATCAATAAAAAAATTTTTAAAAAAAATTCGAAACTTCAAATAAATAAGGATAATAAAGTCTCTAATTAACAAATAGTGACAGTGGAGGTTGCCTTGGTGGATGTAAAGTGGAGGTTGCCTTGGTGGATGTAATGGTCATTCTCATAGCTGTGTCTTGCAACTTGCGATGGTGGCGCTGTCGTTGTTCCCTTTGTTGCTATTGACGACCATTGAAGCAAATCGAGGAAAAAAGTGTTTGTGGCTTATAAATACCAAATTGGATTATTTGAATTCAAGAATGAAAGTGACCGATGGTTCATAATTGGCTCAAGAACCCACAGATCATGCGATTTATTGGCTTAAGAATGAATAACAAAATGAGCAAATGGCTAAGTAGGAATCGTTGGCTTAAGAAAGAAGAACATGCTTGGAGAGAAGGTGAGGGGTGTTTGTAAATTTGGATTGTTGGGAGGGTAAAAATTAAGCTGGTTTTTAATTCATATACATATTATTTATTATTATTAGTATTATTTTAAGAAAGGGTAAAAATCACGTGCCTAAGAGTGTATTTCTCGGGACACGTCTTGCAACAATGGCCGTACATAGTCACGTGACTGTGCGTGCAATCAAACTTAACAGGTGCACGGAAAATTAGATGGAAGGATGCATTCCAGATAAAAAAAAAAAAGGTTTAAGACCAAAATAAAAATAAAATTAGATCAGGGACTAATTTTTTGTTGACTGAAAGTTTAGGATAGTTTTTAACCTATTGAAAATATGCTGAAAATGTTATTTATGATCTATGACTGAACTGAAGCTAAATTTTCAAATTTTAGATTGATCACATGAAGCAAAAGCTTGAAGAACTTCTTGATGCAGTGACATCTAACTGCAGGTAATATCATTTCACGGAACAAAAAAGAAGTTGGTATGGTAACTTTCTATTTTCTCAATATGCTTTCGATTTTATAAACCTAAAATCTTTATCGTAGTGCAGCAGTAATCTCATGCACTGACCTTGGGTATCCATGGGAACTCATGCACGTATACCATGACTTAAAGTAAATATAAAAGGATCTTGATCATGATCATGGACTTTCTGTTCATAATTTCTCTGTACAGGTTTGACTGCGGGGTGCCACCATTGAATCTCCATTAAATTACATTCATTGATTTTGGCCCGTTGTTATATAAACAACTATGTTTGATTTTTTTTATTTTTTATTTTTATTTTTAAAAGACTACAAATTGACTTCACTGCTAGATACAATTACTTTGCAGGTAAGAATAGTAATGGATGATGCATGTATAGAATCCAATTCACGAAAATTGTTTCTCATTAGCTGCAAAAAATGATTGCGATGATTTAACATTCAGTTTTTGCTAATCTTTTTTTTTTTTTTAATTTTTTTTTGTGTTAACTATTCAGAATTCTAGTGCGATCCTGATCAACAATTCGAAATATTGTAGTATAATTTGGGAAGAATCATTATTCTCTATTTTCAACTTTTTTTTTTTTTTTCATTTATTCGCTCATTTATTCCCAACCCAAGCGGGTCCAAAATTCATCTTATCCAAATCTGCCAAGGAAAAAAAAAAAAAAAAACTTAGCTATCTTATTTGTCATATCTAGGAATGATATGGATTGAATAAACTCATTATTTTTTTCAACTTTAAATGGAAAAGGAATGACAAATTTTAAGAAACCAGATATTTACCATCTAAACACACTATAGTTGTTTATCACCTTAATCTATATACCATGTTGAGCAACTTGAGGTTCAATAATTGCCCAAATTGATGTAAGAAATCCTCGTCAACGAGGGGAAAAAAAAAAAAACTAAGAATCAAACTACAAATGCTCTCATTTTGTCCTCAATTCCATGCGAATATTTAGTAACATAATATATAAATGGATACTTATAATAATATAACTTGTTAAATGCTTATTTGTTATAAAATAATGAATGTCCATCTACTTTTCATATCCCCACTACTCATGATCCTTAATGTGATTCAATTCACCATTCAATATAAGAAATTAAAAGGGTGATGCAATTGATGTACTTTTAATTATTCATAGTCCCTTCCAATTCTCATATCAATTTTGAGGCCTATAAATAGGCTTGATTGTTCATTTGTTGATGTACAAGTTTCCTAGAGAGAATAAGAGAAACTTTGAAGTTCTTATCACTCATATTCACATTATAATGATTTCATTTTCTTGTCATCCTTTTCTTCAATTCTCTTATAATTTCTATTTATTTTATAAAACGTTATCAGCACGAAGCTCTAACCAATCGAGACAATAGACCATAAGGTATGTATCTACCAAAAGATTTAATCAATTGTTTCAACAATTGGATTTCTTCTATACAAGTGCTCCACGAAAAGATCTAAATTATTTAGATCATTAAGAGGTATGTATCTAATTTATTCATGTACTTTAAATCTATTGATACATGAAATATATATTTGAAAAACTTAAATAATCTACTAATGATCTAATATATGTCATTTGAAAAACTTTAATTTTATTATTATATTTGTTCTTATTTTCTAATATTATTATTATATATTATATTATAGAATTTTTATCATATCAAACCTCATAAACTTGATTTAGTTACTCTTAATGTTTTGAATAAGAATTATTGATCATGAGTGCTTGATTTTGAAAAAAATATTCTCTAATTTTTATGTCTTGGATATGCTCCCGTAGTAGCATATCAAGAAAAAGAGTTTAAGAAATATTCTGAATCGATTTCATATTTGCTCATGGCTAAATAAAATGAAAAGCTATTGATGAAAAAGAATAAATCTCTTCCAATTGGATCTATTACATTCCACGAAGTGAATGTGACAATTTATAATAATTTTAGACATGGACAAAGATGTAGTCATAGCCATGGATGTTGTCAAAATAATTATCATTATAATTGTGATGACATAATATTACATCTCACCACCGAAGTGGATAATTATGAAAAAAAAAGAGATAAAATCGAGTATTCGAAAAATAAATATTATAGATGTGGAATGAATGAATATTGATCGTGTACTGTCATACACCAAAGCACCTCATTGAGCCTTGTCAAGCCTTATTGAAAAATAAAGAGTAAAATATGAAGGCCACTTTTATATATCAAAGTAATAGTAATTGAAATGAATTATTTGTTAGTTTTTCTATTTATAAATAAAATATTTTATATTTATTATAATTTATGTTGTATATTGATGGTTATAAATTTATTTTACTATTTATTTATTTTGTTTATGTTTATGAGGCATATATTGATTTATTTATTTTGTATTGATTTATTTGATTATTTATTTTATGTTAATATTATATATGATAATATCAATATAATAGAAAGCTCTAGAAGAGAGACTATATTATTATCTAAAGAGATAGTTTTTGAAGGCTCTAGAAGAGCGATTATATCATGACTTGAAGAGATAAATTTTTAAAGCTCTAGAAGAGTAAATAAATTATTACTTGAAGAAAAAAATTTTAAAGGCTCCAGAAGAGCACATATGTTATTATACTGAAAGGATAAATTTATTATGAATGATGTACTATTCTCTTCAAAGTCTCATGGATATTTGTTGAGTTTCAAAGATATTTTATCTAAATTGATATCATATCAAGATAGCAAATGCGAATTCTTATATGTTATAATCATTATACCGGGTAGAAAATATCTATAAAAAAAATTTATCCGTTTTCTCTTCTAGTCTTTATTACAAACATTGAAGTGATTGAAACAAATATTATAGTAAACCGAAGTTTATTAATTCAAATACTTTTATTATATGACATGACCGGTTGTGCTATCTTGGGTCTTTCATGATGCGAAAAATTATTAAAAATTCATAAGGACATCTATTGAAGAGCTAGAAGATTCTTCAATTTAATGAACTTTCATGTTTTGCATGTTGCCAAGGTAAATTGATGATTAAGCCATCATCAAGTAAAATTGAGATTGAATCTCCGAGTATTTTAGAATATATTCAAGGTGATATATGTGAATTAATTCATTCACCATGTGGACCATTTAAATATTTTACAATTTTGATAAATGTGTCCACAAGATGGTCACATATATGCTTGTTATCTATTCAAAACCCGACGTTTTCAAGATTGCTAGCAAATAATTTGATTTTGAGCATAATTTTCAAATTATGTCATTAAAACAAGTCACCTTGATAATGCTTGATGAATTTATTTCTCAAGCATTAAATTATTATTGATTGGCTATTAAAATAAAGGTTGAACATCATGTTGCTCATGTTCATACTCAAAAAGGTTTAGCAAAATCATTTATCAAAAGGCTCTAATTGATAGCTAAACCATTATTTAAAAATAAAACTCCATGTTTATGTTTGGGGACATGCAATCTTACATGCAGCAACGAGTTATTCACATATGACCCATAAGTTATCAAAAATTCTCTCATCTTCGATTGATTTATGGTCATCCGATATTGCAGTGTATATCCTTAGTGCTCCTTCAGAAGAAAATAAAATGAGCACTTAAAAGAGATTGAGAATATAAATTGGATTTGAATCCTCTTCGATCTTTTGATTCATGAATAAGAGGTATTTTTACGGCTCGATTTATTGACTTTCATTTTGATGAAAAAGTTTTCCCAACATTAGGGGAGAGAGAAAAATAAGTAGTTGAAAATGTTGAAAAAAAAATTACATAGAGTACTCTATCTTTATATCATATTGAATCTCGTACAAAATTATGTGAACTAGAAGTTCAAAAGATAATTCATTTATAAGGTATTAAAAACCGACTACTAGATGCATTCTTAGATCCTAAATGAGTAACTATAATACATGTCCCCGCTGAGAATGCTCATATTCAAATTGATGTTCCGGAAGGACGAGTCTATTAATGTTATAGCTAATAAATCTAAAGCACGCCCGAAGCGTGAAAGACCGATCGGTTCTAAAGATAAAAATCCCTAAAAGAAAAGGACAAGATGAAAATATTCACAAAATGGTCCAATATATTTCGATAATAGGCTTCAGAAGAAGTCCAAATACTTGAGAAAAATCAAGAGATTTTGATAAATTATATTAATGCGGGGAGAAAATAGGATCGAAAAGAAATATCTATTGATAAGATTTTTACATATAATATTGCAATTGATATTATGGATGAAAATAAGGATCCCGAGCCTAAATTATTGAAGAATGTTGACATAAAGATGATTGGCCTAAATGAAAAGAGTAATCTAAGCAAAATTATGTTCTCCTATAAAAGAGTAGTTTTTTGAACCTATAGCTAAAACACCGAAGATGTTAAGCTAGTGGGATACAAATATGTATTTATGCGAAAATAAAATAAAAAAGATGAGATTATAAGATATAAAGCAAAACTTTTAACACAAAAGTTTTCGTAAAGAATTGACATTGACTATGAGGAGACATATTCTCCTATAGTGGATGCAATCGTCTTTTGTTATCTCATTAGCTTGGAAAAATATATGAAAAACATTCATATGCATGCATTTAATGAATGTGATCACGGTTTATTTGTTCTTTTGAAATGATATCGGTATGAAAGTCCTAGAAGGACTTAACATGCCGAAACATGTAATACATATTCTCGAGAAAAGAATTCAATTAAATTATAGAGATCTCTATTAGGATTATTTTAGTATTTATTTTATTATTTTGGTTTTTAGAAATTCAATTTATACTTTTTATATTTTATTTTTATATCTACTATTTATTACTAACCCGTGTGCATATGATATAATCATTTCAATGATTATTTCTTGAAAGAAAGTTATAAAAAATAACCCTATTTGTTCATATGTTTTTATTTGAAAAGGGGTTTGTTTTATATGTTGATAACTTAAATATTATTGAAACTCCCGAAGAGATTCCAAGTGTCATAAGTTACCTAAAAAGAGAATTTGATGTGAATATCTTGGGAAAACAAAATGTTATCTCGACTCGTAGTTCGAGCACTCGGAGAATGAGATTTTCATTCATCGGTCAATTTATATAGAAAAAGGTTCTATAATGATTCTATATAAAGATCATTCATTGACTAGCCCAATGATAGTTCATTCACTTGATATCTAAAAGACCATTTTTGACCTCGAGAAGATAACGAAGAACTACTTGGTCACGAAGTACCATATTTTAGTGCCATTGGTGCATTGATGTATCTTGCTAATAATACTCGACTTAATATAGTCTTTTCTATAAATTTATTAGCAAGTCATAGTTTTGTTTCAATATAGAGACATTGAAATAAAGTTAAATATATACTACGTTATCTTCGAGGAATAATTGATATGGGTTGATATTACTCCAATAAATGAAAAACAAGATTAATTATGCGGATGCGAGTTATTTAACTGATCCATACAAAGCTCGATCTCAAACTGGTTATGTATTTACATATGAAGATACAGTTATACCATGGCGTTCTATGAAGCAAACTATAGTCGCCACATCTTCAAATCATGCGGAAATATCAATTCACGAGGCAAGTCGAGAATATGTTTGGCTAAGATCAACAATCCATCATATCCGAGAGATATACGGTTTATCTATCGAGCAAAAGAAGTTTCAACAATATCATATGGGATAATGCTGCTTGCATAGTTTCATTGAAGGAAGAATACATCAAAGTGACAATCCAACGGATTTGTTAACTAAGGTGTTACCTACCATAACTTTTACGAAGATAATTCACAAGATTGAAATGCATCATCTTAGAGATCTTAAATAATGTCTTCAACAGAGGGAGATAAAAATGAGAATTAATGTGTACAAGGAATATTGTACTCTTTTTCTTTCACTACGATTTTTTTCCTACTCGGGTTTTTTTCCTAGTAAGGTTTTAATGAGGCATATTCCTTGTGCAATGGACATTCGAGGGGGAGTGTTATAAAATAATGAATGTCCATCTACTTTTCATATCCCCACTACTCATGATCCTTAATGTGATTCAATTCACCATTCAATATAAGAAATTGAAAGGGTGATGCAATTGATGTACTTTTAATTATTCATAGTCCCTTCCAATTCTCATCTCAATTTTGAGACCTATAAATAGGCTTGATTGTTCATTTGTTGATGTACAAGTTTCCTAGAGAGAATAAGAGAAACTTTGAAGTTCTTATCACTCATATTCACATTATAATGATTTCATTTTCTTGTCATCCTTTTCTTCAATTCTCCTATCATTTCTATTTATTTTATAACACTATTCATATTGTCAAACTATGATTACGAGCGCTTTTTTTTTCAAGGAAAAAAAAAGACAAGTAGATTGAAACATTGCAATATTGGATGTAATTGTTTTTAAGTGACCGACTAATTTGATCTCAACAAATATAATCAATTTTGTATTAATACATACATATGATGGTAATATTGCAATGTTTGGTACTTCTAGTTCTAAATTGAAATTGAAATCATAGTTGGAGGAGTTACTTATAGCTTTCCCTATAAAAGAAAAACAAAGGGCTTGGACACCCGAAGTTTTTACAATTCTAAATTTTTCCTTCGGACAATATCCATGTAAAGCGAACATGTTATTAAAGGGTTTTCGTTATAAAATAAATAGAAATAATAGGAGAATTAAAGAAAAGGATTACAAGAAAATAAAATCATTATAATGTGAATACAAGTGATAAGAACTTTAAAATTTTTCTTATTCTCTCTAAAAAACTTGTACACTAACTAATGAACAAATCAAACATATTTATAGGCTTCAAAATTGAGGAAAGAATTGGAAGGGACTATGAATAATTAATTGCATCACCCTTTCAATTTCTCATATTGAATGATGAATTGAATCATATTAAGAATCATGAGTAGTGGGGATATGAAAAGTGGATGAACATGATGATGGACATTCATTATTTCATAACACTTCCCCTTAAATGTCCATTATACAAGGAACATGCCTCGTTAAAACCTTACTAGGAAAAAACCTAGTGGAAAAAAATCCTAGTGAAGGAAAAAGAGTACAATATTCCTTGTACACATTAATCCCCATTTTGGTCTTCTCCCGTTGAAGGTATTATTTAAGATCTCTAAGACGACGCATTCTAATCTTGTGAATAATATTCTCAAAAGTTGTGTTAGGTAATGCTTTAGCGAATAATTCCGTCGGCTTGTCACTTTGATGTATTCTTCCTTCAATGGAATTATGCAAGCAACATTATCCTCATATGATATTGATGAAACTTCTTTTGCTGGTAGATAAACTCGCTTGTCTCTCGGATACGATGGATCGTTGGTCTTAGCCAAATACATTCTCGACTTGCCTCATGAATTGATATTTCTACATGATTTGAAAATATGACAACTAAAGTTGCTTTATAGAACACAAAGATATAACTGGATCTCCATATGTAAATATATAACTAGTTTGAGATCGAGCTTTGTGTAGATCAAATAAATAACTCGCATCTCCATAACCAATTAATCTTGTCTTTGATTTATTAAAGTAATATAAGCCCATATCAATTATTCCTCGAAGATAGCGTAATATATATTTAACTTTATTTCAATGTCTCCGTATTGAAACAAAACTATGACTTACTAATAAATTTATAGAAAAGACTATATCGAGTCAAATATTATTAGCAAGATACATCAATGCACTAGTGACACTAAAATATGATACTTCGAGATCAAGTAGTTCTTCGTTATCTTCTCGAGGTCGAAATGATCTTTTTGGATATCAAGTGAATGAACTACCATTGGGCTATTCAATGAATGATTTTTATATAGAAACATTGTAGAATATATTTTTTTATATAAATTGATCGATAAATGAAAATCTCATTATCCGAGTGCTCAAACTGCAGTCGAGATAACATTTTATTTTCTCAAGATATTCACATCAAATTCTCTTTTTAGGTAACTTATGACACTTGGAATCTCTTCGGGAGTTCTAATAATATTTAAGTTATCAACATATACAACAAACCCCTTTTCAAATAAAAAGATATGAACAAATAGGTTTATTTTTTTATAACTTTCTTTCAAGAAATAATCATTGAAATGATTATATCACATGCACACGGGTTAGTAATAAACAATAGATATAAAAATAAAATTTCAAAAAAAGTATAATATAAATTGAATTTCTAAAAAATAAAATAATAAAAAATACTAATAATCCTAATAGAGATCTCTATTATTTAATTGAATTCGTATCTCGAGAATATATGTTACATGCTTCGGCATGTTAAGTCATTCTAGGACTTTCATACTGATTCATCTTAAATGAATAAATAAATTATGATCACATTCATTAAATGCATCCATATGAATGTTTTTCATATATTTTTTCAAGCTAATAAGATAACAAAAGACAACTCGCATTAATTATAGGAGAATATGTCTTCTCATACTCAATGTCGGTTCTTTACGAAAACTTTTCTATTAAAATTTTTGCTTTGTATCTTACAATCTCATCTTTCTTATTTCATTTTCACATAAATATATATTCGTATCCCACTAGCTTAACATCTTCGGATGTTTTAGCTATGGATTCAAAAAACTACTCTTTTATAAGATAACATAATTACATGCTGGATTGCTCTTTTCATTTAGGCCAATCATCTTTATTTCAACATTCTTTAATAAATTTTGGCTCAAGATCATTATTTTCATTCAAAATATCAATTGTAACTTTACATACAAAAATCTTATCAATAAATATTTCTCTTTGATCCTATTTTCTCCTCGTATTGACATAATTTATCAAAATCTCTTGATTTTTATCAAGCATTTGGACTTCTTCCGGAAGCTTGTTATAAAAAATATCTTAGACTCGTTTTGTTAATATTTACATCCTTTATATTTTCATCTTTTTTTTAAAAAAAGATTTTTATCTTTAGAACTGATCGGTCTTTCACGTTTCGGACGTGCTTTAAATTCGTTAGCTATATTATTAATAGATCGTCCTTATGGGAAATCAATTCTAATAGAAGCATTCTCAATGAGGACATGCGTTTTATTTACTTTTTAGGATTGATAATACATCTAGTAGTTGGTTTATAATACCTTGTAAAAAAATTATCTTGTGAACTTCTAGTTTACATTGTTTTGTACCAAATTGATATAAAGATAGAGTAATCCATGTAATCTCTTTTTTTAATATTTTCAATTGCTTATTTTGTTTATTCTCTCCCTGTAATATTGAAAAAACTATTTCATCAAAATAACGAGTTGATAAATCAAGCTATAAAAATATCACTTATTCATGATTTAAGATATTTAATTACCAAAAAGATTTAAATCCAATATATATTCTCAATCTTCTTTAAGTATCCATTTTATTTCCTTATGAATGAGCAATAAGGATATACACTGCAATGTCAAAAAATTCTTAAATAAGAAATATTTACCTCATGACCATAAATCAATCGAAGAAGAGAGAATTTTTTATAACTTATGGGTTATATGCGAATAAATGTTGCTGTATGTAAGATTGCATGTCCCTAAATATAAACGGGGAGTTTTATTTTTAAATAATGGTTTAGCTATCAATTGGAGCCTTTTGATAAATGATTTTGCTAAACCTTTTTGAGTATGAACATGAGCAACAGGATGTTCAATCTTTATTTTAATAGCTAATCAATAATAATTTAATGCTTAAGAAACAAATTCACCGAGTATTATCAAGGTGACTTGTTTTAATGGCACAATTTGAAAATTATGCTCGAAATCAAATTATTTACTAATAATCTAAAAAACGTCGGGTTTCGAGTAGATAATAAGCATATATGTGACCATCTTGTGGATGCATTTATCAAAATCATAAAATATTTAAATGGTCCACATGGTGGATGAATTGATCTATATATATCACCTTGAATACATTCTAAAATACTAGAGATTCAATTTCGATTTTACTTGGATGATGGCTTAATCATCAATTTACCTTGGCAACATGCAGAACATGAAAGTTCATTAAATTGAAGAATCTTTTGGCTCTTCAATAGATATTCATATAAATTTTTTAATAATTTTTTTGCATCATGAAAGACCCAAGATAACACAAATGGTCATGTCACATAGTAAAAGTATTTGAATCAATAAACTTCGGTTTACTACAATATTTGTTTTAATCATTTCAATGTTTGTGATAAAGATTATAAGAGAAAATGGATAAATTTTTTGATAGATATTTTCTACTCGATATAATGATTATAACATACGAGTATTCACATTTGCTATCTTGATATGATATCAATTCAAATGAATATCTTTGAAACTCAACACATTTCTATGAGACTTTGAAGAGAATAATATATCATTCATAATAAATTTATCCTTTCAAATAATAACATATTTGCTCTTCCGGAGCCTTTAAATTAATCACTTCAAGTAATAATATATCGACTCTTCTAGAGCCTTTAAAAGTTATCTCTTTAAGTAATAATAAATTCACTCTTCTAGAGCTTCAAAAATTTATCTCTTTAAGTCATGAAATAATCGCTCTTCTAGAGCCTTCAAAATCTATCTCTTTAGATAATAATATAGTCGCTCTTCTAGAGCTTTCTATTAGATTGATATTATCATATATAATATTAACATAAAATAAATAATCAAATAAATCAATATAAAATAAATAAATCAATATATTCCTCATAAACACAAACAAATAAATAAATAGTAAAATAAATTTGTAATCATCAATATACGATATAAATTATAAGAAATATAAAACATTTTATTTATAAATAGAAAAACTAACAAGTAATTAATTTCAATTATTATTATTTTCATATATAAAAGTGGTCTTCATATTTTAATCTTTATTTTTTAATAAGGCTTGACAAGCCTTAATGAGGTGCTTTGGTATACGACATGTACACAATTAATATTCATTCATTCCATATCTATAATATTTATTTTTTAGAATGGTGACTTTGTTTATTTTCATTCTTTTCTTTTTTTCATAGTTATCCACTTTTGATGGTGAGATGCAATATTATGGTCATCATGATTATAATGATAATTATTTCGAATACGTCCATGGCTATGGCCACATATTTGTCCATGCCCAAAATTATTATAAGTTGTCACATTCACTTCGTGGAATTGAGTAAATCTAGTTGGATGAGATTTATTCCTTTTCATCAATAGCTTGTCATTTTATTTAGCCATTAGTAAATATGAAATCGATTCAGAATATATCTTAAATTCATTTTCTCAAATTGCTACTGCAGGAGCATATTCAAGATATAAAAAGTAGAGAATATTTTTCAGAATTAAGCACTCATAATCAATAATTCTTATTCGAAATATTAAGAGCCACAAAAGTATGTTTATGAGGTTTGATATGATACAAATTTTATAATGTAATATATAATAATAATATTAGAAAATAAGAACAAATATAATAATAAAATTAAATCTTTTTAAATAACATATATTAGATCATTAGTGGATCATTTAAGTTTTTCAAATATATATTTCATGTATCAATAGATTTAAAGTACATGAATAAATTAGATGCATACCTTTTAATGATTTAAATAATTTAGATCTTTTGGTAGATCACTTGTGTAGAAAAAATCCAATTGTTGAAAAAATTGATTAAATCTTTTGGTAGATACATACCTCATGGTCTATTGTCTCGATTGGTTAGAGCTTCGTGCTGATAACGTATTATAAAATAAATAGAAATAATAGGAGATTTGAAGAAAATGATGACAAGAAAATGAAATTACTATAATGTGGATACAAGTGATAAGATCTTCAAAGTTTCTCTTATTCTCTCTAGAAAACTTGTACACCAACTAATGAACAAATCAAGCCTATTTATAGGCTTTAAAATTGAGGAGAGAATTGGAAGAGACTACGAATAATCAATTGCATCATCGTTTCAATTTCTCATATTGAATGATGAATTGAATCATATTAAGAATCATGAGTAGTGGAGATATGAAAAGTTGATAAACTTGACGATGAACATTTATTATTTCATAACATTTTTTATTTTTTATTTTTTGCTCAAATTTGTGATAATTTTAAATGAAGGGTAAGGTTGAAAATTTATGAACTTTTGGGGACTAAATTTTAAGTATTTCCTTCTTTTTTTTTTTTTTTCCCCATTAAAGAAGTTCAGTTGACTTTGTGAAATGTACAGCAATCTCCATGATTAATAAGAACAGAACAGTCCAGTGCCCAGCAAGTACTCAAGCATTTCAAAGAGCTCTGGTTGACTGTTGGGAAGCAAGAGCAATATTAAGTTCCCTTTCAAGTTCAGATCAAAGTTCAAACCAAAGCATAGCCAGGTTCTCAAATTACCATCTCTCTTTTTTCTTTTTATTTTTTTGCTTCTCATGTTAATTAGTGTACTCTTAAATTCTGTGTTTGTTCCATTAACAACTTAGTACATTAGCATCTCATGGTCTCCTTTTCTTTTTCCTCCTCCATACTGAGAGATTTTTTGCTATATTTTCTAAGGTCACATAGAGTTGTTGGGTCTTTTTGATGTAGAAATTAATGAAATATAAGGTTAATGCTGATATTAATTGAGAGTTGAGGGAAAGGTGGAAATATTTACATCTTTGGAGGGCCAGGATTAAGTTTTTTGTTCTTCTAAGTAAAAATTCTTGATCTTTTTGATGGGTCAAGGTAAAATTTTAGTGGAGGAGAGAAAAGATGATGGAGGGGGTGTCTCTCTTTGGATCTGAGACTGTTTGAATAATAAAGAATGAGCTCATAACGAGTTAGATCGATCATAAAATTGATGCAGGAATAGTTCATAATTTATTTTTATGCGTTTATAGATCATTGAGAAAAGAATTAACCTATCAATAGAAATTCTGGATGATAATTTGAGAAGAAAATACATGTTTTCTTTTAATTCTTCTGCTCCAGAGTTCTAATCATTTCGAGATTTGTTAGGAATGTGAACTAGGAACTCAAAACATAGAGAAACGATGTGGCTCAAATTAACAGCCGTATTTGGCGATCCTGAACAACAACAGTAAAAAAGTTATTGGCAAAAGAAGAAGCCAACATAGTGGATAAGAAACATAAATATTACATTGTTTTAGAACAAGAAGAGAATAATTATTCCTTTTTGATATATGATAGCCTAAAAGCAATCTCTGACCATACATCTTCTGAATCAACCAAAATAGTCTACTAACAGAAGCTGGAAGTCACTGTTATGAATCAGTTTAAGAGGACTGTAGCTGTATATGTCTTATAAGTGGTTTTTTTATCATGACTTATTTATTTTCTTATCTAAATTTAAACTTCCTTCTATCGAAAAAAAAAAAAAACCAATTGAAAAGTAAACTACTTTAATCAGTTGGCTTCTCATTCATAACAATCCTAGTTCTGTCAATATCTTGGATAAAAGGTGTTTCAATTAAATATGCAGTTAGCTTTAGGGTGACTTTTGTTTAGTGTTTGGATTTCTGCAGCATTCTTGCAAGATAAGCTTGGAAAAGTTTAGGCGATGGAATTAGATAGATATTGCAGTGTGTTGATTGATCATGTACATTGACAGCCATGAGAATTAGATAGATGTTGCAGTGTGTTGATTGATCATGTACATTGACAGCCATGAGAATTAGATAGATATTGCAGTGTGTTGATTGATCATGTACACTGACAGCCATGAGAATTAGGAACGCAAATGAACAAGTTTGCAATTCTTTTTCATGATTTAAACACTTGTAACCATGAGGCTTTTCTAGACTTCTTGCTTTCCATGGGTGTAGGGAGTACTAAATTGCCCTCCTATAGAGGTCTTAACTATAAGATTGTTAAGTCATAGTAGCACAATTTTGTAATGCACAAAGAGTGAAAAAACAAAATAAGTATGTTAATGAAATCGAACTCAAGATGGCTTAGTTTCATTTATTTTCTTCATCTTTTATTTTGATATACAATGAGAAAGAAAATGAATTTACTAAGTACTTGGAACGTTGTAGTAATTCTCATATTCCTGGCAACTTTCATGCAAATTTTTTTTTCCTTCTCATGAACTTGATTTTTGTTATTCTTGTTTATTTTGTATCAGCAATGGACTTGGGGACGGTGGAAGAAACAAAGAGAGAGATATTGAATTGGTTGAAAGAAGACAATGGGTCAACAATTGTTCTTGTTGGCGTTGCTGGAGTAGGGAAAACATGGATGGCAAAGAAGATAAGAGAATGTGCAAGCAGTGAAGGCTTATGCTATGCTGTTCTCTGGGTATCCATGAATGTAAAATATGATACCCTATCTCTTTACAAGAGTATTGCTCATCAATTGTCTCTACCATTCACTATCGAGAAATTGGAAGATGACATTGATGAGGAAAAGGAGGAAAGCCTCAGTAACTTGAAGAAGAAAATATTAGATAAGCTTCAGGAGAGGAGGTCGCCAAAGCATCGAGAAAACAAGCCGCTTCTGCTAATTCTTGATGATGAGGAGCCCAAGAGAGATGAAGGCAAGGACTTGTCAGAGTTGAAAGTTCTGCTTAATGTGAACTCCCAACATAAACTGAAGCTTTTAATTTCCAGAAGAAACATTGATGATGGCCAGACTGCTGATCCTTCTCAGAGAGAGATTAAGATTGAACCCCTGTCTAAAGAAGGCTCGTTGTCTTTATTGAAGAAAAAAGTGGGGGCACGAGTTTCTAACTCTTCAGGTTTTGGGCAATTCTCTGAAGCTATTGCTGAAAAGAGCTTGGGTATACCAGCTGCAATCATCCTGATGGCAAAAGCCCTAAATCAAATTGGAGAAAATGATCTGGATGGTGCTTTGGAAGAAGCAGCAAAGGATGTATCTCCGCTATTGCACTGTGCATATGGAATGTTACCGAGTGGTGTTGTAACGGACTGCTTTTGGCACTGTCGAGAATTCTTTCACAACTATGGTGGCGTGCACTACAACGAGTTGATCGCTCACTGGATAATGGAAGGCTATTTTGGTTCCATTATTGATGTTGAAGAGGCTTATGAAAAAGGACACTCTGTTTTGATTCAGCTTATGAATCGACGCATGCTTAAGATACAGGAGGATAATATTGCGATACTTGAAGGTGCAACACAGAGCATTATTGATAATCGTCGGGGTGGATTCAGTGGGACAGCCAGTGTTGGGCTGGCTAGCTTGGTTCCAGGTGGCGAATGGAAAGGACTTGGCACAATCACACCTATGGATGGCATGATTAAAACACTGTGCAGCAGTAAAAAATGGGAAAAGGTCCATACGTTACTGATACATGGAAGCCGCCTTTTAAGGGAAGTCCCTGAAAAATTGTTTCAGCGCATGGATAGACTTGAGGTATTTGCCCTTTTTGATCTTAAACTCAAACCATTGCCCTTGTCCTTGTGTCAATTGAAAAACCTGCTTGTGCTTGTGCTTAGAGGTTGTGGTTTGTTAGACAATATTGATCACGTCTCAGAGCTCAAGACATTAACTGTTCTTGAGATATCTGGGGCTACCTCCTTGATGAAAATCTCAGATGATTTCTTTGCGCAACTGACTCGACTTCAGAGTCTTAACTTATCTGGATCCCAGCTCCAATACTTACCTTCAACTCTTTCCAAACTGATTGAAATGCGTCGGCTTATCCTTAGACAATGTATAAGGTTGGAATGTCTGCCAAAAATACTTGAACTTACAAAACTTGAAGTGCTTGATCTCTCTGGTGCTACCTTGTTCAGTAAAATCAAAGAAAAAAGCTTTGCAATTTTTAAGAAACTCCAAATTCTTGACCTTTCCAATACCCAGATTGAACGCTTACCATTTATCAATGGCCTTGAAGAGCTGACACGCCTCTTATTGAGAGACTGCACAAGCCTGTCAAGACTGCCCAAACTAGAAAAATTACCTTGCCTCCAAATTATTGATCTTTCATATGCTGACAAACTGAAGGAGATCACCATCAATCATCCAGCTTCCAACATTGGCAATCTTTCTGAACTCCATTTGACTGGCTGTTCTAAACTAGAAGAACTTCCGTGTACAGAAAAGCTCACTGGCCTCAAATTACTTGATCTTTCTGGTGCTTCTAGCTTGAAAAAGTTCAAAGACAAATCCTTTAACCATCTGAGCCTCCTTCATTCTATCAACCTAACAAAAACCGAAGTGAAAATTCTTCCGTCTCTGTCCAACCTCCATAATCTTCAATTTCTATTGCTAAGGGACTGTTCATCCTTAGAAAAACTAGATGTTGGAGGGCTTACAAGACTTAAGGAGCTAGATCTCTCTGGTTGTGAGCGTTTGTGTGAATTGCAGGAATTAAATGGCCTTGAAAAGCTGGAGGTTCTTGATATTTCTGGTTGTGCTGCTTTACCAGAAATTGAAGAGCGATCATTTGTGAACATGTCTTGCCTTCGTAAACTCAATCTCTCAGCTACAAAGATTGAAAGTCTATCATATCTAAGTTCTAGCTGCCTTTGTCAACTTGTATTAAGAAATTGCAAGAACCTTGAACATCTTCCATCTTCAGAATCCTTGTCAAAGCTTGAGGTGCTTGATCTTGGTGGTGCTCAGGCTTTAGGTGAAATCCTACCAGAATTCTTTGAGCACATGATTCACCTTCAAAATCTCAACCTGTCTCATAATACACTCAAAGAAATTTCATTTGTTTCCAAATTCACCAAGCTCAGGCAGCTTTCACTGGAATGCTGCTCGGGCATAGTAGCAGTGCCATTTTTGACAGAACTTACAGGACTCGAGGTTCTGGATCTTTCCGAGACAAATCTTCGCTCTCTACCATCTTTGGACAAACTCAGCCACCTATCTAAGCTTTTGCTTAGAAAATGTTTGAGTCTATATGATTTGCCATCCCTGAAATCACTTATTCGACTGGAGTTTCTTGATCTATCAGAGAGTGGCATTGAAAAATTTCCCTATGAAATCTCAGAATTGACTCATTTAAAGCACCTTTATTTGACAAACTTGAAGGTCAAAGTTGATTGGGAGAGGATTAAGCGCCTACCAGAGGAGATAATCTGTGATCAGTTTGACATTTCTAACCCTGATGAAATCCTCGAAGTCAACGAGAAGCCTTCCATACTCGTGAATGGGACAGAATATTTTCAGAATTTGAAGAATACTGAGTTACTCAAGACATGCCTGAATCGAAACTTTTTCTGTGTCTGTCCTCCTATGAAGGAAGCTGATGTTGGTGATATGTGTCTTCAGAGGCAGGATGTTATCTCAAATGATGCTTACTTTGACATTAGAGAGTTTCCGTGTGGGAATGCGCCATCTATGGAACTCTGTGGATTTAAAAATTTTCCTGCAGGTGTGAAGGATGTCCTTGAGCAAGCAGAATACATCTCTTTGATTGACAGTGGGTTTATGAAAGGCTTGTCTAGTTTGGGCTCTGACAACTTGAAGTTGAAACGCTGTTGGTTAGAGAGATGCACTGAAATGGAAAATGTTTTCTCTGATCAGAAAGATGTTAAATTGGGTGAAAATCTAGAGCTTCTATGGGTTTCAAACCTTGTTAACTTCAAGAGCCTATGTGGTGGGAAAGTGGGATCTATAAGCTTTAAAAATCTTCAACATCTGCATCTAGATTGTTGTCCAATGCTGGAAGATGTTTTTCCTTCAAAATCAGGGCTGGAAAACCTCAAAATCATGAAAATAAAATTCTGTGAGAGATTGAAGATGGTATTTAAATGTGATGGCTCAGTCAACTACGAATTGCTAAAATTGCAAGAGTTGCATCTGTTTGAATTGCCAGAGCTGACATGTTTTGGGGCTCGATATCCACGTGAACTTAAACCTAAAGTCTTGGCATGCCCAAAGCTGAAACTGAAAGATTCAAATGATTTCTCAAATGGGCAGAATGCATCTGCTCAAAATGCGGGAACTGGAGCATAACACCTTCTGTGGCAGTTTGAGTCTGAAAAATGACCTCAGTCAACAAGGTCCGCCATTCGACATTCTGACCGTAAAATACACCAGGTTTGTGCGTTTTCTGGCATATCTTCTCTAATCTTTTGAAAATTCACATCCCTGGACAGACTTATTTCATGCTAGTTATAAGGTTGTTTTGAAGTACTGATTTCTTTTCTATTCTGCAAGATGATTTTTTTTTTCCCTGTTGCTCATGAACTTCTATTCTAACACAACTCTGTAATTTTTCTTATAACCAGTCAAACTATTTTGGATTTAATCAAACTATTTTGGATTTAATGTTTAATTGATATGATTCTGCATGCTACTGTCTCTGATGATTGGATGTCAACAATACATCTACACAAAGTGATTTTTATTATAGCAAAAATTTGACCAAATTGTTTCACGTCCAATTCCATATAGATCACTGAAAACTTGAAAATAGAGTATGATTTGATCCGGTTCTGTAGTTCTTATTGTAACACTACTTTTTTTTTTCTTTTCCCTCCTGAAATTTGTTCGTGAAACCCCTCACCCTCTTGTTTCTTGATTAATTGTTTTAACACCCTGTATTGTCTCGTGTATGACAGTTTCCTGTATTGTGCCATGTACAAGTGCCAAAAACTTGATCCAATAAATTGTGAGGGCCTGAGGGGTCGCCCAACATTCTATGATACAAAGAGGCTGCAGTACCTTTGAGGCAAATATGTTGTGGCATCCTTGAGTTATTGATGAAACAGATTGCAGTAACTGATTAGAAACCAACTCTGTAACTCTCAAGCATCTTTTTTGTTTGGTAAGTGCATTATCTTGTCTGTTTGTGCATTAATGGATATTGGTTTTAAGATGATTTAAAAGTATATTTTTTTATGATTTAAAAATATATATTTTTTCCACATCAGTCTAGTGTTTTCAAAAAGAAATTAATAATTTTTTTCTACATATTCACCTTAATGTTTGAATCCAAGAAATAAAAAAAGAAAGCATCTAAATATTACACGTTAAGAAAATAGGCAATTTGCGATGGATTTTATTCCGTCGCAATATAGCTACTAAATAATGATGGATTAGCCGTAAAAGGAAAAATGCACAATTTAGCAATTAAAAGCGACATAATAGCGACAAACGCATAGTGACGGATGTAATTTCATCGCTAAATATCGTAGCAAAAAAATTGCCACAATCAATGACGGAATTACGATGGAATTTCGTCGTTGATTTAGCGATGACCACAAAATTTCATCGCTAGATTCATCGTTGGAAAAGCTTCATCGGTAATATGTCGTTACCCATTATTGATCGTCACTAATTAACAACGGATAATAACGTCGTTACCCAATGACGGAATTACGATGGAATTTCGTCATTGATTTAGCGATGACCACAAAATTTCATCGCTAGATTCATCGTTGGCAAAGCTTCATCAGCAATATGTCGTTACCCATTGCTGATCGTCACTAATTAACAACGGATAATAACCCATCACTAAATGCAAAGTGGATGGGGGAATTTACCGATTGAAATTGTCGGTGGATTTGAAATTCAAATTAATGACAGATTAGCGAAGGATTAATGAATTCGTCGTTATTTTAGCAAATTTCTCAATCTTTTCGGAGAATTCGTTGCTAGTTTAAAATTCAAATTAGCGATGAAAATATATCCGTCACTATCTATTAAACCTTAAAAGTCACTTATTCTCTTCTTCTTCCTCACTTCTCTCATTTCCCTCTCCTCCCTTTTGTTGTCGCTAGCCCCAAATTGCCACCCCTCGTTGCTGCACACCACCCACTCCCTCCTTAGCCCACTCAATTCGGCGAGGTGTATCTTTCTCCCCAAATTCCGACGCAGTCTCTCCCGTCCCTCCTTGATCTCTTTGGTAATTTTTTTTCTCTAGATCTTAAGTTTTTTTTTTTTTATATATAATTATATTAATGTAATTAGTTATCATGTTAATTTTGTAAATTGTTAGTTGGGTAATTGTTTATTTAATTTCGTTATTTATCAATTTATTTTTTAATTATTAGTGTAAAGTTGTTAATTGTTAGTGTTAATTTTTATGTTAATTATTAGTTTAAATTTTTTAATTATTTATTTAATTTTGTTAATTATTAGATTAATTTTGTTAATTGTTAGTGTTACGTTAAATTATATTTATATAATTTAGATAAGGTTGATTAATTATTAAGTTATTTGTTATTAATTGTTAGGTCAAAATTTAGTTACATAATTTTTAATTTTTAATTTATTTTTGTTAATTATTAGTTGAATTTTGTTAATTGTTAGTGTTAGGTTAAATTTTAATTATGTAATTTTTTAGGTAATTTAGATAAATTGGTTGATTAATTGTTAAGTTATTTTTTATTAATTGGTTGGTTAATTTTTTAATTTATTATTAATTTGTTATTTATTTTTTTATTAGTTGTTAGGTTAATATTTTTATTTTTTTGTTATTTTTAAATTTAAATAATATTTAAATTTGGATTAATTTAATTAGTTAGGATTAATTTAATTTAATTAATTTGATTTATGGTTAATTTGAATATAAATGCTAGAAGTAATTATTATAGTTTAATTATTAAAAATGATCAGCATTCAATCACATAAAGAATCGGTCATTTTACTTTCTTTCAATTTATTTAATTTTTTAAGAAATAAATATGAAAGAAAAATAATTTTTTTAACAAAGTAAAGTATAAACCAACATTATAGCTCCATGTGAACAAAATCAAGCAAACATAAACAATCTGTCGTTTTTCTTACTTTTAATTTTTTTTCTATCAACCAACATTGAATTGTTCATTTAAATTTTTTGAAAAAAAAAAATTGAAATCTTTCTTTAATTAGAATGTTATAATTAAATATTTAATTAAAAAACCCTAGTTTTGATATAAAAATATTAACTTGATTGAAATAAAGTTACAATTTAATAAATATTTAATTTAGTTGAATTTATTATTAAATTAATTGAGAAAATTTAATAAACATAAATGTTTTTAGCTTTGATGTAGATACCTTTTCATTAATTAAAAGAATTTTTTAAATATATTTTATTTAATTTAAAATATTTTCAATTATTAAATATAATATTATTTTAAAGGGTTCTTTTGTTACGTAAAATAAAATTTAATTAAAATGTTTAATTGGTATAATAAAAAAAGGTAAGCATAAAAAAATTAAAAAATTCTTAGTTCATGAACTCAATTAAAATAAAGTAAAAATAGGCGTACTAATAGAAAGTTAGGGTAGACCATGTAAAAAAGAAAAATAAAAAAAATAAAATTACATTATAAATAATTCAATATTTTAAAATTCAATATTTTAGAATAAAAAGCGTGAGAAAGATGTAATCTTAAATTCTTAAAACAAAATTCCTAAGAAGTACACAACCAATATATATGCTTAATTTTTATTTAAAATTCATAGGAATGTTGATAAATAATTGTTTGCACATGTTGTGTAATTTTTGTAGTAGTTACAAAAATGAGATCCGATCGGCAACGAATGAATGTTAGGTTAGTTAACGGATTGTTAAATGATGATTTTGTCAAAGGTGTTGAACAATTTATAGTTTTTACCGTTGAACATCCCGAATGTATGGACAAAATCAAAATTAGGTGCCTTTGTAATAATAGTAAGTTTCGAAACGTAAACTATAAAGAGGTTGAAATGGTAAAATATCATTATGTCGTAAGGGTTTTGTGCTAAAATATTATGATTGGATACATTATAAAAAATTTGAGTCCTACTTGACATCTATTGATTCTAGGAGTCATTATGTTTTTAAAAATTATTATGTAAGTGAAGATAGTTCTAATGAACCCCCAAACTCATATCAAACTATGGTAATGGATGCAGTCGATCCATCCCTTGATTCGTCTACCATAGAGGAGGTTCCAAATCTTAGAGCCCAGAGACTTTTTATGATATGCCGAATGCATCATGTAAAGATATTTGGCTCGGTTGTGATAAGCACTCGCAATTATTGATGATTGCTCGAATGCCGAATCCGAAAGTCGAATATTATTTTTCTAAAACGTGTTTCGATCATTTATGTAAGTCGATGAAAGAGTTGATGTCGGTTGGTAACTATATGATTGACAACTTTTACGAAACAAAGAAACTTGTTAAGGGGATGAGTTAACCAGATGAAAAAAATTCATTATTTTCAGAATAACAACATGATTTATTGAAAGGAAGACGAGTGAATTAGATAAATACAAGTTCCGTCAATATCCTCGATATTGAAGTTTTTTGGGGATCGACAAGAGCAAAACTCATACCAATTAAAAAAATGTATTACTTTTTCTTAATCCCGAGTCCGTAATGATTGTATGTTATGAATGCCATAGTCGAGCACATGATGTGGTACACCAAACATGAGGTAGATGATACATGAGTAATGCATCATCCCTTTGATTCTATTGCATGGCAAAGTTTCAATCAAATTAATATTTTTTTTACAATTGAAAGAAAGAACGTTAGATTTAGAATTTACACCGATGGGTTTTAAGCATTTAGTCAATCCAATGCATAATATTCTTCATGATCGGTAGTTATGACTCCTTACAATTTGCCATCCAGGATATATATAAAGGAGGAATATATGTTCCTAACATTGATTGTTTCGAGTCCAACAAATTCAAAGCATAAGTTAGACATTTACTTATAGCCTTTCATATTTGAGCTTATTCGAGTCCAACAAATTCAAAACATTTTTTTTTATTAAAAGCTATAGTTATGTGGACTATTAGTGACTTTTCTACATATTTGATGCTATGTGGTTGGAGTATTGTAGCAAAACAAGCTTATCTTTACTATATGAAAAATTCAAATGCTTTCTCCCTTTTTAATGGAGGAAAGACCTTGTGGTTTGACAATCATGGAAAGTTTTTTTTTCTTATGATCATCCATATAGAAGAAGCAAGAAAGCATTCACCATAAAAAAGGTTTGATCCGGCCCTCCTCCAATCTAATCTAGAGTTGAGATGTTATATCCGATGGAACAATAGGAGTTGTTGAAATTGATAGAAGATGGTGCAAATAATCATAATATTCGAATCTCTTAAATATATGGATGGAGGAAACGAAGTATTTTATGAGATTTGCCTTACTAGAGTGCAAACCTCTATTCGACATAATTCGGATACCATGCATATTAAGAAAAATATGTTTGATAATGTTTTTAATAAAATCATAAATATGTCAAGTAAAACTAAAGACAATGCCAACTTCGGGGAAGACTTGAAACTTTTATGTTAAAGTTGAGAATTTACAAAGGATCATGCATCTAGGAAGTATCCTAAAACCGCTTTTACTCTATCTAAACAACAAAAAACAAAATTGCTTGAATGGATAAAAAAACTCGGGTTTCCCAATGGATATGTGTCCAACCTAGCTAGATGTATTGATATGCGACATGACAAACTTTATGGGACAAAAAGTCATAACCGTTACATCTCATGCAAATGTTAGTTCAAATTACATTTCTAGAGTTCTTGTCGGGAAATGTTTGGAAAAAAGTTAGAGAGTTGAGTTTATTTTTCAAGCAATTGACTTCTACAATGATAAGGGAAGAAGATATGATATGGCTTAATGATGAGACACCCATCTTTTTTTACAAACTAGAGCGTATATTATGTCCTAGCTTTTTGACTCCATGGAAAATCTTTTAATCCATTTGTTATATGAGGCATCTTTTATCGGACTTGTACAATATCGATGGATGTATCCATTTGAAAAGTATTGACATTGAATTTTAATGTAAAATTAAATAAATTTTCAACCATAAAAAATTAAAATAATTTATATTGTAGGTATTTTTAGAAGTTAAAAAATGATATCAAGAATAAGACTAAAATGAAAGAATCAATGTGTAATGCATATTTGGTCAAAGAAGCCTCTCTATTTTACTCATACTATTTTGAGCCTTATGTGCATACTAGGCATCGAAAAATGTCATGTAATGTTGAGTACGGTGAAGAAAAAAATGACCACATTGAAGGGATGCTATCTATATCTAAACAATAAGGTCAACCAATTGGTTGACACACAAGATGAAAATTGACACAAGTCAAATACAAAGCAATTCATCAATATGTTGTGTTGAATTGTGAAGAAGTATACCCTCACATTAAGTGAGATTTTTAAAATTTAATTTTTAGATCATACATCTTTAATTACATATCATAATAATAGCAATCATAATAGACACCGACTCACATTTGTTGTTAATCCTCTTTAGTGGATTTTTTTTATCGAAATACGATCGAACAATCCATTCATGTCCGAGAATGAGGTTGATGCTTTAATTAAAAATGAGTTTGCCTTCGATTTAGTCAATATGTGAGTATTATCATTTTATTCGTATTTAGTAAGTTTATGGAATTAATTAAAAGGTAACCAAACTTTTAGGGGATTTGATATTGAATTTAGAGACATAAAATGTACAAGAAATTTTCATGAAAGACTAGTTCTTTAAACATCTTGCACAAGGCTCATTGCTTACTATCGGATCGTACATCGGTTATTTTATTAACAATTATAGGTTTCGCACTCTTGAGGGATCTTCAAAAATAAGTTTTTTCAATAATGGTGTTCGTATTAAAGGAAACAATTACAATATAACTAAGAGTGACTATTATGGGATATTGATGTAAATTTTTAAAGTAAAGTATAATGTATTACCAATATAGAGAAAAGTATTATTCAAATGTGATTGGTTCGATCCTACAACGCAAAGAACAAGGGTTCATCCATAGTACAAACTTATGAATGTTAACCGTAAGAGAACCTTAAAAAATTACAAATCATTTGTCCTATTATCATAGCCGACTTAGGTGTATTATGCCAAATACCCTAACTTAAGGTATAATAATTGAGATTGATGGGCTATATATAAGATCAAAGCTAGGTTTGTATTTTACTTGCTTGATTCATTTGTCGCTATCTAATAAAATGTTGAACCATTTCAGTATGATGATCTAGAAATTCGAAATGAATTGATAGAATAAGTCAAGAATATTATTTTATTGAATGATCCAAACGGTTTGTTTGTAGATATAGAAGTAGTTGTGGCTGAAAATAATGAGAAAAAGTGTGAAAATGCATCGAATGATGGTGATGACTTTATTAGTGATTATCATAGTTCTAATTAAATATATGTTTTATTTGTTTGTTAGTAACAAATGATGTATTTTTTATTTCTTTATTTGTTAAATGTAGTAAATAATATGAACTTTCATACTTCTTCAAAATGATGGTTGCGTATTTTGATTTTGTTCTATTTGGAACAAGTTGTTTTATCGAGTAATGATTCGTATTGATAATATATTTTTTATATTTTATTTATTTTTTAAGCTTATTTTCGGTAATGACCCATGATTTAGGTTGACCCCCCACAATCACTATGGGATCAAGTTTTGATGGTTGTGGACAAACATCATCGTCCGATGGCAGCCATTAGGATCTTCAACCAGCATCGATCGGGGATCTTCCACTACGGAGGTTTTACGTGGGTGCTGCAACTCCCATAGCTATGGAGCTAGCATATCTACAGAGGTTTCGATCATACGGGATGCACCCTTTAGACAGATTCATCGTACTAGCATTAGAGATTCCCACACTTGCATCGGAGGTTCTTGCACTAGCAATAGAGGTTCCAATGTCGACCTCGGTGAGTGTCTCATCCACCGATGTATCCGGTGTTATAGATAATTCCTAAAGCTTCTTATTTGATAGCATATTTATATTGCTTGAGGACGAGATGTAATTAGTTAAATTTAATGTAGTAAATTTTTTATTTTAATCATCATTTCAATAATTTCTAACTAGTTTTAATTTTTTTTTATGTTCGATAGTTTCAGTCCACCTAGTAGAGATTATGATGCGAAGATCACCATGACTTTCAAGGAGTGATTGGAAATCGAGTGGATCGACATGAAAGTTTGTCTTGGACCTCACTAAACAATTCTAATTTAGTGAATTTAGGGTAACATATTATTAATTTTTTTATATCTAAAATAAAAATTTATCATTAAATGAAGTTGTTAATATTAATTTTTTTTATTCGTGTAAAAACATTTTGATTGGGATTCGGCCATCGAGGCGCTTGTTAAAGAAGTATGGGAGGCTTTGGCAAGAAAGCACTACGGTGACTTTGTCTACAAGTGTGGTTTGCTAGTCGAATGATCTACTTTTATTAGACAAGAGGATCGTGACTCGTGGAAATAAGATTTTGCAAAACAAGATCACAAGGCTTGTTTAGAGCAAGCATCGCGGAACCGGTTGTCGAGACCGGTGGCTATGGTATGGATCCTTCCAAGCATACAGGGGTCCCATCTCTTTAAAAGAGCACACTCGTCGCTTGATAAATTGCATAATTTTTATTATTAATTACATGTTTCATAAAATTTAAATTTTCATCTCATATTGTTTGTGATTCTTTTTTTTTAAGAGGCAAGATTAGGCCGTGAGCTAACAAGTTTTGAGCTTTTTCGGGGGACTCACAAACAACGAGATGGTTCTTTCATCGATCTACGCTTACGATAAACAATGGTAAGTGTTTTTCAATTTTAAATTTTATACATGTAAATATAATCTAATTTTTTAATCTTTTAATGATATCATTATTTCAATTATGTTGGAATGTGTTGAAAAGCTCATACATGAAGTCGTTACGATGCGATAGACAAAAGGAATCTTAGAGCTAGAGGTTGTAGGAGAGAAAAAAAGAGGGTATATAGTGTAGGCACATAAGCGGTGCATTATTTGCCCTAGTCAAGTGGCGACAGCTCCTCCTTTGAGTCATCATATTATATCGATGACATTTTTAATGAGGAGGTTCGTAGGTAGTATGAGGAGATGAAAAAGGCGATGAAAGGGATGCATGTTGATTAGGATGGCACATAGGTCCAGACTTATCTATCCGTCCACCGACTCAAAACTCCATTGTTCCTCCCATTGAGCCTCCCACCCGACTCTACCATCAAGCCCCCCACCAAGTCTTAGGAGGACGATATGGGATTAGACGATCAAGATGATAATCGAAACCGATAATTTATTTTTTAATTTTTTTTCTATTCTTTCATATATACTATCGCTTCTATTTTTATTAATATTAATTTATATTTAATTTATAATATTTAAATTTTAATAATACATTATTTTTTCTAATTATTAATTATTATAAAAAATATCATTAATTTAAAAAAATAAAAAAAATATGAAATTTAAATTTTTTTAAAAAATATAATTAGGAATGGAATAGCGACAACACTAGCAATGAATTTCTATGACGATGGTGATAGAGTTGCGATGGATTTGTTCAATATTCAATGACGGAATAGCGATGGCCAAGCAATGGATGGCATTATCTTTGGATATTAGCAATGACATATCGAGTCATTAAACAACAATGACACTAGCAATGGAATAAGGATACTTAATTTAATGATTTATGGCGATTGATTTACCAACGTACATTATCCATTTTATGACAAAAATTTCATCACTATATTGGATTGTTTTTTGCCATTGCTAATGTTAAGACTAGTGTTTTAGCGATGGACATAATTTTCATCGCTACTTCATTATTAAACAACTTTAAAAATGGATTTTGGCTAATCTATGATGAAAACATCCATCGCTAATTGCCACTTTTCTCATAGTGCATTTAGCGATAGACAAATCCATCGATATTAAGGGTAATTCCATCGTTAAAAGTGTTTAGCAATGGACTTGTTATAAGAAAAACCTTCGCTAAAATGTGTGTCACTAACCCTAGTGATGAAAAAAATAGTATATGTCATTAATTTAGTGATGATTTTTTTGTTGCCAAATCTATACATTCTGTTGCTAATTGGTCACCAAAAACATCATCTTCCTACAAAATAATGCATTGCAATTCGTCGATAGATTTGTCCCTACTTAACAACCAATATTCCATCGCTACTATTCAAAAATAATTTTGTTGTTACTATTCCGCATCTATTTTCTTCATTAAATATAAAAAATTCCAACACTAATCCATCGCTAATTTTTTATTTTTTTGTTAGTTTTTAAATTTTTGATATTGTCGGTACTAATCGACAATTAGAAAAAACATGTTATAAAAATTTAATTTTTTATTAAAATTTTAATGTTATAAATTAAATTTAAATTAATGTTAGCAAAAAAATTCATTAGTACATGAGAAAAAAAGAAAAAAGAAATAAAAATAAAATATCACTCTTGATCATCATGTTGATTATCTAATCTCCTATTCTCCTCTCGAGGCTTGATGGGAGGGACAATGGAGTCTTGAATAGTGGGCGAATCGCAGGTAACTCAAATATCTATGCTAGCCTATACAACATCGAGGCAAATGACTCATACCGAGACCGCAACCCCTCTATGGTACTCTACTACTACGGGAAATTGTTATGCATCTTGTCTTATTTAGATCGGGTCTCTTTCATCGTCTCCTCGTACCGCCTCCAAACCTCCTCGGGAATATCACCGATATAATATGACGACATGGAGGTCGAACCGACGTCACTCGAATGGGACGGATAATGTGATGTCTATGTGCCTACACCAAATAGCCTCTTCTTTCCTTTCGCTTATCGCTTCTCAAGCAACTTTTTGTATGAGCTCATTAGCACGCTCCTACGTAATCAAAAAGTTATAACGTTAAAATATTAAATAATTTTTTAGATTATATGTTCATATATAAAATCTTAAAATTAGAAACACTTACCATTATATGCTAGGCATACGGATTGATGAAAGAGCCATCTCGTTGCTTGTGAGTAGTCTTAAACGACTTCAAACTCGTTGTCTCATGCCCTAATTTTACTCGTTTGAAAAAAATGAATCCCAAACAATATGAGATTTAAATTGAAATTTCTTAAACATTTAATAATATAAGATATAATTTACCAAGTAATGGATGTGCTCTTTTGAAGAGATAGATCCCTTTGTATGCTTGGAAGGACCCACACTGGGGCCATTAGTCTTTGATATTCGGCTTCGTGATGCCCGCTCCCGATGAGCCTTGCGATCGAGTTGGCAAAATCTTAATACCACAAATCCTAAACCTTCTTCCAAATAAAATTAGGCCATTCGGGTAGTGAATCATGTTTGTAGATGAAGTCGTAGTAGCGCTTCTTTGCTAGAGCCTCCTAAGGATCTCTAACTTACTCCGTCGAATCCCAATTAAAATATTTTTACATGAATAAAAAAAATTAATACTAACTAGTTCATTTAATTTTAAATTAATATTTTAAATATAATAAAAAAAATAAGTAATACATTATCTTAAACTCATTAAAGTTGAATTGTTTAGTGAGCTGCGAGATGAACTTCCACACCAACCCACCGCTTCTTGAAAGTCATAGTTATCTTCATGGAATAATCTCTACTAGACAGAATGAAACTATTGAACATCACAAAAAAAAAAAAACACTCGGTAATTATTGAAATGATATATTAGAATAAAAAAATAATAACATTGTCTTTGGGAGCTCGCTAGAGTGACGGATTCATAGGTGGATGTGGCACCCTCTATTGCGGTGATGGAACCTTTATAGTCGATACAAGAACCTCTCGTGGGTGGAGAGGCTCTATGGCCGAATAGCATTAGATGTGCTGGCTTCATGAGAGGAAAAAGAAGAATGTCCGAGGTTGTAGGAGTTGTAAGACCCACGTACGATGCCCGGAGTAGGAGATCCGTGACCGACATTGGTTGGGGATCCTTGTGGGTTATCGTTAGTTAGAGATGCATGTCCATGACTACCAAAACATGATCTTATAGTTCTTATGGGGGGTCGATCCAAACCATGTGTCATTGCCAAATAATATTACCTAAGATAATTAGACAAAATATAATAAATATATTATCAACATCAAACATTAAAAAAAAACCTAAAATTTTGGTATAGTCTCCCTTGTAAATTAAACATTTCCTAATTACGTGATAAGCAATCTGCTTAAAACATAACACAATCAAAATATACACCAACATTTTAAAAATGTATCAAAGTCAATATGATATACTACATGTGACAAATAAAGAGATAAAAAAAATACATCATTTGTTACTAATACAATAAATAAAACATATATTTAATTACAACCATCATAATTACTCGTTTAAGTTACATCTACATCATTTGATACATTTTCATAATCATTTTCATCATCTTCGTTAGCCACAGTTACTTTATATCTTCAAATAATCCATTTGGATCATTCAACAAAACAACTTTCTCGACTTCCTCTATCAAAGCATGTCGTATTTCTAAATCATCCTACCAAAATGATTTAACATTTTGTTGGATTACAAGAGATAATTTAGGTAAGTCAAATGCAAACCTAGCTTTGATCTTACAAACAACCCATCAATCTCAATTCTCACTCCTTAAATATAATACACACGAGCCAATTGTGATGCTAAGACAAAGGATTATTAATTATTTAACCTTCTTTTATAGTTAGCATCCATCAATGCATACTGCAGATGAATCATTATTCCTTGCGATGTAGGATCAAACCAATCGTATTTAAATAAAACTGTTTTCTTGATTGGTAAAATAGGACACTTTACTTTAAAAATTTTCATCAATATCCCATAATAGTCGCTCTTAGCTATACTGTAATTGGTTCCTTTAATGCACACATCACTATTGAAAGTCCTTGTTTTCGAAGCTCCCTCTATTGTGTAAAACCCTTACCTTTTAATAAAATAACTCGTGTACGACTTGACGATAAGCAATGGGCCTTGTGCAAGATCTTTTAAAAATTAGTATGTCATGAAAATTGCTTATACATTTTCTATTTGTAAATTCGATATCAAATCTTTTAAATGTCGAGTTACCTTTTAACTAATGCTACTCATTAATAAAATACCGAGTAAAATAAGAATAATCACATATAGACTAAACCGGAAGGCAAACTCATTTTAAGTAGAGCATCGACCTCATTCTCGAGCATGAAGGGATTATTTAGTTGTATTTTGATAAGGAATCCACAATAAGGAGTAACAATAGATGAGAGTTAGTGTGTCTTATAATTACTAATATTATGATATATAATTAAAGATTTATGATTTAGAAATGAAATTTTGACAAACTTACTCAATGTAAGGTTTTACTTCTTTATAGTTCAAAAATATCTATTGATAGGCTATTTTGTGTTCGACTTCTAACAATTTCCTTCTTGTGTGTTAACCAATTGGTTGACCTTGTTGGTTGAATACAAATAGCATCCCTTTAATATGATCACTCTCTTCTCTATCACACTCAACGTTACGTGACATTTTTCGATGCCTAGTATACACATGAGGCTTGAAATAGTACTAATAAAGCAAAGAGGTTTCTTCGACCAAATATGCATTGCATATTGATCTTTCCACTTTAGCCTTATTCTTGACATTATTTTTTAGCTTTCAAAGGTACCTATAATATAAATTAATTTAATGTTCGATAGTTAGAATTTCAATTAATTTTACATTAAAAATTCAATATCAATACCTTTCAAATGGACACATTCACCGATATTGTATAGGTTTCGTAATAAATGCCTCATATGGTAAATGGATTGGAAGATATTCCTTGGTGTCAAAAAAATTTAAAAGGCAATATAGGCCCTAGTTTGTGGAAAATAATGGGTATTTCATCATGAAGTCGCATAATATCTTCTTCCTTTATTACTATAGAAGTCAATTGCTTAAAGAACAAACTAAACTCGGTAAGTACTTGCCAAACATTTCTCGATAAAAGCTCTCAAAATGAAATTACTAACCTTTGCATAAAGACATGATAGTGATAAATTCTTATCCCATAAAGTTTGTCATTTCACACGTCAACACATCTAGCTAGGCTGGACAAATATCTATCGAGAAACCTAAGTTGTTTGATCCTTTTAAGCAATTTTGTCTTTTGTTATTTGGAAAGGATAAAAGCAACTTTAGGGTACTTCCTAGATGCATCATCCCTTGTTCATTCTAGCCTTTTATAGAAAAGTTTTAAGTCTTTTCTAAAGTTAGCATTGTCCTTAAACTTAAGCTGACATATTCATGATTGTGTTAAAAATATTATTGAATATATTTTTCTCAATATACATAACATCTAAATTGTGTCGAATGAGATTTGACCTTCATTAAGAGAGATCCCAAAAAATTCTCTATTTCTTCTATCCACAAATCTAAGAGGTTCTATTGTTCGATCATCTATATCATTTTTTGTCACCTTCAATAACCTCTACTATTCCACCGGATGTAACATCTCGGTCTTATATCAGATTGGAGGAGGGCCACATCTCATAACCTTTTTTTTTTTTTTATGGTGAATGCTTTCTTGTTTCTTCTATATAGATGATCATGAGGAAGATACTTTTGGTGATTATCAAACCATAAGTTCTTCCTTTCATTAGGAAGGGAGAAAGCATATGAATTTTTCATATAGTTAGGACAAGCTTATTTCCCTACGGTACTCCAACCGGACGAGCATCGAATATGCGGGAAAGTTACTAATAGTCCACATAACTATGCCTCTTAAGATAAAATTCTACTTATGATAGACATTGTATGTCAACACATCCACTTTCCATAAATGAATCAGCACAAAAATCAAAAGCTACGAGTAAATATTCAACTTATGTTTCGATTTATTAGACCCGGAACAATTAATGTTAGAAACATATATTCCTCCTTCATACACATCCACGAGTGGCGAATTATAAGAAGTCATAATTATCGACCATGAAGAATATTATACACTAGATTGACCAAATGATTGAACTCCATCGGTGCAAATTCGTAATCTAACCTTCCTTCTTTTAGTTGTAAAAAGAAAATTAATCCGATCAAAACATTGCCATGTAATAGAGTTGGAGGAATGGCGTATTATTCCTGTATCATCTACCTCATACTTGACATGCCATATCATATGCTCAACTACGGTATTCAATGCATACAATCACTATAGCCACGAGGTTAGAAAAAAGTAGTATATTTTTTTAATTAGAATAAGTTTTGCTCTTGTCGATCTTCGATGGGGATTTTAATATCGAGGATGTTTACGGAACTTGTATTTTTCTAATTCATCGTCTTTCTTCCAATAGATCATATAACCTTTCTCATAATAATAAATCTTTTGTACTAATAAACTCATCCATTTAACAATCTTCTTTGTTTTGTAAAAATTATCTATCATACGAGTTATCAACAAGCATCAACTCCTTAATCGAGTTTGCATAACTAGTTAAAACACTTTTTAAAAAAAATGATATTTGGATTTAAGGTTAAGCATTTGGGCAATCGTTGACAACTACAAGTGCTCATCACAACCAGGCTAAATCTCTTTGTGAGATGTATTCAACATATCATAAAAGTGTCGAGCGTTGAGATTTGGCACCTCCTCCGTGCTAGACAAATTGAAGGATGGATCGACTGCATCCATCACATGATAATTTCTAGAAACATAATGACTCATAGAATCAATAAATGCCATGTATGACTCAAATTCTCCATGATATATCCAATCATAATATCTCGACACAAAACCCTTATGGCACAAACGATATTTTACTTGTTTTAAACTCTTCAAAGTTTTTGTTTCGATACTTACCGTAATTACAAGGACACCTAATGTTGATTTTGTCCATACATTCGGGATGCTTAATAGCAAAAGCAACAAATTATTCAACCCTTTTAATAAACTCATCATTTAACAACCCGTCAACCAACCTAACATTTATCCATTATAGATCGGATCTTATTTTTTTTAATTACCGTGAAAATTACACAACACATGCAAATAATTTTTGATCAACATTCTTATGAAATTTAAGAAATTTTCGGCATAGCTTCCCTTATAAACTAGATGTTTCCAAATTTTCAAAATCAAATACATAACATAATATTAAATTTTCAATTAATCAATATCACATAAATATCAACCAACTATCAATTTGCAAATACTAAGACCAAGCACTTGCCTTGGATAATTCATTAAAATTAAATTTTAAACTCATTCTTCCAACTCTATTGCAAAGTATTTAACCAACCTTATTTCTCCTCAATTCCTATGGGTCTCCGACCCTCGAGTTCGATACACTATAATGTATCTCAACAATCATAAGTTAATTAATTAATTAAAGTATATAACTCCAATCGAAAGCAAATTTGAAATAAATTTATTTTTTAGCTTTTGGGTCTAGGTAAAACTTGTCTAGTCCCGAAGTCGTTTCAAGTTTCTAAACTACCCAAATTACTCGTATGGTAATTTAGCCTCTAACCTTATGCACAAGGGGTAAGAAAAGGTTACTCCATTATTTCCTATTCATGGGGTGCATTTCGGTCAAATGAGAGTCCAAAAAAGCATCAATAGACTTTCTTCATGCTTGTCTTCGGATCTCTCTATCTAAATATAATGGGATTTTAGCTTGGGTTTAAAGATATGTGTAACAATTCAAAGTAAATAACGAATACGAACTAAAAATTAAATATGTACATAAATGCAAGAAAATAAATCGCATAAAGTTAAATATTTTTGTAAAAATATTTTTAATATTTTTTTTATTATCTTTAATATAATTTGATATTTTACCTAAATTCGTTTGATACTAATTCAAATTAACACTAATTAATCAATATTAACATACTGATTCATTTACCACATAATTAATCAAATTAACCTAATTAAAATTAAACTAACACAATTAGCACTCATTCAAATTTATTAATTAAATTAATAAATTCAAATTAAAATAATTAATTTAAACCTAATTTAAATAAACATAATTAATCAACTAAAAACCAATTTAAATTAACTCTAATTTACCAAATATTTAATTTAAATTAACATAATACAATTCACCATAATAAATTTAACTTAAGTAATCAACTAAGAACTATTTTAAATTAACCATAAATTTAACCTAATTAACCCTAATTTAAGTTCAATATAACTTCAAAAATTCATCCTAATTAAATTGACCTAATTAATCAACTCATAACTAATTTATATTAAACCTAATTGAAAATGAATGAAAATTAACCTAATTAATTTAATAATAAATTCAACTAAACCTAATAAAATTAACCATATTTAAATCAATCACAATTCAAACCCAATTAAATCTTAAGGGATTTATCCTATAATCGGTCTATGTACGGTTTTAATTTTTTTGATTGAGACCCTCTATTAATGTTTTTCTTGAGTAAATCCCTATACTCTTACAAATTTATTGATTGAGACCCTCCGTTATAACGATATTACTATTCATCCTACATGATAAGTTAAAACTAATGGTAGCTAATCGGATAATGACACATGATAAATATGGGCTCTAATCACTTAAG
The DNA here is from genome assembly GCA_963924115.1 of Dovyalis caffra. NCBI lineage: Eukaryota > Viridiplantae > Streptophyta > Magnoliopsida > Malpighiales > Salicaceae > Dovyalis > Dovyalis caffra. The sequence continues at coordinate 7,210,493 of CAWUPB010001197.1, forward strand.
TATAAATTAAAACCAAAATATAAAAAAATTTTGCTCAACAAAACTCCAACTACTTGCAATACTAATTACTCAATAAGCAACCACCTCAAGATAACACATTAAGTAAATTATGTAATGCATTTATTCTTTACATTTCAAATCTAGACCATGTTATACATAGAAAAAATAATTCAATAACCGATCGTTAATCACACACAATAAAGCAAAATGAACCGGTTATGTAACGGACAAATGTAACGGAAAGAAAATGAATGAGAAGTGTACCTTAAGGTATAAATGCGGATTCTACTTTTTCAACTTATCTAGCAAAGCTAACCAATCAATCTTGCTATGTTGTTGAAGCTCGCCTATCAAGCTATTAGTGGAGAAGGGTCATCCTCTTTTTCAATGCAACAATTTTCTCATTAACTAGTCGGTATTTCCTTTATATAGGTTTTGGTTCCTTAGGCCAATCAAGCTCTTACGCCTCATAGATTTTATCAACAACTTCAGCCCACTTAGGATAAAAAAGATCAAGTTTATAAATCTTCTATTTATCTTACCATGTCTCATAGGAAGCGTAAAAACCTTTGGTTTCTCCTTACTCGTGGTCACGACACTGTTCACCCATGGTCATTGCATTATTACCCTCCTTTTCTACTTTCTCTTGGGCTCTATCTTCTTCTTTAAAATGATTCAAACCCTCATAAAAGTCACTCTCTTTCATTTTCTCATGAGCCCATTTGAACCTATACCCCTCAACAAATCCCCTTGGATTCCAATCTCACCAGACAAACCTACACACTTCCTCATATTGTAAGAAACCCTTCATTTTCTCCTTATTTCTTTCCTTTTTCATATCCTCCAACATCGTATTCCTCACTTCCCATACTGTCTTCCACAAATCCTCACTAAAGTATTGTGATGTTATGGCCACTACAACACTAAGCATGCGTTCAAGACTATCATTTTCACATCTCTAAAACAACTTTTCCAATAATAATGAGAAGCATACCATCAAGCATCTATTTATCACAATCCTTATACACTTTAGATAACTTCCCTTTCATTATCCACATAAATTATGACAAAACTCATTCATGGTTTCATCCCCTCTCTTCAAAATCTTTAGCATTGAGTTTTAGATTAAAGTCTGGATTCAATGAACTTTGTTTCTCCAACATGTCGTTGTCTAATTTGTTTTGATTTATACTAAAATGATTAAGGCCAACATTGTCATATGTCGTTGCCCGATTGGCAACCATTAGTTTTAACTTAGCACGGAGGATAAATAGTTAATGATGTTATAACGCAAAGTCTTAATAAAAAAATTTGTTAAAGTAAAAGGTTTCAACAAGCTAAAAAATAATAGAGGTTTTCAATTAAAAAAAATTAAAATTGTATAGGAACCAATTATGGGGTAAGCCTAAATTTTAAATATCAATTAATTAACTAATTAGACTATAATTAATATTAAAAATCAACCAATAACAAAAATAACCCTAATTAATTTAACCCTAAATCAAATTAACTTAATTAAATTAATCCTAACTATTTATATTAATCATAATTCAAAAATTAATTAAATTTTAAAATAACAACTAACAAAGTAACAAAATTAACCTAATAACTAACAAAAATAATAAATTAATAATTAACTAACAAAATTTTAACCTAACAATTAATCAAAATTAACTTAATAATTAGTCAAATAATTTATCTAAATTACCCTAACAATTGTATAAAATTTAACCTAACACTAACAATTAACAAAATTAAACTTACAATCAATAAAATTAACCTAACAACTAATAAAATTAACCTTAAAAAAATCTTTTAATTAGAAAAGTTAATTTGATTAACAAAAAAAATAAAAGAGAGAACCAACCAAAGGAGAGGACGAGAGAGGAGAGACTGTCACGGTAGTTTCAAAGTGGTTTTTAGGGAGAGAGGGATGCCTTATTGGAATGAGTGGGCTAGGGAGGGAGTGGGGTGGTGTGAGATAGTGGTTTGGGATGCGGGGACAACGACGGGAGAGGAGTGAGGAGAAGAAAGAAGGGGGAAATTTTAAGGGAAAAAAAGAGGTTAGAGGTTTTAGAGATTTAGGATTAGCGATGGATGCGATTTCATCCCTAATCCATCACTAAATAGTGATGAAGATAAGTGTCTATTGTTAATTTGAATTTTAAATAAGTGCTTAATTTTTTCAACTTTTCAAAAATTTGAGAAGTGACGAAACACATTCCGTTGCTAATTAGCTATGAAATAAATAATGTAGCGATAGATATAATCCATCGCTAATCAAATGATGGTTTTTAATGATGAAAATGGTATTCCATCATTAAATTCCCTCGTTAATCTATTACAATTCTATCATTGACATTAGCATAGTGATAATATATATATATATATATATATATATATATATATATATATATATATATATATATATTTGCTAATTTTCTATCATAAATCCATCACTAGTCGATCATAAATTATTGCATTTTTAATTTTGTCACCATTTGATCACTATTCGGTAGTTAATTAGTGACGAAATACAATCTATCACTAAGTTTTATCGCTAACTCGTTTATTTTCTTGTAGAGAATGGATGAACAAATACAATAAACACGAGCTTCAATTTGAAGCTTTAAACCGATAATCAAGTCAACCTTAGTGCAGAAAGGAAGAGAAAAGGAACATGATCCTTTTTAAATTCTTCTCCAAGAGTGAATAATGTAAACAAACCAATAAAACCAAGGTATCATAATGAGTCAATTCTTTCACTTGAATTAATGAAGTTTGGTTACAATGCTTCTAGGGTAGATTTATAAATTTTTATTGGGAATAAAGATGAATTAGGTGAAAAAAGCGAAGTGGTTGTTAAAGGAAAAGAAAAGGTGAAATTTATTAAGTGTAACGGAGAAGGTGAGGCAAAAAAAAAAAAAAAGGTGAAGGGGTTGCTGAAAAGAAGGGCGGGAAGAAGAAGACTAAATTGAGGAATAAGGAGATGGAAAGTAAGGAAGAGTAAGAGAATGATATTGAGCTGGAATAGAATGGAGGTCCATTAAAGAATAGGTTGAGTAGAAGCTGATAAAAAGGTGATCTACATTGAGATCGAAGTTACAATAGGTGAGATAATGCTATGGGAGAAACATAGGAGGATTAGAAAGAAGAATGAGGTATTAGCTAGTAGAAAGATTGAGTTTAGGATAAAAGGTGGACCACTTGTAGACTTCCAAGTAGGAAATATCCGATGCCCTACAAATGAATGTATGTTACGTGCTAATTACAGAACTTCTATTTTTTATTATCACATAATTAATTTGTTCAAGGTGTTTTTTGATCTTTGTCTAGTTTGTTGTTGGGAGATTCGTGTTGGACACCTGTAAGGTGGTGGACTAGATGTGGTTATGGAATACATTAATAGAGGACCCGAATATTGGCATGGTGAAGAAGGGAAAATAAAAGATGAATCATCAGTTGATTTCTTGAAAAAGACTGGATGCGAGGATTTAATTGGGCAAAAGTATGGATAGGAAGCATATGAAGATGGAAGGAATTATTATTCTTACGGTTTTAATTCCATTAGTGATCTTGATATTGGTAATAGTAATAAGTTATTAAAAGGGGCCTTTCGAGAAGGTTCTAATGATAACTATTTGTTTTGTCGACAAGACAAATAGATCAAAAAGGATGACTTGAAGCATTTTTAGTACCATTAGAAAAGAGTTAAGCTCGATTGTTAGCAATGTGCTTGAAACTACATTTGGGTTTAGTTAGAAATCAATGGGCATTGTGGTGAGTCACTTGCCAAATAAAAAATAAAAATCATGATAAAATTTTGGATGTAAAGATAATTAAGGGTCTAGATTTATGTGAGATAGATGTTAATGCCCATCATTTCTTCTTAGGATACATGGAGGAAAGGTTTTATGATAACAAGTGGCCTCGAATACTAAAGCTCAAAGATTGGCCCTATTTAAAACGTTTGTTCACTATATGATCACATTACTTGATGGTATTAAGTTTCATTCCATAAGAGATATGGATTCATATGTGATTGTAAGACTTGGTCAAGGGGAGGTGTTGAATGGATTGGATCGGGGGATTATTACTATGAAAAAGAGGGAGTGTGCATTCTTCACATTGACTCTTGAGTTGGGCTTTAGAATGGTAGGGCGTGATGCTTGTGCAAACAAATTCTTCGTTCAATTTAAGGTTGAGCTTGTTTCATGGATTACGATAGTAGATGTGAGCAAAGATGGTGGAATTATAAAGAAAATTATGAGGAAAGAAGAGAAGAATGAGCCTCACGATGACTTATGTGAAGTCTTTGTGAAGTATTAGATGGCATTTGCCGATGTTACTATTATTGTAAAGACTCTAGGAGAAGGCATTGAATTTTGTGTAAAAGATGGTCATTTATATCCAACATTGGTAAAAGCAACTATGACCATGAAAAGAGGAGAGAAAGTCAAACTAACTATTCAACATCAACATGCTTTTGGATAAAAAGGGAAAGGGTAATTTTATAAGTTAAAAAAATTAAAAACAAAAGAGGAGAAGAACGACGAGTGGGTTTAAAATAGAAACCATTAACAAAACAAAAAGGAAAAATGGAAAGAGTGGAAAAGAAAAAAGAGTAAGGAAGAAGAAAGAAAGGACTTGCTGGTAACCACTAACTCTAGCAATAGCTCCGACGACAACAACGATAGCTATTTAGGTGAGAATAAAAATAAGAAGAGGAGGAAGATGAGAGAAGAAAGAAAGAGAGAATAGAAGAAGAGATTCATTAAGCTTTTTGTTTTTTGGGGATTTTTGGCTAATAATAACATTAATTAGAGATGGGTTACATGTAATTTAGTAAATTACATATTGAATTAGGAGTTAGAATTAGGGATTAAGATTTGATTAAAATTAAAGTTTATGTAAGTTTAGAAATTTTTTTAAAAAAATTAGTGAATCATAATTAAGGGTTTAATTAAGCTTAAATTTTTAATTTGATAGATTCTAATTATTTTTATTTATTGTAAATATAATTTATGATAGACGTGATAGAGGATTTGGTGGAGGGAGTCGCCTAAGGAGGAGACACTTGAATTTTGGGGTCCTCATCTAGATTAAAGATAAGTATATCACATATTATAGATCTTAGTATCATGTATATTGCTTATGAGGAAAAAAATAGATGTATACATAATATGCTTAATTGTTATAGATAATTGCATGTAAGTTGAATTTTCTTAGTAGAGGTATTTTTTTCGTAAGCTAAATGAAATAAATTTGTATGTTGCAATATAAATTATAGATGTTAGAAGAGGTGTTGGTATATTGAAATAATGTATATGCATGTTAGTATAATGAGAGCTTGCATTAAGTGAAAGTATATGATTGATAAAGTACTAAAAAAGCATAATGATATTGATGAATTGAAGAAAATTCTATGTAAAACTAACTAAAGCTAACATGATTATAGTTAGCTTAGGTGTATCAAGTATTGCTGACTAAGGAATGCCCATTGTGGTTCCCTCGAGTTTACCTTTTGTAGGCCATAGTTTACCCCTTTGCGAGGCCATAGTTACCCTTTATGGGATATAGTTTACCCTTTGCAGGCCATAGTTACCCTTTATGGGATATAGTTTACCCACTTGCAGGCTATAGTTACCCCTCCTAGGCCATAGTTACCCCATCAAGAAACCATAGTTTGTTCTGCATAGCATGATTTCAAGTTGAAATGCTAATATTAATTTTTAATAAAATAAAGAAGTTGTTAATGGGTTGATTGGTTGCAAATTATGTATTATATGTGCATTGGCATAATTGACGGAGTTATATAAATAGTTAACCTCTTGCATGAAAATAAGAAGTATAAGAAATTGATTCATCCTAGTGAAAGTGGCTATTAATAGACATAGCATAATTGTATGTATAGCAATTTATAATATATGTTATGCTTATTGAGTGTTGAAAACTCACCTCCTAACCTCTAGTGTTTTGTAGTTAACACAAGAGCTAGATATTAGTAGGAGGACGATAGATTTTTCAGATTTGGACGTACTAGGATATTTTTGCTTCCTTTGAGTTAGGACATGATAATTTTAATTTTGTGCTCATAGTCCATTTTGGCATTGTAACCGGTTATGGTAAATTTTATTTCACTTAGTTGTTTTACTGGCAACATCATCAAATCCTAGGCTAGTTAATTAAAGTCCTCCATATATGTTGTATTTTAATTGGTTAAATGGTGAATTATAGATTTGGTTATGTTTAATCTTAGGTTATATGGCTATTAGTTAATTTAGAAAATGATGAGATTTATGAAAAAATATAGGTGTCCGATGGATGAACTTGAAGATGTATGAGAATTGATGAAAATGGATTTGAAAGTGTATGTGTATTTGTGGATTTTTATGCAAGTTATGTTATTTTTTGTACCCTTCGATTATAAAGGAAATGCTATCAAAGTTTTGGAAAACAATAGAGAAGACTAAGGCTTACATAGCCTATGATGGGCCACCTTACTTTAGGTTACGTGCCGTTCGCGGCTAGCTAGTCCGGGTCATGACGAGTTTAGTAAGTATATTAGGATAATAAATATGTGTTCGGTGATCGGGTTAGCTAACAATGGCTAGTTGTTAAGTAAATTGATAATTGGCAATGTGTATTAGTCGGTTACAATTGCCACTACAAAAAAAAATTGAGTTTAGCGATGGAATATTCCATTGCTAAACGCTCGATTTCGTCGCTATTCGCAAATAGTGATGGAATAGCGACGGACCATATTCCATCGCTATTTTGTTGGTTGCTAATTTTTTTATGAGGAAATACTTAGTCCATTACTAAATTTAGCGTTGAAAAATCCATTACTAAACCAAACCAAAAAAATCCGTCGCTAATCTTGTCGCCGGATCGATCATTTTATTCGTAGCTAATCCGTTGCTAATTTTAAAAATAAATCCATCACTAATTTTGAAAATAAATCCATTGCTATTCCATCTCTAATTTTTAAAAGAAATCCATCGCTATGCCATCGTTATTTCGAAAAACGAAATTGTTACCCATTCGTTGCTATTCAGTCCCTAATTTCAAAAATGATTTTTTCGTAATTTCTTCGCTTTTGTTGACATTTTTCAAAATTAAATTATTAATATAAAATTTAATAATAAAAAATAATAAGTAATCATGTATATATGAAAAATAAAATAATATTAATAAAATCATTCTAGAATACGTTCCATAAAAAACAACAAAACAAACAAAGTGATCGAATATTATATCACTCATCTTACTCATCTAATCGCATATCCTCATTCTCATACTGTGTGAAGGGCTCGGCTGGAGGATCGATTGAAGGCTGAATTGGAGGCTTAATGGAAGGACTAATAGATTGCTGAATGATCAACGGATCTATAGACAACCTAGATGTTCATGCCGAGTTGCATTAGTAAGGATGCCATCAAATCGTATTGAGATTTCATACTAAAATAATCTGATTTTGCTGCGAGATCCGGCTTTCAAACTCAATTATCTCTTCCTTCATAGCCTCCTAGTCCCTCCGAAGCTTTTCGCTAGCCGGATCGATCATGTATTGCAACGTCACGAGAGGATGAGTCTGTCTTTACTCGATTGAGACACATAATGCACCGACTATATGTCTATATCATAAAATCTTTTCTTATTCTCCTCGACGGCCTACGGGTATATGGCATTATGGTCTACTACGGCTCCAAGATTCCTGCCTCCCTGCGAGCCTCAACTTCCTCATTCATGAGCTACTTCATATGGTCTTGCGTAATAAAAATAATAATATTATCGTTACGGAATTAAAATAAATTTTAGAATAATTTTTTATATTTAATATTTGAAATTGAAAATATTAACCATTGTACGTTGGGAGCGTATATCGATGAATGAACCATCGTGTTTCTTATGAGTCCTTTGGAACAACTCAAAACTCGTTAGGCGACGTCCCAATTCTATTGCCTAAAAAAATTCATTACGAGAGAATATGACAAGTCCTAATTTAAAATGTATTGAAATAAGTAAATAATAATAAAGAGTGTAATTTACCAAGTGATGTGCATGCCCTCGTGAAGATATTGAGCCCCTTATATGTACGAAAGGACCCAAACCAGGACCATCGATCTTCGATAATTGATTCCATGATGCTTGCTTTAGAGGAGCCATGAGATCAAGTTTCTTGAAATCAATTTGTCATGCATCCTATACCTCCCGACTCATTTATGGAGGTGGCTTGTCCATTAAACTAATCTTATATACGAAGTTAGCATAGCGTTTCCTAGCGAAACGCTCTCATGCTTGCTTCTAACAAGCACATCGATGTCCATATCCCACTCGAAAAAAATTTTCACAAGCAAAAAAATTTATATAATTTTTTGATAAGAAAATTTTTATTTTAATTATAAAAAAAATTATAAATACGGTACCTTAAATTCACTAAAGTAGAAGTCTTTAGTCATGTCGGGGACATCCTTCGGGATGATCCTTTCTTGTCCACTTGTTCCTTAAAAATATCATAGATCTTCATAGAATAATCTCTATTATCCGAAGTCAATCTATCAAACAAACAAAAAAATGGTGAAAGAAGTATTTTAAACGTAGTAATTACTGAAATTACATATTAAAAAAAAATAGATACATCGATCCGTATTGAATAGAAACAATACGTTGCCAACTAGATGCACTTGTGAGAACTCTCTAGAATATCATACATGTATGCGGAAAGGCCACTCTCGAAGGTCGATAATAGAATCTCGAGTGTCGATATAAGAACACTTTTCGATGCGGATGTGCTAGCTCCATGGCTACAACAGTACGTTGGATTCACGAAAAGTCCCGTCGTTGGAGACCCACGACCGATACTTGGTAGGAGATCCTAACGGACTACCCTCCGATGGTGATGCTCGTCCACGATTATCGGAATGTGATCCGATAGTGATTATAAGGGGACGACACAAACCATGATTACCACGAGTCATTCGTTGTATGATCTAAAGTTAAACAAAAAAAATATAATAAATATATTGTTAGAGTCCATTCATGGGTAAATAAATTAAAGTACATCATTTGTTATGGATATAAAACAATCAAAATATACAACAAACATTTAGTGAAGGTAGAAAAACCAAAATTAATAAATTAATAAAAAGACCAAAATAACATAATTTCTTACTAATAAAACAAATGAAATATAAATCTAATTAAAAATATCGTAATCATTGTTTAAGTTATCATCTTCATCATCCGATACATTGTCACAATCATTTTCTTTGTCACCCACACCTACTTTTATATCTACAAACGATCCATTTGGATCATTCAACAAAGTCACGTCTTCGACTTCGTCTATCAATGCATGTCGGATTTTCGAATCTTCCTGCTGAAATAGTTCAACATTTTGTTCGACGGTAGGCGATGATTCGGGAAAGTCAAACACGGACCTAGCTTTGATCTTACACACGACCCACCAATCTTGATTATCGGATCTTAAGCTAGGATACTCCATATTATACACTTGAGCCAATTATGATACTAGGATAAATGGTTCATCATTATTCAAGGTTCTTTTATAGTTAATATCCATAAGTTTGTAGTGTGGATGAACCCTTATTCCTTGTGGTGTGGGATCGAACCAATCACATTTGAACAATACTATTCTCTTGATTGATAATGCGGGATACTCTACTTCAAGAATTTTTATCGGCATCCCGTAATAGTCACTCTCAACTAAGCTATAATTGCTTCCTTTAACGCATACACCATTATCGAAAGTCCTTGTTTCGAAGATCCCTCAAGTGTACGGAACCTATAACCATTAACAAAATAACCGTTGTACAATCCGACGGTTAGTAATGGGCATTGTGCAAGATCTTTCAAGAACTGGTCTTTTATGTAAATTACTTGTGCATTTTATATCTGTAAATTAAACATAAAATCCCATTTAAGTTTAGTTATCTTTCAATTAAAGCTATCAACAAACTAAACATATAAAATGCTAATACTTACATATTGATTAAACTAGGAGGCAAACTCATTTTCAATTACGAGCATTAGCCTCATTTTCGAACATAAATGGATTGTTCTGTTACATTTTAACAAGAAATCCACTAAAGAAAAGAGAATTAATAAGAAACGTGAGGTAGTCTCTACTATCTTCATAATATTAATTATTAAATGTAATAAATAGGTTTGATATAAAATTTGAATTTTGATAAACTCAATCAATGTAAGGTTTGACTTCTTCACAATTCAACAATATATATTGGTGAGTCGCATTATGTTCTACTTGTGTAAATTTTCTTATTTTGTATCAACCAATTGATCGACCTTATTGTTTGAATACGGATAACATCCCTTCAATGTGGTTTTCTTCGCGTCGTTGAATTCAAAATTACGTGGCACTTTTTGATGCCTAGTATGCACATGAGGCTCAAAATAATGCGAGCAAAATAGAGAGGCTTCTTCAACCAAATATGCATTACATATTGATCCTTCCACTTTAGCTTTATTCTTAACGTTATTTTTTAGCTTACGCAGATACTCGCAAATATGAATAATTTTAACATTCAAAAGCAAGAAATCTATTTAATTTTACTTTTAAATTGAATATCGGTACCTTTCAAATGGATACATCCATCGATATTACACGAGTCCTGCAATATATGCCTCATATGGTAGATGGATTGGAAGATGTTCCATGGAGTCAAAAAGGCTGGGTGAAAATATACATTCTAGTTTGCACAAAATGATGGGTATCTCATCATTACGTCATAATATTCCTCTTGCTTTATAATTGTAGAAGTCAATTGCTTGAAAAATAAATTCAACTCTGTAATCGATTGCCAAACATTTCCGACAAAGACTCCCAAAATGCAATTGAAAGTAATCATCGCATGAAGATGTGATAGTTATGACTTTTGATCCCATAATGTTTGTCATGCTGCATATCAACACATCTAGCTAGATTGGATACATATCTATCGGGGAACTCGATTTGTTTTATCCATTCAAGAAATTTTCTTTTTTGTTATTTTGACGAGTAAATGCAGCTTTAGGATACTTTTCGGATGCATCATCCTTTGTTAATTTTGGCCTTTTACGAGAGAGTTTCAAGTCTTCCCTAGAGTTGGCATTGTCTCTAGTTTTTTTGACACATTCATGATTGTGTTAAAAAAATTATCAAACATATTTTTCTTAATATGCATGACATCTAAATTACGCCAAATGAGATTTGTATTCCGAGTAAGGTAAATCCTAAAAAATAGTCCGCTTCCTCCATCCGGACATCCGAGAGATTCTACTATTATGATCATCTACACCGTCTTCTTCACCTTCAATGACCTCCATCTGCTCGACCGGATGTAACATCTCTATTCCGGATCGAATTGGAGGAGGACCAAATTCAACAACTTTGTTGGTCGTGAATGCTTTCTTGTTTCTTCTATATGGATGATTATAAGGAAGAAACTTTTGATGGTTGTCAAACCGGGAGGTCTTCCTTCCATTTGAAAAGGAAAAAGCATCAAAATTTTCATACAATAAAGATAAGCTTGTTTTCCTGCAGTAGTCCAACCAACGATCGAATATGCAAAAAGTCACCAATAGTCCACATAACCGTAGGTCTCAATAAAAAATTCTACTTATGGTACACATTGTAGGTCACCATACCTACCTCTCGTAATTGATAAGCTCGGATACGAAAGGCTGTAAGTAAACGTCCAACTTATGTTTTGGATTTATTGGACTCGAAATAATCATTGTTAGGAACATATATTTCTCATTCATACACATCCATGGTGGTAAATTGTATGAAGTCACAATGATCGACCATAAGGAATATTACGCACTCGGATTGACCAAATGGTTAAAACCTATTAGTGCACACTCCTAATCGTATGTTCCTTATTTCAACCGCAAAACGAAGATTAATCGATTGAAACTTTCCATGTAATAAAATCGAAGGATGATGCATTACTCCTACATCTTTTTTCCCATGTTCGAGCATGCCACGTCATATGCTCGGCGCATTCGATGCATACAATTGTTGCAAACGTGAGGTTAGAGGAAGGTAGTATATTTTCTTATTTGGAACAAGTTTTTCTCTTCGATCCTCGATGAGAACTTCGATATCGAGGATGTTGACAAAATCTACATTTCTCTAATTGATTGTCTTCCTTCTAATAAATCATGCACCCATTATGACAACAATGAATTTTTTTCGTCGATAAACCCATCCCCTTGAGAACTTCTTTGTTTCATAAAAGTTATTTATCATACGGTTATCAACCGGCATCAACTCCTTTATCAACTTATATAACTGGTCAAAACACTTTTCTAGAACATGATAGTCGGCTTTTAGGTTAAGTATTCAAGTAACTGCCGACAATTGTGAATGTTCATCATAATCGAGTCAAATCTCTTTATGTGATACATTTAACATATCATAAAAGTGTTGGGCGCTAGGATTAGGAACCTCCTTCATGTTGGATCGATCAAAGGATGGACCGATCGCATCCATTACCGTACTTTGATATGGGTTTTGGGGTTCACTAGAACTACCTTCATCTATATAATAATTTCTTGAAACATGCTGACTTCTAGAATTTTCAAATGTCATACATGCTTCAAATTCACTATGTTGCACTCAATTATAATATCCCGACATAAAACCTTTACAACACAAATGATATTTGATCGTGTCAATCTTTTCATAATTTCGATTTCGACACTTACCGAAATTACAAGGACACCTAATTTTGGTTCCATCCATATATTTAGGATGCTCAACAGACAAAAGCTAAAAATTGTTCTACACCTTTGACAAAGTCATCATTTAACAATCCGTTAACTATTCTAAAATTCATCCACTTTCGATCAAATCTCATTTTTTAATTACTGAAAACATAACAAAACCATTGCAAATAATTACTTGTCATCATTCCGAATAATTTTAAATAAATATTAAGCTCATATATTAGTTGTATAATTGTCTCTAATTAGTTATGAATTTTGTTTAAGAATTTGACTTCGATTTAAATAATTATTTAAAGAATGATCACATTTTTTTTAATAAATATTTAGTTTGTTAATATTCAATTATTTTTGGTGTAATTTTTTTATATTTTTTACCTTAGGTCCAATATATAATAATCTTAACCTAACCTAAACCAAACATTTAACCTAATTTAAACTACCTTAGGTAATTTAAGGTAATTACATTATCATTTTCACTTAAAATACATGAAATTGTATACTTTTTGAACCTAAAAACATTAAATTACATTATCATCTAAATAATTCATGAAAATATTCAACTAAAATATTCATTTAATTCTATTAATTAATAAAATATTTATAAAATTTTTCATTTTAATTTATTAATTATATTTTTATTCAATTTTTTTTCGAAACGATCAAATCATTATGCATGTTATCTTATTTCAATTTTAATACTTAAAATAATAAAATTACTCATAAAATTTACATTCGAAATGACTAATTATGTCAAAAATTATATAATTTCAACCGAATTTAACTAAACTATGTCAAAAATTATATAATTTCAAAATTAAGTTTAAACAAACAACTAACCAAATTAACCTAACACTAAAAACAAATAAATATATAATTAATTGAATTAATTAAAATAATAATTTAAGATTAAATAATTAAATTTTAATCTAACAACTCAAAATTAACAAAATTTAAATTTTTAAGTTTTATGTTAACATACAAATTAACCTAACAATTAACATAACAATAAAATTAATCTAAAATTTATAAAAATAAAATAACAACAAACAAATTTAAACTACTATATACAAATTAACATAACAAGATAATTAAAAACATTCAAACAATTAATAAACTAACAAATAAAAAAATTTAACTAAAAATTTATAACATTTATCTAACTAAAAAAAATATAAAGTTAGAGAGAGAAAGTTTTACCCGATAGATAAAGGATAGAGAAAACAGATCTAATCTGATTTTGAGAGAGAAAGATACCCCTCGCTTTGTTGAATGGTTTTGAAGAAGATTTAGTGGCATGGGGCGACGTGGGTGGGTGTTTTTGTGAGCGGCGGAAGAAGGGGAGGTATGGTGGAGGTTGTTAGCACCTAATTTTTGCTCCTTTATTTATTTATTTATTATTATGAAAATACCAAAAGATTAAAAAAAATAGAAAAATAGGAGGAAAAAAAAAGAATTAGTGTAGTTAGTTTAAAAAAGGGGTTTAATTGAAAAAAAAAGGTTGAAAACAATTAAAAGAATAATTGAGGGCATAGAGGAAAGATCAAAGTTTCAAACCCTTTAATTAAAATGAGGAGGGATACAATTGGAACTAATTAAAATAAAAAGTCTCAATTATGGGCAAGAGGAGGCTTAAATTAAAAAACAAAAAACAAATTGAACCCAAATTAATGCATGGAAGAAAATCAAGGACCAAAGTGGGTTTTTGCCAAAAACGCCCTACCAATATAAAACTCCATGCATTTTTTTGTCGGGGGACTATTCACTGTCACCTTAAAAAATGAGACCCGAGCTTACGTAATTTTCTCTCCCACATCGACTACCTCTCCCCCATGCTCACACTCTCTCGCCCATTCTCATCTCTCGCTTCCGGTCTCCCTTTTGCCTCCCTCTCTCGCGCAACCAGCCTCCTTCTTGCTTGCTCCCCTCACTCTACCAGCCAACCCACACACGGTAACCCCTTCTCGTCGACAAGCCAACCCCACACGCAGTAGCCCCTTCTCGCCAACCTACGCCGGCACCCTCAAAGCCATCGGACCCGAGCCTCTCTCATGCCACAAACAACCCCATATCAGCCCTCTCTAATACCACAAACTGACCTCATGTATCAGCCTTCTCTCATGCCCCAAAATCAGCCAAAATAGACCTAAAAAATCTACCAAAACCCTCCCAAATCAATTCTGAAACCGTTACTAACAACCCTAAAAAAACCTTATAGAGCAACCATTTTTGGCTGGCCTTTCCCTCACCCAAAATAGCTACTAAAACATCACCAAGAACGCTTTAAGATACCACCCAAAAAACCTCAAAAGTAGTCTCAAAACCAACCCCGAAACGAGACCCCAAAGGTTTGCCAAAAGCCTCTAAATCAGCTACGAAACTATCACCAATAGCCCCTAAAAACCTTTACGAGAGAAACCCCTTTGAGCGACCCTTTGAACCATCAAAGAAGCCCCAAAAACACCTCCAAACCAGCTTCAAAATCACCTAATAAACTTCTTAAAATATCCACTAAACGGATGCAAAAATCTCTCTCAAAATAGCCCCCTGAATATTTTCCTTTTTTTTTGTTACCGAAAAGAAAAAAAAATTTAAAAAGATAGAAAAAGATCTTTGTGTTGTGATTTGGTTGCTGCTTTTATATAATTTGCTTGGATAAAAAACATATAAGATCCGCATCACATGCTATCTACGAACGAGTCGCTCTCCTTTTTCGACTAATTGAATAATTGATTATCATCGGGAACGAAGAGAGTAAGACTAACTTCAAGCCGGACATCGGAACCACATGAACTTTGGGTAAAACTTCTAAAACTATTGTACTTTAAACATGGTTTGTGTTTGCTTTGCAATGGGTTATTAATTGATTGTAGTGTGCAATATGATTTTAAAGTCAGTTGATGGTGTTCAAAGTCCTTTTGTATGTTTTTGTATCTATTTTCCATCTTTATTTTTACCTTATTTTATTTTTATTTTTATTTTAGTTTATTTATTTTATTTTTATTTTATTTTTTATGTGCATCATGTTTGAAAATAAGCCGCCGGTTGCTTCTCACTTATGTGACGAAGCCGCCGGAGGAGCTTCAAAAATATGTTTTGTTTATTTGTTTACATATAGGCCGTCGGTAGCTTCCCATTTATGTGACAAAGCCGCCGGAAGGCCTCAAAAATATTTTTGTTTATTTGTTTACATATAGGCCGTCGGTAGCTTCTCACTTATGTGACGGAGCCGCCGGAGGGCTTCAAAATATTTTTGTTTATGTTTTTGTATATAAGCCGCTGGTAGCTTCCCACTTATGTGAAGAAGCCGTCAACGAATTTTCAAAACAGTCATTTGCTCCTCTTGAGTGACATTAAGTTGCCGGTGGCTTTTCACCTTTGTGACAAAGTTGTCGGTAGCTTCTTATATCCATGACTCGAAGTCGTCGGTGACTTCCCACTTGTGTGAGTGAAGTTGTCGTTGACTCGTAGCTCATGCAAGTAAAAGGCTATCTACCTTTAGAAACTCACCTATTTTTTGATAATAGGTCGTGCTCGCTAATGATTAGTCAAAATTCTAATTTCTCTACCTTTTTTTTCATTTGGCTAAGGCGCATGGGCTTTAGATCGGCTCGAATGCCCAAACTACCATGTTTCACACATGAACCATCTCGTTCTAGAATTTTATCAAATAAATGCACACAAATAAGCATAGAAGCATAACATGATAAAAACTAGACTTCATATTCATAGATAAATAATGCGGCCTATCTTAGGTAGGATGGGATGGTGGTGACGTCATGTCTTTCGCATACGTAACCGACCCCTTACCCGGATATCCATGTAGACCAGGTATATTTAAGGTTTTCCTAAATCCCCCTAATCGGCTAGGTAGCGACTCCCTTATCTCGACCCCTTTCCCCACTCTTGTTGGGCCGACGTCGACGAATTGGTGACTTCTCTAGGGACATTAGTGTCATGCTAGAGTCAAGCTTTGAATGTCTATGCTTTGAATATCCGGTCCGTGCCTATTTATTTTTAAGTGAGTAATTGTCATTCATTTGTTTGTCCGTTTTTCCTTTTGTGGCAAAAATGTATTTATCTATATGTGTGCTTTTTGTGTTTTCTCGATCCCTGTAGCTTAAGTTGTTTAATTTCTTGCTATATATATATATATATATATATATATATATATATTTTAGATCTGGATATGGAGTCATGCCCTCACACACTACACCTGCATAATTGTAACTCGTCATTTGCATTTGCCTTAGGATCTAGGGAGTTAGTAGTGGTGCCCCGATGGGTTTCACCTCGGGTAAACACTCATGAAAACTCGACCCTTCTTACTAGCTACCATCGGTGATGGGTAATCAATGATTTTTCACAATTGCTAATATCTCCATGGATAATCCTAGTGACTCTACCACTAAAGCTTATCCATCTTGGCAAGCCACGAGAGTAAAAGATTTAGGTAATCAAGCGAATCGAAGTCGGGATAGTCAAGCTTTAATGCCTAACCATCGAGCTAGTCCGGAACCCTCGGTCCCTATTGTGGTTATAGATTCTATTGAGCCATCCGAGGTTGAGATGGGCTAATCTATCCAAGGAAACAAACCACTTTCTCCACGAGTTCCAAGCATTTTATCTAGCCAACATGCAAGAAAAAAAAAGAATAGCAGAAGATCCTCTAGAAATGGCTCTCTCGGACTACCATGACCTTAACGGAAAAATATAATTGCTCGAGATGGAAAACTTAAAGCTAACTAATGATCTAGCCGAGGAAAAAAGAAAGAGGGGAAGGGATAAAGAGAAGATATTAGATCCGGAACAAGATTTAGAGGCATGGCAAAGTATAGCTGCTGAAGAGAAGTATTGGAAGTCGACTTATCATCAAGCTCAAGCGGAATTGGATGCCAAATGTGTCGAGTTAGACGAGCTACGGTCTCTAGATAGAAAAATTAAGCTTGAGTTAAGGAGTATGGGTTCGAAATGCAAAAGCTTATAGAAGATAATCCGAAATTGAAAATGTCAATAGGCTCGAATGCGAGCAATCGTCGAAACTCAATAGAGCAAGTAGGGGAGGCACAAAGTCGGATCACGAGCACTCGAAGGAGAATCGACGTCTAGAAGGAAAGCTACTTAAGTTATCCTCGTACTGGGCTACTATACACAATCACTTGGCTCGAGTGGGTAGTGAGCGAGGCAAAAACTTGGTCGTACTAGATAATCAAGTGAAGGCGATCTCCAAGGAAGTTATAGCCCTACGAGAGCTAAGTTCGGGATATTGGTGAGCATAGGGTGAAAAATTATAATGAATCCGTGAGGAGCTATTTGAGGAGGTGTGACTACTTGCTAGTAGAAATGGCTAGGAGAGGGAAAATCTTTGGAGTCCGATCGAACTATCAAGCAATTCACTCTTGTTTTTTTTCCTTATATTTATGTTTCGAGTAGCATGAGTTGCTTTTTCTTGCTCTTTTATGTAAAAGAAAGATGTACTATGAACTATCATGGGCTTATGTGCTCATTATTTTAAATATTCGGTTAATGAAAGTTGTGGCATCTTTCTATATATGGCATGGTCTATTCTCCTTATTGGAACTCACTTGACAAGTTGGGCAAATTGACCCTATCTAGTGATCATGTCGGCAAATCACATCGACTCGTAAGCAAAATGACTCCATTCATTTGAGAATTTGATAGGCTAAATGGTTACTCCGGAATCGAATGAAAGAAAGAAATCCAACAATTATTGATGTGAATAAACATATCATTAAATTAGATGGAAGAAGGAAACCCAATGGTTACCGATGTGAATAAACACACCATTAAACCAACCATGAGCAAGCACATCGAACAAAAAGAAGAAGAGCTCTTTTGTCACCTTCTATAAATGGCTACTCCATATCCAATCTCGAATATCGTATATATTATTAATATGTTAATTCATGTGCTGTATTTTGTTGCTTCTTTTATGTGTATAAATATAGGTCTTATCGGTAAATCCACACATCCTCAAATAGTTTACAAGACCGGACTAAGAGTGAAAATAGAAAATGAGGAAAGGGCTCGATTGGAGCAAACCTATCAACAAGAGGTTGTAACATTGAAGGAAGAAGTCGCAAGGCTTACTCGCTCTTTTTGAAGCATAGGCTTCTCTCAAGTTGCCCCCAATCTGCTTGTAGGTCGGTCATCTATTGCTACCCCGAAGCTCGTATTTTTCATCCCTCCATTGGCTCCCCAATAAACAGCTCGGATTCTTCGAGTTTATGATACCTCGACAAGGAAACCCCACCATTGATAACCCAACAAATACATCAATACCAAGAGACATGCTTGAGCCAATCCCTTCGAGGACTCATGTCCCTCCGCCACATGCATACATTGATCTAATGGTTGATGATCATGGAAGGGAGAAGGGGTTTACCGAATCCGAAATTGAATGCCCCTCTCTTAACAATGGATAAAGTATTTATGGCGAATATGGTGATTCCAAAGAAATTCAAGCTATCGGAGTTTCCTAAGTATATCGGCAACCGGTGCTCGAGGGCCCACTTGAGTGTATACTTGAATAAAATGGCTGAAGTAGCCTATGACGAGACTTTGTTAATCCATTTTTTTCATGAAAGTCCGAAAGGATATGCCCTCACTTGGTTTATCGACTTAGACTAGACTAAAGTCAAAGGTGGAGAGACTTGGTTGAGGCCTTCATGAGGCAATACAAGTTCAACTTAGAAATAACTTCACACGAGTCTAGCTTACAATCAATGGAAAAAGGTACCAAGGAGTCCATTAGGGAGTATGCTCGGAGGTGGTGAGAAACGACTTAACAATTCGAACACCATTGCTTGGAGAGGGACTTAGTCACGCTCTTTATAAATACTTTCAAGCCGTCTTATTATGACTATCTCTTAAATAATGGATTGAGTAGTTTTGTTGAGATAGTGTCGGCGGTCGAGCATATTGAGCGAGCCATTAAAACAGGAAGAGTGTCAAATTCGTCGAGTCAAGTTCCAAAAGGAATAATTTTTGAAAAAGAAAAGAAGTAGGCGTTCATCGAGTGGAAGGGCTAATTTCTCGACAAAGAGGTCGTTGGGAAACCCCGTGGAGAGTAAACAGTCAATTTATGCCACGAGGCGATATGGTTAGTCTTGTCCCACGAGTTCACGACACCAAGAACTATCATGCCCACCAATGTCATCGGTTTGATGACCCGGTCTCCAATTCTTACACAACCTCGGATGCAAGCTATTCCTAAAAATCCACTAGCCTTCGGACGGTTCAATAACCAACGAGTTCCCTTCAACCAAAATGATCGGAGGAATACCGAAAAGATAGAGTACAAAAACATCCTACCACCATTCCTTATCTCCTTAGGGAACCTATTTAAACACTCGGTGACTATCGATCAAGTGGTTTCGGTTTAGATACCTCTATTACAACTACCATATTCAAGATTGTATAGGACGAATGAGACTTACGAGTATCATAATGGTGCGATTGGGCATAATATTGAGGATTGTGTCAATTTTAAAAATAGGGTGAAGTCATTGATAGATCAAAGGTGGATCACATTTGAGGACACACATAGTTCTCCAAATGTGAATTCAAATCCATTGCCAAATCATATTGGAATTGGAGGAATAAACATGATGTCATGTGATGACGTAGTATATGATAGCAGAAGATCAAGCCTAAGGATTCCTATGGCCGGACTATTTAACTTGATGAAGGATGGGGATGTTGATATAAAACCTTCTAAAGTGTAAGCTCCGGTTAATCCGGAACAATGTTGTAAGTTTCACAAGATAAGAGGGCACGATATTGATGATCGTTCGAATTCTATCAACTCGTCCAAACCATACCGGTACTAGGGACTTTGAGGATGGAAAAAGGGAAAGAAAGTGTCGAAGTGAATATGTTGTCTACCGATAAAGGCACTAATAACTCTGCAACCTTTAGATATGAGCCATCCGAGGCGGGCCTTATGAAGTTCGTTTTGAAAATGCCTATCCTTGCGAAGATTGATTGTCGAGCCATTCCTTACAACTACGGATCCTCTAGTAAATCACATGCTATTATGAAGATCTCGAGCTGATGGGATAGTAGATGTTAGAGGAGTTATACATACGGGAAGGTTCTATACCTTGGAAGAATTAAGAGTAAAGAAAGGGAAAGGTTTTGAAAAAGCCATTAAGGAAAAGAGGATTAAGCAAACCTCATTAAATTTTGAGATGATCAAACCGATTGAGGATGATAAGGTAGTGGAATCTTTTAAATTGACGAAACATAGTGAGTATAGTATAGTGGATCGGTTGAACAAGACTCCAACACGTATATCCTTTATGTCGCCGATATTGAATTCCGAGCCTCATCGAAAGGCACTTCAAAAGGTACTCGGTAAAGCCTATGTGTCACAAGACATCACATCCGATTTAATGGAGCATTTGGTCGGGAGAGTACAAGCCACTAATTATTTGTACTTTACCGAGGATGAATTGGGACCCAAAAGGACTAGACATAATAAAGCCTTATATATCATCGTCAAATACAAGGATCATGTCATTACAAAGGTACTAATCGATAATGGGTCCGCTCTAAATGTACCGACAAAATATGTGTTGGACGATCTACCAATCGATTCTTCACAATGAGGCCAAGTAAGATGATGGTATGAGTCTATGATAAGCACTCCTCGCCGGGTTATTGGTGATATAAAAATTGATCCGGGCATTAGGCCACACCAATTTCAAACCACCTTTCAAGTGATTGACATCCATTCTTCCTATAGTATGTTGTTCGAGAGGCCATAGATTCACGCGAGTAGGAGCAATCATATCTTCACTACATCGGATGTTGAAATATATAGCCAATGGGAAGCTAATCACTGTGAAGCTCGAAAAGGCTATAGCTATAGCTAAGAATGTGGCGATCCCTTATATTAAGGCGAGATAGAGTCGATGAAGGGAACCTACATGCTTTTGAGGTTGTTAATGTGGAACCGATCCTAGAAAACTCATAAGTAAGAAGTCTTAAGTTGTCTCGTGCTTCGTTAAAATGACAGCAAAATACATGATAAAGGTCAAGCTACCACCATCTTGCGTGGATAACAACTCGTATGATGATGGTAAGCATGTGAAGTTAGGGATGACCGATCAACATTTTAGGTTGGGGTACAAACGAGTCTAGAAAGGACCATCGGAGGATGGTCGAGTTGAAGAGAGAGAAGAGATTAGCTCATGTTGAGGGGTGAGATCCCGATTATGAAGACATTGATATCCCTTACATCCGCACTACATTTCCACGACCTTCGTATGTGGCATTCATGGGTGATGAGGATCTTGGCTTAGGTCACATCTTCAATGACATGGTAGTTAACACCTTGGGGCGACGGTGATCTGGAGACGATGATTAGTACATACCACCAACATCATCGCTAGGGAGCTAATGTGGTGACTCTTCCATAACTCAACGATAATAATATGGAGAAAGCTTTTGACATCGGGAAAATTATCCGAAAGTGTGTTGAAAACGAGGAGCCGACCAACCGGTCCGACGAGGAGGTGCCAATCGTCTTCAAGGCCGAGTAAATTTCTTTTCATTATGTTTTTCTTTAACCTTCCAGTTGAATTCTAACTCGAATCCTAGAAATGAATGTTTTATGTAGAGCCTTGTTTTGTTTCATTCATAATAATAATACATCAAACTATGCGAAATTTTGTTTTAAAATAGTCTTTTTTGCTTTCTTTTCTCTCTTCCCTTTATTTACACTTTTATTTTCTTTCGGGGATACACATTATGATCACCTCTTTAAAAATTAAAATGTTTGCATTAAAAATGATTGGTCTAAATTTGATAAAACTTTAATTGCGGTGGATGAAAGAGAGTGGGGAGAGGATGACATAAAAGAATTCACAAAAATGTTAGAATTGTCGAACACTCTATCAAGTTGCATCAAGAAGAGTTAGAAATGATAAATGTGGGGACTAATGAGAACGGACGGGAGCTAAAAGTTAGGACCGGAATCGAAGATGCTGAAAGGGAAACCACGATTTTGCTTTTGAGAGAATACTCGACATATTTGCTTGGTCGTACTTTGATATATCGGGGCTAGATACCGAGATAGTGGAGCATAGATTATCTATGAATGCGGGGTGCAAACTAATAAGGCGAAGTTAAGAAGAATAAGGCCGGATGTACTATTGAAAGTAAAAGAAGAGATCGAAGCATTAGGATGTTGAATTTCTAAAAGTGGTCGAATACCCTCGATGGGTGTCGAATATAGTTGTAGTGGGTAAAAAAGATGAAAAGATTTGAATGTGTGTGGATTATCGTGATTTGAACGAGCCGATCCAAAGGATGACTTCCTTTTGTCGCATATCGATATCCTAGTCGATAATGCTATAAAGAATTCCCATTATTTGTTCATGGATAGGTTTTCGGGGTATAACCGGATCAAGATGGCGATAGATGACAAGCGAGAAGATGACATTTGGCACCCCTTAGGGAACTTTTTGCTATAAAGTTATGCCTTTCGGATTGAAAAATGCGGGGCCACTTATCAATGAGCTACGGTTACGTTATTCCATGACATGATGCACAAGGAGGTTGAAGTGTATGTAGATGATATGATTGCCAAATCTAAGGAAGAGGAGGATCATATGGTAATCATGAGAAAATTATTTGAGAGATTAAAGAAGTATCAGTGAGGTTGAATCCTACAAAATGCATTTTTGATGTGAAGTTAGGAAAATTACTTGGTTTCATAGTAAGCAATAGGAGAATTAAGGTTAATCCCGATAAAATTAGAGCAATCCAGAGCATGTCTCCACCGTCAATCGAGAAAAAGGCCGGAAGTTTTTAGGTCGTTTGAATTATATTGCTCGCTTTATCTCTCAATTAACCAACACTTGTGAGCCAATATTTAGATTATTACGAAAGAAAAATCCTGGTGTATGGAATGAGGAATGTCAAGAGGCGTTTGATTTGATCAAGCAATATTTACGGAACCCACCATTGTTAGTACCTCCTGTGCCGGGAAGACCATTAATTTTGTACTTGTCAATGATAGAAATAGCCGTGGGAGGTTTCTTAGGTCAGCACGATGAGTCGGGAAGGAAGGAACATGCCATATACTATTTGAGTAAAAAGTTCACTAATCGCGAGTCAAGATACGGTGCACTCGAGAAGATGTGTTGTGGTTTAGTATGGTGTGCACGATGACTCGGACAAGTACATACTCCATTACACCACTTGGCTAATCTTAAAAATGGATCCTCTTAAATACATCTTTGAGGAGCCATACTTGTCTAACCGAGTTGCAAGATAGCAAGTCATGTTAGCTGAATACGACATTGTATACATGATAAGGAAAGCGATAAAAGAAGTGTCATGGCAAATCATTTAACGGATAATGTCATACATGACTATGAACCTCTAAGATTTGACCTTCACGATGAAGCGATTGTGGTAATCGAGAAAGAAGAGATGAGGTTAAAGAATGATAGGTGGGTCTTATATTTTAATGGGGCTATAAATGTGTTAGGAAATGGTATCGGGTCGATCTTGATTTTATCGAAAGAAAGATAGTTCCCTATGGCAGTCAAGTTACGGTTTGAATGCATAAATAACATCACCGAGTATGAAGCATGTGTGCATGGCCTAGAAGCTAGTATAGAGATGAAGATAAACAAGCTTGATGTATACACTCTTTGCTCATAATCAATCGAGTGAAGGGAGAGTGGCAAACGAAAGATGAAAAGTCGAAGCCATATCGAGAGTACTTAACAAAGCTGGTCAATCGGTTTGAGGAGATTGAGTTCACTCATCTAGGTAGAGAGAAGAATCACTTTTTTGATGCGAGTAGCAACACTCGTCCTCCATTATCGAAATTGAATGTGGGGTGAAGATTCAACCCATATGTATTGAAACTAGAAATGCTCCTGCATACTATTGTGGTTTGATAGAAAAAGAGTTAGATGGAAAGTCGTGGTACCATGACATCAAATAGTTCATCAAGAATAGGGAGTATCCAACTGATGCAACCAAGAATAACAAAAAGATGCTAAGAAGGTTGGCCATGGATTTTTATCTTAATGGTGAAATCTTATACAAAAGAAGTTTTAATGGCTCTCTGTTGAGATGTTTGGATGTGGTTGAAGCAAAGAAGACTATAAAAGAGGTCCATGAAGGGATCCGTGCCACACATGCTAGTAGACATATGATGACCCGACAGATTCAACGATGTGGTTATTTTTGGACCACCATGGAGAAAGATTATATCGAGTATGTTCAAAAATATCATAAATGTTAGATTCACGTCGATCGGATAAATTCTCCACTAGCACCCCTTTTCAACATGGTATCACCCGACCGTTTGTAATGTGGGGCATGGATGTCATCGGCCTAATAAATCCTAAGGCAAGCAATGGTCACTCGCTTCATTTTGGTAGCAATTGATTATTTCACCAAGTGGGTTGAGGTCTGCTTCATTTGCACATGTTACTCGGAAGGTCATTTGTCTATTTGTTGAAAAGGATATAATCTGTAGATATGGCTTTCCCGAAACCTTGATAACAAATAATACTCGAAACTTCAATGAAAAAATGATAATAGATTTATGCCGGTAATGGAAGATAAAGCATCATAATTCCTCTCCTTACGGACCTAAGATGAATGGAGATGTGGAAGCAGCAAACAAGAATTTGAAGAAGATTATCCAAAAGATGGTCATGTCATACAAAAGCTAGCATAAGATGCTACCATTTGCCTTACATGCTTATCGAACAATGTTAAAACTTCAACAAGAGCTACTCCTTACTCTCGGTATACGAAATGGAAGCAGTGACACCATTAGAGGTCAAAATACCCTCTCTAAAGGTCCTGAAGGAAGTTCGACTAGAAGAATCCGAATGGGTAAAAATTTGATATGAACGAGTTGAATCCGATAAATGAGAAGCGAGCTATATGTCCGCCCATCCGTATCGGATAAAAATGGGCGAGCATATGATAAGAAGATGCGACAGAGGAGTTTTCAAGAAGGGGAATTAGTATTGAAAAAGGTGCTGCAAACACCGAGGGCAGATCGAGTAAATAGGCACCGAACTACGAGGGTCCCTATGTAGTGAAAAAGGCATTTTCGAGTGGAGCTCTCATTCGACAAACATGGATGGTGATGAACTGTCCAAGCCAATGAATTCGAATGTCTGTAAAGAAGTATTACACTTAAATTGTAACTCTTTTTAATTCAAAGCAATGAATATTCATCAAGTTTTGGCCAGTCTAATTTATGTGTTAGCATTTTCTCTTGCTTCTTATTTTCTTTTCTTTGATCGCCTATCAAGATCAACTTATAATTGTTTTAATTCCTTTTGAAAAAAACCATATTCTCAAATGTGATCGATCCCTCAAAGCTTATTTTCTTAGTCTTCCGCAAGATGATGTATTCATATTATCTATAAAACATGACAAACAATTCAAATATCAAAGAATGACATGATAAAGAGATTTACCAAGGTCTTTAACGTGATCAAACCTTCCAAATCTTGCTTACTTGGAAAACAAATCGTGGGACACCTCATGTACTAAACTGAAAGAAGTCCACATAGGGGGCAAACACGAGGATACAATAAATAAAATCCGAAGTCTAAAAAGAGAAGAAAGAAATAAGAGTCATCACATCCCCAAACCCTAATCGGATGGTGTTGATATGACCAAAGGACTTGTGATCAACGTCTATGGTGTAATGCGGGGATGAGACGACCAAAAGAAAAAAAAGGGTAGTAAGCCTTACACTTCGGGGACGGGAATGGTGTCACTAAACAAGAAGAGGAAGTGTGGTTTCAATGATCGGGACTTATACTTCTAACAAAGAAAAGCACGATTTACAAGCCAGGAATGCACATCAAATAATAACCTCATAACTCCCTATAGTTATCTTAGTTAAAAAAAAAGGGGAGGGGTTCCGGTTACACTCTCAAACCAATGTGGTCCGTCACACTAGCCTAAGTTAGAATGGTCGGTCATACCTTAGTTTAGTCGGCGCGGTCTTTCTTGTCATTGGAAGTTGATATGGTCCGTCATATCCTTGCAAGTCGAGTGGTCGGTGTGGTCCGTCACATCCCGTAAAGTTAGAGTAGTTCGTCACGTCCTACAAGCTCAGAGTGGTTCGTCATGTCTTTCAAAAATCAAAGTGGTCCGTCACATCTTTTGAAAATCGAGTGGCTCGTCACGTCTTGCAAATGTCGAGTGTTTTGTCACATCCTACAAGCTCGAGTGGTCCGTCACGTCTTTCAAAAATCAAATTGGTCTATCACATCTTCCAAAATCAGAGTAGTCTATCACGTCTCCCAAAATCGGAGTGGTCCGTCATATTTCTCAAAATCAAAGTGATCCGTCACGTCTCTCAAAATCGAGTGGCCGATCACCTCTTTCAAGATTAGAGTGGTTCGTCACATCCTGCGAGGTCAACGTGGTCCGTCATACCTTGCAAAATTAATAGTTGGTCATCTTGTCGCCAAACCGTCGGTTGTCGGTTAGGTTCAATGACTTTCTATTTCATGTCTATATTTTTCTATTGCTTGCATTGTACGTTCTCGGTCCATTTTTCATTTCTTTACAAGCTTACTATGCAAAGTCAAGGAAAACTTTTCTTTTCAATGACTTTGCAACGTAAGCATTATAAAGAGGGAGCAATCTGTTAGCATCTAATTTTTGCTCATTTAGTTATTTATTTGTTATTATGAAAATACCAAAAAATTAAAAAAAATAGAAAAATAGGAAAAAAAAAGGAAAAAAGAGAATTAGAGTAGTTAGTTTAGAAAAAGGGCTTTAATTGAAAAAATAAAAAGGTTGGAAACAATTGAAAGAATAATTGAGGGCATAGAGGAAAAATCAAAGTTTCAAACTCTTTAATTAAAATGAGAAGGGATATAATTGAAACTAATTAAAATAAAAAGTCTCAATTATAGGCAAGAGGAGACTTAAATTAAAACACAAAAAAAACAAAAAACAAATTGAACCCAAATAAATGCATGGAAGAAAATCAAGGACCAAAATGGGTTTTTGCCAAAAAAACCCTATCAATATAAAACCTCATGCATTTTTTTGTCGGGGGACTATTCACTGTCACCTTAAAAAGGAGACCCAGCTACTGCAATTTTCTCTCCCACACCGACTGCTTCTCCCTCACACCCACACTCTCTCGCCCATTCTCGTCTCTCGCTTCCAGCCTCCCTTTCACCTTCCTTTTGCCTCCCTCTCGCCCTGCTCCCCTCACTCTATCAACCAACCCATACGTAGCAACCCCCTCTCGCCGACCAGCCAACCCCACACGCGACGACCCCTTCTCGCCAACCTACCGCCAGCACCCTCAAAGCCACCAAACCCGAGCCTTTCTCATGCCACAAACAACCCCATATCAGCCCTCTCTTATGCCACAAACAGCTCCACGTAGCAGCCTTCTCTCACACCTAAAAATCAGCCCAAAATAGACCTAAAAATTCTACCAAAACCCTCTCAAATCAATTCTAAAGCCATTATCGACGACCCTCAAAAAACCTTACGGAGCAACCCCTTTTGGCTGGCCTTTCCCTCACCCAAAATAGCTACTAAAACATCACCAAGAAATTTTTAAGATAGCACCCAAAAAACCTCAAAAGTAGTCTTAAAACCAACCTGAAAATAGACCCCAAAAGTCCGCCAAAAGCCCCCAAATCAGCTCGAAACCGTTATCAACGACCCTCAAAAACCTTTACAGAGCAACCCGTTCGGGCAGCCCCTTTGAACCATCAAAGAAGCCCCAAAAACACCTCCAAACGAGCTTCAAAACCACCTAATAAAATTCCCAAAATATCCACTAAACAGATGCAAAAATCTCTCTCAAAACAACCCCATTGAACATTTTCTTTTTTTTTTTTTGTTACCGAAAAGAAAAAAATTTAAAAGAAAAAAAAAGATTTTTGTTGTGATTTGGTTGCTGCTTTTATTTAAATTTTTTGGACATGAAACATATAAGATCTACATCACACACTATCTACGAACAGTCTCTCTCCTTTTTGGCTAATCGAATAATCGATTATCATCAAAAACGAAATAGAGTAAGAGTAACTTCAAGCAAGACATCGGAACCACGGGATCTTTGAGTAAAAATTCTAAAACTATTGCACTTTCAAAACATGGTTTATGTTTTCTTTACGATGAGTGATTAATTGATTATGGTGTACAATATGAATTTAAAGCTGTCGATGGTGTTCAAAGTCATTTTGTATGTTTTTGTATCTCGTTTCTCATCTTTATTTTTGCCTTATTTTATTTTTATTTTATTTTATTTTATTTTACTTTTATTTTTATTTTTTATGTGCATCATGTTTGAAAATAAGCCGTCGGTTGCTTCCAACTTATGTGACGAAGCCGCTGGAGGGCTTCGAAAACATTTTTTTTTCATTTGTTTACATATAGGCCATCGGTAGCTTCTCACTTATATGACAAAGCAATCGGAGGGCCTCGAAAATATTTTTATTTATTTGTTTACATATAGGCCAGTCGGTAGCTTCCCACTTATGTGGTGGAGCCATCGGAGGGCTTCAAAATATTTTTATTTATTTGTTTGCATTTATTTTTTTACCTTTGTGACGAAGTTATCGGTAGCTTCTTATATCCATGACTCGAAGTCGTCGGTGGCTTCCCACTTGCGTGAGTGAAGTTGTCGTTGACTCGTAGCTCATGCAAGTAAAAGGCTATCTACCTTTAGAAACTCACCTATTTTTCGATAATAGGTCGTGTTCGCTAATGATTAGTCGAAATTCTAATTTCTCTACCTTTTTTCATTTGGGTGGGACGCATGGGCTTTAGATCGACATGAATACCCGAACTACCTCGTTTCACACTTGAACCATCTCGTCCTAAAAGTTTATCAAATAAATGCACACAAATAGGCATAGAAGCACAATGTGATAAAAACTATATTTCATATTCATAGATAAATAATGTAGCCTATCCTAGGTAGGACGGGATGGTGGTGATGTCATGTCTTCCCCATACATAATCGACCCCTTACTCGGATATCCATGTAAACCAGTATATTTGGGGTTTTTCTAGTTCCCCCCAATTAGCTAAGTGGCGACTCCCTTATCTCGACCCCTTTTCCCACTCCTATTAGGCTGACGTCAATAGAATTGACGACTCTACTGGGGACATTAGTGTCATGCTAGGGTCAAGCTTTGAATGTTTATGCTTTGAATATCTAGTCCGTGCCTATTTATTTTTAAGTGAGTAATTTTCATTTATTTGTTTGTCTGTTTTTCCTTTTGTGGCAAAAATGTATCTATCTATATGTATGCTTTTTGTGTTTTCACGGTCCTCGTAGCTTGAGTTGTTTAATTTCTTACTTTATATATATATATATATAGATCTGGATATAGAGTTATACCCTCACACACTACACTCGTATAATTGTAACTGTCATTTACATTTGTCTTAGGATCTAGGGAGTTAGTAGTGGTGCCCTAATAGATTTCACCCCGAGTAAACACTCATGAAAACTCAAGCATTCTTACTATCTACCATCGGTGATGGGTAATCGATGATTTTTCATAATTGCTAATATCACCATGGATAGTCCTAGTGACTTTACTAAAGACTCGGTAGGTCGGAAGGTACCCTTTTAAGACTTAGATAAAGCCTACCCAATCATGTAATGGCTAGAACCGGACTTTAGGGGCCACATTCTCTTGTTTAACACACTCGGGCAAGTCGGACATGTTGGAAACCTTGACTAAAAGAATTTGGTCACGATGTTTCGGGATGGCCGACAAAAGAGCTCAAGTACATTTCGAGCCAACATCGGTTTTTCAAACGGAATGCGAAGCCTTCGGCGAGTGGATGGAGATTGCCTACAAGAGGCATTTCGGAGTGACCATCAACCGATAACCAAGTTACGAGTTGATGATCAACAACACCAACAAAATCCTTGAATGTTGGGGACTCTTAACCGATGGTGACAAGCGGGTGTTCAAGCACAAATACGAAAACTTGACAACATTAATAGAGATACCGATTCGAAGCCTATGTTGAGGGCTCTCATCTCTCTATGGGACCCTTCACATTGATGCTTTACCATGAGAAACATAGATATGACTCCTACAATAAAGGAGTATCACCAACTACTACGAATGCGAAATCCTCCATATCAAGTCTATTTATACCGTTGACGTGATGAAGTGGTTGATAGGGTCGAAAGATGGTTGGGTGTAAGTTTTAGTCAAACATGAGCCAAGGATGCTACTAAGGGATGGCACCATGAGATCTTATTAGATATATTCAAATAAAGCTTAAAGGAGCCCATCACCGACTCGAAGAAGTTTCGAGTCTTCGCTTTGTGCATCTTCGGTTTGATTTTATTTCCATCCTCTATTGGATTAATCGGCTTTGATGTCGTAAATGTGTTCATTGAGGTGCGGAAGAACTCGATCAATCCCACTCGCTATAATTTTAGCTAAGACTATTCTATCACTAAATCACTGTCGAAGATCTAGTAAAGACGGGATGAGTGTTGTGTGCAATCGTTATGCATATGGATGATTAGTCATATGGGGATATATAGATCCATCTTTGACCTCGTTTCGTGGAAGGATCAAGAATTCTTGAAGAAGTTTACGATCACCCCATGGAAGAGCTATACCGAATAAGAATGACGAACCATGCTACTCGACTTGCCGAACTCCCAAGTCCTATACAAGGCCGTCGAGATGAATCAAGCATCATATTTAGCTTAATGTGGAACTTTTCCTTAGGTCCCTCCGGTTGGATCAACGGGATACATTAGTTATGCTCCCATTATGGTATCTAGGTAACTTGGTTATGAGCAAGGCATTTCGAGAACGGTGGGATTGGTTGGTTTTGAAGGAGATTTTAAAAAAGATGCCTCACCTACTTTTCTAAGTCGTATCATCGAAGACTGGTTAACACGGGCATGGTGGGTGGAAAAAATAGATGGTTATCAAGTAGCTACCATCGAAGCAAATCACATCGACTTGTAAGCAAAATGACTCCATTCATTTGAGAATTTGATAGGTTAAATGGTTACTCCGGAATCGAATGGAAGAAAGAAATCCAACAATTATCGATGTGAATAAACATGTCATTAAATTAGATAGAAGAAGAAAACCCAATGGTTACCGATGTGAATAAACACACCATTAAACCAACCATAAGCAAGTACACCGAACAAGAAGAAGAAGAGCTCTTTCGTCACCCTCCATGAATGGCTACTCCATATCCGAGTCTTGAATATCATATATATTATTAATATGTTATTCATGTGCTATATTTTGTTACTTCCTTTATATGCAAAAATATAGGTCTTGTTAGTAAAACCACGCATCCTCAAATAGTTTACAAGACCGGACTAAAAGTGAAAATGGAAAACGAAGGAAGGGCTCGATTAGAGCGGACCTATTAACGAGAGGTCACAACATTGAAGGAAGAAGTCGCAAGGCTTACTCGCTCTTTTTGAAGCACGAGTCGCTCTCGGGTCACCTCTCAATCTAGTTGTAGATCGGTCATCTACTGCCGCCTCTAAAGCTGCATTTGTCATCCCTCCATCGGCTCCCTAACGGATAGCTCGGATTCCTCGGTTTGTCATACCTCAACAAGGGAACCCCACCATTGATAACCCGACGAATACATCAATGCCGGGAGACATGCCCGAGCCAATCCCTCCAAGGACTCATGTCCCTCTCGCCACATGCATACATTGATCTAACGGCCGATGATCGTGGAAGGAAAAAGGGGTTTACTAAATCCGAAATTGAAAAATTCATCGCCATTGAAGAGCGACTTTGGGCCATCAATGGTGTAGATGTGTATGAACCTCTCTTAACAATGGACAAAGGATTTGTGGCGAATGTGGTGATTTTGAAGAAATTCAAGCTATCGAGTTTCCTAAGTATACTAACGACCAGGTGCCCGAGGACCCACTCGAGAGTATACTTGAATAAGATGGTCGAAGTAGCCCATGACGAGACTTTGTTAATCCACTTTTTTCCGAAAGTACGGAAGGATCTACCCTCACATGGTTTATTGACTTAGACCGAGACTAAGATCAAAAGGTAGAGAGACTTGGTTGAGGCCTTCATGAGGCAATACAAGTTCAACTTAGAAATAACTTCGGACGAGTTTAGCTTACAATCGATGGAAAAAGGTACCAACGAGTCCATTATAGAGTATGCTCGGAGGTGGTGAGAAACGACTTCAAGAATGCGACCACAATTGCTTGGAGAGGGAGTTACTCACGCTTTTTATAAATACTTTCAAGCCGTCTTATTATGACTATCTCTTAAGTAATTGATCGAGTAGTTTTGTTCGGATAGTGTCGACAGCTGAGCGTATTGAGCGAGCTATTAAAGCGGGAAGAATGTCGGATTCTATCGAGTCAAGTTCCAAAAGGAATAATTTAAAAAAAAAAGTAGGTGTCC
Source organism: Dovyalis caffra (assembly GCA_963924115.1). NCBI lineage: Eukaryota > Viridiplantae > Streptophyta > Magnoliopsida > Malpighiales > Salicaceae > Dovyalis > Dovyalis caffra. The sequence continues at coordinate 7,243,699 of CAWUPB010001197.1, forward strand.
ATCCGATGGAAGGGCTAATTTTTTGACAAAGAGGTCGTTAGGAAACCCCATGGAGAGCAAACGGTCGGTTTATGACACAATGTGATATGGTTAGTCCTGTCCCACGATTCATAACACCAAGAACTATCATTCCCACTAATGTCATCGATTTGACGACCCATTCTTCAATTCTTACACGGCCTCGGATGCAAACTATTCCTAAAAATCCACTGGCCTTTAAAAAGTTCAATAACCAATGAGTTCCCTTCATCCAAAATGATCGGAGGAGTACTAGAAGGATAGAGTACAAAAACATCCTACCACCACTCTTTATCTCCTTAGGGGACCTATTTAAACACACAGTGACTATCGATCGGGTGGTTCCGGTTCGAGATACCTCCATTGCAACCACCATATCCAAGATGGTATAGGACGAATGAGACTTACGAGTATCATAGTGGTGTAGTTGAGCATAATATTGAGGATTGTGTCGGTTTCAAGAAGAGGGTGAAGTCATTGATATATCAAGGGTGGATCACATTTGAGAACACACCTAGTTCTCCAAATGTGAATTCAAATCCATTGCCAAATCATACTAGAACCGAAGGAATAAACATGGTGTCATGTGACGACGTGGTATATGATAGCAGAAGATCAAGCCTAAGGATTCCTATGGCCGGACTATTTGACTTGATGAAGGTCGGGGATGTTGATATAAAACCTTTTAAAGTGCAAACTACGGTTAATCCGGAATAGTATTGTAAGTTTCACAAGACAAGGGGGCACGACATTGATGATCGTGTCTGAATTCCATCAACTCGTCCAAACCATGCTAGTACTTAAGGACTTTGAGGATGGAGAAAGGGGAAAAAAGTGTCAAAGTGAATATGTTGTCTACCGATAAAGGCACTAATAACTCGCACCCTTCAAATATGAACCAACCGAGGCGAGCCCTATAAAGTTCGTTTTGAAAATGCCTATCCTCGCGAAGACTGATTGTCGAGCCATTCCTTACAACTACGGATCCTCTAGTAAATCACATGCTATTATGAAGATCTCGAGCTGATGGGATAGTAGATGTTAGGGGAGTAACACGTACGAGAAGGTTCTATACCCTAGAAAAATTAAGAGTAATGAAAGGAAAAGGTTTTGAAAAAACCATTAAGGAAAAGAGGATTGAGCAAACCTCGTTGAATTTTGAGATGAGCAAACCGATTGAGGATGATAAGGTAGTGAAGTTTTTGAAATTGATTAAGCATAGTGAGTATAGTATAATGGATCGGTTGAACAAGACTCCAACACGTACATCCCTCCCGTCGTCGATATTGAATTCCGAACCTCATCGGAAGGTGCTTCAAAAGGTACTCGGCGAAACCTATGTGCCACAAAACATCACATCCGATTTAATTGAGCATTTGATCGAAAAGTACAAGCCACTAATTATTTGTACTTTACTCGGGATGAATTGGGACCCGAAGGGACTGGATATAATAAAGCCTTATATGTCATCGTCAAATGCAAGGATCATATAATTACAAAGGTACTAATCAACAATGGGTCCGCTTCTGAATGTATTGTTAAAATATGTGTTGGACGATCTACCAATCGATTTTTCGCATATGAGGTCGAATAAGATGATGGCATGAGCCTATGATGGCACCCCTCACCGGGTTATTGGTGATATAGAAATTGATATGGGCATTAGGCCATACCAATTTCAAACTACCTTTCAAATGATTGACATCCATCCTTCCTATAGTATGTTGTTAGGGAGGTCATGGATTCACACGAGCGAGGCAATCACATCTTCATCGCATCGAGGCTAAAATATATAGCCAATGGGAAGCTAATCACCTGTATAGAGTTGAAGAGGCTATGGCTATAGCTAAGAATGTGGCGATCTCTTATATTGAGGTAGATAGAGTCGGTTAAGGGAACATGCATGCTTTTGAGGTTGTTAATGCGGAACTAGTCTTAGAAAAATCACAAGTAAGAAGTCCTAAGTCATGTCAGTGCTCGTTAAAATGGTAGCAAAATACATGATAAAGGTTGGGCTACCACCATATTGCATGGATAACATCCTATCCGATGATGGTAAGCATGTGAAGTTGGTGATGATCGACCGGTATTTTGGGTTGGGATACAAGCCGTCTAGAAAGGACTATCGGAGGATGGCCGAGTTGAAGAGAGAGAAGAGATTAGCTCGTGCTAGGGGAGAGATCCCGATTATGGAGACATTGATATCCCTCACATCCGCACTACATTTCCATGACCTTCGTATGTGGCATTCATGGGTGATGAGGATCTTGGCTTAGGTCACATCTTCGATGACATGGCGGTTAACACCTTGGAACGAGCAGTGACCGAAGACGGTGATCGGTACATACCACTAACATCGTCACTAGCCGAGCTAATGTGGTGACTCTTCCATAACTCATCGATAACAATATTGAGAAAGCTTTAAACATCGGGAAAATTATCTAGAAATGTGTTGAATACGAGGAGATGACCAAGCCGGTCCGAGGAGGAGGTACCGATCGTCTTCGAGGTCGAGTAAATTTCTTTTCATTATGTTTTTCTTTGACCTTCCAGTTATATTTTGGCTCGAATCCTGGAAAGGAATGTTTGATGTGGAGCTTTTTTTTGTTTCATTCATAATAATAATACATCAAACTATATAAAATTTTGTTTTAAAATAATCTTATTTGCCTTTTTTTCTCTTCCCTTTATTTGCACTTTTATTTTCTTTTAGGGACACACATTATGATCACCTCTTTAAAAATGAAAATGTTTGCACTAAAAATGATAGACCTAAATTTGATGAAACTTTAATTGCATGGATGAAAGAGAATGAGGAGAGGATGACATAAAAGAATTCATAGAACTGTTAGAATTGTCGAACACTCCATCAAGCCACATCAAGAAGAGTTAGAAATGATAAATGTAGGGACTAATGAGAATAGATGGGAGCTAAAAGTTAGGACCAGAATGGAAGATGCTTGAAAGGGAAAGCTCGATTTCGCTTTTGAGAGAATACTCTAACGTATTTGCTTGGTTGTACGTTGATATACCGGGGCTAGATATCGAGATTGTGGAGCATAGATTACCTATGAATCCGAGGTGCAAACTAATAAAGTAGAAGTTAAGAAGGACAAGGTCGGGTGTACTATTGAAAGTAAAAGAAGATATCAAGAAGCGAGTGGGATGCCGAATTTTTAGAAGTGGTTGAATACCCTCGGTGGGTGTCGAACATGGTTGTAGTGGGTAAAAAAGATAAAAAGATTCGAATGTGTGTGGATTATCGTGATTTGAATAGAGCTAGTCCAAAGGATGACTTTCCTTTCCCGTATATTGATGTCCTAGTCGAAAATACTATAAAGAATGCCACTTATTCGTTCATGGATGGATTTTTGGGGTATAACCAAATTAAGATGGCGAGTAGATGACAACGAGAAGACGATATTTGTCACTTATCCAAGAATACCTTGGGGAACTTTTTGCTATAAAGTTATGCCTTTCGGATTTAAAAATATTGGGGCCACTTATCAAAGAGTTATGGTTATGTTATTCCATGACATGATGCATAAGAAGGTTGAAGTGTATATAGATGATATGATTGCCAAATCTAAGAAAGAAGAGGATCATATAGTAATCATGAGAAAATTATTTGAGAGATTAAGGAAGTACCGATCGAGGCTAAATCCTACAAAATGCACTTTTGGTGTGCAATCGGGAAAATTACTTGGTTTCATAGTAAGCAATAGGAAAATTGAGGTTGATCTCGATAAAATCGAGCCATCTAGAGCATGCCTCCATCGTCAATCGAGAAAGAAGTCGAAGCTTTTTGGGTCGTTTGAATTACATTGCTCGCTTCATCTCTCAATTAACCAACACTCGTGAGCCAATATTTAGATTATTACAAAAAACAATTCCTGGTGTGTTGAATGAGGAATGTCAAGAGGCGTTTGATCGGATCAAGCAATATTTACAAAACCCACCACTGCTAGTACCTCCTGTGCCAGAAGACCATTAATTACGTACTTGTCAATGACAAAAATAGGCGTGGGAGGTGTCTTGGGGAAGCACGATGAGTCGGGAAGGAAGAAACATGTCATATACTATTTGAGTAAAAAGTTCACCGATTGCGAGTCGAGATACGAGTGCATTAGAAAAGATGTGTTATGGTTTACTATGGTTTGCACAATGACTTAGACGAGTACATGCTCTATTACACCACTTGGCTAATCTCGAAAATGGATCCTCTTAAGTAAATCTTTGAGAAGCCATACTTATCTAGCCGAGTTGCAAGATGGCAAGTCATGTTATCCGAATACAACATTATATATATGACGAGGAAAGCGATAAAAGGAAGTGTCATAGCGAGATCATTTAGTAGATAATGTCGTACACAAATATGAACCTCTAAGAATTGACTTTCTTGATGAAGCGATTGTGGTGGTCGAGAAAGAATAGATGGGTTTAAAGGATGATAGATGGGTCTTATATTTTGATGGGGCTGTAAATGTGTTAGGAAACAATATCGGGTCGATCCCGATTTCACGGAAAGAAAAACGAGTTCCCTATGGCGGTTAAGTTACAATTTGAATGAATAAATAACATCACCGAGTATGATGCATGTGTGCATGGCTTAGAAGCTACTATAGAGATGAAGATAAGCAAGCTAGATGTATACGACGACTCTTTGCTTATAATCGGTCGAGTGAAGGGAGAGTGGCAAACGAAAGATGAAAAGTCGAAGCCATATCGGGAGTACTTAACAAAGCCGGCCAATCGGTTTAAGGAGATTGAGTTCACTCATCTAGGTAGAGAGAAGAATCACTTTGCCAATGCACTAGCAACACCGGCCTCCATGACCGAAATTGAATGTCGGGTGAAAATTCAACCCATATGTATTGAAACTAGAAATGCTCCTACATACCGTTATGGTTTGATAAAAGAAGAGTTAGATGGGAAGTCGTGGTACCATGACATCAAACGAGTTCATCAAGAATAGGGAGTATCCAACTGATTCAACCAAGAATGACAAAAAGATACTAACAAGGTTAGCCATGGATTTTTATCTTGACGATGAAATCTTATATAAAAGAAGTTTTGATGGCTCTCTATTGAGATGTTTGGATGCGATTGAAGCAAAGAAGAATATAAGAGAGGTCCATGCAGAGATCTATGCCACACATGCTAGCGGACATATGATGACCCGATAGATTCAACGATGTGGTTATTTTAGACCACCATAGAGAAATATTGTATCGAGTATGTCCAAAAATGTCACAAATTTCATATTCACACCGATCGGATAAATGCTCCACTAGCACCCCTTTTCAACATGGTATCGCCCTGCCATTTGCAATGTGGAGCATGAATGTCATCGAACGAGATAAATCCTAAGGCAAGCAATGGTCATCGCTTCATTTTAGTAGCAATTGATTATTTCACCAAGTGGGTTGAGGCTACTTCCTTTGCATATGTGACTCGGAAGGTCGTTTATCGGTTTGTTGAAAAGGATATAATCTGCGAGACATGGCTCTCCCGAAACCTTGATAACGAGATGATGCTCAAAACTTCAACGGCAAAATGATAACGATTTGTGCTAGCAATAGAAGATAAAGCATCGTAATTCCTCTCCTTATAGACCCAAGATGAATGGAGATGTGGAAAAGTAGCAAACAAGAATTTGAAGATTATCCAAATGATGGTGATGTCATACAAAAGCTGGCATGAGATGCTACCATTTGCCTTGCATGCTTATCGAACGACCATTAGAACTTCAACGAGAACGACTCCTTACTCTCGATATACGGAATGGAAGCGAGTGACGCCACTTAGAGGTCGAAATACCTTCTCTAATGGTTCGAAGGAAGTTCGATTAGAAGAATGCGAATGGGTAAAAATTCGATATGAATAATCGAATCTAATAAGTGAGAAGCAACTCGTCGCTATATGTCATGCCTAATTGTATTAGAAAAGAATGGCCGAGCATATGATAAGAAGATGCAACATAGGAGTTTTTAGGAAGGGAAATTAGTATTGATGAAGGTGTTATAGATACCGAGGGCAAATCGAGTAAATGGGCATCGAACTACGAGGGTGGTCCCTATGTAGTGAAAAAGACATGTTCGGGCGGAGCTCTCATTCGACAAACATGGATGGTGATGAACCGTCCAAGCCGGTGAATTCGGATGTTGTAAAGAAGTATTACACTTAAATTGTAACTCTCTTTAATTCAAAGTAATGAATATTCATCAAGTTTTGGCCAGTTTAATTTATGTGTTATCATTTTCCCTTGCTTCTTATTTTCTTTTCTTCGATTGTCTATCATGATCAACTTACGAATGTTTTAATTCCTTTTTGAATTATTGTAGAAACAGGAATACATGATAATTTATAAGAACAAAATTGATTGAAAGGATTCCAAACAATGACTTTAACTAAACATGTACTCTCAACCGATCCTAAATAATTATAGAAATATATTCCAAGTTCACTTTATAATTCTTTTTCAATTCAAAACCCAAATTTTGAAATTTATTATTCATCATCGTTAACCTTTCAAATTAATCAAATTTATCCAATTCAACTTCATAAATAACTAATCTAAAACAATTAAACATTATTTAATCAATAGAATTACTTAATCAACTTTTTTCCAAATAGGTCTCAAAAACCCTAACACTAATCTAACTCAATTTTTTATTCCAATAACAAACCCAATACAAATTAACTTCAAAATCACCAATAAACATATATAAACTTCTCCATTCAAAGACCAAATGACAAAAAGTCTTACCTTTGACAATTGGTTCTTTAACCCCAATTTCAATTCTAAACCATCTAAGCCTTCTAAGCTTTAATCTAGCTAAACCCCACTTTAATCAACTTGTTTCATGCTTTTTCTAAGTTAATTAGACAACATTTTAACTTAGAAATTAGAGAAGGAAATGGGAGGAAGTAGAGAGAGTTTGGATGAGAAAGAAAGATGAAAAAGAAAGAAAAATGAGGGGTAACAAGTTGTCCCCTCTTTTATATATCTTGCCCAAAATTTTAATTTTTTTTAACTTCAATTCAAACCTCACAATATCTACTACTATGATCTATCTCACTTAATAAAATTCTAAAATGCTTAAATTATCTTATATTTTTTTTATTTTAAAAATATATAATTTACTAACTTAAATCTCATTTTTATAGTGGCTTATTATAGCTTTATTCCAAGCAAAAAAAAATAATAATAAGTAAAATTATTCGAAACCACTAGCAGTTTCTTCATATAGGTAAGAAGCCACTAACAATTTCATTTCAGCATTGTAATCGAGCACGATAAGTCAATCAAATCACAAAAACCAACATAAATTTTATATTAAGCACGTAGGAGCAAAATAGGATAGTTTGTCCCTAATGGCCATTACGACAATATTCGTTTCTACCATATTTAAATTGTGAACATTTCAATGAAATACAATAGTTTCATTCACATTTTTAAGTAGTCCAGTGATTTTTTATTCTCATTTTTTAAGGAGTGTAGTTGTTTTAGAGCTTTTTTACCCAAAATATTCTATAATTCGGATGTCCGATAATAGTCGGTTTTACTCTTCATCTTCGATAATAACCGATTATTTAGTTAGCTAGAGAAGGAGAGTAACTACTTATTGGTAAAACATGATATAGGTCCCACTAAAGCGACCGAAAGCCTCTTCGAAGTCAATGCAAATGACCAAGGTTGTTGTTCTTGCCAAAGTTACTCGTAAATTTTCAAAATCCTTGTAAATTGGTAGATTTGGAAATAAAGTTGCTATTATGTCTTTCTTGTGAAAAGCCAACATAAATGCAGTCTACAACATCATGTTATTCTTGTCAAACATAATCCAACAAAAAAAATTCTTTTTTTTCTTTCTTTTTTAATGAGGGACAAAAATTATAGGCAATTGCTAAACTTTGGTCGGCATGTTAGTGTTATATGGAAGCAGTGTAAGGACTACGTGGGTTAATTTAGTTAGGTGGTAGGCTACATGAGAGGCTCGTGAGTCGTCGCTGTGTAGGTGTAAGTTGCAGTTGTATGGGCATGCGTACTTAACATGGCCTACTAGCGAGTATGTGTTATGAATGTTAAGCATGGCTTGCTTGGTAGTGTGTCTTGTGTTGTGCATTAAGTATGGCCTATTAGCAGTGGCCTATTGGTAGACACAAAGAAATAAGAGTTGCATGTTAGAGTTTAAAGCGAGTTGGCTAGTGTAAGGAAGAAAGGCTATTGTGGGCTATCATATGGAGCTTATGAAGAAAAGGAGTCATGGATTATAGTATGGAGCTTATAAGGAGTTGTGGATTATATTTGTAAGGGGTTCCGTTGGTGAGTTTTGGTTGAGGGAGAGGAAGGTGGGAGATAGAGGTTTTGAGTGATGGGTTATGTTGGTGAGTTTCAAATGAAGGGAAAAAGGTGGAGATGGATTTTTTTTTCTTTTGAAGATGGATATGGGAACGAAGATGAAAGCTTGTGAGGTAGCTATTGTAGCTTATAAAATAGGCTTTTATGGAGGAGAGTGTTGGGTGAGGGAAAGTTGTAGTAGAGAGAGGTGACTAGGTATTTTAAGATGGTGATGAATAGTAAGAGATATAAAAAATGCAAAGGAGTGGGTTTTTATAGGTATGTTTTAGGTTTTTTTGGCAAAAGTTTGTTTTAATCCCTAATTCTCCATAATACATTGATTTAAGTATGGTTTTAATTGTTTGATTTGTTAAGGCCCTTAAATCTCAATTAATTATGAATTTTCTTTTTTATTTCTTTCAACTATGCCCCCTCTTTATTTTAATTAAAGGATAGAAGTTTTGATTTTTTTTAATTGGTCCCCCAATCATCTCTTTTTTTATTATTTCCAAACTTTCCATTTTTTTAATCAGCAACCACCTTTCTAGAATTAATCTAAGCTAATCATTCCAATTAATTTTTTCTTTTTTTATTTTCCTTTTTTCATACTTGGCATTTTTGTTTTGTTTATCATTTTTTTTGGTATTTTTGTAATAAAAAATAAAAATAGAAGTAAAAATGATAAGGGCAAAAATTAGGTGTTAACAACATCTATAGAGAGTATATGATACACCTTGAAAATTTAAGCCTAACCACTCTTTCTATCAAAGTGGAAAGCCCTCACCGAACCAATAACTTTGTTGTCATTTTCAAAAGAAATGATCTCATCCTTATTGTTAGCGGTAGCAAGAGTGGTCTTTTAGTGGGTGTCATTTAGCTAATCGAACAACATAACTAAAGAACAAAGAGGGTAGTTATTAAGCCACCACTTTAAGAAGTGAATCCACCATCATATTTTTCTTACACTATGGACATGGTCTACACTTTTTCAGTCATTAGGTGGTTAACAAATCTATTAAACTCCCGGGGGTGAAGAAACTTTTCTCTCAGAAGATAGAAAAATCCCCAAGTACTATCAGTACCCTAGGTACATAGCGCATTCCACAAATGAATGTCACCACCTATTCTTGTTCCATAACAAGTTGGATGATAGAAGATTCTTCTTGACAATAAGGATGAGATACAAGATAATCCCCTACCATAAGATTAAAATCACCACCACAATCAAGTGCATGTTATCTCCTATGACATCATAAGCTGAGTTAAGGGAAGAGGATATTGGCATGTAAGTCTACCAAATTTCTCCTAACCACACCACACCTTATATAGAAGAGGAAAGTAAAATTGATGCCTCCATTACATAATCTTTTCAAAGACTTTGAATTTTCACAATTTTATCAATCTCTTGGGTTTTAATGAAGAAGCCGGATGAGTAACTATGATTTTAGATATCTAAGAAATAGTATGGCAATAGTTTTTTCACCGACTATCTAGTAGACAAGATGGCAAGGAACCATAAGAATGTGTGTTATGCATCAACACTAACTATTGTGCATGATAACTATAGAAAAGACTCGCAATAACTATTCAAATTTATATAGAGAGTAAGTTGAATGATTGTCTCATTCATAAGACGTTCATTGATAATTTTTTATCCTTAAATATTATATCACTTATTTTCTTGAGCGATTGGACATCAATAAGAAATCTATAAGCTAGAAACCCATTATTGTCAAGCCTTTGACAAAGCTTCCTTTTGAACTAGAGGCCATATCGTACTAGATTTTCAATTGGATTCTATACGACTCCTAATTTATTTCTAAATCATTGATGCTTATGTGTCGTATCACATGTTGATTAGAAAGTCTTTTCTTCATGAGTATGATCTAATTACCTCCTCCAAACATCAATATGTGAAGAGGTATTAGAATGAGATGGACATCTTCATTCCTACATCAAGACACTTTTTTACTATCATGAATGGCATTTTGTTGAGGTATTGTTTTTTTTTATGAGTATGCGACTAATGGGGGGTTTAGGGTTAGAAAGCTTAAGGATATTTCCACCAAACTAGAGGCCATCAAGACCAACTACAACCACTTATAGGGATGGTAAAAGAATAAGAGGTAATAGTAGTAGTGGTGTTCAACTGGAATCTTATACCACCCTTCAAGGAAAGAGGATTTATGATGGCATATGAATGAATAAGCTTGTTCTCGGTTCTTGTAATCTTTGAATGTTTTTTTCTTTCTAATAACATGAATGACTAATACAATTTTCTAAGGCATTTTTTTCTATGAGTATGCGATCGATAAGGAATTCATGGTTGACAAGTTTAGAGATAGTTCTACTAAACTAGAGGCTATCGAGACCAATTTCATGACCATAACCACTCACGTGATCGGTAAAAGAAGATAGGTAATAGTAGTGGTAATGCTCAAGTGGAATCCTATACCACCCTTTAAGAAAAAAGGATTTACAAAAGTACATGAATCAATGAGCTTGTCCTCAACTCTTATAAATGTTTCTTTCTTTTTAATAACATGAGCAACCACTATGATAAATTTTTTTCTACTATTCTTCTATCTTTTACAACTAAAAAAAAGTTTATGTACTTGGTACTTAAAAAAAATACACAAGTTTCATATTCACGGAATTTGCCAAGGGATATGTGATGGCCATATACAAAGAAAAAGAGAAGTCGTAAACCCCTCATCAAGCCACATAGTTTGTCGAACTATGTATTATCCAATCTGTGAGCTTTTTATACTCACTCATTCTTTTTAATAGTTGGTCATGTGAATCATACCATATTCATCTAATCGAGCTGCGAGCTCATTATTCTCGGTATTTTTTATGACGGTCATATATACCATTCCATGCTCATCTAATCAATCTACATGTTAGCCGGATCGTAAGCTTTTCATGATTATTCTTTTTAATGACTATGCCATGTTCATATGGTCAAACCCATGCTGGCCGTGTCATAAGCTCCTCATACTCGGTTATTCTTCCTAATGATGATGTCATATTCATCTAGCCAATTTACTTGTTGCTAAACCCAAAGCTCTTCACCTTTAGTTATTCTTTCTTGATTTTCTCTTCACCATCGGTTATTCTTTCTTGATTTTTTCAAGATTAATATCCTAAAAAATCATGAAATATAAATTTTTTAATGATTTTAGCTTATTTTAAAAAAATATATATAGAAAAGTTACCAACTAAGCCTCCGATAATAATACTAGCACCGATTTAATTTTTTGATCAAAATTTCGATCGGCTCCGACATGGTAGTCTACGTAAGCATGACACATGGAATTTAATAATCCATGTAGGACCCATGTAAGTAGTGACATGAAAAATCAATTACGTGGATCCTACATAGCTTACTAAAGTCCACATGTCATGCTTACATGGATCCTACATGCCGATGGATCATGCATCTTATGAAAGCGTAAAATAAAATAAAAAATGTTCTCTATCTAAGGTTTTTAAGATCATGTTATTGAATTAACTAATCATACATTAACATGAATATAAATATGAGTGAAAGACTATCTCTTGTAGCATAAAAAAAATCAACCGAAAAGGGAATTGTCCAAGTGTTCAGCCTCTATTGATAATCCACACGAGTTTAAACACCTATAAAGAAAGCCACGGAAATCACATAGTGCTAGCTCCAATCCTTCCGTATAGTTAATTTGCTTTTTAAAGAAATCAATCAAGGTTTTGGTAGCAACTCAAGCTTTTAAGGAGGGATGCAAGCAACTTAGGCTTTTTTTCAAAAAGAGAAATGTTTTCTCTCTTTTTTTATTTCCATATGTGAGTTGCTTGCTTTTCTTAGCCTTACCGTACTCGCCTCTTTCCCCTTTATTTATATAGGAGGTGGCATCCTTATCCTCTAAGGAAAGGAGTATATAGCATATTTGGGCTTATTTAATCTTATCCTTGTAAACCCTAAGCCTTATCCAATAAGGCTCAAGTTTATCCTCCCACCAAGATATCTTATAGGCTTTTAAATTAAGCTTGTTAGCATAAAAAAATTTTACCCAATTAGTTACTAATTAATTTAGACCATCCAAATAAATTAGGTCAAGTATTTTAGCGGAGCCCATATTTAGGAAATAATTTTTTAAAATTATCCTTAAACCTAAATTAGAAAACTAATTTTCTTTTTAGGTAAGCGACTTCTAAATTAAGCAACTAATTTCTAAAATAGAAAAATTTCCATTTTAGGAAACTTTTTTCAAAACAAGAAACTTTTCATGTTCGAAAACCTTTTTCAAAATATTTGCTTTTCTTTTATTATGTGAATGATTAAACTTATGTGTGTGACTTAATAGGCTTATAGATATGTTGGTAATATGTCAAGAATAAAAGACACCTCTTTTATCTTCGGATACATAAATCAAGATTGGCCTCTAGTAAGGTATCATGACTATCTAATTCTCTAAGAGGATTAATTAATCAATAATTACCTTTCACGAGCATGGTTACCATACAATTCTATCCTCGTGTCAATTTATCACGAGTGTGATCTTGAACTTAGTTTCAAGTCTATTTGATTATGATCACACAAATTTTATTCGATTCTTAAATGTCTTAGCTTTAGTATAAACTAACTATACTCTATTGGTATACTCCTACTATGGCCATAGATTTCTTGAACGTAAACTCATCGAAGTGCAATGTGATAACTCCTTTAGCATATAAGGATTGACATCTCTTGTCTTAGTCATCCATATATCTCAATTAGATTCCTAGTGTACCCAATAAATTGCTCACATATAGCTCTTGACCGAGCCTATCAAAATGAGTGTCAAAGTACATAAATCCTCTATTGAGATAACCGTGATGACTTCAAGTCAAAAGACTTGTACCTATCTTGTATGAGATTCTCATAGATTAAACCAAATCGATTTTCGAGTGAGTCGATTTAATGATTTGTTCTCTAAATTAATCACCTAAGTGCTTGCTTTGGTATCACCATCCCAATAGATGTAAGATCTCTTGCTACTATCTTAAAGCATGAGCATACAACTAACAACTCTTACTCGTATATAGTCAATATCCATTCTTAAAAATGCTATGACTTGGGACATTTAATGATATCATTTAAATGCATCAATGTTCACCTCATATCAATTGATCAATAATTAATGCAATACTATTATATGGATTTCTATTAAATTATAAATGGCAAGAATTAATAAACACACTTCTTTTATTAATATATTAAAATATAAAATTATAATAAATCAAATCATATAAACAAGGTTAGATCTTAGGCACCTACACTAACAATCTCCTACTTACACTAGAGTCAACTAATCATATCCTTTATGCCTAAAGATCGAAAAAGGGTCTCATGTTTTTGTTGTGATAAAAGCTTAGTCAAGGGGTCAATTATGTTATCGTTAGCATGGACCTTCTCTATCCTTATATCGCAATGATTGATAATCTCTCTAATCTGGTGATAGCATAGCAAGTACATGCTTGGACCATTGATTAAAACCTTGGTTTCTTAGCTTATGCTATGGATCCTTTATAGTTGGTCATCAAGCCATGTGACATTGAAAGAAATCCTTTCTTTGATTCTTTCATACTAAACCTTTTTAGTATCATACCAATGTATCTACCTTGGGAGAGCTCTCAAATTCTATATGATCTATCTCTATAGATCTCCACTCCTAAAATGTAGGTCTGCTTTCCAATATCATACAAGAAGAAATTCTTGAATACCCAATGTTTTATAGATTGCAATATGATAATGCCATACCCAATAAGTAATTTGTTGTCTTCATATAGAATAACCAAGTCTACTAAAGTCTCATTATCCGTTTGAATACACAAGGTTCATTTTTTTTTTTTATGAAAAAGTCAAACCCTTTGATTATTTTATCAAAATATTGATTCTAGTTCCTATAAATCTTATTTGCATGTTCTTTAGTGATAAAACCATCGGGGTGTGTCTTCTACACATTCTTATTAAATTTTTCATAAAAGAAGATGGTTTTGTCAACCATTTGTCATAGTTAAGGGTCAATATATAACATTTCCACTTCATAGGTATTAGCTTTACCATCCTCTTTAGGATACACATCACCATATGTCGAGATAAAAAGATCATATCTTTTTAACTCTTAATGAACTCGTTTAGACCTACAAAGTTCTTATGTATCAGCTTTATGGGATAATTACAATGTTTTGTAACCTATCTACTTAGGGTTCTATTAGTTGAGTCTCAATTTATGAGTCTACTTGAATCTTATAGAATTCAACTTTTCTCCCACTCGTTTTCACCATCTATAAATTTCTTCCCAAGGAATTAACGTGCCTAGTCATGAATAGCATTTTATTCTAGTTGTAGGAAAGTTAATATCCGTTTGTCTTTTTTATTTCTCATAAATTTGCACTTCATTGAATTGAGCTCTATCTTGTCTCTATAGAAACGTTTGAAATATGGTTTATAGCCCTAAATCTTAAGAAAAAATAATTTTTTTTTCTTTTTATATCTCATATGGAGTCTCATTAACAAACTTTGTCGAACTCGTTCAAAATAAAGGTTGTAGTAAGGAGTGCATATCTTCAAAATGAAATAGAGATATTAGTTTGACTCATCATAGATTCCTATTACTCCTTTAGACACAACATTCAATTATGGTGATCCAGGTGATGTCCATTGATAGAGAATCTCATTCTCTTTTAAGTGATCTACAAATTCATTTCTTAAGTATTCATCACCTAGATCCGATCAAAATATCTTAATACTTTTGATAGTTCATTTCTTGACTTTAAATCTAGATTATTTGAACTTTTTAAAAACTTTAGATTTGTGCCTTATTTAATATAAATAAACAAAACATGATCTATCATTAATAAAGATTATGAAGTAATCATTTCCTCCTCTTTCTTGGATGGACATGGACTCGGATACATCTCTATATAAGGCCTAATTAAATCGGTAGCTCTTTTTGTTTCTCCACTAAAAGGAGATTCTTATCAATTTTTCAAGTAAACAAGATTCATAGACATCATCAAATGATTCTAGGTATCCATTTGTAAGTAGTTTTCAAATACTTTAGATTTGTGTCTTATTTAATACACATAACCAAAATATGATCTATCATCAATAAAGGTTATGAAGTAATCATGACCTCCTCTTACTTTGATGGACATAGGCTTAGATACATCTTTATGTAAGGCCTAATTAAATTAATAGCACTTTATCTTTCTCCATTAAAAGGAGATTCTTGTCATTTTTTCAAGTAAACAAGATTCATATACATCATCAAATGATTCTAAATATCCATTTGTAAGTAGTTTGGATATATGATTCTCGTTTGTATAGCCAAGTCAACAATGTCATAAATGTGTGTTATTTAGATCATTCGAGTCTTTTAGCATTTATATTATAAATAGGAGTTTCACTATGTTCAAAACATATAAACTATTATCAATTAAAACATTTTCATATAACAATTTATCTTTAAAAAGCATAACTATCGTTCTTAAATAAAATAAAAAAATCTTATTCCAAACAAGAAATATAAATAATATTCATAGTCTATACTAGGAATTTAAATAATAGTTATTTAGTTTAAGCACAAACCCACATAATAATGCTAACTCATAGGTGCCTACAACAAATGATCCAACTCTTGATCCATTCCTAATGTATAGGTAATCCTCCCTTGAACCAATCTTTCTTCTATTTCTAAACTCCGCACATTTCTAAAATTTGAGCACTACATATAATATCATACACCCATGAGGTGGGATTAGAAACAAAAAAAATTAGCTTTAATAACATAAATACATGAAGTGGTTGAACTCATCTTTTTCATCTCTTCTAAGCACTCCTTACGGATGCACTTCCAATGCCTTTTCTTGTTACAATGAAAATAAACTACATCCTTTAAGTTATTTTAACCTTTTTCACCCCTCTAGTAGGCATAGTAGAAGACTTCTTCTTTTGGTACTTGGGCTTTGTCTTACCCTTCATCATGACTTTTTCCTTATTAACAAGAAGTACGAACTCTTATTTTTCTTATTAATCTCAAGCTGAGCTTCTCTCAACATAGATAGCTCTCCAAGAGTCGTTTTCATATGCATCATGCTAAAGTTCAAGATAAACTATCCAAAGTCGTTAAGCAATGATTGTAACACTAGATCAATGGATAATTCTGTATCCATTCTAACTTAAAGCTCGACCAGCCTATTGAAATAACCTATCATCTCGGTGATATGCTTTTTGATGTTGGATCCTTCATCCATCTTGGCCACTAAAGAGCTTCTTGGCTATCTTATAGCTTTCTTGCCTAGTATTCTCCTCAAACAAACTCTTAACTTTTGCTATGATATCAAAGGCATTCATGCCTTTATGTTGATACCTATGCTCCAATGTCATAGATGTCAGCTTGATACTTTAAGAGATGATCACATCATCCCTATGTTGGACTCATGCTGCATAAGCTTCAGCTTGATCCCGAGGAGGCTTAGCTGGAAGAGGTGACTCCGTCGTATAGAGAATCTTCTCATGTTGAAGGACTATCCTCAAATTCATTTTTCAATTGAGGAAATTTATGTCATTGAAGGCATTACTTCCATCAATAATTGATCATATTGATGTGTTATTAGTCATACTATGCAATCTAACATGATAGAAAAGCATATGGTTTGGTTAATTAAATTACATAAATAAAATAAAACATAAATTAAGAAGTAAAATCTATGTTCGCTCTCACTATTTTTTTTAAGTTTTATAACCTTCAATATAGAACTTGAAAAAACTTTTTAATTCATTTTCCTCGGTGGATTAGGATTCTATCCTTTAACATGCATTAACCTTGAGTTATCTCAATAATTCATACATGAAGAATTAGGTAGGTAACTCCTTACCAATTACATCCGATGTAATTTCTAATCTCATTGGTGTGACAACTCCTTATCATCTTACATCTTATGTGAATACCAATATTGCCTATAAATTTGATAAGCCTTGAGTTATCTCAACAAACCCAATAATTCATCTCAAGTTAGACCCAAATGTTCGAGGATATCGCATGGCCCATGATTTGATTCTCTCAAGAAAAAGTGACCTTGAGTTATCTCAACAAGACAACAACGACCAAAAGAGTTCTCTCCTCATAACGTTGAAAGGCAATTAACTTGATATTAATTTGAAGGATTTAATATGGTAGGTCTCATCCTAACATGCATACTAGTTATTAAACGCATTAGTCCTATCATGTATAGGTCTCATCCTAACATGCATACTAGTTATCAAATGCATTAGTCTTATCATGCATACTATTTATCAATCGTATTAATCCTATCATACATACTATTGGTCATACAATAATTACATTCATCTCATGCATGACTCAAAAACTAGTGAATGGTAATGGATCTCTACTACTATTTCCCTCGAAGCCATAAAGAGACTAGTGGGTCAAATATCTAAGTAAAAAATTATTATAAATTTTTTGAGATTGTCTTCTCTTCTTAACTTCTTCTCCTTGCATCTATTCTAATATTCTATTTTTTATTTTTACATTTCTTCAAATAAAAAATCTCGAGTTACATTCGAAGAGAGTAAAGTGGGAAGAGAAAAATATCGAGAATAATAGAGAAGGCATGACACGTAGATCCTATTTAACCAAAACTTTACAAACATACATTCCTAAAAACTTTGTCAACTCATCTATACCATTCACTCATGCTTCAATTATATTGATACATGGCATACAAATAAAATATATTTCATTTTAACGTAATTATAAAATTAGATTTTGGTTATTTTATAGATAATATTAGAATTTCTCTAAATTTTAATTTTTAGACTTTTTGAGCCTTATGCTTATGGGCTTTTGGGCTTAGGAGGCCTATGTCTTGCCATGCCCTAAGCACTAGTCGATAGTTGCCATTGCGAGCGTGTACGGCACGGCACTCGCCATTGGCCGGTGCCTCGTACTAGCCTTGGTAGGCCAATTGGCTAGTGCTCGGCATCGGCTTGGCTGCCTATAGGTTAGTTCCCAACACCGGCCTAGTACTAATAGGCCTAGTGGCTAACACGTGCTTGGCTTGGAGTCGACACACTCGCATGCACCTACCCTTTTGCTTGACATGCTTGTGCATGTCCGGAACTGATGCCTAGCATGCTTATGCGTACCTATCCTAGTGTCTAGTGTTATCGTGTGTGTTTGGATACACGAGGCACGTCTAACCTTACGCACGCCCGGCGCATGCTTGGCCTTGCCCCGGGCCTAGCATGCACCCAACGCACTTCTGTCTTTACCACAAGCCCGGTATGTGACCCATGCACTATGGCCGGGCACATGCTTCGTGCGTCCTTGGCCTAGCCATAGGCACGGCACATGCTGGCTCGGCCATAGAGCTAGTACACGTACCCGGCACACGTCTAGCTCAGGCGTTGTCATGCATACTAGCGCCAATGTCCAATGTTGGCCTCGCACGTACCCATCATTTTCCATCTTAAAAATCATTTAAATAATTATAAAATATCAAAACATTAGATTTATAATTAGGAACATCAATTCATGTAGTTAATCATAATTAACACGACATACAATTAAAGATTTAATAGAGGATCCGATACCAATTGATGAATCATGCATCCTATGGAGGTCCCAAATAAAATAAAAAAATTTCTCCATCTAAGGCTCCCAAAATCATGCCATTGAATTAACTAATCATGTATTAACATGAATTTAAATATGGGTGAAAGATTACCTCTTATAGCATAGAAAACAATGAAGCAAAAAGGGAACCGTCCAAGTGTCTAGCCTCTATTGATAATCCACATAGCTTAAACACCCACAAAGGAAGCCACAAAAATTATAGAGTGCAAGCTCTAATCCTTCTGTATAATTAATTTGGTTTCTAAAGAAATCAATCGGGATTTTTACGATAACTTAGGCTTTTAGAAGGATGCTACTAACTCAAGCTTTTTTTAAGGGAGAGAAATGTTTTCTCTCTTTTTCTTTTATTATTGTCGTGTGTGTGTGTGTGTGTGTGTGTGTGTGTGCGTATGTGCGTGTTGCTTACTTTTCTTAGCCTTGCCTTACACCTCTTTCCATTTTATTTATACAAGAGGGTGGCATCCTTGTCCTCCATGACAAGGAGTTGTAATATATATGGACTTATTTGATTTTATCCTCGTAAACCCTCGGTCTTATCCAATAGAACTCAAGTTTATCCTCCCACTAAAATATCTTACAAGTTTTTAAATTAAGCTTATCGACCCAAACTCTTTTGGCTCAATTAATTACGAATTATTTTGAACCATCCAAATAAATTGGATCAAGTATTTTAGTAGAGCCCACTTATAGGAAATAATTTTTTAAATTATCCTTAAACATAAATTAGGAAACTAATTTTCTTTTTAGGTAATCGACTTCCAAATTAGAAAAATTATTTCTAAAATAGAAATTTTTTTCATTTTAGGAATTTTTTTTCCAAAATAAGAAACTTTCAAAACTAAAAACCTTTTTCCAAAATCTTTAATTCTCTTTTATTATGTGAATGTTTAAATTTATGTATGTGACTCGATAGACTCCTAGATATGTTGGCGGTATATCAAGAATAAAAAATACCTTTGTTTATCTCCCGATCCATAAATCAAGATTAGCATCTAGTAAAGTATCATGACTACCTAATTCTTTTGGAGGATTAATTAATTTGTAATTACCTTTCACGAGCATAATTACCATACAATTTAATCATCATGTCAATTTATCACGGTGTGATCTTGAACTTAGTTTAAAGTATGTTCGATTGTGACCATATTCCTAAATGTCCTAGCTACTAGAGTAAACCAACTTACTATATTGGTATACTTCTACTGTGGCCATAAATTTCTTGAGCGAGGCACTCATCGAAGTGCAATGTGATAACTCTTTTAACATATAAGGAATGACATGTCCTATCTTAGTCATCCACCTATCTCCATTAGATTCCTAGTGCACTCAATGAATTATCCATGTGCGGCTCTTGGTCGAGCCCATCGAAATGAGTGTCAAAGTATATCAAACCTCTAATGAGATAACTCGATGACTTCAAATCAAAGGATCAGTTGTACCCATCTCATATAAGATTCTCATAAACTAAACTGAATGGGTTCTCATGGCGAGTCACGTCCGGTGATATGTTCTTTAACATTAATCACTTAAGTATTTGCTTTGGTATCACCATGTCAATAAGTGTAAGATCTCCTACTACTATCTTATAGCATAAGCATAGCATTCACAAGATCTCCTACTACTATCTTATAGCATAAGCATAGCATTCACAAGTCTTACCGTATATAGTCGACGTCCATTCTTGACAATGCTATAACTTGAAATATTTAATTATATCTTTTAAATGCATTAATGTTCATCTCACATCAATTGATCAATCATTAATGCAATGCATATCATATGTACTTCTTTTATTAATTTATTAAAATACAACATTACAATAAACCAAAGCATCCAAATAAGGTTAGATTTTGAGAACTGACACTAACACGTGGCTTACTAATATTCAAGTGTCATGATTCGTCACTCGTCATGTTAACATTGACCAAAATTTTGGTCGAGAAAATCGGATCAATGCTTGGTATTGTTATCGGATGCATAGTTAGTGACCTTTCTATACAATTTTTAAATAACGAGCTAAAATTATTAAAAAAATATATAGTTCGTTATTTTCTATAACATTAAGCCTTTTTTATCATGTGATATTTGTGATTTATTTGTGTATGTGTGTATGTTTATCTTTTAAATTTCACATGTGTACACAAAAAAAGAAAAACTTTAGTTTTTTCATTAACATTAGAATTTATTAAATTTTTTTTTAATGTACTTTGTTAATATAAAGGATGTGTATTTAAGATTATTCGAATAAAAAATTTAGACAATTGACACGTAAATTATTCTAAAGATATCCCTTACTTTAAAATTAAAAAAAAAATCATAGTATTGTATTATTATTTTCATGATTTATATTTTCTTTCTTATATGGAAAACTTTACGAACAACTTTTAACTTGGTTATTCTTTTTAATGACGACACTATGTTTATCTACCCATTCTATATGCAAGGTAAACCGCAAGCTTTTTATGTTCAACTATTTTTTTTTCCTTTTTTATCATGTGAGATTTTTAATTTTTTTAATATTTTTTAAGTTCACGTATTTTTACATATAAAAAAAACTACTCTAGTTTCTATTTTACATTAATATTAGAATTTATTAAATTTATTTTAATGCATTAGGTGGATATGAAAGATGTGTCATTAAGATCGTTCGGAAAAAAGATTTAATCTCGATTGATAAATGAATTAGTCCAAAGATATCTCTTATCTTAAAATAAAAATAAAAATAAATAATATTTTTAATATTTTTTAAGTTTCGGGTATATTTGCATATAAAAAAAAACTATTCTAATTTCTATTTTACATTAATATTAGAATTTATTAAATTTATTTTAATGCATTAGGTGGATATGAAAGATGTGTCATTAACATCGTTCGGAAAATAAATTTAATCTAGATTGACATTTGAATTAGTCCAAAGATATCTTTATAACACTCCCGACCTAAGACCTACATAGGTCCATCATTGACTTGCATTCTAAGTGCAATGAATGCGAGGCCACGAAGCCTCCAAGCCTCCTCACCTCACCTAACAAAATTACTAGTAAAAGTGGTGGTTTTCGTATGAGGTCCCTAATAAATAAAAAATAATAGGTCTCAATTAAATAAAACTTAGGTATAAATTTTTTTGAAAATTCCACTAATACCAATTAATATTCCTACTACATGTGTATAAATATTGAATGTTAAAATTAGGTTAAAAACTTATATTCTTGAAATCCAATTTAAACATTTAAATAAAATACCTTATATTAAACTAAAATGAAACATGTCTTATTTTTCTCAAATTCCTTCTAGAAATTCACATCATAATTAAATTAGTTTTGACATAAAAATATTGAGGATTTATTCCACTAAATTTTACTGATTATTTCTATATTGAATCTTAAAATAAAAATTAAAAAAATAAAAACATAATACTGTTTTATTATTTTCATGATCTATATTTTCTTCCCTGTATAGGAAACTTAACGAAAAAACTTGTAACTTTTGAGATAAAAATCCAGATCTAATCTTAATTAAGTATGGGATCCGTAACACTCTTGAGGAAAATCCAGATCCAATCCTAATTAAGTATGGTATCCGTTAATTAATAGTAAAATATATGTGGCTTTTAATTGATAATTTAAAAAAAAAAAAAATCCGAGTCCTTTACTGATAACGAAGTTCCTTCCGAATTCCACAAGAACGCCTCTATATATACCCAAGTCCACTTCACAAAATAAATCAGACGTAGTATTTGCTATTTCCTTCCAGAAAGGAGGAAAAAAGAAACCCATTAGATTCTTTTTGTTGCGCAGCAATCCAAGCATTGAACCATGGCTATTCTCTCCGATTACGTTGAGTCTGAACAAAACCAGCAAACCCCAACATCTCCTTCGTCCTCATTGTCATTCAAGGTAGTTCTTGATCCCTCAAACCCTCTAGGGTTTTTGGAGTCTGCCCTCGACTTTTTGTCTCAAAAGTCTGATGTCATCAAAACCGATGTCTCTGCCCTAGTTAAGGAGTTCAAGAAAAGAATCAAGGCTGAAGAGGATTCGAAGAAAGCGGAAGAGAAAAGGCGTGCTGAAGAGAAGAAGAGAGAGGAGGAGAAGAAAAAGCTGCGGGTTCCAAACAAAGACAATGGTCTTGACATGGAAAATTATTCATGGGCACAGACCCTGCAGGAGGTAACTATTATTGTTCATGTCCCTCCTGGAACGAAATCTAGGGACGTTGTGTGTGAGATGAAGAAAAAATCTGTGAAAGTTGGACTCAAAGGTCAGCCTTCAATTCTTGAAGGAGAACTATTTGAGACAATCAAGGTTGATGATTGTTTATGGAATCTTGAAGACCAAAAGACTGTTTCTGTGCTTCTGACAAAGTGCGACAGGATGAATTGGTGGAAGTCCTTGTTCAAGGGGGTCCTGAGATTGATATTCAAAAGGCTGAACCGGAGCCAAGCAGGCTGTCAGATTTGGATCTAGAAACAAGGTCCACTGTGGAAAAGATGATGTTTGATCAACGACAGAAGCAGTTAGGTCTCCCTACCAGCAAAGAGATCGAGAATGAAGGCCTCTTGAAGCAATTCATGGCTCAGAATCCAAATTTCGCCAATAAGAATCCAAACATGAACTTTTCCAACATAAAGATGATGTAGACGGTAATCTTTGGGCCATATTAGAGTAATTCTAGGCAGGATATAAAGAAATTTAGTCAAGTGCAGAATCTATTTTAAACTTTTGATGCGTGAGTACAATTTTATAGTAGTTTGGAGTTTTATTTTCCTCCTCTGAATATTGAAATATGTTGTTGGCAATGCCATGATTTACAAACAAGAGCGAGTCTAATTTACTTTTTCTTTTTTTTTCTTTTTCCTTGACAAGATCCAAATTTGACTAGTTAAGTAATCGTTATGTTTTGAATTATAAAGCGGTATCAATTGCTTCCCTTCCTTTTTAACTCCTTATGATTCAAATTGAACAAAGCTATCCATTTTAAATGCAGAGACCTTTTAAAAGATTCACTAGGATTGAATATAAAAAGGATTATCGAGTACAAAAGGTTAAATGGAGATTCATTTGATCATACCAAAATCAACATGCCAAACACTAAATTAACGTTAACATTAATAATAACCGTGAAGGTTCAAGACATCTACAATGTCTGGTTTTATTCTGGACAGAGAACTTAAGCACGCTATCTCATAGCGATAAGTCTACCGCAAGAACCATAGTAGTAGATTTAAGTACCTGAACATAACAACAGAGCCAATCCACAACCAGAGTAGGAATGTTCTCATAACCACATATAGAAATTTTGATGGCATTTCTTGTTGTAGCCATCTAAATATCCAGCTAGAAATTCCCATACTCCTTTCAAGCATCTGCATGAAAACATATGAGTATGATTAAAATTAATCTATTTGTTTTCCACCAAGTCTTGGGACGTCTAGGTTGGGAGATTGTGGAAAAGCATGTTCCAGATTTGAACACTCTTACCATTTGGGGAATGATAACTCCTCCCAGCTGAGTCTGGAGCCATTGGAATGGCCATTGATAGCTGAACAGTAGACGAGTTCTTGTTGGATCTTTGATCAATGAGATAGGAATCTATATCCCTGCATTTTGGCCACTCATCAAAGAGAGGCTGAAGAGACTGATTTTCCTGCCTTGTAGATCCTGATGAACTGAACTCCCTTCCAAATAAATAATGTTGCTGTTGTTGTTTTGAGGTTGCAGCATCAACAGTTAGAGGCTCAAAATCCTGCAGTGTCTGCAGTTGTGGGTAGTTTTGCAAAAAAGCACCATTTCTTGATTCTGGAACAGGGTTTGCAGGGACTTCGGATGTGAGACGCCAAGTGCTGTCCACAGTAGAGTTCATCCCAAGGCTCCTTGCATCTCCCAAAGCTTCTGGTAAGAAAGTTTTCTCATCTACTTCGGGCTTCAGTCCATGGAGAGACCTGCAATTCCAGTTTGTAAAAACACACCCAAGAAATTTTTTTCCTTTGCAACACATGTTCAAGCTCTCCAAGAAATCCAAGCTAGTCTTTAGATATTCAAGTGCAATCAAGATTATGATGTAGTGGTCTAGTGAGGAGCAAGTCTGCAGTAAGCTAACCCACTCCATTCTCTTCAAAACTATCTTACAATTCACAGAATCGTTTTCTAGCTTAATTAACAAACTCACCAGCAATGTTGAGTATAAGCATGGAAATGGGATGCGGGAACAATTCAATGCATCTTCTGAAAGCTAAGACATCATAAGATGGAGATGCATAAATGATGACTGTGTATGCAGGGATAGACAGGGGCAGAAAACCTCAAAAACACAAAATATTTACACACACACATGTATGTTTGTATCTACGTGTGTGTGTGTGTGTGTGTGTGTGTGTGTGTATTATGGTAACATGATAATAAATTACTGACAATTTTAGATGTGTAGCCTTATATGGCCAAAAGGTCCAAATCTCGTCAACATTACTCCATCTACCATTAAACTATAAATATATCACTGTTATAATTTGAGAATAGATGGTAGCAAACCAAAATGAGATATCACTGCAGCAATCCAAAATCACAATAATAAACCATAAAGGGTATATGAGCAAATGGCACCAATGATGGCTAGATTTGGTTGCACTTGTCGTTATACAAACAAGAGTGGGGGAAACAGGGGATTTTAAGGTTTGAACCTCATTTCTTAATTGTTTCACAACATCCCCTTTAGACAGGCTGAAAATGCAATTCTATATTTTGATGTAAAAGGAACAGAAAACCTAGACAAGTCTGGATTATATTTCGTAAAGTTGCAACAGCATCCAAATTATCTGAGTATTAATCTGAAAGAACAGAGGCAATACAAAGACAAGCCACATTTTGTATGTCATTGTATGGATACTGGGTAGCATTGCAGCAGATGGGTTTTCATTGGTTACAAAAAAATGTTTACTGCCCACTCCAAATAAAGGATGAGAAACCAACTAACTTTTATTTGTTTAGAAATATTATCGATGAGGCTCCTTAAAATCCACAACAGGCTAGCAACAGAGAAGAGGGATAAGGCAAAGAAGAACCTATTTAACGTATTCCAAGTTTTCAACTTGTTATATCAGCTGAATTTGATGATATGAGATATTAGATTTTCTAAAGTTAATGGTAGACAAGAAATTTTGGAGTGCTTTCTGAGTAAGATGTTCAAAACAAGGTCATCAATTTCAAAACTTAATCCCATACATTTAGCAAGTAACCTTCATCATTCATTAATGCAGTATTATCTTGTTTACCTTATGCACAGGACCATCACTCTAGCTTTTCTTTTTACAACGCTAGTAAGTAATATTAAGTTAGTTATCAGTGCCACTACAATTACCAAGGTGCTTCCACCAATTCAAGCAAACATATCAACAATAGCAAGCATAAAACTTAAGCACTGGAACATCATGACTCGAGCACCTTGGCTTGCTCAATGCAGCATAAGGATTGACAATTGCTTTATGTAATGTTTAAGTGGCTTGAGGTCAGGCATGTTACTCAAAGTTAAAGGCTGCATCAAATATCACTTATCCCTCAATTGATATACCACTTCACCCATAGTCATAGATACACCAAAATACAAATATAGATTGCTATCAAGCACAAATCCTTTAGTAAAACCTTTGCTCAACATGCAGTTTGATTAGTGCAAATAACAATTGCGCACCTGTAGTCTTTACTATTGACACCATAAGGCATAGACTCCATCTGCCAACGTGACATATTGCTTCCAAAGCTTAAGGCCCCGGAATTACCAACGGTGGGTAAAGGCATAGCCGGGTATGCTCTGCTGCCACTGCTGCTGCTCCCAGTTGCAATTTCTGATGCCACAGTCGACATGGACTGAGAAGTAGTTTGTGATTCCACAGGCTTTCTTGAACGGTTACGGCTTCTATTCATATGCCGCTCACAATACTTGGAGTCCGGATGAGCATCTTTGGAGCACCTCCACTTCTTGCCATCTGTCCTCCGGCACCTTCCTGGCTCCGAGTCAATCTTCTTCCCAAAATAGGAACAATAGCTTACTGCAAAAGAAGACCAATATAGCATGTAACAAGCACAAAAATACTTTAAAGTTAGTTGATTAACTAGACATCACCAAGACATTTGATGTAACAAAGTGCACACATGCAAGCACAAGCACGAACAATACGACTTGCAAATTAAAATACTTTCAAATGTCAGAAAACTGCACTGCCCATTTACTTTACATTTTCTCCCAAACCATTTACCTTGAGTTAAATTCAATTACTTGATGGCTATTTGGATGTCTCGTTGCATAATATTTTTCACCTCATTTTCATAGCATTTAACAGTCCGAATGTAAAAACAGATTAACAAACATAATAAAAGGGGCAGCAAGAAGAAGCAAAACGCAGTTTTTAACCAGTCTCAAAACAGTTGAAAAAATAAGTAGTTCATTGAATCGATCAAGATAATGTACAATTTTGAGAACAAATCCATAATTACAAGTGAGTCGTTTAAGAGTAGAAATTAACACAGTAAACGGTAAAATTTATTTAAAAAAAATAGACTGACCTTGCCAACTTTAATTAATAAAACTAAATAAGTCCTAGACGTACCAATCTGTTCCCATCTTAAAGACACCAACTTCAAATTGAAATTGAAGGTGAGATACAATTCTGATAAAAGCCCTCCGTTACATGTGGGTCAATTAAAGAGTAGCAACAAAAAAAGGACATAAAAATTCTAAAAAATCAAATTGATACTCCAACTTCTTCTATTGCCTCATTCATTATAACCAAACAAGTCCTAAATGTACCAAACTTTCTAAATCTTAAGAACACCAACTTCAATTAAAACTAAAGCAACACAAAAACTGACAAAGAAGACAAGATAAATCCAAAAATGAAACATAAAAGAACTAAAGCCAAAAGGGTTTTTGTTTTCGTTGCTTACAATTCGATTGGTGCAAGAAACCAGGGGAAAGGAGCTGGAAACTCTTGCGAATAGGAAGGAGAAGGTAAGGAGGGACAGGTAATCCAGCTTTTAAATACTTAAAGATAAGAGCTTGATGCTCTAGCT
This sequence comes from Dovyalis caffra, assembly GCA_963924115.1. Taxonomy (NCBI): domain Eukaryota; kingdom Viridiplantae; phylum Streptophyta; class Magnoliopsida; order Malpighiales; family Salicaceae; genus Dovyalis; species Dovyalis caffra. The sequence continues at coordinate 7,271,781 of CAWUPB010001197.1, forward strand.
CATGCCACTGCGCCACCGTGAAACCTGGTTGTGCTCTTGGCCCCACCGCCGCCACAGTCACTGATGACTTGCTCATTTCTTTCACTTTTCTCTTCAACTTCACTTGGGTAGGACAGACTTCTACTACTACTATTTTAAGCAACCCTGTTCAACAAATATTGGAAAAAGGAAGGAAGGGTTAGTTTGTGAGATATAAATACCTTTGCATGCGTTTACTGGGATTCAGAAAGAGAAATAGAAGATTTTTCTTTTTTACCATTGAACGGGAGATGGGAGAAGAGGGTTTGGACATAGTTGGGGAAATGTTAGATGTAGAAAAGAGAGAGAAAGAGAGAGACGGAAAGGACTAAAAACTCTCTGTTCGGTGGAAAAATGGCTTTTTATTTTTTGATTTTTGAATTTGGACATTAATGCTTCGATTTTTTGGGAGACAACAAAAGCGGAGTGCTATGAAATCTTGGCTAAAAGGCCCAATCTTTGCTTAACTTTACCTTATTTAAATTTTTAATTTTTATTTTTATTTTTATTTTTATTTTTATAAAAATTTAATCCATTCTATAATTTTTATCTATCACTCTTTTTAAAAAAATAATAATTTTTTATATTTCAATCTGAAATTTTTATCTATCACTCTTTTTTGTACATACATTAGAAAAATTCAAACTATTAAAAAAAAATTCAGAATTTTTAAATGTTATTTTTTAAAAATATTAAAAATACAAAATAATACAAAATGATTCTAAAGTTTTTTAAAAGCTTTAAATAAATCTTACTGAATAATTTCTTATTTTTTGTAATTGTATTATATATATGTGTGTGTGTGTAAATAACAAAAAATAATTTGATAGATCATATAAAAAAAAAAGTTTAAAAAGATCAAAATACAAATTTAAAATTTAAAATTTGATTTTTGAATATACTTAAGTTCAGAAAAGATTCTATCTTTTAGTCTAAAATCTTCCTAGCCTCTTTTTTTATAATATATATGCAGTCTAAAATTAACCTTTGGTGGAAAAAACTCCACAAGTTAAGGAATATCAAATGCTACTAATTCTAATAATTCAATGTGTAATAATCGGTATATGCTAAAACTAAAATTGAATAAAAAATTAAATATTAAAAACATGTGATAAATATTTTGAAGGCATGGAATAACCCACAAAAGCTTGAAAGAATATTTAGAACTACTAAAATAGTTATTTGATTGCTAAATGAATATTTTATTAATTTTACAATGCATGAATAGTGATTTATGTGTGAAATAATTAATTTGAGCATATTGCATATGCATGAAAAATGTTTTGTTTGCTTAGAATATTTATTAAAAGGGTGTTAAATTATTTTATGTTGTTGTATGAATTTTTTGGTTTGTTGTAAACATTTTATTTAAATTTTTGTGTGTATGAATAGTGTTTTTTAGGTAAACTAATTAAATTAGGTACTTTAAGAGTATAAGAAAATTATTAAAAGGGTATAGAAAAATCATTTAGGATGTGCAGGAATATTTAATAAATTTAAATGAATTTTTCTATATATAAGGAATGTTTCTTATAAAAAATAGTGTAATTTTTACACTAGATAATTAATTTGAAGGCCTAAATAAGTATATAAAAATTATGTGAATGAGGATTAAATTCTTTTAAAAAACTTTTGAACTTATTATGAAAAGAATTTGGATTTTGAAAAGCTATGGGATGCAATTTTGGATTTAGGGACTTAATTGCATAAAATTAAGGACTCAATTGTATAAAATTGAAAGTTTGAACTTTAAAATTAAATTATGTAGCAATTTTAAAAGTCAAAAAGTGGCTGTAAAAACTTAAAAATAAGGTTCAAAAGTGATTATTTGAATAAAAGGAGGATTTATGAAAGAATAAGCCATGGAACATTCCGGAAACTTGAGGAACTAAAATTAATTATTTTTCCTCCAGCTTTGGCTGACTTACAGAATTAATTAGGCCTAAATTTCAGTAAAAATCATGACCTTAATTGAGCTAAATGGAAGCTTCAAACTAAAACAAGGATAAATGGCTAAAATTTTAGCCAAATGAAAAGAGGAGATTGCAAATCGAATTAACGGCTAAGATTTATCCAAATTAAGGATGGAGACGAGGCCAACAAGTTCACAAAATGTGCCTATAAATAGAAGTGCTGGAAAATTTTAAAATGGAAGGAAAATAGAAAAATACAAAGGAAACTTTTGCAAAATTTTCACTTAAAATTTACCCAAAATATTCTCAACCAATTTTAGGCACTCCAAATCAATAAATTAAGCCTCAAATTCAAGTTGGAAGCTGAAAATTTCTAAGGAGGAAATTAAAGAAGCTCATCCAAAATTAAGAGGGAAAAGAGGAGGAAGAAAATTCTTAACAATCCAACTTTTTAAGGCTAATTTGGAGCTTAATTAGGTATGTTAACTTCACCTACATCACAAGAAGCTTTTAATTGATGTCAATTTGTGCTTTAGATGCTTTAATTTATGAATTTTAGTCTTAATTTTGAAAATTAGGGTTAGGTTATTGGTGAAGAAAAATTGGATAAAATCAAAGTTAGTTAGTAATTCATGCAATTAAGGTTAAAACATATTAATTGAACTAAATTTGAGGTTTAGAAATAAAAAATTTATAGGGTTAGGCATGGGTGACTATTCAACCCAAAATGGAGATTTAGGGCTTTTTTATTCTTTCATATAATTGTTGTTCTATAGCTTGATTATTACTTAATTAGGTGTGAATTAATGTTTAGGGGTGAAAATTTTCATTCAAATGGAAGAAAATTCAATGAATTTATTAGGGTTTATATTCGGCCTAAAACCCAAAAATTTACGGTTTTAATTCTTCCATTCAATTGATGAATTATTAGTTAATTGGTAGTTGAATGAGTATGATTTGATAATTAGAAATGAAAAATTCTACAAAAGTTTAAGAAAATTGCTTAATTTTGCTTAGGCCCATTAAGGCCCAAATAGGGTTTAGGCATGTAATTGTTTCATAAATGTCAATTAAATCAATTCCTATTGCTAATGGGTGATTGAATTACTTGGTATTAGAAATTAATGATGAAATGAGAAGAAAATAATTAGGCTTTGGTTAAGGGTAAATTCGACCCAAAATGGACAAATTAGGGTTTAGGTTTTAAATGATCCTTAGCATTTTAATTTATTAATTCAAACATAGAATGATGTAATGAGATAGATTAGAATGAGGAATTTCATAAAAATCTAAAAATTATCTTGTATTAGTAAGGTTAGAGTTTGGCCCAATAAGGCCCAATGTGAAAATTGTACATATATTTAGTTAAGTAACACCTAATTAAGTTAGTTCTTGAAGTTAGGATTAAATTAAGTAGAATAATATGTGAAATAGATGTTAAAATTGAAAGAAAATAGTTAGGTTAGGCTATGGCATAATTCGGCCTAGGTTAGAAAAATTTAGGATTTCGGGTTTATTTTATGTAACTTAATGTGTAATTGTGTTTTTGAATATCATTTAATGTATTTGAAATATGTATGTTGATTGTATTTGTAATGTTGATGAATATGGAATTATGTTATGTGTATGGTGTATTGGTGTTGGAATTAGTCATGTGGTTTGAAATCATTTATTCAATGAAATGTTGATAATGCATTTATATTATTGAATTATGCATTATCACAACACATTTGCATATTATTCATACCATGCATTTAATGAATTAACATTGTTACGCATTGTCGATGAAATGCCTAAGCTTTTCAAATTCTATGAAAAATATTTTAAATCATGAAAACATATTTTTACGTCATGATTCTCCAATAGCAATTGGATCTATTTTATGAAAGATGATTTTCATGACTTTAAGGAATTTTATAAGGAAGGGCTTCATGGGTTTTTCATATCTTGATGGTAACAATTCGGAGCGGGGCAAGTACGGACGTGCACTTTTAGAGGCTCGGCAAGACGCATCCATAGACGGGTCCGGTTCGTCAAACATATTATGGAAACCTTGAAGTACCCGTGATGAGACATATCCAAAGACGAAAAAAGAAATTCAAACTAATCATGAAATGTATTTATGACATGAAAAAGATTTTAATATGAGCATACCACTATTTTATATATGCATATTCATTTACATGTATGACATGCATAAGTTAACTTACTAAGCTCTCGCTCATTTAGTTTTCTTGTGATGTAGATAATTAAGGTAATCATGGCTTACTTCTCCGCTAAGCTGATCTACGAGGGTTACACTCGACAATTATACCTTGGATGGGGATTTGGTTTCCAAGTCGACCTACTTCACGCTATTTTCTTCCCGGTATTAGTTGTCATTATTTATGCATTAGGACTAACCAGATCGTTTTATACCATATTTAAAGAAATAGACAAATAGATAGGAAATTGTTGATATGATATAGGCCGATAAATAAGCTACTTTTGTTATATGTAGCACTAAATTAGCTTTTGTATATTAGTAGTGTTATATATGTAAATAAAATAGTAGAGTAATCATAATTAGTGTAATTTCCTTTAGGTTAATTATTTCTTGACTAGTACCATAAGCAAATTAGAACACCGATTAAGGTAAATGGTAACTAGCAATTACTCACCAAATAACAAGGTAAAAACAATCGGTAACTAACATAAAAGGTTAAATAGTAAAAAGAAAAACAAGTAAGTATCAAGTAATGGATCATGCTTAAATAAATTTAAATAAGTTAAAAAAAAACGAATTTAGGAAAACAGAGAGTCACGAGTTCAATTAATTCAGTCCACAAAACTTAAATAAAATAATAAAATATAAAAAATTCATAGTGTATTTTAGACTAAATTATAGGACTTAATTATCATTATTAGACTTTCACGGCGTAATTTATACATAAGATGTTAATAATAAGTCATAGTGCCTTATTAGTTTGCATTCATTGTACTTCGAATGTAGGTTAGTGGCGATAATATTCTTAACCTATTAGGTCCTAAGTTGAGGATCTTACAAATATGGTATCAAAACAGAGTTTACCGAATCACATCCAAGGTATATCAATGGCAACCTCGGGAATTAGTAAGTATGTTTAATGAATGATGATTTTGATTGTTTGATATGCATGTGATGAATGCGAATGATATGATGTTACTTTGAAATTCAAGGTTATAAGTTAATACGAGATGAATGACTTGATGGGTATTGTATATGTTTGTAATTAAAATAGGGAAAGATTATACCATCAAAACGGACTATTAATAACAACACTAGTAATAATACGAGATCGATCCGTATGTTGAGTGACCGAAAGGGAGAATTAATGGAGCTACCTAAGAGGTAGCGAGATATGATGGAGCTGCAATAAGAAAGGCATGAGGAATAATTATAACAAATATTAGAAATGACTAGATGTGGTCCAGTTGATACACGTCAACCATAGAGGACCGAGATGGTAGAGCATTTGCAACGATTTAATCCAAAGGAATTTAAAGATGATCCAAATCCTAATATAGTAGAATAGTGGATTGAATCCTTAGAGGTTATTTTTGAATATCTAGATATGAGTTATGTAGATCGTGTAGCATGTGCCACCTTCGTACTAGTGCTTGATGCATAAAATTAGTAGAAGATGATGAAAGCATCCCTCGATGAAGCGAGGCTTACATGGAATCAATTTAAGGACTTGTTTAACGAAAAATATTTGTATGACATCATAAGATCCCACAAAATCCATGAGTTTCTTCAGCTAGAGGCAAAGAGATATGTCGGTTATGAAATATGTTCGCAAACGTGAACATGGTTATCGTTATACTACTTTTATTGCCAAAAGTGAAAAAAGGAAGAAGGAAATTTCGTTTATGGTCCGAGGGTGGAAATAAGGAGTTTTATCCAAATGTCAACCGATACCTATAAGGACATGGTAAGAAAGACGCTTAGAGTTAAAGTAGACTAGAATGAGAGTACCAATATTCCACCCCAAAGTATAAAGAAGGGACGAGTTGCCCTAGCGAGGTTCAAAGGCCAACTTAGCGAGAAAGAGGCCTCTTGGTCCGAATTAGAGAAGGGATAATAAAAAAGGAAAGGCACCTTTAAAGCCACAAAAGATGGAGGACTTGGGTAACCAAAAATGCCCAAAATGTGGACGCTCACATACTAGTGATTGCTTGATGGGTATCAATATGTGTTATTTCTATCAAGAGGTCGGACATTTGGCTAATAACTATCCAAAGAGGAAGTAGATTGAAGGATAATACGTTTCGAGGTGCGTGTATACACTAACACAAGAGGAAGTGAATAAAGAGGATGCTATGATTATATGCAATAATGTCTCAATCCTTAATCTTACTTGCATATGCATCGATAGATTTAGGTGCCACACATTCGTTTGTTACATGATCATTATTAAGACAATTAGGCATGGTACCGAAGTATTGAATATGACGTATGAAGTGGCTCTCCCATCGGGAGAATCACTAAAGTCTAATACTTTATGTGCCAACCTTATAGCCTTAAGTCTTTAAGACTTCGATGTTATTCTTGATATGGATTTTCTTTTTAAGAATTAGCAATCAATTGATTGTTTAGCTAAAAAAGTGATATTTCACCCATTGAATGAGCGACCTTTTGAGTTACAAGTCGGAACGCAGGTGAGGCTCGTAACCCTAGTTTCGATAATGATAGCCTAGAAATTGATAAAAGGTAGATGTATAGGCTACTCGGTGAATATGATTGATACTAAAAAAAAAAAAAAAGAGCCGAAAATTAGAAGATATTAAATTAGTTAAAGAATTTCTAAATATCTTTCTCGAGAACATGTCGGGATTACCACTAAAAAAGAAAATTGATTTTAAAATTGAATTGAAACCGAAACGTTGTCAATATGTAAAGCACTATACAAAATGGCTCTAGTAGAATTATAGAAGCTTAAAACGCAAATATAGGAGTTGTTAGATAAAAGCTATATCCACCCTAGTCGTTCATCGTGGATAGCTCCAGTATTAGTCGTAAAGAAAAAAAGATGGATCATTGAGGTTGTGCATTGATTATAGAGATTTGAATCGAGTGATTGTTAAAAATAAGTATTTGTTTTCGCGAATAGATGACTTGTTTGATCGAGTTGAGAGGAAGCTTAGTGTTTTTCAAAATTGATCTTCAATTAGGATACCACCAATTGAGGATTAAGGAAGAGGATATAAAGAAAATAGCTTTTAAGACTCGATACGAGCATTACGAGTATTTAGTGATGTCGTTCGGGTTAACTAATATCCCAACTGTATTCATGGATCCGATGAATCGAGTATTCCATGAATACCTGGATAAATTCATTATTGTATTTATTAATGATATCCCGATATATTCTAAAAGTCATAAGAAGCACGAGGAGCATCTTAAGAAGGCATTGCGAGGCACATCGGTATTCGAGTTTGATTCGCCGGACATACTATAGAAACCCCGAAGTACTCGTGATGGGACATGTCCAAAGATGGAAACAAGAATTCAAACTGATCATAAAACATATTTATAACATAAAAAAGATTTTAATATAAGCATATCAATATTTTATATATGCATATTCATTTACATGCACAAGTTAGCTTACCGAGTTATCGCTCATCTAGTTTTCTTGTGAAAAGATAATTAAGGTAATCATGGCTTACTTATTTGATGAGTTGATCTTCGAGGGTTGCACTCGATGATTATACCTTGGATGGGGATTTGATTTTCAAGTTGCCCTTAGCTGTCATTATTTATGTATTAGGACTAGTCGGACTATTTTATGTTGAACTTAAAGTAATGGAAAAATAGATAGAAAAGCTGATGATATGATGTAGATCGATAAATAAGCCACTTTTATAGTATATGGTGAAGGATCATGCATCCTATGGAGGTGCAGAATAAATAAAAAATTTTCCTCCATCTAAGGGCTCAAGATTAAGCCATTGAATCTACTAACTATACATGTATGAATTTAAAGCAAAGAACAAGGATTACCTCTTGTAACGTAAATCTAAATTCCTTTTAGAAAAGTCATCCAAGTGTCCGACCTCTATTGATGATCCCCACAATCCAAATATCCACGAAAAAGCACTCAAAATCGATAGGGTACTAGCTCCTTCTTTTTCTAATTTAGTGTTTCTTATAGAAATCAATCCCGGACAATTTTGCAACAACCTTAAAAGAGAAGGAAAGAGTTTGGTTTGTTAGGGTTTTTGGAGAAAACTATTTTCTTCTATTTTTCTCTCTTGGCCATGTGCCCTATGTTTATTTTTGGGATGGTCAAAATTTCTCTTTCCCTTTTTTCTTTATTTTTGGCCAAAAATCTCTCTCCCTAAATCTCCTTGTGTTGTCACACCTCCCTCTTTCCTATATATTTATAAGAGAGTTTTCTTGTCCTTCAAAGATAAGGAAAGAGGCAGCGAATGAGTCCCTAAAGGACTCTAAGTTATTGCTTCCTTATCCTCCGAGGACGAGGAGTTATTTTGTATGTGAAATTTTTTATCATTATCTTTAATTCAATCTTATCCAATAAGGTTGATGTTTCTATTTTGGGTGGGTCTATATTAAGAATAATTTTTTAAATACTCTTTAACCTAAATTAGAAAACTTATTTCCATTTTAGGTTATTTACTTCCAAATTTGGAACTAACTTCCAAATTAAGAAACTTTCCATTTTAGGAAACTTCCTAATTAAGAAAACTTTCTATTTTAGAAAACTTTCTATTTTAGAAAAATTTTCATTTTGGAAACCTTTTCCAAAATAGAAAACTTTTTCAATATCTTTGCTTCTCATTTATAATGTGAATACTTAAACTTATGCATGTAACTCAATATGCTCCTAGATATCTTGTCAATGTATCAAGAATAAAATACTCTTATTTTATCTCTAGATATGTAAATTAAGATTGACCTCTAGCATGACTAACTAACTCTCTAGAAGGATTAGTTAATTCATTATTACCTTTCATGAGCATGGTTACCATATAATTCAATCCTAATGTCAACTTATCACATTGTGATCTCGAACTTGGTTATAAGTCTTGTTCGATTATGATCACACAAGTTTTCTTTGATTCTCAAATGTTTTAGCTCTTAGAGTAAACCAACTAAGCTTTATTGATGTACTCCTATTATGGCCATGGATTTCTTTAGAAGATATTTATCGAAGTGCAATGTGATAACTCCTTTAGCATATAAGCAATGACATATCCTATCTTAGTCATACGTCTACCTCCATTAGATTCCTAGTGCACCCAACGAATCGCCCATGTGCAACCCTTTAATGGGTTCATCGAAACGAGTGTTAAAGTGCATAAGTCCTCGAACGAGACAACCGTGATGACTTCAAGTCTAAGGACCATTTGTACTCATCTCGTATGAGATTTTCATAGACTAAAACCAAATGGGTTCTTGTAATGAGTCAAGTCCATTGATATATTCTCTAACATGAATCACCTAAGTCATTTCTTTGGCGTCATTATGCCAATACCTATCGTTATCATATAGTATGAGCATATCACTCACAAGTCTATCCGCATATAGTCAATGTTCATTCTTGACAATGTTATGACTTGTGATGTTTAATGATATCATTTATATGTAGTAGTGTTTATTTCACATCTTTCAATCTATCATTATTGCAAATATATATCATAAAGACTTCTATCTAATTTTACCGAAAACATAAAACATAAGAATTAATAGAATGACTTATTCATTATTATTAAAATAAATAATGCAATAATAAATTAACTCGAAGCCCATCCAAACACGAGTTGAATCTTGGGCACCTACACTAACATGTGGCACTAAATTGGCTTTTGTATGTTAGTAATGCTATGTATGTAAATAGAATATCGGTAATAAAATAGTAGAGTAATCATAGTTAGTGTAATTTTCTTTAAGTTATTTATTTCTTGACTAGTACCACAAGTAAATTAGAACACCGATTAAGGTAAATGGTAACTAATAATTACTCACCAATTAACAAGGTAAAAACAATCGGTAACTAACATAAAAGGTAAAATAATAAAAAGAAAAATAAGTAAGTATCAAGTAATGGATCGTGCTTAAATAAATTTAAATGAGTTAAAGAAAAACCAATTTAGGAAAACAGAGAGTCACAAATTCAATTAATTCAGTCCATAGAATTTAAATAAAATAATAAGATACGAAAAATTCATAGTGCGTTTTAGGCTAAGTTGTAGAGCCTAATTATCATTATTGACTCCTGCGGCGTAATTTATACCTAAGAATGTTAGTAATAAGTCATAGTACCTTTTTAATTTGCATTCATTGCACTTCGAATATAGGTTAGGGACGGTAATATTCTCCATCTATTAGGTCCTATGTTGGAGATGTTACACAACGAGTGAAACGGTGAATAAAAAAGTTAGTTTTTTTTTTTAGTTCAAATTTTAAATCAATATTGGAAGAATTTATTAAATTCTTTTAAATGCATTACATCGACGTAAGAATGCATCAATAAGATTGTCCAGAAATAAAATTATCATAATTGTTGAATAGGTTAGTTCAAAAATATCAACATAATTGAAAAAATAATTCTACTCTAGTATTTATAGAGGAAGTGATATAACATTTAAGTCGATATGAATTATATATATATATTTTTTTATTCTAATGTCCTTATATCATTTGAATTACATAAACTAATGTAATTGTAGATTTGTTTACATAATTTGCATTGAACATAAGGAGCGTTCCCCCTCTTGTTGTTTATTATAGGAGAAAGAAAGATACGAGAACTAGCCGTCATGCACGCGTGAGATATGATTGCAAGTTTTGGCTTTGCACTAATTAAATTTTCAGTCCACTTGTACTCGTTGGGGAGATACATAGGTAGAATACTTGTCTTAATAGTTACTCCGTCTTTCCAGCATTTTTCATGATTGCTAACACGAGTAAATTATAAATTAGTCTCTCTAATTTTTAGAAACAAATTAATTAATACTTTCATTTTAAAAATTATTATTTAATTCTTTAATCGGTATTGATCTTGATTAATTTAATATTATTTTTATTTTATAAAATATTTTATTTCTCATCAATCTTTTCATTTTTTTTCATTTTTTATTTCTTAAAAATATCAAAATAAATTAATAAAGAACAAAAAGACCAAATTACAAGTAGATTTCAAAACATAGGAACTAAATAATTTATTTCTCGAAACAAGAAAAACTAATTTATAATTTACTCTCGCTAACACACCTATTATTGAAAAGCCTCTTTCGAAAGGAGAAAAATGTCATGTGTTTTTTTTTTTTTTTGTACTCTCTCTGTTTTAAAGATACTATCCATTTTTTATTTATACTTTATTTGTTTAAAATTTTAAATAATATATTTTCTTAAAATCCTTAATTGATCACATAAAAATATTCATTTTTGCATAGACTTTATTGCATGCCAAAATTTTGAGAGTAAAATAATTTTATTATTATGTTATTTTTCCATAATTGTTTAAACTTATAATTAATTAACTCAATAATTTTTTCTTTTATCTACTATTTTAATTTTAGATAGATTTTTTTTCTTAAATTGATCTTGGTTCTATGTAATGTGGAATTAAATTTGATAATTAATCATTTTAACAAAAAGGTATTTCAGAAAAATAAAAATTTTAATACAACATAACAATTAATAAATTTTTTAAATTGTATAAAAAATTAAAGGAGGCAATTTCTTTAGGACAAAAAAAACACTATTTTCAAACTAATTTTTGTGCGCGAGAATAAGGATTTTTTTGGGAAATAAAATTCATCCACCTAGGGATAAAGCAATCATTAGAATTTTACTCGCTCCCAGTTTTAAATGGTTTAAATGTTCGGGATGTTATTCTACTATTTTATTTGTCTTAGTTACGTCTTTTTACTAATTTTTTCAATAATTGTGTTTCTTTACTCTTAATTTGTGTCTTAATTTCGTTCCTCCTGTCAAATTTGTCAGCAATTATAGCAATTTCTAACGACAAATTCACATGATGTTGACACATAATATTAAAAAAAAAATCAAAAAAATCTGAAAAAAAATTCCAAAATGCCTCTCTTTTTCTCTAACTTGAGGTATCGAAATAAATAATTAATTTCTTCTGTTATTATTTTTTTTTTTGCTTTCTCTCAAGTTTTGAAGAAAATAAAAAAATTCTAAAATGTCCTTCTTTTTATCTCGCTTTTTGCATTTATTCTTATGTTATGAAAAAAATTTCATAATTTTTTTTTTTTTTGGTTTAGATTTGAACTAAATTTTCATAATAAAATTTTGAAATAAAAAAAATGTTGATGTTCTTTCCTATAAATAAAAATAATTACAAAAATCCTAAAATGTCCTTCTTTTTATCTCGCCTTTTGTTTTTATCCTTATGTTATTATTTTTATTTTTTTTGGTTTGGATTCAAAATAAATTTTCATAATAAATTAAAACAAATTTGCTTTTGTTCTTTCCTATACATAAAAAATTTTCTTTTTCGGTTTGAATTTAAGATAAAGCAAAAAAAAATGAGGGATTAATAATTATTTTTATACGTAAAGGTAGAGAAACAGAGGTCCATTTCAAAATTTTTTATTTCTTATATTTTTCAATTTTTTTTTAAAAAAAGTTATGTGTCAACATCTTATAAGTCTATCGTCGAAAATTGATACAATTATCAAAAAATTTGACCGAATTGACAAAATAAAAACACAAATTAAGAGTAGAGAGATACGATTAAGATAAATGAAACCATAGGTGGAGACCCAACGGAAATTGATTGAAACAAATGAATGAGAATAGAAGGATGTTTACTTGGTGAGTTGAAACATGCAAGAAGAATGGAAGTATGCTTCAGGTCTAATGTGAATGGCAGTAGGTGGAGGCTGTATTTGTGAAATTTCTTTCGTTCAAACACTTCCTTCTTTAATCTCAGAGATTGCCCTGATGATCTTGAATGAGGATAAAGATTAAAAAGGAACTTTGAATGGTTAGGATTGTGGTGTTCCTTACGTTTATAAGTACTTACAAACAATGGCAATGGGAAGACTTGGTGGTTCGTTTAGGACCTAAAGAAGACTTGCAATCATTCCTAAAACTTGGACCAAGTGATTGTGGATTAAAACAAAAACTTAATAAAAACCCAAAAAAACCTAAACTAGAAATCGCTCTTTTAATCCTCTCTCAATCTTCCTCCCCTCTCATCTCTCTATAATAAAGGCTCAATTTATAGCCAAATTCTAAATAATTCTCCTTCGTAAGATCATTCATAACCAATCTAAACTCTTGCTCACTGCCAATCAAACCTAGGTAGGTACTTGATTTTGCCGCTTATGAACAAAACAAAAAAAAATAAAAATCAATTCAATCTATGTGTTTAGGGTTGTGTAGATGGGTATTGTGAAACATTATCCTTGAACTATACAAGCATATAATTTTAATTTTTCTTATAATTATTTTTATTTTAATCGTTTAGTAATTTTGAAACTTCTTATCTCTTAAGACATTTTGAGCAATTTGAAGAAAAAAATATGTTATATTCTTATATAACTCAAGGGTGTTTTCAACATAAAAAATATCATGATGTCAATTTGGATCGAAATATATTCTTTTCCAAAAAATTAAAATTTTATACTTGTACAATTATATTGATTAATTGTGTCATTAAGTCAAGTTTTTCCATCCAAATTAACAAAATTATTTTTTCATTCTAGAATTGTCCTTGAGCTACACAACCATATAATTTTATTTTCTTAAAAAAATAAATCTTTATTTTTTAAAAAATTTTAATGCTTTAGTAATTTTGAAACGTGTCATTTTTTTAAATATCGTGAGCAAGCTTGAGAAAAATTTCTATTATATCCTTATATATCTCAACGTTATCCTGAAAAAAAAAATGTCAATTTGGATCGATATATATTGAAAATTTAAAACTATGTGCTTCTATAGTTATATTGACATAATTATGTTCTATAGTCAAGTTTTTCCGTCTAAATTAACAAAATTATTTTTTTCATTCTAAAATTGTCTTTGAGTTATACAAGTATATAATTTTATTTTTAAAAAATAAAATCTTTATTTTAAAAAATTTTAATGATTTAGTAATTTAGTAATTTCTTATTTCTTAAGATATTTTGAGCAATTTTTAGGGAAAAAAAAATTCTATTATAGCCTTATATAGCTCATGGACAATTGAGGATGAAAAATATAATTTTATCTACTGGGATAGAAAAATTTGACTGAAGAATATATTAGGGAATTGATTATAATAAAAGAATATAATAGACATACTTAAAAATATAGAGACATATTAGAGACTTGTCTATTTTTTCCTTTTAATGCTTTTCAGTCAAGGAGCTTTCAAGAGTAAATCTTAGGCATGTGACTTACACATGAGGTTTTGATTAAAAAAACGTTATCAGAATGGCTAATTAAATACTATTCAAGAATGTAATAAACTCAATTACAAATACATGGATATATTGAAAACTTGATCTAACATAAAACATATATATAAACATTTATTATTATTTTTTATTACGAAAAGCATTATTGAAATTATTTTTTTATTTCAGGAAGCATTTAATAAAGTTAAAAAACGAAAAAAAACTTTAAAGATTCATAATCAATTTTTATTGCACAAAACATTTATTGAAATTAGAAAAAAATTAATTTCAATAAATGTTTTATATAATAAAAAATAAGAAGAAAAAATAATTAATGGAGTCGATGAAATTAAAGAACGCATGTCCTTTGACTATGTAATTTACTCGATACTGTTAATAAAATTATTAAGAATATATGTATATTAAACAAATTGATTTAGTAAAAAAATTCCATTAACCCTTAAGTTGATAGATGCCCTTCTCCGCTCTCCCATTTCCCAATTACGCGATCACACAAGTCAGAAAGCGAATAATAATTGAGGATTAAACCCAGAAAGCTAAAGGAAAACAACACCCCCCCCCCCCCCCCCTCTTTTTAATGAAATTCTTGGTTCGTTGATCACCCAAACACACCTGAAGAAAGAAAAGCAATCTTTGTCTCCCTCTCTCTCTAGCCATGAGCAGTCTCTTTGGTTTGGGCAGGTAAGTGAAACCTGTTAGTTTCCTGGGTTCTTTTTTGCATTTTCACTAGTTTCTCTTGTTTTCTGGATCACTTTTGATTGATTAGATCTGTATTGACCTAACAATTTTTTTTAACTCTTGTTACTCATTTTCTCTGCAAGCATCAATCTTGATAGCTTACAATTTAGTTATATGTGAACCTATTCGTACAAGAATGGTTTTTTTTGTCACTTGCTTTATAGAGCTAACATTGAAAAGTGAAAAAGGCGTATTTTATAAAACGGGTCAATTGCCAAATTTTAGTTTTTAATTTCTTGATATGCATGCCAAGGCCAATTATATGAAAAATGTTGCTTTGCGTGGATTTAAAGCCGATGTTTATTCATACAAACTTCATTGTTACATTTTCTATTGGTAAATCTGTCTGATAAGCTGCCTGAAAACAGAAATCAAAGGACATTTCGCCCAAAGAAGAGTGCACCATCAGGGAGTAAGGTTATCCTTCTTTAATTGATTAATAATTCTGGTAATGTGTTTTATGATATTGAATGTGATGAATGTATGGCCTTATATCGGGCTATGTTGGATCCCTATGACTTTTCTTAAAGAGAAATGTCTTTAACTACCGGATGATGAGGGCACATTTGGCTAATCATTACCATAGTATGCTCATAGGATATTTTCACTTTGCAGTCTGTTGAGATGCCCTGTTTTATGAATTAAAGTTGTTCTGAGGATGTGGGATATTTTGGATGATTGGTCGACGCGTGAAACATGTATGTGAAAAATTGAAATCTTTATGTGTCAGAGAATAACAGTCATCTTAAACTTCTGCTTTCTGATCCTTTGACAGCAAGAAAATTTTTTTTAGAATTTGACACTTTTACATCAGAATATGATGAACATCGTGTTACACATGCTCTGAAAATGGTGAAGTTCTCCAGCTCTTGAGGTCTTGCTCGTTGGAGCAATCTGAACTTTAAAAGTTTATGATACGGGGGCACTTAGCAGGTTTTATTTGTTTTGGTACTCCTGTGGTCTTCTTACTAGATTTTAGGCCTTTTTAAACAGATATGAAAAATCAAGAATAAAATGAATGTATTATGAAACAATAAAAATGCACTCAAATTATATTATGTGCAAGAATATGATTTAGAAAGAAAACTGGATCTGAATTATGCTATATGTATATACAATAGAAGACAGAATTGAAAACTTGAAAGGTATGCGAAACTCTAAAAAAGTTGAGAGAAGAAATTCACAAGAGCTAAAGAAGGCACGGGAGAGAGACGGAGAAGAAATACTATCTTATACTTTAATAAATGATCTATATCGTGATTAGAATAGATATAACATATAATGCAGGTAGATGGATTTTTGAAGAAAGTATTCTGATCAATGAATGTTTCCTTGCTGTCATCATTGAGCCTAAAACTTTGAGAAAATTAACGATTTCAAAGAGATTTTAGACATAAGAGCATCCTCCAATTCTAAAATGTGCAAAATAGCAAGCGTAGGAGATAGTTTTCATTTTACCCAATAACTAGGATTTATAAGTAAAATGATGAATATCATAACTTATCCAATTTATACTTGGTATCAAAATAATTGATATTAATGAGTAGGATTGCAGTGAATTAGTAATTTAGGTTGTTCCAGGGACTGAAAAAAAATAAAAAAAAGCAAGGTAAATTTAGCGTGTAAGGTGATGAATAGACATGCTTATATGGAAGTTTGCTTTGCGCATATCTCAACACGTGTCTTCATGAATAACAAATACAGAGATAGCAGTTATATGGAAGGTATATATTTGCGCATAACTCAACACGTGTCTTCATGAATAACAAATACAGAGATAGCAGTTGTATGGAAGGTATATAGGGATACAAGGCTGCATTTTCTGTATATGTAAAGTAAAAACAATCTTTAGACTGGAAAGTTAATGACTACATGAAACTTTCCTTAATAAGTTTGGACATAATGGCAAGAGCAGCGCAGACATTGAAACGCATTCTTTTAATATAATTCATATCCAGTAGCTCGAAAAAATAGTGAGGCCACATACCAATTTAAGCATTGAAATGATTAATATACAGCACAGTTCAGTTCTGGCCTGAGCCTATATCTCTTATTTATAATATTAGACATTTGATAAACAGACTCACTGGTGATATTCTTGTTGTATTTCTAACTTGTCATGATGCAGGGTGCGCAACTTAGAAAGCACATTGATGCTACCTTGGGCAGTGGAAATTTGAGGGAAGCAGTGAGACTTCCTCCTGGAGAGGATTTGAATGAGTGGCTTGCTGTCAACAGTAATCTCTCTCTCTCTCTCTCTCTCTCTCTCTCTGCCTGTTTGTGATCTTAGAGTAACATGTTCTAGCACCTTATATTTTTCACCATCAATCTGTTATTTTAGTGTGGATAATGAAATTGCATGGTACTTGAAGTACCACAATATTTAGTTAAACTTTTTTGTTGTTCTTTCTTTAGAGAACTAATTTACTGCAAGCTTCTTTGTAAATTCAAATCTGAAAAGTTTTTGGATTTCTGATTTCAGCTGTGGATTTCTTCAACCAAGTGAATCTTCTCTATGGTACCCTCACAGAGTTCTGTACTCCTGAGAACTGTTCTACTATGACTGCTGGCCCCAAGTATGGATTTTTGGTACTGCTGTTAAGTATTGCTTGCTTATATGTCTATTGTTGATGCTCCACAATATTTTTTTGGATAGGTATTTTGGAAAAAATTTCCGTCATTTTGGTGGCTGGAATACTTTTTCTGTCAAAGCTAGACAGCAAATAAATTTAAGTCTAACAACCAAGGGAGTGACCATAATAGGTTCATGTTTCACATCACCAGAATCATATGAACACCCAAAACCCCCTATTTTTGTGCTTTAGGAAATATGGCATTTTCAACATTTTGAAAAACCAGACTAGCGATGCTAAAATTTAAAGAATTTTTCGTTCATAGTCACCGTGTGGGTCATTCTTAAATATTGTGTGATAGTTAATTTTGAATATTGCCAAACAAGGATGTTTAGATATTCAAAATATCTAAAATAGTTAGATATCTAAAATCCTTGAATTATTAGTCCTGATGTTATTTATCACCAGTGGTTGCATATCGCTTAGTCTTCCACTTGGGTTCTACATATGTATTTTCAACTATTCATGTTCATTGGATTAAGTTCTTTGTAAATTTTGAGATCACTACTCTGTATTAAATTTCTGAACTTGGGCACCATAAATCAAATGAATGTACAAATAGCAAATTAAACTATTGATTTTTTTCATAAAAAGGCGAGAGTTCTCTTCAGCCTTTTTCCAGATTGCTCACAAAGGATCATTGACCAAGTAGATTATTATGGATTTAGCTGCTGGTCCATATTAAGCTATTCCAAGTGTATTCAACATTTTAAGTCTTATGCGTTTGTATTTAAATTATGTGATTTGATGCTTATGAAATTTTACAGGTATGAGTATAGATGGGCTGATGGGGTACAGATCAAGAAACCTATTGAGGTTTCTGCTCCAAAATATGTTGAATATTTAATGGACTGGATTGAAGCTCAGCTTGATGATGAATCCATATTTCCTCAAAGGCTTGGTAATCAACCATTACACTTGTACTTTTTTTTCCCTTGTCTTCCTACTTTATTGTTTTTCCAAGCTATTGCGAATCAAAGGGTACCTAGTTGACTTGTTTGGCCCCAGGACACCTTCAAGTCAGTGACAAACAGTTAGGATGTGGTTGTGTTTGGGCTTAGGTTCAAATCTTCTCTAAAGAATATATATATATATATATATATACATATAAGAATGGTTGGAGTTTTTTTTATGCGTAATAATGAAAGCAAGGGCAATGATTTGGGGATGCTGGTTTATTACCGTTACTGATATGCCGGTTTATTACCATTACGATTGGAAACTGCAGAAGTTTGTATGTTTTAGTAATTCACTGCTGTCATAAAAGGAATCACTTCTCCTAATTTCAATTTTGCAGGTGCACCATTTCCTCCCAACTTCAAGGACGTTGTTAAGACAATTTTCAAACGACTATTCCGCGTATATGCGCATATTTATCACTCCCATTTTCAGAAAATTGTGAGCCTCAAAGAGGAAGCCCATCTGAACACATGCTTCAAGCATTTCATACTATTTACCCATGTAAGTTCTTGCTGCATATTTTGAATATTTTTATATTGCTCTGTTAATCAAGAGGGCCTTTTTTCTTTCAAGTTTCAATTGACCTGATGTGATTTTTTTTTTCTTTTTTCATGCAGCACATATTCTAAACCTCATTTTATTGTTAGAAAAAAAATCTTATTCTTTGTTTCCTTTCCCAAAAAATGTTATATAGGGTTTTCTGTAGTACTGTTTTTTTTCCTCTTACTCTTTCTTTATGACAGAAAAAATTTGAGATCTCTGTCTTACTAGGCTCTATGAAGGATCAGAGCTTGGAAATCGGGGGTGTTAGGGTAAATTTAGAGTACATGAGAAAGGGATTTACAATTTGGAATTAGAATAGAGGATGAAAGTACAAGGGCTACTAGCTTCATGCTAGCAGGTTTTCTAGGAATCACGCCTAGAGGAAGAAAAACCTAAGCATCACACCTAGGGTTCTTAGAAGTCACATTTAACATTGTATCGCATAACCTTAAAAGCATAAATGCTGGAGAATTTATTCATACACCTGTTTCTCCAAAATAATGCATAATAATAATAGGTAATTTATGTACTGCACATATTCCTAAAGCTTTAGATAGTTGGATTTCTAATTAAGAAGGATTTAGACTCTTCAATAAAAAGAAAAATACTACTATTCCTGCATTAAACCTACTTAATTAAGGACAAATAAACGCTAAAACATGAAATTAAAACCTAGACCTTGGCAAGGTCTGACAAATCTGGAAATCACAGAAATACCCGTCTTCAACAATCACCCCAAAATACAAGAATTCTGCTTGTTTAGTTGTCACTGTTTTTTAAGTTGTAGTTCTATTTATTCATCCAAAAAAAAAAAAAAAAAAGTTGCAGTTCTGTTTGTGTGTTTCATGCAGAACTTTGTAGTCAGGCAGTTATTCTTATATTCATTATACTGTTTTTGTGCAGGAATTTGGGCTAATAGACAAGAAGGAGCTTGCTCCCCTTCAAGAGCTTATAGAATCCATTATTGTACCTTACTAAATGGGGTCTGCTAGATTTTACCATAAGGACGCATGGCAAAACCAAATAAGTACTGCTAATCAGAAATTGATTTTACAGTCGCCTTGCTGCTTTGAATAATTAATTACTGTGCATTGCATGTGCTCTAAACTTATATTGTTCAAGTGTTTCCATAGTAACTCTTGGTCATAATGAGTATTATGAAAAACTGTTTTTTTTTTTTTTTTTTTAATTGTTTTTTGTTACAATATGAATAACTGTTTAAAGAACTTTTGTCTGAAAGGGACTGGTGAAAAATGTATAGGCCTGATTTTGTGCTTGGTTGATTTCCAGCCAGAAAGGCATTACTGTTTGGAGCTTCTATTGCCAAAAATTGGCACTTTTTAAATGCAGGAGAGCTGCAAAAGAAGTTAGCAAGTTTCTGATTTATTTCAAAATTACTTCATGGCATGGGATGATTTTGTTGGCTTTACCTGTAGAGCTGTCATAGTTTCTGTTTTGACGAGTTTAAGCGGTTTTCTTTAGTGCTAACAATATTGACGGGAAAAGCATGTGTCTTGTGCCATCTGCTGCTACCTAGCGTCCCTAGAAAATTTGGAGTGGAGTAATTTGGTAGCCACTTGAATCCTTACTTGAAACAATTTTGCTTTTGGGAAGGAAAGTTCGCCATCGTGAAATGTGTTCATGGTGCTATCTGCTTTAGGCATCTCTTTTTTGAGTTTTGGCTGTGAACCCAGATTTTTTCTATTTCCAAATTTTTACCTGCTACCGCTGGGGTTTTCGTAATGTGCATTTACAAATGAAAATGCATTTGACCTTGGTAAAAGTTGAAAATTTTTCGTTCAGTTAAAAAAATTTTCAGAAGAAGCAGTATTATGTAAATTTTACTATGAGAAAGCTTATGATTAGGAGAAGAGACTTTGGAATATTTCGAGTTGAAAATGAAAATAGAGATTCCGTTCCAGGGAAGTCCTAGGAACGTAATATTGGGATCGGATGAGTGGCCACCGAAACTAGGTCCAGGAGAAGACCTTGTCATTGAGCTATTGAAAGGATTGTGTGATTTTATGTAGTACGCAAGTAGAAAGCTCAGGCGGAAGAAGCCGCGGGAACTGGGAAGAGGGAAAAATAACTAGGAAGCTGGCACGGTAATTTAAAGGCTAATTGGTTTGATAGGATACGGTATGATGCATTAATTGTAGATTAGTATCTCAAAAAAAAAAAATTTTTTCAATTCAAGTATTATAATTATTTTTTGGTTTGTAATTAAATATGTCAATCTCATTAACCAAAATTTGGATATGTTTTTTGCACATAATGCTGATATGATCTAATAAATAAAAAATAAGTAGATATTTTGTTGGTGTTGTCTTTGTTTCGACCAACGTGATCCTGTAAAATTATAAAATATTCAATTCCTAAATTAAAATTTTTAATCGGACCTCTTGTTTCTTCCTTTCTCTCTCTCATCTCCCTCACTCTTTTCTTCCTCCACGAGAAATTTTATAATACTAAAAAAAGTAATTCGTATAAATTACTTCATAGAGAGAGATAGACATAAATAGAAAAGAAAAATAAATTTGGGCTAATATGAAAATCTTCTTATCACTTTTAGTGGATCCGGACGTGATTCTTTCGAAATAACTACTATACATGTACACTGAGTTCTTGTTTGAGTATTATAACGAGTGGCAAATCAACAATTATGCTCGAATTTTCGAATATATTTTGCCATCGCCATATCTTCATATTCGAGTTTCAAGAATTCTTAGATGTTTTGAGACTTAACTATGTTTTAGAAATATTTCTCATTGAAAACTTCTTTAAATTACACCTAAGTAAATCGTGGTGCATCTATGGTGACATTTGCCGCTTCCTACAATAAACGTACATCTCTCACTAGCATAAACGTAGCATAATGTCGGGAACTTGGCCTTTCCCAAGCTCACGTGTGTCACTTTGCTCACTTCTTTTCTAAGTCAAACCAAATCAGTCTTCCCCACACAAAGTTATCCAATGAAGAAAGACAAATACAAAAGAAACAAGAACTTTTTATATTGCTCTCTCTAAAGCTTACAACTCAAAGATTAGATTTCTAGAAGTCTAGGTGTCTTGACCAAGTGAAGGCCTCACTTATTTATAGCCTTTCACCTCCTCAATGGATGGCTATGATCTATTTGATCTTATGGTTACTATTGATTCTCTAGAAATATCCTATCTAGATATTTATACGGAACTATCTAGATATCCTCTAGGACATGTTTAGATATTTTCTAAGAAATATCTAGATATACACATGTTAAAATAGTGAGGGATTCTCTAGAATTCTTTAGAACATGTCTAGATTTATCTTCGTCATCCCGCAGGCTTCTCCATTGCTCCATACTCTTTTAGAAGCTTCTATACTTATCTAGCGTTCTTTAGAGCCTCTAGAAAAATCCCTCTTTTAAGCGAGGACGTAACACTCGTCCCCCACCTAATTTGGTGACGTCCTCGACGCGCCTTCACTATATTCTTCGACTTTTCATGCGAATTGGCACAAGGCTTCGGCGAGTTCCCAACTAGCCTCGCTTTCGGGTAATCCCTTTCATTTCACATAGTACTCTTTCCTTGATGGTACTCCACGGTGTCTAATTATGCAATCATCAAGTATGACGTACTCCACGACGTCTAATTATGCAATCATCAAGTATGACATTAACTTCTTTGTCATACGAGTCAACCACTACTTGTAGGAGTCCTATGAGAAACTCCTCGGCTTGGATCCTCCTCATCCGCTTGGTATGGCTTTAGAATACCGACATAAAACACTTGGATAGACCTTTAGCTTCGATGGAAACTCTAAGCGATAGAACACCTCTCCTACTTCATGCACTACCTCAAATGGTCCTTCATATCATCGTATGAGCCCTTTGTGCACCTTTCAAAATGACTTATGTTGTTGTGGCGAGCAACTTCACCATCACTTGGTCACTTGGTTAGAAGGTGACATCTCTTCGTTTTTGTCGACTCACTTCTTCATCTTTTTGGCGACCTTGTTTAAATGCATTCGTGTTAAGTCTATCTACTCTTGCCATTCTTTGACCAATGAATATGCACTCGAGTCGCTTTCTTGGTACTTGTCACCAAGCACCATTGTATGTGGAGTGAGAGGCTGCCGACCCGTCACGAGCTTAAATAGACTTTTGCTAGTAGATTCACCGTTTTGTAAGTTGTAGGAGAATTGAGCAACATCTAGTAACTTGACCCAATCTTGCTTGGTTGGCACTCATAAAATACATGAAGTATGTCTCCAACAAGGCATTAACCCTTTCGGTCTATCCATCCGTCCGAGGGTGAAAACTTATGGAGTAACGACTTATTAACTCGAATAACTCCGTCCATAACTTCCTAGTGAATCAAGGATCTCGATCACTATTTATATGTTAAGACATGCCTTAATACTGCACCACATATTTGAAGAGCGAGTTTAGTAATGTTCTCGACCGTCATATTCGTTGGAGTTGGTATGAAAGTGGCCTACGTAGATAATTTATCCATAACTACAATAATGCTTCTACTTGTTCTTTGATTTTAGCAAAGCCACTATGTAGTCCATGGTGATTGTCTTCATGGTCTCTCCGCGATAGCCAAAGGCTGCAATAGTCCCCGGACGCTCGATTTTCAACTTTGTCTTATTAGTGTTAGCACTAATTTGGGGTCAAAAAAAAATAAAAAGAAAAAGAAGAAAAGAAAAGGAAGTAAAAAATAATACAATTGGGGTGTGCAATTAAAAAAGAAAAGAGAAAGAAACCAAAATAAAAGAGGTTTGTAAAATGAGGGACCAAAAAGATTTTTAGCCAAAAAACCCTAAAAAATCGAGTATAAAAAACAACCGTTTCTCCCCAAAAAAGGCGAGTTACTATTCATCCCTTCTAAGAGAGACCCCAACCGCCCGACCCTTCTCACTCCAGCTGCTCAAACCGCCTCACCACCCTCGGCTATGCCGGTCGCAGCCTCCCCGGCCCAAGTTGCGCGCCCACGTACTTGCGGCCGCCGCCTCCAACAATGCTTGCCTCCTGCAGCCTCCCGCCTAGCCATACACACCGGTTGCGCCCCAACGCCCGCGGCCGGCGGAGCCTTCTCACGCCACCGGCCACGTAGCGGATCCACCACGCCCACAAGCTCGCATACCTCCCTTCCTCATACACGGCGAGCCTTACCGTCCATTCGCACACCACGGCGAGCCAACCACGTATGTTTGCACACGCCACGGCGGGCCTACTCGCACGCAAGCACTACCGGCCTCGCCCAACGTGTGCCTCGCTCTTCAACACCTAGTTAGCACCTCCCCGGTGCTAGCCCAATGTGCTTAGCTAGTAACGAGTTCTCCCAATGCGCTTCGTCCCGATGCGTGCCTTCGCCGGCGGCCATCGCTCACAATAAGCCTTCCCACGCTCCACCGACAGAACACCCTCGGCCATATTTCCTCTCCGATTGACTAAGTACTTGGTCTCCATCGAGGTCAAAAAGGTTAGATCCGACTTCGAGATCATCAAGCAAATCAACTCCGCCTCTTTTTTTGCTTTACGGTAATCTTTTTTACTTTTTTGCTTTATTTTATTTATTTTTTTAACATGTATTAAATTTGATTCATGCTTATATGTGTTATATAATTAATTAAATGGTTATGTAATAATTTGATATGTTGTTCATTTGCTTTGTGGTGATGCATGTTGTTACGTTTGCGATTTGATAAATGACGCGTTGGTTTGGACATTTGGATTCTGTGTATGTATATTTTTTAAAAAATGCATCTTGTATGATGACTTTATTAAAAAAAAATGTCGAACCAAACAAGATTGAATTATTGTCATGTAACTCTGTTTTCGTCAAATATGATTGATTATGTACGTCAAAGTAATTAATTTTATCGATTTTTATGTCTTCTCCATTCTTGGTCTAATTGCCAATTCTTGTCAAGTTTTGCCTACATGTGCTTAAGTTTGCTAATTTTAGCCTATTTTAGCCAAAGTTGTCGATTTTTGCTCTCGCTGTCGATTTTAGCCTATTTTAGCCAAAGTTGCTGATTTTTGCTTACGCTTGTCGATTTCTACTTATTTTTTTCTATAATTATCGATTTTAGCCTATTTGCCTAAGTTCGTCGATTTTAGCTTGTTTTTTCCTAAGCCGTCGATTTTTACTTATTGTTACCTAAGCTATTGATGGTTTTTTCCTATGATTGCCTAAGTTGTCAATTTTTATTTTTTTCGCTTAAATTATCAATTTCGCCCATGATTGGCTAAATTGTCGTCTTTTGCCTATGTTTGCATAAAATTGCCGATTTTTGGCCTAATTGCCAATTTTGGTCCGAGCATCAATTTTCGTTGTTTAGCCACATTTAAGCATGATTTTTTTATTTACCCATGTACCCAAGTATGCCTATTTTTGGCTATTTTGTTAATTTAATTCTATTTGTTTTGCGAGTCCTTGCTTTATCATTTTTAACCATCCATTACGAGTGAGGACGAGATCTCCGACCGATCAAGTCCCGAATCACTCGACTAAGGGAATGTTTTCATAAAGAAATCAAAAATCGAATTAATGTTATATGCGATGCATCCCGCTTTAGACAGGACGAGATAGAATGACTTTTAGTCTTCCCTACACGTAATAAACCCCTTACTCGAAACTTTAAATAGACCGGTTATAGGGTTTCCTAGTAACCATAATACTAGGTGGCGACTCCAATCATTTTCCTATATTTTTACCCCATCGTCGATGTCCCCTCGCGATAGCCGGCACACTAGACATGTTCTTACCTAGGACTCCACATCATCGTACAACTATGGCCAAAAGTATGCTTCTTCCAGCAAGGCTACGTTGTTGTCCTAGATGTCCAGCCCACATTGAGTCATGGCATTCTTTCATCAATTCTCATCGGAGGTTTTTCAACTTAGGAACATAAACTCTCCTTCCTTTCGTGTAGAGAATGTCATCCTCCTCTTAAAATTTTTTAGTCTTACCCTCCCTTGCAAGGCCTTACAAACTCTTAACGATGGGATCATGCTCCATTCCTTCCTTAATTCTAGCCACGATCTTCCTATTCACCTTTGTCATATGATATAACTCGGCCTTTCTACTAAGTGCATCGACCACCACATTGATCTTGCTCGGTTTATACTCGGAGGCATAGTCAAATTCGATAAGAAAGTCTTGCCATCGAGCTCGCTTTGGTGTTAACTTCTTTTGAGTTTGAAAGTAACTTGTGGCTACATTATCCGTCTTCATCACAAATTGAAACCCCAGCAAGTAATGCCTCTAAGTACATAAGCAATACACCACCGTAGTCATCTCCTTATCTTACATCGAATATCAAAGTTCGATGTCATTTATCTTTCTACTCTCGTAAACTATAGGATGATGTTCCCGCATCAACACACCACCTATAGCAAAATCAAAAGCATCAATGTGTACCTCGTATGGCTTGGTTGGCTCGACCAAGCTTAAAACTAGCTTCTTGGTGTCGGCTTGCTTGAGCTCCTCGAAAGCTTCGTGGCACTCGTTCACTCCACCCTCAACTCTTGTTTTTCTTCAACAAGTTAGTGAGAGGGGTCGCCTTGTTCGAGTAGTCACGAATGAAACGACGATAGTAATTGACTAATCCAAGAAAAGAGTGAAGCTCGTGTACCTTGGTTGGCTTTTCCCATTCCGAGATAACTTTAACTTTGACTTCATCTATTATCAACCTTCCTCCTTTAATCTTGTGCCCTAGGAAGAGTACTTCCTCTTTTGTAAAACAACACTTCTCCCTTTTGACATATAACTCGTTCTCCCTTAGTACTTTGAATATAGCACGTAGGTGGTCTAGGTGCTCTTCAAGCTTAGAGTTATAAACCATGATATCATCAAGATATACTACTACGAACCGATCTAAGAACTAGCTGAAAGACTTTATTCATTAAGGTGCAAAAGGTAGTTGGGGCGTTAGTCGAGCCGAGTGGCATAACAAGAAATTCATAAGAACCATATCTTGTCACGTATGCTATCTTTGGCACATCTTCAACGGTAATTCGAACTTGATAATTCTTCGATCTCAAATTAAGCTTAGTACGTAACCAAGCTTTTCCCAGTCGATCAAATAAATCAGCTATTAACGAATTAGATACTTGTTTTTTATTGTGACTTTGTTCAACGCTCGATAGTTCATGCACATTCTCAATAATCCATCGTGCTTCTTTTAAAATAACACATGCGAGCCATGCGGTGACTTGAAAGGTTATATTTGTCCAGCCTCTAATACAGACCTTTAGCCGCTTCCTCAATTCCTCCAACTTAGGAAGGGCCATACAATAAGATGCCATGATCGATAGCTTATCACCCAACACCAACTTTATTTGGTGATCAATTTCTCTTTTGGGTGGCAACTTCTAGGCAACTCCGGTGGCATCACATCATCAAATTCGGCCATCACATTAGTGATCTCTTTGGGTATTTCTATACCTTTATCATCCACCATCTCGTCTTCGCTCAATGTTACCAAGTAGGTGATTTCTCTTTTCTTAAAGCCCTTCTTTACTTGTATAGCCGAGAGACACTTCAAGTTCGATCTAGCATACACCTTGGTTGGCACCATGCGTGGTATTTCCTCCTTCATAATCACCATTTGCTCCAAGTGAAGCATAGGCACGACTTTTGTTTGTTTGAAGAACTCCATGCCTAGTACAATCTTGAAATCATCCATTGTGACAATGGTGAAATCCAACATCCCCTTTCATGCACCTATGCCAAGTCTTACCTCATGTGCTATGCCACAAATAGGCTTAAGGGAAGCATTCACCATCTTCATACTACTTGACGACTTGGGTACCACCAAATAAAGTCTTTTAGCCTCGTCCTCATTCATGAAATTATGTATGGCAACCGTGTCTAGCATGGCAAGTGCGGCCTTGCAATTCACATCCACATCCATGTACATAAGCCCATCCTTCGATGGCACCTTAGGTGAGGGTTTACCATTCAAGGCATTGAGAAACTACAACGATCCCATATGCTTCTCATACTTGAGAGCACACTCTTTTTCCTCCATCAAGGCATTAAGAGCTTGTCGCTTCGGGCACTCTCTCCATTGATGTGGTCCATTACAAAAGTAGCAATCATTGGACTTGAATTCTCTCTTATCATGTTCTTTGACAAAGCCTTTGGATTTGTGTGTTTTGTCTTGCTCATCTTTGTACCCCTTCTTTTCGTAGACTCCCCACCTTTATCCTTGAAGTCTTTCTTGGGCTTAGAGGATTCCGTCTTTCTTTTATATTCAATTAGGGGTTCAGCTATCGCCATAACTTCGGTGAAGGTCTTAGGTCTTCGACCTCGTACCTCTTATTGTGTCCATTATTAAAGTTCCTTAATAAAATCATACATACGATCATAGTCGGGTTTGCCATATACTTGAAGTTTAAGAGAAACATATTCTCAAATATAATTGTGAATAGTTCTCGTATGCTTCAATGTTCGTAACTTATCTCATGCTTCTCAATTTGCTTTCTTAGGGTAGAATTGAGCATACATAGTTTTTTTGAATTGATCCTAACTAGGCAACTCTAGATTTTCCTCTTTGTGTACTTCATACATCACCATAAAGCGAGCATCCTCCGAAAGGTAGAGAGTAGTGGTCTTGATGTGACTTCTATCTTCGATTAAGCCCATTGCCTCAAAATATTGCTCCACTTGTCAAAAAAAAGTTATCGACTTCTTTAACATCTTACTTACTAGCATAATGCCTTGGTCTTGGCACTTCAACTTTTGGTGTGTCCCTCAAGACCACACCATTCAAGATAACTTCTCGACAATTTGCCCAATCTTTTTTAAGTTGTTCAAGAGTTTGCTAATATCCGGTCATATACTCTTGATGTTGCTTGAACCTCTCCTCCATCCATTCCATGAAGGCATCTTTTTCGATAGCGTTCTCATTAGCATTCTTGTCAACCATTTTCACTCGAGCTTGGAGATCGAAGAGCACCTCATATAGGCCTACCATGTCTAGTGTCTCCCCTTCATCATCTCCCTCTATCTCCTCGAGTCTCTCTTTCAAATCGATAAGGTGTTCCTCCGCCCTCACGAGTCGCTCCTTCAAGGTAACCAATACGTCATGAGACTTCCCCTTCCCTTCTTAGGTTGAGGAGGTAGAGTCTCCTTCCTAGCATCCTCATCAACATCCTCCATACCGGAGTTAGACATGCTTACTCCCTTAAACACTTTAGCTAGCAACAAGCTTACTCACACTTTGATAGAACTCGGCTCCGATACCAATTGTCACGGACTTGGCCTTTCCCAAGCTTACGTGCGGCACTTGGCTCACTTCTTCTCTAAGTCAAACCAAATCAGCCTTCCTCGTACAATGTTGTCAAGCAAAAAAAAAAACACAAGAGAAATAAGAACTCTTTGTATTGCTCTCTTTAAAGCTTACAACTCAAAGATTAGATTTCTAGAAGTCTAGGTGTCTTAGCCAAGTGAAGGCCTCACTTATTTATAGCCTTTCACCTCCTCGGTGAATGGCTAGGATCTATTTGATCTTATGGTTACTATTGATTCTCTAGAAATATCCTATCTAGATATTTATAAGGAACTATCTAGATATCCTCTAGGACATGTTTAGATATTTTCTAGGAAATATCTAGATATACACATGTTAAAATAGTGAGGGACTCTCTAGAATTACGTAGAACATGTCTAGATTTATCTTGGTCATCCTAGAGGCTTCTCCATTGCTCCATACTCTTTTAGAAGCTTCTATACTTATTTAGCGTTCTCTAAAACCTCTAAAAAACCTCTCTTTTAAGCGAGGCGTAACAATAAGCTACCCTATCCGTATCCTCCACCATAGTCACGACACATATAGGGTTATTGTTTGAGTATTATAAAACTTCTCCTTCCTCCACCAAGACCTCCCTTCCCGTCGTAAAACATACATAAAACACAAAGCAAACCCACGAGTTACAAACCCACCGCAAAACCCGAAAGCAAGCAAAAGATTACCAATTTCAACTGCTTTTTCTAATGTCAACCACCTGTTCTCATTCTTCCCGAAAGTATAAAAGATGTCCCTTATCGGTAGCATTCACCAAGTAATCCCGTTTGGCAAGTGTGAAAGATCAACAAAAGTAAATTCATCTTCAACCAAGAACCGAGCTATCTCCAAGCCTCTGCTAATAAATATCAAACACTTTTCCAAGCTTCTCTTTATTATGCTTTATAACACCGCAATCTTGCGAGATATTCATTCTTGGTGCAAACGCAAGTTGAAACACCAAAGCCTCACTTGATGGCCCAAAACTCTATCCCTCAACCTCTACTTTTTTATCTATTTATGTTTTTTCTAATGGATTTGTACCGTATAACCCTTTGTTTCCTTTGTATGCATATTTCTCAATATATGAGTTTTGGTTCTTATTTGTTGTAAGACTAAAATATTTGGGTCTTATGTTTATGTCCAACATGACTTCATAAATGTTTGGGTCGTTTGTGGGCTTATTGAGCGTAGTAGGGAAGTTTTTGATTTTATGTCCGAGAGAATTTTGATTTCTTGTAATTCGACGATGGATGAGTATTCTTAATTGAATTGTTGTAAAAAAAACATTTTGATGATTAAAGAGATGAGAGAATTGAGGATGCAACAAAAACAATGAAGGAAAAGAAAAAGTTAAGTTTCGTAATTTAGTTTAGGTATAAATTTTTGTTATTTCACTGTCACATATCTATCAAGTGTACTCAAGATTTGATCAACATGATGGACCTACTCGATTATAAACTAAAAAATAATTACACTACTCAAATAGCCACTTTAATATTTGAATACGTGTTGCGCCTAAACAAATTGGGTGCTTAAGCCAAGATATAAAACCTCTACTTGCATGGTTGCCTGCTTAGGAATATGGGCGCCCATGCTAGGGGTCAGGAGAGCGATTCCAACTTGGCACCGAGAATGGCTAGTTTCCAAAACAAAATTTCCCGATCTGTTGGGTTAGTTGGGAACAATAATTGTTTATAACATTTGTATTTGGTTAAAGAATTCAGAATGCTTTTGACTTTTGACATTGAAAATAAATCCTGCAATTTTAGATTCTAGACAAATGCCTTTTGAATTGGTAATACCATCCCATGCATTATGTTGTAGACTTTTGATGTAACCTTTGTCTTTCCCCTTATTTTTTCACTCTCTCCCCCTTGCAAAGAGGAAGGGAGGAGGCCAATACATTGAACATAATTTGCACAAGGTTATTCTTGAATTTTCAATATCAAATGATGCACGAACTGAAGCAAGTGCAGGAAAAGTAAAACTATCAAAAAGAATTTCAAGTTAATAGGTCCTTCTTGTGCTTTCTTGGAACCACTATGCTCACGTTGATTCCTTCTAAGTCTAATATTAAGGCTTCAAAACGTGCCATGTACTTTTAGAGTCCCTCCAACCATACAAACCTCCGGTAGCACTAGCGCTAGAAACCTGTAAAGCCACAAAATTAATCCCTTTAATCAGTGAAAGATGCATACATCTTGTTATCGGATTAAACAGCAGAACCTTCTATCCAAAGAAAATCTGTTTATTGTGTAGCATTTTGGCACTGCATTAAAAAATACTATTTTATTTTTATTTTTATTTTTTAATATAAATAAATAACAGCTTAGTTTTCACTGATGTGATTCTGAATGACAGATACGTACCTTCAAGGGTTGCAAGTAAATTAGAAAGATACAAATATTCCTTCAAATTATAAGAGCGGAAATAGGAAAGCTTTCATTTCACAGAATATCCATATCCGTCGTTAAGCAGATAAAACAGTGGACTTAAGGTTCAATTATCGCAGATAAATAAAAGGAGGTAGAAATGAGGTGAGATCACATACCTGTTTTTACCTCAGTCTAATCCATCTTGATGAACATGCAAGCCATTAAGATTAGAATGCCCGTATCTTGAAGCTGCAAAACCATATGCGGCCGCAACTGCAACTAGGACACCAAAGACCATGGAAAAGAGCTGAAAGTTTGCAAGCAGCTCACCTCGAACCTGACTGTCCGATGATCGACACACAATCTGATTACCCTTAAGCTGACATCCATCTGGCATCATGGGACCATAGAGACTGAAGGCAGTCTGATAAAACCAGAGGCCTTGGAGAGTTATAGCAATGCCACTAGATAAATTAACAGGAAAGCTGGTTGGGAGAAGAGCCCCCATGACAATGGATAAAACACAGAGGCCAATCAGGAGGACAAGGAGGAGATGGTAGTACCCTTCAAGACCTTTATGGGTTGTTGAGTGAAAGTAAAACAGTAGATACTCTGCAGAAAATGCTGCTGCAGCAAGCAAACAGAGGGCTCCTTCTGGCAAGGGTAGAAATCTGAGCAAACAGTTAAACCAGCAAGAAAACTCCTTCAGAGAACTCAACTAACCATCATTTTTTCTCTCTTTAAGAACTATAACATGATTAAAATTTCTGGTGTGTATAAGTGTGCATTCAGAGCAAATCTGTTTTATGTATGGTTGAAAGTGGTCTTCCATGTACCTCAGTTAGTTGTGTAGAAAATGTTAAACGCATGTTTTGGCAATTATTTCATTTTCTGTGACTACAACCTACCAAGGAAACGTATTTCTGTGTTCATGATTCCATGAACAAAACCGTGAAAGTCATAACTTTCATGAGAAATTCACAAAGTTTTGGAGTAAAGTTGTTGAGTGTATGATCCGTAGCTTATGATCCCTACACAATTTAAAAGCATCTTTATCATCTACTGTAACTCTTCTCAGGTATGTAATCGAACTATTGCTAGCATTCACAATGTAGTTCTGCATTTTTGGTTGCCTCGTGCAATTAAGCTCCTATCTAGACCTTTTTCCCCCTCCAGCAGGATGTACTGTTTTTAAAGTTCAAGACTTCAGACTGTCCAAACTTCAGGACAATTCAACATGTATGATCATGATTGCTGCAGAGTACAGACCAGAGCTTCGGGCATGCAGAACAAAGATGACGTAAATGTAAACCGTAAAGATCGATCCAACCCCTTTACAATTTTGTCATGTATGGCCAACAATAATGTTAATTTTGTTACAGACACAGCAATCATATGATTTTGCCTTTTGTGACACCATTTTCTTATGCCGAAAAAATAAAAATAGAAGTCCTATGCTATTCTGCATCAGATTATTGAACGAAGCCAATCCAAATATGAAAGTTTTAATTCCCCTTTTACCTCGTCTGCCCAGGTCTCAAAAAGATATATATATATATATAGATGAAATCAATGTATCGTAAAGTAAAAACAATCCATAAACACTGATATTATAAATTAACCAACCTTGTTTTCTCTGATAGCAAACCGACGACCCCGAAAATAAAGAACATGAGAAGCATTCCACCGTGCTCGAAATCATTCATATGATGAGGATTCAAGACTCCATTGACAAAAAACTTGAGGTGTGTAGAGTACAAAAGCTCAATACACATATCAATAAAAGCACCACCCGCCACAAGATAAAGCTCTAAGTACTCAAGCTTCCCATCAAACCCAGGCACAGGGTTCCAAACCCGGACACGAAATGACTTTGGATTCGATGCATATCTAACCAAAGAGCTCCATATATGCCACACACCAACCAATAAAAACAACGTTCCTGGTAAAGCATGACCCTTGAAAGAACCCATCTTTTTTTATCTATTAATGCTACTCCTCTTCACACTCCTTATTCAACTATAAAACTGAAATCCTTCGCAACTTGTTTGTCTTCTGGATTCAACAAATGGGTTCTGTTTCAAAATAAAAAGAAGAAGAAGAAGAAGAAATTTTAGACTTTCGGTGCTTATATATTTTAAAGTATTTTCGCATAATTAAGCCTGCCTTTCCGAGTTTTGCTCTTTGAATGTATTTTCATCTTAGAAGACTTTTTCAAAGCAAAGGAAGCTTCTTTACAATAGATAAATAATAATGGGTTTCCGTGTCTGCTCGGTTTTGTTGACGAGAAAATCAAGAAAACAAAAAAAAGTATAGTGTATTTGTTTTTGAATTTTGACAAAACAAACAAAGAGAAACAAATCAGGCCGTTCATTTCAAATCAGTCATATTCAGTTGATTGCGAGTCTTGAAAAATTATTGCAAAATCTGTCAATAACCTTATGCTTCATCCCGTGAAAGAAATTTTCTCGGGAAACAATCAGACTTGAGGTAAAACTGATCCTACTTTTAAAGTAAAAATTTGTTGGTATTTGAAAAAGAAATCCAACTCATTCAATCAAATATTAAGAAAAGCTTGAAAACAACACTTTTAAAGTCATGAATAAATGCTTGCTAAAAATAAGAAAAAATCAGATATTCATAAGCAAACAGATAACAGAAAGCAAAACATTTTTCTTTTGGAAAAAAGTCCATCTCAAATTCACAATCTAGCATATCTTTTTTAAACATAGAAAATAAGAAAGACAGAGTGAAAATAACTAGTATCGAATTGTTACCGTGTTGGTAAATAAAGTGCAGTAATATTAATTATGGGATGCTAAAACAAAAAATTCACGTACTTACATGATGATGGTATGATTGATTTCAAGAACAAAAGCATTGGTTTTGTTGCTGTGAAGAGCATAATTAGGATCCAAAAAAGTTACTGCTCGCTTGCTTGTGCTCCCTTCTCCAAGTAGATATTGTTGTTATTTAGAGAGAGACAGACAAGAAAAACTGAAAGGTGATGATGGGGATGATCTGAAAAGGAAATTGGGAAAGGCAACAAAAAGATATGATAATAACGAAGGAATCATTTAAACTGTATCATCTTGTTATCATTATCTGTGCCCGAGTATCAAATTTGTCCATGATGCCTTTGACTCGTCTTTCCGGATGCTAGCCTGTTGAAAGATGGGTACACGTGACCCCAGCACAGCATATGTCCGCCTGACTGACCTTTTCATATTCCTTATTAGTCCCTCAGTTACTCATTAATTGCTCGCTATGCCTCTAAATTTAATTAAAATTCCTCATTTTGCACAATAAAAGTTCTTAATTAGGTTCCAACCCTCACTCTTGTATTTACATATAATGAGTATCTTCGAATTAGATTTTTTATTAATCGAGATTAAGCCTATCATATTTTACATTAAATTAACACTGTATTACATCGCTTTTAGTCAATTCTAAAAGTCAAATTTTTAAGTTTATTAAAAGTCTATGCTCACCATCACTTAAAAGAGATGCAAGAGCTTTTTAAATGTGAAAATCGAACTTCTAACTCGGTTAGACATGAAACACTTTATTCAAGACTTGTCGATAGTGATTGGGTTTTCAATTCAAAAACTTTTGAACAGTGAACTAAATGTAGTTTTGCTTATTTTACATATTTCCATGGCTCATTCTTAATTTTTATACATGGGTAAAGCTAACGGTTAATATTCATATTTTTAATTTCTACAATTATAATTTAGGTTACAATAACATTGAGATGAAATTTCAGATCCGTTTAAGAAAGCAATGGTTTTTATTATGATTGTAATTGTAATATTATCAATCCAAAGCCCTCCTTAAATGTAAAAATATTGTAATAAATATTTAAATAAAGCAAGAAATAGAAGTTTATACTTATATTAAGGATAAATGAAATACAATTATGATTATAATGAAAGGATTATGAAATGAATAAAGGGTGAATTAGAGATTGGTACTGATAATTGATATGGTTATGTTTTAGCCTAGAGACGTAATTGCAAAATGTAGAGGCGTAATTGAAACAATTAAAAGTTTGAGTACTTGATTTAAATGATTAAGCAACTTTAGGGTCATTGATTGCTTTTGAAAAAGTCTAGAATAAGAGTTATATTATGGGAAATTGTGAGGTTTTGGACTGAAATTGGAGGGGTTGATTGTAAGAATTAAAAATTTAGGGACTAAAATATAAAATCATGGTAATATGGGGGACTAATTTATTCGAGTTTTGGAGATTAATTCTAGCAAGAATAATCTAAAAAATGGAGAGAAAAATCGGATGGTTAGGTCGGCATAAGGAGGAAGAAAGAAGAGAAAAATATCTTTAAAAAATCAAGAAAAATAGAAGAAAAGAGAATGAAGAAGAAAAATCTAGACTCATTAATTGCCATAGTTTAAGATCAAATCAAGTATGATACACTTGGCTTAATCTTAAGAAAAAACCTTGGCTATAAATATGGCGAAAAAAAGGATGAAAAGAGCTTAAAAACTTGAAAAATTCAAGGTTACACCAAGGTGAGATCAAGTGAAACCAAGAGAAAACTCACCAAACTAACACTTGAAACCACATTAGCCACCCTAAAAACATCCTAAAATCACCCTAGAACTAGATTAGAGCAAAAAAAAAAAAAAAAGAAATAGAAAAAAAAGGATTGGATCGAAACGTGGTGGAGGAAGAAAAAGGAAGGATTTCAATCTAAAAGAATGAAGGATTGATCAAGCTTTAAGCGAGGTAAGTGTATCCTCATCTGTACCACAAGAAACTTATGCTTTGATGTTTATTTTGATTATGGTTTGATACTTCAATTGTTGGAGTTATTATGTCAACTGTTTGATTTAGATGGATTTGATGATGGGATTGTGTTTTTTGTATTGTGATTGATATGTTTGGAGTTTGGTTGGCTTGATTGAATGAAATTTTGATGGTGTTATGATCATCTAAATTTTTGGTTCAAACCCTAATTTTTAGGAAAAATTATGGTTGGATTTAGGTGATTAATGTATACAAGGTGTTTGATGGAATGAATTAGGTGTGTTTTGTGGTATTAGATTGGAAAATTCAGATTTTGCTATATAGATGGGTAATTTCAGCCAAATTAAAGAATTAGATTTATTTTTTAAGTGATTTAATGATTATAGAATTGATGAATAAATACTTAATTGATGGTATAGATATAAAAATTTGAGTTAAAATGACCAAATGAAAGTTAGTTTTCCATTGGCCAAATTTTGGCCTAATACCAAGAAAAAGAAAAAAATGTGGTTTGATTGATGTTTGATGATTTTTTTAAGGTTTAAAAGGATAAAATGACATGAAAAATGATTAATTATCTATTGAAAATATGTTGGTTGAATTGCTTGAATAATTCGATCATTATGTGTTTTTAAGAAATTGTTAATGTTTATGGTATACTAATTATTTTATGCTTACTTTGATAGTTTAGAACATGCAATTGATTAATTGTTTATGTTACATGTTCTTTGATTGTGAATGTGCATTCTTTAGTTTAATTGGTATATGTTATGTATGAAAATTTATTTACATGTACTTTAGTAAGTTAAGCATGCTTGATTGAGGAAAAGGTAAAAGAATACATTTTATTAAAATGCATTTACATATCATGACCTTGAAAGGGATTAATGAAAAGAAAAAGGAAAAGGAGGTGTTTTCAAGATGAAATGGCTAGACAACTTCAAGAGGAAAAGAAAATGGAAACTTTTTGTTATGCGGGTTGAATTGATTAACCACTCGTGAGGAAAAAGAAAAGGGTTCTTTTCGAAAGGGAATAATGAGAAATGTCATTTATATTGTTCTTTCCAAAAGAAAATGATGAGAAAAAAGAAAAATATCTAGTGTTTTTTTATAATTTTTCACAAATTGTATGTTTTAAAAGAAAGCCGATTATATACACAATCGACGGGGTGCACTCGAGGAGGAAAATAAATTTCAAAAGGCTTGAAAATAGTTTTTAAATGCTTCACATACATTACATGCATTCATGTATGAATTACACTTACCGAGCAACACTCACTTAATTTCTTGTGATGTAGGTGATAAAAGGTTAGAAAATGACCATCGGCGAAGAGGAGGATCGACTTGCTGTATTGTGTACTTAATTATGTAAAATGAGTGAGGGAGTTTTTACCTTTACTTAACTTATTTTCAGATTTAGAAATGGATATTAGGTTAAGAAAATTATGGTTTGTATTTGATGAATTTTGTGTTGAGAATTAAATAGTATTTTTATGTTTATAATTGCTTAGTTTGTAGCTTAAGAAATTAATTGACTACTTAATTAATTAAATTGGACTTAAAGAATTAATATAGTAAGTAATGGGATTAATTTGAGGTTAAATGGAACCGTTAATTAAATGGTTAATGGATTTAATAGCTAAGGTCTTAATGGTAAAGAGTATGGAATTAAAATGCTAAGGTAAAAATGGTTAAAAAGGTTAAGACATTAAATAGAATTTAATGGTTAATGAATAAATGAATTTAATAGGCTAATTCAAATAAATTTGGAAACAAAGTTTAGTTTCATAAGTCCAAAAAATGTTTTGAATCGTCAAAACTCTAATTAAAGGTCTAAATGAGTCTATTAAAGTTAGTTGAGTTAATTAAATGGATTTCTAGCCTATGGAATTTTTATAAAAATAATGGCATTAAATCAATATTTAATGATTTAATAAATATATTTATTATTTTCTAATTAAATTGAATATATTATAATTAAATTCCTTTTGGATGGAAAATAATGTAGAATAATGCTATCATGTTTTGTAGATTATTTAGAAATTAAATAAGACGTTTTAGAAGGAATTTGAAAAAATTAATATACATAATACTCTTCACTTTAGTTTAAGGTATTTAATTTAAATGATTAAATTGAAATCCAAAAACATGAGTTTTTGACCTAAATTGGTATTTAATATCTCTACACATGAAGTAAGATTATTAATTGGTGTTAGAATAATTTTTGAAAACTTTTATACTTGAGTTTTAATTAATACGAACCTATTACTTCCTATTTATTAGGGATCTAATATGAAACCACCATTTTCATTAGCAATTTTGTAAGTTAAGGCGAGGTGGCTTGTTAGCTTGCATACATTGTGCTTAAAATATAAGTCAACATCAATAATATTCCCGACCTATCTAGATCCTAGGTCGGGGATGTTACGAGTGATATCACGACGAGGTTCAAACCTAGTGGTTTAAGTTAGGATGACGAGATTAAGCACACGCAAGTCGAGCCTCGACTATAAGTAAGGAGAAAAAGATATGTGTTGCTCAATAAATATATCTTTGTATGATTTGTTTACATGATGATGTATAAATGTTATTTGACTAGTAATGTTTGAATGTTAATGTGAATATAGTCGAATTAATTATAAAGATTTAAAGGAGGAGAGTGTAATGTGATAGGTGATTAAACGTGTGACTAGAGTAGGATGCCATAAAAAAAAAAAAGAATACTAACAATAATAATAGAGCTGATTCGTGTAGGAATACTGTAGACCAAGAGGAATAGTTAATGATGCTACATAGGCGGCAACAAAATAGAATGTAGTAAATACAAAGGATGAGGGAAACAAATTAAGTACTAAATGTGAAAATGATCAATATGAGTGCAAAGAGTTTGATTTATAGGGTACTCTTTACAAAGTTGGCATGATTGTTAATATGTAAGGAAAAGAATGGATTGATGTTTAAGAAGTGGAATGAATTCATGTTTAAGAAAAAAGAAATGATTACAAATAGAAGGCTTTAATGTGTATACTTTTTGCAAAGCATACAAGGTCTTGTATACTAGAAGGAAAGTATAGAAAGGATGTGTTATGTTTATGGAAAGGATTGCAAAAAGAATGATTTAGTAACATGCTTATGAGAAAAATAAGAAAGAGATATCTACACTAGAATGATGAATAAACATTAGGTTTTCTTCATAGGACAACAATATATATGTTATCTCCAGTCTTTTTTACTTAGTCATTAACCAAAAATATGATACACGATTAATTACTTAGTTACTTAACAACCTACCGAGCGTTAGATAGATTTAATCCAATAACTACATTAATCGGAGATAGATAGGTGACGCTAAGCTACCTCCTAAGCATTAGAAAGATATAATCTAGTTTTATGTTTTTTAAATGATTGAACGAAAACATAA
Organism: Dovyalis caffra; assembly: GCA_963924115.1. Classification (NCBI taxonomy): domain Eukaryota; kingdom Viridiplantae; phylum Streptophyta; class Magnoliopsida; order Malpighiales; family Salicaceae; genus Dovyalis; species Dovyalis caffra. The sequence continues at coordinate 7,311,855 of CAWUPB010001197.1, forward strand.
AAAATAATCATCAACCTTAGTTACTACCACAAACAAGTTTAGACAAGTAATTACACGAGCTTGAATACTTAGTTAGCAATAAGTTAATATGATATCAAACAACTAGCGTGTACTCCTAATCAATTTAATCACATAATTATAAACCAATCATACGAGAAAAACATAAATATACTCAAACAAGATAAATTTAGAAATAAGACACTGTAATCTCATAACGATTTAACCAAAAGCTTCGACTTGATTCAATCAAGAATAGTGTTTAGTTGTTTATAATGGGTTACAAAGAAAGAGTTTTCTATCTATGATGGCTATTGAGAGTTAGAATTTAGAAATAATACCTTAACATCACTATTTATAACTAAAACTAGGATTACATCACATAGGTGTCGATCCATATGGTCACACGAGTTACTCGAATAAAGTTATACGAGTTTGTTGCTTAATGTTACATGGTTTGAAGCCTTGAAGAATTGGTATTGCATGGCTTGCTAACTAGAGGCACACGATCGTGTGCTTTGATTCTTCATTCTATGTTACTTTCTTACTCGTCCGTGTAGACTTTTGCTTTCAAGTTATGTTAAATCTTTCTACCCATGTAGATGTCTTTTGCTTTGTGAGAAACGGGTGTGTGACTTTTTACTATAAATCGTGTGGAATGCTCACTTGCTCATGTTTTATCTTCTTTTCTCTTGAAAGACCATCCAACTTGACACACATACGATCATGTGGGTTTTCTTCCTCTAGGAGTGTGGAATGCTATGGCCCGTGTGGACTTTTTTACTAAGCAATCCATAAGATTTCTTTCTTGATGTCACACGATCAATAGTTGTGTCCTTTGTAATTTGACACGACCACATGACTCTTTTAAGCCTTATTAGTGACTTATTTCTTCCTTGTTTTGGTTTTAAGATTTCTTGCTTTGATTTGTCGTTTTTTCTTGCAAAACTTGAAACGTCATCTTGATCTTAATTAACCTAACATAATACAATAAGCATTAAAAAGTTTAATGTAATAGAACATGAAAATCATGCTAATTATGCACTCATCGAGGTGTAATCGAGTAGAAAAATGAATTTTAAAAAGCATGAAAATGGTTTTTAAATGTATCGTGTGCATTATATGCATAAAGAACACTATATGGATTCATGTATGAATTACATTTACTAAGCAACGCTTACCTAGTTTCTCGTGATGTAGGTGATAAAGTAATAGAAAACGACCATCGTCGAGGGGAGGATCGACTTGTCATATCGTGCGTTTAATTATGTAAAATAAGTGAGGAAACTTTTACTTTTGCTTAATTTACTTTTAAATTTAGAAATGGATATTAGGTTAAGCAAATTATGTTATGTGATTGATGAATTTTGTGTTAAGAATTAAGTAGTATGCTTATGTGTAACTCCCGTAAAAAAAAAAAAAAAATCTCAACCACACACACACACACTAAATGTGGGTGTAATTCGTATAACATATTAATATTTTTATGGTTTTAATATATTTGGTGTTCATGTGATTATTTATGAGAATAAATTTTTAGGTAACTTAGTTAGTTGTCCATTTAATTTTTTTCCTTAGCACGTATCTAGAATATGCCATGTAGATGAAAAAAAAATGTTTATTATCTAAACATTATGAGGGTGCCGAAATTCTTAGATCAAAATACCCCTAGGATTAAGTTTTAATCACATCACCTATCTTTTAAGTCAAACTTTCCACCTAAGCTTCTAAACTCTTCTACTACTTTACACCTCATGCCTTTTAATTAAAATCCGCCACCTAAGCTTCTAATTCCTTCTACCATTTTACACTTCACAAGCTTAGATTAGGACACTTGTTAAGTTCATTAATAAGGAAAGAAAAGATGAATATATATAAGAGAAAGCTAAGGAATGGTCGACCACTTTTAGAAGATTTTAGTTCACTAAAAGAAAGAAAGAAAAAAAAAGGAAAGGAGAAGAAAAAGACTAAGAGATTTTCTAAGAAACTTGAATCAAGTAAGTAGGGATTTATTTTACACCATAAATTTGAAATTCTAAGTGTTTGATTTATGTGAATTACTTGAATTAATGATTATGCTTTTATGGCTTACTTATGTCGATATTGTGAGTTTTGATGGCTTGATATGTGTTTATTGGTTTATAGTGGGTATTTGATGATTTATTGATATGCTTACTCATTAAATTTTATAAAGCTTTGTTTTATGCTTAAATATTTGTTATTAGGTTAGATTAGTAAATTGATGGGCTTGGACCAAAATTATTTGAAGTGACTAATTTTGACGTGGATATGGGAGGAATAAATCCGAAATGGTAGATGATGGATGATGGGTTCCCAAGGTTCCTTCGAGGGTAATATTCGGCTTAATTGCTTAAATTGGGGATTTTGATGCTTTCAAGTGATTGATTTCCTAGAGCTTTATTATGGCTTAATTAAGAATGAATTAGTGTTTAGGAATGAAAAACTTTACTTTAATTGAAAAAAGATCCACGTAAATCCTTAGGGTATATTTGGCCTAAACTTTGATTTTTAGGCTTTGATTTTCACTCATCCAAACCTAGAATTGTTGGTTCAATTGTACTTGAGCAAGTATAATTTGAAGTTTATGAAGGTAAAATTTCAAGAAAAATTGAAGAAAATGGCTTAAATTTGTTAAAATCTAAATTCGGCCACTAAGGTCAAATTCGGGTAAAAAAAGAAATTACACCTTAAATGTTTATTCAATTGGTCCCTATGATTAATGTGTATGTACGCTAAGTGGTATCAAACTATAGGATGAAATCAATGGTATTACGTATTAAGCGTATATCATATAAAGAGAAGATTCTTAGTAAAGGAGTAAATTATATCGATGGATTCATTATATTCGGTGATAATTGATTTCCTTAAATAAATATAAGATATATGAGACATATATGCGTTTCTATATATGGGTTGAATGTCAAAAATGGTTTGAGAATGTAGGGTTTGGTGCCTATAACTTGACGAATATGGTAAATGAAACATCATTGTGCATCACATGCATTTGTGGGTAAATTAAAAAATCGGATGGTTGAGAATCGATAAGATTTGGTAACCGAAACTTGATTAAATGGGTATTAGTAATGAAGCTATGTGCGTGCTCTATTACTTAATTACACGATTATGTGATGGAAAATTTCGTTAATCATGTGTTACAATGATAGATAATTTCATTGTTAGTAGTAGGTGATAAGGCGATCCATGAGAGATGGAAATAGAGTGGACTTGCTAATACTTAGGATACTCGAACTAAAATTAATGGATGAATTTAGGGTAGTAAGAAATCATTACATATTACGTGCATCACCCTACTTACCGAGCTTTGGCTCATATTGTTGTTGTTATTCCGTGGTGTAACGAGTAAAGACAAAGATAGTTATGTCGAAGAAGCTACCGATTCTCACTAAAAGAACTCATGTGCTACCCAAAATTAGAGGAATCTTTTGAAGGGTTGTAGATAAGGGATACTTGTTCCCTATTTGTGGGTAGTCGGCATCGTAGATATTTTGTAATCCTTGTGATTGCAATTATTAGTACCACATAAATTTTATTGTACGTATTCCATTGCTTAATATTTATTTAATTTCGGTTATGTATTATAGGGAACTAGTTGGGATTTTAGGCTTAATAATGTAACAAACCTAGCCGCTCCTATTGGGACATAGTAAGTGAGTTAGGGGCGTTACATTATGTCCTTAGTTGCTTAGTTTGGTAGCTTAAGGAATTAATTGGCTACTTAATTGATTGAATTGGACTTAAGAAATTAATATAGTAAGTAATGGAATTAATTTGAGTTTAAATGAAACCATTAATTAAATGTTTAATGGGTTTAATAGCTAAGGTCTTAGTGGTCAAGAGTATGAAATTAAAATGGTAAGGTAAAAATAGTTATAAAGGTTAAGGTATTAATTGAAATTTAATGGTTAATGAATAAATGAATTTAATAGGCTAGTTTAAATAAATTTGGAACCAAAGTTTCATAAGTCCAAAAAAATGTTTTGAATGGTCAAAACTCTAATTAAAGGTCTAAATGAATTTATTAAGTACTTAATTGAATTAATTAAACCAATTTCTAGCCGATAGAATTTTTATAAAAATAATGGCATTAAATCAAGATTTAATGGTTTAATATGTATTGATCATTTTTTAATTAAATTGAATATATTATAATTAAATTCCTTTTGGATGGAAAATAATGTGGAATAATCCTATCATGTTTTGTAGAGTATTTGGAAATTAAATATTTCTATTTTAAATTAAATATGAATTTTTAGAAGGAATTTGAAAAAATTAATATACATGTTACTATCCATTTTAGTTTAAGATGTTAATTTAAATGATTAAATTAAAATTCAAGAACATGAGTTTTTTTTTACCTAAATTTAGTATTTAATATTTCTACACATGAAGTAAAATTATTAATTGGTGTTAGAACAATTTTTTTAAATTTTTATACTTGAGTTTTAATTAATGGGGACCTATTACTTCTTATTTATTAGAGACTTTATATAAAAACCACCACTTTTGCTAGTAATTTTGTAAGTTAAAGTAAGAAGACTTGTTGATTTGCATTCATTGCATTTAAAATATAAATGAATGTCGATAATATTCTTGATCTATTTACGTCCTAGGTCGAGAGTGTTACGGTAATTGTAGTTATGATTGTTACAATCATATTTTTGTAGTTGATAAAATGAAACCAAAGTTCAAGGCATACACAAACAACTTGTTTTTTCTTTAATTTTTTTAAATCAATATTTTGACTTGATTGAGTCTTGAAATTAGATCGATTTTTTAACCAAGCTAACTTCAAACTTAATCCAAACTAAGCTTCGAATAGTTGGATTTTCCAATTAATCCATCATATCAATTTGGTTTTATAGTTGTGGTTGTAATAGTAACAATGTTTAGTAGGATGTTAATATGTTATATAAAACTTAAAAAGCCCAAAAAATTTATTTTATAACCAATAGCTTTTAGTTGTCAAAATAGATTTTTTTTTAATAATTTTTCCAAACACTTTTTTCATTGATTTTTTTAAAAAAACCAAAAATTCCTAAAAACTAAAAAAGAAAAAAAGCCTTAAACAATTTATTTATTTATTTATTTTGCGAAAAGCTCATTTCTTCACACAAAAACAACATTGGTCTATTTTTAAAATTTGAAGTGTTGGGTAAAATTTTTTTTTTAGAAAAGAGTAAAATGAACCTTTTATCTCAACGGCAGGTAAAAAAAAAAAAAAACCCTTATAATTTGTTAAAAGATAACAGAGATTCTCTAAAAAATCTATGTCCACTTTGTAAAAATATTTCAGAAAGTATTTTGTTTGTCACTACCTTGTTGAGATGGGGGAGCTGCGGTAATAGGGTCTAATAACTAGTTCGAACGAGAGAAATCACTGTACGCATATCCTTTTTAAACCAAGTAAAATTTATCACTGGTAATTGCCGAGATGGATCTCGCATAATTGCGCGAAAGAGGACGTTAATATACCAAGATATCAAGATCGGGATTTAACTAAACAAGAGAAAATGTTGACTTTCTCACATGCATGCAGATGCATGAGAAAAGAGGATGCTACCCATTCGATCATGACCTAACAAGATGTCAAAGTAATCCTTTTGCATTCACCAGAGATGTCCCAAAAACGATTACCATTTCTGTGACTTTTGACTTGCAGGATATGTTGAAGTTTTTTTGGTTGAACAAAACCTTTCGGAATAAGTGAAAGTTGTTACGAATAAAAACAATAAATTATTAAAAGACTTGTAATCATATAAGTCTTAGGATTAATTAAATATTCACTCCCAAGATCATCGTCACTTCTTTCCTTTTTTCAAATTAGGATTGTAAATACAGAATCAAGGTTACTAGTACACTAGTAATGCGGTGGCGCGTGGGACTAGTCAAGAAATACAGCTGTCATGTGGTGGGTAGTCGGTACCCAAGGCACATCAATTTGGGCTGCGATGGTGCTCCTTTGCTCTCTAGACTAGTCAACTTTAGATCAGGGTTTGACTAGTCCCTAATCGTGGACCCTTCTTTCTAGGTTTTTACAATTCCTTTATCTACTGGGCTAGCCCATTTCTAATGAACCCAGATTCGTCTTCGTACAAAAAAGAGCGTGAATGAAGGCTTCACCCTCGGGGGGGCACACCAGCCATATTATGAAATATTTTTGTCCTTTCTCGTGATAAGACAATTTTGCCTCTTCTCGAGTAACGCGTCAACAATCATTTTTTCGTCCCACTGGTTCATGCACCCATAAAAGAAAAGAAAATAAAAAAAAACAGAGAGAGAGAGCCATAAAGTCATTCGATAAGTCAAATTTCAAAAATCAAAACAAGCATGGGACTGTCTTCGAGGTCTTTCGTCTATCGTCATTATGTACACTGTTCACGTTTGCCACCTGGACTTCGATCGAATTCAAGAAAATAATTGAGAAAGCTTTGCTCGGGGCCTGTTCCATTGTGACGTGTATGTTGTGATCTGATTACTGCACTGTGTTATTTATGAATTAAAAAATGTTCGATTGTTCGATGTTACAGTGTATGAATAAAAAAAGATTGTTTTATATTTGATAATTGATTACACTCTACTCTTAAAAGCTATACTTTTACTCAAACGAACAAATCGTGTACTTCGGTTTTAAAGCATAACAAACTTTAATTGTTTTTTTTTTAAAAAAAAAAGGTAAAATCAGTATCTTACTAAACAAGCATTAAGAAATCCTGCTATTGATGAATGTAATATTAGGCTTCGATAAAAAACGTGTTTATGTGAAACAAAAATTAAAAACTAAAGTACTTCATTTTATAATCTCTCATAAAATATAATTTATTGTACATACATATGTTAATCTCAAAGGGAAAAACATATAATATATTAGATAGCTGATGGGAAAAAATCCAAGTTTTCACGTAGATTAAGTCTTTTCAAAAATTAGCCTGATGATATCATTATTAATTCATTTAAAGCAACAACTCGGGCCAAATGGACAGTTCCTATCTCCTTCTCACGATCTCCTCAAATTTCTAGTACACATGCAGTGTCGTAACCATTCTCTAAGATCCAGCCCGTATGATAAAAGTGATTAAAAAAAAAAAAAGGGCCAACCTTTTTTTCAAAAATTTTAAAAGCGTGGACGGCGCTAAGATACCTTACAATCTGTCCACCAATCACAGACTCCCACGTGTCAACTCTAATTCTTTTAACCCACGTGGGATCTCTCAACTCCGTTGGTGAAAACCTCTCCCGAATCCCACCGCTATTTGATCACTCCCCTTCAGGATCCACCTTCGAAAAACGTCGTCGTTTCCACCTCCCTCCCCGATCCCGACTGATATCGCTACTCACCTAAAACTAACTCTCTCGCTTTAAAATCTTTTTGTATTTTTCAGTTTTACTCTCTCTCTAAAAAATATATAAATAATTATTGTATTTGCTCGAATCCGTCTCTATTGATATTTTTCTTCTTTTGAAAATTCAATTCCCCCTTTTAAAAACTACACAATAATTACTCTTTTTCCTCCCTTTTACTCCCCCTGTATACTTTTTTTTTTTTTTTCTCTATTCTCTTTTGGCGTGTTTGTTCGTTTAAAGTCAAATAGTCGCGTTTGGAATCATCGAAAATGTGGAATTTGAAAATGAGAATTCCAATCCTTCATTCAGCTATAGACTGCTTTCAATTCTAGCCATGAGAGATCAAGTCAGTTAGTTTTATTTTTATTTTATTATTATTATTTTTTTTTGTAACGGTGTTTTTGATCTCGCAGGAACGGCAAGCAAAGATTTTTCCCAATCTGAGCTTCCAATTCTGCGAGATTGAATTTCAATTTTGTTTTTAGAGAATTAGATTGGTATTTAGTGTGTAAATAAGGTTGATTGGAGAGGGCAAACTATGTCTAAAGTGATATATGAAGGGTGGATGGTGAGGTATGGAAGGAGGAAGATCGGGAGATCGTTCATTCATATGAGGTATTTCGTTTTGGAGCCTAGGCTTCTTGCTTATTACAAGAAGAAACCACAAGATAATCGGGTAATTTTTTTTCTTTTTTATTATGTGAATTTTTTCGTTTATTTAGAAGTAATAAAAGGAATGGAAGTATCGAGCTACTATAAAGCGTTTATTGAATTTTAAACTTTTTAGGTACCAATCAAAACCTTGTTGATTGATGGGAATTGTCGAGTAGAGGATCGAGGCTTGAAGACTCACCATGGACATGTAAGTTGTGCTTTCTCTATGTTCCTGTTACTTAATTGGAATTATGGTGAGGATGCATTGTCAGTGAATCGGACTAGGAGTCATTTACTAGTCGGTTCTATGCTAATCCTATCTTTGTTCATGTTAATGTGGATGTGCTCATTTTGAACTGAAAGTTAAGCAAACGTTTTGTAAATATTGTGATTCATGGATTGTAATGAAACTGCATTTTCGGCTGTTGGTGATTTTTTGGAGTTGTTTTAATTAGTAGTTTGCTGCTCTCTGTCTTTCTAGTGACTTTGCTTTCTCTCAAACTGGATGCTGTTTGTTAATAGCTTACTTAGCAAGCTGTAATGTTATTTTTCTAATGAGGAATTGCTATAATGAAACTTGTGGAATTTTATGTTGATAAATTTTCTTTTCTTTCTTTTTTACTGCAGATGGTTTATGTTCTATCTATTTATGACAAGAAAGACAAGTATAATCGAATCACGGTGAGCAGTTTTGTGCTTTTGGTTTTTGAAATTGTGAATTGAGATGCTATCTTTTTTTTGCCCCTAGACTTCCAGCTATTTTTGTGCTGCTGTTTTAGAAATCAAATTAAGAAGTGTGTATCTGTTCTATAGCATTACCTTTTCCTTTGCTTCTGCACTTAAGTCTTACCTTTGGACTTTGAAGTGGTGGATGCTCTTTAATCTGCCACTGATAAAAATTAGTTTAAATTTTGGTTTTAATATTTTGACAGTTTTCTATTGAGCCTTCAATCATTTTTTGTGGCTTCCTGCTGATCCAATTCTTTTTTTAAATTAATGATCACCTAAGATCATTGGAGCTGGAAAACTGCAAAAAAATATTATGAGGCCCTCCTTGATTTTTTCTTCACCCTCATTTACCCTTGTTATTGTAACAGCACTTCTTGTTGTTATCTGCCTTAGAAATGTGCAGAAATGAGATATTCCTCTGATTACAACATAATTAACTTTCTGTGCTTCATTAGTTACTCGTTTATTGTGGCATCAGAATTGTTACTGAAAAAATACGACCTTTGTGAGCTGTTTTCTTTTTCCAGATGGCAGCATTTAATATCCAGGAAGCATTGATTTGGAAGGAAAAAATTGAATTTGTAATTGATCAGGTCAGTATGCTTCAGAATGTGTTGCATGTCCAACTCCCTTTTTTCATTTGGTTTTTAATTTCAGGCTCTCATGATATAGCAATTATACATTTTCCTTTTAAAGTTTTTGCTTCTATGACGATTGCTTTGATTATCCATTCTAATGTTAAGTATTCTTGGTGAACTAAAAAAATTTCAGTTGCCTCTTTATTGAACAGTTTTCGATTTCATTCGTTCATATACATGGTAGGTAACTGAATCAAATGATTTATGTAAGACTCATTGCTTGCTAATATATATGCAGCATCAGGAGTCCCAAGTTCCCAATGGTAACAAATATGTCTCATTCGAATACAAATCTGGGATGGATAATGGGAGGACTGCTTCTTCATCAGATCGTGAAAGTCAGTGAGTGCCTGTTCAACGTTATTTCTCTGCTTGTGTTAGCTGTAATGCAGTTTTGCCTTTTTAGAACTTTTTCTTTGCTTGCCATTGTATGGTGGAGTAGATACTGGAAAACCTATTCTGTATTTTTGCTAGGTTTAAATACAATTTTTTTCATCTCTCCTGATATTGTAAAGTTTTTACTATATTTTAAGGTAGCATTTTGTACTGTTATACTTATCACAATAGTCAGTTCTAGTTTTATCAATCATTCAAACTGCTGTTGGTGCTATTTTTATTAGTTACTCTAACTGATGTGGAAATCTTGGATGGAAAATGATTGATTGCAGGTTCAGTGCACAGGAGGATGAAGATGACAGTCATCCAAATTTGTTGCGGAGAACAACCATTGGAAATGGTTCTCATCCTTTCCTTCTCTTATTGACTTCAAGTAATTTGATGTAGTCTTCAAGCAAGTCATTTTTTTTTATTTGCAGGTCCTCCTGCTTCAGTATTTGACTGGACACAAGAATTCGACTCAGAATTGACAAACCAGAATGCCGACAACCAAGCATTCTCTAGAAAGCATTGGCGTCTTTTACAGTGCCAAAATGGTGATTTATTTTTCTTAGCCTTTTGCATTTTTTAGCAGTTCATTACATTGATGATATCCAAGGAAGCATAGCAGTTTTGATTATTGCCAATGTTTGCCTGTATGTGACAGGACTCCGCATTTTTGAAGAGCTGCTTGAAGTCGATTACCTTGTAAGGAACTGTGTAGTCATTTCCATTAAGTGAATGACTTCGTTTTGCTGTGTATTAGGCTGTCATTTGGTTTTGACACTACTACTTGCTTTTGTGGTGTAGCCAAGGAGCTGTAGTCGAGCAATGAAAGCTGTAGGTGTTGTTGAGGCTAGCTGTGAAGAAATATTTGAACTTATAATGAGCATGGATGCTACTCGGTTTGAGTAGGTGTTTTCCTCTTTCATCCCAAATTTAATAGCATGGTTCTAGAAGCATTGTTTATGCAACAAAAATCATTCTCTCTCTCTCTGTATCTCTCTCCACACACACACACCCCTGTGCTTTTGGGTGTACGAGTATTTCAGGCTTGCAAGAAGGTGTTTGCTTTTGAGATGGTTTGGAAACTTTAATAATGTTAAAAGTAGATTAGACACAAGTGCTCATGCAACTTGATGTTCGAACAACTTTGAAAACCTTTAATCAAGATATACGATATCACAAAACACTATTTATGTAAAACTTTTTTAGTGTCATATGTACTATTCTGAAAGGCTGAGACTTATATCAGTAATCTATCCCCATAATATCCATTTGCTTGTCTTGCACACCATGTATTACTCGTTACTGATACAACAAAATTTTATCAGTTTATGATCTGAACCGTGTTTTTGGGTGGGGTGTGGGCTAGTAGTCAAACCTCACCCTGACTAGGTCTCTGATGCTTACCTAGTGTTTGGTGGTCATTTTAGATGGTATGCGTGATTAATGCAGCTTGTTTTAACTGAATCATATAGTGGACTTTTCTTATGCTCCGAGTTTTAATTCTAATTCTGATCATATCGAAAGTCAGCAATATTGTTTGGTTAAAAACAAGATGCAGTGGCATCTTTCTTTGGTGGGAAAAAGCGTGCTCATGTGTGTATTTCCACGTGCTAGATTGATAAGATACTGTGTAATTACCTTGTGTTTATAAATTCCAGTTCTACACATGTACTTCACAGGCATCCTAAACTCTTAATTCACGGTATGTAGTGATGTAGGACAGATTTGAGGTCTCTGTTCTACAAAGGATTTGAGGTGAGCTAGGGTTTATTGTTTGTGAAATTAGGGTAGAATAGAGCTTGTTTAGGAAGAAATAAGGAGAAATTAGGCTGTATGGTAATTCACAGTACTGTACCAGCAGAATAAGAAAACAAGAAAGAAGAGAAAATAGGAGAAAATAGAAGAACAAGAGGACAAAGAAGACATCTTGGCACCAAGCCTTCAAAATAACTCTAAAACTCAATTTATTGCCTAACTCAACTTTGCTGAAAATTAAAACATAGCATCTCTATTCATAGAGATTAAGACTCTAAAAGACTAGGATAACTAATCCTTAATTGACCAGGGAATAAACTAAACAGGAATAAACTATTAAAAACTAAGACACTAAATTCATAAATAAGCCCAGACCTTCAAGTAATTCTGCAAATTACTAAAATGACCCCAGAACATGTGGAAATTACAATTCTGCCTTTGCCTACAAAATAACCCACAACTAAAGATTGTAAAGCCCATACAAAGAAATCTACCAAGGACACTTATTTTTTGACCAGAAAGACTTCTTGCTTGATGAAGAATCACTTGATGCAGCTTCAGGTTTCCAGAGTGGGGAGTGTTTTTCTAAGTATAACATAGCTATTCCATCATGTAGACTTATTCATGAAGCACTAGTGTAATTCCTTTAATGGAGTTGTTTGGTTTTCACTTTTTCTCTCATGTTTTGCCCATGATGTGTGTGCTTAAGCAATTCATTACACAATTTTTTTCCTGCCTTGTGCAGGTGGGATTGCAGTTTCCAGTATGGTAGTTTAGTTGAAGAGGTAGATGGACATACAGCAATACTCTATCATAGACTTCAGCTGGACTGGTTTCCTATGTAATATTCTTTCCCAAATAAATCACTCTCTTGCGCATATTATGATCAAATGGAATTATTTCATACTAGTGTTATTGATCTTGTTCTGGGTGTGAAATATTGAATAGTCTTATCAAACTCAAAAGTGAGCTTGTATTTTATTCTGCCCTTTTTTTTGTCCCTCCGCTTTTGCACTGGAATTAGTTGTGTTACAGCCCTAATAGGTATTACCGATTTTGGTTTGTTTTTAAACTATGAAACATGGATATAAATGCTGGATCCGTGCTGATCTTAAAAAATTGAGATATGATGCAATGAGAATATGCTGATAAGTAGGTATTTTATGTATTAGCATCTGCATTAGATCAATTTTATGAATAAACTATGAATAAACAATGACTTACAGATTACAAGTTCATGAAATTGTGTAAGAACTTCAATATAATGGCAAAGAAACAGATGTGCTAAGTTTCTAACTCTTATCAGCCAAAGAGATAAAAATTTGCCTCTAATTTAACAAAATATATAATCAAGTCATCTCAAAAAGATTGGCTATGCAGTATAACAGCATCGCAATATAATCATGTCTGAACCATGGCTTAATTGACTTTTCGTGATTTACATGCTCAAAATAAAAATTATATAATATAAATATGAAGGGCCTGAAATAATTCATAGCATTCTCTTGTTCTTTATTACTTACCAATGAACGGGTTGCAGATTTGTGTGGCCACGTGACCTTTGCTATGTGAGATATTGGCGGCGAAATGATGACGGCAGCTATGGTAAATTGTTTGGCTTGTCCACACCTCATTTGATCTTCTAACTTGTCACAAGCTTTAGAAATTTCCTTTTTGTTATTGTGCAGTTGTTCTATTTCGTTCTAGAGTGCATGAGAACTGTGGTCCACAACCAGGTTATGTGCGGGCTCATATCGAGAGTGAGTTCCATTTGTGCCTTCGGTTTATGCTTTAAAAACCTAAGATCAGAGTTTAGATATTTATTTTTTGGCTATATCCTACTTTTACAGGTGGAGGTTTCAATATTTCCCCTTTGAAACCTCGTAATGGGAAACCCAGAACACAGGTGCAGCATCTTATGCAGATTGATCTAAAAGGATGGGGTGTGGGTTATGTTTCATCATTTCAACAACATTGTCTTCTTCAGATGTTAAATAGTGTTGCTGGTGAGTTCTACAAATTCTCTCACCTAAATCTTCCATTGTTGTAAGGAATTGATGTCACTTTTATTTGCTAAAATTTTAAAACACTATATGTTGCTGCGGGTTCATGCTTTGTGTACGTCCTTTAGTTATGAAGCTGGTATTAGGTGATGTAGAACAGTAAAGAGAAGGGAAAAGCAGAATGCTACAGAGGAAATTGGGTAGAGAAGAGGGGAGAAAGGGGCAGAGGAGTAGAGTAAGACAGGGGAAGAGATAAAGGAGAGAAAGAGAGAGAGAACAACTGTATGAAAGCAGAAGTTTCAGATCTCCATAATAAGTCAACTGTCGTTAAACATGATAATAGGAGTCCTTATGTTGGCACTAAACCCTAATGAAACCCTAAATAAAATAAGAAATAAAATAAAATACTAAACATAATAAAATCTCTTAAATACTCTTAAAGATTATAATAGCCTGAAATAAGTAGATTTTCTAATTAAGATAGACTATAAAATAAGATATCTCTAATTTTCCTATGACAATTGTAGTATTGCAAATAGTCTATTTATTCTCATAATTGGGGTTGCAGGAATGACTTGAAATTCTAATTTTCTATAATGCATCCTTTCAGCACCCAAGCTACTGTAGTAGTTCATTCAGCATTGCCTTTTCTTTTTTTACTTCGTCTAGCTTATGATTGGAGGAATGACATGAAATTCTAATTTCTATGAATTCACAGCATATCAGTGTCCAAGTGACTGTAGTTAGTCTATTAAACCTTTTCTTTTCTTTGTTTTCGATGATTACTGTCCTATTCATTGATATGATCTTTTTGTGGGGTCCACCAATTCACAGTGAATTTTTTTTGTTTGTCATTGATGGTGATTAAATAGTGGTGACGCCAAAAGTATAATTTTGAAATTATCAGACAAAAAAGAAGTACAAGAACTTGTAACAGTTCCATTTTTGCTTTTAGTTCCACTTTGGTAGTTTATGTTGGTCACATATGCAAGCACTCGATCAATCTGAATGCTGCTACTTTTTCTGGTTTATAATCTTTTTGTTGCATTTTCTGGCAGGATTGCGTGAATGGTTTTCCCAAACAGATGAGAGAGGTGCCCCTCCAAGAATACCTGTTATGGTTAATATGGCTTCAGCTTCTACTTCATCAAAGAAAAATGTAAAGCTGCAAGAATCTTCTGTTCATCCTACTCCACCTTCTCTCGATCAGATGAATGCTGCTAGCAGAAACTCTGTAATGATGGATGAATACTCCGATGAGGATGAAGAATTTCAAATAGCTGAAGAAGAACAAGAGGTACACCTTGGGCTCATTCCCTATCTGATTTTGTACATTGTCTTGTAAACACTTTTTTTTTGGTCAATTTTCAGGCTTACCGAACCAAGCATGAGAACGATGCAAAGAGAACAGGTGGATGACAACTGAAAGCCTGTTTTATTCATTTCAATAAGTTCAATCTTTAGTGGCACTATTTGGATATTAAATAAAAATCTTGTTAACAGCCTTGGAAGAAGAACCAGTTGATCAAATTGATTTATCCTGTTTTTCGGGCAATCTACGTCGTGATGACCGTGACAATGCCCGTGACTGCTGGCGAATATCTGATGGAAACAACTTCAGAGTTCGCAGCAAGCGTTTTTGTTTTGACAAATCAAAGGTCCTCTTATATTTTCTTCATGTTTCCTTTGAATATATATTTTCTGGAGTTACAAAGTCACCATCTTATGAACTTGTTAGGCTCATTCTAGTTGCATTCTATGCAATTTGCGTATGAAGGTCCCTGCAGGAAAACATTTGATGGATCTTGTTGCTGTTGATTGGTTCAAAGATACAAAAAGAATGGATCATGTTGCCAGGCGTCAAGGATGTGCAGCGCAAGTAAGAACCTCTCCGGCGTACCCCTCCCCCTCATTGTTTTGTGTTGTTCATTTCAGACTTCCAAATTGACTTTGGTAAAACAGTTTTATTTTGTGTGTAGTCGTCATGTCAGGAACCCTATGTGCTTTTACCATGCACTGATCCTATCTGTGTTGCAAAATATCAAAGCTTATATCATTTCAGGGAATTGGAGTGATTTTTCATTATGTTAGACATAATAATACGTAAAAGGTGGATTATCGACACCTATCTGCTACTCCTTGCAGCCAGTTTCACCTACATTTTGCCAGATAATGAACCTTGTTAAATAAAACCATTACTTGATCAAGCTTGAGCTAGTTTCTTTTTGGTTTAAAGCTGTTTTCACTTTTCAGTCATTAATCATCCAAAGTCCTTAGAGATCGAAAAACTTGGTCAACTATGTTTTTGTTGATAGTATAATTTTTAGCAAGTTTATGGTTTTTAATTCTGTTAAGGCTGTAAATGTTATGGACTTCTAAATGTTTGTGTAGGTTGCTTCAGAGAAAGGACTTTTCTCTGTGATTTTTAATCTGCAAGTAAGTTAATTTAACTTGGCGTGAATTTCTATTGTAGCATTTGGAGGCTGGACAAGAATAATTTTGTTTTTTTCTTTTGACAGGTACCTGGTTCAACACACTACAGTATGGTATTTTATTTTGTGACAAAGGAATTAGTACCTGGATCTCTCTTGCAACGGTTTGTTGATGGTGATGATGAATTCCGCAACAGTAGGTTTAAGCTTATTCCATCAGTTCCCAAGGTACTCGTTTCTTTCTGTTCCTTATGCTTGGAAAGTGCTTTTGTCAGGATGTCAGGACCATCAGAACCTGTATTGTTATAGACTTATAGCTAGATAAGTATGCATGATCAATGTTGTTGGGCAGCAATGCTGATCAGCTCTTAGGAACTACCTTTTAATTGCCAAACATGCTAAAAGATTAGTATATCATGATTGGTTTTCTGTATGAATAGACATGTAACCATGTTGGCAAAATTGTTGGAACACAGTTGGCTACTATACATTTTTAAGATTTGATTGAGCCAATGAAAATGACTTAAAGAGTTGCTTTCTGTAATGAATCATGCAGGGTTCATGGATTGTGCGGCAGAGTGTTGGAAGCACCCCTTGCTTATTGGGAAAAGCAGTTGATTGCAATTATATCCGTGGTTCCAATTACCTAGAGGTAACACCATCCAATTTTGTTCAGCACCTGATATTGCCTGTGAGTTGTTTGGCCAGCACTGATGGTATGGTCTATCATGGTTTATGTATCTGTAGGTTGATGTTGATATTGGTTCTTCTACTGTTGCAAATGGAGTTTTGGGGCTTGTAATTGGTGTAATTACAACATTGGTGGTTGACATGGCTTTCCTTGTACAGGTATTTGTGCTCTGTTCTATGGAGCCATCTCAAATAATTATACAAAATTTGGTTTGAAGAGTTTCTAGCTGTACAAAATAAAATGAAAGGAAGCACTTTGGATATCACTTTCATGTTTTATGCTTCTTGGCTCTGGACACTGATGTCATTTGATGAGTAATCCCTTGGGTTCTGTTGGATACTTTTCAACATCGTTCTTCTTAACCTTTCTTTTTGTAGCAGTTTTTACTCCAATAGATGGCCTTAGGAAATAGATGAAAGGATTGGAGAAGCAGTGTCCACTAGGGAAAAAAAGGGATTCCAAATAAAATGTTTCTATTTTTAATCTCATTTCTTGTCGTGGACAATGTAATATGCTTACAAGGATATGATCTATCTTTCCTTTCCTTTTCTTTTCCCCCGGCTATGCTGAAATTTTCGACATATTAGCAGGTTGATTTTAATGAATATTAAGTTGCAGAGCAACTGCAGTAGTTGGGGTGTCTAAATGCACAACTACAATATGCCAAGACCATTATATTTGGCATTAGAGTTGAGAGCTCTTTCACTCAGCATTCAAGTGGAGCAAAATGTAGTTGCTAAGAATATGAGAGATGGGAGTGTTGCTTCGAGTGCATTGAGATATTGAATAGTTGTTCAGACGATATTTGTCATCTATTCTCATGCTTTGAGATTTATGTATATAGAGGTGGATGGAGATTACTGCAACTTCGGTTTTCTTGGCCTTTGCAAGTTTTATAGTTAATTTTGTATCACCATTTCTTTTCTACAGGCTAATGCTACAGAAGAATTGCCAGAGAGGTTGATAGGTGCCGTCCGTGTTTCTCATATAGAGCTCTCATCTGCTATTGTTCCCAAACTGGATCCTGATCCGTCATGACAGACAGAAACCATTTTTCCCTACTGATTTTACACAATCATTTGTTTAGATATATGCATGTATCCCGTTTCCAATTTCATTTTTTTGTTGTATCAATTACTGGAATGGCCATTGGTGTTTTCAAATGGAATTTTGCATTAAAAAAAATGGTGGAAGGAAATTTGTTCTCTGTTAATTGTTGCTCCCACGATTGAAGAAGTTGGGACTCTACTCTGGACCAAAATTGGGCCTCATTGGGGGAGTAGGGAATATGAACCAAAGTCGGGTCTGTTTTAGCGACTATCGAATGAGACACATTCAATTTCAGTCACCGAAAAGGAAAAAAAGGGGGAAATTTTAAGTGCATCATGGCAGACGTCGGGACGCATTATTTGTTATTCGGTTGTGCTTTGTCAATATCAATAGGTTATCAGGTTCGGTCCGGTTCTTAGCTTTCCGCAGTCTGCATAGTGTTATTCTTTACTGCTTTTTCATGTTCCAAAGCTGCGAGTTGTGATGGAATCAATAACTTTGCCCCGCATTCGTATCATTTTGGCAAGTAAGCTCTGACGAAAAAGTTTGGTCAAATTTCGTCTTGTGATATAGTCAATTCAACTCAAAGTGGCTAAATTGTTATTTGTAAAATTTGTAAAAATTGTTTAAGATATGTTTTTTTCTTAAATGATTTTAAAAGTTAGAACTTTTCTTTTAAAAAAATAAATTTGTTTACTTTAACGTTATAAAAAACTTACTAACTGTATCTAGGAGTTATTATATTATTAAAATTTTGTCAAAATTCTTTTTTTTTTTTTTGTGAAAAATATTAATGCTTTATTCCTCTTTTTTTTTTTTTGAACTCTTAATTGCCATTCATCTTATAATTTGATGAAATTTAATCCAATTAAGTTGAATTGATTAAATTTTGCAAACATAGACTGAAATTTGACTCACTTTCATAAGACTCATTTGTCAAATTGATATAAACTTAGTAGCGATTTTGAGAGGGGTTTTTCAATATCTTTAGAAAAAACTAATCACTCTACCTATTTTTATTGAATCTAATATATTTAATAATAGTTCTTCTATCCATTATCTTCTTCTTTTTTTTATGAACAAGTATTCATTATCTATTCGGATAAATCCGATTTGATGATCCAATTATGATAGTTAACTTTGATCATTAAGCGAGCTTGGTAAGGGGTATTAAGTTGTGTTAGACTTCACATTTGAGTTGCTTTGTGATGGTAAGTTAGGTCTATTTTGTTATCAATTTAAAGATTCGGGATGTTGCTTTATTGTTTTATTTATCTTAATCTTGTCCCTCTATTCTTTAATAGTGATTTTGAGGGGTTTTTCAATATCTTTAGAAAAAACTAATCACTCTACCTATTTTAATTGAATCTAATATATGTAATAATAGTTCTTCTATCTATTATCCGTTATAAAATAAATAGAAATGATAGGAGAATTGAAAAAAATGATAACAAGAAAATGAAATCACTATAATGTGAATATACGTGATAAGAACTTCAAAGTTTCTCTTATTCTCTCTAGGAAACTTGTACACCAACTAATGAACAATCAAGCCTATTTATAGGCTTCAAAATTGAGGAGAGAATTGGAAGGGACTCGTGAATAATCAATTGCATCATCCTTTCAATTTCTCATATTGAATGATGAATTGAATCATATTAAGAATCAAGAGTAGTGGGGATATGAAAAGTGGATGAACATGATGATGGACATTCATTATTTCATAACACTCCCCTCGAATGTCCATTGTATAAGGAACATGCCTCGTTAAAACCTTACTAGAAAAAAACCCAGTGGGAAAAAAATCCTAGTGAAGGAAAAAGAGTATAATATTCCTTGCACACATTAATCCCTATTTTGATCTCCTCCTGTTGAAGGCATTATTTAAGATCTCTAAGACGATGCATTCCAATCTTGTGAATCATCTTCTCAAAAGTTGTGGTAGGTAATGCTTTAGTGAATAAATCTACTGGATTGTCACTTTGATGTATTCTTTCTTCCATAGAATTATGCAAGCAACATTATCCTCGTATGATATTATTGAAACTTCTTTTCGTTGGTAGATAAATTGCATGTCTCTTGGATACGATGGATCGTTGATCTTAGCCAAACACATTCTCGACTTACCTCGTGAATTGATATTTCGCATGATTTGAAGATGTGGCAGCTATAGTTTGCTTCATAGAACGCCAAGATATAGTTGTATCTCCACATGTAAATATATAACCAGCTTTGATCGAGCTTTGTGTAGATTAGATAAATAACTCCGTATCCGCATAACCAATTAATCTTATCTTTGATTTATTGGAGTAATATAAGCCCATATCAATTATTCCTCGAAAATAATGTAGTATATATTTAACTTTCTTTCAATGTCTCTATATTGAAACGGAATTATGACTTGTTAACAAATTTATAGAAAAGACTATATCAAGTCGAGTATTATTAGCAAGATACATCAATGCACTAGTGGCACTAAAATATGATACTTCGGGACCAAGTAGTTCTTCGTTATCTTCTCGAGGTCAAAAATGATCTTTTTGGATATCAATTGAATGAACTACCATTGAGCTAGTCAATGAATGATCTTTATATAGAATCATTATAGAACCTTTTTCGATATAAATTGATCGATGAATGAAAATCTCATTTTCCGAGTGCTCAAATTGCGAGTTAAGATAAAATTTTGTTTTCCCAAGATATTCACATCAAATTCTTTTTTTAGGTAAGTTATGACACTTGGAATCTCTTCGGGAGTTCTAATAATATTTAAGTTATCAACATATAAAACAAACCATTTTTCAAATAAAAACATATGAACAAATAGGGATATTTTTTATAACTTTCTTTCAATAAATAATCATTGAAGTGATTATATCACATGCACACGGGTTAGTAATAAACAGTAGATATAAAAATAAAATATAAAAAGTATAAATTGAATTTCTAAAAAATAAAATAATAAAACAAATACTAAAATAATCCTAATAGAGATCTCTATAATTTAATTGAATTCTTTTCTCGAGAATATATATTACATGTTTCGGCATGTTAAGTCCTTCTAGGACTTTCACATTGATTCATCTCAAATGAACAAATAAATTGTGATCACATTCATTAAATACATGCATATGAATGTTTTTCATATATTTTACCATGCTAATAAGATAATAAAATATAATTGCATCCATTATAGGAGAATATGTCTCCTCATAGTCAATGTAAGTTCTTTGTAAAAACTCTTGTATCGAAAGTTTTGCTTTGTATCTTACAATCTCGTCTTTCTTATTTTGTGTCTACATAAATACTTATTTGTATCCCACTAGCTTAACATATTCGGGTGTTTTAGCTATGGGTTTAAAAAAACTACTCTTTTGTAGGAACATATAATTTCGCCTAGATTGCTCTTTTCATTTAGGCTAATCATCTTTATGTCAATATTCTTCAATAATTTATGCTCGGGATTCTTATTTTCATTCAAAATATCAATCATAACTTTACATACAAAAATTTTATCAATAAATATTTCTCTCCTATTTTCTCCATGTATTGACATAATTTATCAAAATCTCTTGATTTTTTTCAAGCATTTGGACTTCTTCCGGAAGCCTATTATCAAAAATATCTTGGACCATTTTGTGAATATTTACATCCTTTATATTTTCATCTTGTCCTTTTCTTTTAGGGATTTTTATCTTTAGAATCGATCGATCTTCTACACTTCGGGCGTGCTTTAAATTCATTAGCTATAATATTAATAGACCGTCTTTCTAGGACATCAATTCTAATAAAAGCATTCTCAACGAGGACATGCATTTTATTTACTCTTTCGAGATATGAGAATACATCTAACAATTGGTTTATAATACCTTATAACCGAATTATCTTGTGAACTTTTGATTCACATTATTTTGTACCAAATTGATATAAAGATAGAGTATACTATGTAATCTTTTTTTTTTTTAACATTTTCAATCACATATTTTTCTTATTCTCTCCCCCTAATGTTGGAAAAATTGTTTCATCAAAATGACGATCGATAAATCGAGTTGTAAAAATACCTCTTGTTCATGAATCAAGCGATCGAAGAGGATTCAAATCCAACATATATTTTCAATCTTCTTTAAGTGGTCATTTTATTTTGTTATGAAGGAGTACTATGGATATACACCGTAATGCCAAAAATTATTAAATAAAAAAATATTTGACTCATGACCATAAATCAATCGAAGAGGAGAAAGTTTCGATAACTTATGGGTCATATGCGAATAAGTGTTGTTGCATGTAAGATTCCATATCCCCAAACATAAATAGAAAGTTTTATTTTTAAATAATGATTTAGCTATCAATTGGAGCCTTTTGATAAATGATTTTGCTAAACCTTTTTAAGTATGAACATGAGCAACAGGATGTTCAACCTTTATTTTAATAGCCAATCAATAATAATTTAATGCTTGAGAAATAAATTCATCAGCATTATCAAGGTGACTTGTTTTAATGGCATAATTTAAAAATTATGCTCGAAATCAAATTATTTCCTAGCAATGTCGAAAACGTCAGGTTTCGAGTAGATAATAAGCATATATGTGACCATCTTGTGGATGTATTTATCAAAATCGTAAAATATTTAAATGGTCAACATGGTGGATGAATTGATCCATATATATCACATTGAATATATTCTAAAATACCGAAGATTCAATCTCAATTTTACTTGGTGATGGCTTAATAATTAATTTGTCTTAAGAACATGCGGAACATGAAAATTCATTTAATTGAAGAATCTTCCGGCTCTTCGATAAATGTCCATATGAATTTTTAATAATTTTTTCGCATTATGAAAGACCTAAGATAACATAACTGGTCATGTTATATAATAAAAGTATTTGAATTAGTAAACTTCGTTTACTATAATATTTGTTTCAATCATTTCAATGTTTGTAATAAAGACTAGAAGAGAAAACGGATAAATTTTTTTGATAGATATTTTCTATCCGATATAATGATTATAACATATAAGTATTCACATTTGCTATCTTGATATGATATCAATTCAGATGAATATCTTTGAAACTCAACAAATTTCTATGAGAGTTTGAAGAGAATAGTACATCATTCATAATAAATTTATCCTTTTAGATAATAACATATTTGCTCTTCCGGAGCCTTTAAATTAGTCACTTCAAGTAATAATATATCGAGTCTTCTAAAGCCTTTAAAAATTTTCTCTTCAATTAATAATTTATTCACTCTTTTAGAGTTTCAAAAATTTATCTCTTCAAGTTATGATATAATCGCTCTTCTAGAGCCTTCAAAATCTATCTCTTTAGATAATAATATAGTCACTTTTATAAAGCTTTCTATGAGATCGATATCATCATATATAATATTAATATAAAATAAATAATCAAATAAATCAATATAAAATAAATAAATCAATATATGCCTCATAAACATAAACAAATAAATAAATAATCAAATAAATTTGTAACCATCAATATACGACATAAATTATAAGAAATATAAAACATTTTATTTATAAATAGAAAAACTAACAAGTAATTAATTTCAATTACTATTACTTTGATATATAAAAGTGATCTTCATATTTTACTCTTTATTTTTCAATAAGGCTTGACAATGCTCAATGAGGTGCTTTGGTACACAACGTGTACACAACCAATACTCATTCATTCCATATCTATAATATTTATTTTTTAAAATACCGACTTTATCTATTTTTATTCTTTTTTTTCATAGTTATCTACTTTTGGTGGTGAGATATAATATTATGGTAATTACGATTATAATGATAATTATTTCGACCATATCCATGGCTATGACCACATCTCCATCCATATCTAAAATTATTATAAATTGTCACATTCACTTCGGGGAATGGAGTAGATCCAATTGGATGAGATTTATTCTTTTTTATTTTATTTAGCCACTAACAAGTATAAAATCAATCCAAAATATTTCTTAAACTCTTTTTCTCGATATGCTACTGCAGGAGCATATCCAAGACATAAAAAGTAGATAATATTTTTTCAAAATCAAGCACTCATAATCAATAATTCTTATTCAAAATATCAAGAGTCACCAAATCAAGTTTATGAGGTTAGATGTGATAAAAATTCTATAATACAATATCTAATAATAATATTAGAAAATAAGAACAAATATAATAATAAAATTAAAGCTTTTCAAATAACATATATTAGATCATTTAAGTTTTTCAAATATATATTTCATGTATCAATAGATTTAAAGTACATGAATAAATTAGATACATACCTCTTAATGATCTAAATAATTTAGATCTTTTGGTAGAGCACTTGTGTAGAAACAATCCAATTGTTGAAACAATTAATTGAATCTTTTGGTAGATACATACCTCATGGTCCATTGTCTCGATTGGTTAGAGCTTCGTGTTGATAACGTGTTATAAAATAAATAGAAATGATAGGAGAATTGAAGAAAAGGATGATAAGAAAATGAAATCACTATAATGTGAATATAAGTGATAAGAACTTCAAAGTTTCTCTTATTCTCTCTAGGAAACTTGTACACCAACTAATGAACAATCAAGCCTATTTATAGGCTTCAAAATTGAGGAGAGAATTGAAAGGGATTGTGAATAATCAATTGCATCACCCTTTCAATTTTTCATATTGAATGATGAATTGAATCATATTAAGAATCAAGAGTAGTGGGGATATGAAAAGTGGATGAACATGATGATGGACATTCATTATTTCATAACATTATCTTTTTTTTTTTTTTTTTTTTGTGAACAATATTCATTATCTCGTTTGGATAAATCGATTTAGTGATTCAATTATAATAGTTAACTTTGATCATTAAGCATCTTGGTAAGGGGTATTAAGTTGTTTAGACTTCACATTTGAGTTACTTTGTGATGGTAATTTAGGTCTATTTTGTTATCGATTTAAAGGTCCAGGATGTCGCTCTATTGTTTTATTTATCTTAATCGTGTCATTCTATTAATTTTTTCAATAATTGTGTCTTTCTATTCTTAATTTTTGTCCTAGTTTCGTCTCTCAAGTCCAATTTTTCAATAATCGCATCGATTTACGGCAACATACTCACAAAATGTTGACACATGCTATTTTTTTCAAAAAATAAATTCTCAAAAAAAAAAAATCCAAAATACCCCTCTTTTCTCTACCTTTATGTAAGAAATGAGTAATTAATTTAATCCCTAAATTTTTTTTTTTTTTTGCTTTCTCTCAAATTCAAACCAAAAAGAAATTTTTTTATGTATAGGAAAGAACAAAAATTATTTCAAAATTTTATTTTAAATCCTAACGAAAAAATTATAAAATTTTTTTCATAGCAAAAAGCGAGATAAAAAGGACATTTTAGCATATTTTTTTTCCAGATTTGAGTAAGAAAAAGAAGAAAAATTGACGAGATGAAATTAATTATTTATTTCTATACCTAAAGGTAGAAAAAAAAAAAGAACATTTTGGAATTTTCTTTTTCAGATTTTTTTAGATTTTTTTTTAAATGCCACATGTGTGTATGTTGATGAAAATTGCTACAGTTACTGAAAAAGTTGGTCAGATGGATAAAATTAAGATGCAAATTAAGAGTAAAAGGATATGATTATTGAAAAAAATTAATAAAAGGATAGGATTAAGTAGAGGGACATGACATCCTGATACTTCTGTTATTCTATCAAGTTACATATAGAGTTCATATGAGTGGAATACAATCGGATTCTTCAATTTTACGTCACTTTGTTAAATAATTAAAAAAAATTCTCTTCAAAGTCTATGATTAGAAGAAATCATGGTTGGCGAAGATTTTAGTGTTTAATTGTCGGAAAAATATAATTTTCACAACACGCTCATGAGTCATGGAACAAAACTCGTTGAAATGGAAGCTAAACTGAAGTAAAATACAAAAACAAGACAGGATGAAAAATATGAACTTTAGATTATTAGAACGCTGGATCTTCTGTGCAGCTACAGCCTGCTCATGCCATCACAATAGTTTCCGTGCTTAAAGTTGAGATTGCATGCATTTGTCCAATTCCTCGTACAGACAATATATAGTTGATGGAACAGTGGTGAGAAAAGTATTTTAATAACGCAAGTAAAAGATAGAGCTATTTCTTTGGATCTGACGAGCAAAACAGCATAGGGATTCAAACAACTGCTTTTTGGTTAATGAAATCTCTGAAGGCATCCAAAGAATCCACTGAGCTCGCTGGAAATCCATGCTTAAATTTAGCACTAAGCGATGCTGCCCTATTCTTGAAAACTTCATCTCCCAACAGATTCTCTATTCCCTTGATTATATCGTCTTTCTGTCTCAATTGTGAGAAATCATCAGAAATCATGCATCCAACTTTGAGATGTTTCACTATCAATTTGGCATTATACATTTGGTCACCTCTAATAGGCCATGCTAAAATGGGGACTCCACGCCCGATAGCTTCTACGGTGGAGTTCCATCCACAATGTGATAAAAATCCTCCTGTTGATGGATGGCTTAGTATCAGTAATTGTGGTGCCCATCCAAGTATTATCATACCCTTTTCACCTACCCTTTTGTCCAAATCTTGAGGAAAATAACTTTCCTCAGCCTCTGCACTAGGTTGACCCTCTAAGAATTGTGGCGGTGGACCCGGTCTTCCCGAACCAGGTTGGATCACCCAAATAAATGGTCGGTTTGATGCTTCCAGTGCATCCGCCAAATGTGAACACTCCTCCATTTCAGGACCGACTTCACTGCCAAACGACACATATACCACTGAACCGGGGGGCTTTGAATCTAACCATTCCACCACCTCCTCTTCGGTGATATCATTAGACCGCGGATCGGTTCGAATTTCATGATCACGAAGAAGTGAATCGACTGATTTCCAATAGAGTTCGGGTAATAACGGACCAACACTCCAAATTGGTTTTTCAATTTGAACAGCTAAATATTGAATAAATGGATGTTCAAGATCATCACATGTATTGATCATGTATGCGATCGAGCCCTTGACTTCCTCTAACCACGGTGGTGGGGCACCGGGCTTTGGTGGGCCCATCATTTTAGGGGGGTCGATACCGCCTGGTGGTCTAGGAAAACCACCCATTGGACCTGGTGGTCCACCCAAGCCAGGTGGACCTCCTCTACCACCCGGAGGCCCATGGGGCCTATGGGGCCTACTTTTAAGGTCGGAGTCTGTAAGGGCCATTTCTTGCGGTAATCCAGGAAGTAAACGGATCTCCCCGGGCTTCAAATCCTCCAGGTTGACCTTCCACATCGCATACTCCATGGCTGCTGAGCAAGCACCAGATGTAAAAAACCCAATGGTTGGAACCTCAAACTTTTCAAAAATTTCAAGAGTCCAGTCCATCATTACATCAACAATAACGCAAACGGGTAGTCTTGACTCCGGGTATTGTGACCGAGTTGAAATGAGGTTTTCAAGGCCTTGTGCCATCTGGTTGTGGTGCTTATGGGGAGGGAAAAGCGGGTCGGGTCCTGGCTGCTGCAAAGGTGGTGGAGAAGAGGGTAATTCAGCTATTTCAAGAAGTGGATATTGGTGAAGAGAGGAAGGGATGTTGGAGGAGAGGTTAGAGGGAATGATAAGAATGGTTTTGAAGTTTCTTGATGCTACGTGTTTGCAAAGTTCCACAGTCGGTAGGAGATGGCCCTTCCCAAAAAATGGAACAACCCATACTTCTTGAGTCATTACTGATAATCTTGGTTTCTTTGTTTCCATAATTTTCCTTGAAACCTTACCTCTTACTAGCTTTTAATTTATAGGAGGATGTGGAAGATGAAGAAAACTTGATCATAAAGAAAGGGATTGATGAAGGATTGTTTTGACTGTTAGTTGCAGTAATTAATTAGTTAGGCACGAGGCTAATTGTGTGCTAGGTAAAGAAAAACCGTGTTGGCGTTTTGATTGCCTTTTATCAGATAAAATGAGTGGCTTTCTTTCTTTTAGGCGTCAGAACTTAGAAGGCTAACCGTAGGATCGTCGTAACTAGTTCCATTGATGAGGAAATTCTTTAATATTGGACGTCTTCGGTGATTAGAATCAAACTATGACGGACATAAAAGGCGAAAAAGCAAAAAAGAAACAGAAAAATTACGGCGATCTAAAGAAACTAATCTGATAAAGAAAAATTAAGATAATTTTTGCTTTAAGAAAATAAAATAAAGCATTGTACTCTCTTTCCATGTTTTTCCAAGGAAGAATGCTAGAAGTACACTAGATTATCCTTAGATATTATTTATTCACATAATATATTTATTTGAATATTTTTGTTTGTGTGAATTAAACTTGTTAGGTAATGAATCTCTCTCTCTCTCTCTCTTACACACACATAATACAAAGACAAACACAATTAAACAACATAAAAAATTTTAGGTTCAAGAATAATACTTAGTCAACGACTATATTAAAATTTTTTTATTAAAGTTTATCAAGTGACGGCTATAAATGCAATTGATATTTATCTCTATTTATAGTATGAACAAATAAAATTATAAAAAAAAAAAACCTAACAAAACTCCCATAATACAAACTATTTTTTACTTTTTTTATTTTTAAATTATAATCATAATTTGAGGTTTTTTGTCTTGATATTTTCTTACTTGCTTTGTTAGTGTGGATAAATTTTAGAGGGAACAATACTAATTTTTCTAATATTTTTACCAAATTGATCCTCAGAAAACATCAATAACTAAATTTATGAGATTCCCTTGTTTTTTTGGATGGCTGATATAAATTCAATAATTGATATTTTAGATAAACATATTATTTAAGATTAGTATCATCCGCTAAAAATCCACTTTTCTTGAAAAAGCAATAACAACATATTAACAATTTACAAGAAGAAGGTAATCATCAATAATAAAATGAAAAAAGAAGACAAATTTGGTAGCTAAAATCCTACGCTATATTAATGATTACTAACTTGATTTTGGGTCAATAAATTCAGTAAAAGCATCCAATGCAACCTCAGAACTTGCAGGAAAAGCACGATCAAATTTTGACTTCCTTCCTGCCATCCTAAAACGCGTTTCTTCATCACTCATCAGTCTCTCAATTCCCTTGATTATATCATCCTTTTTAACCATCTGTGATAAATCATCAGCCACTCCATATCCCACCTTAAGATAATTAACTACCAACTTGGCGTTGTAATATTGGTCACATCTAATGGGCCATGCCAAAACAGGGACTCCACATCTGATCGCTTCCATGGTAGAATTCCATCCACAATGTGATAAAAACCCACCCGTTAATTTATGGCTCAGTCGTGCCGCCCATCCACATATTATCTCCAACTCCTTTATCCAAACACGGATCAGGACGATATTTCTTGTCGGGTTGGATTACCCAAATAAATGGTCGGGTCGAATTCTCTAAAGCTTGACCCAATTGCTTATATTCCTCTATAGTAGAACCCACTTGACTACCGAAAGCAATGTATATAAAACCGATCCACGTGGCTTTGAATCCAACCATTTGATCACTTCATCATCACTCAAATTTGATTCCCTTCTTTGCTGTAAAATCGCAGGATCGCTGATCAAACTATCCCACGATTGCCAATACTTCTCGGGTAATAGTGGGCCCACACCCCACGTTGGCATCCCCATTTCCTCCTCCATGTATTTAATTAACGGACCATCGATATCATCACACGTGTTAAACATCAAAGCCACTGACCCTTCAATTTCTGGGACCCATGGAGGTTTGTCACCCGGTTTTGGTGGGCCTCCTCCACCTGGCCTTGGACCCAGCCCACCTGGCGGCCCAAATGGTTTTCTTTTGAGGTCCCAATAAGTGATAGCCATTTCTTCCGGCAGCCCGGGAAGTAGACGGGTCTCCCCGGCTTGACATCACCAATTTGGACCTTCCACGCACCCCACTCCATGGCAGCAGCACTCGCGCCAAAAGTAAACAACCCAATCACTGAAATATTGAATTTCCAAAAAACTTCTTTTGTCCAGCCCAGTTGGAAATCAATAATGGCACAAATTTGCACCTGTTCGCGAGGTGGGCACGGAGGTCCTCGGCAGCTTGTTGGCTTTTTAAGGGGTCGGAACCGGGTAAGGGTCTAGTAGAGGAGGCGAATTGAGCCACGGTGGTAAGTGGGTTTTGGTTGAAAGAGGAAGGAATGGCAGAGGAGAGGGCATAAGAGGGAACGAGGGTAGTGTGGTAATTGCGCTTATTGAGGTTGTTGCAGAGCTCCATACAAGGGTGGAGATGGCCTTGGCCATGACCTGTGACAAAATGGATATCACGTCCCGTTTCCATGTTTTATTTCGAGAAAGCTGTTTTGTTTTGATGGGAATTTAGACACCTAGCAAATAGCCACTGTTATCGGAGAGGAAAGGCGAGAGCATCTTGAATGGTAAGCGGAGAGAAATTATGGAGACTGCAAGAGTGCAGACCCACCAGTGTGCAAAATATACTTGCCTAGCTAGCCATGGAACACACGTATGTGTATGTATTTGTGTTTGTGGGGAATGGGCTGCTGCATAGTGATATTACTCATGAGCTAGCTATGCTTAATATTCATCCATCTCCGAAACCAAAATGGTTACACGATATGTTAGTCCTATTTGTTTCGAGAAATGAATTAATTATTATTTTTTTTCAAAACTAATTATTTATTTTTTATATTTTAAATTTTATTTATAATTTATTTTAATTTTTTGTTTTAAGAAATAAAAGAAAGAGAAATTATGAAAAGTTTATGCAAAAATAAAAGATTTTATAGAATAAAAATAATATTAAATTAAACAGATTCAATACTAGTTAAAAAATTAAATAATAATTTTTGAAATGGATGGTACTAAAATTTTTTGAAACTAGAAGGATTAATTTATAATTTACTCTGATTTGCCTAATGCTAGTAGATAATTTTACTAATGATGAAGTCGAAAAAGTCCGAGCATGACATGACTCTTCAATACTGAAGTTAGAATTATGACACTTGGCGAGAGAGAGAATGGATGTGAAGGAATGCATATTTATAAAACAAGTCTTTTTAATTAATTGCACTAATAATTTTTTCATGACTAAGTTAATGTATAAAAAAAATTATAATTTGAAAGAGATATAATGCAAGAAAAAATAATAATGATGGTAGAAAAAAGGTTCCTCAGCGTATAAAAAATTAATTTAAAAACCTCAAATATACATCTATTCATGGGAAAATCTAGTGGATACCCCAAGTCGATGGGGAAATTGGGAAAATCTATGTTTCACCTATATGCATACATATAACCAAGACAGCACATAAGATTCCTCAGGGTTTCATAAGTTGCACAAAATTCAAATAACATTTTCCACGAGTTTACAAAAAGAAAAAACTTCCCACTCACAGTCAATGACTCAAAACACCTTAATCATCTTGAGGTTAATAATTATGAGCAGTTCTTCCCAAACCCTGAAACAAGGAAGACAAGTTAACTGCCAGTCATCCCAATTGTGAAGAAAAAGCTTAGGCGTATATATCAGAGTTGACAATGCGGCAGGCTCTAAATTGATGAAAGTCAATGCATCACAAAATCTAAAACATGGATTTGAATTATGACCAAATTTCGAGTAATTGGAGTAGCTTTAATCACTAGTTGAGTAGTTTAAATGGCTATTGTTAATAATTTAGTTCTGTATCTCATTTAGATGGTTCTTCTATATAAGAATTACTGTTCCCAACTGTTCTAAGATTTTATTAAAGGTTTTTGGAGCCCGTATATCGTGTTATATTTTAAGCGATTCTTTTTGATAATTGATTGTCAATTGATGATATTAAGGATTGATCTTCCTCAGGTTTTTCCCGTATTCTTTCTTGTCCTGCACCACCGGGGTGCTAATCAAGCCATATTAGAGGATATTGCTAGCTAGACTTGAGCCAAAATTTTCTTGGACCCCAGTGCAAAACTAACAAGATCAGTCACACTCCAGCCAAGGGACTTCATAAAGAGAACACTTATGACAAGCAAAGGAGGGAATGAATAGGAATAGTTTTGATATGCATATGAAAGTAAAGCACAACAACCTGACTCCCGCAACAAGAGAAACTACAAGGCAGGAAACACTCAAAAATCCTCTAAATCATGAATGTTACTCCTAAACTATTGCAAACCTATCAGACCACACTCCACACACTCATTCAAACAGTAAAATGGTCAGAATGAAATAAACTTATAAAAAATTATTCAGAGTTTTTAAGATATTGGAAGATATATGCTTGAGCCTAAAGACCAGAAGAAACAGGAGTCATGATCAGCTAATGGCACTGACAAATATGATAAACATGTCATTCATAATTAGAAATTATAAAAATAGCATACCTTTTCTATATCGAGATGATTCTTCATTGGCCGAAGCAGAACAAGTTGGCAGTAGCATAAAGGATGAATAGGCTTGCAGCCATATGAATATTACACCTTGGGTCATATAAATCTGTAATATGGACAGCTTACAAAAAGAAAAGGAGCACTGAGTAAAACTGTTACTACATCATTATTATAAAGTGAAATTTGCTGTGAGATCAATTGAATACCGAATTATCAAACTGATGGCAGAATATCCAGGGCAACTTCTTTAAGGGAGGGCATAGCTTCCTGTTGATGCAAACATATATAAGCATTCCTCACTTTACGTAGGACTTTCCAGGGACCTGGGTAGCACCTGAAAACGGTTTTGAAATTGGAAGTTAGGTCGAAATCAATAAGAAAATAGGTACTGTATTGAGCCAAACAACCGTTAGTTGCAAGCAACTTCTGAACTTTGAAAAACAACAAAAATGATCATCCATAAGTGCTTTAGGAATAACTGCAGAAGTTCACCAAGTAGCAGCTACAAACCTGAAAAGGGTTCCTCCACTGCGCCCTTTAAAATTGTGAACGTAGTATACAGTCTCCATCACTGGGAAGAGTGTCTTCAAAAGAGAGGCAAGCTTGGGATAGAAAAAGGATGGATAATCTTTGTTCAATCAAGGACACCATGGTCTAAGGAACATAAGATTTGACTTAATCTCTGAAATTCAGAAACTAACTAACAAAAGAACACAGGCCATGATGCTTGGAGTTGAAGAAGGATCAGGAGGAAATTTGAAGAGTGTAGTTTTATAGTTACGAAAACCCAGAAATTGATTTTGAAGAGGAATTGATGAACACAGAACGCAGTGAAATAGTATAGATGGCACTGAAAAGTTCTAAAAGCTGAAATTTAAATTTAAAATGAGGAAATAAACAAATAAAGTTTCGAAAAGGATACAGCCAGACCTTATTCGGTCAAGTTCTCCATTGAATATAATCAATTTTCGGACTGTTTCAACAATAGCTTCTTTGTAAAGCTCTTCCACCACAAGCATTTCTGAATTGAAAAAAATGAATAGAAAAGACAAGTTTATGGTGCTTGAATCAACACGACAGAAAGTTTGAAGCTACCATTAACGTTGAAATACGGATAGGCAACTAGGAACAGTTCATCTTCTGGCTTCACACGGTCTGTCATTTTGACTTTTTCAACAAAACCAAAATCCTCAAAAAAAGATGGCTTTGTCAAATAGTCCAACTTAAGTGAAGATCCTTCAAACGCTGATTGTCGTGCAAATGTCACTTCATTAGCCTCTGGAAAAAACTGCAACAAATCCATGGAAAGGTCTATACACAGAATAAAATGCTTGAAGGAATAGACCAAGTTGAGATTGATCAACAGCATCAAATGAGTCAAGAACTAACTAAGACCCCTCAGACGATATGCAAAACTCTACTTGGGAATAAAATTTCTTAGATATGAAATCATTTTCAAAAGGAATATAAAAAAAATGTTATCATTTTCCTTATCTAGATTAACGAATAAAAAAGAGTAGAACAAAATGAAGGATAGTTACAATTCTGGTTCTTGTAGCTTTTTCTGGACTTACAAAACGATCACAAAACTCACGAATTAACTGCATACTTCCAATCATTTCTATTCCTCCTTCGCCATCGCCTGATACACCATGTAATAAAATGAGAAAAACTAAAACAAAAATAAAGTAGGAAGATGTTAAAGGCAAGTGAAGAGAACCCGGTACTGATTCGAGTCCGGCTGTTGGGAATTCAATCTCCTGCAACAAAATACCCGTCGGTCACAGAATGTAGAACGATTAGTAAAATTTTCCAATGTACTGGTATTTTCCATAATACTTGAACGAAATTGCTGGCTGCTAAGTTAGTTACTAACCATCAGCTGTTTGTTATCTTTAAAAGCCAATTCAGTTGCTTTTTTGGCCTGTCAGTAATTATAAACACAAAGTAAGCACATTCCAAACAATTTACCTACACGCGATCACAGAGAGAGAAAGATCAAATAAAAAATTCCAAAAAAAAACTCAATACTAATTCAACCATTAGCACAAACAAATACTAACTTACTTACTTGATCAAGAAGCTCCTCGTAATCGCTAGGAAATGGCACATCATATTCGATCGAAGAACTTTCATTTCTGGATACTGTTAATTTACTAGCAATTCTTTCAAAACTGAAACGTGCATCCTTTTTTATCCAGAAACTCTGGCCGTTACAAAAATCAAATTCATAACAAGAAATTAGTAACTACATCCAAAAAAAAAATCAAATGTTGTGGAATTCAGTTGTTACTCACTGCCTTTTTCTTTGGAAATGAAGGAGTTGCAATTGGAGGTAAAGAGGCGATTGTGGAATTTGTGGTGGCGTAGGATAACGCCATTATTTTTTTGAACCACAGATAGAGAGGGGCTTTTTCAGTTGGGAATTTTTTGAGCCGTTAGTGTGCAAGGTTGCATGCGGTGGTGGGTGGGCTAGCAATGGTGGGGTTTGATTGGTTGTTGATTTTAAGGTCCAAGTCAATTCCTGGCTGGGCTTTTCTGGTTTTCTCATTTCTGTCGGAGCTTGATTGCGTCATGACCATATGCATTTTACGGGTTTTATTTGTTTCTTTATTTAGGGAAAAAAAAAAGATGATGTGAGATGGACTTCCTTCCCTTCCCCGGTGCAGCTAGCTTGCCAATGACTGAATTGGAAAATTCACCAATCATGTAGTAACACGTAACATACAAAAATGAAAGGCAAGGGATCACCCATCTGGCTGTGCAATATGAGAATTTATTGCCAACTCATTTCTTTTCCCATTGAAATTCTTTTAAGTGGATATAAATTATAATTTTATTCATATAAATATTTTAAAATTCTAAAACTAAATAAGGTAAAATGAAAAATTAATTTAACGTGACCCTTGCTAGTAATATAAAATAAACATATATTGTTGTGAATATTTCAAAAAATTGTTAAAATTTTTCATTTCACATTGCTAAAAAAAGACATTAGATAATATTTTATTAAGATAAGTGTGTTATGAGCTTGTAAAAGGTAAATATTGGGCTCACGCACATACCAGCTAGGCCAAACTAAGATAAAATGACTCGTTTGCCCCTCTTGGCCTAATCCAAGTTTTTTTTTTTAGTTCACTCATTTAAATTTTCTGATATAAACCTAGATTTATTCAAGATAAAGATAACTCATATTTTATGGGCATGTAACATGTACATTATAATCATTTATTATTCTAGATTTTGCTCCACCATTATCCCTACCTTCCTCTCACTAAACCAGCCTAAATTAGCTTATAAATATCACATTTGCTGCTAGTGTTGAAAGACATCAAAAAACTCTCTCCTCTGCTTCATAGTTCTT
Source organism: Dovyalis caffra (assembly GCA_963924115.1). Classification (NCBI taxonomy): domain Eukaryota; kingdom Viridiplantae; phylum Streptophyta; class Magnoliopsida; order Malpighiales; family Salicaceae; genus Dovyalis; species Dovyalis caffra. Next base: position 7,347,290 of record CAWUPB010001197.1, read on the forward strand.
TATTGGGTTCTTTTTATTTTTGTTGCTTCTGCTTTTGATTTTAATTGTAAAAGGATTGATTTTATCCAAATGATGCAAAGTAATATCCTTAAAAATAATGATTTTACGGCTCCAATTATAATTGTCCTTTGATCAGTTTTTTATTTTTCATTTATCCAACATATATATGTGGATCCAAATTCAGCCCAATAGAAGCAATGGTTGTTGGAAACCCATATGTAGAAGAAATTTGGTCATCCCTAACCCGAAATTTTACGTTGAAAGGACAACATATATGTGAAGATATATACAATCACTTGCAACATAATCAAATTAATTAATAATGTGGACATGATCCCGAAGGGACTAGCCTAGAAATGCATGTCTTTGGGAATTTTCTAAGTATCCGAAAGCTCAATACAAGGATACCTTTCCGTTAAAAGAAAAAGAAAAAAAAAAAAAAGGAAGCCAAATTTCAACTAGTGAATCAAATGTTTTGGCTTTATGATTGAGATTTCTTCTTGAACCATAAATCTTTAGTTTAAAATTGGAAACACAAGTAGTATGTCGCATTTTTCAGAGTAAATTATAAATTAGTAGCTCTAGTTTTGTAAATTAATTAAATAATTCTTTTAGTTTTAAAAACTAAATAACTAATTAGTTTTTGATTAGTCTTGATCATACTTAATTTAATACTATTTTATTTCAAAAATTATCTCTTTTCTCATCAATATTTCTATAATATTTACTTTTTTTCTATGTTTTAAAATAAAAAAAAATTGAAAAAGAACATTGAAGGAACAAAAGAGATTATTTAATTAGTTTTTAAAACTAAAGGGACTATCTAATTCATTTTTAAAAAATAGAGACTAATTGCAATTTACTTCATTCTTCAACATGCTAATTTTTTTATTTTAATGGTATCTTTATCTCACATTAGAGATAAAACTAATCATTTTTGAAGTAAAAGCGATAATTTTTAAACACTCTTAATAAATATAATTTTAGAATTTAAACCATGTGCGCAGATTAACTAAAAAATTCATTTAGAAACCAATTCGTTTATTACTAAACAAATAAACTATTGGTTCACCAGGTTAATTTTAAACACACGAAACAAAGGTCGTTTGCATTAATTATAGCAATAAATTACACCTTCACCAATTGATGGACATTATTCCAATGGTATCTTACACTTGAAAAGCATGGAGGAAGAAGCGGGGTTTGAGTTTGAATCCCCTTCATCATCTTAAGAAGTAAAAACAGAATTACAAATATATAGATTGGAGAATTTTAACTTATAGGTAACGTTTCATGTACTCCTCCACTGTGGTGTACTTGACTTTTGGATAAAGCATCGAAGCGTCCTCTCCTTTATCACCAATTTCAAACTTCGTAAGGCATCCCTTGTAACAAACATGGTAGTAATGTGTCAATCCAACTTGCTCAGCATAATCTTGTTCTTCATTTTTGTTCATGGAAACAAGACAAGCAAGTTAATTAATTAGGCATTAATTATCAAGGGTAATTAATTAATTCGAATTATTGTCACTTTTACTAATATTAAAGCATGCATGCTAGAAATTAAACTAGTCAAGTTTACATATGTATATATATATCTCACCTCTCATGGAAGCTAGGAACTCTTCCGTGGAAATTGAAGATTTACGCAGCTGTTTCCCGATGAGTTGCTCCCATATATGAACTACTTCTCTTTGAGAGAGTATGTTTTTGGGTGGCCTAATGTACATTGTCTTGTTCAGAGTCCGAGGGTCGTCTATTGTCTTGATAGTGTACGTGGCTATGTCATCTTCATCAACATAAATTGCTGTCGAATCAAATACAATACGCACGTAGGAAAAGAAATTAGAGCATATCTTATATTCGTGGTAATATATATCTAAGAGAAAGTTTGCTTTTTAATTGAACAGAAATTATCAGAGAAAAAAATATCTATGATGTAATTAATTAATATTAAGGTACCCTTTTCATTGCCGTCTCCCAGTATGGATACATGTTCTCTTGAAGGAATGATGTATCCAGGTTGACACAAACCTCCAAGAAAGTAACCAGCAAAGCAGTTTGCAGAAACATACGTAAAAGGAATCCCAGCATCTTCAATTGCTCTCCTAACAACCATTTTATCGTCAAATGTAATTCTTCCAGGTTCCATAGCATTCTCCATGGTAGCAGGATCAGTGCCAAATTCGGAGGGCAAAAATCTCTGTCACATATTTAGCCCTTTCGTTATTTGTGCTTAAGTACTTAAAGGTATGTGTTCAATAAGTATTTGTTTGTTTTTTAGATATATATAAAAAAAAGTATTTGTTTAATATATAGTATTAGATAAATGATGATGAAAAATGATCAAACCACAGAGAGAGATTGGGAAAAAAGAAGAAGAAGAAGAAGAAAAGTTGGAAATAACCAAAGATAAAGTGATTCATCTATGAACGTATGCCTCAGATGACTCATTTGTTAATTTGTGTTATAGATATCTCGATATGCATATTAATTAGACCCTTAAAACTATATGGATATACCTTAACATTTCCAGCCTCTTTGATAGCATCAACAAGCTTGAGTTGGAGGAGGATTTGGTGGCTCCTAATATGGACACCAGAAATTGCACAGATGACTACATCAACTAATTTAACTGCATTGACAAGGCTTTTCTGATCATTGAAAGAACCTTGAACAAGATGGGCTCCTTGCCCCTTGAATGACAATAACATTTGAACCTTTTCAATATCAACACCTATCTCTGGCCTATAGAGTACGTATGTTTCATGACCCTGACCTAAACTTGCCTTCACCAATCTCTTTCCCAAGTACCCAGTCCCCCCTACAATGAGCACTCTGCTTTTGATGATCTCCATCTGTTCCCTCTCTGTCTGATCTCTCTCTCGGGATATCGGAAGATATGACTCCTTCATGGCATTATATAGCAGCTTTGAGTCCAAGCAGTTAATTTTTAAACAAAAATGGGGTTAACGTTGCTCTCTAGTTTAGCTTGGGAGTTAACCTTCGCTAATAAACAAACAAAAAATGTTATAAAGGTTTATTTAGTACTAGTATATAGAGGTTGCTTATTTTCAAAATTAAGTCAGCGATCTCATATTAATTGGGGATACCACAACAACCCTGCAGGAAAATTTTCCACTTACAGAAGTCCATCCACATTAATCTTCTTCTTCTTCTTTTTTATTTAAATGAAATCCATCCATATAAATCTATTGAAAATAAAATTCTGGTATTATCTTATTAAAGATATGCTAGAAGTTGGAGGAGGCTGTATACAGAGAGAAAGTTAACTTGCATGATCTTTTTCTAGGTGTTAGTGTTAACTGTCAAGTGGTATCCTCAAATTTACTGTTAAAATTCACAATGCTTTTTCAAATTTATGGTGCCCTTTTCAAAGGAATTCAAATATACATTGAACTGCATGTTTGAAATTCGCCAAATCAATGCTGTGATTTTATTTTTTATTTTTCCTATTTAGTGAATTAGGTTGATATATATATATATATACCGGCCTTTGAGGCTCATTAATGATCCATATTTGAGTTGGCAGGCTGCTTCCTTAATTATTTAGCCATCCATTAAAACATCTCCTTTGAATTTCTAAAATATTAAAACTAATAATAATTAAAAAAAAAAAAAACTAATGCCAATATGGCCAAATCACGATTATATTAGATAGGTATTTGAGAGTTTTCGGCTGTCAAATGTGTATATTGATATGTAATTGCTTAGCCTATGCTATTTATTTATTAAAAAGAAATTGCTATACACCGTACGTTGGCGTCGCTTAGTAAGCAATGCCTTCTCGTGTGTTTTTGAAGTCCAGAACAGCCAGAAGACTTGGCTTAACAAGCATTGCTTTGTTTTCTTGAGTTTCAAACCTTGACGGGGCACCACAATGTCCACGAGTAAATTACAAATTACTCCCTTTTGTTTCGAATAATGAATTAATTCATTTTTTATTTTAAAAATTAATTATTTAATTCTCATGTATTTAAATTTATTTGTAATTTTAGTTATTTTTTAATTTATTTTGATTTTTTGTTTTAAAAAAAGCAAAAAAACTATACAAAGATTTATGAGGAAAAAAAGATATTTTATAGAATAAAAATAATATTAAGCATAGTCAATAATAATTAAAAAATAAATAATATTTTTTAAAAAATAATTTATTTATTTCTTAAAATTAAAAGGGCTAATTAATTTATAATTTACTTCAATATCCACCCACTTGTTTTTCCCGACAATAAAATACTTATCATTCTATAACAAGAATGGCTCCTCTCCTAAGAGCTTTGTGAGGTAACTACAAGTCTAAACGCGCCTTGATTTTTTTTTTTTTTTTTTTTTTTACTTTTTTTCGGCTGCTCGGTTTCATGATTTTGTTTTGAAAATCCACAGCTACTTCCAACCCTCACACATAGCCACCACCCCCCCCCCCCCCCCTCGTCATTACTAGCTGCTTTTCTGACAGCTTAGTACAATTACATAGTTTCGCTAATTTAAAAAATTAATTAATTAGTCCAGTATGTTCATTTTATATTCTTTTCAATTTTTTATTAAAAAAAAAAAAGTGAACACCATGAAAAAAATTGATGAGGAAAAAAAACACGTTCTAAAACAAAATAATATTAAACTAAATAACTAATTAATTAGTTTTTTGAAGGTAGAAGAACTATTTAATTTAAGAGGGTAAACTTTTGAAGAGACTATAATGGTTTTTTTTTTTTTTTTTTTTTTTAATCGTGCTTTTAGTTCTACTTATGTTTTTTTATCTACTTATGTTTTTTTATCTGGTGTTTTAGTTCTGTTAAATCCTGGCTGGTTACTAGATTCCTTTCCCAATACCAATATAATAGCTACACGTTAGTTATTCATTCAATTCTTAAAAAAAAAAAAAAAAAAAAGGGCATTCTTCTCCATTTTTCAAATTTCAATCCTATTTAAAATAAAATTGATCCTACTTCTATATATTAGAATCACATCCCAGTTTTCCTTTTTATATAATTCCTCCAATAACAGGATAAAAGAAAAAAAATATTTCCAATAGTTAACTCCAGCTTGGAATTAATTAAACAGGAAAATAAAAAACACTTTTTGAGTATTAGTTTGGAGTCTAAAATATAAAATTTAAATTTTTTTAAAAAAGTATGTATGTAAATGGCAGTATGAAAAAAATTATAAAAGACGATTAGATTTAGAATCCTTATCAAGAATCCTACTCAACATACTTTTAAGGAAGGAAAACGAAATTGTAAATATTCTGCATATGGGTGTCATAATATCTTCTTCACATAATTCATATACTAATACCATTAACGTAACAATCTAACATATAAACTCTTCATTAAAAAAAATAAAGAAAGAAAAGTTCACTGAAGATTTGTTTGAGGATAAGGATGAAATTTCGTTATTATATAAAAATAATAATAATAAAATGAACCAAGAAAATAAGTGAATGATTATGTAACAAATTAAGTTGACGAAATTAAGATACAATTGGTTATAAAGAAACAATGATGAAAATAAGCATATGAAAATTTTTTAAGGAAAAAACATAAAAATTGAGAGCATATTAGATTTCATTATTGTAAATTACTTATTTACAATTCAATAAAAAGAATTTGGTGTTTTGAAATTCAAAGCTCAAAATAAGATGGATTATTTTCTTATTAAAAAGAGTTTTATTTCATTTTAGTTCATGATAGTTTATATTATTTGATACATAATTTATGTATTAGCTAATTTTTTCACTTTTTAAATTTGTCTGACATTTTATGTATTTATATTAAGCAAATGTAATGGCTATGCAAAAATTGATATATCAATTATTTTCAATCACAATCTTACAATTTACATGTGTGAGTTTGAATAAATTATTACTAAAAAAGCTAAAAGATCCAAGAGTGTCACCGTTCATTTACTCGTATCAATTTTTTTTTTCTTTTAGGCTAGGGCCCGGCTCACGATCATTTACCGTAGCAGCCTGGCCGATCTTACAATCATTTACTATAAATTTATTTATTTATTTATTTATTTTAGGGATTGCTCGCTCGCACACCGGTCCCAATCAACCTTTGCCTTCTTCTTCTTTTTCCTTCTAATAATTTATTTTTATATTTTTTTATCATGAAATTATATGTGAAAATATAAAAAAAAAGATCATCATTTTTTTTAGTTTTACATACAATTTGACGATAATAGAATATATATATATAATTTTTTTTAGATTTTAGTTTCAACACATATGTTTGATTATATTATTTTTATCATTTAAAATTTATTTCTTCAAGTGTTTGTTTCTTATTAAAATTATCATCGAATTAATTTTATTTATTAATAAATTTTATTTTTTTATATATGAATTTTGAAATAAAATTTTAAAATATATTATTATAATTTATACGATTGATTATTTTTATGATTTTTAAATGAGAGTAACGTAGTTATATACATAAATTCGATGAGAGAGAAAGAGCTCAAAGTGTGTTTTAGATAATTTAACTTATTTTTTAAAAAAAATAATAATCGATTAAAAAAATAATTTGACTTAGTTTTTTTAAAAAAAATAATAATTCGATTAAAAATTCACATGTTTTATTTGGTTATATATATATATATATATATATATATATAATCGAATTTATCGAAACCAATTTTATAGTAGTTTTTATTTAAAACTATTCACTTCGATATATTCCATACGATTTAAGTGGGTTTTTTTTTATACACTCGAATCGCTAAGTATGATATATATATATATAGTTTTGCTAGAAATTAATTATATTTGCACACATAACGCCAACTATTTGTTATTTAGTTTTTCATATTCTAAAACCTATATTTTTAAATAAAATAGCTTAATTAATGTTTTTAAAGAACCTCTTGATTATTTAAATATAAATTTTTATACTAATATTATAAGTTATTTTGTTAATAAATATATATAAATCAAACAAGTCCGCTTAATATATAGATTCAATTTACATTAATCTTCGAAACAAAACATCTACTCACATCATACCATACGAATTATTAACTCGTGTATATAATGATTGTCTAATCGTAACGTAGCATGAGTATGTAACTAGTTGATATCTAATTAATAAGCATGCATGACCTGAACAGAGAGACTTAGAGCGACTACAAATTGAAAGTATGAAAGTGTTATGCTCATAATTAAAGTATATGGTTTGATTTAACCAATTTCTAAAACTTGAGAGACTATGTGATGATAAATTTACGCGATAAAAATACTTGTAAATTAATTTTTCACAATAGCACTATACAGTGAAATATTATTTTTGACTTATTTAATAAAAAAATTATAAAATATCAATCATTTCAAAAGTACATTATTTGTTGCCATCTATACCAAAAAAAAAAAAAAAAAACCATTTATTACCAAAAAAAAACCATTTTTGAGTAATTGTTTTCGTTTTGTACGTTCGACAAAACAGTATAGGATTAGTCTAGTTCTTTAAATATCTTATGAAAGATAAAAAAAATTAAAATAAGAAAAAGCTATTCTCAACAATGTATTGACGAATGAGATCAGTAATTTCTTAATATATCTTAATGTCTGAAGTGAAGAATATAAAATATTTGTATAGAAAAATAGATCAACTATCCAATAATTTAAGTTTTTAAATTATTAATGATGTGCCTTAATAAATATAAATTCTGATATAAATAGAAAAATCCATACATCTTTATAATAAAAATTGGTATCACCGTGTAAAATATAGATTTTTTTTTTTTTTTAATGGCCGTGCAGGTAACAATAAAATTCAAACTCCAAGTACATTTCCGCTTTTTAACAACTATTATTATTGTGCTGACTGCTGACTCATTGATGATTTCATTCACGTGTCCTTATCGCTAACTTCAACGCGAACCTATTTTTAAACAACAACGTTGAAAATAGATCTGTAAACTTGACAGAAAGAGATTCAGAAGTATTATTTTATTACACATGGAAGAAAATCTGATATGGAGAATAGAAATCTAATCTAAACAAAGACAGTTCAACCAAGTATGGGAGAAAAAAGTGCCGATTTTCTAGAAGTAGAAACCACTAGATCAAGTACTCATCGGAAAGATTCAATCATTCTGCTTGAAAAAAATAGAAGGTTATGACAGTGTATAAACGTTGACATTAACATTGAACAGTTTCACATGCAGATCACCAACTACAAAAACCCGATCCCCGACCATTAATAATAAGTGCCTTAAGGTGTCTTTGGCCTATCGATAATTTAGCAAATAAATACTCCAAAGTGTAGCTACGACTATTTTTGGTAGCCACTAAGAAACCAGTAGGTACGGCAATTTTTCTAAAGAAAGTACAAATAGATCAAGTATCATGTGTTTTTTTAATACAACAACGTGTCAGATTCTTTGTCAACGAAACCTTATAAAATAGCATTTCTTTTTCTTTTTCAATCATAATGTAGGAACACATGTGTGAATCTGGTTGATGACACAGGATTGACTATTTACCATCTGGAATTTGTTTATGTAATGTCATGATTCATGTCTAAAGATCATAGCATTTCGTCCAAAAAGATTGGTTTCAAAAAAAAAAAAAAAAACTCTATTCCTTCACTGTGTCCGTTTTATGCTCCTCATCGAACAATGAGGAATTAGTTTAGGTTTCTCTCTTTCGGCCTCTACTTATCAACTGCAGAGCTAACCCTTGTTGTATCGGTTTGGTCGTCGTCCATGCTTTTTGTTCGAGCTTTCCGTATAATGATACTCTATTAATAGAAAATGTTTTATTTAATATCAATCCTCTTATGTTACCGTGTTTGGAACTTGAACTAATTTATTTCTTACCGTAATTTCATTTTTGGCAAAATATCAAATAATTTTTGCCAAATAAAGAAAGCAAAATATGACCTATGATCATAGGTCATATTTTGCTTTCTTTTATTTGAAAAAAGTTATTAAATATAAATGTATTCAAATACAGGTGTAGTGGTATCTTTGATCAATATTATTAAGTGCTAACACCGTTCACAAATGGAGGGTTGAGATTAATTACAAAGTTTGTTGTACAGGGACACAATGCAACGTTGTTTCGGTAAAAGGGACCCAACAAACTATATGGAAACCCTTCTTGTGCTTGAGTGGTAACTGGTACGTACCAAGTACCGACCGTTCTTCTCATCTAAAAACGTTCGTAATGTTTTTTGGCACTTGCTGAAAAGATTCTCAATTCTCATGAACCTGGTTTCAAGGAACAAAAAAAGAGAGTAGAGAGCAATAGAACTTACAGTTTACATATATAATACAACAGTGACTAATGAAACTTCCATTAGCAAAAGCATGAAGAGGAATAGTCCAGCTAGGTGACAGACTTTTGGATGAGTCTTACAACAGATTACAAAGTTGGAGTCCGAAATTTAGGTCCACGTACGCTTAATGGGTCTTTGAGTTATTTAATTCGTTGTTGCGAACTTGCAATACATTTCATTGCTTCAAATTGATTAGCAATGTTTTTTGGCAATTTGAGTGGTTTGGTTTAGATTAATTAGGTGCGTAGAGTAATTTGTTGAAATAAGAGTGACCTTAATTCTATTAGGGAATATACTTAAGGAATCGGTGTCAGGTGACAAGGAGTAAATTATAAATTAGTCTCTCTTATTTCGTATCAATTAGTTTTTCTTGTTTGAAAAAATAATTATTTAATTTACATTTTTGAAATTTACTTATAATTTAATTATTTTTATTCTTTTTAATTTATTTTTATTTTAAGAAATAAAAAAATAAATTTTTTTAGAAAGATTGATTAGAAAATAAGAGATTTTATGATATAAAAATAATATTAAATTAAACATAGTCTGATTAAAAAAACTAAATAATTATTTTTTAAAAAAAGAAGGATTAATTTTTTTTTTTAAGTAGAGGGACTGATTTATAATTTACTCGGTGATAAGTGGATATATTATCCAAGCCATCCTTTTTTTCTCTCTCTCTCTTAAGTTTGATAATTAAAAATATCTTTGTATCAATTTTTTTTTAATTAAAATTACATTTTTATTTCAAATAATTTGAAAAGTGCATCTTTTAACTAGGTTTGGTTCATTCAAAAAATCCATAATTTGCATTCTGATTCGAATGATAAAAAAGAATGAATAAACTTTTTAACCACTCAAACTATCCTTAGGGTTTTATGATTTTTGTTTTGAATCTAAAACAATATTACAATAGAGAATTTTTTTTTTTAATAAACGCATCATTTAATGGTAGATGACATACTTAATTAAGGCCCACCTACTAAACAATTTATTTTTTCCGACCTACGTCAATGACATTGTCTTGCTTTGTTACATTATTTATAAAAAGCAATTATGTATTATTCATCTGTCATAATGGAAGCATTCTTCATATGTTTTTAGGAGCTTATTACTTTTATATACCCTTGTGTGTTAATATTTATCCCCTATTCTCTTTTTTCATATTTTAGATTAAAATGTCCCTTAAAAAAAACAAAAAATAAATATTCAAGAAATAAAAAAATAAATTTATTTTTTGAACAAACCTTAAAATCCAATAAAATTGAAAAAAAAATAAAAAATCTTGAAACATCCAAAAAATTGGAAATAACCCTTAAAAAATATAAAAAGCATTGAAAAGTAATGAAAATTTCGAAAAACCCGCATGTTAGAAAAAAAATTCTTTTATTATCGTAAACATATTTATATTTAGGAGGCTTTATGGATATAATTTTTTAAAAAAGTTAGTTTTATTTTTTTCGGGTTTTCAATTTTTCCAGTTTTTTTAAAAAATGTTTTTATCTTTTTTTTTTTTTGAATTTTTCATGGCTTTTAAGTTTTAAAAAAATTTGAAATTAATTTTCATTTTCTTGGTTTTAAAAAATTATTAATTTTTTCTTTTGTGGTTGTAGGGACATTCCTCTTTCAAAAAGTAACAAGAGTATGGAGAAGAAAATTTAAATATATAAAGACAGACGAAAGTGAAAAATTGACATAAGAAAGAATAAGCATTATATAATGGTAGATAGATCAATTAATTTATAATTGATAAGAATCTTATACCGTACCAATCAATTATAACAACTTGATTCGGGCCATTTGGCTGTACGGTTGTTTCTGAGCCCGTGATTCAGGTTTTTTCTTTGATGATTTCGAATACCCAAGAATTCGATCAAATTTATTTTATTTTTATAATTGAATTAAATAAATAAAAATACAATCTATTTTTCCATAACAAAACAAGTAAAGTGATGAAGTAAGATAACCAGAAAGAGTATTTGTTCGATATAAGATGCACTCTCCTGGGCTTGAGTCAATGTTATAAAACTTTTGTACGCTACAGATTCCTTTCTCAAGCAGCCATGGAGATTGGAGGCAGGTAACCTAATTAGCTGTATTAAAAACACATCGCCTTTTTTTGACCAGGACGCGGAATGCAAAGTTTGGTTAGTGAAAAATCTATAGCCACTGGTACCGACAAAGAATTGTCGTTTGCTTTTTTGCACCAGCGGCTGAATTACGATGCCACTGTTTGACGTTTGGCAATAAGCGTGACATTTGACATTACAACTTACAACTTCATAAATGTTTTGTCGACTTGACCGAGAATCGGGTTGAAAAACAGAAATATCAATTCTATTTCAATTCCAAAAGAATTTTATTCACTTTTAACTACCTTCGACCACCACAGCTAGAGTTGATGTAATTGTAAGGGCAAAAAAAACATATATTCCTACACGTACGTATTAAATATTGAATTAAAATTTATATCAATTGCCCCATATATATAGCAATGCGAGCCAAAAACTTGTTAGTGAAAGCGTGAATATATATTATAAAATAAAGAAAGAGATATAACAGGAAAAAATAATTGTAAGGCAGCAGATTATAAAAGGGGGTTAAGGGCTGTCCCTATGGGCTTAAAAGTTTTTAATTTTGCTATTATAGAAATGGCTAGCCTTTAACTCAATCCATCGATTTACAATTTCCTCTTGAAAATTTCAATTTTTTCTTCAGGATTCATGTGCATGCTGTCCTTTTAAACTCGCATAATGTTCTGTTTTCAATTATATTTTTCAAAACCCAAAAATTTATTTTTAGAACCATGATTTTTTTTTATATATTTTTTTAGTTTCTTTCTCGGCAACACCACTAATAAATTATTTTGTAAAAATATAAAATATCGTAACAGGATGTTGGATAATTAACACCAATTTGATTTTGTCATTTCTCCGCTACTATCAGTTCTGATTTTACTTCTAATACTTCCTTTCGTTATATATACTCTACGCAAAAACAAGAAATTTAAAATCTTGATAACCAATTTGTAGAAAATAAAAATTTCTACAAATACAAAATTAACACCATTTTTTTCTGATTTAATAAATAAATTATGATTTTTATTTTTACGCACCGAACTAACTCGAGCACTACTTTAGCATGCAAGGAGACAATGTTGCAAATCAAGTTATTGCTATAATAAAACTTAGAGACTCGTATTAAATGACCCATATTAATAATATAATTGTGAGTGTTCATGTATAATATTAAAAAATATATAAATTCAAATATTTATTGTGGCAATATATATATATATATATAAGCCAAGATTCATTAAATAATGAAAAGAGCAAGAACAAAAGAAATAATCGTTTTTATGAACACATGACACTTAGACCACGTACATGGCCTAACACAAACACTGCAACATCGATTCCCAGAGCAACCGCAAACCACCGTACGTCAAGCTTCTTTTCAAGACCCTAGACAGGTGAACACGATGACAGGGATGGGGAGAAATTTTATAATATTTAAGAAGTAAATAGTGTAAATTATTTTATAAAGAGATAAATATAAAGAGAAAAAAATAAGAGAGAGAAAATTTAAAAAAACGAATTAAGGTGAAAATCTTTTTATTATTTTTTATGGATCCATGTATGGTTTTTTTTTATGTGTTTATTTTTTTTTTTGAAAAATGAATCTATAAAGCAATTACAATATATTTATATATATATATATAATAATTACTCTTTAAATAATATAAAATTTCTCATAGATGGGTGATATTAGCACTTCTCCAACCTTATAATCACACTCTCATAGTTATTTTTTTCCAAATGATAAAACACCTCTACTTTAATTATATGTAATAATCCCTCAATTCACTTGCTTTTCAATTTGCCATTAATTTTCAATTTTGATAGGTGAGTTGGGATATGTGGTGAAAGCTCATTGGTCCAATTGATGAGTAATGCTGATGTATCCTACTATTGAGTAAATTATATATTAGTCTTTTTATTCTAGAGAAACGAATTAATTAATTTTTAATTTTTAACTAGCATTCTCCTTTAATTTAATATTATTTTATTTTAAAAATTATCATGTTTTATAGTTAATCTTTTTATACTTTTTAACAATGAGGTACTCGTGTTTCTGATATTCTTTGTTATTTTGCTCAAAATATGTCTTTCCTTTTTTTTTTTTTTTTAATCTTCTGAATTTATATATAATACGAAGTAACTCAGCAAATTGTAATAAAATTTTTGATGGGTGTTGATTTGGCATCCAAGCCGTACGAGAACCCGATTGGATGTTGACACCCAAAATTGTAGGAGCATAAATTATAAATTAATCTTTTTAGTTTTAAGAAACAAATTAATTGATCCTCGTTATTTTAAAAACTAATTATTTAGTTCCTATATATTTGAATTCTCCCATAACTTAATTTTTTTCATTTTATTTTGAGAAATAGAAAAATAGATAAAATAAATTAAAAAAATATATAGAAAGATTGATGAAAAAATATGATTTTTTAAAAAAATTTAAAACAATATTATATTAATCATGGTCAACAACTGTCAATTGATAAACAAACTAATTTTTGAAAAAAGAAATTCATTAATTTGTTTCTTAAAAATAAAAGGACTAATTTATAATTTACTCAATTGTAGGATACATGAACATTATTCACCAACTATGACCAATGAGCTTCTGCCACGTGTCCCACTTAAGCTGTCAAAATTAAAAACTAACGGCAAATTGGAAAGTAAAAGAATGGAAGGATTATTACATATAAAATGAGGATGTTTTTGTCATTTGAAAAAGAAAACGAAGAGAGACAGTGAGAGTGTGATCATAAGATGGGAGGAGTGCCAATTTATATCACCAAATTAATTCCATTTTATTCTATATTTATATATAGAATAATTTTAATTTAGCATATATTATTTTAGTAAGAAAAATATTATTTTAAGTTTGGGTGATTTAAAAATAAATTTGTGAATTTTTCAGATAGAAGATTTTTTTATAAGATTTTTCTGATAATTATCGCTAAATATTTTTTATATTCTTTTTTCTCATATAAATGATTTTTAATATAAATTCAACAAAAAAAACAGGTGAACGGTCACATGAGAAATCATTTAGTACGGTTAAAAACTTCATTTTTAATTAACATTTAATAGTGGTCAATTTATAATTTTTTAAGAGCATATAATTGAATAATTTCCACATGCATACGGTGTTAGATGATCATTATATTGCTTGTTTTGTTTAGAAAAAGAGATTTACAATGAATTTTATTTTATCTTAAATATATTTAAAATAAAAAATTGATTTTTAAAAATATATTTTTGTTTTTAAGAATATTATTATTAACACATGGCCTGTGTAACATGTGTCAATTGTCTTACGTGATCGGGCATGATTCCACAATATATCTTCGTCATATGTATAATAAAAAGTGAAACGAAGGGATCAGATTAATAATAAAGGGGACCAGAAGTGCTACAAAGGGAATATTAGAAAAAATGAAATTGTTGAGGAGGAACCAGATTAAGAAAATCCAAAAAGTAGAACCATAATTTGTGTCGTTAATCTAATTATAAAATGTGAGCCGTAAAGAGATGTTCTTTTTTCGTAAATTAAATGATTCTCTGTTAACGGTCAGCAACTCAGTGGAGATCAAAGCAGAAACTTTCTTTCTTATTTTCAGCTGTCAGTGCAAGTTTAGCACAGAGCATATCTAGTGCGTATCGGGCGGCAAGTCGTGGGTATCGGAGGGCAGATCATCAGGTGCTAGCTACCCCACCGTTTTTATTGTTGCTGAAACTTCCCGAATTTGGTTTTGGTTGACGCTAGTAGCAACTTCCAGAAGACAGAGACTGTTAGGTTTGGGATTTTGTTCAGGTCACGAATTTTCATGAATTTACCCTCTTTTGTCGGCTGAGAAAAACTGTAGAATTTTTTTTTTTTAATGGGACAAGATGACATCGTGCATGACTCATTCATGACAAGTTTGGCAATGAGAAATTATCATTTAATTAATATTAGTAATATTACCATGCAATGTACTAGAAGGTTGAGATGGCATTTTCTCCACAACCACCAGAAACTAGATCCTTCAAATAGACAGTTAACTAAAAATTAATGAAAGTAAAAGAAAACTCATTTCCAGTGCATGATTAATTAGAACGAAGAAGATCAAAGTCAAATTCATGAACTTTTGAAATGGATCCATTGATTAATTCTGTTTTCTAATTACACCAAAGCTTGCTTAATTAATTAGGAAACAGCATATAGTAATTAGCAAAAATTCTTTCCGTTCAGTACATGAAACAGTAAAGCAGGGACGCGCAGGTCTCCATGCACAATACTAATATATAATCCGGCCGGTTATTACATCGAAAAAACCTCATCGTCCAGAATTAGGAAGTGCTTCGCTTAACTATGATCAATGCCAAAATAATAATAATAATAATAATCTTCTTGACTCCGTAGGTGCAGAAAAACAAAGATATAATACGTGGTGTTTTAGGTACAAAAATTTGGAATAATCAAGCTTCAAACCTTAATTTCAATTAGAAAGGTACTTTAATTGTTCATACCTAATTAAAACACGAAAATATAATAATTCGCTAATAAGTAAACATCGATTTATAAATTAAGTCTAAAATTTGACTTTTGTATCTAGCATTCTTGAGGATTTATTATCAAAATATCTGAAACCATACGTTGGAGAATACTTTTCAATCACGTTTAGAAAAACATTAATCGTACAATGTCTAAAAATTAGCTCGAAAACATTCTTACTGTTAAAAAAAAAAAAACGATAAAAAACATTAGCATGAAAATTTATTTTTTCTAGTTAGATAGTTACGCCCACAAATATACAAATCACGGGTTGTTCATGCCCCCTTGTTTAAATGAATTAATTTCAAACTACAGGTCACTTTAATTGATAATTATAAAAACCGTAACTTACATGTTGCTAGTTTAGTGCTGATATCTAAATAAATATTTAAATGCTTGTAAGCTTTATTTTCAATGTTTAGAATTTAAAAGATGGAACTTTTGAAGTGAATGCTTAAGGCATTATCTTGTTTGACAAGGGATCAAAGTAGAACTTCAGGGAAAAAGAAAATGTCAATGAAGAAGATTTAGTAATTAAATTACTTAATTAGACAAACCCACAGGTCACCCAATTATTAATGCACGACTTTCTTTTTCTTTTTTTATTCTTATAAACATGACACCTTGGTTTCGTTAAAATTACGTCACCAAATTTGGACAAATAAACCACGAGCAAAGTTCCTTGATGAAAACTTCAAATAAGAAATGCCAACGCCATCGAGAAAGGACTGTCTTTTCTTTATTTCAAAGGTGAAGTGCACGGCTTGACATCTATGTGAGTAATGAGCATGACGGTTGCGCCGTAGAAATCGATGTTTGGTTGGTTGGAACTTGGAAGATAAAACTTATAAAAGAGCAATATTCTTTTTGATCAAGCTATATGATAAAATTGATTGCTATATATTCCTATTAATTCAAAGGAATTAATTTACATTGCAATTATATTTAGAATTAAAATTAATAGCTAGTAATTTCGGTACTGGTAAATAATTAAGTTCCCATATACATAAACCACGAACTTTAGTGGGAGAAATGACACCCAGAAATCAAAATGGCCCTTGAAATTCATTAATTAGTTATTTCACATAAGTTTAATATATATATATAGGCTTCTTTTAAATAAAAATAAATAGATGTTTGTTCATAATCTCTACTACTTTTTCTCTGCGTGTAAATGTGATTTGTGTATCTTCTTTATATGGTAATTTTCTTTCAATTTCAAATTCTTAGCACAAACGTAAACCCATAGGAGAACAGGAATATATATATATAGTGATGTAAACTTTAAAGAAGTCAAACTCTTGTTACGTTTAAGCCTAGCCTCCCGCAAATTAACATCTTACTTTTTCTGACATTCAACACAATAATTTTGTCACCTAACCCATCGATCTCCTCACCCAATGAATTGATTTTGCTAACTACACTAAACCATTGACAATTTCAATTTACCAAATCAAGAGTATCTTAGACTATATATATATATATATGACTCCTGAAACAATCAAAGCAAGAGAATTAAGGATGGGAAAGAGCAAGGTTCTTGTTGTAGGGGCTACTGGGTATATCGGTAGGAGAATTGTGAAAGCAAGCTTAGACCAAGGCCATATAACCTATGTCCTTCAACGTCCTGAGATAGGCCTTGACATTGATAAGCTACATGTGCTAATGTCATTTAAAAAGCAAGGAGCTCGACTTGTTCAGGGTTCATTTTCCGATCAGCAAAGCCTTGTGGAAGCTGTGAAGAAAGTTGATGTTGTCATTTGCACCATGTCCGGGGTGCATTTTAAGACCCACAACATTTTGATGCAGCTCAACCTCGTGGATGCGATCAAAGAAGCAGGAAATGTGAAGGTATTTGAATTATATTCATGATAATTCAGTTTCCTTTTCTGGGCTGCCTGCATGCAAGTGATGCAGGTCAAAAACATTAATTAGCTATTTGTTTATGCCACTAATCGTCAATATTCATTAGATGACACATATATAGTACAAAGATTAATGTTCATCGTCAGATATAGACGAGGACGTGCGTGTTTTTTCTTTTTTCTTTTAATTATTATTAATTAAAACTGGTAATAATTAAGTAGCATTCTGGAATTAATACTGAATAATGGCTCCCCACAATTTAACCCTTAATTCCCTGATGTAAATTGTGGCCTTTTCATATGTCGTCGAGCTTAATATTACTGTATGAATGTTCTTTTTGCTACTAGGTCTTTTGTTCCTTCACTAATACACTCTTTAATTGTGCTATTAATTAAATCTGCATTTATATATCTAGCAAGCTTCTCAAATTTTCATCTTAATTTCCAAGGTAATTATGTTTCCATAAAATCTGAATATGTATATGCCGATATAGCATGCATATCCCTTAATTAATCAGTATAATTCCAATCTTGGCATCTTGCATGTATCTATTGATTATGTGACGCTTACTCAACCCTGTACCTGCCACCTCTCTATTCTCAACCCCAATTTTAAGATTTGGTTTTCAACTCTTTATTTTTAAAGATTTGAATTTAATTAAGCAGACATCTTGATCTCCCCCCATCTCACCTTCTCTCCCCCTCTCCCTATCTCTCTTTCTCTAACTTTCCCTCACTCCCTCCCTCTCTCACGCAATGTCCCACTCTCTCCCTCTTGCCCCCTATGTCCCCCTCTCCCTCCCTATCATTGTTGAGCTCGCTCTTGAAATTAAGACTTACCTAATCTTAAACCAAGTTTTCTTTCTCTCTCTTTTTACTAAGGACCCAAAGTCTTCTTTGACAATATATATTCGTCAAGAAAAAGAATGAGCGAGGTCAATATTTCCGATGAAATTTTGTCGACGGAAAACAGTTTTTGTCACCAAACGTCAAGCAAATAAAATATTGACCTAATTACGTACTTCTGGTGATGAGAAAGATTGGTGTGGGATTAATTAGGGGCTGCTCCATATATATATATATATATATAATGAAGATCAAATTGTAGGTTTCTTAAATAATTCTATCCAAGCATATCAATAACAGTAATATATATGACATTAAAAAGATCATGCATGCATGCATGCATGCATGCATGCTTAATTTTCTATTAGTTTACTAGGATACTAATTATTAAGAAGTCTAAACATACTCCTCTATCGAATTGTGGCAGCGTTTCTTGCCCTCAGAATTTGGTATGGACCCAGCACGAATGGAGCATGCATTGGCACCAGGAAGAGAAACATTTGATGAGAAAATGATTGTGAGAAAGGCAATCGAAGATGCTAAGATCCCCTTCACTTATGTATCCGCTAACTGCTTTGCGGGTTACTTTGTTGGCAGCCTCTCTCAGCTTGAGACCCTAACCCCTCCAAAAGATAAAGTTCATCTTTATGGAGATGGCAATGCTAAGAGTAAGTAATCTATAGTAAGAAGAAAGGAAACCATTAATCTTATTTGGTTCTAATTTATTCTGAATAATAATACAAGTTGTTTTGCTGTTTATAGTTGTTTACATGGATGAAGATGACGTTGCAACATACACAATCAAAGCAATAGATGATCCTCGAACATTGAACAAAACCTTGTACCTAAGGCCACCAGAAAACATTCTCTCCCAAAGACAGTTAGTTGAGATCTGGGAGAAACTCAGTGGAAAGAAACTAGAAAAGATCATCATTTCTGGAGATGACTTCCTAGCTTCCATGAAAGGTACGTATACATGCGGACTTAAAAAGGAATTAATGGCCCACTATCATGTATACATCATCAATCTTTTTTTCATTGTTTGTCTACGTTATATTTGGTTAATCTCTTTGTATATTGCAGACATGGATTATGCAGCCAAGGCAGGAATGGGGCATTTCTATCATATTTTCTATGAAGGTTGTTTGACAAATTTTGAAATAGGAGAAGATGGAGAAGAAGCTTCAAACCTTTATCCAGAAGTGAAATACACTCGCATGGATGAGTATCTGAAAATCTTTGTTTAAAGTAACCCAAATCCTCCAACAGCAGTATAACGAATATCTGAAAAAAAAATTTCTTCTTCTTCTTGTTTCATTATGCTCTATTAAGGTTACGTGGAATGTTTTTAGGAAACGACTAGTGGTCAAATCAATTAATATTACTGGTCTTTTATTCACCTCTGATTGGGCGTGAATGCCTGTGATTTGCTTGCTAATTTGGAGCCTGGAGTATTACTGACCTTGAAGCTTCTTACGAAGATTAAGGCTTTTAACTAACCTTAACGAGAAATTGGGCCTAGTATCTGTTGTAACAGGGCCTGGCTGCCTAGGCCCATGATGACAAGCTTGAAGATGACAGAGGAGCCTAGCTCAGACATAAGTGTGTTGCACAAATTAAAAAATACATACTTCTTTCCAATTTAGGAATTCGCAATTCTCGGAGCTTCAGGAAAACATGAACCATACACAATAAATTGGAAATAAAGATCGACAAAATTGGGAACAAAGATCTGTCAAGTTTATGAGAAACATTGGTACAATTGAACATTGGTTTTGTTGATGGGAGAATATAAATACGAATTTCTTGCATCAAAGAGCAATTCATTCTATGAGTATGTCCGGAGGAGTGATTCTTGGACATTAGCTATGGTAGATTTGACATGGTTTAAAATGTTCTTATAAAGTTATAATGAGAGTAGTCTGAAAAAGAAACACAACCAATACCGGGGAATGGTGGTACCCTGGTTGTGCAGCGACCAGACCACCCAATAAATCAAAAGATAATAAAAAAGAAGTCCAAAAACCTTCCACGATATTTATAAGCAGCTTTTGAGGGTCGCACTATAAGGAGGTACGCATAGTTGTTATGGAAGTGATTAGTAAATATTACCACTAATTTTATCTCCTATAAGAAAGCATTTTGAGTTCCAACTCAGATCCATTTGCAGCAACAAAATCATAGGTGCCTTTCCTGTTTAAGTCAAAATGTGTGGAATCTCCTTGAGGATGGTGCTTAACATCTTTAGTTTCCTGTGTCTGTCCCTCTCTCTGGATATGGATAGCCGAACCATTTTCCTTGATATCGATACCTTTCAAATCTGCGATGCTCGGTTTCCTATCTTCTGCATTCAAATTCTCAATGAGGCTAGATATAGCCAAATTGAAGCCTGTTAATTGAGCTCTAGTGGCTTCTAAATTTCCATTGCCGTCGTCATTCAAATTTTGTGAGAGGCTCTTCTGGGCTTTCTCCAGTATAGCCTGCAAGTACTTCCCATGTGCTTCTATTCTCATCTGCAGCTTTTTCTGTACCTGTTGGAGAAAAGATCAACTCAATACGTCAAACGAGAAACATGAGAATGAATGACCTAGCTAAGTTAAGTGATATTGGTGATATTCTAGGTGCAACTACCAAAATAAAAAAACAAAGATTGATAGCAAAATTCCATGTGGAAGTTGTACCTCAAGCTGTTCTTGTAATGTTTCATCTACATCAATCTGACAATTTAATGCCTCTGCAACAGGGATTTCTCTGTTTTGAACGTACATTAATTAGTACCAACATAAAAATTTGCAAATAGAGCATCAAGGAGAATCCCAGATGAGATCATTCTAAGGTTAAGCTAATTTTTATGCCAGGGCAGATTTTACTTTTGGTACTTTTTATCTCATAGGAAAATAAATACAAGAAAAATAGTAATCAGCAAAAGCACGTGATTTAATAGAACCTTCTCAAACCATTCCATCAAAGAAATGCAGGGGATAAAGAACAAGGAAAAACAAAAGCATTTATTGATATAATTAAATAAGCTATGTTCAAGGAAACCGGTTTCTGCTGATGCAGCTAAAAAATGGTTGCACAAGGGACACACCATTAAGGGCTTGAGTCGTCCAGAAAAATTCATGTTTTGTTTTTTTAATATGAACAAACTACATATAAATGCAGAAGAGCGATGGAGGAGCATACCCTTGTTCTTTATCCATTCCTGGTGAACTGGTACTTGTCGTCCCTGAGGAACTATGACTGAAGTTTACATATGAAGCCCCTAGAAGTTAATTGCATTGGTAAGTCATGAGACTAATAATTCACAGAACTAATCGACTATGCAAATTCTTGTAACACTTTATAAGCTAAATTTGGATCGAATGCCAACATTTTTAACTGAAACCAGTCATTTGTCGTAAAAAATGGAATAATAAAAAAAGGCAGCGATGAACTAACCTCTGCTCTCTCTGTTTTGTTCTGTATTGTTATGTGTCCGAGCCTGCTGTCCAAGTCTGTATTTCTGCAAACAAATAAGCCAGAATAATTACACAATCACAATTCAAAGGGCAAAAAGAAAGGAAACAGAACAAGCAAAACTGATGAAGGCAGCATCAGTTATGTTAAGACTACACCTGTAAATGACTCTTTAAGTGGTACAATGTCAAACCCTTCAACCCCATCAACCTCAAGACTGACTTCGGAGTAGCCTCTGAAAATAAAATCCAGTCTATATTATTAGATTTTTATTAGAAGATTAAACAGAGAACATTCAAATGTAGACTCAAGTTCATTAAGTTCGTACAAACATCAAGAACAATCGGACAGTAATGCACCAGATATATGAAGTGTATATGTTGTCATTTTCATTTTTCTAAATGCCAACAGCATTACTACCATCAAGGCAAAGTCCAAGTCTTTTATTACTAGGAGCAGTTATTTCTGATATAATTTCTGTATAATCGAGTCAGAAAATTTGCAGTAGCTATAATCATATTTCCTGGAAGAATCCAGATGAACTAAGCGCACTACTGGTTATTTCAATTAATATGGGCAACTGAATCAAGCAAATTATCAATCTTGCAAATCCCTCCGAGCTAGCTAGAAATTCAATAAAGTTCAAACTAGAAAAAGAAGAATAATTTTGAGTAAAGAGTAAACTTACTATCAGGGCCACCGAGTTTGGAGACAGCATCAACAAAACGATCATGAAGATCAGCGGTCCATCTAAGTCTTGGCTTAGGGTCTCTTGTCATCATCACCACCCCATTCTCGTATGGATAATTCCCTCCACCACCAAATGTTGCTCTCTCCATGTATAACACCCAAAAATTCCAACAAAGCTATTTTTTCTACTTCAATGACCGAAGAATAGAAGTCTTCAAGCAGCCTTTTGCTTTTCGTCTTTCTAAAATTCTCTTCCTAGCCAGAACATAAGAAGACCCAAAAGTTAAAAAAAAGGAGGAGATGGCTACCAAGAAAGTAAAGAGAGGCTCAAGAGGACTTGTTTATGTAAAGCAGTTCTTTACAACAAGAAGTGACCAAAATTCAACAAGTGTACAAAGCAAGAGGAAAAAAAAAAAAACCAAATACAGACAAGTATATATAATGGTCTATATATATATATATTATAGAGAAACAACATAGAATTCTTGTTTTATTCGGGAAGGGGGAAAAATCATTAAACCAGTAAATACTTCTTAATAATAATTATGATGCGTCTAACTGAAAACAATTTAGTATAGATTCAGTACATCTATATCAAACGCCTTTTTCTATTGTGATGATTCAAATGATATCATTGATTTAATATTTATAAAATTAAGCCTATGTAGCTAGCAATATTACATGTTGAGGAGACATGTTGGTTATCATGTCTTTGGATGTGAAATTTGATTACTTGCTTGAAAAAAAATCTTTTATTTACACAATTAGAATAGTAATAATATATTTATATATAAAATATATATGTGTGTATGTACATGCAGAGTAAAGCTCGGCGAGGAATCTGAAGCAACATGATTGAACACATTTACAATTGGAAAGAATTCTTACGTTGTCATATTCATGTGTACATCAACATCCCATAATAGCCGCCGGATACAACTTAAGAAACCATTAAGATAATCAGACGGTGAAGGAGTCACTCAGACCAAGCGAAGGAGAAGAGTAAAGTATGCATTAGATGCCACGTAGGAACCAGCGTGGAATATTCGCCGGCGGAGAAGATGGAAGGAATATTCGTGGAGTCACGTGGGGGGCCCGCAGGAAGTGTAGGTGGGGACAAAATGGGGGCCTCATAATGCTTTATTGAAACGACGGTGTTTGACTTGTGGGCGGTGGTCCAGCTCATGAATCAGCCACGTTTAGAAGTCCCCGTGAGGGACGGTGGGGGCTAGGTGGCTCGAAGCTTCAGGGTTGCGATTCAATTACTATTATCTACTCGTAAAGACACCGAATCCACACCAAACTAGGGATAATGAACCCATCACAAATTTTACAAGGTTGAATTACATTTGGATACATACAAAATATAAAAATTTTCACATTAGCGTTTTTTTTCTCTCTCTTTTTTATATATTTTTTGTATTTATTTCTCTTTTCAAAATAAATTCATAGAATAATTATTGTATATATCATTAATTACTTGCATGCATTATAAAATTTATCCGTTAAAGAAAACTTGATCCGTTATATTTTTAAAATACAAAGTATTGATTTTAAAAATAATTATTTGGGTTTCCTAGTAAGAAAAAATAATTACTAATATTTAAAAAATTCTAACCTCCAGTAGTTTGATGAAATAAAATCTCAACGGCTGAAATCAGGTGCAATGCTATAATGGAGCAGTAAGTGGCCATGATATATATATAAACATTAAAAAAAAATGGGTTGAAGCTGTTCATGAATTGTTTATCCTTAACTCGGTTTACTATGCTCCAATTTTCAACCCCTTTCGGCCGTCCCTTTTTTGCTCTGTTTGCCTGCCTCTCTGTGTGCCATTCATTTGCGCCTTTTCTTGTATTGTCTTCTATTTGTTTATTTTCCTCTTGGGGTTTCATTTTCGCTCTTAGTTTACGCCCTTTCGTTGTTTGCTTAATTTCTTATCTGTCACTTGGGGCTGTTATCGGGTTACGTTTGTGCCCCCCATTTCTTGGTTTTCTTTGAGCTATTGTATGCTTCTTTTCGGCAGTTTAGTCACGGTTGTAATAGAGCATTTAATGCTCCACAGTCATGGTCCTACGTCATGATTTTTTTTGGCAATTTTTTCTCCCAGAATGCTTCTACTTGTACGATTTCATGAGTGCTTTCTAACATCTCAAACCCCACCACTGATTTTGTGTTTCGAATTATTGTTCTTTTTTGGTCTCTGACTGGGAAGTGCCTCTTTGGTTCATGTTTTTCCGTCTCGGTTTGTTACCTTTGCATGTTCGGCTACGCTTGAAACTGAATAAGCCTTCACTCCATATCTTTTCTAGTTTTTTTTTTTTTGTCCTTATTTCTTTCAATTTTTGTCTTCTTATCATTGATTAGACTTGATTAGATGTTGCCTTTCATGGAAGAATACTGAGTTTTTAATCCACTGGACTCTTTTGCTTGCTTAAATTATCTTTCTTTATTGCTTCCTTTGGGCCCCGAGGTACTGAAAATGAGTGATTCATTTGTTTTGTTGCTTCCCTCAGTATAATTGTTTCTCCTCTTCTCTGCTTTCTATTTTGTCTTCCTCCCATTCCAGTCTCTATTGGTTTTCTTTTTTCCTGGTTTTATATTGGCATGCCTCTGACTGGGTTTATCTTTATTTTTATTTTTGCCTTTTGTGCATTATTTATCTGTTTAGTTTATTGTCTATGTTGCTTTTCCTACTTTGGCACCGCCACAATGTTTTTTATATTTTATTATATCGTGAATCTATTAAAATATATTGAATAAAAAATAATTTTTTAAAACAAATCTAATAACTTTTAATCAAAATATTATATTTAAAAGATTATTCCTTATGTTTTCCAAACAATTTCAACTAAAAAAAAAAAAAAAAACGTGACTTGTTGTTTTAATTTAAAAATCATAAGAATTTACCCCCCCCCCCCCAACACACACACACACACACACACACACACACACACACACACACACACCTCTCATTTAAAAAATAAAAAAATTTATCATATAAAGTTTATTAATGTATTTTTAAAAAATAATCACATTCTAAAATTTTATTTAAAAATCCATAAATAAAGAAAATTAAAATATATTTTTAACAAATAAAATTAAATAAAAAATTAATTAAGAAATTAATTTGATGCTTTCAAAAAAAGAAGACAAATTGAAGAAATCATCTTAAATTTTAGAAGCAAAAAAAAAAAAAAAAAAATTCAAAAATAACAAATAGAAGAAATCATATTTCTTTATCAACAGGTTGCATGAAAAAAAAAAAGAAGGATTATTTGTTTATAAATTTAACATAAAGTCAATAAAAAAGGAAGATAAATTAAAGAAATCATCTTAAATTTTAGAAGCAAAAAAAATAAAAAATAACAAATAGAAGAAATCATATTTCGTCATAAGCAGGCTGCATGAAAAAAAAGGATTATCTTTTCATAGATTTAACACAAAATCAATAAAAAACAATAAAAATTTGTTGAAAAAAAAATACAAAGCAGGTTTGGTTGGTTTAGGCTAGCCCCTACCCACCCACACACACATGCACGCGTACACATACACACATATAAGAGCAACAAACGATGTGTAGTCTGCTGTAACTTCGACGAATTTGAATTCGCCAAAAAAAAAATGTTAAAAAAATAGATTTTTGAGCTTTTTATCTTCAAAACTCAACACATGCATCATTTTTGCTCTAAAATATTGTACTGATACCAAAATAAGGTCTATAAACATGTTTGAAACTTTAAAATTGATTATAATGCACGTAAAAAAAATTAAATTAAATTTAAAAATTTATAATATTTTGAGGTTTTGATCTATCTCATCTAATTATTTTATGTTTTAAAACTATAATAAACAAAATCAATTCTCCCAAATAAACAAATTAAATGAAATATTACCGGCTAAAATGGTCAGAATAAGCCTAGCATGCACCCTTTCTCTCTTCTCTCTATAAACAAAGATTAAAGTATGTCACAGGTTAAGTTATGAATTAAATTAAAGATTTTAGAAAAATCAGGACCAAAGCGTAAAATTTTGTATAATTTACATATAATTGCTTGAAAAAAATATGCAAAAATCATAAAAATAAAAACTGTGTTTTAATCTACATTGCCACTGAGCCTACTGCTACCGTAATTGCAAAGCGGAACTCTCCGAATCTTTTAGTTTTTTGTTCTTTTTTTTTTTTTTAAATGTTCGTGAAATAGAATGTACAAAGTTCTACGCAAAATATTCGTTTCGTGTGCACGAAAAAGCTGTCTCGTGAATCTACATCCCCTCCCTTCCTTTCTTCATATTCTCTTTTCACGCTTTTTTTTTCCCTGTTCCTGTTTGTAAATTGTAACTCCTTCATTTGTTTGTTTTTTTTTCTTTTTTTAAGAAAAAACTCCTTCGTTTGTTCTTCAACTGTTTTTTGATAAAAATAATTAAGATGTTTGTTTGTTATCTTAAAAACGCCCTCCAATTATATAAATAATCACAATTTTGCACTCAAACAAAATTTTGTATTAATTTTTGATATCATCCTATTAGCAATTTTTTTTCCAATCAATTTAATTATTTTCAAATTAAAGGTGACTTGTTAATATGGATTTAATGGAATCTAACATAAATATTTGATTAAAAAAAATTAAAAATTTATACCCTCAAATAGTAAAAATAAAAAAAATGAAGACACTCAAATAAAAAAATACACATACCAAACATGCAATAATCTCTTAAATATTCTATTTTAGATAAATTATTTTTAATTGCATATATTTGACCAAGGTGTGTTTTTTTTAATGCACAATTTTTAGAAGGTGGTTAAAATCTTAATGATGGAAACAAGTAAATTATAAATTAGTCCCTCTAGTTTTAAAAAATAAATTAATTAGTTCCTTTCGTTTCAAAAACTATTATTTAGTCTTTTAATCAATGTTGAACATATTTAATTTAATATTATTTTTATTCTACAAAATCTCTTGTCTTCTCATCAAGCTTTCCATATTTTTTTCTTTTTCTATTTTTTAGAACGAAAAATTAAAATAAATTAAAATTGAGCAAAAATGACTAAATTATAAGTAAATTTCAAAACATGAGGACTAAATAATTGGTTTTTGAAATGAAAGGATATAATTAATTCATTTATCAAAACGAGAGGGACTAATTTATAATTTACTCGATGAAAACCTTCTTTTATTAATTAAGTATAACTTTTTTTTTCACAGCTTCTTTTTTTTTTTTTTTTTTTTTGGAGTTATTCATGATTTTAGAGTGTTTTCATCAACCATGTGTTGCATTAGATTTGAGTTAAAAATTTTCTTTTTAATGTTTGATTATGACGACTTTAATTTATTTTATTATTATGTACTAATGAAGAATTCTCCATTGTATTACTCGAAATCTAATAAGCCTGGCTCTAATGAACCAAAAGAAAAATATTAATAAGTGATTTGTTTTTCTGTAGTTTTATCATTAATGTTAAAACTAATCTTTGTGATATAGGATGATATTATAACTTGAAATTACGTGCAGTGTGATGTGGGAAAATATACGTATATATCGAAGGAGATAGGTCCATCAGCCCATTTTATTATAACTTGAAATTACCTAATTGTCCCTCACTCATGCTTTCATTTGACTTATACCTACTAGGGTATATGGCTAATACAACAAGAAACCTTAGAGATGGACGGAAATAACTCGATCCATTAACATATAAATAAAATAAAAACATTAAAATAACCATCATATATTCAAGGTGGCTACATCTAATTTGGTCAATGTGGTCCTAAATGGAGGGATACCAGCACGAGATGTCCATTTATCCCTTAAAAACGTGCTAACAATTGATTCAAGCTGGGCAAGTTGCTGGGAACTGGAATTTGCGCAAGTAAATAATTTCGTAAGCCCCTATTTAGAGCATTGCAATTAACTCATCAAGAGGTACCCATGTTCAACAAATTGCTGCTTCATTAATCCAACTAGTGTTTATCGATGTCCACCAAAAAAAAAAAACAAAGAAAAATGAAGAGAATGTGAATATGAGAAATCCATCTCAACAAAAGGACCAAACTGCAATACCTCATCAAAATCAAGCCTTCCCTCAGAAACTATACTGGCACTAGACACAGCAGAATCATGCACGTGGTCGTGATGATGCCTTCCATGGTGCTCTGCGATCAACCATAACAGTTATGTAAGAAAAACCTGGATATCAAAAGAAGCTAAATTAAATTTTTTATTCTGATGGCAGGACAAATATGAACAGATAATTGAAATAACGATAGCCAAAAGGAAGGCTACAAGTGCTTCTTTCAATTGGTTTGGTTTTCCTTTTCTTGTTTGCTTTGTGCTTTAGGAGGGGGTGGGAAGGGAAACTTGAGAAACATGATTTTTAGAAATTTTTGGCCCCCGAGGTTACATCATAGTCATGATTCACGCCTGCCAAGCCTAGAATGGCTTCAAAAAGTTTCACCCCTGCATATCTGATGAGTGGCCACAGCTATCAAAGAAGCATAGACCATTCATGTTCTAGTTTTGGTCATCAGTCATCACAGTATTTCATGAAATTGATCGACTGTAAGACCTCTCATTTAAGACTCACAATAATCTCAAACCCTCCGAAATTCCGATAACAAAAACACCTCATCAGCACTGGAGGACATGCCTTCTGTCCATGAGATATGCAGAACATAGAAGGCAGCTATAAGTTGGTCAAAAACGTCAAATCATTCATAAACACACATCCCAAGTAAATGATTGCTCAAAATCACAACAAAATGGAGAAGAAGCTTTCTGAAATGGTAAACATTTGACAATACAAGGTTCTATGCCAGGCTAAGAAATTCATTCAATGCACAATCTCTCATCAAAAAGGATTCATAAATAACAAAGTAGTCAAGCTTTTGGTATCTATACCAATGCAGTCAACTGGTACAATGTCCCTTCCAGTGCACCTAACGAAATAGTTACGAGTAGAAAATCATCTTTACCAAACTACAACGTCAAACAAAAGCTAATGAATATGAATTATGACCCGTGATGGTTAAAAGGGAATAAAGTTTAATTTATTTGAAAGTGTAATTTCAGGCTTTTTTTTAACCATCATAAACCCTTTTATATCATTGACCTTTAGCTTCAACAAACAGCTTGAGAATTTTATTTTCTTTTCCAATCAAACATAAAGAGAAGGAATACTTAACCTCTAAAATTATCTGGGAACATGATTAGCTTGTAGAATTATGCAGAAAGTAGTCAAAACCCAAACAAAACTTCACATAAAAAATTTTCCAGCACATGATATTAAACGCAGATAATTTTTGAGTGATGAAAAAGGATCGACACTTAAACACTACATGAATATTTAAGTAATATAACTTGTATTTTACTTATGCTTTTTTATCAATACAAACTCCAAAATTCTTCCAATACAATTTGTTCTATTCTTTCACAAATGCATCAGGTAATATTTTTGTTGTCAAACATGATAACAAGATCATCAGCTGGACCCTCAAAAGCACGAGACAAGGACTTCCCTAAATAACAACCACTTAGAATCGTTTATTCAATTAACTCAAAAAGATCCCCAAAAGCAGTAATAGAAATAAACTTTTTCCTTGAAGTTGATAAAAGTCTAGAACTAACACTGAATCATACACTAGGTGATGTTTGTACAACACTGACTTTGAAAATAATGCAATCAATTAGATTATCATTTGTCACTGTGGAATAAAATAGGCGCTTCTTGTCATGAAAATCAGCTGCTTCTTTCACAACCTGAGGGAACATTAAGTGAAGAACTTGATAAAGAGATAAATAAACGATTCAATCTAACAAAATTTATGTACTTACCGTGTCTTCTGCTCTGTAAAACCATTGTACCCTAAAATATTCTTCCCTGTCTGTTGTCTTGAAAAACTCTAAGATCCTACCAATATGTTCTTTTGCTCCTTCACCCTGCAAATTGCTTCAATAGATAGATTAATGATCCTGAAAAACCCCTTAAACTTTTTCCCCTCGTAGTTTAAAAATAGAAGTTTAGGCAATACCATACTCCATTCTTGTGCCTAAGCTCTACTATGAAATACTTGGAAAGACTCAATTGCACATATCAAGCATGTGATTGGCAAAATAACTGAGGCCAACGTTATAAGGAACGCTTATTGGCACTCAAACTGTCGTATCGGCAATAACGATAAAAGAAAAGGTGTTGCATTGGAGTAAAATAACAGCTGTTGTGTAATGGGATTTTGAGTTGATATTATGTTATGAAAGTTCACGTCTTTTCTTTCATATCAAATTAGTAGGTTTCCACGCTATTATATGAATCCATTTGAACAAAATTATTTTATAATTTATTTATTTTTACGTAAGTGTATATTAATTGGATGCTTGTAAGTGTATAAGTTGTGATCTGTCAACTAAAAAGAAACCTAATCCTTGTAGAATTTGGATACGTAGGTTTTCCTTATCAGTTAGGATTTACAACAGCTTTAGTCCGTTCATATATATATATATATATATATATATATATATAGTTTCAGGTCAAACCTATAAGAAACACTATTGACTTCAACTAGTTATTTCTCGACACAAACTAGAGTATAGAGGTGCGAGACACTTACTTCTTTTTCGTTCTTTTTTTTTTTTTGTTTTTTTTTTGAACAGAGGTTGTGCAAAACAAGCTTTTTAATTTTTGGTTGATAGTCAATGGCTTTCGTAAGCAGAAAGAAAAACATGACAAAAGGAAGAAGAAAAACGAATTCTCATGAGTTTTTCAAAAACTTTCCCAAAGATTTATTAACAGAAGTTCTTGCTCGCGTGGCCTCAGCATCGTTTTCAGATCTCTTCACAGCTAAATTAAGTTGCAAGGAATTTCTTGAAGTAGCATCAGAGAACTATATTTTTGAGCAAATCACACTAGAGAAATTCCCAGTTATACCATGGAGGATTAGCCACGATGCCTCCTCTTTCTTGGACCGTTGCAAGGAGAATGGAAATCCTGAAGCTTTATTTAGACAAGGAATGGTTGAGTATTTTAGTTCTAAGAAACCAGTATCTGGATTCCAATACTTAAAGAACGCGGCAGAAAAAGGGCATGCAGAAGCAACATACGTATGTGGTATTATCCTTGTATGTTATGGTGGGCAATTTAAACAAGAGGGTTTAGAACTGCTTTCTTCTTTGAAGAGCTCCAAATCAATTAGACAGTGTAGAAACAAGCTAAAAGGAATTGTTCGGAGCATGTGGATAGATAAAAGTGAAGCTGGTATTGGACCAGCAGAACCCAAGAGCCATGGAAGAACATGCAACTGTAGCAAATTTACTAAGAGAGGATGGATTGATGAAGAAGATTTTCCTACTTGTGATTCTTGCATATGGGATCATGAGGCAACTTTGTTTTGTAACATTCTAAGGACTTCAGGCTTTGGAATATCGTAATCGCTGTATTAATTCATCCCTAATTAAAGTGGATATCAACATGAAAAATGAATTACTTTTGGCTTTTTACAATAATCTTAACGAATTCTTCCTAGAAATGCCACACTATTTGGTGATGCTAGTTCTAACATAACTTTTCTTCACACTAGGCAACCTTTAAAACCTTTTCTGAGTAGAGTTTCATCTAAATTTCTTCCTATGAACACAAGTTTGTTTATTCTCTTCTCATCAGGTCCCCAAGTTTCGCCTGGGCAACCATCCAAAAAAGAATGCAACCCCTGAAAGAAAAACACCATGGAAGGAGGTCAAGATTTTGATTAAAAAAAAAAATAGCCAGGTTAGGATCTGCAAAACGCCTACAGGTATGATTGGTTAATAAATAAAGCACAACAAAATGAGGAGGAAAAACCTGGAAAATATATCGTTGATCAGAGCTGGTGACGGACAAGACACCTTTCATCCGGTACAAGTCCTCACCTTTTTCTTCAATTAGCCTTTCAAGCCAATCGTCGACCTGATCCATTTACAACCAAAAAGGAATTATTAAATTTCCTCACCATTATACATCAGAATGTTTGTCTCTTTCTTCCAAATTGAAGACAAGAAACCTTAGAGATGGTCGGAAATAAGTAGATCCATTAACATATAAATAAAATAAAAACATCAACATAACCATCATATATGCAAGGTGGCTACATCAAATTTGGTCAATGTGGTCCTAACTGGAGGGATCACATTAAATTGAGAAGTTGTGATTTATAATTGACATTTGAGCAAGTAAATAATTTGGTAATCACCTATTTAGAGCATTCCAATTAACTCATCAAGAAAAAAGAGAGAGAGGTACCCATATTCTGTCAACAAATTGCTGCTTAATTAATCCAACTAGTGTTTATGGATGTCCACCAAAAAAAAAAACAACGAAAAAAGAAGAGAGAGTGAATACGAGAAATCCATCTCACCAAAGTGTATATAGTACGTAAGATGCTAGATGTTCTTGAATGGAAGTATGCTGTGATTTAATCCATAACAAAAGGACCAAAGTGCAATACCTCATCAAGATCAAGCCTTCCCTCAGAAACTATACTGACACTAGATACAGCAGAATCATGCACGTGGTCGTGATGATGCATTCCATGGTGTTCTGCAATCAACCATAACAGTTGTGTTAGAAAAACGTGGATATCAAAGGAAGCTAAATTAAATTTTGAACTCTGATGGCAGGACAAATATGAACAGATAAGGGAAATAACGATAGCAAAAAGGAAGGCTACAAGTGCTTTCAATTGGTTTGGTTTTCCTTCTCTTCGGCCTTTTCTTGTTTGTTTTGCCGTTTAGGAAGGGGTGAGAAGGGAAACTTGAGGAACATAATTTTTAGAAATTTTTTGCCCCTGAGGTTACATCATAATCATGATTCACGCCTGCCAAGCCTAGAATGGCTTCAAAAAGTTTCACCCCTGGATATCTGATGAGTGGCCACAGCTATCAAAGAAGCATAGACAATGCATGTTCCATTTTGTTCTAGTTTTGGTCATCAGTCATCACAGTATTTCATGAAATTGATCGACTGTAAGACCTCTCATTTAAGACTCACAATAATCTCAAACCCTCCGAAATTCCGACAACAAAAACACCTCATCAGCACTGGAGGACATGGCTTCTGTCCATGGGATATGCAGAACATAGAAGGCAACTATAAGTCGGTCAAAAATGCCAAATCTTTCATAAACACACATCCCAAGTAAATGATTGCTCAAAATGACAACAAAATAGAGAAGAAGGTTTCTGAAATGGTAAACATTTGACGATACAAAGTTTTATGCCAGGCTAAGAAATTCATTCAATGCACAATCTCTCATCAAATAATCACCGAACAATTGCTGCTTCGTGATAAAATTAACTTCAATAGGTCACATGTAGCAAATAGAGTGGAAAGTGATTACAGAAAAGAGAAACAATGACAAAATGGCAACCTTGTGCAGTCCCATGTTGATGTGTCGAACTGCAGGGATTGTCTACATGAACTTCTGAATCAATTCTGCAGAAATCAAAGTATCCAAGTACATGAGTTCATACTACACTATAAAGAACAGATATGTTTTCTAAAATCAGAATATTTTGCAGTTTTCTTGTTTGTTTGAGTATGAGTCGAGGAAAAATATATTTACTAGGAGAACAATTATAGTTAAAAGAAATGAAACGAAAGAGAAAGATTTCATGGGATCCCTCACTCAAAGGGAGTAGCAGTAACCTTTCGAGATCATATCCTCCCACTCCCAAAACAAAGGCCATGTCAACAGAGCCATATTTGGCTAGCTTAATTGGAGCCATCCCATTGATATGCTGGAAAAAGAATCAAAAGCATGAAAGCTGTGCAGTGTTAACAATAATTTCAAGACAGAAGGTAGAAGCGTATCCAAATTAGAAGCCTCAAAAGATGCAACCAAAATACGGTTCAAATACAAATAAGAAAATGCCGATATATGTTTGGAAGCGGAACTACCGTGTCTCTGTTCATGGCTTCATGTTAAAGTGTCCAGACTCAATATGGAATTAGCATTCCAAAGCAAGAATAGAAAATTTTCAGATTTCACTGCAACAGTCTAAGCCACAGAAGCAAATGAAACTCACAAACATCCACTCAAAAATTCAAAGTGAGCTTTGGATTAATTTAATATATGATTCAACTTTGGGTTTGTACAACTGATTCAATCTCATACATATTAGGGTTCAACTTAGACTGATCCTTCAATATGTGATTATATAAATGAAAATCTTACCTTGATTCTCATAGTCAATCTCTTCATTTCATCCTCAGACACCAAATCTTTCTGCCAAAAGGTTAGAACAAATAGTAAGAAACATTAATTCCTTTTTTGGTTCAGAAGGATATGAAGTATGAGCATCAGTAAGATGATAGTATGATGAAGAAATTAACCAACAAGTATGGTAAACGCTTTCAGGGACGAAATCAAAATTGACCTTGTTCAATATAATTCGGTCAGCATAAGCAACTTGTTCTACTGCCTCGTTTACAACAAATCTTGGTTTTACTTCATTCAAATGTTGCAAGGCATGCTTGGAGTCCACCATAGTAACAACTCCATCCAGTTTCACATAACGCGAAACCAGCTCATCAGAGCAGAATGTTTCTATAACTGGGCCTGGCTTAGCAAGTCCTGCAAAAAAAGAATTCGTAAATAACAAAGTAGTCAAGCTTTTTGTATCTATACCGATGCAGTCAACATGTGAAATGATAAATTTTGCCTCACTCACTTAACTTATGCTTATATATGCAACGTATGTTAAGTAGAAAGAATAAGAAGGCTATTATGAAACTGTTACAGGCCAAAGAATGAGAAGTCCATGACAAATCGAGGCTCTAATGGGGGGAATTTATTTTCTTCCCTTTCTCCCCTTTTTTCTGAGGGTAGATTATCATACGACGTTAAAACTTTCATTAGAAGTCAAATACAAAGGCAACCCAACATCCAAATCTGCATTTTGGCTACAGACCAAAAATTTTTTCCAACTCGTAATCAATCCCAAATGCACCCGAGCCTTTTAAAATTATAACTAGCCCCTACCTCACATTGCACAATTAAAATCTGAAAAATCCTACGAACATCGCATACCTGTCGTTTCTATAATAATATGATCAAATTTGTCTCTTTTTTCTTCACCAACTCCAAGAGCATCTTAACTAAATCTCCTCTTACTGTACAGCACAAGCAGCCATTGTTAACCATGATGATGTCATCACTCGCAGTGGAATGACTGGCAACCAGCGATCCATCAATATCCACATCACCAAACTGCACCGGAAGTAACCAACATAACCATTAAATTTTATAAATATAAAGCAGAAATCCACCCAAGCACAGATATTTTTTTGGCTACTATATACAATTATATAAAACACCATTTACCAATAATCTGTCCTCCATATAAAATTTTGGACAAAGAAATACCATAATAAATCCAAACAGTACCATCAGTCGTTTAAATAGAGAACCAAGGTTATCAGTAATTATCCATAAGAAAACGAATAATTTAAAAAGTAAACAAAGTATAGAACTTTGTAAGATGCAAAGTACATACCTCATTTTCTATGACTGCAATCCGCTTGCCATGTTGAGATGTCAAAATATGGTTCAGTAAAGTTGTCTGCATTGTCAAGAATTCAGTTCACATTAAGAGAAGATTAAATACAGTATTAAAAAAAATACAAGTGGAAAGGAATGCAGTGTCTTGAAAAGCCCAAAGCATTTAAATTGCTATTAAACGCTATCAGTGCTTTGTTTGAAGAAAAAGAAAAAGAAAATCAAAGACTGCCCAGAAAGCAATTCAAGAAGCAGAAACCACACGCACACACAGATAAGTGTGTGTGCAAAAAAAAAAAAAATTACCTTTCCCGAGCCAAGAAAGCCAGTGATTACAGTAGCAGGGACACGAGTATCGAGGCTTAGAGAAGATGCTCCAGTTTCTGGTAGTTCAAGAGCAGAAGATGAGAAGGTGGAAGTTTGGAAGGAATTGAATTGTTGGGAGATGAGGGAGTGAAAGTTTCTTAGGGAATACGAAGGAGTGGGTTGGAGAAGTTGAGAAAGAGTTTTGGGTGAAGTTCTTGAGAGTAGGAGGAATTTGATGGAGCCCATTTTTTTTTCTTTCTTGGCTGACGTGGGGTAGAGGAGGAGGAGATGATTAAAGAGACAAGAAGGGAGGGAGTGAGTGTTCCAACGGAGAAATATAACAATTCAATAATTCCCAATTAGAATATTAAACAAAATATCTTATATATATCAAATAAGGTAATTAAGCTAATATCTTCTCCAAATAAAAAAAAAACAATAAATGAAGCTAATATTAAAAAACAATATTAATGACTGCAAATTATTTTAGGATGAAGTCCATATGACTCTTATGACCAATTTTCATTGAATAAAGTATACAGACTTCATTAAAAAAATATATTTTACATGTATGAACAAAGCTAATTATGAAAAATTTTACGTCAATGCCGCATATAATGAGATAATACTATTCTGTCTTCTCAAACGAGGATTTAGCTAATCGAAGATTAGTTGAGTGAGAGAACTTGGGAGTTAATGTCACTTCGTTTTTTAAAGCGTACCCCAAGGCACGACCAACGAGAACCGCAATCGCATTTCCAATTTGACGGTACTCGCCAAAAAGTTATAAAAAAAAAAAACAAAATTTAGTCATAAACATTATGAAAGTTACCGCACGCATCGCGCACACACATGCATACATATCGGAGAGGATTTTACGATTGATGCACTTTATAGTCTTTTCCTTTCAAAAATATGCACCCGTAAAGCTATCAGGCTTTTTTGAGAGAGAAAAAAAGTGTTATTTTTTGAAGAAAAATACTCACCTTTGTTTAACTGTCCCACTGAATCTATAATAATCGGGAAAACCTCGCGACCTCGCACATTCTCGTACAGTGAGAACTCGATCTTGCTCCGGATGTATTACGACCTACAAATGCATAAAGAGTTATAACAATATAAAAAACATGTGACTTGCAAGCTTCAACAAGAGCGAGGAGGGACTCGGTCGTGAATATCCGGATAAGTAACAACCGTCGACGTTGTTTCATCCCACCATAATCTCCCATATGGCCTCGGACATGTAATCAATTCTTTAAATGTTTGAAAAAAATATATTATAAGAGAGGAAGCAGAAGAAAAACCGTAACCTTCAGACTTTCCTCTTTCGAAATTTAAGGCAAAATCTG
Source organism: Dovyalis caffra (assembly GCA_963924115.1). Lineage (NCBI taxonomy): Eukaryota > Viridiplantae > Streptophyta > Magnoliopsida > Malpighiales > Salicaceae > Dovyalis > Dovyalis caffra. The sequence continues at coordinate 7,385,245 of CAWUPB010001197.1, forward strand.
GTACCTACAAGAAAATAAAGCACAACTTACATGAGTGCCGATCCCACTAAGCATGACTAAAAATGTCCTAATTTACAATGGCCATAGTTGCAGAGCACCTTTCACCACATTCCTTTGCCCCGTTCATGCCCATTACAACAAACTCATCTTGTTTCCCCACCTTTTAATAGCTTTATGAAATATTTTCATACTTCAAATACCATTTACTTCTTTTTTCCTTTTAACCCTTGGCTAAATTAAAATTATCCAAAAAGTTGGTGTCCCTTTTTTCTTTTATTATTTCTTGAATGCTAAAGGAAAGTATATTCCAGAAATAAGCATGAGATTGATGTGCTTTATTGTATTATTTCTTGTCTATTAACAACGTGTAAGTGTTTAGCAACTAGTAAGTGCAGTTTGGTGGTGGTTTAGCTGAAAGAGATCAAAATATGAACTAATTGGTTCCCTTCCAAACGGTTATGAAAGTTTCTAAGAGAGAAATATATATTTTATTATTCCGTACATCGAGGTAAGACTATACATATTTATAGGCGGATATCTTTTCCTAATCTACTTCTTTAGAAAAAAACATATACATCCCTAAATTATAGTGACATCTACTATTTAGGAAATTGACTCTAAATACTTAGGAGACTAATGATCTACTTCTTAAAATAGAATGATTTTCCGAATAGCCTAATCATACAAGATCTTTCTAACTCCCCCTCAAGCTTGGAGCGTATATGTTAATCATTCCTACCTTGCTTACTAAATCTTCAAAGCTTGGTTTATGCAAGCTTTTAGTTAGAATATCACTGACTCGAATTTTAGTAGGGATATAAACCATGCACACACTTCCATTGTCAATCTTCTCCTTGATGATGTGTCGATCAACTTCTACGTGTTTTGTTCGATCGTGATGAACAGGATTTTGAGCTATACACACCGTTGTCTTGTTGTCACAATACATTTTCATGGGAAAGTCGTTAGATATCTTCGATTAACTAAGTAATCTCCCTAGCCATATTCATTCACAAATACCTTGAGCTAAAGCCCGAAACTCGCCTTTGACCGCTTCTAACAATTATAGGTTGCTTTTACTCCTTCGAAGTTACAAGATTACCCCGGACATATGTGCAATAACCCGAAGTTGACCTTCTATCCAAGTGGAGAACCCGCCTGATCCGCATCAAGTATAAACTTCTATCATTCTATGTTCACCTTTCCTAAAGAATAAATCCCTACCTCGAGTATTCTTTAAATACCTCAAAATTCTATAGGTCGCATTAAGATGTGTGTCCTTAGGTGAATGCATAAACTAACTAATCACACTTACCGGAAAGGCAACGTCCGGTCTTGGTTGTGTGACAAGTAAATCAGCCTTCCCTACAAGCCTTTGACACTCGTTTCGATCAACCTCTCTACCTCCTTCAATATCTAACTTAGTATTTGGATCCATAGGTGTCTCGACTCGATCTACAACCCAACATACCGGTATCTCGAAGCGGATCAAGTACATACTTTTATTGTGTAACCGTAATCCTTGATTTGCTTCTAACAACTTCCATACCAAGGAAGTACCTTAGAGCCCTCAAGTCTTTCAATTCAAACACTTCGCTAGGTAGTTCTTTAAAGAAGTCAATTCTATATGATCATCTCCCGTTAGGATAATGTCATCTACATACATTATAAGAATGGCTATTTTTCCATCTTTAGAGTGCTTGTAAAATAATGTGTGATCGATTGTGCTTCGAGTAAAACCTCTACTCTTGATAACTTAAATAAATTTTTCAAACCACTAACTAAGAGATTGTTTCAACCCATAAAGAGATTTTTTCAATCTACACACTAGGTTATCCTTTCCGTCGAATGCAGGAGGTGCATCCATATAGACTTCCTCATGTAAGTCACCATTTAGGAATGCATTCTTTACATCCAATTGTTGTAGTGGCCAATCAAGATTAGAGGCTAAGGAGAGAAGAACTCTTACCGTATTTAGTTTAGCCACTCGGAGCAAAGGTCTCTTGATAGTCAATTCCATATGTCCGAGTAAAGCCTTTAGCCACAAGCCTAGCTTTGTATCGAATGATACTACCATCAACATTGAACTTTATTGTAAAGACCCACTTACAACCCACTCGTTTTCTTCCCTTCATGGAGTTTTGTAATCTCTCATGTGGCACTTTTATTCAATGCACCTATTTCTTCTTGAACAGCTGCTTTCTACTTTGGATCAGCAAGTGCTTCGTATATTTTTTGTTACCTCTCGTTATGGACAAGTAAAATAGTGAAAGCATAAAATCCAGGGGACAACCTTTCATAAGAGACAAACCCGGATATAGGATGCTGGGTACAAGACTTGGTTCCTTTTCTATGAGCAATTGGAATATCCAGGTCTAAAGTGTGGTTTTGAAGCTCAATCTCATGCCGAACAAGTTCACTAGTACCTTCGATAACGAGACTCGCATTCTGGTCGACTCTCGACCATACCGAGTTTCGTGGTTCTCCTCATTTTGAGAATGTTTTCTATGTGAATAAACAAGCAATTATGGTTGGGAGTTATCTCCTCTTATTTTCAATGTTTCCTTGTGTGTATTGAGTGGCACAATAGGTCGGGATTCAATATTAAGAATCGAGGTTGAAATGGAAAAGGGAGATAAGGATAAGGATTATGTTTCGTGTATTTCCCATGACTTATCTTCTCTTAAAATCCCCCTCGAAGATAAGTATTCTGAAAAAAGATTGAGACTCAAGAAAGAAGACATCCATGGACATAAAAACACGATGAAGTGATGGAGAATAACATTTGTACCCACGTTGAGTGGGAGAATATCCAATAAAGACTTATTTGATGGATTTTGGGTCTAGTTTAGAACAATTTTAGACGTGTACAAAAGCTCGTACAACCGAAAGTCTTAAGTGGTAAGGAGGAAATAGAACGAAATGTTGGGTAAGTTTTTAACAAAGTTGATAATGGGGAGTCAAATTTAAGAACTTGAAAGGGTATTCTATTTATAAGGTAAGAGGTCGTTAGAACAATTGCCCCCTAAAGGTATTTTGGGACTTGCATGGCAAACATTAAAGCTCTAATAACTTCAAGAAGGTGATGATTTTTTCTTTCCGCCACACCATTCGTTGCGGTGTGTCCGGATATGAACTTTGATGGATTATTCCAATAGTTTCAAGGTAGTGTCCAAGAATTGCATTAAAATATTCCTTTACATTGTCAATTTTTAATGTTTGGATAGAGGTGTGAAATTGGGTTTTTATCATTGAATGAAAATTTTGAAATGTTTTTGCAGCCTCATATTTTTCTTTAAGTAGATAAACGCAACAAACTCGATTATGGTCATTGATAAAGGTGATGAACCACTATGTACCGTAGATATTTTTTACATTAGAGGGTCCTCATATGTCACTATGAATTAAGAAAAATGGACGAGACTCTTGGTATGATTGGATTAGGAAGGATGTACGAGTATGTTTAGCAAGATGAGAAATTTCATAACCGAAAGAACTAGGATTTTTATTTATAAATAAACTTGGGAAACAAATGTTTAAGATAATGAAACTTTGGATGACCTAACCTACGGTGCCACAACATTATTGCATTATTATTGGTAGCGAAGTAGAGTCACTCTTAACCACAGTAGCTTGCTTAGTCATGTATTTATCATCCTCAATATACTAGAGTCCACCTTCTTTTTTAGCACTACCCGAAAAGCTTGACAAAAAAGAGAGAATTTTGGTTGAATACCGCATGTCTTTCTCTTCTCTTTCATTTCAATAAATGGATGAGTACATAGTGATTATAGGCTAATTTGCCTCAAGCTATAGCTGTACAATCTAAGTAGTGATTATCGGTAATATTATAGGTTGATTTACCTCTAATTATAGCTATACAATATAAGCAAATATACAGCAGCTTATATCAAAATAAATGTTATCTATATATGGTAACATCCCCGCTCAAATTGATGCTCATCGATCAAGAAGCATTAATTTGTTAACAAGGAAATGGTGACGTTGTCGAGAGAGAGCTTTTGTAAACACATCGCCTATCCGTAAGGCAAGTAGAAACATGAGGAAGAGAAACAACACAAGTATTCACGAACTTCCCGAATATAATGACAATCTACTTCAATATGTTTGGTACGCTCATAGTATACTCGGATTAGTAGCAATTTGAATGGCACTCGGTGTTATCGGCAGAAGAGGAGTAGAATCATGTTGATGAAACCCAAGCTCGCTTAGCAATCCTCGAAGCCAAGTGATCTCGTAACATGCAGCAGACATAGCACGATATTCGGATTCAATGGAAGATTTGGAGATACGATCTTGTTTTTTACTCTTTCAAGATATCAAACAATTGCCAAGAAACATGCACCAACCAAAGTGATAGAGCGACGGGTATTAGGACAAGTAGCCCAGTCAGTATCACTAAAGGCAACAAGTTTCATAGGAGATCCAACAAGAAAGAATAAACCACGAGAAGAAGTACCTTTCGGATAGCGAATGATGCGACGAATAAGCAGCTAAGTGTAGATGTCTTGGAGAGTGTAAAAACTAACTAACTTGTTATACCGCAAAGGAGATGTCCAACCTAGTGATAGTTAGGTAGTTCGAGCTACCAACTAATTATCGATACAATAAAGGATCGAAAGTAATTATCCCTCTTCAATATGATATTTAACATTCGTTTCTAGAGGAGTATCAACGAAGAAGAATCCTGGAGACCAGCCTAAAGTAACCAAATCTTGAGTGTATTTATGCTCGGTGTAAAAATATTCTAGAAGAGTCGGTGAACTTCCAAGCCCAAGAAATAAGTAAATTGTCCAAGATCCTTCATATAAAAAGAACCACGAAGGTGTTGTTGAAGTTGATCGATCAATAAAGTGTATGTTCCAATGATAACAATATCATTAACATAGACTAAAAGAAGGACAATTCCCATAAAAGTTTTATGAAGAAACAAGGAAGAGTCATATTGACTTTGTACAAATTGAAACCGAAGCAAAGTAGAGTGAAACTTCTCAAACCAAGCTCGGAGAGCTTGTTTTAAACCATACAATGAACGTTTCAACTTACAAACTTCCAAAGTAGAAGAGGAAAACAAACCAGAAGGAGGTGTCATGTATATGTCCTCTTTGAGGTCACCATGGAGAAAAGCATTTTTTACATCCATCCGTTGAAGTTGCCACCCTCGAGAAGCAAGCAATAGCAAGAACAATACACACTCGTAGTCATTTTGGCAACAGGAGCAAATGTCTCTTCATAGTTAATCCCATCTTCTGGCGATTACCAAGAGCAACCAATTTGGCCTTATAACGTTTCGTGGTCCTATCAAAGTGAAGTTTCACCGAGTAAACCCATTTACACCCAATAGGCTTCGATCGTAGGTGGACAGGGGATAATTTCTCAAGTTTGATTGTCTTGAAGAGCCCGAAGCTCCTCTTTCATTACATTTTCCAACATTCATGCTTAACTCGCTTGTGAGTAAGAAGATGGGACCAAAATAGAGGACAAATCAGCAGTAAATGATGTATCATAAGAATCATACCTATTTCGAGGATGAGAAATTCTAGTGGATCGTCTCACATCGGGTGAGACCGGATTAGATGGCAGCTCTAGATCGGGGAAGGGGCAAGTGGCGAAGGACGTCGGTTGTACATAAGTCCGAGCTTGAATCGTTCAATAGAGGAAGACAAGTCATCAAAACCGAAAGAATAGCAACTTCGAGTGACGATGGAACATGAGTTGGGAAGAAAAATTGATTTTCAAAGAAAACAACATTGCGAGAAACTCGGAGTTTCTTGGAACTAAGATCATAACAAACAAAACCTTTCGTGGCTAAAGCTATATCCCATAAATGCATATTTAATAGATTGAGCGTAAACTTTATGGCATTCATGAGGAGGCAAATGAATAAAACACACACATCCAAACGTGTACAAATGCCGATAGTCGGGATGTTGACGATGAAGACGATAATAAGGAGAATCAAGATGTAGAGTTTTAGAAGGCAACCTATTAATGAGATAAACGAGTTATAGATAAAGCTTCAACCCAAAAAGTAGGTGGAATTGATGATTCAAGTAACAAAGTTCGGGTTACTTCTAAGAGATAACGATTCTTTCGTTCGCCAAACCATTTTATTGAGGCGTATAAAGATAATAACATTGTGAGAGAATACCTTTTTGATTTAAAAATTCATGAAATGCTTTAGACATGTATTCTCCTCTAGAATATGATCTAAGGATTTTGATAACAAGTAGAAAATTGAGTTTCAACATATTGAAGGAAAGTCTTAAAAATAGAAAAAACCTTAGATTTAGAACGAAGAAAATAAATCCAAGTGAAGCGACTATAATCATCAATAAATGTCATAAAATACTTATAATGTTTATGAGAAATAACTGGTGAAATTCCCCATACATCACTATAAATAATATCAAAGCATTTTATTGCACGACTACCAACAACGAGAAAAGAAAGATTTTTACTTTTTCATAATTTACACGTTGAACAATCAAAGGAAAGACGAGAAGAACACAATTGATCAAGTATTACCCAAAAGCTTAGAGTTTAACAAATAAGATAATATACTAGAATTAGGATGGCCCAAACGTTTATGCCATACTTCACTCTTATTGAAAATAGTAGAACAAGCTAAAATAACATTACTCGGAATAGAGACATGTAATGAAAACAAATGTCCTACTTTAGACCCCTTCGCGATCACTTGTCCCGACACCCGATCCCGCACATAACAACCATCACGAGAAAAACGTACATTACAATTATTTTTCACTAATTGTCCAACAGAGAGGAGATTATTAGAGAGTCTAGGTGATATAAAAGTATTGTCGAAAACCGAAGGAATATCTCCAACAAGCAATAATAGGTAAAGTATTTCTATTAAGCAACTCCGAATATATTCGGAACCAAGATATGAATGGATATTTTGAAGCAAATTAGCTGAATCGATCATATGATTTGATGTTGCGTAATCAATCGACCAAGTTGTAGAGGATGCATTATCATTACCTTGAATCCCCAAAGCTGAAAAAGCAAAAAGAATCATTTGTTAAACCATTGCAGGGGTAAGGATTGTTGGTTCAACATTCCGATCGGTTGTTGATGTAGGTAAAATAGTTGTAGTGGCTTGAAAAGCATTGTGTTGGCGATTTTGGGGACGAATCCCATAATCTTTGATGATGTGCTCGATCTTTTGTAGTAATTACAAAATTTTTGGGTACAATTTACAGCTATATGACCATAATTTTTACAACTAAAGCATTGAACCTTGCTTATGTCTATACCTTTGCCTCTTGATCGAGCCACAAAAGCTATTGGTATTGTAGTAAACTTCTCATGTTCAAGATGGGCTTGTGTAAGAAGTCGTTGTTCTTCACGAATCAATTCACCGAAGCACTCATCCAAAGTAGGAGGAGGATGACGATTCATTATATTAGAGTGAGCATTCTCAAAATATGATCTCAATTTCATCGTAAATTGATCACGCTTGCTAACTTCATGAACAACCAATATATCGGAGAGAGAATCTTGGGACACGAGTAGCACAAACGATGCCGTAAAATTCAATCCATAAATTTTGAAAACCAAAAAAATACTCCCGAATAAACCGACTTCCCGAGTGTAATTTGCAATCTCACACTCCAATTAAAATCTTCTAGCCGAGTTCCTTTAATAATAAACCTTTTTCAGATATTCTCACACAGACTTTAGAAGTTTTATATGGGTGCAAATTAAGAACAATTTGAGAATCACAAGAACTCGTAATCCAAGACATCACCCAAGCATCTTTAATTTTCCATTGAGCCGCTTGAGTAGCATCTTTTGGAGCTGGAACGAGTCCCATCGATATGTCCCCACGACTCTTTTCCAGTAACATATAATTGGAATTGAAATTCCCATGTTGCATAATTCTTTCCGAGTGAACTTAACACAAAATTCGAGTCGATTTGCCATCGACCATTTGAAAGTATTAAAAAAAACGAAAGCGAGATCACAAAGAAACAAGAAATTTCCGAAGTAGCCACACGAAATACCAAAATAGAGAAAAAAAAATACCAAAATGCTTCCACAAGATACTAAAAAATAGCACCCGAAATCCAAAAGGCAACACCGAGATGATATACCAAGAACCGAACAAACCAAGAACAACCTCTCAAAAAGAATATTTCACACTTTTAAATGAGTGGCTCGATACCATGAAAAGCTTGACAAAACATAGAGAATTTTGGTTGAATACCGCATGCCTTTCTCTTCTCTTTCATTTCAATAAATAGATGAGTACAGAGTGATTATAGGCTAATTTGCCTCAAGCTATAGCTGTACAATCTAAGTAGTGATTATCGACAATATTATAGGCCGATTTACCTCTAATTATAGTTGTACAATATAACCAAATATACAGCAGTTATATTAAAATAAATGCTATCTATATATGGTAACACCGACAACATCCTCCCCGATTCTAAGTCCTGCAAGTATACAAGAGTTGCCAAAAAAGACAACAATACAGCTTAAGCTCACTAGTAATCTTGCTAATGGAGATCAAGTTACAAGCAAGGTTTGGTACATAAAGGACAAAACTCAAAGAAATTTCCTTTGAGAGATGGATTAAGCCTTTTCCAATGACAGGAGAAAACGTATCATCTGCTACTTTAACTCGAAATTCTCGTGACAAGGAGTATAGGTTGAAAATAGAGACAAGTTACCTATCATATGGTCGGATGCTCCGGATTCAAGCATCCAATTATTTGTATTTTTTGCATGAAGAGCTATACCTTTATGGGCGTAACCACTAATAATCGTATTACTCAGGTGTTGATTGACCCAACAATTTTTGCAATTATCTCAATTGAGACTTGCTTAGGAATACACCATTTTGACTCATTGCTAGAACTTATTTCCTTAGTTTTCTCCTTTATCGTTACTTGAAAACCCTTTTTTTTTTGTTCCTCGAGGCTTCCAGTCCATTGGTTTTCTATGGATATCCTAACAATTATCACGGGTATGACCAGCTCTATTGCAGTGGTTGCACCAAGGACGTCCCCCTCTCGTTATAGGAATTGCGTACAACAAGAGTCGCCGTATCGGCCGACCTTTCTCCAATCAAGTCGGACATGGAGTCCCTTTTTCCACCAAGCATAACACGTCTCCTACCGGCTTTTCGTCTTACTTCGTAAATGCTTCATCAATAGAGGACAATGGTTTATGCCCTAGTATCCTTCCTCGCACCTCATCGAGCTCACGTGTAAAGCCAATCAAGAATTCATACAATCTTTCCTTCTCTAAATGCCTTTTGAACTTCGCATTGACTTCAAGATCTCCCCAATCAGCTTCATAATGCATATCCAACTCACGCCAAAGTATTTGTAACTCATTATAATACTCGGTTACATCCATACTACCTTATCGTATTTCCTTTAGTTGATTTTTAATCTAAAAAACTTGAGATGTATTTTCGAGGTCGAGTAGTTCATAATGACAAGCATCCCAAATTGCTTTGGCGAGTTCGGAGAAATAGGTAGGTGGAACCGATGTGAGGTTACATTGAGTTGATCGGCCATGCCATGACTAGCGAGTTATTGAGTTCCTACTTAGCATAGCCTCGGTTCCCCTATATTGGGTCGCCGAGTCTCTCCGAGTGACGTATCCCAACTTTCCTCTCCCTCGGATAGCCATGAGAACCGATTGGGACCATTGAAGAAAGTTCTTACCATCCAATCTATTGTTGGTTATTTGCGAGTGACGATCCTTCAAAGGACTACAAAACCACTTATGACTACGTGGATTCGGATGCGGTACTTAGGGATACACATAAAGTCTCCTTTCTTGAACTCATTGTTTGGTAGCTTCAAGGACGGGACACTAGGAGAGATATATTAGGGTTAGGCAAGAGACAATTGGGTGGACAACAAATAGCTGAATAAGGGAACTAGACTTTGATAAAATGAAAGTTTCTATGAGAGAAATATATTTTTTATTATTCCGTACATTGAGGTAAGACTATACATATTTATAGGCGAGAGATCTTTTCCTAATTTGTTTCTTTAGGAAAAAACATATAAATCCCTAAATTATAGTGACAGCTACTATTTAGGAAATTGACCCTAAATACTTAAGAGACTAATGATCTACTTCCTAAAATAGAATGATTTTCTGAATAGGCTAACCATACAAGATCTTTCTACATGTTATTAACGAAATAAGAGCGAGTATAGGAGACAATCATTGTAAAACTAGAGAGTAAAGATCATTTCATTGCATAATTCGAAATGCACAAACAGCATGCCTGCTAGCTACATATATTTAAAATTAGATAGATTCTTATCCATAATTTGTGCCACATTCGGAATAAGAGCAGTTTTTTTTGAAGGGGCTTTCCTTCATCAATATGCAAGATGGGACAGTCACTGTATATGTATTTGTTTTCTTTTTTTGGTTATGAGGAGGGTTATCTTATCATCCGATTCTGCATGTTCAATTATTAATCAAATTCTGTCAAGAAAGAAAAGAAAAGGGGAAAAAAATCAGATTGATAATCATCTTTTGTAACAGGTAAAATTGATGTTATTAGGCACAATCCCAGCAGCATTTGAACCTATATTACCTATCAAGACACATCGTTGCTATGAGAATTACATAAAAGAAAATCTGCAACCAAAGGTTAATTTGAAAATCAGTGAGAGCACATGCCTCGATTAGGTGTCCTAGTGCAACAAATTCATATACAGCTAATCAGTCATGATTGACATACATCTACCAGCAAGAGGGAGAACAGAATTCTGATGAGGCAATGAACCACTTACTTGATTGGATAATAAAATAATACAACATCAGATTATCTTAAGATTTGTAACTCAGTCTAATATGGTTGCCAAATTTTCACAGTTGGCACCACTGAAGTTTCACAGCCAAAAAGTTGTCAGAAGAACTAAGTACAAATATAACTATAATCACCCATTTAGAGCCCCCCATATTACCTAATACTGAAATGAGCATGCAATAAAAAAGAGTGCCAACTATGTACTGAAAATCAAGTAAAAAGGAAAAAAAAAAAATAGGACAAGAATTTATTAGTCACCTTCATTTCATATCGCCAATGCCACCTTTCTTGAGCTTCATCATTGGAGACAGGATCTCCAATAAGGGAACAATTACCTTCATGTTTCCTCTGCTTCTTCCCTGAAGAAGCCTTCTCTGAAGACCGTTGTTTACCAGAATTCTTCTTTGGAGAGTGCGTCTTAGTTGAATTTATTTTTCCATTTTCAGCCACAATAACAGAATTTATCCTGGGAGACCGTCTCAAGAGCTTTTCATATGACATTCCTGAATCAGAATTTTCTTCGCAAATTTTAACCCTCTTAAAAGGGCGTACATCCTCTGCATCAGACATCCCACTGGAACAAGATTTCATTTCAAAATTTCCATCCCCGTCCAATGCCGAGGAACATTTACAAGATTTTATGGAAGACTCATTAATAACATAATTCTCACTTGCAAAATCAAAACTTGGAGACCTCCTCAACTGCTCCTCCCCGAGTACACTTGACCCTTCATCACATTTTACAATGCCAGTTTCCCTCTCATTATCTCCATGCGAGGGTTCTTAAACTGCCCTCCTCCATGTTCAGAAAAAGCTGCTCCTCCCTCCTGCTTTTTTTTTTCCTGTTTTTCCTTTGCAAAATAGCTTAGTAGGCTTGGAAATGGTAGGGATGGCAATGGCGGTTAATGACAACGAGGGCTTTATTTTTAATCATCTATGCCGCCGATATGCAAACCTACAATGGAAGTCCACACGTCTTTTATTTCATATACAATTAGTCGGTTTCCACGCTATTATATCAATCCAGTTGAACAAAATTATTTTATGATTTATTTATTTTTACGTAAGTGTATATTAATTGGATGCTTGTAGACGTACAAGTTGTGATCTGTCAACTAAAAAGAAACCTAATCCTTGTAGAGTTTGGATACATAGGTTTTCCTTATCAGTTAGGATTTACAACAGCTTTAGTCCGTTCATATACATATATATAGTTTCAGGTCAGCCTTTAATCAAACAGAATATAAAAGAGAGAAAAGAGAAGACAGAAGATGTTTCTTCTAAGCTAGACCGATGCGCTCCTACCTGCTATAAAATCTAATGTGTGTTCAATAGTGGTTTGTCAAACCCAGGTATGCTCTCTTTTTTTCTTTTTTTTTCCTTCTTTTTCTTTCATAAATTTCAACTCTATCTTTTATTTTTTTTAATAATGAACTCTATCTTTACTTTATATATGTATATATAATTATATTGAATGATCATAATTTTTAGTTTACGAACGTCAAGAATCAGAAGTAATGAATTAATGAAAAAGAAAGATCTTGAATTTTTATTTATTTTTCAAATTAACCTTGTTAATAATCTAATAAAAAGCTGTAGTAACGTCTTGTTGGTCCTTCATTAAAAATTTTGGTTTTTAAATAATATATATATATCACAAATTTTTGAGCTAGTGAATATATATATCGGCAATTGAATAAGAGAATTGATGCTTATTTAATATTTTAAAAAAACTTCTCAATTTTGACTTCAACTTTTGCCCTGTCAGTCACAATCCCACGTATACGTTCAACTTTTGCAATATCGTGTGTGTGTGTATGACATCTGAATAAACATGCAGTAATATGATTAAAATAATTTTTGCAAATTAAATACAATTATACATTATTTCTCGACACAAACTAGAGTATAGAGGTGCGAGGCACTTACTTCTTTTTCGTTCTTTTTTTTTTTTTTTTTTTTTTTGACAGAGGTGCTGCAAAACAAGTTTTTTAATTTTTGGTTGATAGTCAATGGCTTTCGTAAGCAGAAAGAAAAACATGACAAAAGGAAGAAGAAAAACGAATTCTCATGAGTTTTTCAAAAACTTTCCCAAAGATTTATTAACAGAAGTTCTTGCTCGCGTGGCCTCAGCATCGTTTTCAGATCTCTTCACAGCTAAATTAAGTTGCAAGGAATTTCTTGAAGTAGCATCAGAGAACTATATTTTTTAGCAAATCACACTAGAGAAATTCCCAGTTATACCATGGAGGATTAGCCACGATGCCTCCTCTTTCTTGGACCGTTGCAAGGAGAATGGAAATCCTGAAGCTTTATTTAGACAAGGAATGGTTGAGTATTTTAGTTCTAAGAAACCAGTATCTGGATTCCAATACTTAAAGAACGCGGCAGAAAAAGGGCATGCAGAAGCAACATATGTATGTGGTATTATCCTTGTATGCTATGGTGGGCAATTTAAACAAGAGGGTTTAGAACTGCTTTCTTCTTTGAAGAGCTCCAAATCAATTAGACAGTGTAGAAACAAGCTAAAAGGAATTGTTCGCAGCATGTGGATAGATAAAAGTGAAGCTGGTATTGGACCAGCAGAACCCAAGAACCATGGAAGAACATGCAACTGTAGCAAATTTACTAAGAGCGGTTGGATTGATGAAGAAGATTTCCCTACTTGCGATTCTTGCATATGGGACCATGAGGCAACTTTGTTTTGTAACATTCTAAGGACTTCAGGCTTTGGAATATCGTAATCGTTGTATTAATTCATCCCTAATTTAAAGTGGATATCAACATGAAAAATGAATTACTTTTGGCTTTTTACAATAATCTTAACAACGAATTCTCCCTAGAAATGCCACACTATTTGGTGATGCTATTTCTAACATAACTCTTCTTCACACTAGGCAACCTTTAAAACCTTTTCTGAGTACAGTTTCATCTAAATTTCTGAGTACAGTTTCATCCAAAAAAGAATGCACCCCCTGAAAGAAAAACACCATGGAAGGAGGTCAAGATTTTGATTAAAAAAAAAAAAACAAAAGAAAAAAAAAAAGCCAGGTTTGAATCTGCAAAATGCCTAAAGGTATGATTTGTTAATAAATAAAGCGCAACAAAATGAGGAGGAAAAACCTGGAAAATATATCGTTGATCAGAGCTGGTGACGGACAAGACACCTTTCATCCGGTACAAGTCCTCACCTTTTTCTTCAATTAGCCTTTCAAGCCAATCGTCGACCTGATCCATTTACAACCAAAAAGGAATTATTAAATTTCCTCACCATTATACATCAGAATGTTTGTCTCTTTCTTCCAAATTGAAGACAAGAAACCTTAGAGATGGTCGGAAATAAGTAGATCCATTAACATATAAATAAAATAAAAACATCAACATAACCATCATATATGCAAGGTGGCTACATCAAATTTGGTCAATGTGGTCCTAAATGGAGGGATCACATTAAATTGAGTTGTGATTTATAATTGACATTTGAGCAAGTAAATAATTTGGTAATCACCTATTTAGAGCATTCCAATTAACTCATCAAGAAAAAAGAGAGAGAGGTACCCATATTCTGTCAACAAATTGCTGCTTAATTAATCCAACTAGTGTTTATGGATGTCCACCAAAAAAAAAAACAACGAAAAAAGAAGAGAGAGTGAATACGAGAAATCCATCTCACCAAAGTGTATATAGTACGTAAGATGCTAGATGTTCTTGAATGGAAGTATGCTGTGATTTAATCCATAACAAAAGGACCAAAGTGCAATACCTCATCAAGATCAAGCCTTCCCTCAGAAACTATACTGACACTAGATACAGCAGAATCATGCACGTGGTCGTGATGATGCATTCCATGGTGTTCTGCAATCAACCATAACAGTTGTGTTAGAAAAACGTGGATATCAAAGGAAGCTAAATTAAATTTTGAACTCTGATGGCAGGACAAATATGAACAGATAAGGGAAATAACGATAGCAAAAAGGAAGGCTACAAGTGCTTTCAATTGGTTTGGTTTTCCTTCTCTTCGGCCTTTTCTTGTTTGTTTTGCCGTTTAGGAAGGGGTGAGAAGGGAAACTTGAGGAACATAATTTTTAGAAATTTTTTGCCCCTGAGGTTACATCATAATCATGATTCACGCCTGCCAAGCCTAGAATGGCTTCAAAAAGTTTCACCCCTGGATATCTGATGAGTGGCCACAGCTATCAAAGAAGCATAGACAATGCATGTTCCATTTTGTTCTAGTTTTGGTCATCAGTCATCACAGTATTTCATGAAATTGATCGACTGTAAGACCTCTCATTTAAGACTCACAATAATCTCAAACCCTCCGAAATTCCGACAACAAAAACACCTCATCAGCACTGGAGGACATGGCTTCTGTCCATGGGATATGCAGAACATAGAAGGCAACTATAAGTCGGTCAAAAATGCCAAATCTTTCATAAACACACATCCCAAGTAAATGATTGCTCAAAATGACAACAAAATAGAGAAGAAGGTTTCTGAAATGGTAAACATTTGACGATACAAAGTTTTATGCCAGGCTAAGAAATTCATTCAATGCACAATCTCTCATCAAATAATCACCGAACAATTGCTGCTTCGTGATAAAATTAACTTCAATAGGTCACATGTAGCAAATAGAGTGGAAAGTGATTACAGAAAAGAGAAACAATGACAAAATGGCAACCTTGTGCAGTCCCATGTTGATGTGTCGAACTGCAGGGATTGTCTACATGAACTTCTGAATCAATTCTGCAGAAATCAAAGTATCCAAGTACATGAGTTCATACTACACTATAAAGAACAGATATGTTTTCTAAAATCAGAATATTTTGCAGTTTTCTTGTTTGTTTGAGTATGAGTCGAGGAAAAATATATTTACTAGGAGAACAATTATAGTTAAAAGAAATGAAACGAAAGAGAAAGATTTCATGGGATCCCTCACTCAAAGGGAGTAGCAGTAACCTTTCGAGATCATATCCTCCCACTCCCAAAACAAAGGCCATGTCAACAGAGCCATATTTGGCTAGCTTAATTGGAGCCATCCCATTGATATGCTGGAAAAAGAATCAAAAGCATGAAAGCTGTGCAGTGTTAACAACAATTTCAAGACAGAAGGTAGAAGCGTATCCAAATTAGAAGCCTCAAAAGATGCAACCAAAATACGGTTCAAATACAAATAAGAAAATGCCGATATATGTTTGGAAGCGGAACTACCGTGTCTCTGTTCATGGCTTCATGTTAAAGTGTCCAGACTCAATATGGAATTAGCATTCCAAAGCAAGAATAGAAAATTTTCAGATTTCACTGCAACAGTCTAAGCCACAGAAGCAAATGAAACTCACAAACATCCACTCAAAAATTCAAAGTGAGCTTTGGATTAATTTAATATATGATTCAACTTTGGGTTTGTACAACTGATTCAATCTCATACATATTAGGGTTCAACTTAGACTGATCCTTCAATATGTGATTATATAAATGAAAATCTTACCTTGATTTTCATAGTCAATCTCTTCATTTCATCCTCAGACACCAAATCTTTCTGCCAAAAGGTTAGAACAAATAGTAAGAAACATTAATTCCTTTTTTGGTTCAGAAGGATATGAAGTATGAGCATCAGTAAGATGATAGTATGATGAAGAAATTAACCAACAAGTATGGTAAACGCTTTCAGGGACGAAATCAAAATTGACCTTGTTCAATATAATTCGGTCAGCATAAGCAACTTGTTCTACTGCCTCGTTTACAACAAATCTTGGTTTTACTTCATTCAAATGTTGCAAGGCATGCTTGGAGTCCACCATAGTAACAACTCCATCCAGTTTCACATAACGCGAAACCAGCTCATCAGAGCAGAATGTTTCTATAACTGGGCCTGGCTTAGCAAGTCCTGCAAAAAAAGAATTCGTAAATAACAAAGTAGTCAAGCTTTTTGTGTCTATACCGATGCAGTCAACATGTGAAATGATAAATTTTGCCTCACTCACTTAACTTATGCTTATATATGCAACGTATGTTAAGTAGAAAGAATAAGAAGGCTATTATGAAACTGTTACAGGCCAAAGAATGAGAAGTCCATGACAAATCGAGGCTCTAATGGGGCGAATTTATTTTCTTCCCTTTCTCCCCTTTTTTCTGAGGGTAGATTATCATACGACGTTAAAACTTTCATTAGAAGTCAAATACAAAGGCAACCCAACATCCAAATCTGCATTTTGGCTACAGACCAAAAATTTTTTCCAACTCGTAATCAATCCCAAATGCACCCGAGCCTTTTAAAATTATAACTAGCCCCTACCTCACATTGCACAATTAAAATCTGAAAAATCCTACGAACATCGCATACCTGTCGTTTCTATAATAATATGATCAAATTTGTCTCTTTTTTTCTTCACCAACTCCAAGAGCATCTTAACTAAATCTCCTCTTACTGTACAGCACAAGCAGCCATTGTTAACCATGATGATGTCATCACTCGCAGTGGAATGACTGGCAACCAGCGATCCATCAATATCCACATCACCAAACTGCACCGGAAGTAACCAACATAACCATTAAATTTTATAAATATAAAGCAGAAATCCACCCAAGCACAGATATTTTTTTGGCTACTATATACAATTATATAAAACACCATTTACTAATAATCTGTCCTCCATATAAAATTTTGGACAAAGAAATACCATAATAAATCCAAACAGTACCATCAGTCGTTTAAATAGAGAACCAAGGTTATCAGTAATTATCCATAAGAAAACGAATAATTTAAAAAGTAAACAAAGTATAGAACTTTGTAAGATGCAAAGTCCATACCTCATTTTCTATGACTGCAATCCGCTTGCCATGTTGAGATGTCAAAATATGGTTCAGTAAAGTTGTCTGCATTGTCAAGAATTCAGTTCACATTAAGAGAAGATTAAATACAGTATTAAAAAAAATACAAGTGGAAAGGAATGCAGTATCTTGAAAAGCCCAAAGCATTTAAATTGCTATTAAATGCTATCAGTGCTTTGTTTGAAGAAAAAGAAAAAGAAAATCAAAGACTGCCCAGAAAGCAATTCAAGAAGCAGAAACCACACGCACACACAGATAAGTGTGTGTGCAAAAAAAAAAAAAATTACCTTTCCCGAGCCAAGAAAGCCAGTGATTACAGTAGCAGGGACTCGAGTATCGAGGCTTAGAGAAGATGCTCCAGTTTCTGGTAGTTCAAGAGCAGAAGATGAGAAGGTGGAAGTTTGGAAGGAATTGAATTGTTGGGAGATGAGGGAGTGAAAGTTTCTTAGGGAATACGAAGGAGTGGGTTGGAGAAGTTGAGAAAGAGTTTTGGGTGAAGTTCTTGAGAGTAGGAGGAATTTGATGGAGCCCATTTTTTTTTCTTTCTTGGCTGACGTGGGGTAGAGGAGGAGGAGATGATTAAAGAGACAAGAAGGGAGGGAGTGAGTGTTCCAACGGAGAAATATAACAATTCAATAATTCCCAATTAGAATATTAAACAAAATATCTTATATATATCAAATAAGGTAATTAAGCTAATATCTTCTCCAAATAAAAAAAAACAATAAATAAAGCTAATAAGGTAATTAAGCTAATATCTTCTCCAAATAAAAAAAAACAATAAATAAAGCTAATATTAAAAAACAATATTAATGACTGCAAATTATTTTAGGATGAAGTCCATATGACTCTTATGACCAATTTTCATTGAATAAAGTATACAGACTCATTAAAAAAAATATTTTACATGTATGAACAAAGCTAATTATGGAAAATTCTACGTCGGTTGAATTATTCGAGCATATAATGAGATAATACTATTCTCGTCTTCTCAAACGAGGATTTAGCTAATTGAAGATTAGTTGAGTGAGAGAACTTGGGAGGTAATGTCACTTCGTTTTTTAAAGCGTACCCCAAGGCACGATCAACGAGAACCGCAATCGCATTTCCAATTTGATGGTACTCGCCAAAAAGTTATTAAAAAAAAAAAAAAACAAAATTTAGTCATAAACATTATGAAAGTTACCGCACGCATCGGCGCACACACATGCATACATATCGGAGAGGATTTTACAGTTGATGCACTTTATAGTCTTTTCCTTTCAAAAATATGCACCCGTAAAGCTATCAGGCTTTTTTGAGAGAAAAAAAGTGTTATTTTTCGAAGAAAAATACTCACCTTTGTTTAACTGTCCCACGGAATCTATAATGATCGAGAAAACCTCGCAGCCTTGAACATTCTCGTACAGGTGAGAACTCGATCTTGCTCCGGATGTATCACGACCTACAAATGCATAAAGAGTTATAACAATATAAAAAAACATGTGACTTGCAAGCTTCAACAAGAGCGAAGGGACCCAGTCGTGAAGATCTCGATAAGTAACAACAGTCGACATCGTTTCATCCCACCATAATCTCCCATATGGCCTCGGACATATAATCAATTCTTTAAATGTTTGAAAAAAAATATTATAAGAGAGGAAGCAGAAGAAAAACCGTAACCTTCTAGACTTTCCTCTTTCGAAATTTAAGGCAAAATCTGGTACCTACAAGCAAATAAAACACAACTTACATGAGTGCCAGTCCCACTAAGCATGACTAAAAATGTCCTAATTTACAATGGCCATAGTTGCAGCACCTTTCACCACATTCCTTTGCCCCGTTCATGCCCATTACAACAAACTCATCTTGTTTCCCCACCTTTTAATAGCTTTATGAAATATTTTCATACTTCAAATACCATTTACTTCTTTTTTCCTTTTAACCCTTGGCTAAATTAAAATTATCCAAAAAGTTGGTGTCCCTTTTTTCTTTTATTATTTCTTGAATGCTAAAGGAAAGTATATTCCGAAATAAGCATGAGATTGATGTGCTTTATTGTATTATTTCTTGTCTATTAACAACGAGCAAGTGTTTAGCAACTAGTAAGTGCGGTTTGGTGGTGGTTTAGCTGAAAGAGATCAAAATATGAATTAGTTGGTTCCCTTCCAAACGGTTATGAAAGTTTCTAAGAGAGAAATATATTTTTTATTATTCCGTACATCGAGGTAAGACTATATATATTTATAGGCAGATATCTTTTCCTAATCTGCTTCTTTAGAAAAAAACATATACATCCCTAAATTATAGTGACAACTACTATTTAGGAATTGACTTCAAATACTTAGGAGACTAATGATCTACTTCTTAAAATAGAATGATTTTCCGAATAGCCTAACCATACAAGATCTCTGTATATGTTAATCATTCCTAGCTTGCTTACTAAATCTTCAAAGCTTGGTTTATGCAAGCTTTTAGTTAGAATATCACTGATCGAATTTTAGTAGGGATATAAACCATGCACACACTTCCATTGTCAATCTTCTCCTTAATGATGTGTCGATCAACTTCTACGTGTTTTGTTCGATCGTGATGAACAGGATTTTGAGCTATACACACCGTTGTCTTGTTGTCACAATACATTTTCATGGGAAAGTCGTTAGATATCTTCGTTAACTAAGTAATCTCCCTAGCCATATTCATTCACAAAAACCTTGAACTAAAGCCCGAAACTCGACCTTTGACTCGCTTCTAACAACTATAGGTTGCTTTTACTCCTTCAGAGTTATAAGATTACCCTAGACATATGTGCAATAACCCGAAGTTGACCTTCTATCCAAGGGAGAACCCGCCTGACCGCATCGATATAAACTTCTATCATTCTATGTTCACCTTTCCTAAAGAATAAATCCCTACCGTGAGTATTCTTTAAATACCTCAAAATTCTATAAGTCGCATTAAGATGTGTGTCCTTAGGTGAATGCATAAACTAACTAATCACACTTACCGGAAAGGCAACGTCCGGTCTTGTGTGTGTGACAAGTAAATCAGCTTCCCTACAAGCCTTTGACACTCGTTCCGATCAACCTCTCTACCTCCTTCAATATCTAACTTAGTATTTGGATCCATAGGTGTCTCGAACTGATCCGCAACCCAACATATCGGTATCTCGAAGCGGATCAAGTACATACTTTTATTGTGTAACCGTAATCCTTGATTTGCTTCTAACAACTTCCATACCAAGGAAGTACCTTAGAGCCCTCAAGTCTTTCAATTCAAACACTTCGCTAGGTAGTTCTTTAAAGAAGTCAATTCTATATGATCATCTCCCGTTAGGATAATGTCATCTACATACATTATAAGAATGACTATTTTTCCATCTTTAGAGTGCTTGTAAAATAATGTGTGATCAGATTGTGCTTCGAGTAAAACCTCTACTCTTGATAACTTAAATAAATTTTCCAAACCACTAACTAAGAGATTGTTTCAACCCATAAAGAGATTTTTTCAATCTACACACCAGGTTATCCTTTCCGTCGAATGTAGGAGGTGCATCCATATAGACTTCCTCATGTAAGTCACCATTTAGGAATGCATTCTTTACATCCAATTGTTGTAGTGGCCAATCAAGATTGGAGGCTAAGGAGAGAAGAACTCTTACCGTATTTAGTTTAGCCACCGGAGCAAAGGTCTCTTGATAGTCAATTCCATATGTCCGAGTAAAGCCTTTAGCCACAAGCCTAGCTTTGTATAGAATGATACTACCATCAACATTGAACTTTATTGTAAAGACCCACTTACAACCCACTCGTTTTCTTCCCTTCAAGGAGTTTTATAATCTCCCATGTGCCACTTTTATTCAAGGCACCTATTTCTTCTGAATAGCTGCTTTCTACTTTGGATCAGCAAGTGCTTCTTGTATATTTTTTGTTACCTCCGTTATGGACGAGTAAAATAGTGAAAACATAAAATCTAGGGGACAACCTTTCATAAGAGACAAACCCGGATATAGGATGCTAGGTACAAGACTTTGTTCCTTTTCTATGAGCAATTGGAATATCCAGTGTCTAAAGTGTGGTTTTGAAGCTCAATCTCATGCCGAACGAGTTCACTGGTACCTTCGATAACGGGACTCGCATTCGGTCGGACTTCGACCATGCCGAGTTTCGTGGTTCTCCTCCTTTTGAGAATGTTTTCTATGTGAATAAACAAGCAATTATGGTTGGGAGTTATCTCCTCCTATTTTCAATGTTTCCTTGTGTGTATTGAGTGGCACAATAGGTTGAGATTCAATATTAAGAATCGGGGTTGAAATGGAAAAGGGAGATAAGGATAAGGATTCTATTTCGTGTATTTCCTATGACTTATCTTCTCTTAAAATCCCCCTCGAAGATAAGTATTCTAAAAAAAGATTGAGACTCAAGAAAGGAGACATCCATGGACATAAAAACACGATGAAGTGATGGAGAATAACATTTTTACCCACGTTGAGTGGGAGAATATCCAATAAAGACTTATTTGATGGATTTTGGGTCTAGTTTAGAACAATTTTAGACGTGTACAAAAGCTGTACAACCGAAAGTCTTAAGTGGTATGGAGGAAATAGAACGAAATGTTGGGTAAGTTTTTAGCAAAGTTGATAATGGGGAGTCAAATTTAAGAACTCGAAAGGGTATTCTATTTATAAGGTAAGAGGTCGTTAGAACAACTTCCCCTAAAGGTATTTTGGGACTTACATGGCAAACATTAAAGCTCTAAGTAACTTCAGAAGGTGATGATTTTTTCTTTCCGTCACACCATTCCGTTGAGGTGTGTCCGGATATGAACTTTGATGGATTATTCCAATAGTTTCAAGGTAGTGTCCAAGAATTGCATTAAAATATTCCTTTACATTGTCAGTTTTTAATGTTTGGATAGAGGTGTGAAATTGGGTTTTTATCATTGAATGAAAATTTTGAAATGTTTTTGCAGTCTCAAATTTTTCTTTAAGTAGATAAACGCAACAAGCTCGAGTATGGTCATCGATAAAGGTGATGAACCACTATGTACCAGAGATATTTTTTACATTAGAGGGTCCTCATATGTCACTATGAATTAAGGAAAATGGACGAGACTCTTGGTATGATTGGATTAGGAAGGATATACGAGTATGTTTAGCAAGATGAGAAATTTCACAACCGAAAGAACTAGGATTTTTATTTATAAATAAACTTGGAAACAAATGTTTAAGATAATGAAACTTTGGATGACCTAACCTACGGTGCCACAACATTATTGCATTATTTTTGGTAGCGAAGTAGAGTCACTCTTAACTACAGTAGCTTGCTTAGTCATGTATTTATCATCCTCAATATACTAGAGTCCACCTTCTTTTTTAGCACTACCCGAAAAGCTTGACAAAAAAGAGAGAATTTTGGTTGAATACCGCATGTCTTTCTCTTCTCTTTCATTTCAATAAATAGATGAGTACATAGTGATTATAGGCTAATTTGCCTCAAGCTATAGTCTGTACAATCTAAGTAATGATTATCGATAATATTATAGGTTGATTTACCTCTAATTATAGCTATACAATAGAAGCAAATATACAGACAGCTTATATCAAAATAAATGTTATCTATATATGGTAACATCCCCCTCAAATTGATGCTCATCGATCAAGAAGCATTAATTTGTTAACAAGGAAATGGTGACGTTGTCGAGAGAGAGCTTTTGTAAACACATCGCCTATCCGTAAGGCGAGTAGAAACATGGGGAAGAGAAACAACACAAGTATTCACGAACTTCTCGAATATAATGACAATCCACTTCAATATGTTTGGTACGCTCATGGTATACTCGGATTAGTAGCAATTTGAATGGCACTAATGTTATCGGCATGAAGAGGAGTAGAATCATGTTGATGAAACCCAAGCTCGCTTAGCAATCCTCGAAGCCAAGTGATCTCACAACATGCGACGGACATAGCACGATATTCGGATTTAATGGAAGATTTGGAGATACGATCTTGTTTTTTACTCTTCCAAGATATCAAACAATTGCCAAGAAACATGCACCAACCAAAGTGACGGAGCGATGGGTATTAGGACAACCAACCTAATCAGCATCACTAAAGGCAATAAGTTTCATAGGAGATTCAACAAGAAAGAATAAACCACGAGAAGAAGTACCTTTCGGATAGCGAATGATGCGACGAACAACAGCTAAGTGTAGATGTCTTGGAGAGTGTAAAACCGACTAACTTGTTATACCGCAAAAGAGATGTCCAACCTAATAATAGTTAGGTAGTTCGAGCTACCAACTAATTATCGATACAATAAAGGATTAGAAAGTAATTATCCCTCTTCAATATGATATTTAACATTCGCTTCTAGAGGAGTATCAACGTAAGAAGAATCTTAGAGACCAGCTAAAGTAACCAAATCTTGAGTGTATTTATGTTGGTGTAAAAATATTCCGGAAGAGTCGGTGAACTTCCAAGCCCAAGAAATAAGTAAATTATCCAAGATCCTTCATATGAAAAGAATCATGAAGGTGTTTTTGAAGTTGATCGATCAATAAAGTGTATGTTCCAATGATAACAATATCATTAACATAGACTAAAAGAAGGACAATTCCCATGGAAGTTTTATGAAAAAACAAGGAAGAGTCATATTAACTTTGTACAAATTGAAACCGAAGCAAAGTAGAGTGAAACTTCTCAAACCAAGCTCGGAGAGCTTGTTTTAAGCCATACAATGAACGTTTCAACTTACAAACTTCCAAAGTAGAAGAGGAAAACAAACTAGAAGGAGGTGTCATGTATATATCCTCTTTGAGGTCACCATGGAGAAAAGCATTTTTTACATCCATCCGTTGAAGTTGCCACCCTCGAGAAGCAAGCAATAGCAAGAACAATACACACCGTAGTCATTTTGGCAACAGGAGCAAATGTCTCTTCATAGTTAATCCCATCTTCTGGCGATTACCAAGAGCAACCAATTTGGCTTTATAACGTTTCGTGGTCCCATCAAAGTGAAGTTTCACCGAGTAAACCCATTTACACCCAATAGGCTTGATCGTAGGTGGACGAGGGATAATTTCTCAAGTTTGATTGTCTTCAAGAGCCCGAAGCTCCTCTTTCTTACATTTTCTAACATTCATGCTTAGCCGCTCGTGAGTAAGAAGATGGGACCAAAATAGAGGACAAAGCAACGATAGAATGATGTATCATAAGAATCATACCTATTTGGAGGATGAGAAATTTTAGTGGATCGTCTCACATCGAGTGAGACCGGATTAGATGGCGCTTCCGGATCGGGAAGGGGCGATGGCGAAGGACGCTCGGTTGTACATAAGTCCGGGCTTGAATCGTTCAATAGAGGAAGATAAGTCATCAAAACCGAAAGAATAGCAACTTCGAGTGACGATGGAACATGAGTTGGGAAGAAAAATTGATTTTCAAAGAAAACAACATTGTGAGAAACTCGAGTTTCTTGGAACTAGGATCATAACAAACAAAACCTCCGTGGCTAAAGCTATATCCCATAAATGCATATTTAATAGATTGAGCATAAACTTTATGGCATTCATGAGGAGGCAAATGAACAAAACACACACATCCAAACGTGTACAAATGCCGATAGTCGGGATGTTGACAATGAAGACGATAATAAGGAGAATCAAGATGTAGAGTTTTAGAAGGCAACCTATTAATGAGATTAACGAGTTATAGATAAAGCTTCAACCCAAAAAGTAGGTGGAATTGATGATTCAAGTAACAAAGTTCGGGTTACTTCTAAGAGATAACGATTCTTTCGTTCCGCCAAACCATTTTATCGAGGCGTATAAAGATAATAACATTGTGAGAGAATAACTTTTTAATTTAAAAATTCATGAAATGCTTTAGACATGTATTCTCCACTGAATATGATCTAAAGATTTTGATAACGAGTAGAAAATTGAGTTTCAACATATTGAAGGAAAGTCTTAAAAATAGAAAAAACCTCGGATTTAGGACGAAGAAAATAAATCCAAGTGAAGCGACTATAATCATCAATAAATGTCACAAAATACTTATAATGTTCATGAGAAATAACTGGTGAAATTCCTCATACATCACTATGAATAATATCAAAGCATTTTATTGCACGACTACCAACAACGAGAAAAGAAAGACTTTTACTTTTTCCTAATTTACAAGTTGAACAATCAAAGGAAAGACGAGAAGAACACAATTGATCGGTATTACCCAAAAGCTTAGAGTTTAACAAATAAGATAATATACTAGAATTAGGATGGCCTAAACGTTTATGCCATACTTCACTCTTATTGAAAATAGTAGAACAAGCTGAAATAACATTACTCGAAATAGAGACATGTAATGAAAACAAATGTCCTACTTTAAGCCCCTTCGCGATCACTTGTCCCGACACCCGATCCCGCACATAACAACCATCACGAGAAAAACGGACATTACAATAATTTTTCACTAATTATCCAATAGAGAGGAGATTATTAGAGAGTCCAGGTGATATAAAAGCATTGTCGAAAACCGAAGGAATATCTCCAACAAGCAATAATAGGTAAAGTATTTCTATTAGCAACTCGAATATATTCGGAACCAAGATATGAATGGATATTTTATAGCAAATTAGCTGAATCAGTCATATGATTTGATGTTGCAGAATCAATCAGCCAAGTTGTAGAGGATGCATTATCATTACCTTGAATCCCCAAAGCTGAAAAAGCAAAAAGAATCATTTGTTAAACCATTGCAGGGGTAAGGATTGTTGGTTCAACATTCTGATCGGTTGTTGATGTAGGTAAAATAGTTGTAGTGGCTTGAAAAGCATTGTGTTGGCGATTTTGAGGACGAATAATATTAATGACTGCAAATTATTTTAGGATGAAGTCAATATTATTCTTATGACCAATTTTCATTGAATAAAGTATATAGCTCAATAAAAAATGAAATATTTTACATGTATGAACAAAGCTAATTATGGAAAATTCAGCGTCAATGCCGCATATAATGAGATAGATGGTAGGGTGCGAATAGATAATACTATTCTGTCTTCTCAAACAGGGATTTAGCTAATTGAAGATTAGTTGAGTGAGAGAACTTGGGAGGTAATGTCATTAGTGGATCATCCCCACTTCGTTTTTGAAACGCCATCCCCAAAGTGTATCCCAAGGCACGACCAACAGGAACTGCAACAGCATTTCCAATTTGACGGTACCTGTAAAAAAGTTTTTTTTTAAAAAAAAAAAATTAGTCATAAACATTGTGCAAGTTACCACACGCTTCAGCCCACACACATACATATATATAAAATTTTACAGTGGATGCACTTAATAGTAGGTAAAAATAACCATTTCATTACTCAAAATATGGAATCAAAAATTTACATGTCAAAGCTATAAGGATTGTGCAGTCATCACTTTGACCATGGTTACTGACGCATATAAACAGGGACAACTTTCATGCTGGCTTCGATTCAAATCCCCTTAAGAATTTCAAAAGCAGTTGCTGCACAACATTGTCCCAGAGGGGAAACGGCACCTTTAAAAACCAATATTTTGAAAACGGATTTGGCTATCAACCAACTGGGTCAATTGGGAGGTAATTGGTCAGCCCACATACTTAACTAGAAATTAACTGAGGTAAACTAGTTTCTAAACGATATGTATTAGCCTATAATTAAGCTAAATTTCTGATAAATTGTTGATATATTAAATTTTTAAGTCCTTAATGAAATAAAATAATTAACTTCATTAGGTATAACCAAACCCCTTTGGTCACATATATTAGAATAAGTAACCACCAAAATATAACCAATAAGCATTATAAATAAATTAGTCTTATTGTCAAGTGACAAACATCACTCTCTATAAACCTTCTCCATTTTTTTCAGACATGGTGCCACTCCGACCAGCCCATCAAACCAATTCTTTTTCACAAGGTTCCACCCGTTTTCAACAGTGCTGATTGGGGTTTTTTTCCTTTCTTTTTGAACAGTAACAATTTCCAAATTACCTGCTATGAGCTCTAGGTCAGTATAGAGGTGGTTCACTCGTTAAAAAACATCTTAGCCTTTTCTTTCCAAAAATATGCACACAGAAAGCTATCAAACTTTTTTGAGAAAAAAAAGTGTTATTTTCGGAAGAAAAATACTCACCTTTGTTTAACTGTCCCACGGAATCTATAATAATCAGGAAAACCTTGCAGCCTTGCACATTCTCGTACAGTGAGAACTCGATCTTGCTCTGGATGTATCACAGCCTACAAATGCATAAAGAGTTATAACAACATAAAAAACATGTGACTTGCAAGCTTCAACAAGAGCAAGGAGGAACCTGGCTGTGAAGATCTGGATAAGTAACAACAGTCGACACTGTTTCATCCCACCATAATCTCCCATATGGCCTGGACATATAATCAATTCTTTAAATGTTTGAAAAAAATATTATAAGAGAGGAAGCAGAAGAAAAAGCGTAACCTTCTAGACTTTCCTCCTTCGAAATTTAAGGCAAAATCTGGTACCTACAAGCAAATAAAGCACAACTTACATGAGTGCCAGTCCCCACTAAGCATGACTAAAAATGTCCTAATTTACAATGGCCATAGTTGCAGCACCTTTTACCACATTCCTTTTGGCCCGTTCATGACCATTACAACAAACTCATTTTGTTTCACCACCTTTTAATAGCTTTATGAAATATTTTCATACTTCAAATACCATTTACTTCTTTTTTCCTTTTCCACCTTGGCTAAATTAAAATTATCCAAAAAGTTGGTGTCCCTTTTTTCTTTTCCTATTTCTTGCATGCTAAAGGAAAGTATATTCCAGAAATAAACATGAGATTGATGGGCTTTATTGTATTATTTCTTGTCTATTAACAACAGGCAGGTGTTTAGCAACTAGCAAGGGCAGTTTGGTGGCTTAGCTGAAAGAGATCAAAATATGAATTAGTTGGTTCCCTTCCAAATGGTTGTTAACAAATAATTATGAGGAGGTTACTCTTTAAATGCGAGTGATGGTTCTGGTTGAACAAAGAAAGGAAAAGGTTTGCCTAATTTGGCAGGGACAAGAAATGATCTCGAACACAACCTGAAGCCATTACGGTGTGTCTGGAGCTGGCAGCACAGAAAGGATTGATCAAGTATCAATGCTTTCCCTTCCACTGTTGAGCCCTAGCTGCCAAATGGACTGCAAAATGCAATCCCTTCTTAATTTTGTTGTTTAGAAGTCTTTGCATGTATGTTGGGGTAAATGATCTACAGAACTATTTAACAATCTCTATATAACTTTTCTGATAACGGAATAAGAGCAAGTATGGGAGACAATCATTGTAAAATTAGAGAGTAGAGATCGTTTCATTGCATAATTTGAAATGCATGAACAGCATGCCTGCTAGCGGCATATATTTAAAATCAGATAGATTCTTATCCACAATTTATGCCACATTCATTAATGGAGAAAAGAGTCAACCCTTAAAGGGAAAATGCATTAAAAACTAACCAGGGGCTTTCCAGATGGCAAAAGCATTTGCTCTTTCGTTGGATGCCGCCGGGCAACATTGTCAGCTCCTACAACCACACCAGGTAGGTCCCTGAAATTTGCTCCCTAAAAGAATTTCTACATGAGAGAGAGAATCAAGGAATGAAGCTCAGCATACTAATCTACAGAATCCATATCCATCCAACCTTTTTTTTAGGAATTTGGCAAACTCGGGCATAATCTTCTTCATTTAATGAATAAGGACGATGGTCATATAGCAAATTGCTCATTCTTCTAGTGCCATTGAGCACAAAACCAGTCATCTCTACAAAGCCAGAAGAGAGATTAAAAAAAAAACACGTAGTCAGAACTTAGCTATATGAACTCTATCAAGATTCAACTTATTTTTAAAATATAAATTGAACATTTCACCAAATTTAAGGTCCAAATGCTGGCAGCATTGAATAGAAGTACAATTTTCATTCTTCCCTCTGGCTGACACTCCAGTTGGAAAGAAAACGACCTCATAATATTGTGATAAAGGATATGTACAAAATGGCAGTTCTATTGTGGTAAACACAGATAAATATCTTATCATGATTAGCCAACATTGAAACCTTGCATGAATTTTATCTTTTTGCTCTGATGATGGATAAGTAGATTCAAGATGACACTCTGTAGCGAGCACTTTTTGTGGCAACAGTTTTAGTAGATGAAAAAAGAGCTAGAGTTAATTGAATGTTGAATTGCAGAAAAGTAACTGTGAATCCAAACTCCAAAGGGTTCAAAATAAGCAGAAACAAGTTTAATATTTGTATTGTACCTTTAGCGACATCAAAGAAAAGCAGGAGATGGTGTTAACTTAGATGCATGAAATGTTATTATTACTATAACTATTATTCAATACAAAGATCAATCAAACAAAAAGGAGAGGAAGCATCATCCATCTATAGCAATAGTAGAACTAAATGCAAAGAGAAGATGTACTCATCTATGGTTGAGCCACCTAGGAGTCCAACTTTTCATGTGCTCATGCAGTGTGGACATTACAAACAAACTCGCCATTTGATTAAATTTATGAAAAAATCACATACTGCTTTGGAAAAATTGTTCATGTTTAACTTTTGACTAAGCTGCAAACTTGTCAACTTTATCACAAGTATTCGTCACTATCTCTCAAGGAGACTAGGACTGAGATAAAAGACATAAGCTTGGTTGACCCAAGTTGCAAAAGAGTATACAACAACCGCCAAACTCAAAAATAGGTCTCAAGAAATCCAAAAAATTCAAACCTGGCCCCAAGAAAATGCTGTTAGGATAAGGTTTCCAACAATGAGAATAGATATATACTGTTAAATTCTGAACCTAGACGTGTATTTTGCTTTCCATTTGTTTAGCATAGAGAACTTTAGGGGTGAAAGGTAAAGAGAAGTAACATGGTCAGCTTTTGCTGTTTTTGCCACATTATTTTATCGGTCTGTTGCCAAAGTATTATAAATTCTCTTATGAAAAAAGTTTTGAAAAATTTAATTTATATAATAACCCAAAAAATGGAGATGAAAAGTCGAAGGGAGTAGGGAGTTCCAGTTTCTTTTCAAAGCTACCTATCCTCTAATTTCTTTTTATTTTTTCAGAACTGTAATATTGTTGCTAGCTTTACACATTTAGTGTACACGCACATAATGAAAGATAACTTAAAGGGACAAGTGGAACCAAAGAAAACAGTATGATCAAGCGGAAACAAAAGAAGGGGAGAATGATCAAAAGAAGACATAAATATATTCAATTGTATGCTTTCTCTCATAAACCATTACTAAATCTGTGGCTTTGAAGCAAATTAACTCAAGCAATATAAGCCATAAATTTGATAATGCTTCTTAAAAATTGGCAATGCTTGTTACCTATAGAGTCAAAGCAAGACGATTGAACTAGAAATGCACGAGACTATTATGTGATGCTAAGAACCCACTAGGTTGAAAGGTTTTCGCTATTTGACCAATTATGCTTCTTAGTACCAATAGTCGGACAGAAGAATTATCATGCTCAATAAGCATAATTTAAATGGAAAATGGAAGAGTGGGAAGACAAGAATGAATTGGATAAGAAACAAGCACCAACTGAAGATATAAGGAGACCATTTGAGATGGTTTAGCCTACATCCAGCATGAACTTAGAGGCACTGAGTGACTGCTGAGGAAAATGGATTGGATCAAAGAAGTAAAAGTGAAAGGAAAGGCAACCCAAAAAATGACAAATGTCAAAACAGTAAAAAAAAAAAAAAGAAAAAAGGTTTTGACATGGTCTTAAACAGTGAAAAACAGAAAGATTGCCCAAAAAAAGTAGATAGAAGAAAATCGTCTATGTGGGCGACTTCAGCTAATTAAACTAGGGATTAGTTAATTAAGTTGAGATGGATTCCTATATTACTGACATATAACTATATAATTTACAGATGGCTTTAGATCAGATAAGTCCAAATTCTAATTATGCAAGTAGCTTGTCATAGTAATACTACAATTTCAATTATTTCATCACCCAAATTTAGACAGTTGCTGTGCAACAGTCAAATTTTATTCACCTTCAAGAAAGATAGTACTTAATTGCCTCTAGTATAGCAATTGAGTATATTAATATTACCAAATTTTGAAATTTAAAAACAATCACATTACCGTCTCTTTTTGACCTTATGAATTGTTGAAAGTCAGTTTCTGGAGGCTTGTCGTATGCCATTTCCTCACGGATTTCATTGCTTGTCACCTATAACATCAAGTAAGATGAGAGTACAATAGAATTACTAAAGTAGTCCATCAAGAAATGGAACACAGGATATGGTGAGACTACATCTGGAAGATCTGAAATGGCATCACGAAGAACTGTGGCTTTTTCTAGATCATCACGAGGTTGGTCTTCATCATATGCAACAGTGTTCCGCTGCAACACACCAATCAAATCATCAAGTAGCTATAGGCAGCAGATTAAAGTGATTTCAGACCTTGGCCAAAGAAAATTTGGTACCTCAAACTCAGGCGGAGGCCAATATCTAACAATAACATCATGAGTAGGAAGTGGAAATTGGGGCAGTTTCTGCAGGGGAAAAGAAAACAATAAAACAATTTGACACCACAGAGAGATCAAGAAATTTAACATATATGCTAGATGAAGGTTACTTCTCTTAGCAATAGAAATTTTATGCTGTCTTAATCATTGTAGATTACTTGTGGCAAATAAGAATGGTTATTCATTTTTCCTAATTAAATGGTTTAAACTTACTATAAATCCACGTTTTGGGAAAAAAAATGGATCAAGAGCCCTATAAAATACCATTATGTTGATAGAAACCATGAAATGTGAAACTTGCCTCCTTGGGATGAGCACCCCATAAGAAAACACGTAACCGAAATTGTGGAAGACCATAGCACCCAGCCGCAACGGTGCCAAGTCTTGCTTGGTATTTCATATGCACCAGCCGGCTTAAAGCATATCTTGCAAACGAAGCCTTGTCAAACCTAAGAATGTCAACTACATTTTCCATCAACACGTATTTAGGTTTCAAGAACTGCACTATGTCCATGAAGACTACAATCTGAACATTTCTTTCATCAGCAAGTGGAGAATCAACATTTCTGTAGCGATTATAGCCACTAATCCCTTGGCATGGAGGGCCTCCACAAATCACATCAACATCACCCTGGTATGTCTTAATTTATTAGTAAAAGACTGATATAAAAGTTAGACAGCATCCAACTTGTTGCAACAGAGAAATATAACTTACAGGAAGTGGCAAGATCTTGGATGTGATCCCCTCTCTTACAAAATCCCGTATAGCTTCTTCACAGTTACTGAAAATTTTGATATTAATAAGTAATAATGGACAGAGTCAAGCCGAAATGCAGCATTCTAAAAAGCATACCTTAAGCCTTCGATTGGTTCCCATGTATCTTCACTGGTACTATGTCCCTTCCAGTGCACCTAACGAAATAGTTACGAGTAGAAAATCATCTTTACCAAACTACAAAATCAAACAAAAGCTAATGGATATGAATTACGACCCGTAATGTTTAAAAGACAACAAAGTTTAATTTATTGAAACTTGTAATTTCACGCTTTTTTTAACCATCATAAACCCTTATATATCGTTGACCTTTAGCTTCAACAAACAGTTTGAGAATTTTATTTTCTTTTCCAATCAAACATAAGAGAAGGAATACTTAACATCTAAAATTATTTGGGAACAAGATTAGCTTGTAGAATTATGCAGAAAGTAGTCAAAACCCAAAGAAAACTTCACCTAAAAAATTTTCCAACACATGATATTAATGGCAGATAATTTTTGAGTGATGAAAAAGGATTGATACTTAAACACTACATGAATATTTAAGTAATATAACTTGTATTTTACTTACTAATGCTTTTTTATCAATACAAACTCCAAAATTCTGCCAATACAATTTGTTCTATTCTTTCACAAATGCATCAGGTAATATTTTTGTTGTCAAACATGATAACAAGATCATCAGTTGGACCCTCAAAAGCACGAGACAAAGACTTCCCTAAATAACAACAACTTAGAATTGTTTATTTAATTAACTCAAAATGATCCCCAAAAGCAGTAATAGAAATAAACTTGCATGGATCATATAGTTTGAGGCATGGCGGAGATGGGGTCTTGTGCAGCGAACTAACAAAATTTTAGAAAATGGCAATTGTCATGAGGTACCTTAAATTTCAGCCCACGCTTTCCTCTCTTGTCAGTCTTCCCGTAACAAATGTCAACAAGCCTAGCAACTTCATATTCACCAGGAGCAATATCATCATCACTGGAAGAATTTTCATTTGGTTTTGACATACTTAAGGCCATTGATCTTGACTTATGTGTCCTTTCTATATTATTGCCTTTATACCGTTTGCATAGTTTTCGCCATTCCTTCAATAGTTCAAGAAAATCCTCAGCAGCTTCATTCCTAACCTATATTAAAAAGGCCATCATAGCATCTCATACAATTCCAAATGTTTACAAAAGAATTTGCAGTAATCAAAATGGCAGATCAGGCCACTCACGTGTGCCTCCGGATGATTTAACTTCAAGCTTTCACATGCAGACTCATCACTGTCTAGCGCCCATCTCTAAATAAAGGGGGAGAGAGCTAAAGAACAATCCTCTGTGTGCTTAAGCATGAAACAATAATGAAACTTGTTTGTTTCAAGAAAGTACCGTCACAAGATCAACGCAAGAAACTTTGGCCCCAAGGCATAATCCAGTTGACATTCCACCACAGCCAGAGAAAAGATCTAGAAGCATCAACTTTGCTTTGTAACTTCCACAATTGGACATGTTTTCCAACGAAGTGTTGCTGGGTGTTGCAGAAAGAGAATCACAGATATGAAGTGATGATGACTCTTGCCCCTTGAATGAACAATCTAAAGAGAAAGCACATTAGATGAATTAAGTGCCCAGCCTGGTTCAAAGCTTTCATCCTTTCATAGTTAGTTTTGTATATGTTGTGGAACAAAAAGGGGAATGCAAGGTCATGCAAACATTTAGTAGTTACAGAGCTGTTCAAGAAAACAAAAAGAAGCAGGATTTGTATTCCTGACAAACACCACCAGCGAACATAAGATCTGATACTTAAAGAGACAACACAAACAAACAAAAATATATGATGATGACTTTATACTTATGGCATTCACACACTGCAAAGATGCTGTCAACCAGTTGAAATTTTGTCCTATGTACAACATATTCTCTTCCCTTTTAACATCTTTTTTGTTTTTTCTTCTCTGAGGTGGATGGATGGCCACATTAATTAAGGCTCGGCTTAAAACTTGATGAATGTCATCTGTTGGAACAGTATATCAAACTGATCAAGGATATTATTTTAGCCTCAACCTATGCACATTTGTATCAGGGTAAAAAAACAGATATGCAGCAGTATCCTACAAAAACAAGATGTAAGAACATTATATTGCATTTAAATAAACAATATTCCAGCTGCTACAAGTATTGCAGGAAGAGATAAAAGATTCCAACATGAGTGGGGGCATGATTTTCCACCAAATTTTATTCCCGCTGGAAGACTTATAGAGTTGTGATACAGATTTGGTGACCTTAAGGATGGTAATTTAGTCAATTAATGGGTCGATTTGTAATTTTATGTTTTTGAATTAGTATGAAGAGAAGAAATTATCAATTTGTCTCTTATTATCTGTTCTTTCTCAATATCCCCTGCTTCCTTCTTTCCCTCGCATTACCTAGAAACCTGACACTTGGGATTAAAATTTACTGCAGATAAAACATGTGAAATTCAATGTTTGGGGCTTATCAAGCACATTTGGTTCCTGACCAAGATCTCATTTCTTCCATTGAATCATTAAACTGTTCCTTCCCTTCCTCCATTTCACATGCAATTGCACCAAGGCTCAAATAGAAACATAGTACAAGGACTAGAATTTAGATTCTTACCGGTCAGTAAAATTCGAAATGTTGAATAATCCACACAATACTCCATATCAAAGTAGAAGTCAGACATTGGTATTGAATGAAACTTTAAATCTACCTGAAACAAGTCGCAAGATATTAATTTAGAACAAAAATAAATTAATTAGGAGAAACTAAGGAAAAGATGCCATCAGAGCCAACAAAAAACTTCAGAAAGCTGCCTTCCAGAAGATTATTGAAGTTGATAAAGGTCTAGAAGTAAGACTGAATCATACCCTAGGTGATATTTGTACAACACTGACTTTAGAAATAATGCAATCAATTGGATTATCATTTGTCACTGTGGAATAAAATACCCGCTTCTTGTCATGAAAATCAGCTGCTTCTTTCATAACCTGAGGGAACATTAAGGGAAGAACTTGATAAAAAGATAAATAAACGATTCAATCTAACAAAATTTATATACTTACTGTATCTTCAGCTCTGTAAAACCATTGGACCCTAAAATATTCTCCCCTGTCTGTTGTCCTGAAAAACTCTAATATCCTACCAATATGTTCTTTTGCTCCTTCACCCTGCAAATTGCTTCAATAGATAGATTAATGATTCTGAAAAATCTCTTAAACTTTTTCCCCTCGTAGTTTAAAAATAGAAGTTTAGGCAATACCAGACTCCATTCTTGTGCCTAAGCTCTACTATGAAATACTGAAATAAGTCAATCCAAATTGTGCTAGCAAATATCCTGAAAACTCAATTTCAGAGTGGCAAGTACAAAATAAAGAAAATCTGCATAGCTAGCTAACAAAAAATAAAATATAAACAGAGCTTGTTATTTAGAAACTTTAAGGATTCACATTTATGAGCTGTCTGATAGCATCCCATATCAGAATGTTTTCTTGCAAGTAAGCAGAATCACAAGAGAGGCAAACAATATGCACATATCAAGCATGTGATTGGCAAAATAACTGAGGCCAACGTTATAAGGAACGCTTATTAGCACTCAAACTGTCGTATCGGCAATAACAATAAAAGAAAAGGTGTTGCATTGCAGTAAAATAACAGCTGTTATGCATGGAATTTTGAGTTCATATTATGTTACACCATGTTGTTAACAAGGAGTCCACAAATAACAAACATAAAGTAACAGCTTTTACCAAGGGCATGTGACTTGTGACCTCAAATATATATCCTGATCATAGGGTATTACAAGTATGAGTAGCATCAAAAGAATAATGATCTAACCTAAAAGGAAGATGAAATGGTAATTTTGAACATAAGAAAAGAAATATCCATCTTTACTAAGTTCTCAAAAAAAAAAAAATGCATTTACCTTTACATAGACACAATCTCCAAGATTAATGATGCAACCATCAATGTCAGCCTGAGTGTAATGGCATTCAACATTCCAAACAACTTTATCTTCATCATCATCATCATCATCACTGAAAGAACAAGAATAAACAAAATTTGACAAGCAAACAACTGTAAAATGCTAATACATCCTTGAAGTACGATACATCAAACAACAAATACCAGCAATATAGAAAAGCTCATAACTGATTGCTTACTCTAATGCAAGTCTTGTATGCTTAGATCTCTTACTCTGCAAACTCGAAGACACCCACCATGAATATTAGAATAATCAAAACGTATGGCGAATAAAAGTAAAACAATCTTGTATGAATTAACAATGATTTGATGCACTAAATATTAAGGTGGATGCCAAGTCACCACTTATTTGGAAGGATAAGATATCACTTGTTTGATCTGCAATTCTTAATTAGCCAATAATACTAATTTGTTAGAAATAAATATGCCACAGCATCATTTTGCAACTCCAGGACACTAATTCTTTTAAACAAGCCTTTTTTCAATATCTGGGCATTAGAGGTTTGTGTCTTAAGAGCCTAAAGGAGGTCCTTCTGACAGAGATTGTAGGTTATAAGACTGAAGCAAGTACTTAGACATGCTGTTTTTGTAATAATCTGATCTTATATGGTTGGAGCACAATTCTAGAATTTTCAACACAAGCAGCCACTTTTTCATATTATTTGGGATAGTATAGTGTACTTGGCTTCTTCACATTGATATTCCATTTTTATTTTAAGGAGCTTTCCTTCATCAATACGCAGGATGGGACAGTCACTGTATATATATTTGCTTTCTTTTTTTGGTTATGAGAAGGGTTATCTTATCATCCGATTCCGCATGTTCAATTATTAATTAAATTCTGTCGAGAAAGAAAAGAAAAGGAAAAAAAGCAGATTGATAATCATCTTTTGTAACAGGTAAAATTGATGTTATTAGGCACAATCCCAGCAGCATTTGAACCTATATTACCTATCAAGACACATCATTGCTATGAGAATTACATAAAAGAAAATCTGCAACCAAAGGTTAATTTGAAAATCAGTGAGAGCACATGCCTCGATTAGGTGTCCTAGTGCAACAAATTCATATACAGCTAATCAGTCATGATTGACATACATCTACCAGCAAGAGGGAGAACAGAATTCTGATGAGGCAATGAACCACTTACTTGATTGGATAATAAAATAATACAACACCAGATTATCTTAAGATTTGCAACTCAGTCTAATATGGTTGCCAAATTTTCACATTTGGCACCACTGAAGTTTCACAGCCAAAAAGTTGTCAGAAGAACTAAGTACAAATATAACTATAATCACCCAGTTAGAGCCCCCCAAATTACCTAATACTGAAATGAGCATGCAATAAAAAAGAGTGCCAACTATGTACTGAAAATCAAGTAAAAAGGAAAAAAAAAAAACATAGGACAAGAATTTATTAGTCACCTTCATTTCATATCGCCAATGCCACCTTTCTTGAGCTTCATCATCGGAGACAGGATCTCCAATAAGGGAAAAATTACCTTCATGTTTCCTCTGCTTCTTCCCTGAAGACCGTTCTTTACCAGAATTCTTCTTTGGAGAGTGCTTCTTAGCTGAATTTATATTTCCATTTTCAGCCACAATAACAGAATTTATCCTGGGAGACCGTCTCAAGAGCTTTTCATCTGACATTCCTGAATCAGAATTTTCTTCGCAGATTTTAACCCTCTTAGAAGGGCGTACATCCTCTGCATCAGACATCCCACTGGAACAAGATTTCATTTCAAAATTTCCATCCCCGTCCAATGCCGAGGAACATTTACAAGATTTTATGGAAGACTCATTAATAACATAATTCTCATTTGCAAAATCAAAACTTGGAGACCTCCTCAACTGCTCCTCCCCAAATACACTTGACCCTTCATCGCATTTTACAATGCCAGTTTCCCTCTCATTATCTCCATGCGATGGAAGCAATAACGGTGTTTCCCTCTCATTATCTCCGTGCGATGGAAGCAATAACGGTGTTTCCCTCTCACTGTCTTCGTGGCATGGAAGCAACAACGGTTTGGCTTCAAAGTCTACCAAATCCCCTACAGAGTTAGAAATTCTCGACGAAACAGATTGACAACCACACTTTTCACAGCGTCCCAATTTAGCTTTCGCTGAACTGCATGCTATAGGTGATCCCTTCGACGACGCCTCGCTCGAGCATTCTGCTTTCAAACACTTTTTTTATTCTCTTCGCTAAAATACAAACATGGATGAACTAATTAATAACTAACATCTAAAAATAGCACAGAAAAATTCAACCACATAAATTTAATGCGATTGATAAAAATTTTTTACTTACTTAATCATCAAGCTTGAGCATTTTTCACTCTGCAGAAAATCAATAATCCATTTTTAACATTGAAATAAACACAACACATAACCAGACAGGAAAAAGAAAGGCAAAGAGCGTGCGGAAGCAAAATGACACCTGAACCAAGGCAAGCTGCATGTCCAATCGGCCGTTTTGATTTCTCGTTGACCTTGACATTTCGTAAAACGCCCTCTTTCTCTTCAGAAAATCCCTCCCTTTACCTACCACAAACTCCACACACCCATTTGCCAGCCTCGGCGACCTCCTCAAGCGCGCTGTATCCGCCAAAACACCCGAAACGTTTCGCTCACTGACAACAATCTGTAAACCCCCAGTTCGCAGCCTCGGCGACCTCCTCAAAGCTGAAGAATCCACCAAAACTTTTCGCTCAGTGGCAACAATTTGCATGCAAGCATTCCCCGCCCCTGGAGACCTCGTGAAGGTCTTGCGGTCAGCACAAACGTTTCGAGTAGAGCCTTTTGATCTGGAAACGTTTCGGTTGTGTTTTTCCTTGGAAACGCTTGGTTGAGTGGGTTCTATTCTGTGGGGTCGTCCAAGTGAAATGCGGGTTGTTGGGGTTGTTTCGAGTTGGTTAGGTTTGGGGATTTCTGAAGGTACATTGTTGTTAGGTGGAGCTAATCTTGAAGCAGAAGTAGATTCATAGACTTTCCCAGATTTTAATTTCGATTCAGATTTGGATTTGGATTCTGTTGGTGATGATAACGATTTCATTGCATGGGAATTTTTTTTTTTTTTTTTTTTTTCTGAGAGGAGGGGTGGCGAGGGCAGGGGAGGGGAGCGTGGATGGGTGTTAGGCAGTGCGTTTGAATCTTCGATGACTAGAAAGAACAAATTTTTGGAAAGAAGAAGGAGCAGGGATGCATGTATGGATGTGGTGAATTTTTTTGGAAAGAAAAATAAAAAATAAAATAAAGATAGTGGGTCTCTACTCTCTACTATCTGATTTATCTATAATAAAAATACATTAATTCTTTTTTTTGGTAATTTGCCAAGTAAATGATAAATGACAAAGTAGACATAAAAAAGAATCTTATACCATAAGCATCTTACCAAATAAGGTAATGGTTTCAGTTACTCTATTGACCTGTTTTTGAAATGAGAGATAAATACAAAAAATAATAATAATAATAATAAATCTGAATTTAATAAAAGTGATAAAAAAAATTTTACATATATTTAAATTTTTTTAAAAAAATTATTTCTCATTTTTCTATATCTATTTCTCTTTTATAAAATAATTTATAATAACCTTTTTACGAGAAATTATAAAATTCTTAGACTTTGACAACATTGAACTCACTTATTTAAGATGATACTAGAATTAATTTGTTTAGTCTTGATGATTATTTGAGGTGAGACAAGAGTTAATTGGTCTAGTCATCATGACTTCGATAACTTATACTGATTGTGGGATTAAGGTCCTAACATTTTTGTCTAGTCATCATTAGATTTTTTACCTATCCTATGCTCGCGGGTTGGATAAAATATATAAAATCATTTAAAAAATTATTTCAATTTAATAATCTGTTTTATGATAAAAAAATAATTATAAATTTTTCATCAAAAAAGTTATATTTAACTATTTTTTATTTGTATTTTTAAATTTTAGAAATAAATAATAAAAAAATAAATTATTGATTTATTTAAAATTTTAACACCCGACATTATTAACAAACGAAAATTAAAAAAAAAGTTTAATTTTTAGAAAAAAAAATGGGGGTCAGCATTTACTGTTCAACTGAACAATAATGGATGGAAATTAAAAAAAAAATTCAATGTTTAGAAAGAAAAAAAAAGAGGGGAGGAAGTCGTTTACTATTCATATAAACAGTAAACAAAGAAAAAAAGAGGAGAAGAAGGCCACGCTGGCCAAAAAAAAATGAAAATTTAAAAAAAAAAAACCAAAGTACTGTACATTGTTCATTGCTACATTAAAAAATTGTTTTGCATTACAAAATCTATTTATGAATGTATTAGATAGGAGATTATTTTTGAATTAAGGTAAAGAACCCCATATTTTCTATAGCTCAACACGGTAGTGGTAGCTCAAGCATAACTCAATTTGCAAAGATGTGCATGATCATGAATTTATGATATGCATAGAAGATCAAGTCATATTCATCAAAGTAGAAGAAAACGAAAAGAAAGAGCCGGAGATCAATGTAGCCAGGAGAAGGGAAAATAAACATTTAGCCGTCTATACAGTAGAAAGGCAAAAGGTGAGGAGTATCTTAGGACTCATGTTAAGTATTATTAATTATTTAAATACATTTAACAGAGTCCATCTTTCGTTGGATTTAGTTAAAACAATGAATTAAATTTTTTTTATCACTTTTAATGAATTAAAATATAATTATTTATTCATGTGTCTGTCTTTCTTTTCAAAAATATGTTCCTAAAGTAATTATTATATAGTTATAATTAGATTTTTGACTCGCGTTACGTTACGGGTTAGATAAAGTATATAAAATTATTTAGAAAAATTATTTCAATTTAATAATTTGTTTTATGATAAAAAAATAATTATAATTTTTTCATTAAAAAAATTGTATTTAACTATTTTTTATTTATGTTTTTAAATTTTAGAAATAAATAATAAAGGAATAAATTATTGGTTTCATTAAAATTTTAACACCCAACATTATTAAGAAACGAAAATTAAAAAAAAAAAAAAGTTCAATGTTTAGAAAGAAAAAAAATAAGGGAGAGGAAGTCGTTTACTGTTCATATGAACAGTAAATGAAAAAAAGGGGGAAGAAGGCCATGTTGGCCGAAAAAAACAAAAACAAAGCATGATAGCAATGAGCATTGATTTAACACTATTCATTCTTACGGTAAAAAATCGTTTTCTTTAGTATATAAGATAATTTTAGAAATAAATAATAAAATAAATAAATTATTGATTTTTAAAAAATTTTAACATCTAACATTATTAAGAAACGAAAATTAAAAAAAAGTTCAATTTTTTTTTTAAATGAGGGCCAACGTTTATTGTTTAAGTAAACGAGTAACAATTGAAAATTAGAAAAATAAAAAAAAAGTTCAATGTTTGGAAAGGAAAAAAAAAAGAAGGGAGAGGAAGTCGTTTACGGTTTATATGAACAATAAACGAAAAAAATATTCATTGCTACTGTGCTTTAGTTTTTTTATTTTTTATTTTTTTGACAAACGTGGCCTTCTTTCCTCCTTTTTTTTTTTTTTGTTTATTGTTCATATGAACAATAAACGACTTCCTCTTTTCATTGTTCATTGCTACAGTAAAAAACCGTTTTGCTTTAGTATATAGGATAACAGCTTCGATGACTTGGATTGGTTGTGGGATTAAGGTCCAACATTGCCACAAACAGCTCTCCAATCTACCATTGTTGTCCAAGAATGGAAAGCTTTGGTATTATAATATCAAAAAAGTTCATTAAGAGTCATGAACGAATGCTCACATGCAATTACTAAGGAGGATGCAAAATCGTTGCGCATTATAGTCGTATATTTCTATTTGGATGTGAAAATGAAGAATTTGTTGGCACTTTCTTGAGATGTACAGATTTCTTAGAACTTGGGATCCAATAATATTTCTTAAAAGGGCAAATTTACCATGAACTACCCATAAAAATATACACACCTCTATGTTTATATATAAATTAAACTAATTAACGTAAAAAAAGCCAAAAGAATACCCACACGTCTTTTACTTTTTGTTAATGATATGTATTTTTGGAACATCAATGCTACTAGGTGGTCGCACTATTGTGTGAAAATAAATCTGTGAGGGCGAATATAACAAAACATATGGGCTATAGGAGCAAGTGTGACCAAAAGAATAAATTATAAGGGCAAACTCGAAAATGTGGTGTAGTTACTAGGAATAAAAGATCCCACATAGAAATGAAATAATGGAAATGATACTTATATTCTCATATTATTTTTATAATACAAATAAAAAATTAAATAAA
This sequence comes from Dovyalis caffra, assembly GCA_963924115.1. NCBI lineage: Eukaryota > Viridiplantae > Streptophyta > Magnoliopsida > Malpighiales > Salicaceae > Dovyalis > Dovyalis caffra. The sequence goes on from CAWUPB010001197.1 coordinate 7,428,502, forward strand.
ATTTAAATTTTTTAATATATGGTTTTTAATATCAATAAAAATAAATTAAAAAATAATTTCATCAATTATAATAACATTAAAATAATAAAAGCGACAATAATAATAGTGATTATAATAAAATAGAAATAGATAGAGAAGGAACGATGATAAATTAATAATAATAATAATTTTTTTACTATCATCGCCAAAAGAAATTAATTAGACAGTAATTATAGCAAATAATAAAAATAATTAATACATAAAATATTTTATTATTTTACAAAAAAACCATTTTTATTTTTTTGTTGTCGTTTCTACTTTTAGAATTTCACTTTTTATATGAATAAATCTATGTAATTTTTATTTTCATTCACTTTTTTTATTCTCACTTTCATATAAAATGCAGCTATATATAATTTTTATTTTCATTCCAATTCACAATTTTTACTAACATTTCTACCATTTATTTTTTATTTTTCCTACATTTCTTTTAACCAAATAATTATGTTATTTCCACCGTTAAATACTTAACAACCCATCGTAGACACCACCCTAAATTTTTATAACCGTGTCCATGCTGCAATGGACATACATGCAACATGATTGCTGGTCAAGCCAAGTCGAGTGGATACTTTTGAAAGGGACGAAGAAAGATTGAATTGAATACGTTCATAAAAATCATAAATGTTTGATATTTAATAACAAAAATAATGTTTTACCCATGCAACTTCATAGTACTTTATTTTCGTACATTAATCAAATCAATTTATTTATCCCATTTTAAACCCTAAATATCACAAAATATATATTAAGCTAACCCAACAACTTCAATTGGCCAAATTTGGATCAATTAAATTCGAACATTACCATCCATTTCTAATATTATGATTCAAAAATAAAATTGTGAAACAAGCTCGGCGTTAAGAGAAACAATAAAAAGATTAAAATTATCCCGCTACTTTCAAGTGTTCAAATTCTTCGGATGATTTGGCATATCATAGCAAATTACATGTTAAAATATGCATATTTCTTGTCTTTTTTCCTCGTTATACAAAGAGAGATAATATAATGAATCCTAACGAAAAATCTATGAAATATAAAACAAACAAACAAAATTACTAATTTTCCTTTGAATTTTTTTTAATTTCACTTCATGGATTTTCTATACTTATTTTTCAGGATTTTTCCATCAGAGCCGCACGGTTTGAACATGCCACAAAAACTAAAATCCATTTCTTTCATCAATATGCTCAGTCAGTGCAATTTCGGTGCAACAGACTTTGAAGCCAAGTCTGCCAGAACATATGCATTTCGGCAGTTGGTGCATCTTTCAAAATTCAATATAAACGGAAAGAAGTCAACAACAGGGATTTATTTCATCTCACTAATAAATATCAACTCAATTAACATCATAAACTAGTCAAAAATTCATATCAGCATTATATAATAAATTAATCAATCAAACCAACAATTTTGGACCAGTGACACACCAATACTAATAATTTTGATATAAAATAACCAGTAAATAGCCAAAAAATAATAATAATAATTCGAGAGATGGATCAGAATCCTGGCTTGGATTCTCCGAAGAGAAAGATCGCTCAGTTTATTCAGCTTCGATCATTTGGGGAAAAAATCATCACTTCCATCTCCAACAAACTTCTTTTTTTATAAAAAAAACGAATTTACACCAGAGGGCAACCAAAAAATAATAAAAAACAAACCATATTTTTAAAACAAGAAAAATAGCCGTAACCAATCAATTAAAACAAAAAAGATAAATAACTAGGGGTTTTTTTCCCTCAGACAAATGCCTCGAATTGTCGTCACGGATAATGGAATGGAATGTAAATCGGACTCGTCATCTGTTTTCATCGTCACAGAGAAAACTAACCCCAAATTAACATGAAATTAAATAACTAGTATAAAACAAGAAGGATTAAAGAGAAAAGAAAAAGAAACAACAGCTGGAAACAGGAAAATCATAGCAAGAGAAAAGGAGAGCGGCGAAGGGCTAGGGCTGCGAGGGAATTAGATGCAGTGAAATAAGAGCAGGGGCTTCCTCTTTTTATATGCGCTATGCCGTTTAGGGTTTGGTTTTTTTTTTTTTTCCCCAAACTATGAAAGTACGCAAATGCCCTCTGCCTCTAGTAGGATTTGGCTGGTGCTGTAGCGGCTCCAATAAGGCTACGTTTGTTTGAAGCAACTTGGTTTTTTTTTTTTTTTTTTAATGTTTGTTTTACATTTTGAAAAAAAAATCAATGGAACATGATTTTCGGTCAACAAAAATTGATAGAGTATTTTTTAAAAAAAAATTTCAGTTTCAAAAGAGAAAAACATTTTACTTCTCATGAGCTGTCTTGTTTTCGCGTTACTTACCTCTTTATCGATATATTTTAATATTTTTTTCTCTATTTTCTTTTTATTTAAAATATATCAGATTAATTTTTAATTATTCATTATCAATTGTTTAATTATTTTTTCTATTTTTATTAATATTTAATTTTTGTATTTATAGATACATTAAATATTCTTAAAAATCATTTTTACACCTTAAAATTATTTTTATAATAAATAGTTCAATAATTTATCTCTATTTTTTTTACTATTATCTCAAACATCACTTAAATTATACTAAATGATTGAAAATGATTATTACAAAACTATAATTTTTTGTTAAAAAAATTAAAATTAATTAATTCATCAATAAATACATTTTTTCAACACTATTCATTTGTAATTAAATCAATAATTTATAATTTTAATCAATTGTAAAAAAATTTTAGTAATTGTAGTGAATAATTAGTTACAAATTATTCTAGCAGTAATCTTTTGAGACCAAATGAATAATTATTTATAAATGATAACTAATAATGTATAAAAGTATTTTTTAGACTAAATTATCGGTTTAATTTTCGAAAAAAAAGAGAATTCTTAATTGAGTTTCCAAAATAACAACGTTAAGATTACTTAATCTTTTTTTACTAAATGTGAATATTGACTTGATTTTGTCCTAAGTAATTTTGATGAATTGGTTTTATGGTTAAAAAAGTACATTTTATTTTTTGAATTAGAATTTTAGAGTTAGTATTTATGAAAATTTATTAATTTTTTCTAAATATATCTTATATTATAAAATTATGAATATGTCTTTTTGAAGTTTTCTCGAAACTTGTTGATATAACAATCACATATGTTTTTGTATTTTAGTTTTTGTATCAAACAAACGTTGGAATATATTTTCCAGCAGCTTTTTCATATAATTACCAAACGACGTGAAAATATGTTTCGGAAAACAATTTTCTAAAAAATAGCTTACTCAGGAAAATTTGTTTTCCTCCAAACAAACACAACCTAAGATGACTTTCACCGCTTTAAAAAATATATATTTATTTGTCTAGGAGGGATCTACTTTATATGTGTGGCAAACTCAATTTTTAGCCATTGATTTCTTTAATATCTTTATATCTAACCGTTGTAATTAAAGCAATATATATATATATATATATATATATTGCCATTTGTAAAAAAAATAAAAATTAAAGCAACATAGTTAATAATGTATTTGTAAAAAAAGAAAGAAAGAGGAGAACGGTATGAAAATTGAGTAGAAATATATATATAAGTTCTAAATGTCAATATTCCCTTCTTCTTTTTTTCTTTTAATGGATTTCAAATAATACCAAATAAATTAATAGTCTATTATTTCACTTGAAATATAATTTTCTTATTGTTACAAATATTAGCTCATTAATTTTACAATTATGTTGTTGTTAGTTTAGTAAATACATTAGAATAATGCACACGTATTAAGTGGCAAATGCTAGTTATTAAATAAAATGGTAGCACGTCACGTATATTAGTCAATTAGCAATAGTTAGTTTGTTAGTTTAGCTTGTAATTCATAAATAACTGGAGGATTTACAAGAACATATATGCCTTTTATAATTAATTCTTCTATTGAATACAATAAACATATATTTTCTCTTCCTAATTCTTTCTTTTTCTTCTCTTCCCTAAATTCTAGGGTTTTTGTTAAGGAATTCGTTGTTGGACCTTAATAATTGATAGCAGAGCCTAATTATTATGAATAATTCATCACTAAATCATGGTTGATAATCACAAAATGAAAGGATTAAAAGAAAATAATAGAAGGCAAGAGGAGTAGATCCAAAGGCTTCGCTAGGAAATTCAAGATAAGGTGGAAGCATTAAAGAAGTAAATGCAAGATTAAGTGCAACAAACATATCTTCATTTTAAAGCTTCAATGGAGACAATAAAGTCAAACTTAGTGGTGAAAGACATAATGTAAACAAACTAATATAGTCAATGTAACATAGTGAATCAATTCTTTCATCGAAATTCATAAAGTCCGGTTACAATGCTTTTATGGATATGATAGATTTACAAATGTTTGACGGTGAAGAAGATGAATTAGATGAGAAAAGTGAAGTGGGGTTTATGAAGAAGGAAGGGGAAAAAGAGGTGGAAGATGGAATGAAGGATAATGGTTGTGATATGAAAGAGCATGGAGGTCTTGTAAATAAGAGGTCGAGGAGAATTGGTAAAAAGTTGAACTATATATGTTGAGATTGATGTTACAATGGAAGAGGTAGTGCTTTAGGAGAAATATAGGAAGATTAGGAAGAAGAACTAGGTATTAGCGAGTGAAAAGAAGAATAAAGTCTTTAAGAGTGATGGATTGAAAAGTAAGAAAAATAATCAAGGCAGATTTATTTATAACAAGTGGGGTCCATGGACCCCACTTTGTCAATGAAAAATAAAAAATACCATGTAGTATTCAAATAAAAAAACCCACCTATTAATCCATTTACTACTTAGTCCATTACCCAAAAACAATACATAGTAACCTATTATCCAAAAAAAAAAACCCATTATTTAGCTTAAGCCCATTACCCATAAAAATACCCATCATTTAGCCCATTAATTAAACCACTACAACACTTATTTTCTATTCCCTTTTGCTCTTAAAAGCTTTTAACGACTCCTAAACCCCATCACCCCTCTACGTTTAAGTTCTTTTCTCAACAATTTAACTTCTCATTTTCTCAATAATTCAACTTCTCATGTTCTCTCTTAGTTGGCCAATTCTCCAACATTCTTTCATCTTCCTCAACCCTATTCCATCTCATTTACCAAATCAAAAGGTAAAAAAAAAAAAACATCGGTATTAAGTTGATGTGGATTTCATAACCTAGGTTTGTTTTCAATACTTCCTCTTTTTTTTTTGTTTTCTTAGTTAAATTCAATTATGTATTTGAGATTCTTGATTGAAATAGATAATTTTATTTATTTATGAATAATTATTATGATTTAATTCTTGTTATTGTAGATTATTGAATTATTTAGGGTTTAAGAATTAAGAATTATATTTCTCTTTATTAATAATACCAAATGATCCAAACCTATAATCCCTATTTAATATTTAAGTATTCTAGTAAATCTAGTTGATTTAATCTTTCCTTTATGACATCCATGTATCAAATTAGATGTAAAAAAGTAAAAGAAATTCAATAAATTAATGACCCTTTGTTCATATTATTTTAAAAATTCTAATTTTTTATTATCTCTTTCTTTTTTGTTAGTGAGTTATGTTGAGGTATCTTAAAAAACAAGCAATGCTCGTAGCCAAAGAATAGCGAACAATAGTTGATTTAAATTCTCTACCAGTTGATCTTGGAGAACGACCAAGAATTGAAAGTTACCATCCTAATGATTGAGATGAAGTTAGAAAAGCATACCTTTAAAAAGGCCTTTGTCAACCTCATTCTCATGATTTTCAACCAAGAGATATTGGAGGTAGATTACGTCGATTTAATCCTCCTTGGTTTGTCTGTATAAATATTGGTTGGAATATAGTAAAAAAGAGGAAACGACATTTTACTTATGTTGTTATTTGTTTAAACCTAAAATTAAAAACCAAGGTGGTGCTGATTCTTTTTTGAGTGAAGGGTTTAAGGCTTAAAACAAAAAATTATGATCTGGATGTTCATGATGTTGGACGTGCACATAGTATGGTGGTCCAAAAATGTCAAGATTTGATGAAACAATCTCAATCTATCCATTCTACTTTTAATAGGCAAATAAACTTGCTACCCATGATCAAGACCGAGAATAAAACTCGATTAAATGCAATTCGTTAATTATGTAAGATTCTTTTTTAGACAAGGATTGCCTTTTCGTGGCCATGATGAATGTGAAGGTTCAAGTAATAGAGGAAATTTTCTTGAACTTCTATACTTTTATGCCCAACATAATGAAAAAGTGGGTAGTGTTATATTCCATAATGCTCCTAGAAATCAACGAGATGATTACTCCTTCAATCCAAAAAGACATTGTGTATGCTCTTACAAAAGAAACTACCAAGGCAATAATTGAAGACCTCGGGGATGATTTTTTTAGGATTTTAGTTGATGAATGTCGTGATGTATCATGTAAAAAGCAAATGGCCTTGGTTTTGCGATATGTGGATAGAAGTTGATGAATATGATTGGAACTTCTTATAAATGTCAAGACAAGCTTAGAGAGAAAATGCAAAAAATATAGTTGAAGCATTACTTAATGAAAAGCTTCCAAGTGGTCGAGGATTGAATCAAGAAATGGGCATTAAAAGAGTTGGTGATACTCGTTGGGGATCTCATTATGGATCACTTTTGAATGTGATGACTATGTTCGATTAAATTATTGAAGTGCTTGAAGACATTGAAAGTGATGGCATATGTCAAGATCAAATAGCATAAGCACGTCGTCTTTCGATTTGTTGGAGTCATTTGATTTTATCTTTTGTATTAATTTGATGGTGACTATTTTAGGTATTACAAATAAGTTAAATTTAGCATTGCAAAAAAAGGATCAAGACATTATGAATGCTATCTCATTTGTTAAAGTTGCCAAGTAAAGATTGCAATAAATAAGAGATGATGGATGGAAAGATCTTTTCAATGATGTTTCTTCCTTTTGCAACAAGCAAGGTATTCAAATTCCAAAGATAGAATATCCATATGCTTGAAGAAAGCATTGCAAGGCTTCGCGAGTCAACAATTTACACTATTATCAAGTTGATTTATTCTATTCCGTAATAGATATGCAACTTCGGGAGCTTAATAGTCGTTTTAATGAAGTGAACACCAAATTACTTCTTTGTGTTGATTGCTTAAGCCCAGCTAATTGTTTTAGTGCATTATATAAAGAAAAGTTGTTGAAGATGGTCGAGTTTTATCCATGTGAGTTTTATGCTTCGTTGAGCTTCTAGCACTCAAAAATCAACTTGGGAACTATTTAGTGGACGTGATTGGAGATGAAAGGTTTGCTAATTTATAAAGGATAAGGGATCTTTCTAGGAAAATGGTAGAGAAAAAAATAATATTTATCCATTAGTGTATTTACTTTCGAAGTTGGCATTGATTCTACCTGTAGTAACGGCAACTATAAAGCGAGCATTTTTCGTAATGAAATTGATCAAAAGTGATTTACAGAATAAAGTGAGTGACCAATGGTTAAATGATTGTTTAGTAACATATATCAAAAAATATGTATCCGATAATGTTAGTAATGATACTATTATGTGTTATTTTCAAGATATGAAAACTCGTCAAAGACAATTGTAATAGTATTATATTGAAAAAGCTATATCCGATAATATTAGTAATCATATATTTATGTGTTATTTTCAAGATATGAAAGCTCATCAATAACCATCGTAATATACTATGTGGAACCCTCTTTGAGAAGTTTCTAGATCCGCACATCGAAAATAATCAAAATGGTGATGTCGAGAAACTTATCGAAAGAAAGAAAGTTTGAGGATAATGAAGTTCAAAGGGACATAAAACTTGTCCTATACGAGATTATGAATAAGGATGGAAAGCCTTATATTCGGGTGAAGATTAAGGATGGAGAGATTAAGGTTCTCTCCTGAAGAGATCGATCTTATGATTTTGATCGAGATGAAGGAACCGATTGAGGCATTCCTTGGAAAAAAAAATCAAAGATGATGTTGTCACCGTTCTTGCATATTTCAATGATCGATAACTAAAAGCAAACCACCAAATATGCTAATGTCATTGCTTGAACTCAATATGGCTAGGATTATTAATGAGCCAATTGTTGCTACTATTACCTATGGTTTGAACAAAAAGGATGGTGAAAAGAACATTCTTCTATTGATCTTGGTGGTAGTATATTTGATGTTAGTATCTTGACTATTGATAATGGTGTCTTTGAGGTTCTTTCAACTAATGGTGACACACACTTGGGAGGTGAAGATTTTAACCAAATGATTATGAGTACTTCATTATGTTGATCAAGAAAAAGCATGATAAGGATGCCCGCAAGTTCAACGGGGCTCTTGGCAAGATCAAGAGAGAATGTGAGCATGCCAAGAGAGCTCTCGTAGCTCGACATTAGGCCCATGTGGAGATTGAATCACTTTATGATGCCATGGATTTCTTTAAACCACTTACTAGAGCTTGTTTCAAATAATTGAACAATTATTTGTTTAGAAGACAATAGGAGTTGTAAAGAAGACTATGGAAGATGCTTGGTTTGGAGAAGAATCAAATTGACGAGATTGTTCTTGTTGGTGCAAGTACCAAAATTCCAAAGGTTTAACGACTCCTTAAGAATTACTTTGATGGAAAGAAGCCTATCAAGAGTGTGAACCTTGTGTAACAAATATATGTTCCCACTTTTTTATTAAAAATATACATGTAAATTGCAACATATATATACACACTTACTTACGAGTGACTTGGAATTTTAGCTAAAGTAAACTATTAAACTTGTTACGTTATAATAGGTGTTTGAGAGGTTAAAAATACTGAAGGATACGGATGAGTTGAGATAGGATAAGTTTGGAAACATTTATCCTTATCACCCGCGTAGGGTTATCCGGGATGCATAATTTGGTCCTTAATTTGGAAAACTTAAGTTTGGACGGTAACTTGGTGAGGATGTCCGTAATCCGATCATCGGTGGAAATATAGCTAACCTTTAACCGGCCTTGTCGGACCTTGTTTCGATAAAATGAAAATAAATTTCAAGATGTTTCGATCTTGAGTGAAATATAGGCATAGTTATCATATAAGTTACTTGGAATATTATCACACTTGATCACTAGGGATGCTGAAATTGGGATGCCAATTTTGGTCAATAGGGATTGGAACCGAGCAATTTCGAGCACAAGAGGAGGCTAAGGCTTTGTATTTAAACTCGTGGTAGATCGAGTAACCGTTTGTTATTTTTTGAACCATCGGGAAATGATGTTTTTTACCAAGGTAGATAGCATAGCTAGAGGTACTTTTTTTGTCATCCACATCTTCACCCCAATCGGAGGTTGTATAGGTCGTGAGAGAGGATATGTCAATTGTTGAATATGAAGGTTATGAGACTTCGTAGTTTGAAGGCATTGTAGAATTCTTTTGATCTGCGGATCAATGTTAATTGATCAAGCAATGCATGTATTGTGCAACCTTGTTAACGGAATAGGCTAAATCGAGCTGGGTAATCCCTAAGTATTGCGGTCTACCAATAATGTTATGGTAGAGAAAAGGATAAAAGAATCTTGATCCAATCGTGGCTTGCAGCCTTCACACTAGGACATGCTTAGAGTGCTTAGCCCTTTGGCACTATACATTTTTCCTTTTCTAAGAGTCGAGTTACATAACGATGTTGATTGAGAAAAATGCTAGAGTTGCTTCAATGTACCTCAATACCTAAAAAATAATATAGAGCTCTAAGGTGTTTGATTACAAAACTAGATTTGAGCTCCTGTATGGTTGAGAGAATTAAGGATGGGTTGTTGCTAATGACAATCAAGTCATCTACATAGATGAGGTAAAAAATAGCATCGGCCCCGAGTGTTTGTAATACAATGAGACATCTATCTTAGAACCCCGAAAACCAATGGAGCACAATTTGTCGGTTAAGCATCGAAACCATTGTTGTGGTGCCCGTTTTAATCCATATAAGGATTTTTTAAGTTTACGGATATGTGTGGGTATGGTGGAGTCAACAAATCTTGGGATTGGACCATGTATACTCGTTTCTTTAATTGGATCGTGAAGGAAGGCATTGGAGATATCTAGTTGGTCTATCTTCCAATTAAGAGAGACGATTATGGATAAAATTAACTCGACTATGGAGGGCTTGATGATCGGGCTATATGTCTCGAGTGTAGTCCAACCCGGGACGTTGATGAAATCCTTTTGCAATGAGTCTTGTTTTGTAGTGATCAATGGAGCCATCGGGTTTGGTTTTGATACAATAAACCTATTTGTTCCCTATGACATTGTAATGTGATAGTTATAGGACAAGCTCTCAAGTGCCATTGTTTAGCAAGGCTTGAAACTCCATATCTATGGCAAGTACATCATTCTAATTGCCGATAGGCTTGGGTGAAGCGAGTGGGTTCTATAGGGTGTGTGAAAGTAGAGAAATTTTGAGGTTTCAAGGAACCTGTCTTACTACAAGTGGACCATAGGATGAGATAAAATTGGTGTTTGAGAGATTTGTGTCTTGAGAGGAGGAATGTTGTGTAATATGAGATCATTGTGTAGTGGTGATGGGGAATCTTAGACAGGTAGAGAAGGGTAAAGTATGAATAAGGTTAAGTTATGAATGAGTTGGATATGAAATGATGGTGTCCGTGTTAGATAAGGGATTTATTATGGAAGGAGAAGAAGTATTGTCATGTGGTCGTAATGGATAAAGGGGAGTCATTAATGATAGGTTAGGGCATGAGGAGGCTGCAGACGGTATAGAGGTAGTGTGGAGAGGAGGGATTTATGAGGTCGATTAAAGTATGGTCGAGGGTGTGTGAGCGAATGGGTTTAGTGGCGACGGCTAGGTCGAGATGATTTGAGTATGGCCCAATGGAGTCCGTGGTATCCGTTGGGAATAAGCTGGAGTTTTGTTAGGAGAGCGAGGTCCGAATAGCGTGTGTGGCGCTTGGCTTAGGTATGTGGGAATAGGGTTGGCCGGTGTTTATGTAGGTTTGCATGGGTTGCGGGTTATGTTGGCTTAGGTTTGGTTTGGTGTCGTAGTCCTATGGTTCGTTAGTATGGTGTGGAGGTATAGGTTAAACTGGGTGCATCATGGCGAGAATTGTGATTTATTGATGAAGGTGTCGTAACGAGTGAGGACACCAAAACATCTTTATTTGATGACGTAAATGGAAATACCGCTCATAAAAAAAAACATGACGTGAGATAATTATTTTTTCGAGTAGAAGTATTATAACAAATATACCCTTTATGAATTTTAAAGTAACCAAGAAATACACAAGGAGAGGAATGAGGTGCTAATTTATGTTTGGAATATGGTCTTAACCATAGATAACAAAGGCATCCAAAAAATTTTGGGTGGAGTAGTATTAAAAAGGATGAAAAGGGGGATTTATTATTTAATCGAGGTGTGTGCGATCCGTTGATGATATATGTTACAATGTCAAAGGCATAGGTCTAAAATTTTAATGGGATCGATGAATGATGAAGAAGGGTTAGGCCGGTTTCAACAATGTCTTTGTGTTTTCGTTCGTCGCAACCATTCTCTTCTAGGATTTTTGGACAAGAATTTTGTTGAGAAATGCTATTTTCAATGAGGTATTTTGTGAAAGCTTTATACCGCACCCATTCAAACCGAAATATTTTAATAGGTGTGCCAAAAAAATTTTCAACAACATTTCAAAATTTAATAAAACAGTTAAGCACCTCGGGTTTGTAATGAACATAAAAAATCCACGAATATTTGCTACAATGATAAAAAAAAATAAGACATAATAAGAAAATCCATCAACAGAGGGGATATGGGATGGTCCCCATAAATCAAAAGCAAATTAGTTCCAAAGGACTAGATGCTTTAAATTCAGATACAAAAAAGATAATTTATGTATTTTACTGATAGAATAAGCATGACATAATGAAGATAATTTATTAGAGGCTATAACATATTTGGCATGCTTGAGAGCTTGATGAATTATTTGAGGAGCAGCATGGCCAAGACGTGCATGCCATGTTTGTACAGAGGACATATGAGCTTGAATGGAAAATGGATGTCTTAATATGCCATTCAAGGAGAGAGTGTAAAGGCCATTTTCAAGTAGTCCTTTATGAAGCATTTGTTGTGTATCCAAATGTTTAATAACAAAATGGTCGGGATAAAATTCAATAGATACAAAATTATTTTTGGTAAAAGTACTGATAGATAGAAGATTGTGAGAACTAGAAGGCATATGCAAAATATTATTTAGGCAGAAAGAATTATTATGTAGAAGAAAATAAGATGAGCCAATGTGAGAGATTGGAAAGGGATTACCATATGTCAAAGTAACTTTTACTGGACTAGAGTAGTCTTGATGTATGGCTAAGTTTTCTAGATTCGTCGTCAAATGGTATGTTGCACCAGTGTCCATAACCCATGGGGTGGAGGTAGAAGATTTGTGGGTTGAGGCTAGAATTACAGTTGGAGGAGTGGTGAGTTAAATAAGGGTTTCTGTTGAGGAGGAGGTCGTAATTTAGGAGATGGGCATTGATTAATTAAGTGTCCCATACCATGACAGTTGTAGAGAGTAAGATGAGTAGGCAAACCAAGAAGGTGAGTGGATGGCCGTGATCCAATAATGGATTGACGGCCACCACGACAACCTCGCCCTCGTGATCGAAAGGAAGGAGGGTTACGAGTGGCATAATATGCTGTCATTAGTGTATGATGGTGAATAGAAGTTTTACTGAGCTGAAGTTCTTCGCTCAAAGTAAGACCATAAAGAGTGGCATAAAAGATTTCTTCATTCCTGGATTCAACTGAACGAACAAAAGGTCTGTATTCATCATCAAAGCCACGTAAAATGGCTTAAACCAAATCATCTTCAGATACTACAAAACCAATAGAGCAAAGCATGTCATAAATGCCTTTTACATGCTCAAAATATTGTAAGACAGATTTTGAACTTCATCGTTCAAGACAATATAAGTTGTTTTTGAGGTTGTTAACTTGTGTTCGTGTTTCAAAGCCATATGCAGAGTGGATCTTAGTCCATGTTTCTTTGGCAATAGAAGCCTCAATTACTAGTTGGATGACTGGTTCAGTTAAAGAACTAATGAGCCAAGAAAAAACAAGCTGATCATTCTTATCTCAGGTAATGAAATCAAGATTTGGTTTATTATCTGCAGTGGTGGGAGATGGCTGTGGTTGGGTGCCATCAATGTGATGAAGCAACCCATGATAACGAAGGAGGGGAAAGAGTTGAGTTTTCCATAGAAGAAAGTTTATTGGCTTGAGTTCCTCTTGAGATTTGGAGGAGAAGGAGTGGGAAGAGTGGAGGAGGCATGTTCAGTAGCCATGAGAAAAGAGAGTGCGGAAGAATCAAGGAAAGGGGAAGGAAAAAAACAGATAGCAGAGGTTGTTAAGCCGTTTCAAGCTCTGATATCATATAACAAATATATGTTCTCACTTTTTTTATTGAAAATATACAAGTAAATTGCAGCATATACATACACACTGACTTACAGTAGCTTGAAAGTCTAGTTAAAGTAAACTACTGAACTTGTTACGTTACAATAGGTGTTTGAGAGGCTAAGGATGCGGAAGGATGCAGATGAGTGGAGATAGGATAGGTTTGGAACATTTATCCTTATCACCTTGATGAGACTGCTACTTTTGATGTTGGTGTTCAATGAGGTATCCTAAGTGGAAAGGGTGGCGATGAAACCAAAATATTCTTCTCTCGGATGTGGCTTTCCTCACCCTAGGTATTGAAACTATTATTGGATTGATGACTAAGTTGATTCTAAGGAACGCTGTTATCCCAACAAAGAAATCTCAAATTTTCACCACTTACCATGATCAGTAGACTACTGTCTCCATTTAGTTCTTTAAAGGCGAAATGAGTCTCATAAAGGATTGCAGGCTGTTTGGCACAAATGATGATATTGCCAATACTTGTCCAGTCTGTCTTACAGATTGTAACTATAAATCTTGTCTAGACAGTGGGTATGAGACTTATCTAATGGGAGGGCATGAATGTTGAGGATGCTACGAGGTCATTGAGCAATTGGAGCAACAATTCCAGATTTCACATTTAATCCTTAAGGACAAGGATTTTTCAAATGGAGGAATATTGTTACGAATATCAGTTCATTGATTTGATAATTCTGTTGTTATTAGTTTAGTAAATACATTAGGGCAATACATAGGTGTTAAGTGGCAAAGGTTAGTTGTTGAATAAAGTAATAGTTTTGATAATTGATTCTTCTATTGAAAAACAATAGATGTATATTCTCTGTCTCTAGTTATTTCCTTCTCTTCTCTTCCTCAAATTCTAGGATTCTTGTTAGGAAATCTATCGCCAGACCTTAATACTTATTTCTTGTGTGATTGGTTCATGTAATTGATGAACCACAAGGGATTACACGATGAATGGAAGGAGAACCCCATCTTCTTCCAATTCTATGAGCAGCATGGCAAACACAGCCTTAAATCGGCACAAAGACTCGTTTAAGAATGGGATCAAAACCTTGATTTTATCAAAATTTAAACAGCTGTAGTAAAATGGGCCGAAATCCGACATGAGAAAATGCCCATCTCCTAAATGCATGCTACTGATGCTGGCTTGCTTAGCTAGCCAAGCAAACTAACCGCCTGTTAACATTCACGAGTCACAAGCGAAAGATATTCATAGGAAGGGAGGGCCATCCCTTGTTATAATTCAAATCCCAAGTAACCCGAGAAAATTGTCATGCTGGCAACATTTTTATGCTAATCTTAAGAATTTGTCATTCCTATAGTATAACTGGCGACTAAAAGCAATTGGATCCAAGAGCCATCGCAAGCCGAGATATTGAAAAGCGATGCACCTTGCAGCAACGCAAGTTTAATACATGTTCCAGTTGAAATTGTTCAAACAGTTCGTGTTAAATTTAATCAAGAACTGATACTCTTTCTGAAGGGCAACAACATCACCTTCCACATTATTTTAGATTTTTAAATGTTTCAAAACCTATGAATACTAGCCATGGCAACCATCAATTTCCTTCCATGTTACGTAAACTGACAAATCCTTGAAATAAAACAATGCACCAAAATAACTAACATAAGCCACTACCTGGAGATCAGTTCCAACGAACGCAAAACTGAAACATGGAGTTATTATTGGCTGATACTGTTCGAATAGCATTTCAAATTGGAAAAATGGTAGGACTATCATTGCTGTTAGCCAAATGCTCAAAATAAGTTCCAACTGTTGCTACAAAAACTTTGCTCTAAGCCATGGACATTTTCGTCTTCCATCCAAGTAATTGCCAGCATCTGCAGTTTTAACCACAGAAATTAAGCTTCTTCATAACTTTGGCATAGGCTGCAGGGACAGTAGATGGTTGTCTAAGTCTACGTTTTGATTTCTTTGACTGCATCAAACATAAAATTTCTGTCAATCACAAGTGAAATCATATATTGCCACATTACACCCCTAATAAAAGAATCACAAACCGTGAGATAAGAAAAAGAGGATTTCAGCTGGTAACTACAGTTTTCAGAACTTGGGAGGAGAGGAGTGTGGGGTGGGGCACTTAAGAAATAAACAGTTCAAGTTGTGCTCATCTTATTTCTGATTGACTGAAATTTAACACAAAATGAACATTTATCAACACCACTTCTCCATTCAGAAAAGAATCTTCAAAATGCCACTTTCATCAGGCAATGCATCTTCCACTATCATTCCTCAGATTGCGTGACAGGGAGTATTAGGCAAAATATGATTTCTTTAAAATGTGCTAGGGGATGCAATTGTACAGTAAACAGAAGCTAATAAGACAATTTTGTCTGCCATCGATAAAACTCTTCAACACCAAATGCAAACGAAAAGGAATTGAGTTGAGCACATCAGGACCGAAAAACGTAGGATTTTCAACTGAGTCTGCAAAATCAGCAGCAAACGAGCCAAAAATTGGAAAACATCCTCGCAAGTACAAAAAGACATACCTTCAAGTGTGCATTATGATTCTTGCCCTCCCTCCAGCGACGAATTGTCCCATCATTCATTGTCCTGAATCTGTCCTTATAAGACCTGATCAATACGAACTAAAACCAGTGATTCACAAAATTTAAAAAAGTACCTTTGGAAAGAAAAGAAACTGAGTAAAACAGCTTAAACTCACGAGTAAGCCTTCATTTTAATCTTTTTGACTTTGGAGGTGCGTGGAGTCATTGGTTTCCTCCTCTTTTCCGCTCCCTTGATGAAACATGACGCACTTGCACCAACTGAAGGCACAACAGAAAATCCTCTTAAAGGAAAAAAAAAATCAACAATTGCATACTGAAATAACATCAACGTGATTCAGATTTAACATCAACTGGAAAATTCCAGGACTCGTGTTGATTGTTAGCAGGGAAAAAGAAAGTAAATGGACATCTACATATTCTCTCATAGAAAATAGAAAGCTGAACTCAAGTCAGTAGAATTATGCTAACATATCAAAGTTTCAACTTCTCTATCCTATTTTAAAAGTGGTTGCTGAGAAGGTACACGAAAATCTAGCATTTCTAATGTATTATATATATGGCTAAGATGCACCGCATCCCTAGTCAAGTGTTAGAACAAATTCGACCTGGGTTCTTCAAGTTCTTCTTTAGAATTCAACTCCTCGACAATAATGACTATATCCATTTGAACAATAATTCTACGCTTTGGGTCAATTAGTTTGCAAGATTAAAATATTAAAATGCGGTACACATTGTAAGACCTGAAGATGACACATACTGTAAAGATTGACCTACAAATAACTAAATCTGAAAAAAAAAATCACATTTCTTTGCGGCATACCCTCAGTAACCATGCATACAATAAACAATCAACAAGAGAATAATCATAACAAAACCAAAGAAACCCATAAACCTTACAGAGTGGGAGAGTGGAGACAGACGCAATGAGGGAAGAGCTGCTAGCGAAGGAAGTTTAATTGGTAACGAAGAAGATGTTTTCAAAAGGGACCCATTAAAACTCCATGTACTAGAAGCAGCAGCAAAATGGAGATGTCGGTGATAAAATTGTGGAGAAGAGTGGAGGCGGCGATGCGAGGAGGAAACAGAGGCTAAAGATCGAAGCTTGGTGCATAATCTCTGCATTTCGAGAATTGAAATTGCGGGTTTTGATTTTATTAGAAGGTGAAACTGTCAGAGGTTTTAATCGGTGCTTTGACGGAGTTTTTGGTTTGGGGATTCGGGTTAGAGACTGGGTGTTTGGTGGATGGGTTGATTAGAAGCCTCCTTGGTGGAGACTCGTTTGCCTGTATCGAGTTCGGATCGTCCTTGTCTTGGACTGTGAAGTGGGGTGACTTCATCAATCCTATAATGGGTTAATTAGGCCTTCAGTCCCTCTGTTATAAGATTTTGATCTATTAGGTCCCTGTAGTACTATTGTGAGTGATAATAAACCTCTATAATCCATTCCCTTTACAATCATGATCTTAAATCTATAATGGAGTTAACAATAATTAACACAATATTTTAAAATTAAAAAAATATAAAATCCTTATATTAACTCTCTCGTTAGAGTTTACAAAACTAATTAAGGCAAAATAACTTTAAAGATTCACGATAAAACAATAAAAATTGATATCCCAATTTATTTAAAATGAAAACATGAAAATTGTGAAATTAATAAAATTGAAACCGATTAATTTCTTTTCTAATTTATTTTATTTTTAATTGCTTTTCTGTTTTTTTTTTAATAAAGTTTTTGCCATTTTGAATGAATACATATGACAACAAACCATGCATGCACTGTTAACGACATCACAGATTGAAAAATCTGATTGCAAATAAAATGTGTTGTAAAAGAATTTCATTAATTAAAATGATATTTAGAAGACCCAATTAATCAAACTCTTATGGTAAAGGACCGTGGGTTTAAATAACCCATCTTCTAATAAACAACAAAAACGCTTATAATATGGTTGATAATAGAAATTGAATTTTAATTTTAGATTTTTTTTTATCAAACTAAAACAATTTTTTTATCGATAAATTACATACCTTAATGATAAAAATCCACTAACTATAAATGATCAAAAGAATCTTTATCAAATACACAGAGCACATACAGCTTGTCTAATAACGTTATAAATAAAAAATTGATATAAGCAACAAGCCAACAACACGACCGTCTCAAACAGTCGAGGATGGAGTGTATGTTGCCACTTCCACAATTATTTGGACGAAAGAAGAAAGAAAAAGAAAAAGAAACATTAATATTGAACGGCCGTGTTCGAGAAAATCTTCATTTTCTTAAGTTTCCCTCTAAGGCGTACCTCCCTCCTCTACATCCTTTGTTACAACATTGCCTGCAGTATCAAAGCCAGCAACAGGTGAACCCTCTTCACCATGTTCCTCACCCATATGCCCAGCAGCCTTGGCTCCTCCAAAATCACTAATGTTTCCATAAATCAATAGAAGAAATCCAGAGATAGCAGTATAAAATGCCACTCCAAAAGAAGTTCTAATATTTCCAGGGATTGTTGATGCAACTGCAAAGCCTATACAAGAGCCAAGAGCTCTCCCCCAACAAAACCATGAAGAGAATGCACCTTCTTTCCCATGTGGAGAGCTATCAATTATCAAAACCCTTCCAAAAGCATACAAAAGCCCAGCTGATGTGCTTTGCAACGCAGCAAGACCCAGTACATGCTCTCTTTGCCAAGTGCTCTTCTTATGGCGGAACCCCATTATCCCTGATGTGAGTAAAGACAGGATAAAACCAAGCAAATGCATTTTCATTGCATTGACCTTCGTAACATGCTGTATTGGTTGCATCAGTGGCAGAGAAATCAATGGAAAAATGAAGTAAAGTAACCAAAAGTATAGTATGAAAACAGGCTTAAGACATAAATCTCCTAATAGATAGAGCACTGTGCTTGTGAAGATGCACATTGTTGTAAAGGAGGAAAGGAAGGCCACAAGTACGGTTCCAAGGGCATGGGGAAACTTGAAAATAGAGAACAAATGGGCTACTGATGATATAGAAGAGGTTGGAGTAGTTGAACCAGTTGGTTTAATGGTAATGATGTGTGACATGCCAACAAGCCATATAAGGCCACTAAAAATTGAAACAACCCAAAGAGCAACAAATCTCCTTTCTTCGCGTTTAAGCATCTGGTAAGTGAAGGCTGACATAAGGGCAGCCCCTAAGCAACCAGCAGCTGTGGAATAAAGGGACAGCCAGCTGGAAACCCCTCTCCGCAATTGAAATTGCTTGCTTTGAATGGTTGGTCCGGTGAAGCCTCTAACCATGTGACCAAGTTGGCGAGTGTGGGAGGCCATAGCAACAGTGCTACCTGCTATAATGATTGCAATATATGGAGGCAAAATCCAATAGACATTGAAGAATCCTGTAGGTAGACAAAAGAAAGCTCCAACTGCTATTGCTGCCGCGGCTATTCTTTGTGGTGTCTGGCCATAGTCGAGGTGCTTGCAAATGGAGCCAAGTACTGGAGCAGCCAAAATCAAGCCCATACCCCAGGAGAGGGAAGTCCACTCTAATGGAGAGAATTTAGAGTTGCTGATGTTAATGGATTTATTCGTTACAGCGTCGTACCTGCAATTTAAGGACTAGTTTAATCACCTCAAAAAACACATAATCATAATCTTTTATGAGCCATTCATTTGTTAATTTTCTTGGCTGTATAATATAATATAGCAGGTAATAGCCAGCTTACAGTTTCATTTGGTTTGCCCCACATAACAAGCCCTTCTTGTTCATGATCAAGTCTCCAGCAGGTTCTGGTGGTGAATGGAAGATTTGGCTTATGATGAGTGGGAAAAGGATTGGAACAAGAGTAGTGTGAATGAAATAGGAGCACAGTTCGTATAAATACCAAAGCCAGGTTTCCCCTTTAGTAGGCTTCCCTACAGTCCCTGTATAAGCCCCGTATACCTCTCTTGCCCTCTCAATTTTCATAGCTGTGTTGTGCACATCAGGTGTAGCCGTATCTTTTACATCTTCACTACCACTAGCCGTTGAGAATTCCTCGATTTTCGTTGGCGAATCGCGCGCATAAGGTGTGGCCATATTTTGGTTACTGTCAAAAATCTCAACGCTATTGCTTTCTGCCATGATGCTTTTTTAAGCCAAGAGTGATGGAAACAATATGGAGAAGATCAGGGAGTGACAAGCTAGCGTCAGGGTCAAGCGTGTTATAATTAGAATGTAGTACGTGTTTGTGTTTGGACATTCATTCATAGGCAAATAGCCGGCACGAAATTCTCGAGATTCTACAAGCCTTGTTTTGTTCATTTATATATACATAAACATAGGAAGATTATTGGGATAATTCTTGGCTTCTTGTTGCATCTTTTGGTTTTTGTATCAGAAAAACCAATGATTTTTTTTCAGATGTATGCTCCTGTATATTAACATTGCACTATACAACCGATGCCGTAGTGATGGTGACATTGCATTGCTACAGTTTGAAGCCTCTTTGACAGAAAAAAGTCAAACTTAACAAGAACAGTGGTGGTTGAAGATTTAAACTTCTTCAATCCTCAAAATATCTAACATAAATAATTTTAACATAATTAACTGCTGTAACTACTGAGTTGCCCCAATATTCTTCAACACAAGTTTTCATTCGTCTCTCCATCCCATTGTGAGAATTCTCTATGTCTACAGTTTACCTCACCAATGAGATCCATAACTTTGCAAATTGGACTTCTGATCTGTGACTCCATAACATGCTTGATCATGCTATGCTGGATTGGAAAGAGAAAATCATGAGTTTTTATAATCAAATCACTGACTAGTGAGTTTAAAACAACCAATTTAAGTGGTTCTTTTTTTTTTTTTTGTGGTCAATTTTTATATACAGGACCACTACGATGTAAACATGGTTCTGAAGCTAATCCATAGAGTTGAAATTCACCTTAAACCATCAAAAGCTTGAAAAGGAGGTCTCTTCCACGAATGTACCTAATTCACTGTAAATACAATTTTAGTTTATTTATTAAACATTAGAACGCAATAACAAGGTGGGCATTTGGTCTAGTGGTATGATTCTCGCTTTGGGTGCAAGAGGTCCCGAGTTCGATTCTCGGAATGCCCCTCAAAAGTAACCTTTTTATATTTTTTTCTCCATATATCACACTTCTTTCAGTTTTGCATAAATTTAACTCGTGAAACTATCTTTAAACACCATCATCATTAAGAAACTCACTTAACATTAAGACAAAACAATCAAGTAGAACACAATCTTATTCGAACAACAATGCATATACTCCTATCTCTAATTTCAAATTGTTGAAATCTTCTTTGCATCCAGAGAAGTGGACCCATGTTTCAGGTTGTTTTTTTTTCCTTAAAAAAAAAAAAAAAAACTGAAATGATTTGTTTTGCCTATTTTTTCCACAACCTTGTGCTAATAATTGATAATTGTATTAAACTAAGTTGAGAGGTTTATTTTTCATAATTTTGTTGTACTACGGTTAATGATATTTTCCCAATTTTTTTTAAAACTTCGAGCTAAGGTGAACAGTGATGAACTATAGCATATAGGGGCTAACATTACCTTTTAAAAGACTATAAAATAAAATTACCATTCATCAAAAAACAAATAATTACTAAATTCGAAAAAAATGGTTCATTGCATAGGCCCGTTATTGCACTGTCTAATTTGCTGTTGGGCTTCCGTCTGCATGCTATCAAGAGACGAATTATCATAAGTGACGAAGCCATGACCGACAAAATTGCCTCTTACAGAAGCTTGTACTAAGTTGTGTGGTGAGAATTTTGGGCTTCGTCTTGTGCAATACCAGGAGATTTGAAGTGATAAAGCCTTAACCAAACATGCTGAGAGCCCATCCAAGCCCACAGTGTATAAACCGCCGATGTTTATATGATTCCTGAGAGACAAGAACATGAAATCAGAAAACAAAATGAAAAGGACATAAATTAGATTAAAACATATAATATTATTGAGTTCTTTATTAAGGTTTGTGTTGATGAAGATGGTCTTAGTCTATGACACGACACCCAAAGCCAACCAACTTTTGTAACAGAAAAGGAAAAAGGCGAGCATGTTCATAAACCAAACATGCGTGATTGCGGAGGATTGGTTACTTCTGTCTCTAAAACTTGCACATCACCCATCAAATATAAAACAAAAATAAGATAGAAACAAAAATGAAACTGTAAAGGTGTCACGGATGGAAGAATCTCTGTGTCACGAGATATGCTTGCACTACGAAACATTTGAGTGTCCTAAGCTGGGATCAAAGAATGTCCACTTCTATCCATTTTCTATCCACCCAACTTCACAGAACTTTATTTTTCAACGAGTGATTGATTTGTCAATATGGTTGATCTCAACTTTCTAACTAACCGAAGACAAATACTTCATTAAAAAACGTAAAAGAAATAAGAGAAACTAATTATGGTAGCAATTATTATTATTCAAAGAAAGAGAGATTTAGTGCTAAAACTTGGAATCTTATATATAAATAAGCTCTTAAAAATTCCCAACGTCCTTTTTAGTCTCAACAAGATTGAAAGCCTATTCGTGCGGGCACCCACACATGCACTCACGGTTTATGATATTATTAATGAAATTCTACCTGCAGCGATAACATTATTAATTTAAGTGGGAGGTCAGGAATAAAACATTCTAAGTGGGAAAAAAAGAAAAACAACAATAAACATGGAACTGACAAAGAAATACTCAAATTTAAATGCCATTCATAATTCTAAAAAATCATGCATTAACAATTCAAGTTGGAGGAACTATGATAGTATTAATTGTTGAGATCCTTACTATAATAATGATTATTCATAATGAATGTGTCACCGAGGTATCCCACGAAAAAATATATATATATATAGTAGTATAGCAATGTTATAAAATAAATAGAAATAATAGGAGAATTGAAGAAAAGGATGACAAGAAAATAAAATCACTATAATGTGAATATAAGTGATAAGAACTTCAAAATTTCTCTTATTTTCTCTAAGAAACTTGTACACCAACTAATGAATAATCAAGTCTATTTATAGGCTTCAAAATTGAGGAGAGAATTAAAATGGACTATGAATAATCAATTGCATCACCATTTCAATTTCTCATATTGAATGATGAATTGAATCATATTAAGAATCATGAGTAGTGGGGTTATGAAAAGTGGATGAACATGATGATGAACATTCATTATTTCATGACACTCCCCCTGAATGTCCATTGTACAAGGAACATACCTCGTTAAAACCTTAATAGGAAAAACCCGGTGGAAAAAAATTCTAGTGAAGGAAAAAAAGTACAATATTCTTTGCATATATTAATCCTCATTTTGGTCTCCCCTCGTTGAAGGCATTATTTAAGATCTTTAAGATGACGCATTCCAATCTTGTGAATCATCTTCTTAAAAGTTGTGATAGGTAATGTTTTAGCGAATAAATCTATCGGATTGTCACTTTAATATATTCTTCCTTCAATGGAATTATGCAAGCAACATTATCCTCATATGATATTGTTGAAACTTCTTTTGTTGATAGATAAATTACATCTCCCTCGGATATGATGGATCGTTGATCTTGGGCAAACACATTCTTAACTTACCTCGTGAATTGATATTTCGCATAATTTGAAGATGTGACAGCTATAGTTTGCTTTATAGAACACAAAGATGTAGCTAGATCTCCATATGTAAATATATAACCGATTGTGATCGAGCTTTGTGCGGATCGGATAAATAACTTGCATCCGCATAACCAATTAATCTTGTCTTTGATTTATTGAAGTAATATAAGCCCATATCAATTATTCCTCAAAGATAACATAGTATATATTTAACTTTATTTCAATGTCTCTATGTTAAAACAAAACTGTGACTTGCTAACAAATTTATAGAAAAGACTATATCGAGTCAAGTATTGTTAGCAAGATACACCAATGCACCAGTGGTACTAAAATATGATACTTCGGGACCAAGTAGTTCTTCGTTATCTTCTCGAGGTCGAAAAGGGTCTTTTTGGATATCAAGTGAATGAACTACGATTGGGCTAGTCAATGAATGTTCTTTATATAGAATCATTGTAGAACCTTTTTCTATATAAATTGATCGATGAATGAAAATCTCATTCTCCGAGTGCTCAAACTGCAGGTTGAGATAACATGTTGTTTTTCCAAGATATTCATATCAAATTCTCTTTTTAGGTAACTTATGACACTTGGAATCTCTTCGGGAGTTTCAATAATATTTAAGTTATCAACACATACAACAAATCTCTTTTCAAATAAAAACATATGAACAAATAAGGTTATTTTTTATAACTTGCTTTCAATAAATAATCATTGAAGTGATTATATCAAATGCACATGGGTTAGTAATAAACAGTAGATATAAAAATAAAATATAAAAAGTATAAATTGAATTTCTAAAAACCAAAATAATAAAATAAATACTAAAATAATCCTAATAGAGATCTCTATTATTTAATTGAATTCTTATCTCGAGAATATATATTATACGCTTCTTGCATGTTAAGTCCTTCTAGGACTTTCATACCGATTCATCTCAAATGAACAAATAAATTGTGATCACATTCATTAAATACATGCATATGAATATTTTTCATATATTTTGCCAAGCTAATGAGATAATAAAATATAATTGCATCCATTACGGGAGAATATATTTCCTCATAGTCAATGTCGGTTATTTGTAAAAACTCTTGTGTTGAAAGTTTTGCTTTGTATCTTACAATCTCATTTTTCTTATTTCGTGTTTGCCTAAATACTTATTTATAGCCCATCGACTTAACATCTTTAGGTGTTTTAGCTATAGGCTCAAAAAACTACTCTTTTGTAGGAGAACATAATTCTGCTTGGATTGCTCTTTTCATTTAGGCTAATCGTCTTTATATCAACATTCTTCAATAATTTAGGCTCAAGATCCTTATTTTCATTCAAAATATCAATTGTAACTTTACATACAAAAATCTTATTAATAAATATTTTCTCTTCGACTCTATTTTCTCACTCGTATTGACATAATTTATCAAAACCTCTTGATTTTTCTCAAGCATTTGGACTTCTTCGGAAGCCTATTATCGAAATAACTTGGATCATTTTATGAATATTTACATCCTTTATATTTTCATCTTATCCTTTTCTTTTAGAGATTTTTATCTTTAGAACCGATCGGTCTTCCACACTTTAGGCGTGCTTTAAATTTGTTAGCTATAATATTAATAGATTATCCTTCAGGATATCAATTCTAATAGAAGCATTCTCAACGAGGACATGCATTTTATTTACTCTTTTAGGATATGAGAATATATCTAGCGATTGGTTTATAATACCTTGTAAACGAATTATCTTGTGAACTTCTAGTTCATATTGTTTTGTATCAAATTGATATAAAGATAAAGTACTCCATGTAATCTCTTTTTGCCAACATTTTCAATCTGTTTATTTTGTTTATTCTCTCCCCCAATGTTAAAAAAACTATTTCATCAAAATGACATTCGATAAATCAAACTATAAAAATATCACTTATTCATGATTCAAGATATTTAATTATCAAAAAGGATGTAAATCCAATATATATTCTCAAGCTCCTTTAAGTGCCCATTTTATTTTCTTATAAAAGAGCACCAAGGATATACATTGTAATGTCAAAAAAATTCTTAAATAAGAAATATTTAACTCATGACCATAAATCAATCGAAGATGAGAGAATTTCGATAACTTATGGGTCATATGTGAATAAGTATTGCTTGCATGTAAGATTGCATGTCCCAAAACATAAACATGAAGTTTTATTTTTAAATAATGATTTAGCTATCAATTGGAGCCTTTTGATAAATAATTTTGCTAAACCTTTTTTAGCATGAACATGAGCAACAAGATATTCAACCTTTATTTTAATAGCCAATCAATAATAATTTAATGTTTGAGAGATAAATTTATTAGCATTATCAAGGTGACTTGTTCTAATGGCATAATTTGAAAATTATGCTCAAAATCAAATTATTTGCTAGCAATCTCGAAAACGTCGGGTTTCAAGTAGATAATAAGTATATATGTGATCATCTTGTGGATGCATTTATCAAAATCACAAAATATTTAAATGGTCTACATGGTGGATGAATTTATCCACATATATCACCTTGAATACATTATAAAATACTAGAGATTCAATCTAAATTTTACTTGATGATGGCTTAATCATCAATTTGCCTTTACAACATGCGAGAACATGAAAGTTCATTAAATTGAAGAATCTTCTAGCTCTTCAATAGATATTCATATAAATTTTTTAATAAATTTTTGCATCATGAAAGACCTAAGATATCACAACTCGGTCATGTCACATAGTAAAATTATTTGAATTAGTAAACTTCGGTTTACTACAATATTTGTTTCAATCATTTCAATGTTTGTATTAAAGACTAGAAGAGAAAACGAATAAATTTTTTGATAAATATTTTCTACCCAATATAATGATTATAACATATAAGTATTTACATTTGCTATCTTAATATGATATTAATTTAGATGAATATCTTTGAAACTCAACAAATTTCTATGAGACTTTGAAGAGAATAGTACATCATTCATAATAAATTTATCTTTTCGGATAATAACATATTTGCTCTTCCGGAACTTTTAAATTAGTCACTTCAAGTAATAATATATCGACTTTTCTAAAGCTTTTAAACATTTTCTCTTCAAGTAATAATTTATTCACTTTCTAGAGCTTCAAAAATTTATCTCTTCAAGTCATGATATAATCGCTCTTCTAGAGCCTTCAAAATCTATCTCTTTAGATAATAATATAGTCGCTCTTCTAGAGCTTTCTATTAGATTGATATTATCATATATAATATTAACATAAAATAAATAATCAAATAAATCAATACGAAATAAATAAATCGATCTATGCCTTATAAACATAAACAAATAAATAAATAGTAAAATAAATTTGTAACCATTAATATACGACATAAATTATAAGAAATATAAAAAAATTTATTTATAAATAGAAAAACTAACAAGTAATTAATTTCAATTACTATTACTTTGATATATAAAAGTGACCTTCATATTTTACTCTTTATTTTTCAATAAGGCTTGACAAGCCTCAATGAGGTGTTTTGGTATACAACGTGTACACGATCAATATTTATTCATTCCACATCTATAATATTTATTTTTTAGAATACTCGAATTTATCTATTTTTATTTCTTTTTTTCATAGTCATCCACTTCGGTGGTGAGATGAAATATTATGGTCATTACGATTATAATGATAATTATTTCGACCATATCCATGGCTATGACCACATCTTCATCCATGTCTAAAATTATTATAAATTGTCACATTCACTTTAGGGAATGGAGTAGATCCAATTGGACGAGATTTATTCTTTTTCATTTTATTTAACCACTAACAAGTATAAAATTGATCCAAAATATTTCTTAAACTTTGCTTCTCGATATGCTACTGTAGGAGCATATTCAAGACATAAAAAGTAGAGAATATTTTTTCAAAATCAAGCACTTATAATCAATAATTCTTATTCGAAATATCAAGAGCCGCAAAATCAAGTTTATAAGGTTTGATATGATAAAAATTCTATAATATAATATATAATAATAATATTAGAAAATAAGAACAAATATAATAATAAAATTAAAGCTTTTCAAATAACATATATTAGATCATTTAAGTCTTTCAAATGTATATTTCATGTATCAATAGACTTAAAGTACATGAATAAATTAGATACATACCTCTTAATGATATAAATAATAATTTAGATCCAATTGGAAGAGTACTTGTGCAGAAGAAATTCAATTGTTGAAACAATTGATTGAGTCTTTTGGTATATACATACCTCATAGTCTATTGTCTTGATTGGTTAGAGCTTCGTGTTGATAACGTGTTATAAAATAAATAGAAATAATAGGAGAATTAAGGAAAAGGATGACAAGAAAATGAAATCACTATAATGTGAATATAAGTGATAAGAACTTCAAAGTTTCTCTTATTCTTTCTAAGAAACTTGTACACCAACTAATGAACAATCAAGCCTATTTATAGGCTTCAAAATTGAGAAGATAATTGAAAGGGACTATGAATAATCAATTGCATCACCCTTTCAATTTCTCATATTGAATGATGAATTGAATCATATTAAAAATCATGAGTAGTGGGAATATGAAAAATAGATGAACATGATGATAGACATTCATTATTTCATAACAAGGAAGGCTTAATTTTTAATCTATCTCCTTGAGATTTTGACCCATTTGAATTTCTTTTTCTAGAGTTTTGATTATATCAATGTCCTCCGGATATTTCAATATTGAATTAATTATTATTTTTTTTGGGCCTTAAAATTTTGAAATTTGACCATAAAAACTTTTTGTAGATAATTTGATGAGATAAAATCATCAACTTTAAATTAAAAAATCCAAGTGCATATATAGTTTATATTTAAAAATACAAATAAAAATTATAAAAAATATATCAAACTACTCGACTCATATTCATTAATAGATTATCCTTTAAACTCATACTCTTTTTATCCTTACATTTAATACCATTAAAATATAATTTATCAAAAAAAAGTTTTATTTTAGTCCTTGTAACTGTTAAACAAATTTTTTTTTTGTTGCTCAATTTTTATATATATAATTTAGTTCTTTATTTCATTTTTTGGACCTTAAAGTTGTCAAAATAACATTTTAATCTCTAAATTGTATAGTTTGTGCAATTAGGTCTCTACATGTTAAGTTTTTTTATTGACATGGTATCTTATATTTTTAATTATAAATAATATATATCGTTTGGACTTTTTAAATGGAATAGAAGATTTGATATTATCAAATTGTTTTAAGAGAGTTCTATTTGATTGAATTTTAAAAATATAAGGACTGAAAAAATATTTTTATATTGGTTTGGGTAATTTGAAAAAAAAAAACATTGATCCGTGATTGAAACTTTATAAGGAACGTTGATAGACAATTGAAATTAACCTCGTAAGGGACATCGATACAATAAACTTTTAGAAGATGAAACTCAATTATTTCCAAATGGCAAGGGATAAATTGAAATTAATCCTAAAAAGAGAGTGTATGCGCTGTCATTTTCATTTTGACTCAAACTGTGAAAAATTAACTTATTTATTTATTTTTAGATTGCTTGCAAGGGTTGGCTTGCACTGCATGCATGGCTTTAGCCGTTCTTGGAATGTGAAGTAATTTTCAAATATCCAACCCCAAAACTGTCCCTCATTGAATAATTATTTTCATCAAGTACGTAGATTCGATGATCCGTAGAAGAAGAGAAAATGATTGACAGAAATGTAAAAAAAAAATGGAGCTAGGCATCGTTTTTTACAAAATAATTAATGTTGTTGTGATTGGGATATATAGGCTTAATCATTGCTCATCGATATTGAGTATTTTATTATTTCATATATAAAAATCAATTTTGACTATTGGGAAAAAAAAACTTAATTGTGTTTATTAACTTCAAATAATTTAATTATTAAAATATTAGTTGTATCCTTACATATTGTCACGCATTCATTCATATATACTTCAAGTTTATGAATTAAAAGAGATATAATTGTGTATTCCATAGCTTATTTTAATGAAACATTCAATAATTTCAGTTTATTTAATTATTATGTATTTTATTATATTGTTCAAAACTTAATATATAGACCGCTAGATGAAAAAAGAAAAAGGAAAAAAAGAACATAATTAAATAATTCTGAATTTCAAAATCAAAGTTTTCTCCAAATAATTCATGGTAATTAATGGTGTTCAGATTCAAATTTTAAATTCAAATTCATCTAATTATTAAGGAAAGGGAAATTTCTCAAAGAAAAAGGCAACTCTAATGCCATTTTTTTAATAAAAAAGAGGGTAATTAATGGTGTTCAGATTCAAATTTTAAATTAAAATTCATCTAATTGCTAAGGAAAGATTTGAACCGGAAATGTCTCCAAGAAAAGGCAACTCTAATACCATATTAGTTCATAAAAAAAAAAAAAGATATATATATCTTGTCCTCGTTTTGTTAAAAAAAAAAAAAAAATGATGGCATCTCCATACAAGTTTGTAAGAGAAGCCCTAAATTCTTGTCTTCCGTCCAAGGATGACGCGTTACTGCCTTGAATAAATAACCATTGTATCCCACTAACCAAAAAGATTACATTTTGTTATTATTACTCAAGTTA
This sequence comes from Dovyalis caffra, assembly GCA_963924115.1. Lineage (NCBI taxonomy): Eukaryota > Viridiplantae > Streptophyta > Magnoliopsida > Malpighiales > Salicaceae > Dovyalis > Dovyalis caffra. The sequence goes on from CAWUPB010001197.1 coordinate 7,458,731, forward strand.
AATATAATAAACTACTAATAAAATCTTAAAAGCCCATCTTTGGCCACTGATTTAGGGATTCCTTGTCATGATTAGGTGTAGCTTTCCACCGCCAGGAAAAGACTAATTCATACCCATAGCATTAGTGCTGGACTCCTGTGGAGATTCCATTAGAGGTAGAGATAGAGATTAGGTAATAAAAAGACTTTTGCATACACAACAGCAAATAGACCCACCAAAATTTTCATCACTCACTTTTTTCCACTCCTCCATGAATGCTTCAAATGAACATGAACATGAACATGCACATGCTTCTAGTGTAGTGACTAGTGAGTGATCTTAATGAAAAAACTAAACCACTCAGGAACAATAAAAAATTGGCCACAGCATTAAAAAAGAAAGCTTTAGGAATGGGAGATAGAAAGGGAGAGTAGAATAACAGCCTTAACATTCCCAACCCATCAACAACACATGGACATAGATCCCAAGTGGCTTTGCCACCTCCACTTTCCCTTCCAACCAAAAAACACCAGAAAAAGCTATCCACTCTCTCCCTCGTTCCTTTCCTAAAAACCACCATTTTTCTATTAGAAAAGCTAACTACAACAGTAAAGTCACATTCTTTTCTTTCTGTTTCTTCCATTCCTCTCTTTCTCCTTCCTTCCTCTATTTCTCCCCCTCTCTCAACTCTCTCTCTCTCTCACTCTCCGCCCTTCTGTTGTTGACCATGGCAACTCTTCAGGACATAGGAGTCTCGGCTTTAATAAACATTATTGGTGCTTTTGCATTCTTGCTAGCTTTTGCTCTTCTGAGAATTCAACCAATCAATGACAGGGTTTACTTTCCAAAGTGGTACATTACTGGAGGAAGGAGCAGCCCAAAAAGGGCTGGAAACTTTGTGGGCAAATTTGTCAACCTCAATGTCAAGACGTACTTTACTTTCTTGAATTGGATGCCGCAAGCCTTGAAGATGAGTGAAGCAGAGATCATCAATCATGCTGGTCTTGACTCTGCTGTTTTTTTGAGGATTTACACTCTCGGGTACTCTTTTCTTTTCCATTAGAAACTCTCAATTTTCTTTTTTAGCAGTAATTTTGGTTGAGCAGTGCTCTCTAGCTTCTTTCTTGTGCCTTATAAATCTAACATGGCTTTGTTCTGGTCATTTAGTAGCTCAGTTTGATAAATGTTCTCAATTTGTCTGACTATGAAAACTATTAGGCAGAAGAAATTGAAAATTTTGCAAGTTTACTATTGACAATGTAAGTTGTTCAAGTGAATTAGTGGCAATTTCTGAATTTTGGTTTCTTGGAGCTTTATTTAGATGTCTATGCAGTACATATGGTGATCTTGGTATATGTCCATCTTGAGCTGTTTATTTAATGTCGATTGAGAGAAGATGCATGTCTTGCTTTATAAGTTCACTTAGCATACCATTGACACTGACTGATGCATTCAATTACATTTTTTTCTTAAATGGGTTCAGAATAAACTCAGTCAAGTTCTAATTTTAACACTATTTTGCTGTCTTTTCTTTATAAAATCAGTTAGGGGTTTGAGAATTTTAAGTTTCAATTTTTACAGCTGTTTAACAACTGGTCTTTTCCAATTCGTCTGGCAGCTTAAAGATTTTTGTACCAATCGCAATCCTTGCGCTCTTAATTCTCATTCCGGTGAATGTATCTAGTGGGACACTGTTCTTCTTAAGGAAAGAATTGGTTTTGAGTGACATTGACAAGCTTTCAATATCAAACGTTCGTCCTCGTTCCATAAGGTAACTTTGTCCTTCATTTAGGTAGAGCAAAAATATACTGACTTTGCGTATGCATTTCTGATGTACTGTTTTGTTCACTTTTTTTAATCATTACTTTAATTGTTTCTTTATGATTTTCTGCTTGAATTACCTTTTTGGTAATGGATGTGATTTCCTTACAAATAGGTGAAATTGACACTTGTTAGTGTTACTCATCAACTTGAAGGAAGAAAAGGGAACATCCATGATTATGTGTGGTTTATGGAGTTATAACTGAGCATATTCCAATTAAAGTTTCAAAAATTACAAAAATTACAGAGACATGGCTTAATTGGATATTGTGAGTTGAATGACATAACATCAATTTGATAGTCCAGCTTAAGTGCCTACTGCCTAGGAGAAAAAGCCCAGATGCAGAATGGCTTCTTTATGTCTTATTGCTTTATTGCGACTTTTGAAAATTTACATTTTAGTAGTATATTCTGAAGGATTTTTTTTTTTTTTAAATCGATTTCAGATTCTTTATCCACATTGCATTGCAATATGCATTCACTATATGGATTTGCTTCTTGCTCTACAAGGAATATGATCATGTAGCATCAATGAGATTGCGATTTTTGGGTTCACAAAGAAGGCGTGCTGAACAGTTCACTGTGAGTTGGACTCAAATTTTCTTTATTGTTTATGCAAAATTTTTATGCATGATAGCAATCAAAAGTAAACAAACATATGATTATTTTGTTTCAGTCATCAAGTCTCTTGTATTGGAAATCCATTTACTTTATATGATGATCTAACTACATGCTTAGTTTCTGCTTTTCTAGAAGGCTTGCTTTTTTGTTATTTTTTATGGTTTATTTGACATATGAAAAGACATGTTCAAGAAACAAAAGAAGAAGATGCAACTCATAATTACATTAGAGGATAAAGCTGGTATTCTTCTCATAAACTTATTATCTTTTGCAGGTAGTGGTCAGGAATGTTCCACGTGTTTCTGGTCGGTCAGTATTAGACACAGTGGAACAATTTTTCCAAACAAACCATCCAAATACTTATCTTTGTCAGCAGGTACCATAGTTTTATTGCAATTTATCTTGACTTATTTTCATTTCTTTTTTCCATAATTTTAATTTGGTTAATATGAAAATGGTCTTCTTATGGATTTTATGTTTGGATGATATATGCATGATTGTGAGTTATCTTGAATAATTTTTTATTTTTTTTCATAAAGAGTAATTTGATTTAAATGAAAATAGGCATTCCATGGATTTTATAGGAGGATGATATATGCATGGTTTATGTGATTGATATTTTCTTGGCCTTATGATTTATTGAAGAGAATTGGAAATTTCGTTTCAGGCAGTCTATAATGCAAACAAATTTGCAAAACTTGTGAGAAAAAGAGATAGACTTCAAAATTGGCTCGATTATAACCAGCTTAAATTTGAAAGACATCCAGACAAGAGGCCCACTCGAAAGGTATTGTGTATTTGGACATGTGTAATCTTAACTTTCTTCTATTGTGTGTGTGCATCACTGTATGTGTATGCATGTGTTTGTTAGGGATCATTGGAAAAACCAACAAGTCTTGCACCACTGAACAACATGGTATATAATTCAAGTTTTTGAGAGATTGTAAAATTTATTTCTCCATTCATATAGATGACACATGTCAATTTCAATTCCATCCATGACTAATAGACCTTTTGTCTTTGTAGATTGTCAAATGAATTTTAGTTTATATGTGTGCAAGATTTTACAATATGAGACATTCCAATTGATTTGAAAACTAACTCACATGATTTATAAACATTATGTCCAATGATTGAATTGGTGATAGTTAGATACAAAAAGTCATGGAATGATGTCATTCATGGAAGCTGTATACCTTTTGAATTAAACTTACTGGACCAAAAGTCTACTGTTCTGTTAAAAGAGCATTACATTGATGGTTTGACTTGTTTATTTTTCAGAAAGGTTTTCTAGGACTCTGGGGCGAAAGAGTTGATTCTATTGAATACTACAAACACCAAATAAAGCATTTGGAGAAAAATGTAAGTCATGAATTCTATTCTGTGTTCAACCTACCAATGTTTCTTTATGTTAAAGCTTAGTTGTCCTATACCATATTTTTTAACTTGTTTTGGATTCAATTTTTTGCTACTCAAAATTGTTGATTAAGGCGCAGGTTACTGATTTTAAGACTATTTTGTTGCTTGATGCATTTATTCACTGCCTATATGTTTCAGATGGCATTGGAGCGCCAAAAAATTCTCGCAGACTCAAAATCTATATTGCCTGTTTCTTTTGTTTCTTTTAATTCGCGCTGGGGGGCTGCTGTTTGTGCACAAACACAACAGAGCAAGAATCCAACATTATGGTTGACAAATTGGGCCCCAGAACCTCGTGATATTTATTGGCGTAATCTGGCTATACCATTTATGTCATTGACTGTCCGAAAGCTTATAATATCTGTGTCAGTGTTTGCTTTGGTGTTTTTCTACATGATACCCATAGCTTTTGTGCAATCCCTTGCAAATTTAGAGGGTCTCGAGAAAGTTGCTCCTTTCCTCAGGCCGGTCATAGAATTGTAAGTATGTAATTGTTTCTTCATTTTGTGAGCTGTCTAGTTTCGTGCCAGATGAATCGAAGTTTTACAAATGACTATTTCTTGTTTTTAACGTTGTTTTTACTATGTTATTGTGATCAGTATTTGCAACTTGATGTTCTTATTGCCATATTATTGTTCAGGCACAATTCTTTGAGTTACCTATGCTTCATTAGTATTTGAATGTCTGTTGGCAATTTAACTTAATGATTTGGGTCTTGACATCTCTACTGTGTTGTAGAGGATTTGATGATCATTAATATGCTTTGTTTAGGCTATCGCTCATTTCTTGCACACATGACATTCTAGGCTAGCATTAATGACATTTTAATCATACAATAATTTAGATGCCTTTCAAGATTTACAATGCAAATAAAATAGTGTCTTTTCCTCCATACTATGTAATTTTGTGCAGGAAATTTATCAAGTCATTCCTACAAGGTTTCCTTCCTGGTCTTGCACTTAAAATATTCTTGTATATTCTGCCAACGGTTTTGATGATAATGTCAAAAATTGAGGGATATATTGCACATTCAACTCTGGAGCGAAGAGCAGCAGCAAAGTATTACTACTTTATGTTAGTGAATGTATTCTTGGGAAGCATAATTACTGGAACAGCTTTTGAGCAGCTGCATGCTTTCCTTCACCAATCACCAACCCAGTAAGTTTTATATCGCTATGATTTTAGCTTTCATAGTTTCTCCATTTGAAAAATTTATTATAGATTGTGGGTAACATAATGTCAAAAATAGAGCTATAAGTACAATTATGCCATGCAAAACAGGAAACATCATAAATCAATGCAATTGTATTGCAACTGGTTCTCTTATACAACATAAGATATAACAGTCATATGATGCGTATCTCATGATACAACATTGTCTGATTCTTGATTTGTATTGCGCAAAGCAACCATATATTTCAAAGTTTTACTCATTTTTTCGACACTCGCAATCTCTATATGTTCCAATCATGATTTTAGAAGAAAAAAAAATTAATTGCAGGATTCCTAGGACTATTGGGGTTTCCATACCAATGAAGGCTACCTTTTTCATTACATATATTATGGTTGATGGATGGGCTGGTATTGCTGGAGAGATTCTCAGATTGAAGCCATTGGTCATATTTCATCTTAAGAACATTTTTATGGTAAAGACTGAAAGGGACAGAGAAAGGGCCATGGACCCTGGTAGTGTAGATTTCCCAGAGACTATCCCAAGCCTCCAATTATACTTTCTTCTGGGAATCGTGTATGCAGTGGTCACTCCAATACTGCTTCCTTTTATTCTAGTGTTCTTTGCTTTCGCATACTTGGTTTACCGGCATCAGGTCAGTATATTCAGGATGCTTGCTTTTATTTATTTATTTTTTTTTAAAAAAAGCCTTTATACTATGCTTATTAGCATTATGTTACTTATTGGCATCTTAAAGTAGATTAAACAACATCTTGGAATTAAGCCCAAGAAATTGCTTTGGGATTTTAGATTGGCCAAGGTTTGGAACCCACAATCCTGTTACTCTTGTGATTGTAAAGATGATGTTCTAGAAAGCCAGCTGTTTGGTATTGTGTAAAATCCTTACTATCTTTTGTTTGTGGTGCCCACACAACTTTTGTAGCTTAACTTCAAAATTTGACAGAGAGGTGTTTGGTGATGCTGCTGCTATACTCCTAAGATTGCCCTTCTCTTATAGAAGCAGATAAATCTAACTTGCAATCAGTGAGATGGAGAGTTTTTTGCCCTATAACAACTTGTTACCATAAGACAATCAATAGTAATACCAAACACAGCAAAAACATTAATGCATTGCTAGTCACTCATTGAAATGATATACACTATGAATGTAAATTTCCAATGTCCTTTCCAGAACTGTCTTATCCAAATGCAATATTTCGTACATCCTCGAATGTGTAAAATTTGCTAATAAGTTAATACCTGTTGGCAATTATTACAATAGTATTAGTATCACTGTTCTTTTAATGTATTCTACAAAGAAATTTGTACTTAGTTAATTTGTTAGATAAAAAATCAACTTGTAAGTTGGGACTCGTTTTTGCAAAGGGATGCTAGGCCTAGAGTTTGAGTCCCACTTTAGGCAGGGAGGGAAAGCTCAAAGGTTCAATGCCAAATGTACTATTTTTTACATGAATAAAATAAGTGATGCTAGAATTCTTTTTATGGTCAATTATCTGAATATTTTACTGTAGTATATTTTCTAGGCATTAGTTTAACTTGTTGGTTTGTATATCTACTTCATATTGCAGATAGTTAATGTCTACAATCAACAATACGAGAGTGCTGCTGCATTCTGGCCACATGTTCACAGCCGTATAATTGCAAGCTTATTGATTTCTCAACTCTTACTATTGGGTTTGCTCAGTACAAAAAAAGCAGCTAATTCCACTCCTTTGTTAGTTGTCTTGCCCGTATTAACATTATACTTCCACAAGTATTGTAAGAGTCGCTTTGAACCTGCATTTAGAAAGTACCCTCTTGAGGTAAGTTTTGTAATTTGCAAGTAAAGAGATTATCAAAATTTTCATTGGTTTATGAAATCAGTTTTTCAACTATAAACTTGTGATTTGAAAAGAGGCACGAGGTATGTTTGTTTTCAAGCACTGATCTCTCTGTTTTCCCCTTGGAACTAATTTCAGGAAGCCATGGCGAAAGATATATTAGATCGAACTACAGAATCTGGTGTGAACTTGAAAGCATATCTGGCTGATGCATATTTGCACCCAATTTTCCGGTCATTTGAGGAAGAAGAATTGGTTGAGGTCAAGGTAGAAGAGAAAAACCGCAAACTACTAGTGATCGAACCAGTGAACTCAGCTCCCCCTCTCCACCACATCAAGTCAATCATCCTTCATCCCCACCACATTATGTCTATCATCCTTCTTCTCCACCTCACCATGTCTATGAACCTTCCTCTCCATCCCATTATGCGTATCATTACGAAAATGATATCTATCATCCTCCCTCCCCACCCCATTACGCCTATCATTACGAAAATGAGCCTTGATATCATGGAGGTACTAATCTACAAGATCAATTGCTGACCATTTTTTTTTTAAAAAAAAATTCCTAATTTCTAGTGCTCATTTAGATTGTTTAGCTTTCTTTCAGATTGTAATTGTTGGTTTGTCAATGTAATCACTCCCGGCTAAAATATGATTGGAATTTCCTCGTTGTTATATATTTGACTTTGAGAAATTTCATAGCCATCCTAAATTTTATTTCTTGTTATTTTTTGTAAATTTGTTCTTGTGGAAAGAAAACCTTGTGTTCTAGCATGTGTGATTGTTCGGTTGTAAACGATTCTGTGCGGCAATGGCCAAGAGTTGAGCGAGACTTGGGGGCCTACGTTTAGTTCCTCTGCGCCAAACTATCATGTACGTACGTGCGCCATAATATACTCAAATAGTTCTTCGGACTTCAGAGGCCTAGAACGAACATAGTACTTGAAAAAATCTGTTAAGCAAGTTTCAGTTGTCTAAACACACTGGTTGCATTGCTTATTTCTTTATATGTTGTCTGGTCTGTTTATGACCAATGCCAAGGTTCAGTTTGATAATTTAAGGTTGCTAGAGCATACAGCCTACCAGTTCAAGGGGAAAAAAACAAAAAATCAAAGAGGAAATTCAAATTCAAAGTCTGGATTTCTGCCCCAAACTATCCTAGAGAGTGGAAATTCAGGGATTTATTTTGAATTCAAAAATTTCCATTTCTTTACCATATCATTTATCAACAGACGTTTATTTTTGGCATTAATCTGATATCCCTTCAGTTCCGACATATTTGTCAGGTTGCACCTTATAAGAAGGTGAGGAAGGTGATCTTTACGCAATCAATCCCAAAGTCTGCAGCTGGAAAGATACTCAGGACGAAACTCAGTTCCGACATAAATTTTTCTGTTTTCCTCTTCCTAGGCTGCAAATTGAGTAGTTTTTCGGTCTGGGACAGAAGGCTTTGTTAAGTTGCATATGAGCTGCCCATGGAAATTTTGCAATTTGTTTTCTGTAGTTAGAAATCAAGTTCTTTATAATTTATTGTTTGAATTCTTCAATAATTGAGGGATTAATATTAACAATAGGAATTGAATTGAATTTTGACTTTCTTTGTTCTCTTAGTCATTCTAGCTTCTTTGATTTTCAGAATTTCAATCTGTGAAATTGTTATATATACAGGGATATGGCCTGACTGAGTCACGGCTGTAGGAACCCCTGGCTTCAACACCAAAACTTTCAAAAATATTCTTCCATTGGACTTTTGGCTCCAAATACCGAAGGCAAAGTGGTGGATTATATTACTGGTACTTTACTGCCTCCTGGAGAAAGTGGTGAGCTTTGGGTACGGGGACCTGGAGTTATGAAAGGTGATAAATTTTATACCCTTTTTAATTGCTTGAAGTGCTCGCAATACTGGAAATGCTCATAGTTATATGTAATATCACTGGAATCACAAATTAAATATTGCTTGCTCTTTATTCTCAGCACCAGCCCTCAGTTAGTTTGATTTTTTGTTGCTCATTTGGGCTCATTGTTTTCATCTTAGAGCCCAAGAGGCATCTGTCTTTATTGCTAGTGCTAGAAGGTTTCATGGTTTACTCCTCTATGGGCATTTTGTTATATTGTTTTGCTGCTTAGGATCTTTGATGACCTCATCTTTCATATTGGGCTGGGCAAAGCAAATATTTGTATTTCTATTCATTTCTGAAAGCCAAATGGTTACAATCTTTGAATCTGCACCCAAGTTGTTTATCTTTTCTTTTTGTTTAGAAAGGAAAATAGTTCATTAAGAACCTTGTCCAATGAACTTTCAATTAAAAGTATCCTATGCTACAACAGTTTTTTCATGCAGGTGTTGTCTTTTGGTAATGCAAATATCCCGTAAATTTTAATTTGTGTCCATGGAATCATCTTAAACAGTTCAGCAACCTCTTGTTTTGCCCCACAGTCTCCCCCTCCCCCCAACCCAAAAAAGGACCTCCTGCTGCCATCACCTAGCTGTTCCTCCCAATTTTATTGCAAAACAAACTAAGTGTGGTATTTTTCTCTTTTAATTGTTCCTCTGAATGTTCTTAATTAATTTGGTTACTTCCCCTCAAATTTCCAGAGTACTTAAATGATAGAGTGGCAGCTGCATCGACCATTGACAAGGATGTTGTTTATATTGATCATGATGGGTTTTTTATATGTAGTTGAACGCTTGAAAGAGATTATCAAGTACAAGGGTTTTCTGGTATAGATTACTACTCTGAATTATACAACTTCCTTACAAAACTATTTATTTGAAATTGCAATTTAATAGAAGTGCTGGCCTTTGTATGGACTTTGGTATGATAATAAATGACAAAGTGCTGGCCTTTGTATGGACTTTGATCATGTGAACAATCGCAGTTTGTATTCAATTTATTTTTACATTATTTTGTTGTGAAAAATGCAATCGACTTTCACAGCGTAAGAGCAGCTGTATATGGATTATACTAATATCTAAGTAGTGTTTTGAACTAAATAAATGTTGATAGACAATTTGAAATGATTGTGGTTTTGTTGGTTTGTATGTGACAACTTTGTCCCTTCTGCAGATTGCTCCTGCTGCGTTAGAGGCTTTATTGATTTCCCATCGTGAGATACTTGATGCTGCTGTAATACCATAAGTAGAGATAAGTGTTCTCCAATAATTTATAGGTAAAACAGCTGACATATTTAACATTTAAACATCAACAAAATCGTTTATGGTCAGTCTTGAAACATAGTTACAGCGTCAGATTGTTGATATCCGAAGAGAAATGTTATACTATATATTATCAATGGTACCCCTCATTAATCATTATCAGTTTATCACAGTCTCTACATGTCCCATGATTGCTTCGCTTGAATTTCAGCAACTATGAATATGACCATTTCATCATGATTTTCCAGTGCCATCGGTAAAGAATGCCAGGAGATACCAGTAGCATTTGTAGTCAAGAGGCAGGGAAGCATGCTAACACAGGAAGCTATTATCGGCTATATATGTGGCAGAGAAGGTAGTTTTCTCTGACCTAATGGAGTTCTTTGAACTCGTGCACAAATAACTTTTAACAGTTTACCCACATCTCACGAACATGGTTCACAAGTGATAACGAAACCTGAGCTGTGTGTGCTGGGATTTTGGCTCTGTCCATGGTGGTGACAAACACTAAAGGTTAAAACCTTTTCTAGTCAGGTTGCACCTTATAAGAAGGTGAGGAAGGTGATCTTTACGCAATCAATCCCAAAGTCTGCAGCTGGAAAGATGCTCAGGACGAAACTCAAGAACTACTTGACTTCCAGGCTGTAATGTGTCTTCTTCACGCAAGTTTTGGTGTAGCATTGGGAAAAATGATGTCTCAACTTTTGGTCATAGGAATTAGAAAGATTAAGAATCCACTTGGCGTAACTTTTGTAAATTGGATTGAGTTGTTTTTTAACTTTAAACGAAGAAAAATCATAGGCGTACTTGGTTAGACATAATCCTTGTCTTGAATCAGAAAGTTGTATGTAAATTTTCGTCAAAATTTTAGCTTATTGGTTCTAACTCACAACATTTATATCCTTCAAAATTATAATGATAAAATGCTTTTAGTTAGTTCTTGTCAAATTTACTTCTAATTTGAATTATTTTTGTCATAAATTTATGAAAAATAACTTTTCAAATATGACTCAAATCTAAAACTAATTATTTATAGGTCACATCAAATAAACTATAATTCTTTTCAGCTTAAGACACAAAATGAGGAGTGAACTTTCCCATTTTTTTTTCCCCTTGAATTTGCAGCTCAGCTTTAAAATTACTCTCTTTCTGGTGTCTTCTTTTTCACTTGTATTGAGCAAGACTCTCATTGCCCTGAAATAACTGGCAAGGAAGAGGAAAAATCCAAGTGATTTTGCTAAATGATTTTGCTAGTAAGAAAAAAAAAAAAGGCTGGAGAGTTAATCGAGAGAAGGAAAATGCTTGGAAGGTTCCTTCAAACCGTCCTTGTTAATTAAGAAGTCGACTCTACCCTACACCATTTGTTTTTATTGATCGCACAGTTTCCATGCTCTAAAAATCTTAAACAATCCAATGCCGGTTAATTTCTCTAATAATGCATGCAATAAACTTTTCCATTCAAGAATTGTCAAGCTATTACTGGTATAGAAACCTTGCTTCCCTGATAATTAATTAATTATAATCATGGATATATTCTGATTGTGCATTAATTCTTTGACTTTGAAGTTAGAATAATTTTACCGTAGCCCTCTTAAACAATTATCCAATAGACTCCACCTTTGAAAAATTCCCGGGAAAAACCGGTAGTATCTGTTACAAGAAGTGCAGAGCCAATCTCATCTTCTTAGAAACCAACCTTACTTTATGTCCATACAAAAACGTTTGGACCCCTCCACGAAATTTTTTTTTAAAAAGAGTTTGAAATTGTTCCTTCTCTCTTTTTCGACTCTCCTTCACTTCCTTCCTTGTACTCTTCCTATGGCTACTTCTTTAGCGACTCAAACTGTACAACTCTGTCACTACCACTCAAAACAATTTTCTTTCAAATCACAGTCACCTGTCAATAGGAAGATCCATACAAGAACATCAATTGGTGTTTTCAATGGCTTCCAAAATGTATATACCCAACCTTATTTGCATAAGCCTTCGGTTCTCGAGCCTAATTCAAGGTTCTTGCAAATGGATCCTCAAGAAGCCTGCTCTAGTCGAGGGGTTTCGGTGCAATCTATGAGCTCAGAAGGGAGTACTAGTTCTCCAACTATTTCTCAAAAGGTTAGTGTTGTTCTTTTTAATTCGCTGTCTTTTTATTTTATTTTGATGCTTTCTTTCTGGATGATTTCTGCCAATTGGTGTTGAGTTCTTGCAATTAATTGAGTTGATGTAACTACATGATTGCTTCCTTTTTATAACGATTGTATTAGGTGATTGGGATTTTGCATTTGCTTCTTTCACTTGGGATTATTCTTGCAATGGATAAGTTGTTGAAAAAGGCATTTGTGGCTGCTGCTATTAAGTTCCCAAGTGCACTATTTGGCATGTTTTGCATATTCTCAGTTTTAGTCATTCTTGATATTACCATTCCGGCTGCTGCTACAAGCTTGATGAACTTCTTCGAGCCAGCACTATTGTTCATTCAGAGATGGCTTCCATTGTTCTACGTTCCATCATTGGTTATTTTGCCTCTTTCTGTTAAAGACATCCCTGCTGCATCAGGCGTCAAGATTTGCTTCATCACAGGTAAAATGAAGCTTTTTGTTGATTCACTGCTTCACTTTTGAAATCCTGTAATATAATTGACCTACTCTTCACTCTGCCTTCGTGAGCATTGCAAATTACTAATGTTGTTAGTTGAAATCATAGAAATGATTGCAAGCTCAAAAGCCAGAAAAACTTAATGTCCTCCTTCATTCTCCTTATGCTTCAAGTTATGTGCTGTCATTTTTCATTATTAATATGTCTGATCCAATGGTTACCAGTTTTTAGATTCATTTTGGTTATTATTCATATGCCATCAGCCAGTATTCCCATGTGGACTTCCATTTCGGTGGGATCATATTCCAATTTGTGTCTTGTAATAACAAAAACAATATAAATACTTTCTAATAACTGCAGCTGGAGGTTGGCTGGCTTCACTTTGTGTGGCGGGTTTTACAGCTATTGCTGTGAGAAAAATGGTGAAGACAGAAATGACTGATGCTGAGCCTATGGCAAAACCGTCTCCTTTTTCTCCAGTAGAAGTTTGGGCTTGGAGTGGGGTCTTCCTTGTATCATTTGTTGCTGCATTATTCTATAGAACGGCATTGGGGACTGCTGCCAGAACATGCCTTCCTTTCCTACTAGCATCCACCGTGCTAGGCTATATGGTTGGTTCTGGGTAAAATCAGTTTCCTCAGATTAGCAGCATCTATGTTCACAAGTTTTTTTTTTTTTTTTTTTTTTCAGACCAAATTAAGGAGGAAAGAAATTTTGCATACATTCATTATAATTGTAGCTCAGTTAAAAAAATATGGTTGTTTTACTTTTCTGGTTTTCAGGCTACCATCTGGTGTGAAGAAGGTTTTCCATCCCATTATTTGTTGTGCACTATCTGCAGATTTGGCAGCGCTGGCCTTTGGGTACCTTTCCCAATCTGGACTTGATCCCGTTCTAGGTACTACTTTTAAAGTGTTTGGTGTCTTCATATAGTTAAGTTTATTTTCTGTTTTGGAGCAACAGCAAAAGAAAAAAATACAGAAATCTATTACAAGTGACAAAAATTGCTCGAACAAAGTGCTTGTATAATTTTGACCCACAAGCCATCTCTTGCTTTTCCTTTCTATCTTATGTGTTAGTTTTCTATAGTGTGTTATATTTTCGATTGTTACATATACAGTTGTAGAGGACAAAACCTAGAGGGGCCATTAGGCATTCCTCATCAACAAAGTTAGATATCATAGGCTTTAAGCAAGATGGAGTGCCCTCGAACATTTTATTTATTTTCATTAATGATAAAAGATGGTGATTTATGATCTAACAATGGGCATTTCTAATTTCAAAACTGAAGGTAACTGAGATATAGTTTCACAAATATTTTGGACAACAAATTCTTAAATTTCAGGGACAGGAATCTTGATTCTTGAAGTTCAAAAGCTGTTTCTATCTAGTTAATGGTGGAATTCAAATCACATAGCACACGAGGATTAAAAACTTAGACGAGAACTCCCTCTTTTTTGCACTGTCCTTTTCTGGTAATTTTTTTCATCAAATTTCACCACGCTTAGTTATGGTAATTTTCTTCCAACGCACACAGGATATTACCTTACAAAAATTTCATCTAATCCTGGAGCTGGCGATGTGTTAATGGGATTCTTGGGATCTGTCATTCTTTCCTTTGCCTTCTCAATGTTCAAGCAGAGAAAGGTAACTTCTATTATCACAATCCATGCCAACAGGTTGTGTTCATTCTGTATTAAGTGGACATGCTTTAAATGGCTGTTAATTAGGAAGGAGTAGTGTTTCTTTTTGTATAATCGTAACTACTACTTTGGTGTTGCCAACCAAACTATCTGCTTTTTTTTTTTTTTTTCATTTGATAATGGAAGAAAATGTGTTTGAAATTCAGAGTAGAGGATAAGCAATGAAAAACCTCAAGATATCTGAACCTAGCTAGAATTTTGGAATCTAGTATATTGTATCTACCTTTATATGAATCTGTCCTCTAGATAGTATGCTATATACACTTTGCCACACTACTGTATGTCGTTTTTGATTTAGAATAATAAAAATTTAACATCAGATGATGCTCTAACTTGCTCGTCCTTTGTCATGGCGAAGTGATTTTGTATACTCTGGTGCTTTTGCAGCTTGTTAAGAGACATGCGGCTGAGATTTTCACGTCTGTCATCGTTGCAACATTATTTTCGTTGTATTCAACTGCTCTTGCAGGGCGTCTTCTTGAGTTAGAACCAACATTGACTGTATCTATTCTTCCCAGATGCATAACTGTGGCATTAGCTCTCAGCATTGTGTCATTCTTTGAAGGTATAGTAATGTTTCAGAACACTGTGGCTGGAGGCATGCAATTCCATATATGGACATCCATTCTTGATGATAAAGTTAAATTTGACATATCAATCACCATTACATAGAGTAGAATTTATTTCCAATTTGTTTAACAACTTTGGTCATTCAGTACACCATGTACTGCAGATGATTATTGTGAATCTTTACTATTTTTTACGGAATTAATTTTACATATTGGTTGTAGGTGCCAATTCATCTGTCACAGCCGCTGTAGTTGTTGTAACTGGTCTCATTGGAGCAAATTTTGTGCAAGCAATGCTCGATAAATTACAGTTTCGTGATCCCATTGCTCGTGGAATAGCAACTGCTTCCAGGTGTGTGCTTTGTCAAAAACAAATCAGTGCGAACTCAGGCACTAAACAATATCTACAAGCATAGACTCTTCCCTTCATTAATTATACAAAATATAGGCAACTATTGTTCTCACAACTCACATGCATAGTTTTCATTCAGGGGACTGCAATAAAAATGCATCTGGGACCAATAATTTCTGATAGCAATATGCTTGGTGTTGGCCAGAAACAGGAAACTAAGTCTCTCCAAAGAAACTTGAAATTGGTTAATAATTAAGCTATGCAATATGTAGAAAACTCTGAATGCTGCTGAGATTCACATTGCTGAATCTTATAAAAGTCAAAATCATTTTAGAGTTGGACTAGGCAATGAAAGATGATTTGTGTTTTTCATTTTCGGTTCAATTTTTCGGTCATTTTGGTTATAGCATACAAGAATTATAACTGTAAATTGAAAATAAGCAGCATGAGAGGATGCTCAAACTTTGCTCGCTGAATTGGACTTGATGCTCAATCTTGAGTTAAGCTTTAAAAATCCTACTCAAGTTTGTTTGTGACCTTGGTTATAGTTGTAGCATGTGATGCTGATATCTCAGTGTGCCTGTTCTGTTCAGACTACAACTCAACATACTCGGTCCAGAGTATTGTATTCATATCCTAATTTTGGTTTCTGGTGTGAAAATATTGCCAAGTTTTGTATGAGCTTTCCCGATCCTGCATTTATGTTTTTCGTTCTTAATTGTTTCAGTGCTCATGGATTGGGAACAGCAGCCTTATCCGCCAAGGAACCTGAGGCACTTCCATTTTGCGCCATTGCTTATGCTCTTACTGGTATATTTGGCTCTTTATTTTGTTCAGTTCCTGCAGTTAGGCAGAGCTTACTTGCAATAATTGGCTGAAAGTTCGGGCAGCTTTTGGTTATTGGTGGACATACAGTACACACTCCTTTGGTTGATTATTTTTGTCCTCCCCAGCATTATTTTATGTAGCGTACATAGATAATTGCCAACCTTTGTATCATTGACAACAGTGAATGGTGTATAGAAGTTGTTATCACACTTGTCCAAAAATTTCTCGCCTCCTTTCAATTGGATTTTTTTTTCTTGGTTATTCGGAGGCTCAACCGGCATGAGCTATATAACCTGGGTCATCCTTCCCCTTTTACCTAAATAAATCTACCTAGTAAAATGACAATAACAATAAAAGTCAGTGAATAGTGAAGTGATGTTCTCTTGTTGGAATGAAATTCTCAAGAAAAGAAGAAAAAAAAAGATGTCAAGAGATGAAGAGAGAGAACTGCTGCCAAATCTTACTAAGTTGACTGTTTCTGGTTGCTGCAAATTGTCATCGCTGCCATTATCACTTGTTTCACTCAGAGAGCTAGATATATGGCATTGCAACGTGACTTTATTAAATTCATTTCATAACTTAGCACTCTCACTTCCCTTATGCTCGGATTCTTGGATGAGCCGATGAGGTGACATCCTATCCGCATAGGATGCTGCGAAACCTCATCAGTACTGCTCTTTAAAACTTGCGAGTTCTACATCTTTGGAAGCTTGAACTGTTCGCTGGGGACTTATTTCCTTGCCTCAATTCCTCTGAGGGATTGCTTTTTTATTATTGTAATTAGCTTAAGAAATTAACAGAGCAATGCTTGCGAAATCTCACCACTCTTCGTAAATTGGAAATCCGATATCTGACCAAGCTTGAAGTGTTCAATGAGTACTTTGCTGGCCTCAGTTCGTTGGAGGAGTTGTCTTTTGAAAGTTGTACGTGATGAGGTTGAGTCTTTAGCAGGGCAAGGCTTGCAACAGCCCATCTCTCTTAAAAGAGTACTTTTAAGAAATTAAAATCATTGGCAGAAGGGATTCATCTCTCTTGAAGTTTTTGTCGTTATTCCATCGCAAAATGGTCGACCAATTAATTCAAGAAGGCTGCCTATTTTCTTACAACTAGCCTACTGAAACGTTCATGTCGTTATTTAGCAACGGAAATTATGTTTCTGTCTATATTCCATCGCAAAATATGTGGTCAATTGATTGAACACCTGATGTCCCTCTAGGATTTGTGCTTAGATGGGCTTGACAAGTTGGGAAATCTTGCCGGATGCCATAGCTCAATTCAGTGCACTGCAATATCTAGAAATACTTGGCTGTCCCACTCCCAACTCGGCATCGTTGCCAGACTCATTGGGAAACCTCATCAAATCACTGCAAACTTTAAAAATTTAGAGTTGCCCAAAGCTGACGTCTCTTCCAATTAAGTTCCAACATGCATCAGGAATCTCACCACCCTAAAGTATTTCAGTATTTTTTTTTATGCTGTCCAGAACTTGTGAAACATTGTGAGGAGCAAACAGGAGGGAACTGGTACAAGAATTGGATAGGACACATTCCAGACGTTGATATGCACACTGGTAGCTATGACTCTAGTTTTATAAGAAAGAGTGACGAGTTTTGAGTAAATCAAATCTCTTATGAAATGGGTATATAAGATGTCAATTTATTTCAAGAGACTTGGAAGTCGGAATATCAACTTTGATAATGGTGGCTTTGGAATTCGCATGCCACATTGCCATTTTTTATAGATAATTACAATATATATATATATATATATATATATATATATGTCAACATTTTTAAATTATTCAATTTTGAATTTAACTTTTTATGTGACAAAAACTATATATACTTTTTAAAAAATTAACATTTTCGCTCAATTTTGCTTTCGTATTGTTATAACTTGGTTAGAAGAGAAGAGAAGAGAAGAGAAGAGGAGAAGGATTGCCATACAATTAATCTGATAAAATAAATGTTCAATCTTGTGAGAAAAGCTTACTAGTAATATTTAATGGTATTTAAATATCAACTAAATGCTTGACTATCTGCCATGTTAGTCAACTCAGCCAACTATGCTGTCTTTATATAATAATATTATTATGAACTTGTAAATTGAACCCAGGTGAAGGAGTGTGTTATCATTGAATCAACCCTAACTTTAGGTTCTATAGTTTCGTTGTATGAAGATACTTTTTTAAGTTTTGATTCTAATATAGTTGTGATGAAATCTTTTAAAATATGTGCATTGTGAGTATTTTATATAAAAATTTCAAATAATTTATTTATTTTTTGTTTAAATTATTTTAAATATATATTCTATCGATCTAGGTGTTATGTACTTAAAATTAGCAACAAAAAAAAATCTTAATTTTCATGGATACCAAAAAAAAAAAAAAAAAAAATTGTTTGAATAAACAATCTACAGTTAACTTTTTTGTTTTTAAGGACTGTTTTGAGATTTGAAGAAAAAAGGAGGACTCCCTTGAGATATGAGAAACTGTTGCTCCAAACGAATGTTTCATGTTTGTATAGAGAGAGAGAGAGTGGACAAGAGCTTTCAGTTGGTGATGGCAGTGACAGTGTGACACAAAGAACTCAAAAGACGCTCACTTTAAGGTAATGAAAATAGCTCTTCAATTTTGGAAACAATCAAACTACCAGAAATCAGCTTCTTCTTTTTTTTTTTTTTCGAATCTACAAGTGTAAATTTCTTTCTTTATCTTTGTTATTTTTTTTTTTTTGTACAATTTATTCTTTATCTTTGAAGCTTGAGTTGTTGTTTTCAAGTTCTTTAGTTTGTTTCTTTTTCTTTTTTCAGTTAGCTTTTTCTTTATTCACCCTTTAAAGGGGTTTTCTTACAAGGGTGTTTTTTGTTTTCCTTCAAACTTCGTGCTTTTTTTGTAGATTTAATCTGTTTTTAATTTAATTTTATGAATGGTCTGTTTTCAGAGCTTGAACTCTACTGCATTTTTGCAACATTGCTCTTCCTTTTTAGGCACTGTACTTTTTTTTTTCTTTTTCTTGCTTTCTTATGAAGTATTGTGGGATTTGTATCATATTTCTGTCTTATAGATTCTCGTCTTGAAGTAATTTTGGTGCATATCGTAATGTTCTCTTTAGTCTTTATGATCCTACAGCATTGTACTGAGCTTTTTCCCTGTAATTTTCTCTGCTCATTCATGTATTTTTGTGGTGCTCTTATGCTTTCTTTGTGATATACTGGTTCAGCCTGTTTTTGAGTATTCTTACTTGATACAGCTTGCAAATAACTGCAATTTCATGTCTTTCTACTGAATTTGAGTCATGTCTTTCTTTTTGCCTTTTCTACTGCTAATGATTATGTTATGTGCCTCACTGCCTAATCTTTTCGAGTACTTCGCACTTCATCTTTGGATGATTCAAATTCCTCAAATCTTTTTTTCTTCCTCATCTTCATGTCTCAACCATCATATATGCAACATTTTGATTGGTCAAATCCAAAGGTTCTGTTCTGTTTTTTCTATCTATCAGTGAACTTGTAAAGTTAATTATGAGAATGGATCTGTTTTGCATATGTAGAAATTTGGTTTAGAAATGAGCTGGGTATTTCTTTTGTTATTAGATTTTCAATGCAAAACATCACAGCCAAGAAAAATTTCTGCAGTGAAAAATATCCTCATCAAAATGGTTGAGAATTTTGCATTTCTTACTATTCTATTTCAATATGCTTTCTATGTTTGGCTGGTTGAGTTTCTTAGCATTTGGTTTTGATGACGAGGGAATTGATTCTGGCCTGAATTAGCCAGCTTTTTTTTTAATGCTATTCTATTTGTTGCTTCAAGGAGAAAGTTTTGCATTTTATAGTGGTAAACTCCCTATTTTGCAACAAAGCCTATGGATTGTAAGTGGAATTTCGGCTGACTTCGATATCAATTGCAGTTGAGCCCTAGAATTTTGATTTTCCCGAGCAACCTCCTGATGCACGGTGTTAATCCAGTGGTTATGAAGATGGGGACATACTCTAGAAACCATGTGATACCAGAAGCAAGCACAGGTGCATCTGATTCAGATTTTTCCCCCTTTTATCCTGGAAGTTTCTTCTCTGCACCGAAATCAAATTCAGGTCCTGACAGAACTCAGATGGGTCCACAACCAGGTCTTCCAGTTGCACCCATCCGTTCCATATCTCCAGCTGAGTTAGCTAAGAGTAACAACTCAGGAACTAAGCCCACAGAGGCTAGGAAACAGAAGTCTGCCGCCAGGAATTCCAATCAAGTTCCACCAAAGTATTTGGGGCCAAAGCAACTAAAAAGTAAATCTTCCAAGAAGAGCAAGGGACAAATCACACCTAAAGCAAAACGTGAGAAAAAGAATCTCGATATTGATATTGGCAAAACAAACTTTGATTTACCTGGGGTTCCTTCTCCATTTTGTTCTTGTACAGGTATGCCTAGAGTTTGTTACAAATGGGGTGCCGGTGGATGGCAATCCTCATGTTGCACAAATAGCATATCTCAGCATCCTCTTCCACTGAGTTCAACTAGGCCTGGTGTTCGCATGGCTGGGAGGAAAATGAGCAATGGAGCATATGCGAAACTTCTTCTGAAACTGTCAGCTGATGGTTACGATCTTTCTCATTCCCTTGACTTGAAGGACCACTGGGCTAGACACGGTACGAACAAGTTTGTAACAATCAAGTAGAGATCTGGAACATTGGAAGCCATGTATGTATAAATTGCCAGCATGCTGCATACCTAATCCCCATCCTTCGGCTTGTAAGTTGTAGCGTATTGCTATATCCTATGGATGTGTTTATGTAGCTTGTAAATATAGTTCCTATAGTGCTTCCTGTTGCCTGGAACTTCTCTTAGAATGAACTTTGCATTCGGATGCATATCATTATTCAATGATGTGCTTGTCTTGGCATCTTGTTAGTGCTTCTGGATCAGTATCTTATTTGCTTACTTTATGTACAGTGCAGGTCAGAGATGGAAAACTTAAATGTGAGAATGTTGTTCCTGGGGATTATTTACTTCTTAGTTTGTGTTCTCAAGTTTATCAAGAATTCTGTCATATGCATTCTCAAAGAAATGTAGACAAACTGAATTATCTCTCAATTTCCGAGACCTTTTCCTTTTGCTCTGTTATAATAAGTTAAACACGTGAGATGGTGATGGAAGTGAATATCATCTGGAAAACGTTTTCTGCACGATGATGTCGTTTTCTTTTTATTTTCAAATAACTTTTTAACGTCCCATGATTCAAGCCCCATCACGACACCCTAGGGTTTCCCAAAGAGATCTTGGCAGTGCCCTTAACTCACTTCAAAATCTGCCAAATTGAACCTGACGTAAGGAAAACCGCTTTGAAAAGGCCTTTGGCTTCTCTTTGCTTGTAGGGTCGAATTTGTTTGTTTCTCTTATGCAACCCTTACCTAAGGACATTAATGCTGTCCTTCCAGAACTTCGAAGTAGAAGTCACGCCACGTCTCTTGACAACAGGTTCTTTAAACCCTTTTTTTTTTTTTTTCACACCGAAGGGGAAAGATGAAACCCGTGCATTATAATTAGGCCATTCATATTCTAAGAAGAACATAGAGCACAGCAAAAAACCAATACTGGTGGTTAAATTTGTGAAGCGAGAAAAAGCAGTTAAGGAGCTAAAGAGAAAATAATGCCGAGAGATTCCGATCTTGTATGAAATTTTTCAACTGAATTTCATCTGTTTTTGATTCTCTATATTATACAGATCTCCATAGAATTACAACACCAAATAGATACAGAGTGTTCTCAACTTCTCATTCTTATGAGGACCAACCTAACACCCAACTGAAGCACAAAAGAAACGCTGAAAAAGAGAAACTGAAAGAGGGTAACTTTAGAGAACGAGTGCCTTGTTAAATATGTAGGGCAGTTTATTAGGCTTTTGTGGCTTCTACCGGGGTTTTGGCCCTGCTGGTAATAATTTGCTCGAAGAGGTCTCTTATTTTTAATCCGACAATTGTTTGGAAGAGACCTGTTCCATTGTTGCTGCCAGGGAAATCGGCATGCTTCAACATTTGTTGGGTGACTTCTCCATAGAACTTGGTGGAGATGTTGCTTAGATGGCTTTCGACGTAGATGAGCTCATCTAATCTGTCAAATTGCCCATCCATTTCCAGTACAGACACCTGAGAACAAACAAAACAAAACAGATAGCATAAGTAACAAACAAATTAAAACTGTAGAAATTGAGCTCATTGTTTTCTCAGACCAAGGAAAGAATACATGGATCCCTTCCTACATTTTTAACCAAAAGAACAATTCCAAAAGAATCAAACTTCTCCAGCATATTTTAAAACAGATCAAACCTAAACATATCTAGAAATTTAGACCGCATACCTCATGGCCGAAATAAGTGTCGGGGCCATAAAAGAATTTGATGCCGGGGTAAGAGCAGGTGAGCTTCCTACCACATGGTATCCATGAAATAGTAGAGCCTTCGTCAAACAAGTAAACAGGGCTGAAGAACTCCACCCCTTCTTTCATTATCAACTTGACTCTTAAAACCTTCCCCTCGTCGTCTGGAATGAGTTGGGTTGGCAGGACTTCGATGACCGCATCAGCATATTGCTTTTGTGGATCTGCAAAGTGAAAAAAGATGAAATAATCATGCATTTCGATAAACATTTTAGGTTCAAAAACAATAAATAATATAGCATTTTTACTAGTTAGAAGGAAACATTACCAATATAAGCATCAAAATCTGGCTTGCGTGCTTCAATGCTAGCTTTAATGCTCTCAAGACTGTGCCCTCGCTCAGCCATATCCCTCTACAATCAGTTTGACATCTTTAGATAACAGGAAATGGATAAAATGGTAGCCCTTGATTTAAAGAAGTAGAAAAGGCAGATTTGCAGATGTAGTTACCTGAATTTTCCATGCAAATTTAACCTCATTGCTAATGTCCAAGTAGATGCTGAAGTCTAAAAGGTCCCTCACACGTTCGTCATACCTACATATTTCGCATAGATGGTGGCTATAAGTCCAAGCTCTTGCAAACACATGTTACTCAAAAAGATTGTAATAATGCATTGCTTTACCCTTTCCTATGTACAATTTGGTTACGTTTTGTGGACGGATGAGTCAGTTTTCATAAAATTACATCCTTCATTTATTGGATGCCTCGCAATTCATCCAAATTCATATAAAAATTTTCTTTATGCCTGGAAATCAACCTCGAGACAATAACAACGGCGGGCAGCAGAACTATAAATTGGAAAAAAAACCGTTCTGTTGAAGCTCCCTGGGGACTAGTCACAGTCCACAGAAATGGAGGGGGCTACAGTGCAGGCTTTGGGCAGTATAGAATTGCAATTCCTCGTCCTTGGAATTAAGATAGAGGAACACTTAACATATACTATATCAGAGGGTACCTAAAAAACATCTACTGTCTCAGGGTCGACAATATTCCATTTTTGCTTATTTTCTCAAATCATATGTGGTGTTCTTATTAATTTCTCCAGGTATGCTTTTTTGCTCAAGAAAAAATCATATATATATGATATGCGATATATAAGCATATTCCTATTTATGCATATTGCCTTCATGCCTTCATATATAAATAAATATATGAGACATTAAGTTTTATGAAAAAACGGTAAAAAAATAATAATAAATTTCGCATGCAGAAAATAACAAATTCAGTAAATGGAATCTTCTGTTTTCACTTTTCATTGAAAAACGAGAAACAAAAAAAATAAAAGATGATTCCAAGATTTCACCAACACATGTATGGCAAAGAGGGAGTGAGGGAGAGAAACAGAGACAGACAGACAAAGAAAGAGAAACAGTTATATGCATTTTCATTAAAAACGATAATAATAATAATAAAGGAAATTCAAAGCCGTAGTTTTACTTACATTGGATGCAAACCTTCAATTACAAGAATCTTAGGAGGCTTAATAAGCTCAGGAGGATCCAAGAGACCAGTAACATGATTGTAAATAGGTTTCTCAACAGCAATCCCATCTTTAATAGCCTTAACTTGCTCATACATGAGATCAAAGTCGTTGGCTCTTGGGTCAAGTGCTGTGACACCCTTTTCTTTCCTTCCAGTCCTATCTAGTGAGTGGTAATCATCTAAACATATCACCGTTGTTGTGTCACTTATGAGTGTGTTTGAGTCAGGATTGCCACCTTTCGGTGGCTCTGCTGCACCGCCAAAAACACTTGTTAACCTCCTCATGAAGGTACTCTTACCACACCCAGAGTCAGCTGCTAGACCAATCACAACAGTCTGTGTGTCCGCTGAGCAGGTTATCACAGCACTGCTAGCTCTCCTGCTTGTTTTCTTGCTACTGCTGTAGAACACTACATGCTTTTGGTTAAATCCCAAGTGGGTTTTTGCTGGTGTGGAGATTGAGCATGTTGAATTGAGGGACTGAGTAGTGTATACCGTGCAAACTGCCATCTCTTTAGAGAGCTAGCTTGAGAGGAGGGAAAGAGATGGTGATGAAACGAGTTTTAGCAATTCTATTCCTTTCAGCTAGCTTTGAAATGAGGACATGAAATGGATTTGTGGATACTTTCCCTTTGAGTGTCAGAGGAAAATTTCGGAACACAAATGAGTGGAGGAAAAGGTTTAAAAAAAAACAGATGGCAGTTTGTATGGGAAAGAAAAAACTGTTTTGGCTGGTGATGGGAGGCTGATGTGTCTTGTTTATGTTTTTCTGTGACTACCCCTAGTTTTTGACAAAGTTGAAGGTAATATTAAGGTAGGCATGGAGGGGACATGGATGGGTATATTTCTATGTACATGAGTAAGATTGTCATTTGGAATTCTTTTTGTTTTTTTTTTTATTCTGAAGACTATAGTGAATTTTTGTAGTATTTATTTGTTAAATAGATGAAATTGTTGATGAGGTGATGGCATTTGTGATGGACAAAAGTATGGAGAAGCTTGGTGGTCATTTGCTGCAGTTTGGATATTTTGCCATGCCACGTGTCATCAAGGTAGTGGACGGTTGAGGATGAGGGTTTTGGGGTGTGGAATGGAGGAGATATGGGGCGAATACCTTCTTCGATTCAGTCTTTAGAATGTACTTTTTGTGTGTGAAGTAGTGAGATGTGAAACTATATGCTCACAGTTTTGTTTTTGCTACTTAGTTATGTTTCAAAAGCCACCAGGCTCGCCATAAAATAGCAAAAAAAAAAAAAAAAATTTAGAACCTTAACAGCCTCAAGTTCACTATTTCAAACAAAAGTCTTTTAAAACGATGACTGAGAAAAGGAAAATAGAAATTTTTGTCCACTTCAAAGTGCTTATTAAAAGCTTGAGAGTCAATTGGAAGTATTTTGCAAGAATGATAATCCGCCGGTGTGAACATTTGCCTAAACAACATTACATTCGTGAGTGGTGACCACAGCTTGGCCCAAATTTGCTTACGGACCAATGGTGTATTGGGCTTTGGCAGCTATTAGGCCATGAATTGTGATAACCAATGGGCCCAAAACCTTGTGCCGCCAGCCCGTCACCCTCTTTTCTAGTGCCTTGGCGAGAGGCAGTTAGTTATTTGCCACTCAGTAATAAAATGAGCGCCAGCAGATTATCGACATGGTTCAGACTTTGGTTCAGTTCCATTGGTCGTAAAGACAATAACCTATCAACTTTTATTTATTTATTTTTGCAAAAATGCAATAATTTTATTAATATCAAATTTAGAAAAACTAAAAAAATATTACAAAAACTTTTATAATTTTTGTGAATTTTTTTTTCAGATAACATCCAGTTTTTTCATGGACAAAAAATAGAGATTTCTAAATTTTTTAAACTAGAATTTTCAAGTTTGGTTGATTTTGTGCAAAGTATCTAATCTTCCAAATTTAAAGACGTTAAACTTTCATTTAAAACAAACTGTATCTGAAAAAATGAATCCTATTTATGAAAATGGATAAAAAAAAATCTCTATCTGTATAAAAGAAAACAAGAAAAAAAAAAGATTGGCACTTACATCGATGACAATTTTTCAAATTAGAATTTATAAAGAGGTGTCTTGTTGGAGAAAAGACAATTTCACTTTATTGACATTCATGAGAGATTCTGGAGATGCTTTTGTAATTATTCGTACCATCATTCAATGTCGATTCTTTCCATCCTACAAAAGAAAAATGTTGTCGTGAGAAATTGGTATCACATGGATAAATTCGTTTAATAAACATCCTCAATCCATCATAAGCAAAAGCAAAAACAAAGTCCTCGTTTGGCAGTCCATAATACTTTGGTTGGAGCCTGTTTTTTTTTATTCAGGTATTCTTAACTTACGTTATCCATATAACTAATCATATTTAGAATCGAAAGGATAAAGTTTTACTCCTTTTAAAAAATATAATTATAAAATTCAAACTCCGTACCTTAACAAAAAATTCACTCGAAAACTAATTTGCTTATCATTAGACTAATAACTTATTCATAGTTAGAGGTTGGTTTAAAAAAATAAAACTATTTTGTCCGTAATCACACTACGGTGCGCTTGCTAAGCCCATTGGATGATGGGTGATTTTAACTACAAACACGCATTCTATTCTAAAAAAAAAAAAAACACGCACATTCTATCTTTTCTAACAATTTGTTGCTCGATTCCATTCACAACCCTAAAGGCTTGTTATTCTCAATAAAAGTAAATTTTAATTTGTCCTTCTCAAATGATGTAATGAGTTTTTTAATTTCTCTTTTAAGATTTTGTTGGTATCAATTATTCTTTTGGATTTTCATCAAAATTTTATTTTTCTATTTATTAAATGAATGCAACTAATAATATATATTTCAATTGATTTCCTAGAGTAATAAAAAGGTATCAATCAAATATTTTTATCATTCAATTATTTTAACATTTTATTATCGTTCACAATCCCAAAAAAGAAGAACTCAAGATTGAATTGAATAAATTGTAGTATAGATTATAATATTATTCAAGTAAATGTAGAAAATACATGCAATGAAATTGTAATACAAGAAACGTAAGGAAATGCAAGAATTGTTTTACAAAGAGAAACTATTAGAGAAGAAAATAGAAAGAGAAATGATTTTACTCAAATGATCCAAGATAATCCTTCTCTTCTCCGACCTCCCTCTATATATAGTTACTCTTTACTAACTAACTAACAACTTGCTAACTAACTCCTAACCATTTCTCTAATTAACTTTGTAACATCATCCATATCATTTTGCCATCGTCATTAGTCCTTCTCCTTATTGCCAAGACTCGTCATCAATCCACCTCGACATTGCCAGCACTACTACCTTCATCGGCATTGCCACTTAAATCTCCAACACTATTACCTTCATTAGCACTCGCCACTTAAATCTTCATTTTCCTTAATGATGTTATGTTGATCTCCTTCCAAAACCTTACCGCGTATCAATACTCCCTTGTTGAAAAATCTTATCCTTGATGTTAAAGTCCGGATATTTCTCTTGTAAATCAAAAGCATATTCCTAAGTAGCATCGGTAGAAGAACTATGAAACCGGTGTATCAAAAGTTTTATAGCAGTTGCATTACCCTATTTGACCATCTTCCGATCTAAGATAGCCAATGGATAAGTATTGATACTCATAGAAGATAGTAATGAAATGTGACCGATAAATTATCATAAATAGGTTTCGGTTGTGACACATGAAAAGTAGGATGGATTTGAGCAAGCACTAGGAAGATCAAGAGAGTAAGCGATAACTCCGACCCTATCAATTATTCTAAAAGAGCTTTAAAAACGAAGAGATAATTTCTAATTGGTGTGCTTAGCTATTGAACCTTGGCGATAAGCCTATAATTTCAAATAAATCCAATCATCGATCCGAAAAACTCTATTAGTTCTATATTTGTTGGCCATATTCTTCATACTTGCGTTGAAAATTTAAGCAATACCAAAACATCCTCCTTCTCTTATAATAGATGAACCATTGCTTCAACTTTTGAATCTCCTAGAATATATGATAAATGTAATGGAGGAGCATAACCATATAAGGCTTTAAAATGAGACATTTTAATAATAGAATGACTATTAGTATTATACAAAAACTCGCTAAGGATAACCATCTAATCCAATTTTTAGGATTTGAAGAAGTCATACATCGAAGGTAAGTTTGCGGACATCTATTCACCACCTTTGACTAGCCATCTATCCGAGGGTGATAAGTCGTTAAAAAATGTAAAGAAACTCCTTGCAATGCAAATAATTGTCTTCAAAATTTACTTAAAAAGATCGAATCTCTATCCGAAACAATGTTACCGGTAACCCATGCAATTTGAAAACAGAATCCATAAATGCTTAAGCTACTATATCTGGCTATATAAGGATGAGCAAAGGTATAAAATGTACATATTTTGTTAAACGATCTACACCACCATAACAACACTCTTTCCAGATGATAGAGGTAACTCATTAATAAAATCCATAGTAATGTCTCTAAAAATTACTTATGGTATAGGCATTGGATTCAATAAACTAGGAGTAAGCAATGGTTTCATACTTACATTACCGACATATGGGACGATTATGAACATGCTCATGTATTCACTTGGACAACTCTTTCCAATAGAAAATAGTAGCTAATTTCTTTGTTTTTTCCTCTACCCTAATATGACCACCCACAATAGTATCATGGAATAAGTAGATCATATGCTACCGCAATGCTATATCATGTCCCACCACCAATTTACCCCTCCCGTGTAATTGGTTATTTTTCCACACATACTTAGAAATAAGTGGAGTCTCACCCTTCAATTGATCAATGACGGACTTCGGATAAGAATCTTAATACCATGAAGACACCACTTTAGGAAAAATATCAATAAAAATAGATGAAACTGCTAAAACCGATAATTTTGCATTAGGTAATCTAGATAATGCATCCGTCATTTTATTTTTCTTATCCTTTTTGTACTCAATATCGTAATTATCCCTTATTAACTTGACTAACCAAGTAAGTTAAATGCGATATGTAATCTCTACTCTAATAAATGTTTAAGACTGCGGTGATCCGTCTTAATAATGAAATATCTATCCGTTAAGTATTGATTTCATTTTTTAATTACAAATAAATGGAAAACAACTCCTTCTCATACACGAATAACGCTTAATGTTTTGGAGAAAATACCTTGTTGATATATATGATTGGATGACCTTTTTGCATTAAAATGGCTCCAATTCCGGATCCGGATGCGTTGGTCTCTACCACGGACTTAACGACCAAATCAAGTAGAGTAAAACAAGAGTATTAACTATAGCTTCTTTCGGTTATTGAAAAGAAGCATCCGCCGATGAACTCCATTGGAAAACATCTTTCTTAAGTAAATCGTTTCAAGGTTTTGCCGACTTCTCATAATTTTAAACAAACTTGTGATAATATCTAGTTAAGCCTAAGAAGCCATATAATTGTTTGAGATTTTTAAGTCGAGGCGACACTCGAACTATCGCAATCTTTTTGTTATTTGTTTGAACTCCTGTAGCAAAAATGAAATGGCCAAGGTATTCCACTTTTGGAGTAACAAAAGTGCATTTGGATCTTTTTGCATACAAAATATTTTTTCTTAGAACTAAAAGAGTTGTGGTTAAAGATTTACCGTAAACTAGTATATCATCAAAGAAAACCAAAATAAATTTTCTTAAAAAGGGTTAAAAAAATATGATTCATGAGACTTTGAAAGGTATTAGAGGCATTAGTAAGTTCAAATTATTTACAAGGTATTCCTAATTACCATTGTGAGTATTAAATGATGTTTTGTAAATATTAGGTTCAAAAAATCTTATTTGATGATATCCTCGCTCTTAAATCTAGTTTAAAAAAAACTATGCAATTCCTCTAAAATTTCCTCAATAACTAGAATAGGAAACTGGTTTTGAATGGTAAGTTGATTCACCCTTCTATAATTGACACACATTTACTAAGATCCATCTTTTTCTTGACCAACATCACTAGAAAAGAAAATGGACTAGAGCTAGATTGAATAATTCCTATCTTTAGTATTTCTTGTACCACTTGCTCTATAACATCCTTTTGGGTAGGAGGATATCGATATGGTTTCATATTAACTAGTTCGGATCCCGACTTCAAAACAATTTTATGATCATGAGCTCTTCAAAGAGGTAATCCCTTTGGTTCCTCAAAGATATCATAGAATTCATTTAAGATTGTCCGTATTTTTGTAGGTATTGAGTCCATAACCTCCAACTTAAACAACTCCAATTGATCTTTCCAAGTACTTAATAATTGGTTTAGTTGTGACCAATTTAGTTGTTCTTGTCTATCAATAACTCTATTCATCTTCTTCTTTTATTAGGAACTAATAAGCGTAACGCATTTTCCTTCTAAAATCAACATTTATCCTCGCTAAAAGAACTTCATCCATAATGACTTAAAATTCCACACTATATCTCCCAATCCATATAACCATTCTATTTCCAATATCATATCATAGATCCCTAACTACAATACAAAAACTCTTGTTTCAAATGCATTCTTCCGCATCTTCCACTTAAAGGAGTCACATATGAAGTCACACACAATCTCGGTTCCTCCAGCCAATTTAATAGTTATTAGTTTAATCTTAATCAGCCACATTTAATCTACTTAGCAAACTCGATGTCTAAGAAATTATGAGTACTATCGGTATCAATCGAATGTCTAAAATTCTTATTTCAAATGCATGCTTCGAATCTTCCACTTGATGAAGTCACATGCAATCTCGGTTCCTCCAACCACTTTAATAAATGATTTAATCTTAGTCAATTCACATTTAATCTGCTTAGCAAACCCGGTATCTAAGAAATTATGAGTACTACCGATATCAATGAAAATGTCCATCCCACTTCTTTGTTTCTTTCCTTCTTATGGTTTTATATTGACTTCCCTAAATACTACACTCATAGAGATTTGATATAATTCCCCTGTATAATTATCTTCATTAACATCAACATACTCATCTATTGTTAGTTCAACATTCCGCCCTACTCTTTCATGATCTTCCATTTCATTATCTTCCACTTCTAATATATACACTTGTCTTCCTTTGTACTTATGTCTAGGAAACTATTTTTCATCACAAAAATAGCATTATCCCCTCAATCTATGCTCATCTAATTCTTTATTGCTTAGGGGTTTCCTAATTTGAAATACTAAATTGTCTTTTTGGAATTGAGAAAGTAGTTTTAATAAACCTTTTTGAGTAACGGGGTTGTTAATAAAATTGGTAGAAGTTTACATATTGTTTGAGTTCTATATGATGTTTTGGAATGGTATGTTTGTATTGTTTCTCTAATTGCTCATAGGTAAAGGTCCGTTAACATAAGCAATTAGATTGTTAACGGTTCTATAATTGAATCTTGATCCAAAAATTGAGGTATTAAGGTTTATTTCTTGTATTTTAGCTAAGGAAACTATATATTTTAGGGGTTCTAAGCTTAAGCATATGTATTGGTAGTTGCAATTTAGTTTTCAAGCTACCTAGGAAATAAATAACTTTATAATATTTTGGTAAAGATAGTTTATTTACCGGAGATATAAACTTCTTAGATGAATTTAGACATCTCCATTTTGTTTCAAATTCGTTAATTTAGCCATGGGATCATTATAAATCATTTCTCTCAATCTTGTATTTAAGGCCTCCACATATTCCTCTCATTCAAGTCCGACATTTTCTCTTTTCATTCTAACAAACACTTGATGTCATTCTAATGCTTCTCCTTTCAAATGTATTAAAGCCGCATTTACTCTCGTTTTTCTTAGCATTCCGTGAATATCAAAAATCATTCACACCTAAAAACCCAACCCTCTAAACCTTCTCCATTGAAACTTGGAAATTCAATCCTAAACAATCTAGTGTTAGCTTGATACCTCGTATTAAAATCTCATATTCCTTCATTACAACTCATATTTCCCCCATTGATATTCACATTTCTACCATCATTGATCTCACCATGAACTCCTACATTAACATACTCTTCTGAGTCTAAAACTCTCTACCTTGATATAAATTAGCTTGCATATTCTTGTTAACTTATAGATTTTTCATTAACTCTTTAATTTCTACTATTTTCGGACTATGTTGATAAGTCATATCATCTTGTTTCTTAATAAGATCGGATATTACTTTAGGTAAATTATCAATGGATTCTTCCACTTTCCTTAAATCTCCATTTCCTTTCACCATTATAGCTCACAAGTGCCAAAAAGATACTCCGCTACCAATTGTTATCTTTTATAATTCCAAAAAGAAGAACTCAAGATTGAATTGAATAGATTGTAGTATTATTCATGTAAATACAAGAAATACATGCAGTGAAGTTGTAATATAATGAATGTAAAGAAATGCAAGAGAAAAGGTATTAGAGAAGAAAACAAAGAGAGAAATGATTTACATAAATGATCCAAGATAATCTCCCTCTATATACAATTACACTTTACTAACTAACTATTAACTTGCTAACTAACTCCTAACGACCTTCCCTAACCGACTTTGTAACGACCTCTATATCATTTGCCATCGTCATTAGTCCCGCTCCTCATCGCCAGTACTATCATCAATCCACCGCAAGCATTGCCAACACCGTTATCTTCATCGACACCACCACTTAAATCTCCAAGCATTATTACCTTCATCAAGCATTATCACATAAATCTCCATTTCCCTCGATGATGTTATTTTGATCTCCTTCCAAACCCTACCTCATATCACATTCATAACATTTATCTTATCAAAATTTGAAAAGAAAATATAGAAATTAGTTTATTTCAATTATAAAATGTCACATCGTTAATTATTAGTTAAATTTATAAATTTTAATATGATATGATTGGAATTTTAATTATGATTTGGATAAAAACATATATAGTGTATTGAAATTATCAATTTTGTTATATTAATGTTTTAAACAACCGACACATTTTTTTCCCTTTACGTTTAAAAAAAAATATTACAAAAACCTCCTTTTGTCCTCCAAATATCTTTAATGACTATTTAAAAAGGATAGTTACGTTAAAAACTAATTTATATGATTTAAAAAATGGAAGATGATTATTTTTTAGTATATAAACAATATTAATATTCATTTCACTATTTAATTTCAAACAATTTTATTTTGATTTTCTTTTTTCATATTTCTTTTTCAAATTTTTAATTTAACTATATTTTTAAAATAGTAGCTAAGAATATTTTGAGTATATTAAGAGTATTTCTATCGAATCTTTAAAGTATTGAATAATTTTTGCACAATGCTTCAAAAGGGTTATTGAAATTTTATCTCTTTTTTTATATATAACAAGAATTAAAAAAAATGATGCCAAACCATGTTAATTCTTTTTTTTTCCTTTTATCAAGATTTATAATTTGAGTTTCTGTATTTTTATCAATATTTTTTTATTTGTTAAAAGTTTATAAATGAAGAAATATTAGGTCATGTGTGTGTTATCTTAATTA
Organism: Dovyalis caffra; assembly: GCA_963924115.1. Classification (NCBI taxonomy): domain Eukaryota; kingdom Viridiplantae; phylum Streptophyta; class Magnoliopsida; order Malpighiales; family Salicaceae; genus Dovyalis; species Dovyalis caffra. Next base: position 7,492,212 of record CAWUPB010001197.1, read on the forward strand.
AAAAAATAGTTAATATGATTGAGAAATGCCAACTTAATTAACATTTTTTAAAAAGCTAAACGACCAAAAAACACCATAAACTTTTGGTGAATTAAAATAGATCTCTAATTGTTAAAAAAATTATTTTGAGTACCATAAACTATCTTCTTTTGAAAAAAAAAAAAAAAGATCGCCCAATCAAAAACATGACATGCATCCTGAAAACACGTGATTTGAAAATAATAATAATAAATGACAAAAATAAAAACCCAAAATTGTCTTCTTCTTCATTACTCTTCCTCTAGTCCAAACCTCAACATCGCTAATCACCACCACAACCAGCACTCTGTTGATCAGTACCATTAACACCATTGATGGTAGTAGTAATATAACCACCATGATCTTCCACGCAATCAACCACTCAACTCCAATATTCCCAATATTCCTTTTCAAATCTGAATATTCAATTTGACCTCAATAAACCAATTCAAGAATTTCTTCAAAAGTAGTAATAATAATAATAATAATAAACTAAAACTTGATTTGCTCTTTAAGATCGTATAGAAGTCAATAAAACCCTCGTTAATTACTATTCAACTTGCGCCAAAATCGATGTCCGCTGCAACAGTGGACGATCACGGCAACAACGGTTCTCTCTATCTTCTTGTTTCATATAATAGTCTTGATGGCAATTTTAAGTGTGTTTGATGTGGGTGGTGGGGAAAATTTTCTTGATTGCGGTGGTTCTGTGGATTTGCTTGATGTACTGTTGCACAGATAGAACAAAGAGACCAGACCTACGTGGAATCAATGGAAGGGACGTTTTAAATGGATATCAATGAAATCACAACAAACCTGCCAGAAACACCCTCCAAGTAAAGTAATTTATTGGTTCCCAAGAATTTCCGTCCCCAATTAATTCTGCTTTGGACTTACAATAAGAGATGCCGTGTGAATGACAAAATAGGCGAGGAAAAAAAAACTGTATCTGATTAAGGTGAAATAAATTGACCCCGTGGCCAGAAGTTTAATCCTAGTTCCATTTTAAGAGCCTACAAAAAATACCTCGCAAGTAAATAACATAAGAGATGGAGACACTGCCAGTTTTACCCACGAAAGAAGTTTTATGACTACCATGCCTATCTATGAAAAGCTCAAGCAGTTCCCTTTCAAAACTAAGCAATTAACGGCGCTTGGCAACGTAGTCATAGACAGCATCCCCAAGAGAAGTTGGAACTATTAAGTGAATGCTCAAAGCAGAAAATGGCAGAAGCAAAGTATGACATCCCTGTGCAGCTGCAGGGCCCTATATACAGAGTTTAAAAAATTAAGACCCAGTTTCCAGCGCTGCTGTCTTGTGGCTGCTGCCATCATGATATGGGCACACTGGATAGAGATGTGGCTGCTGGATGTTTTGTTTTCTAAAACGCCTCATTTATTTTTCAAATCCTTGTTTTTGTATATTATTTCTTTTCAAATCATGTAGCTGAATGTTTCCAAGATACATGCGTTTATAAACTATTAGAGAATACAATGGACCACTGCTAATATGCTATTTAACCTAAAATGTGGGACGGTTTCAACTCGTTCTTGTGACATCATCTGGAATCCACACGCTCAGTAATTTCACCAACGCTACTAGTTTATTTATAGGAAAAAGAAAAAAACATATAACTTTTTTTTCATATTGATGCAGAACAGCAGACCAATAAGTTTAATCTGAGATTGTATCATCAACCAACTCGCATAATAATCGCTACAAATAAATGAACATATATATATAACAATAAAAAGAGAATATACTAAACCACCCTGAGAAGCAGCAACACTTGAAAAACTGAATCCGAGTCCCACACCTAAATTCTCACTTATGCCCCCTGAAATACATATAAACTTTCTGCAGAGGAAAAAAAAAAAAAAAAGCGAGAATCCCAAGTCACAAAAAGAACGAAATAGAAAAAGGACTATAAAATAATAATATGCATTTTACAATGCCTGCATACATTAAGAAACGCTATCAAATCTAGGAACACAACTTTTATAGCATCCTGTTCTTTTCCGTCCTCTTATACAATACTCTAGTTTTAATGGTTCCCTGATCTTTTGTACTAAGATCAAGCATTTGTCTGTTTTCATAAGTTACTTCAAAGGTAGCAGCACCTTCAATTTACACTCCGCCTTACCACATCTCAACTCTCACTCAATCCCCACCACCAATCCCCCAAACCTAGATGTGATTTACTTCATCAATCCACAAACCAGGCCAATATCATACAAGAACAATCTAGCCCACATTATATCCCGATATAATTGAGAAAGGTGACTAAAAGCAAACCCTCAACACATGCCTAGAAATACAACTAGTACATTCTAGCCCACCTTTTATCCGGATATAATGTGTTGCATCTAATTGGGACAAGAGACTAAAAGCAAACCCTCAACACATGCCTAGAAATACAACTAGTACAGTCTACCAATAATTCTCACATCACATTAGTGAATGCAGCAAGGATACTTTGTGCTTACATAGAGTAGTAGATCATATGTCAACAGAGACACCACAAGCAAATGAATCAAATACAAAACATGCTTACAGGAGAGTTACATATTTTCCTTCCTTGCCAGATGGATAAAGGGCATAGTTGCTTTAAATCCATCTTTCAACAAATTAACAGGGGGTACAAAAACATCATGCATGTTGTATTGTGTGTGTGTGTGTGTGTGTGTGGTTGGGGTGGATAACAATAAACAAATGCAGAATATGTAACGATAAAGAATCTTACCTGAAGGACCCACAAGCTAAGAAGCGACTCTAAGCAAAACAGGCCAAAGCCTACTAGGTAGAAAATCTGCACCAAAGAACATTAATTCAGGACAAACGTTTGATAATAGTGGATGCAAGAATGAAAATGATGTAATATTATATCCAGAACAAAATATATCATATACTGTGATAGGATTCTCTCCATGCATACATGTCATGATGACCTTTAAGGAAAGATCAAAGGAGTAATGCAGGATATATATAAAAACCGAAAAAAAAATAAATAAATAAAAAAGTAAGAGAGAAGTTAATGGCAACGGTCAACTGAGGGGTCATAGGACTTCTCATGCCTTCTCATTTGTCTTCAATGCCTATATCACTGGTAATTGATGACATCCATACAAGATCAAATTTTTTTTCACTGCTCCCCAGAATTACTTCCACATAAAAGTTAATGTTTTGAAGCATTTATTAAAACACAAAAATGCATTCTTGATTATCAGGCTCTTAAGAAAGAAAACATCTTCAGTCACTTCTCTCCTCATTATCCATGATACCATAGATATATGCCCATGTAATATCACATACTCAAAGGGACTGTTGCAGTAGCATGAATCCATCTCTATTACTTCAGTTGTTGAAGGTAAAAAATACCACAGTTACGCATAAGTTAAATAAAACCATGATCAGCTAACTCTCAAGTTAAAATTACATGATCAGCTAACTCTCAAGTTAAAATTACAATATATCCTGACAACCAAGGGCAGTGAAATAAGAGAATTAAAATATTATTGTCCAATTTGCCCTTTTTCCGATCCATAAGGAGGCTGCAGGGGACTTGGTGCACAAAAGAGCAAAATTTTAAATTATTAAAAAGTCCCTCTCCAACAATTAATTGGTATTCTTGTAATAATAATACCAAAAACTTAATTAGATGCTTTAGCTTCTACGAGACGTAAATTATAACTCATCTTATAGTGAGAATGGGAAAGAGAAGAGAAGCGATATATGGGGAACAATAGTAAAATAACTGAAAAATGCTAAATATAAGCATCATAAATATTTTGAGTCGTGAATCATAATTGTCATAAAAGAAAATCAATAATTCTTGTTTTCTTGTCAACTAAAGAGATTACAAAATTTGACATTCCAGAAGACAAGTACCCCAAAATTCAGAAATGTTCATGCCAAGTTGCTTGTGAAAAGAATAAAATAAATGTCATGCCAACAAAATTTCACTTACCCCAACCAACAAATGGTCAGAGATGACATCAACTGCTGCAAGGATGCCCCTGCGGTTGATAACAAGGTTCAAAGCTTAGCATTCAGAATACAAGTTGTGACAATCGATATCAATATTATAAGACAGATCATCAATTTAAATTTTGTATTCTAAACTGTGATATCCAGCCATGAAATCAAGTTTAAGAGCTATAAGAACTTACGTCAATGACTTCCCATGGAAGACAATTGGGGGAGCAATAGCAGCAAATATACAGAAACCAATATGAATCTGAGCAAATTCATTGATCAGTAGGTTAAAAAAATGCATTAATTACAAAAATGATGCATTACAGTCATGGTTGGTAGATAGAGCTAACCAGGTAGAACAAGAAAAACCAGCTAAAGTTCAATGCACTATCCGTCCTGCAAGTTCAAAATAAAGAGCTGTTTTTAAAAATCATAAGCACTAATTCCCAAATCTTTGGTTCAAATATACATCAAGCAACCATGAATTTACTTGCCACCAGCACGCTATTGTAATCCATGTGGAAAAATTCAATGTTTTAATTAATAGTTATATTCAGAGTTCAATTTAGGAATTACGTAGATAATTAATCGAGTTTTCAGCTAATGGTAAGTTTGCTATCTTTTGTTTTCTCCTCAAATACAAACACAGATTTAAAAGGTGCCCCAGGCAAGTCTTAAAAGCATACAAGATGAGGCTTCAAACCAGTTTTTGTTACAAACTGTCATGTGGCAACTCATCCCCCATCACCTGCTTCAAAAGGTTGGGGACTATAATGACTACTAACAGAATTTGAAGAACCAACATTTACCATATCCTGCACCAAAAGATGATGGACAAAAATGATAGGACCTAAATAAGGAATAAGCTGTAATATCACCCAACCAACATGTGGCAACTTAGCTGGCTACGATGGGACATTTTATTGGGTTATTCAGACCAAAGACCACCTAGGTTAACCCAAATAATTTTATTGGAAAAGCTAATTTAAATGGAGTGATGGTTTTAAGAAGATAAAAAAAAATTCATCAAGATCATGGAAAATAAATTGCAAAAACTCCAGAAAAAAAAATCAATTTCTAAGTATTAAAACAGAAATCCAAAGAAGAAAATCGGTTGTTTAGGTGTAACAATGGAAACCCACAAAAAAATTGGATTGTTATTTTTTGTTGAGGGATTATTGGGGAGGTGAAGAACATAAAACCAAAAAGAAGAACAAATGGCAGAGCAAGGAGGCTTTGAAGGTTGTCAGCTTGCACACACACAGAGATGAGACAGAAATGGAGAAACCTAAAATAGAAGGCAGAAACTGTTTTATTCTGAAATGGCTATTTGTTTTATAGAACTATCCCATATAAAATGACTTGCCCTGTATAATCATTTGGGTTGACCAAGGTGGCCATAGGTCTTCTTCCGTAAGCAGATGGGCAACCATAAGCCCATACTTCAATGGTATTCATAATCTAATCCTAAGGATTAGGTGGAGAGCTGGTTAGTAGCCACATGACAGTACTGAAGAAAAAAGCTATATTTCAACCGTTCAACTCTAGATATGGTTTGATTTAGTATCTACCTTAAGGCATGCAACAATTTAGTGGTTCTGGAGGGTGGGGTTTGGTGGGACATGTTGTGTGCCACATAGCATCTTTGAAAAGTACATTTCAACTTTCAACTTCAGGTATGGTCCTTCAACTCAGATTTTGTAATAATCAATTAATAGATATACCTTAAGACAGGGTTTCAGCAATCACAAAGCATGAACAAGTTGTCAGTTTGATAGCAAACTACATCATTCAACTTTCAGACGTCTTAGTTTATTTCCTACCTTTAGGCTCAAGCAATTCAATTAGCTTTACTATTGAGTTGTCACATGGCACTTCAAAAAATAAACTATATTTTGGTCCTTCAACTTTAATGATGGTTATTTAGTCCCTATCCCCCAGAAGCAGGTAGACTGGGGGTGGAGGAGTTGCCACATGGCAGCTTTCAGTCACCAAAATTGAATGTATCTCCTGTTGCACCTAAAAGTGAGGAACTACCCTGACAACCCCAAATGCTTTAGGACTAAACTATAGATTGCCATTGAAAATGACATGGCAACTAGACCATAGATGGTCACCAAGACCCAGTCGTAAATAGTTTGCCACATTGCATTTTCTTCAAGGGTACCAATAGCAACTCTGCATTTGCTTCAAGAGTACCAATAGCAACTCAACAACTCATCATAGCAACCAAAACTAAACCGATCACCAGAATTAATCAGCCTAAAACTAAAGTGTAGTTTGCCATCAAAACTAAAACCCCATTTATTTACATCCTAAGGCCCCACTTGGAGAAGCAATGGCTAGGACTAGGTAGCCACCTCAATCCCAGGTGGAGAACAAAGCTCTGCTTGCTGTTGTGGGGGCTGGGCAACAATCACCACCAAGCAGAGTTCCAAAATCCAACAAGTATTGTGAATGGTGACTCACACACCAAAACTTTCCATATGGTTCTGCCAAAGCCTAAACTTGCAATTTGATAAGGACTCTGGGATTTTACCTTGCATCCAGACCGCAAGTCATTGACCTTATTTTTCTATCACAAAACAAGTGCACGGTGCACATTTCTTTTGATATAAAATCAGTGGTCAAACTCAATGCAACTGCAAGAAGTAAGAAACCAATGATGTGGTAGTCAAAAAGGGTACTCGCAGTTAACTAATAATGTAACCTGTTCTTTCCTACAAACATAAAAATCAAAATTTTCTAGTAAAAGAATAGGCATCAAAGCAAGCTCAAGCAAAAGGCACATGTGGTGAAGAACCAATATCTTCCATTAAATAGCAACTATATTCTCGTGATAAACTTATTAATTAAAACTCCAATCCTAAGGGTGATCTGCACTAGCCTGAACATCATGATTCTACAATTATTCTTTCAGTCTAGAAATTTGTCGATTAAAGCAATCCAATTCATTGATTCAAACATATTAGTTTCTAAGTCAGTCCATGCAGATAATAGTTTTCATGACATATTCGGAAAGCTTCAATCAGATAAATATGTAAATATGAAGGCATTAACAAACACTTGCCTCATTGCTCGATAAAGAGGCCTGTACCATAGGACATATGAAAGAGGACATCCCATCAGTGCATAGATTACAGCAAGGAAAAAAATTTTCACACCTGCATATCATGAGTCTTGTGAGATAATTCAAATTGCATTGCAGCCGTTAGACACGTTATTAAACACATTGTTAATAATGTCATTGGAGAACGAGCTTACCTCCCCTCTAATCCAACATATGGTCACAGCAATTACATTGAAGATAAGACAAAGAACTATACCTGCAATTGGAGTATCAAATGAAGATTAATAATGCTGCTTAATGGTAAGCAAGGAACTTAAAAAAGGAAAACAAAAATTTAATAGTAAAATTTCTTCCTAGAGTTGAATTTTTCTTTCATATACAATAACAACAAAATGCTTCATCATGATGAATGAATTTGAAAATAAGAAGAGCATAAGATGCAGAAACAGGAAAAAGCAGCCCAAATTTTGCTTAGAAATGGTATTGAGTAATTTTCATCATGTAATAAAAATAAAGGTAAAAACTGAATAATATGTTAACAATAAAAACTGGTTAACACCAGGATCACACAAAATGGATTGGTCAAATAGGACAAGTTTATGAACCACTGCCGGAATATCTAACATAAAGTTGGGAGACAACCAAGAACCTGAATCTTACACATTCCCTAAACATTTCATGGCGTCCACCCATACCTTCTTAATGACATTTATAACCATTTATGCCAATTTCTGGTTTTCCAGTGACAAAAATGCCTAGTACAGGATTTTGACAAAGGGAGAGTTGCACAAGCATTGTAAAATGAAAGGAGTTTACAACGGAGAGACAGAGGGAAAGTTTGTTGGTGTATATCAAATGCTGTATGAGAATTGTTCCAATGCTTCTACAGAATACATTCCCTAATATCATGAATTTGCTTGCCATTCCATGATTTTAGAAACCCTTGGTGAAGACTGAAACATTATATCTGTTAGATTGAATAGCACCAAAAGTATCTTGGAATCCAAGAAGAAAGCATATGATAAAATTTGCAAGATAGAAGATTTTTTAAAAAACAAAAATTTCAAAAGACAAAAATAATGAATTCCCACCTAACCAACTGGCAAAAGCCAAATACTGTAGCCTTTGAGCATTGATAGGTATTTCATTTGCTATATCATGGTGGATGATGGGAAAAAATGGTGGCCAGTTTTTATCATCTGGGGTGATGCCAGCTGAAATACCATATTAAACACAAAAGAAATCAAGTTAACAACTTGGTCAAGCATTCTAAAAAAACATAAATTTATGATTCTAGAAACAAAAATTTTCTAGCCTTCAGTCCTTACTTTTAGCAACAGCATCTTCTCTCCTTTTGATTTCCTGTTGATGACACAGTCAGAGTAAAACCTTCAATGCAACTTAAAACCAAGGTATAATAATTTCTTACTATATGATAAGTTAATAGAGCAGGCATAGAAAAATAGGCAACTAAAAATCAATTAACAATCAATGCTCAGGTGTATACGATAAAACCCATATTTATAATAACATAAACCAGGTCATATGCTTGCATATAGAAGACATTAAGCATGGAATTGGAGGGAGGAAAAAAAAAACCTTTTCCTTCCTTTTAAGATCTGCTTCCCAAGATGCAAGATCTTTCTCTTTTTTTCGAATCCTGCACATTCAATACAGACATCATTGCAGTTCAGAAATCTGCCAACTCAAGTGTAATTGTAAACAGGGAAACCACAAAGTCCATTACATTCATTGTATCAAGCGGAATGTCAACTGTTGCATCATTGTGTCCAAATCCCATTGGTTCATGCCCCAAAGGAGGAATGCGTGCCTTCGGCGCATGAGCAGTCGAGCCCTTCTGTAAAGGACCCAAGTAACACCATGAAGCACAACAAAACGAAAGGTCAGAATGAAACTACAAAACTAAAAGACAAGATAATTGCATCATCATATACTATTTTTTTCAAAACCAGTTCCATAATCAAATCAGACAACAGGAAGATCCGTGGTCCGAAATTTAACCAGAGTTAACTGGGACTAATTTATAAGAACTAAATCTCGCTAGAGACTATTTGACTGGTTTAACAGAACCCAGTTGACAATTCTTGGTCAAACTAGGGTTGAACAATCATTGACTAAGTCTGACTTCAGCCTAGTTATGTTGCATCAATTGGACCATAACTTGACCACTTCTTTCCCAGTTATTCTCAACAAACAAATTTTATTATATCCCCATCAAATAGATTTATTGCTATGTAAGAACTTAGTCAACAACTGCTCAACTCTCATAATATTTTAACATTCATTTAACCAACCAGCACCCACATTAAGGCTTTCTTTCTCAAAATTAAGCTCCAAAAGTACATGTTTAGTTACTCAAGCTCAGTGTATTAAAATAATTATTAAGAAAAAGGGAAAAATTAAAGAAGTTTCCATATCAGATCCAGATCAATAAACGAAAATGCCCAAACTACCCTCGAATGAATCGAAATATACCAAAACTAAACCAATTCAAAATCAAGAGGAAGCAGATCTGAGAAAGGGCAAAAACGGAAAGAAAGAGAGAGAAAGAAAGAAAATTACCGAGAAGGGATTCACTTCTTCTTCTTCATCGAATGGGTTAGGGTCGCTGTTGTATCGACTCATAGTTCTTGACTTCTTTCAGATCCCTAATTTGCCAAACAGGACGCAAAATTGTTGGAGGTAGAAAGTGTCTCTGTTTGTGTGTTTTCAGAGAGAAAAACACACTCCTTGCTAAGAAGTATCGAAGCGTTCAGGTGCTTTTAAAAAAGGGAAGAGAGTTTTTCGTTTTGTTAATTTTTTTGGCTTGTAAGTAACGCGGGATGAACATTAGAAATTTTTGGGGGGTTTCTGTTTGACACTGCAACTTCAAAAATTTACGGTTTTGTCAGGTTGCTTAAGTTTTTCAAATTTTTAGATGCAGTTGTACCTGGAGATGCCACGCATTTAGGACTTTGAATTAGGCCAGTGAGTTCATGCCACGTCAAGAATAGAGGTCCCATGAGGAACACGTGTTGCCTTGTTTGCAGACAAGGGGCGGAAGTGGAGGATTTGTGATTTTGTAATTTCATTTTTGTTTTGTTTTTTTTTTTTTTTTGGGAGAAAGTGATTTTGTCATTTCGAAAGTTGCTTCGCACCTAAAGTCGGTTGGACGCTTCCTAGGATTTTACGTAATTATGATGGATTATGGTTTTTATTATTAAAAAAAAGGATTTTTATTGGGTTAATTTCATTAAGGGGTTCCTATACTTAATCGAATCCCTTTATTTTCAATTTAATGAATTGCATCCTTCTACTTTTGATTTCATTTGCTATGGCACTCATCATAGATCTTTGTTTAAGACATCATAACTAGTTAAGAGAATGGACAATAATTAAAGACATGACACGTATCTCATGTATTTTTCTCGATTTTAAATATTTTGTTTGCAATTAAAAATAAATAAATCATTGTGTGAAGTAACATTTTGGATAACTTAGTGAGATTTTAAATATTAAATATTAATTTAGTATTTATTAAATTAAATGCATCAAAGATTTATCTGATTTTAATTTAACCATTAAAGATTTATTTATTCAAATTTAGATATAGAACTTAAAATATTTCAAATAATAGATATGATCAAGAAGAACATAAAAAGATACCCGAATTTATTTCCTTTGGATGGAGATAATAATGAATTGTTCTCGAACAAGACAAAACTAGAATTTTAAAATTTGTTGCTCCATTTGTCTTATTCTAAAACTGAAGGGAAAAATGGAGTGGGGAGTATTGTTGATATCTGCCAAATATTTGCTGCAGATTCTCTGATAAGTTAGTTTATTAAGTGCCTAACATCTTTGCATTTTCTTATGGTCAGATACACGGCAAAGCAATTAGGCGCCGTTCCATATTACAAAAGAAGGCAAGGAAGCTTTTAGACGCTCAATTTGTGGTTTGGCCCAGTGGTACTGGTCCTGAACCATCAAAAAGTTTGTACGCGCTCTCTCTCTCTCTCTCTCTCTCTCTCTCTCTCTCTCTCTCTCTCTCTCACAAGAGGTTATAAGTTCAAACCTTAATTTTTTAAAAGTTTTGATAACGTAAGCATCATGATTACTTTCCTTAGCAATTCACATTTTAAATAGGATAAATACATCGTAATTATATTAATTTTTAATTTTTTTAATCGAATACATGAATTTTAATTGTTTTATTTTGAATACATCAATTTAAAAAAAAAATTATCGATTAAAAATGCTTTTGTCATTTTTTTTATTAAAAGATTGCGTATCCGTCACCTCCTAAATTATCAAAATACAATTTTATCTTTTACCTTTTCAATCAAGTACGTGAATCTTAGTTTTTTTCATTTGAGTATATCGATTTTTTTAAAACTATCAATCAAATATTTTTATCAATTTTTTCATTAACGGATGAAATGTCCATTATTCTCGTAATACCAAATTACAATCTATCATTGTTTTTTGTTGGAGAAAAATTCTCCTCCAAATTATTCTTTCATTTCAAAATTTAACACAAAATTAAAAAAATATATATTACTTTTGACTATAAAACTCTAAATTGAATTTAGTTAGGTTTAGATGTAGAAATTGAAGAAAAACACAAACGTGAAATTTTTCATCAAAGAAAATTCGTTACTTGTAAGTATTTATAGAAAAAATTCCCTTGAATAAAAAGATAACAAAATTATAAATTGATATTCAAAGGGTAACAAATATGTCATAAATTAACAGAGAAATTAATAAAAATAATTGATTGGTATTTTTGAAAAATTTGTTGTACTAAAAAAAATAAAGTTCTTGTACTCAATTGAAAAAAAAAAAACAAAATTATAATTTGGTACTACAGGGGTAACAAATACGTCTCACTTAATGAAAATAATTGATTGATTATTTAAAAAAAAAAATTGGTGTACCCTAACAGGATATATATATATATTGTAACCCCCGTAAAAACCTTTATCCATAATGCGACGTGTATTAGAATAATTCTATATATATGTATATTAAGAGTAAGTATAATTCTCATTTCATCATGAGAAATTAATGCTTGAAATATGTGATTTATGTTAAATTAAAGTTATTGTGCTTAAGATTAATGGTTTAATTATTAAATAAATCAAATATGCAAAATCGGTGTTTTAAGGTCTATATTCTCGCCCGACTTTTGTGTGAATTATTTGAGAACTTTAGAGTAATTTTTGGGTCAACCTTAAAGAATTAAAGTTGTTCATCTATGTGTTTAATATACCTGTATACAATTTTATAATATTTGGACTTATACATTAAGAGTTATACCAATTATAGTGAGGGTTGTTTCGAAATGCATTCTGCTGGAATTTTGAGAGAAGAATCTGTCCGAATCTTGTGAGATTTATTTGATGATGTTAGAATGATTTTTGAGAAAAATGTAAAGAATAAAAGTTGTTTTTCTATGTGTTTACTAGCTCTATATAAAATTTCATAAATGTTGGATACATATAGAAAGAGTTATGCACATTTTAGTATAGATGGGTTAGGAGGAGACACTGCTGGAATTTTGGGGGAAAAGAAATTCCGAATTTTAAAAATGGAATTTCTGAATTATTGATGAAAGAAATTTGTCTAATTACATTAACCCAGCTTACTAATGTTTTTTTAATTTATCCTAACTTTTCTTTAGCCACCTAAACACTTGAATTAAATGCTTAGAAGCCAAATCATCACCTTTGACTTCCAAAACATGCCGACTTTGCCTTCCAAGCTTCCTCCACTTTACATTTGGCCTAATTAAATTTTAACACTTATGATACAAATAAATGTGAGGATAAAAGGTGAGTATATAAGGGAAAGAAAGGGTTAAATGGCTGCCATTTTTAGGTCAAAAATCGTAGCCATCCAGAATTCAAAAAAGAAGCCAAATTGAAGAGAGAAAAACAGCAAAAAGAGAGAAAGAAAGAAAAGAGAAAGAAAAAGGAAAAAGGAAAGAAAAAGAGCTAAAGAAATTCTAATCAAACTTAAAAGAGGTAAGTAGGTTTCATTTATTTTGGTTGATTAATGTCTTAAATTATTTTTTTAAGTTATTTTGTTAGTGTTTATTTCATGGGTTGTAATAATTTTCAATCGTTATATGCTTGATGCTTAGAATAAATCTATGTATGGATGCCTTGTTGTGATGATTTATGATGTTTATGTTACTTTGAAAATGTCCAAGTATGTGGTGATGGGTTAGATTGAACTTGGACCAAATTTAAGTGAACTAAAACATGTTTAAAGTTGGATTGGAATGAACTAATAAATTAGTGTTAATAAGGAGTCAATTCTGTCCGAATTTTGGGGTGTATATTCAAGGATTTTAGATCAATTTCTAGGTGAAACTTAAAGCATAAAAGTTGTTCATCTATGTTCAAACTAACTCCCTTTAAAATTTCTTGGTCATTGGATTCGTGTACAAGGAGTTATACCCGATTTAGTATGGATAGCTCTAGATAAACCACTATTAGGCAGATTGCTCCCTAAGTTTCAAAAATTTATAATTAATTGTGTAATTGGTATTTAGACCTAATTTTTGGATATGTTATAAATAAATATGTCTAGTATCTAAAATAAAATAAGTAAGATTTAATTATTTTTTGAAATTAGAAAATTATTTACTCGATTAGGAGTTGCCCGGTAATAAACCCTAAAACAAAAAAAATAGACTTGGACAAAATTAATAGGTTTGGAATAAACTAAATGAGCTTGGACTAAATAAAATGGAATTAAATAGAGTCAATGGGCCTAGGATAAATTTAATGGGCTCGAATTAAAGTAAATGGACTTGGACCTTCTTTTAAATATTAATGAAACTAATGAACAATATTAATGAGCGGAGATTGTGTTCCCGCTGTGGGTATCGGGATTGGTATGTGAGAAATCAATAAATTTCGAGTGTGGGTTGGACCATGAGTATGGCATGAGACTGAAGGGTTGGTACCCGAATTTGGTTCAATGTGATTAAATATGTCATCACGTGCATCATGTGCATAGTGGGTGGTTTAAGACAAGTCAATTGATTGAGAAACGGTTTATACATCTAGGTTTGATAACCTAATTGGAATAAGTGGGTATTAGTAGTCCAAGTACTCTAGGTCGTGTGCTCGCACTATTAGACGATGGATTTCCGCTAATAGTAGTTACAACGAGGGATAATTCCGTTGTAGCAGAAGATGATCCGAGGATCATCCGGATGAAATCAAGTTGTGTGCTTGCACCGTTAGACGATGGATTCTCGCTAACGTAGTTACAACGAGGGATAATTCCGTTGTAGTAGAAGGTGATTTGCGAACCACTCGGATGATAAATATAATAGATCGGCTAATACCTGTGGTACCCGAGATTAAAATTTATGAGTATGGTGGGAAGTCAAAACAACATTGCATATCACGTGCATCACCCCGCTTACCGAGCTTCGGCTCACCATGTTGTTATTTTTTTTATGTCTTGACGGAAAAAGACAAGTTGGTACGGATGCGGCTGGCTCCTCCTAATCGGCTTATGTGAGGCACTATTTATTAGTTTTTATTTTGTCCGTAAATTTAGGGTATGGAGTTCATGAGAAATTGAATATCGCCCGTAATGTTTTATTAATGTATTTAATTATGTTATGTAAATTTTATCTTAAGGAGTTATATACGTAATGTACTCGTTAAAGTCCTAAGAATATCATAAGAAAACTACTTAGAGTTTAGGGTATGTCGCCGTAACGTGCTTCGTCCAAGCACTCTACTTGGTAGTAGAAATATGACTAGGGCGGGGCGTTACATATATACTCGATTTAAAAAAAAAAATTAGTGTATTTATAAAATAAGTATTTCTAATTTTAATTGTGCTACAACAATACGTACGGTATGTATCGGCTTTTGTTATATGAGAAATTAACAATTTTGTACTCGGAGGTTAATCGTAGTAAATTATGTTCGCGTAACCCTAACTATTCAACCGATAAAAGAAAAGATATTATAAAATCACGAGCCATATACGAATGACTTGGAGAATGGTTTTAATATCTCGATTCTTGTCCGAGTAGAATAGTTTAGGCATTTGGCTAAGCAGTCGTCTCTTATGTAAAACAACAACCGACCTTTGGCACTACACACAAGATTTACAAATTTCAAGTTTCGAGTGCAAAATGGACACTCAAAAAGTTTTTCTTATTTTCCTCATTGAGCGTGAAAACCAATGAACAAAAATATATAAATTATACAATGGGAATATATAATGAAATATGTTGTATGCTTAAAAGGAATAAACTAAAGTACATTTTACAAATCAAAACTAACAAAGCCATGAAATGGCAATAAATCTACAAGCGAGATCAACCTTACTATGTACAAATCTAGATACCGATCATTATTTCACTTTTTGGTACTAAATTTGTCGCTCTTGATGGAAAGCTAGTCGATAGAATATACACTAACTTGCCTCCAGCTTTAGCAAGTGCATGACCTATTGATAATATACTTCTTTCTTAGCAAATGTTTTTCCATTTAATAAAATAAACTTATGGAACATTCCAATTTTCTCCATCTTCTTCTTCTGCTGATATCACCTTGTTTAATTAATTAGACATGTCCAAAAATTTGATTGTTTTAAGGTGTTTAAGGTGTTTTATACCCGGTGGTACTTCCTTCAACACCGACAATCGCTAATGGTAAGTTCTTCAAGTAAAAGTAATATTGTTTCTTTCTCAACTCCCATACTTCTAAGTTCTTATGACTCATCCGAAATAAATCTTAAGCCCTTAAAAACATCCAGCCTTGAAGTCCAATGCTCGTCCATGACATGATTGATGAAGTTGGAGTTCTACTAGACTTGGGAAGTCTCTAAGGAGTTCGAGCTACACACCCTTCAAGTCACTCCACCTTAAATAAAGCTTAACAAGGTTATGGAGTGCACTTATCCAAGAAGGTAACTACTATAAACATCCATGCGAGTGGAGTCAATTATAGAAACTTGGGCGGCAAAGATAAATGTTGCACATCAATGATCTCATCTTCCTTCACCGAGTGAATATTCATAGAACGAAGGTTTTGGAGATTTTCAATGGAAGAGCACATTATCGCCCCATCCTTTTTTTCTCAAATATGTAATGCCTAATCTCCTTAGGTGGTGCAATTTGGCCAACTCTTCCAATAGGCCATTTCCTTCATTCAGCTCTATGGAGGAATTTCAATCCTTCAATATCCAATGATGCCTTAAATCCTTTAAGGTAGTGATATTGTATCAATACAACAATATATGGCTTAGCTTTGGAGTTTTAAGATCTCAAGGCGCAATTGAGTGATGCATATGCATTTATGATCCTAAGTCTCAAGATTTTGATGCTTCTCAATAGAGTTGGAAGCTTTTTAACTCTAAGTATGTCCGAAGCTTAGATATTTCATATGTAATAGCTTGGAAAGTCCATCCAAAACCATATCTAAAGGTGCACCTCTCATATATGACAATACAAGCACCATCAACCACTATAAAAAAAGTTTAAACGGTCGCTATTTAAATTTAACAATAGTTTAAAACATCATTAAAAGCTCTTTGTTAATTTTTTAGCGACGGTTCAAGGATTTAGTCGCTAATTTAGAGATGATTTATCCGTTGCTAAAAAAAAATGATCGTCAAACACTATAAGAAAGCAAGCAATTAACGATGGATTGTATTTCCTCACTAATTAACTACTAAATAGTGGCCGAATGGTGATGAAATTAACAATATAATAATTTACGATAGACTCGTGATGGACATTTAGCGACGAAAACAATTCTATCATTAAAACGCACTACGAAAATTAGTACTAACTTCAATGACGGCATTACGATAGATTAGCGAGGGAATTTAGCGATGGAATACCATTTTTATCGCTAAAAACCATCGTTAGATCAATGACAAATGTAATTCATCGCTACATTATTTATTTCATAGCTAATTAGTGACGAAATATATTCCGTCGCTAATTTCTCCAAATTTCTAAAAAGTTTAGTAAATTTGGCTCTCGTTTAAAATTTAAATTAACGATGAACACGTATATCCATCACTAATTAGTGACAAAATTGTATTCATCACCAATCCTAAATCCCTATAATCTGCAAGTCCTTTTCTTTTTCCCTCAATTTTCCCATTTTCCCTCTCCTCCTCCTCTCTTTTCGCTGCCCCTACCAACCCAAACCACCGCCTCACGCCACCCCACTTCGTCCCTAGCTAATTAATTCGACAAGGCGCCCCCTCTCCTCAAAAACCATGTTGAAACTATCGCGACGTTGTCTTCTTTTCCCTCTCTCCTTTGGTTCACTACAAGAAAATTGACAATTAGCAATGGATAAAATTCTATCTCTAATTTGAGATGCATTAATGACGGGTTAATGACCAACGAGAAAAACTTGATTTTTGCTTTTGATTAGCGATGGCATAGCAAAGGAAAATCAGCGATGGATAAAAATCCATGTCTAAGTTGTAGCAAACTAACGCGAAAAAAAAGCATCGAGTTTAACGACGGAATAACAACCGCTTTCCAAGCACTAAATTATTTGGGATCCAAAGTAGCGACTAATTGGTAATCCGTCTTTATTTTTCTAGCCAAATTAGCGACGGATTACTAGTTCATTGCTAACGTTGGGATTTTTAGGGGAAATTCCCTAAAATCTGTCAAAATTAGTGATGAAATGTTGTCCATCGCTATTTATTGGTTTTTGGGGGAAATTCCCTCCCCCAAAATGTCAAAATTGGTGATGGATCGACTATCAGTCCATCACCAATTTTGACATTTTGGGGAGGGGAATTTCCCCCAAAACCCTAAGTTAGCGACGGACTAGATATCCATTGGTAATTTTGAGGGATTTTAGGGGAATCCCCCCCAAATTAGCGATGAATTGCGAATCCGTCATTAATCGATAAGGGATCGCCGACAAATTCGCTTCCATCGCTAATTGCCATATATATACCTCTCCTACCTTCTTCTTCACCCATTCGGCTCCTCCTCCCCTCCATCAAAATTTTCCCCGCCGCCACAAAACCACTACTCATGCCACCAAGTGACTTCCCAAATCGTTCAATAAAGTGAGGTGCATCTTTCTCTCTAACAATCAAACCACATATGTGCTCTCTCTCCTTAATCTCTTGGGTAAAGCTCTCTCTAACTCTTATGTTTTTTTTTTAATTTAAATAAAATTTATAATTTTTTAGATAAATTTTGTTATTTGTTAGTTGATTACTTTTGTGAATGTTGTTAATTTTCTTGTTATGTTAATTTTTAGTTATGTTAAGTTATATGTATTAGCGTAAATTTATTAATTGTTATTTAATTTCATAATTTTTAGATTATTTTTGTTAAGTTTTATTTTTTAGTTATGATAATTCTTAGGTTAATTTTTAGGTTAATGCAAAGCTAAAAAAATTTAATTATGTTAATTTTTAATTGTCGAGTTAAAATTTAATTATTTAATATTTAATTATTATTTTAAATTAATTAATTAATAGTGTTAATTGCTAGGTTAATTTAGTTATTTATTTGTTTAACTTAATTTTCAAGTTATAGAATTTTTTGATGTACTTTATTTAAATTTTGTTGATTATTTTTAAAAATTTTTGGATCTATTGGTTGGTTAATTTTTTCAATTAATTTGTTAATAGTTTGTAATATTGTGTTTCATTTGAATTAATTACTAGCTTAATTAATTTAAATTAATTTAATGTAATTGATTTGATTCATGCGATAAATTATTTAGTAACGGATATCGGTGACGGATTTTCGATCACTATTTAGCAACGAAAATAAAGACAGAATAGCTACGGAAGAAACAACGGATCCCACGATAAGATTAGCAATGGAATTTTCATCGCTAAACGTTACGACGGAATAATTTTTCATTGTAAAAAATTAGCGATAAGTGAATTAGTGACGAAATTTTTCTCATTTGTGATTTCATCGCTAATAGAGATTAGCGATTGAATTTCATCAATCGGTGACGAAATATTTCATCAATAATTGCTTTTTTTTTTTTTTGGTAGTGGTTAGCTCTCTCTCTCTCTCTCTCCCCCTTTTTTTTTTTGCTAATTAGATTAATTAGGTTAATTAAAAGATTATTGTTGTTAGTCGTTAGGTTAATTTTGTTAATTGTTAGTGTTAGGTTAAATTTTATGTAATTGTTAGGATAATTTAGATAAATTAGTTGATTAATTGTTAGGTTAAAATTTTATTAATTAACTATTAATTTTTTTTATTTTTATTTTTTATTTTTGTTAGTTGTTAGGTTAATTTTGTTAATTTGTTAGTTGTTTTTTAAAATTTAATTAATATTTGAATTAGGATTAATGTAATTAGGTAGGATTAATTTAATTAAGTTAATTTGATTTAAGGTCAAATTAATGGGTTATTTTTATTGATTGGTTGATTTTTAATATTATTATAGTTCAATTGGTTAATTAATTGATATTTAAAATTTAATTGGGTTTGAATTAGGTTAATTTAAAAATGGTTAATTTTATTAGGTTTAGTTGAATTTATTATTAAATTAATAAGGTTAATTTTGATTTTTTTTTAATTTTATTTATAATATTATAATTGTTTAATTAATTGATATTCAAAATTTAAGAAATGTTTGAATTAGGATTAATATAGTTAGTTAGGGTCTATTTAATTTGGTTAATTTGAATTTATGGTTGAATTTAGTAGCTTAATTTTGATTAAGAATTTAATTATTGATCTTATTTGCATTTTAATGTATTTAATTAATTGTTATCTACAATTTAATTAGGTTTGCATTAGTATTCATTTTGTTAGGTTTGATGTGAATTAGGTTAATTGTTATTTTATTTATATAACAAATTGTGTTTAATTTTTGTTTTTTTGATGATTGTTAAAATATGTCGAGATACATCATCGCATATCGAACCCGAGGGATCGAAGATCCTTGATAATAAAGGAGAAATGAGATTGATTCAATGTTCTACGATGAAGCTATAAGGATGAGTTTGGGATTTAAATTGAATAGATTATCCAAGATAAGTGTTGTTCTTGATGTTTGCAAATTGATAGTTGGTTGATGTTTGTGTAATATTGATTAATTGAAAACTTAACATTGTGTTGTGTATTTGATTTTGGAAATCGAAAAATGTCTAGTTAATAAGGGAGACTATGCTGAATTTTTTTTAAAATTCATAAAAATGTTGATCAAGAATTGTTTGCGTGTGTTATGTAATTTTTGCAGTAATTAAAAAAATAAGATATGATATGCAATCTGTATTTTGGTATATGTGTTGGGTATGAATTCCTTGTTTTATATGATAGTAAAAGTGATGAATAAGTAGATGGTTACCTAGAAAAAAGAAAAAGTAGACATGTAAATAAACAAACCATTTTTTTATGGTAGGGTGATACTAAACCAATGGTCATGTAAAAAGAGAAATAAGTTGTACGTCGATCGATTTTAGACATGCTAAATAAGTTATAGCTTAGCAATGTGCGGTTGTAGTTTTCATTAGTTTATTTCCTATGCACTATCGTTTGGTAATAATGGTACGAGTAGTCGAATTATATAATTAAAAGATAATAATCAATAAAGGGAAAAGAAAATAGGCTACCAAAAAATGAGCATCGTCTAGATAAATTTAATCTGTCTAATAGAAAAATAATTTGATAAAATCGAGAGACACGGATTCGATTATTTCAGCTGAAACTATTAGAATATAATGTTAAAACGAAAAAATTTTAACGGTGTCTTTTGGATCGAAATTTGCTAGCATAATTAGATCTAATGGTTATTGATAGGCTTTCGCTACTAAAACCATACCTAATAACACTATAGGAAGGACACAATGTGTTATGTCTTGCACTCAATGTGAGGCATGATTTTAATATTCTCAACCTATTTAGGTCTTAGGTCGGGGGTGTTACGTGTGTATGTGTATACACACACATGCTACGTGAAAATGAAAAAAAAAATTAAAGCCGAGGATTAAAAAAAAATGTTACAACATGAGGGAAGAAAATAGAAAAATGTGTTAAATTTGCATGTCAATGGACAAAAACACACAAAAAAATTACTTAGATTGTCATTAAGTACATAATAATTTTATGCATATGAGGAGTAAGTGAAAAAGAATTCTAGGCATGAATAATTTGAATTCTCGTGCTATGCTACATACCGAACTAAACATGTTTATTTCCGTTTGATAACACATACTATATTGTCGATTAATTAAAATATATTAAATTAAATATAAAATATAAAATTCATATAATTTTATAATTTTTAATCAAAATTTTGTATATATATATATATATATATATATATATATATATATATTATGTTTTGAATAAATTTTGAAGTCAAAAAAATATAACTTGTTCTTTCTTATGCATTTATTCTTAAATAAAAACTCATAATAAAAAAATTTAATATAAATTTAAAAAAAGTCATCTTAATATTTATTTTCATAACATTGCATCAAAGAAACAAAGCAACAATTATTATAAAAACTTATATGAAAATAAACAAATGAAACTTTTTTATTGATGAGAAGATTTTTTTTTAAATATGTACATTTAATTTATATATATATAAATTTACAAAATAAGGAATACTATTAGGTGCTTGTTTGGTAATCGGGAATATAGTGTTGAGAATGAGAATACGGGAATCAAAATGAAAATTAAGAAATCGGGATGACATTTGTATTTCCATACCGTGTTTGAAACACTAATGAGGAATCAAAATACAATTTAAATTTTTTAATATCTAATTTTTTTATACAAATAAAAATAATGATTAAAAATAATTTTATCAAACTATAATGGTTTAAGAATAATAAAGGTGATGATGGTGGTGGTTATGACAATGGTGCTTCAAGTGATGGAGGCGGTACTGGTTGCGGTAGTGGTGGTGGTGTTTGTAGGGATGGTGATAGTTGTGATGATTGCGACGGCGGTGGTGGTGAAAGTAGTTAATAGACAATAAATAAATAAAATATATTATTATTTTGAAAAAAAATTCATTTATAATCCTTGTTTTTATTCCCATATCTTATATGCGAATGAAGTTGTATGTAAATTTTCATTTTCATTCCCACTTCATTCCTTTTAACCAAACAATTATAGTGTGGAATAAAACTTTCGTTTTTATTTTCACCACTCTATTCCTAATTATCAAACAGCACCTTAGTATACAAAATTGTATTTGAATTATTAGGCGGTCATGCTAAAATATTATTTCAATTATTTTATTTGAAAAAATAATTTTAAAACATTAAAAAATTAAAAGCAAATAGTTGGTATTGTGTGCGTAGATGCATAACTGATTTCTAATAAAATCAAAGACTCTAATATTATTATTTTTTATATATTATAACCGTACTCAATTGGTGAGAATGTACAGGTGTAAATTAAAAAATATTTAAAAAAATTAAATTATAAAATATCTATTAAAGTTAATAGAGTGCAATAAAAATTATAAAATTAATTTCAATAAAATTTGATTATATAAAGAATAAGAAAATAAAATATGTATATTCTATTTTTAAAATTTGATTATATAAGTATTAAGCAAATAAAATCAGGTATAAAAAAATTTATTCGAATCCATACACAAAGTTAATAAATTGTATTTATTAACAAATAAAATTATATAAAAAATAAAAATAAAAATTAACTTGATGAGAATTTTCATAATAAATAAAAAAGGTCAATTTTAAACAATAAGAGTAGTATATATTTATTTTAAAATCTAAAAACAGATCATATATATTATATAATCGTTAGTTTGTCGATACGTAAGTCTATTGACTCTTGATTTTATATTTAAAACATACTTTATACTCTATTTTTTTTATTAATGTCATCTTTGTATTTTGATTTTTTTTTTTTTACATCAATTCATTAGAATTAGTGAATGAGGGTGTTAAATATTGTCGGTACGTAAATCTATTGACTTGTGAAATACTTGTACTTTAATAAAATATTCAATAAAAAAATTGAATTGGAAATTCAATAAAAAATAGAAGAAAGGTAGAAAAAAATGACCACCAAAAGAAAATAATATCACGACCAAAAAAAAATATTTTTATTTTTTCTGGGATATAGTATGATTTGAATTTGAAATACAATAAAAATTAGAAAAGTGAGTAAAGATATGTTTTTTTTTTTTTTTTTTTTCGTTGAACTAATCAATGAAAGACATTTGGGAAAAATTGCTTCAATATATATATATGATTGACTATTTTTATGATTTTTAAATAAGAGTAGCGTAGTTGTATGCATAAATTATGATGAGAAAGAGAGAAATAGAGAACTAAAAGTATATTTTAGATAATTTAACTTAATTTTTTTTAAAAAATTAATAATTAGATAAAAATAGAATTTGTTGATTTTATTTGCCATATATATATATATATATATATATATATGCTATCGAATTTATTGAAACCAATTTTATAGTAGTTTTTATTTAAATTTATTCACTTCGATATATTCCATGCGATTTAGGTGCGTATTTTTATATAGTTTATTTATTTATTCTAGATACTCTTAATCGTTAAGTATTATATATATATATATATAGTTTTGTTAGAAATTAATTATATATACGCACAAATAACATCAATTATTTGTTATTTATTTATTTTATATTCTAAAAGCTTTTTTTTTAAATAAAATAATTTAATTAATATTTTGAAAGAATCTCCTAATTATTCAAATACAAATTTTTATGCTAATATTATAAATTATTTTATTGATAAACATACATAAATCAAACAATTTCGCTCAATATATAGATTCGATTTATATTAATTGTCAAAAACAAAACTTTTACTCACACCATATCATACCAATCATTAACCCTACGTATATAACGATTATCCGATCTTAGTGTATCGCATGTATCTAACTAGTTTTTTCTAAAGAACGTTTTTCCTTAAAATTTTTAATTAAAAAAATCGAGAGAAAAAAAAGCAAGGACGAAAGTGATCGAAATGAAATAAAAAAGGGACCAAAATAAAATAAAAAAATTGTATAGATAAAAAAAAACAATATTTGGAAAAAAGGAACCAACGTGTAAGGTTACTAAAACTTTCATAATAAATACCTTTAAAAAGTTTAAAACTACAAAAATACAATTGCATAGTGAAAAGAATAGTGTATATAAATTTGCGTGAGTAATGCATATGAGTTTAAATAAATAGTATTTAGAACAATATCAATCAATATTAAACTAGCGTTTTAGTTTAGTTTTTTTACTAATTTTTTTGCCCGCGTTATGTTGCGGGTTTGATAAAATATATAAAATCGTTTAGAAAAATCATTTCAGTTTGATAGTCCGTTTTATAGTGTGAATCTATAAAATCAAGATGATAAAAAAAATTATTTATAATTTTTTAATAAAAATTTTATATTTAACTATTTCTTATTTGTGTTTTTCATATTTTTTCTTTTAGAAAAAGGATTTATCCTTGTTAATCCATGGATTATTATCTAAAAATAAAATTAAATAATTTTTTTTAAAAAACCTTTAGTATTTCGTAAGATTGTACTGAAAAACATAAATAACAATTATTAAAAGCTTACGTAGAATTGAACAAATAAATTTTTTTATTTAATGTTGATGAGAATATCGGTTTTTGAAAAATGTGAATTTAATTTTTATATATTTATTTATAAAAGAATGAATAATATTAAAATAAAACTATATTAATTTGACTTTCAACTCTTAATTAATTAATTTGAGTTTTTTTTTTAAAAAAACCAAGAAACCATTATTTGAAATATACTATTATTCTAAAAATGTATTTTAGACAAATTATATATATTAATCATGTCACTATAATTTAAAAGTTGTCTAAATCTATTTTTCAATAGAAAAAACAATCATGTTCTAAAAATTTATTCCAAAATCCATACACATAGAAAAATAAATCAAAATCATTAGTAAATATAATTTTATATTGATTGGATGTGAATTTTAAAAAAATAAAAAATTAAAGTAGTAAATTTTAAATAATAAAAATAATTAAAAAAAACACTGAAACAAAATGGGACCAAATCACAATATAATCAAAGTTAGATATTAAAAAAAAAAGAATTAAAAAAGAAAAATTAATGTAGTAATTTTAAATAACATAAAAAAACCAAGAAAAAAATTATTTGGAAAACACACTTAATCTAAAAATGTATTTCAAAAAAATTATATATATTAATCATGCCATTATAATTTAAAAATTATTTAAATCTATTTTTCAAAAAAAATAATAATCATGTTCTAAGAATTTATTCCAAAATCTATATATGTAGAAAAATAAATGAAAACTATCAGTAAATATAATTTTAAATTAATTAGATAATTTTTTTAAAAAATAACAAATTAAAGTAGTAAATTTTAAATAATAAAAATAATTAACAAAAAACACTAAAACAAAATGGGACCAAATCACAATATAATTAAAGTTTGAAATTAAAAAAAAGAGAGAATTTAAAAAAATAACAAATTAATGTAGTAAATTTAAAATAATATAAAAAATTGAGAAAAAAATACACTTTTAATCTAAAAATATATTTTAGAAAAATTATATATTAATTATGCCACTATAATTTAAAAATTATCTAAATCTATTTTTCAAAAGAAATAATAATGATGTTCTAAAAGTTTTTTCCAAAATCTATACATATAGAAAAATAAATCAAGATTTTCAATAAATATAATTTTAAATTAATTGGATGAGAATTTGAAAAAAAATGACAAATTAAAGTAGTAAATTTTAAATAATAAAAATAATTAACAACAAACACTAAAAAAAAGGGGGAACAAATCATAATATGATTAAATTTTAAAATTTAAAAAAGAAATATTTTTTTTAAAGAAAAATTAAAGTAGTAAATTTTAAATAGTAAAAATAATTAATAAAAAAATACTAAAACAAGATGGGACCAAATCACAATATAATCAAAGTTTGAAATTAAAACAAGGAATTATAAAAAAATTATGGATCAAAATATTATAAAAATAACATAAATAGTTAAATAAATGATGATTATGAGTGTGTAAATAATATTTAAAATAGTTAATGAACCTAAAATCATGTTTTATTTTAGTTTGATTGATAATAATATAATGTGTAAAGTTTGATGAAATCAGACCATGCTAATTTGACGAAGTTTCAGCCCAAATGCTCCAAAGAGGCCCAAGAAGAGCGAATCCTTTATACGTAAATTCGACAAAATCGAGACCCAAACTCTCACCATCTAAAACCCTAGAATAAAACCTCCCTTCTCCGCTTCAGGACCTCTTGGCTTTGGTTCGCTCTGCTTTAACTTCGCAGCCTCTAACTGACAACAGCAGCCATGGGTAAAAAGATTCAAGAAACCAATCCTGTCAGCGAACCAATTGCCCAACTAGAAACCGCAAATGGTCACAAATCAGATAAAAAGAAAAAGAAGAATAAAAACAAAAATCAAGAACCCGAAGTTCAAGGAACTCAAAAAGAACCAATTCTAAAGAGAAAGCTTGAAGAAACAGAAGAACAAGAAACCATCAAGACAGAAAAGAAGAAGAAGAAGAAATACAAAGAAGAGAAAGAAAGCGGAAATTTTCAAGAAAGTGCCAAGAAAGATAAAAAGAAAAAAGAGAGAGCAAGAAACAAGATGAAAATGGGAAAGCAAGTGAAACTCATGAAGTGAAGGAGGAAGTAAAGCCGGAAGAGAGAGTGGTGGTGTCTGGAAAGGATGCGCAAGAAGCAAAGTATGCGCCTTTAAAGTCTTTTGCCGAGGCGAAACTTTCTGATAATGTTTTGGAATGTTGCAAGAATTTCAAGAATCCGTCTCCAATCCAGGCTCATGCTTGGCCATTTTTGCTTGATGAGCGTGATTTTATTGGGATTGCAAAAACCGGGTCAGGTAGATTTTTTGGTTTTATTTTCATGAAAGTTCTTATTTATTTATTTATTTGTTTGTTTATTTTATAGATTGTGGTGTTTCCTGAAATATGATTTTGTTCTTTTTTTTTGGGTTAATATGGTGCATTTAATTTTTTTTTTAATATATTTTTGAATAATTTGGAACTAGAAGCAAAGTTTGAGACAAGTGTGTGGATTATTTTGTTATAGGTAAGACTTTGGCGTTTGGAATACCAGCAATAATGCATGTTCTGAGCAAGCGGAGAGGGAAATCGACAAAGGGGGCGAAACCACTTTGTCTTGTGCTTGCACCTACAAGAGAATTAGCTGATCAAGTATGTATCCCGTTTACAAATTGTGCTTTCAAATTATGTATCCCGTAAAAAGCTGGTATATGCATTCTGAAGTTTCTGCTTTTGGGCATGGAATGTAAAAGGAGATGCACAATCTTCTATGTATCCAATTGAAGATCATTCCAGAATGTTCAGTTGAATTGATTCCATTGCTGAAGACAACATGGTTGTTGTGCTATTTATTTTGTTACTATTTTTTTGGGCACAATTTTCACAGAAGCCACAGCAGAAACAGGTTATAAAACTTAGATAAATGACTTTATTTTTTCATTAAAGGAAAACCTACGGTCTGGTTACATATTGAGCACCATCTGTTGATGCCAGCAGGCTTCACTAATGAATTCACTTGCTGTTGAGAGCGGAGACTAGGTGAAATCCCGCCGTACTTGAAATAAACCTAGTGCTTTACCTCGAAAAGGAGATACATTTCGAGTGATCAGATTTGAGTCTGTCATTGACAACAGGGAAACAAAAATGTGGGTTTGGGTAGAGGGCATTTTAGTTGAGTGTCTCATCATAGTCAAATTTGTTTCCCCCTTTATCTCCATTTCCTTTGCTTTTTTTCACCAGCTTCACTGTACACTCACATATGATCTTTTAAAAGTAAAAACTTTTTATTTTATTTTATTGTTGAAACTCATTGCTAGAAAATGGGATGATTTCTTTTCTTCTGTGACAGATTTCAGACGTTATACATGATGCTGGGGAACCTTGTGGTGTGAGATCAGTTTGTATCTATGGAGGAACTTCCAAAGGACCTCAAATATCGTCTCTGAAGGCTGGTGTTGTATGATATTCTGTTCTCTATCTCTAACTACACACAGATGCCTACATTTTATCATTCTTTCTCATATATTCACACAGAGACCACATATGTAACAATTTGTCTGCATGCTGTCTTAATCTGTCTGTATATTTTTTAAGAATTTATTCATTTGCAGAGTGACATTTCTTGTGATAATCATATGGTTACAATATTATTATTTTTTCTATATGCTCAGGATGTTGTCATTGGAACTCCTGGTCGTTTGAAGGATTTGATAGAAATGGATGTATTGCACCTTATGGAGGTATCTTTTGTGGTAAGTTAAACAATTACTACTTCCCATAGTTGCTATTCATTGGATCCTTTTTGTAGAGTGTGATAGCATTTTGTTGGTTGCTTAGTATGTTATCTTATTGTGTTGAACTTGAGAGTGACTCCTCTAAAAGAATTATATACTGGAATATAACATAAATTTAGGTTACCCCAAGTGTTTCAGATGATTTTTACAAATAGTGGTTGTGGATGTTCGACATATATGAGGTCTATCGTTTCCAGCATTGCATGTTAACTTATGATGGTTAAATTGTTTAATAACGAGGGTTCCAATTTTCCAATATTCCAGTGAAGTATATTGCAGACCTTGAGTGAATGCCTGCTGGATGGCCAGACAGTCGCTCTTCTGTATTTTTATATTTTTCTCCAACTGCATCATCATTATTTAAGGCAAACTCATCTCTTGGTTTGTCATAAAAAGTTCTATTTCATGGTGTTGTAAGACGATAACTCTTTGAGTCCTGGAGTTGTTTTTATCAAGTATCAATTGACAAGGACATTGCTGTTCATTTTTCCCCTTTGTCAAGAAGTATGATGGTTGCATGCCCCATTGTCTTTGTTTCAGTTGCAAGCATCATTGAATTGTTTTTTGTGCAATTCATATTGCTTTTGTAAATGAGATATATGTGTAGCATTCTGACTTGAAAGAATTTAAATTGGTTTCTGGAGGTTCTTGACGAAGCAGATAGAATGCTAGACATGGGATTCAGACAGGAAGTTCGTTCAATATTGAGCAACACATGTTCTGGTATGTGGTATTATAGCAGACAACAGTTTTGTATGGAACTGCATGCTCAAACTGCACAGTCACTTCAAGATACAAACCAGCTTTGAAATTCCTAGAACATTCAAAACTCAGTAGCAATCTGTGCCTAGTTAAAGTTTTTTCTCTATAACCAATGATCAGTTGCCGACATGTACCAGACACCAATAGATCTCTCTTCATCTCGTTCTTTATTTTCTCTCCATTTTAGAATTTTTATTTTTTTGTTAAGTTTTTAATGTGTAAAAATGCATTCAAAGCCCCTTAGAAGGGCCAGGGAACCTGTACATAAAAGTTACAAAGTAAAACCTGAAATTTAAAGGTCAAACCATAGACCTCTGTTTTTTTTTTTTTTTTAATAAAGGTATGGAAAGAATCTAGCACTTGCTTCCTCCTTTAAGAAATAAATAAATGAATAAAGAAGTTTGTTTGTCAGACTCTTGCGGAACTTCTAGAATTTATGACAAAGCTAGGTTAAGAACATAGAAAAAGTGATAAATACCACTTGTTAAAACCTTATTGCAGGAAAAATAAAGTCTCAATCGATTTTAGCCTTCTGATTATCTTCTTAGATTGTTATACTAAATTTTCTTGAATTTCATTTTAATCTATGATAAGTTTAAATAAAGTACATTTGTAATGCACATCTGTTTGACTGTTGGTACAAATCTCAAAACTGGTGCAGCCCGCCAAATGATAATGTTTAGCGCTACATGGCCTGTTGATGTTCATAATTTGGCAGAGGAATACATGGAGCCTAATCCTGTTAAGGTGTGGATCTTCCCATATCGTTCCATTACATATTGCTGTTTTCTATAACCTCTAAAATATAAGCTCTATCTCAGGTGGTTGTAGGTTCCGAGGATACAGCTGCCAACCATGATGTCATGCAGATTGTTGAGGTCTAGTTTCTTAATGCCCAGCAGGATGGCCTTTTCCAGTATCAAATGTTTCAATTAGTACAGAGAAGTGTTTGTGCTTATAATAACATCATCACTAACATAAATTTAGGTATTGGAAGACCATCTACGAGATCAGCGTTTGATTGCTTTGCTAGAAAAATATCACAAATCTCAACAGTATGTTTCCTATTCCTTTACTGGATTTTTGTAAAATT
This sequence comes from Dovyalis caffra, assembly GCA_963924115.1. Classification (NCBI taxonomy): domain Eukaryota; kingdom Viridiplantae; phylum Streptophyta; class Magnoliopsida; order Malpighiales; family Salicaceae; genus Dovyalis; species Dovyalis caffra. The sequence continues at coordinate 7,522,519 of CAWUPB010001197.1, forward strand.
TGTTCTACAGACAGATTCTGGGTTAATGCTTGAGCTGTTTAACTGTGGAGAATTTGGAGCAGTAATTTTTTTTTTTTTTGGATGAATGACATCAAAGGAATTTTGTTGTTTTTCAAATATGATGCTTAAGGTTGTTTTTAGTTTTTACTTTAAGAAAACAGTTTTCTAAATTTCATTCAAATTTTATCTCTATTCTAAATTATTTCACCATAGAAAACTAAGAAAACATAGTTCCTACCTATTAGTTTTCTAAATAGAAAACAAGTAGGACCATGTTTGGAATTTGTTTTTTAATAACAAATGATAAAAAGATCAAATAACATGTGGACTAAACAAAACCTCATTTTCTTTAAAGTGGAGATGTGGAAAAGTAGAAAAGACAATCTTCTAAGAATCTTCTTTTAATTTTTTATTAGTAAACATGTTTCCCAAAGTTTTCCATTTTCTAAATTTTTTTTTCTAGAAAACTGGAAAATTCTCCAAAACCATACATGACCCAATGCCTTCTTTTTTCTGTTTGCATCTGTGACATTTTTATTTTGAATGCCAATGCTATCCTTCCATGATTTAGCTGAAATGGAGTCTAAGTCTCCATGCCAAAATATGGAAAACCTTGAATATCCTTATTTTCCTTCATATGCCTTGAATATTCATTTGACACTTATTCATGGATTATACCTGTAATCAGGAATAGAGTGTTGGTTTTTGCCTTGTACCAGAAGGAAGCTGAACGTCTTGATGGAATGCTAAAAAAGAGGTACACTCTATTAATTTGGTTATTGTTCTCTATTTGGCAAGTCAACATTTTCTGGCCAGAGGCTGAAAGTGCAATTGGAAAGCATTGCCGATTTCAATGAGCTTGTTTTTTGGTGCTTTAGTGGTTGGAATGTTGTTTCTATACATGGCAAAAAACTACAAGAACAACGAACGAAGGCATTGTCATTATTCAAGAAGGGAAGCTGTCCTTTGATGGTACGTTGTTAAATGTTCTAACTACAGTTTTGCAAGTATCATACGATAGAAATGTCAGCAGGATTTCTAGATCTGCTCTATTGGTTTTTGGTTTTTGCATGAGAAGTTCGAAAACAATGGATAGAAGCTGCCCTTTTTTTTTGGTTTTTTTTTTTCTTTTTTGCTGCCTCTCTGTGCATGCTTACACAGGAGAGAAATAGAGTCTTCAGTGTGCATTTCTTTTTAATTTGTGTATGCAAGGAACTTTAGTACTTCACAAATGGAAGAATTAAGAAATAGTCTTTGATATGCTTTCTTTTTCAACAATGTGATGTAATGAGTGGGACTACCAAGACAATAACAAATTCTCTAACTATGTTTATCTTGTTTTCAATATTGTTGTTATGCTGAAATGTCATGTAAAATCAGATTTTTGGGATCAGTTGTCTTTAATAGTCACCCATTGTAATTTGCCTAAATGCCTGTCATGTAGGCGAACCTTATTATTGCAACAGTTTTCTTTGAGTTTCTGTTCGGTTTTGTTGGTAATTGTAACATTTTGGGTGTGTTCCCTGACATCATATATCTACAGGTTGCTACTGATGTGGCTGCTCGAGGATTGGATGTTCCGGATGTTGAGGTAGTAATCAACTATACTTTTCCACTCACTACAGAGGATTATGTCCACAGAATCGGCAGGACTGGACGGGCTGGTAAGAAGGGTGTTGCTCACACATTTTTCACACATCATAATAAGGTAATATTTAACACCTTTTTCGTATAATTGTTCTATCAAACTATTAAGTTATTGATTATGCAATAATTTGGCCTAATTTTTTCTCATATCTAATGATTATTTCAGGGGCTCGCTGGAGAGTTGGTCAATGTTCTTAGAGAAGCTGGGCAAATTGTTCCACCTGCCCTTTTGAAATTTGGCACTCATGTGAAGAAAAAGGTGTACATTTCTATCGTACATTATGCACTAACATTCTTACATTACGTTATGTACATAATTTAGTTAAAGAATGGGCTGGTCCATTAATGTGGGGTACTTGGCCATGCATTATATTTGTCAACCTCCATGGTTGTATTCATCATTGGCAGTGTCTTTTCTCATTGCAGGAGTCCAAGTTATACGGGGCTCACTTCAAAGAAATCTCTGCAGATGCTCCGAAGGCTAAGAAAATAACTTTTAACTCAGATGATGAAGATTAAAGTATGCGGTCTCCAGATTCTGTGTGAGATCAGCGGCAAAGCATAAAAGAGTTGGTTATTTATTATTTAACATGGTAAAAATTGTTCTTTCTTTCTTCGTCTTTTTCTTGCATCTCTCCCCCTCCTTTTTATCTTGTTCGTCTTTTTGCTTGTTTGCTGGTAGTTTTTCTTTGTTGTATCAGCATAGTGATCATCGACACTTAATTCTTTGGCAAATTTTACAGTAATAGTAAAATTAATGTTGGTCATTATCAGCTTTGCTTCACTCTGTATGTCTTATTTATTACTTTTTTTCTTGTATTTTACAGTTTCTTTTCAACCTCAATGTCGAAAAAATAATTGTTTTGGTTTCTTATACGTATCCAATACTTAAATCAATTTATTTGGATATCATTGGACGTGATAAAGAGATAAATGTGGTAACACGACAGTTTTCCAGTTATGACCAATAGGCAACCCATTGCTGGTGAATATATGGGGAGGGTTTCTTAAAACTATTTGCACAAAGCAAGGGACGTGTAACACCTTCGACTAGGACTTAAGTAAGTCAAAAGTATTATCAATGGTGCATCACATTCTTAGTGCAATGAATGTGAGACATTAAGTCTTCTGTCATTATCTATCTAAATAATTAACATTTGTCTCGATAGCTTATTTAATTTTTGATATCTATAAGTCCATTTATTTGGAACTAGGTATAAAATTTTTCTAGTATAAATTTATTTAATCAAAATAACCATTATAACTTAAAATTTAATAACAATTCTTCTTAATATATTGTGGAACTATTTATCCAAAAATATGCTTAAAAACTCATACTTGTGAAATCCAATTTAAATCTTTTCAAATAATACTTTGAAATGCAATTAAGCTATTTGCTCCTTTAATTTTTTTCAAATAATTTTTATATAATTCAGTTAATTAATTTAGTCAACAATGTGAAATAATCAATCTTAGCCTTTGTTCATTCAACAAACTAATTAAAGATAAATCATATTATTTCTTTGGAAATTTGGATTTAATTAAAAATAATCAATTTGGCCTTTATTGATTAGCTATTATTTAAAGTATAAATTCCAATTAATTAACATGATTAAAAACTAAATTTAATTCATTGGAAGCTAAATATTTTGTTAAGCCCTTTCAGAGCTAATTCTTAATTAAAAAAAAAATTTATTTAAGTAATCCATCCTAATTAAAAATCATTTATTATTTTAACTATTAACCCTTTAATTAACTCAACTTCTATCCTCCATTTGATTAAATTAATTTCTTTTTATCTAACTATAAACTAACTTGCTAAACCATCAAATTAATTTATAAACATCTCAAAATATTTATTTATTTATTCATATTCTAAATTAACTAATTACCTAAACCATTAAAAATGAAATAGATTTAAACTTGTACTAAATTTATAGTATATTTTGGCAAAGTCCTTTTCTTTTAGCTTTACCATCAACTTCACATCAAGTCCTTGTATGTCCATGATTACCTATATCAAAAGATAACTTGATGAACTAACACTCGGTAAGTATAATCATGTATACATGATGCAAGAAAATACACTTTGGTGACTTTGAAAAATGTTTTCAATGATCGAACATTCCCTACCAAATATATTTATATATATTCGATTATTCATGAAAACGATCTCTCGTACAAAATCATGAAAAGCACTAGACGAGTCTTCCGTGAAACTTGTGATTTTCCCGTGATGTCCGTGACGCCCACAAAGAGTTGATCATTCTCTTTGTGTGCCATAAGTGAGCTCGTGACTTGGACATGTCTAGCTATTTTTTTGAAAACCATACACTTGACTTGTCTTGGAAAAAAAAACATGAAATGTGCTAAAATCATGTCATAAAATACATGACAAACAAGACACTTGCATAATCAACCAAATAACACATGAAAATAATATTAAATCATCCAATGTATCATCCAATGGCTTAATCATCATTTATATAACCATTTTACATGAATAAACATCAAGATCAACAAAATGATTGTTAGCTCGAATTCTACCATGAACCATTCAAGATGAAATCAATTAATTACCATGCAAACTAATTCCCAAATAATCATAACTAACATGATTATCATATACGCCTACAAATCCCATTAATTCATTGAAAATCCAAGCTTGGCCGAAAGCATTATTTTACCTGAGAACTAATAAAATCTTGCTAACTAATGGCATAACAAACACTTATATAAGCATGATTCATAAACAAATATCAAGGGACACCAATTTAGCATTAGGCCAAATTTTCTTAAGAACAAATCAAGACATATCCTAGTATGGAACTCACCAACCACCTTAAATAAACTAAAACTATGATTATCATTAAATACATGAAAATTATACCAATTTACTGAAAATTCAGATTTAGAATATCAATCCACCAAAAATCCATATTTGTCCAAAACACACCAACAACCAATAATTTCATGAATTCAATAATTTTAAGGCTCCTAGATCATGTTTTAACCTAATTCCATCTTTGATTTATTGATTCATCATATAATCCAACATAATCAAACATCAATTGATGTCACCCTTCCAAGGAATGTTTATAATTTCAACCAATAATCAATCGACCACACATATGATCAATCATTAATCATGAAATAACACCTAATCAAACAACATATTCCTATGACTTGTGATGTAGTTAGGATGATTACACTTGATGTTGGATTAGTATTAGAACCTTTTGAATACCTCACCAAAACCTCTCTTTTCTCCTTTCAAGATTCGACCCAAGTTGTCCAAATTTCTTCTTCTCTTTCTCTCCTCCCACTTTCGGACAAGTCTGTCTAGATTTAGTGTGCTCACCAAATTAGCTTCCCCCTTGTTTCCTCTCTTGTTTTCTTAAGGTTTTCAAGGCTAGAACATTCGGATTGAAGGCTCGTAACTCTCTCTCTTCTTCTCTCTTCTTCTTATTCTTTCCTATCTTACGGATTCCTCTCTTTCTCATACCCAAATCAGATTTGTGTGTGTGTTTTTGATGTGTTTCTTAATCAAATTTTTTTCCCAAACTTATCTTTGTCTTTCCTTTCCCTTTTTATACCTATTTTGCCGACATAACAGGTCTTGAATTCTCTCCTCTTTTCTCCTCTCTTTTGGCCGAATGAAGCTAAAAATTTCCTCTCCTTTTCTTCTTTCACCTTGGCCAAATCAAATGGTTTAATAGGCTAGGATTGTGCCAACTATTTAGGCCATTTTTATGACCATCTTTTCTTTTTTAATTTATTGAATTTTTTTAGTCCTTGGTTGTGTAATATTACTTTAGAATTTTCCTCCATTCTTTCTTCCTTTCATATTCATATGGATGTATGGAAGTTTAACTTTTTGTCACATGTAAGAATTATTTAGGCTAAAATTTATTTTCTAGATTATTCTAATTTTATTAATATTAAATCATCTAATTAGTTTGAATATTTGCTTATCTTAACCAAATTAAATCTAGGTAAATGGATGAGATTTTTGCCAAGTTGTCATACACTTGTATGACTAATTTTATTTCTTTGACTTGGTTATCGTTTTCTAAAAAGTTCACGACTTTCCATGAAATTTTTTAAAGTCAATCTTAGTCTAACATGTTCTTATTTTATTTGATGTTAATTTATGCCTAATTCATGCTTAAAACATCCATCCTAACATAATTTAACAAGTCCTAAATTGATTCACTTTATATTATAGTCACTTAACTTTATTACTTTATTCAATTAAGTCCTTAAACTTTAGTTTTTAAATTGTTTCAATTAAGCCTTTAAGTATCTCACATACATCTAACACCCAACAACTTAATCATGCAAAATTGAATAATTAATAAAAAAAAACATAAGCACAATTTCATAAAAGTCTAAAACATATTTTATACATACATTAAACTTTATCATTGCATGTTTAACAAAACACACATATGTTTAGGGTTAAAACGATTACATATAGACATAGATAGGAACGTTCTAAATCGGGGTGTTAAAACATGCTTATGGGTTTTTTGTATGTGTGAGGACCATCGATTACTAGAAGTCGGTGGAACTTTTTTGTGGCCTAATTATTTGAATGAATTGATTTTTTCAACATCCCCGTCCAATTGAACTAAAGAGTCGATGTATTCCAATCCTCTAGATTTCCAGTTGCGAGTCTCTCAAATTGAGGGTAAATAGCATGATGTTGGTGTTAGTGTTGGTGCCCAAGATCCAACCATATTTGGATGGGCTTATGTTAATATGTCATTGCAGCATTTATTTTAATAATAATAAAGAAGTCATTCTATTTATTCTTATGTTTACATGTTGATAAATTCGGTAGAATTAGATAGAATTCCTTATGATATGCATTTGTAATAGTTATTGATCGAAAGATGCGAAACAAACACTAATGCACATAAATGATATCATTAAATATCCTAAGTTGTAGCGTTGTCAAGAACGAGACATTGACAAAATACGGATAGACTTATGAGTGCTATGCTCATGCTATTTAATAGCGAGTAGGAGATGTCACACTTATTGGCATAGTGATGCCAAAGCAAGCACTTTAGTGATTTATGTTAGAGAACATATCACCTGGACTTGACTCACCATGAGAACCCATTTGGTTTTAGTCTATGAGAATCTCATACGATATGGATACAAATGGTTCTTGAGATTTGAAGTTATCACGGTTATCTCATTGGAGGACTTATACACTTTGACACTCATTTCGATGGACCCATTAATGGGTTGCACATGGACGATTCATTGGGTGCACTAGGAATCCAATGGAGATAGGTGTATGACTAAGATAGGATATGTCATTCGTTGTATGCTAAAAGAGTTATCGGATTGCACTTCGATAAATGTATGCTCAAGAAATTCGTAGCCATAGTAGGAGTACACCAATAGAGCATAGTTGGTTTACTCTAAGAGCTAAGATATTTGAGAATCAAAGAAAACTTGTGTGATCATAATCAAACAAGACTAATAACCAAGTTTGAGATAACACCGTGATAAGTTGACATGAGGACTGAATTATATGGTAACCATGCTCGTGAAAGGTAATAATGGATTAACTAATCCTCCTAGAGAATTGGGTAGTTATGATGCCTTGCTAGAGGTCAATCTTGATTTATGTATCAAGAGATGAAAGATGAGTCTTTTATTCTTGATACATTGCCAATATATCTAGGAGCATATTGAGTCACACGTATAAGTTCAAGTATTCACATTACAAATGAGAAGCAAAGATATTGTAAAAAGTTTCCAATTATGAAAGTTTTCTATTTTGGAAAGAGTTTCCAAAATGGAAAGTTTCCTAAAATGAAAAGTTTCCTATTTTAGAAATTAATTTCCTAATTTGGAAGTTAGTTTCAAATTTGGAAATAAAGAATCTAAAAGGAAAGGAGTTTCCTAATTTAGGTTAAAAGGATATTTTTGAAAATTGTTTCCTAATATGGACCCCGTCAAAATAACCTAAGAATATTTATTTGGATACTCCAAATAAATTAATTAGGCTAAAATAGTTTTAGCCCATTAGGTTTAATTAAAAGTATTAAAAGAATTATGGTGGGAGGATGAACATCAACCTTATTGGATAAGGATGAATGTTTTAAAGATAATAATCAAGTCATCCACATATAAAATAGCTCATCATTCTTGGAGGATAAGGAAGCAACAACTTATAGTCCTTTACAGACTCAAGGCCACCACTTTCCTTATCCTTGGAGGATAAGGAAACTCTCCCCCTATAAATAGGAGGAGAGAGGCGGCAAAAAGGGGAAGAGATACTAAGTAGAGAATTCGGCCAAAAAGAAAAATTCGACCAGCCCCTAAAATAACCTAGGGCACAAGGCCAAGAGAGAAAAAAGAGAGAAAATAGTTTTCTCAAAAAACCCTAGCAAGAAATACTCTTACCTTCTCTTTTAAGGTTGTTGTAAAGTTGTCCGGGATTGATTTCTAGAGGAAATACTTAATCGAAAAGGTGGAGCTAGCACCCCATCGGTTTTGAGTGCTTTTTTATGGATATTTGGGTTGCGTGGATCATCAATAGAGGTCAAACACTTGGACGACTAATCAAAGAAAATGAATTTAGATCTACGTTACAAGAGGTAATCCTTTACTTTTATCTTATTATTCATGTATGTATGATTAGTAGATTCAACGAGCATGATCTTGGGCCTTTAGATGGAGGGAAATTTTTATTTATTCCGTATCTCCATAGGATGCATGATCCTTTAATTGGTATCGAGCCTCGGTTGAATCTTTGATCGTATGATTGGTTAATTGTGATTAACTACATGAATATGACATGCGTGATTATAAATCTTGTATTTTTTATATTTTATATAAATATAAAACTAAAATTTTAGGTCAAAATAAGTAGAGGCACGCGAGGTCGATGTTGGACGTCAATCTCGTGCGTGTGGCGGCCCTATCGCTAGCAGCGCACAGCAAGTTGGGCTGTTGGCCATCCGAGCACACGTCGAGCAAGCTACGAGCCCACCGGGCGGGTGGTAATGGCTAGGCCTATTAGGCCGTGCGCCGTGCATCGTGGGCGGATCTACGCGAATCCAAGGGTTTGGGCCTCGAAACCCATGAATCCTCGAGGCCCGTAACCCTATGGGCCCAAAATGAGCCCAAGGCCCCAAAAGTTTTAAAATTGAAATTTTGATAAATTTATAAAATGAAAAAAAACTATAGATTTATAATTATTTTAAAAATAAAATTATTTCATGAGTATACCTTGTATCAATGTGATTGAAGCATGGGTGAATGATATGGATGAGTTGACCAAGTTTTATGAATGCTTGGTATTTTTTAGATAAATAGGACTCGCGTGTCCCGCCTTCTCTAGTACTCTATGTATTTCTTTTCTCATCTCACTCCCCTCGAATGTAACTTGAGGTTTCTTATTTTTAATCAATGTAAAAGTAAAAGATAGGGAATAGAATAGATACAAGAAGGAGATGCCAAGGAATGAAGAAATTTATGAAGAATTTGTAATAATTTTTCACCTAGGAATTGACCCACTAGTCTCTTTGTGGCTCGAGGGGGCTAGTATTAGAAATCCATTATCATTTATCGTCCTTGAGTCATACATGAGATGTATGAATGTGATAAGATCTTTGTTAGTATGCATGATTAAGAATAACATGATTATTGTTTAGTATGCATGCTAGGATGAGATCAACTTTATTAAATCCATCAAATAAAATATTAAGTTAAATGCTTTTCAACGTTATGAGGTGGGAACTCTCTTGGTCGTTGTTGGCTTATCGAGATAACTCAAGGTCACTTCTTCCTCGAGGCAAACAAATCATGGGTCATGCGATGACCCCGAACGTTGGGTCTAACTTAAATGAGTTGTTGGGTTTGTTGAGATAACTCAAGGTCCAATAAACTTGTAAACGAGGATTGATATTCACATAAGATGTTACAAGGACAAGGAGTTATCATACCGATGGAATTAGGAATTACATTAGATGCAATTGGTAAGGAGCTACCTACCTAGTCCCGCATGTATAGCTTGTTGAGATAACTCAAGGCTAATACATGATAGAGGATGGGATCCTAACCCACTAAGAAAACGAATCGAAAAGTTTTCTCGAGTTCTATATTTAAGGTTATAAAACTTGAAGAAAATAGTGAGAGCAAACATAGATTTTACTTCTTTAATTTATGCTTTGTTTAGTTTTATATAATTTAATTAACCAAATCGTATGCTTTTCTATTCTATCGGATTGCACAAGTATGATCGACAACATATCGATACGATCGATCATTGATGGAAGTAATGCCTTTAATGGCATAAACTTCCTCAAATGGGAAATGAATTTAAGGATAGTCCTTCAACATGAGAAAATTCTCTACACGATAGAGAAAGCTCTTCCGGATGAGCCTCCTCCGGTTCAAGTCGAAGCTCATGAAGCATGAATCAAACATAGAAATGATGCGATCACCGCTTAGAGCATTATGCTTGCTTGCTATGACATTGGAGTATAGACGTCAACACAAAAGCTCACAAGCTTTTGATATCATAGTAAGGCTCAAGAGCTTATTTAAGGAGATACTAGGCATGAGCGCTATGAGATAGCAAGGAAGATTTTTAGGGACGGAATGGATGAGGGATCCAATGTCGAAAAGCATGTCACATAAATGATAGGCTATATTGATCGACCGATCGAACTTGAAGTTGGAATGGATGCTGAATTATCCATTGACCTAGTATTGCAATCATTGCCCAATAGCTATGGACATTTCATCATGAACTTCAACATGATGCACATGTAAAAGATCGTTGGAGAGTTATTGTCCATACTAAGAGAAGCTCGAGCTGAAATTAACAAGAAGAACAAAAGCTCTATACTTTTAGTTAATAAGGGAAAAGGTGTAGTCAAAGGCAAGAAAAAGCCCAAAAGGAAGAAGAAGTCTTCAACTACACCTACCGGAGGAGTGAAAAAGTCGAGGCTTAAAATAGCGCAAAGTATGCAATTTGTTTTCATTGCAACAAGAAGGTGCATTGGAAGCGCAACTGCAAGAGTACCTAGAAGGGGTGCAAAAGAAGAGTTCTACTATCACCTCGTGTATTTACGTTATTAATGTTAATCTTTCTTATTCCTAAATTCCACCTCATGAGTATATGATACTAAATGTGATGCTTACATTTTTGAAATATACAGGAGCTTAGAAAAGGAAGGAAGATAGCTTCAAAGGAGAATATCTAGATAACCACAATGGATCAAAGAGTTAGACCATTAGATATGGATATTTATGAGTCATCACTACCATGTTGGGAAATGATACGACTCAATCATTATTATTTTAGTATAGACTAAAGATGTTATTTTCATTTCTTATTTTGAATAAGTATTTCATTTTTAAGAATAATAGTTATTTTTAAGAATGAGTTATTATGAAAATATTTTGATAATGATTATATGCATTAAACATAACTCCTAAATGTACAACATAAATACTATAAGACTCAAATGATCTAAATAAATATTAATTAGTAAGCAATATCAAACTTAGTCACATAAGCAAGAATCCTATATCCATCCTACTTATATAAAATGATATTTAGAATTATTAGATGATGTCTAAGGAATCTTGCTTACTTGACATAAGGACATGTATCCCCTTTTAGTTGGAAAGGAGAAAGAGTTACTAATAAATACAAGTCCTCATACATAGAGATGTATATGGGCCTATGTTCACCCAAGCATGAGGAGAACATGCATGTCACATAACCATTAATGATAATGGATCATATTATGGTTATAAGACACAAGTCCAAAACATTTAAAATGTTTAAAAGTTTGGACTTGAAAAGTCATGAGATGAATTAGTAAGAGTTTTAAAGCTTTTCGATTAGATCAAGGGACCGAATACTTAAATGCTAAAATATTAGATCACCTAAAAAAGAATGAGATTCTCTATGAACATTACATGTTAGACATGATTAGTCCATGATGAGTCGAATTAATATTCCTAATTATGAATGAATATTCCTTATTGTGAACTTTGAAATGAATAGGATTCCAATCTATTGCTATAGATCACATATGAGATATGGGAAGGAAAAGAAAAATGAATTAATATTTCCTTAAAGATTTAAGGCTATAAAGTGTACGTCAAAGTGTTTGACAATGATAAAATGAAGCCTAAAATCAACGATGTGTTAGATTGTGAGACACCCTAAAGTGATATGAGGATGTAAATATCCAACCACTAGAACAAAGTATTTTTCCTTACTAAGCACACTATTTTTCTTGGGAAGGAATTTATGGATGTTAGAAACAGTGAGAGAAAATTTGAACTCAATAAGTTTTGAGGAGACTCATAAATTAGCACTTTAATAAAAAGAATCCTAAAGTAGAATAATTACAAATAGTTGTAACACTCTCACAAACAAAACACAAGAATTTCATGAGTGTAAAAGAAATTCATCACAAGATAAAAGGATATGATCTTCACGTCTTGACACATGGTGATATGAGCCTTGAAAGGGATGATGAAGCTAATACTTATGAAATGGCAATGTAAGACATTGATTCCTATAAAAGGCAAATAAAAGGGATGTGTAGTTGACACACCCTAATTGTTCCCAAGGACATACAAACGAGATTTGTGAAATGCCGAGGTCCATTAATAGACTTAAGCATGCCCGTAGGAATGAAAGTCAACGTTTTATGAAATAATCAAAGAGTTTGATTATTCATCAAAAATAAAGACAAACCTTGTGTATATAAGAAGTTAGTGGGAGTCTACTAGTCATGATTGTTCGATACAAAATGACACCTCGACCATAACATCATGTTGCAACAAGAGACTAAGGAATCTAGAAGAAATTTCATTAGGATGACACGTAAGAGGAACCTACAATCTAAAAGTTTAGATCTATAGAGATAGATCACTTAGAATGTTAGAAGTCTCCCAAAGGTAGTTACAATGACATGATACTAAAATCTTTAGTACGTAACAATCAAAGAAGGTTTTTTTTCTAATGTCATATAGCTTGATGACCAACAAAAAGGATCCATAAGACAAGCTAAGGAACCAAGATCTCATCAACGGTCCAAACAAGTACTACAATGTTATCACTTGTTTATAGAGATAAAAGAGTCATGGTAACATAAGGATAGAAAAGAATCATACTACGATAACATTACTAACTTAGGCTAAGCCTTTATCACAGCTAAAACATCGATCCCTTACTCGATCATCAAGATTAAGGGACATTACCGGTTGGCTCTAGTTCAAGTGGGAGATTGTTAGTGTTGGTGCCCAAGATCTAAACATATTTGGATGGGCATATGTTAATATGTCATTACAGTATTTATTTTAATAATAATAAAGAAGTAATTCTATTAATTCCTATGTTTACATGTTGATAAATTCAGTAGAATTAGATAGAAGTTCTTATGATATGTATTTGCAATAGTGATTGATCGAACGATGTGAGAAAAACACTAATGCACATAAATGATATCATTAAATATTCTAAGTCATAGCGTTGTCAAGAATAGAAATTGAATGTTTTAAAGATAATAATCAAGCAGATCCACATATAAAATAACTCCTCATCCTTCGAGGATAAGGAAGCAACAATTTAGAGTCCTTTATAGACTCAAGTGCCACTACTTTCCTTGTCCTTAGAGGATAAGGAAACTCTTCCCATATAAATAGGGGGAGATGGGTGGCAAAAAAGGAAAGAGATGCTAATAGAGAATTTTAGCCAAAGAGAAAAAAAGGAAAAATTCGGCCAGCCCCTAAAATAACCTAGGATACACGGCCAAGAGAGAAAAAAAGAGAAAATAGTTTTCTCTAAAAAACCTAGCAAGAAATACTCTTACCTTTTCCTTTAAGGTTGTCGCAAAGTTACATGGGATTGATTTCTAGAGGAAATACTTAATCGGAAAAGGTGAAGCTAGCACCCCATCAATTTTGAGTGCTTCTTTATGGATATTTAGGCCGCATGGATCATTAATAGAGGCCGGACACTTGGATGGCTAATCAAAGAAAAGAAATTTAGATCCGTACTACAAGAGGTAATCCTTTACTTTAATCTTATTATTTATGTATGTATGATTAGTAGATTCAATGGCATGATCTTAGGCCCTTAGATGGAGGAAAATTTTTATTTATTCCGCACCTCCATAGGATGAATGATCCTTCATTTGGCTTATGTTACTCCCATCTCTTTAGAGGGTGGATCGGAGTAGAGACCTAGTTCTAGCCATCATAGTGAACTTGATGACATCTTAGGTCGAAAAGGTTAAAAAGCGCCAAACATGGGATTAAAGAAATTGCTCTCCTTTCGCATTGGATACATCGCAATGAAAATTATTTCAAAAAGGTTGATAGGATGAAAGGGGTATACATAATAAATAAAATAGGTAACAAGCAACACATGTACACGTACACGCACGTGTGCACGCACACATATAGATATATACATACATACATACATACATACATACATATCATATATAGAGTCTCTACGTAAAGACTATCCTTTAATGAATATTTCGTAGACACAGGCTTTAAATAAGCACCCAACCCATACATTATATACATCATTACCTAAACCATTGAGTGGTTCTTGATATTTTGCAATGAAGCTATACAATGATCTATAGAAAACAAGTAACGATATTTACAAATCCTTATAATTTTCAACTACGGTTAATAAAAATCAACTTGTAGTATAAATATCATTTCCAATGAGTATGAAGCTCCCGGCTCATTATGATGAGGCTTGGCGAGGAAGAGTCATTGAAACTCTCTGCAGAATAGACCTCCCATCCCCTATCTCTCCAAGTAGGTTGAGTTCACTTCTTAGATGTGTGACTCTCTAATAATCTCTCTTTTGTTTATTTGAGAGAAGCGTCTTGATTAGTTCCTAAGGCTTATAAAAAAATTATAGCATTTTCAGCTTTTTCAAATGCTCGATGCTTAATGGTGCCTTCTCTAGCAATTTACGGTGTTGAATGCTCAACTTTTCCAAGCAAGATAACTCACCCACCTTCACTTCCTCACATCTTAACTCATCAAATTTATCAATACCTAAAAGCTTAAGCTTCTTAAACCTTACCACCTCAAAACACAAGGTATCTCCTTCATAAACTTAGAGTAATTCAAGATGCACAAGATTGGGAGAACCCGAAGAGACTTCAAGGGATTCCTCTTTAAGCGGATTCATTTCAAATGAACTCTAACTAGGCTTTCTAGATTAGGTATTTAGTGTGACGAGTCTCTAAGCGTCTTGTCAAATACGACAGTTGAAGCAGCAGAGGAGGAGAGAAAAGGTGTCGAAGATCAAGAATCTCATTTTCTTCTACCGAAAGTAAAAATAAGGCATAAAGGTTTTTAAGATTTTCAATAGATGAACACAAAGACTTCCCATCTTCCTTTCTCAACTTTACAACACCTAACCCTCTTAGTTGTGTTATCTTTTAAGTTCAAGCATTATATTACCATTGCTATGGTTTGCTCGAATAACACATATTGTTTTACAAGAATTGTAATTCTCTTATTTTCTAAAGAGCCTTAAAACCATTCCGTGAGTGGAAGTGTGCATAAGATTCAAATTCATAGTGATAAACTAGGAGATGACGAAGTCGTTGGAACTTCAAAATCTTTTTAAGCAATTCAGGTGACATAGGTATGTATGAGATCCAAGGTCTTTAGGTGTTGAAGTTTCCCTATATAGGATGGCATACTCCTCGACTTAGTTTCCTTCAAATTTAAATACCTTAAGTAATGCAGGTTAATAACTTGAATTGGAAATATTTTTAGAGGAGCACCTTGCAAATCTAGCATATTAAGTAGCCTAAAACCATTAGGAAACAAGGTTTGCAGCGATGACTTCTCTACCACCCCAAACATGAACAAAGAACGTAACTAAGAGGCGTACTTGTTCCGTTGTTCGCTTTGCACTATGTTATGTATTGATAGACGTTCAATTTTTTCTAGCCATGTTGCATTTTACTATTTAGCTATAACTCGTAAAATTCGGTCTCTTGATTTTGAAATGATAATCTCTCGCAGAAGGTTATAGGGGCGACATGTTTTGACCTTTCTATCACTCGCCGTCTCCGCCACTTGCAACAAACTTCTATTTAGGAGCTTATTGAAACGAATCCTCTATGACGTCTTTTAACTCTTTTCTATATTTTGCTTCCATAAATCCTTTTGCAACCCATAAAGGAATAAGTTTCATACATTCAATTAGATGATCTTCTAGAAAGATGCTCACTTACAAGAAATAAGACTTTAGGTAGTACGGTAGATCATTGAAACCGAGAGAAAGCACTTTGTTCAAATGAAAAAGCTTATCCTTGTCCTCAATTTCAACATCAAGACTACGGTGAACCCTTTCCCATTTATCTATCCTTTGCTTGTCCTTGGTAACAAGAATAACATTGATTGCCATAATTACAAAGGGAAGTCCCTAACATTTTCTCAAGATATTTTTACAAATATCCTTTAAATGATGAGGAAATGAATTCCTCCAGAATGTTTTCCTACGTAAAAGAGTCCATGACTTTTCCGGAGGTAAGGGCTCTAAGTTATAGACCTTGCCTTTTGATTTTATGTGAGAGGTAAAGGCGAGGTCAGCATTATGTGTAGTGAGCATGAGCCGACCGCCGTAATTATTGATTAGCAAGGCATATTTGATAGAATCCCACTCATTTATATTCCAAAATCATCCGAGACTATTAGGTATGTTTTTCTCTACATTACCTCTTTGATTATTGATTTTAACTAACTCGCTGTTTTGGTTCTTTAAAATTTTAGGGACTAGTTTCCTCTCCGGAGCAAATAGTTGCTGAACAATGTCTTTAAGGAGTTCTTCCATCTTATAAGATCGAGATAATGTAATCTAGGCATGAACATTAAAATGTTTCTTCACTTAAGCGTCATCATAGACTTGCTTTTCCAAAGTGGTTTTTCCTAAGCCTCCCATCCTAGCAAGCAAAACTACTTCATGTCTAGAATCACCATTGATAAGCCAACCAACAAGCTTGCTTTTGTGCTCCTCGATTCTAACTAAATCGATCATATCTAGAAGAACGGCATCTTCTCTCCGATCTTGCTAGCCTACACTAGTGGAATTTGAACCTTGTTCAATTACATAAACTTTTGACGGAGTCTACGATGGCCATGAGAAATATTTTTGATTCTTGAGTTGATGGCTTTTATTTATAAGGTAATTCGATAGCGGGCCTTCATGTTTTTGATGTAGCATGACATCTTGTGGATCAAACCATAAAGTCCGCTTCCATGATCATATGACAAGAGAATTGTGAACTCATCCAGAACATCTTTAGTTTCATGAGCAACATCCCTTATTTGCTTAACCCACACCTCGACTTCCTCATCACTCTTTGCCAAAGTATCCGTAACACGTAGGAAGTCTCTTATTCGCTCTAACTCTCCTTTAACATAAACAATTTCTTCCCACCTCCTCTCAACAACTCGTAGCTCATTTTCTAGAAGAGTTACAAGCTTGTCAAGTAGAAAGGTCATTGCACTCTCTCGCCATTCTTCTCTCAACTTTCTTGGATTATTTTTTCCATTTGCAAGAGTCCTTTCCGTGTTGTGAAGGGCTTGTTATATATTAGTTCTTGGTCTTTGTTGCATTGTTTCTTTATGTTATGCCTAATATGTCACCGTTGAGGGTCGATGTTCATCTCAAGGAATTTAATCAAGTTGATCTTGGTCAATTATCCTTTATCAAGGGTAAGGCTTCATTTTAATTTCCACCAATATTGCCTTTACGTTTTTATCTACACTTCTTGACCGGCATGCACATAAAACAAACATCTCTTTAGTTTAGTTTAAGGATTTATATATGTGATGCAATCTTTTTAATGAAGATGATGAACATGAGTCGAGTTAGACATTAATAGTTGACAAGGCTAACAAATAGCAGTAAGTTGGCAAGTGGCTGAGTTGTTAAGGTATTAGTAATTAGTTAGTTATTAGTTGGGTAGTTAGCAATAAAGTGGAGTGTAGAGATAAATGGAAATCGCTTAAGCAAAACGGATTTTCTCCCTTCTCAACCCCGTTTTTTCTTCCTCTAAGTTTCTTTATTCTTCCTTCTTCTATATTTATTTTCTTTGCATTACAAATATTTTGTTGTATTGATTTCATTCATAACATCTTGTAAATTCATTGTTTCAATTGATTTCAATAAAGATTAAGGTTTCATAAGTTGTTCTTACAAATCTTTAGTAGTTTTTCTTTGATTTGAATTGTGAGTTACATCAATTGGTATTAAAGAAGATTTTTGCTTCTATAGAAAACAAAACAAGTTGATCAATCATGACGAAAACAGGATCCGAATTGAAAAAATGAAAGAGTTAATTAACAATCTCACCAAGGTAATTAATGATCTTACTCGGTAATGTGATTCTTTGTTCATACAACATGATCAAGAAATTGGTGCATCGAAGGAGTTGATTAATAGAATTAAGAATCCAAGTAGTCGAAGAAATACTAGATGGAGTAAATGGTAATGCGGATAAAGGTTTGGGTGTGTTAAATGGCAAAGGCTATCAAATTCCTAGCTATAAATACCCTAGTAATCCTATTGGAATCATGAATAGTGATTTTAAAGAAGTCATTGGGGAATATAGCTACATTTACACCTACAATACTCGTATGTCTAAGGTGGAGTTTCTTAGATTTTCTCGGTGATGATTTTGAAGGCTATGTATTTAGATGTGAGAAGTTGTTTATGGTTGATAGAACATCGGAGGAAGCTAAAGGTACACTTAGTTGTTATCCATTTAGAAAAGAAGCTTTGAAGTGGCATCATGTGTTTGTAAGAATGAATAGTGTTAAGACTCGTGATTAAATGGGAATAGTATATAGAAGCGATAACCGTACATTTTGGAGTTATGATTTTCAGTGATCTTATGGCGGAATTGATGAGGCTTAAGCGGACTCATGATGTATAATCATTCCTTAGGAAACACATATCCGTTGTCAACAGATTGAATTTACTCGAAGATTACATTATCAATCGCTTCATAGGAGGTTTGCATCCCGAATTATAAGTTCCAATGAAGGTTATATGACCTAAGAGTTTTAAAGAAGCAAGTGGCTTTAGCCAAGCTTCAAGAAACTAACCGCAACCTCGCAACATCAAACCCATAGACTCAACATCAAATTTTTAGCTACTTATAATTGAAACCATTCCTAAATTCATCTAAGTTCACCCTAAAACCTACCACCAACAATTACGGACCTCCAAACTCTTTAAATCAAACTTTTTAAATAAATCACAATACTATAATCTTTATAATCAAAAGGTATATTGCCTTTACCTCCTTAGTTCCAAAATGGTAACTCTGTTTTTAGAACAAAGAAGCTACCTAGTAACAATGAAGCTGGATGAAAAGAAGGTAAAGGGATTATGCTATTTACGTGATGATAAATATGTGACCGACCATAAATGTAAAGGTAAACCGATGTTTATATTAGAAGTGGAGGATTGTACAGCTAAGGGTTATGAGAATGAGATGCTTAGCGAAGGAGATATGTATAAAGGTGATAAAAATAAGGATAGTCTAACAAGATAACTATATCAAATTTCAATTCATGTAAGAGAATTGAAGGGTAAGAGAATGAGCATACTCATGGATACAAGTAGTACTCATAACTTTATGGATTTAGAATTTTCTAAGAAGAATCTACGTGCAATGGTGAAAATTAAGTCGATAGTCATTAAGGTGGCGAGTGGTGAGAATATTTTATGTCAATACAAATGCAATAATTTTAAGTAGAAGATGCGGGGAGAGGTGTTTGAAGATATTTCTTATGTGATGCATTTAGGAATGTGACATGATTTTGGGAGTAGCATGGTTGTATGCTATGAGAGATATAACTTAGAATTGTAAGGAGATGTGGATGAAATTTATTAAGGATGACAAAGTATTTTCTTTGAAAAAGAAATGCATTGAACCGAGTAAGAATGAGATTGATAAGGAAGTGGATAAAGCTATATGTAAACAACATCAACTAAATTGGATATAATTAAATCAAGTAGTGGGATCCGAGGAAATGGATTTGGCAAATCTGGAAGTAGAACTAGGGCAATTAATTCCAGCAGAAATTATGACAGATCTTGAATCCGTTTACAAATATATTTGAAAAACGAAAAGGGTTACCCTCTCAACAAATACATGATCATAGAATCAATTTGAAGGAAGGATAAGAATTTGTAAGACTAAAACCTTCTAAGTACCATTCAATTCAAAAAGATGAGATGGAAAAACATGTGTAATAAATATTAGACAATGGGACTACAGAGCCTAATATAAGTCTATTTTATTCTCTAGTAGTGTTGGTAAAGAAGAAAGACAATGTATGGAGAATGTGTATAAATTATATGAAGCTCAATTAGATGACTATTAAGGATCAATTCCCTATTCCTATCATTGAAGAGCTTCTAGATGAATTACAAGGATCAATTGTATTTTTGAAATTAGATTTGAGGGCGTACTATCATCAAATCGAATATCTATTCCTCACATTTCTAAAATAGCTTTTCGAACACACAATGGTCATTATGAGTATTTGGTTATGCTCTTTGGTTTAACCAATGCCTATAGTACATTTCAATCATTGATGAATGATATCTTTTGATCTCTTCTTTGAAAATTAATCCTAGTATTTTTTTTTATGATATTCTCATTTTTAGTAAAACTTTGTATGAGCATGTTTATCATTTGAAAACAACATTGAGTGTGTTGAGAGAGAATTCCTCGTTTGCTAAAAATCTAAATATATCTTTGGCACTCCAAAGGTAGAATATGTAGGGCATTTTATATCCGAAGTAGGTGTTCAAACCGACATTAAAAAGATTGAAGTGGTGTAACGATGGCCTATTCCAAAAAATCAAGCGAGTTGAGAGGATTCTTTGGCCTTACGAGTTATTACAAGTATTTTGTGAAAGTGGTATGACAAAATAGCTAAACCTTTGATAGAGTTGCTTAAGAAAGATGGGTTTACATGAATCCTACTGCTGAAAGTGGCTTTTTTGGAGTTAAAAATGCAATGGTTACAACTCTAGTATCGGCATTATCTCATTGGAATGAAGATTTTATGATCGAAACAAATGCATCCTGAGGAGGAATTGGAGCAATGTTAATATAACAAGGTCATCTCATTGCTTTACATTAGCAATTTATTGACTCCTAAGCATCAAACATTGTCCATCTATGAGAAGGAGTTAATGGCCATCCTTTTTATCGCAAGAAGTGGCATCGGTACTTGAGACGGATGCACTTCATAATTAGAACGGATCATCAAAGTTTAAAACATTTTCTAGAGAAACGAGTTACGCATCTCTAGTTAGTTTAATTTGTTAGCCTAATTGATGGGCTAAGATTATGAAATTATGTATAAAAAGGGCGGATAAAATGTGGTTGTTGATGCCTTTTCATGAATGCAATTGGCTAACATTTTTATTTCTTCTATTTTCACCGATGTGATGAATAAAATTTGTTATTCTTGGAGTTCAAACCCGAGGCTATCCATTATCTTAACATAATTACAAAATCTTAAAGGAATACATCCTAAATATGTATGGCAAGACCAGCGAGTTATAAAGGAAAGGTAGATTGGTGGTGGGAAATGTGGATGAACTACATAAGGAACTGATCTTATTCTTCCATGATTTAGTTGTGTTTGGCCATTCTGGAATTCATGAGACTACGAAAAAAGTAATGACCTTATTAGAAGGGGCTACGTGAGGATGTGCATGAATATGTACGCAATTGTAAAGTTTGTTGAGCATGCAAGTATGAGAATGTGGTAGCTACAAGTCTACTACAACCCTTACCATTACATCATGCCATATTCACCGACATTACCATGGATTTCATTGAGGGGTTATCAACTTCTCAAGGCAAGTCGATGATTTTTGTAGCTGTGGATAGACTTACTAAATATGCCCATTTTATGTCTTTAGCTCATCCTTTTTTAGCTAAAGCGATGGCGAAGTGTTTATGGTCGGTAAAAAAAATAAAAAAATTTGGTCGAGTCGACCGGATAAGAAAATAATAACTCGTCAAAACAGTTATAGGGAAACGTTATTTCCTTTCATCTCCTATACACACACACACACACACACACACACACACACACACACACACACACACACACACACACACATATGCATCTCTGGAAAAGGAGAGACAAATAAGATATGGATAAGAGAGAAAGATAAGAAACAAAAAAAGAAGAGAAAACGGACATAATAAAAAGACTTTTTGCAAGCGTAATACTAAAGCAAGAAGGATTATGTTGGCATTTGGATTGTGGAAATAAAGATAGTGATTTAATATTACTTGTCTTGATCTAGTGAAACTATTTACGAGTAAGTGTTTCGATCCTAATTATTTTTATTTTTAAAGTATTCATCATAATCTTCATTGGTATCGAGCCTGTTTTAATAGTTTTCATAATTATCCATAAAGTGTTATTTATATGTCGGTGTTTTGATATTTGTTGTTACATAATAATTCCTGTTGAATTATCTAGTATTCCGATATTTGTTGTTAATATATCAATGTTTTGATATTTTATTATTATCTCGCATGACATTCATCTAAATCCATGTAACAAAAAAAATACATGTTAGTAAGATACACGGCACAAAGAATGACAATGGTACACGGCACAACCGCACAAGACAAAGAACCATTCATTATTTTTGGCTTAATTAAAAATGTCAAAAATGGGACTCGAACCCACATCGACGTGGATACTTAATCCGATGCCTTAGACCACTCTGTCATGCTATCCTATTGAAACGTTGCGGTAAGAAAATATGTCACTATTTTAAAACGAGTAATTAAATTTTTGAAAAAATAGATTGTTGAGAGTGAGATTCAAACTCACGTTGTATGGGTTTACATGCTTAATCGTCACCTTAAACCAATTCAGCCGATGCGTCGTTTTGGTTCAAATTTTTTGATAAATTAATATTATTTTAAGTATTTCGTCAAGACTGTCGATGGATGATTATTTGACTATTTTTTTGTGTATAATCTCATGAACTATTTATGTATAGTAATTTGAATTATATGTTTATATATTTTTATTTTCATTTGGAATTTATATATATGAACATATGTTATTTATGAAGCACTATATTTTTCTCATATTTGTTTTGCTTCATAAATGTTTAGTGGAATTATGAGATAAATTCAAATGGTGTAACTTTTTAAATTAAGTTATTAAAATCAAACATTTGAGTATGGATGATGATAGGGAACATAATGAACTCGTCGATTCTATATCTTATGTTAGATTTTAATAGTTAATTTAAGAAATTAGTGAAACATAGATAAATATTGATATTGCATGTAATGTCTCTTTACGATAATTGATTGTAAAAATGGCAATAAAGAACGTCATTGCTGACTTGAATAAAGGAGAAAAGCTTAATGGGGACAACTATAACATATGGCATGTTAAGATACAATATGTCCTAGAAGAGTAAGAGGCTTTGGAGGCTATGAATCATGAGATGATTGAGCCTCGGTCGATGATGGGAATAACCTTGCCTAGTATCGTTAAGATATCGCAAGCATATTGAGCTTGGAAGAAGGCAAATTCCATTGCAAAGGGAATCCTAATCGGTTCTATGAAAGATTATCTCGGTTTTCAAGTATCAAAATTATCCAACTCGCTTATGCCATCCGAGCAAGACCGAGGAACGAATTTGGAGGGACCACTTGTCTCCAAACTAAGACGGTTGACAATCAAGTTCAACAGTTATAAGAAGGTTCCAAACAAATCTATGAAACAACACTCGAAGGATATGTCAAACATGATTGCGTAACGTAAGCAAGTTCGGGTATGTCTTGGCGGATGAACAAGTAAGTACGTGCTATTATCCGATCTCTTTCGATAGTTGAGAACATATGAAAGTGAACATGACTCATAATGAGAATATCGGGACATTTAATGACGCCGCTCGCCATATTGAGCTAGAAGATGAGCGTTTTGAAGTAGCAAAGCCAAATGCACTAAGCATATATGGCTAAGTTTAGCCTTAAGAAAACTTCGAGTTTTAAGTGTAAGTGGTGCGACAATAAGAAAGAGAAAGAGACTGGATAGGGACAAAAGAAGAGAACCAAGTTTTTTAAACACAACGAGAGGATAGCGCAATAAAAAGAAAGATAAAACCAAAATGACTCGCTACAACCGTGGCAAGCTAGGTCACTTTGCTCGTGAGTGTAATGGGCCGAAGGAGGTACTATCTTTAAACACCTATTCTACTAATGCTTATGTTTCTAGTACTATAAGCTTGCTGAATCCCATCCTTTGTGGATCTGTAGATTTAGGAGCCACCCACCATGCTAGAGACGAGAGATGCGTTTGTGGAATTTTATCGAATTCCAAGTAGGATGTGATGGATATATATGGGTAATAACACAAGGGTAGAAGTGCTTGGACTTGGTATGTGTAAGTTGAATTTTCAAGAATGAAAGACCTTGTATCTATATGATGTCTTTTATGCTCCGGAGATTCGATGAAATTTGGTCTCCGTAGTTGTTCTATTAAGACTAGGATATGATTTTCATTTTTATGGTAATATTTTAGACATATTTACTCGGTTCTATTTATTTAAGATTTGGTTATATCATGGATGATTTTGTAATATTGAACACCAAATATTATAATATGAATAATAATGTATGCTTTTCTATGCTAACTAGTTCTAGCAATGATAATATAAATATTCATTTATGGCATGCTAGATTAGGGCATATAGGGCAAGATAGAATGAAAAGATTGGCTCGAAATGGTCTTCTAGTATCTATCACGAGAATTGACTTGCCTACTTGTGCATATTATCTATAAGGAAAAGCAACTAAAAAACCATTTGGTAAAGCCAAGAGGGCATCATTTCCTTTATAATTAATGCATTCGAAAATTTATGGTCCTATGAATGTTAAAGCCGGACATGGGGTATCCTATTTCATTACTTTTATAGATGACTTCACTCGACTTGGCCATGTCTTTTTGATCTCTCACAAATAAGAAGCAATAGATTGCTTCATTAAATACATTAATGAGGTTGAGGATCAATTAGATAAAAGAATTAAAACTTTGAGGACCGATAGGGGTCGTGAGTATCTATCGATTAATTTAAGGATCTTTGAAATGAGAAAGGAATAACTAGGCAACTTATGATTCCTAGAACACCACAATAAAATGGTGTAGCAGAGCGTAGGAATCGTACATTATTAGACATGGTTAGATATATGTTGGCACATGCAAATCTCCTAATTTAGTTTTGGGGAGATGCACTCGTGATCTATGTACTTAATCATCTATCTTCAAAATCAGTAGCCTCTACACCCTATGAGTTATAGACGAGCCGTAAACCCAATTTGCATCATTTGCGCCCACGGGGATTTCGTTGTATGTATTCATAATAATTTCGATAAGTACGATAAATTAGGGTCCAAAGGAAAGAAATGTATCTTTATAAGATACTCTAAATACTCAAAGGGATATGTTTTCATTGGTGAGGACTTCGATGGACGAACCACCGAAATAGAATCTTGAGATGTCACTTTTCTAGAAGATCTTTTCCCTAAAAAGAATGAGATAGATAAAAATGATCTTCATTTTTTCGAGATAGAAGAAGATGATGATATACCTAAAAGTCGATCGAAGTCAACACTCAACTAGATGTGCAACACTCTCTTCTTCCTAGTAGGAGTTTTGAAAGCATGACACCACTATCTCAATTGAATAAAAGGAATGAGGATGATCCAATTTCGATTGGTGTTAGTAACGATTCTCATTTACGTAGGAGTAATCGATCGAGAATTCCTCAAAAATGATTTGAAATTGAGAATGAAGCTTACATTATAACCTCACAATATGATAAAGCACCTAGAACGAGTGTAAGAGGCACTAACATGTCTTGCTAAAGAGGAATGAAAAGTTACAATAGAAGAGGAAATGGAATCTATGAAACTAAACCAGGTGTGGAGTTTGGTTGATCTTTTGACGAGTCATAAAGCCATTGGGAATAAATGGATTCTCTAAATAAAATAAAAGGCAAATGAATCAATTGAACGATATAAAGCTCATCTTATGGCTAAAGGTTTTATCCAAAAAAAGGTATAGACTACGAGGAAACCTTTTCCCCTGTTGTTAGGTTTACCTCGATAAGATTAATTTTAGCCATTGTTGTAAATTTAGATTTAGAATTGCTTCAAATGGATGTAAAAATGGCTTTCCTTAATGGAGAGTTAGAGGAAGAAATCTATATGGAACAACCTATAGGTTTCATTGTTGAAGGCCAAGAGCGCAAAGCTTGCAAGCTCCAAGGATCCATCTATGGTCCGAAACAAGCATCCGGACAATGGTACCTTTTTTTTCATAAGGCAATAATGACTTATGATTTTAAGATGATTGAGGAAGACCATTTTGTTTATATTAAAAGAACCGAAGAGAAGTTTATAATTCTATCTCTATATGTTGATGATGTTTTGATAGTTGGGAATGACAAAGATTTTATAATGTCTATCAAAGCATGGTTATCCATACATTTTGACATGAAGGATATAGGTGAAGCAAACTACATTTTGGGAGTCAAGATCATTAGAGATCGTTCAAAAAATTTTCTAGCTCGTCACAAGAACATTATATCCGAGAAAACTCTAAAACGCTTCCATATGAGTAATTGTAACTCTATGGATACCCCCGTGTCAAAAGACGAGTCTTTAAGTAGTAAAATGTGCCCTAAAACTCTAGAAGATAAAAAGGAGATGTCTAAAGTGCCATATTCAAGTGCGGTTAGAAGCCTTATGTATGTAATGATTTATACTCGTCCGGATATATGTTTTGACGTTGGTTTGGTTAGTCGATTTCAGTTGAATCCTGGTCGAAAGCATTGAAAGGCGATTAAAAAGATCTTAAGATATCTCAAGGGTACTATGGATTATTGTCCGTGTTACCAAGGGAGAAATTTACATTTGAATTGGTACTTAGATGCTGATTGGGGAGGAGACCTTGATGAACTAAAATCCATTTTTGGCTATGCTTTTCTACTCAACAATGGTGCTATCTCTTTGGAGAAGCAAGAAATAAACCCGCATAGCCTTATCTACTATGGAGGCTGAATTTATAGCATGTTAAGCAGTCGTGCAAGAAGCAATTTGGTTAAGGAGATTCCTTGAGGATTTGAAAGTTAATAGTAAAAGCTTGGGACCTATTACTGTCTATTGTGATAACCAGGAAGCTATTGCTTATACCAAGGATCCCAAATACCATAGTAGAACCAAACATATTGACACTAAGTATAATTACGTTAGAGACATCATAGGAAAAAGAGAAGTGTTAGTACAATATATATCTACGTATCAAATAATAGCAGATCCTCTCACAAAAATCAT
Source organism: Dovyalis caffra (assembly GCA_963924115.1). Taxonomy (NCBI): domain Eukaryota; kingdom Viridiplantae; phylum Streptophyta; class Magnoliopsida; order Malpighiales; family Salicaceae; genus Dovyalis; species Dovyalis caffra. Next base: position 7,549,623 of record CAWUPB010001197.1, read on the forward strand.
ACCAAGAGATGTG